>CM074725.1:206555298-208015298 GCA_037306005.1 Rhinophrynus dorsalis | reverse complement strand
TTTTAAGAGGTGAATTAAGAGCAAATGCTGGAGAGTCACAGTGACATATGTATTAATGTAAAAGTAGAGTCATTCTGGTGCAAACTAACTGTGCACCATATGAGACAGATACAAATTCTCCAAAACAAGGGTACATCCGCTGCTCGGGACCTTTTGAATAGTAATAAAAAAAAAGGGGGGGGGGGTTGACAGCAACCCAACTTGCCCATTCTCCGGTCTAACTAAAATACGCAATCTTACCTTCATCACAGGGTGGTGTTTGGTCTATCCCAAGCATTTAATTCTTTCAATATTAGCCCTTACCACCTCTGCTGGGAGACTGTTCTCTGTGTCTAATTTTTTAATGCGTACGAACGTTACTGAGTTTACTATCGTCTAACTTTAGGTGTTCTAGTATTCCAATTTTTTTTTTTTTTCCTGAAAAATGCTCCCCCCGCAAACTGTATTCTCAATGTATTTTAAATGTTTCTATCAAATCAGCCATCACCCTCTTCATCCAAGCTGCACATATTTCTTTATTTGAGTCTCTTTGCAGGTACCACGTGTCATGAAGGCTGCGCCATTTTCTTTTTTATAAACATAGGGACTTGTGCAGCGGGGCAAACCAATAGAAACATAGGGGGTAAATAAAAATTTCAGTAGTTTTAAATTGACCTGCTAACAATTTAAGTGGTCTCCAACACATTGAAGATATTCAAGAGATAAGTCCCATTTAAATGAAATGGTTATTTTAGGAATTTGTATTTTTTTTTTTCTTCCTCCCATGTGGTGTAGTTGACTTGGCTCAGAATTGCTCCAGTTTACTTTGGTACAAAAGGCCTATGTATTATTATAGCTGAAACTGATAACCACAGCACCAGCTGTTGCCTGAATGGTGTAGCACTGAAAGGGTTAGCACACTTTAAATCACAACAATGATTTTCAAAGATAAGAGAACTGTCAGATTCTGCCATTCTGTACTTACTGAAACCGCTGATCAGCTGGCTATCTGCTGATCAGCTGATTAATGTAAACAAAGGGCAGTCAATGCACACAGAGTACCTTGTGAGTTCTGTAGTTACTGAAACAACTGATACATGTAAACAGAGTGCCTTATGAGTGCTGTTTGCCTGAATCATCTGATTGGCATATAGTCCTCTGATTAGCTGTTTCAGTAATACAAAACAGTGGAGAATGTTAAATTTAACAGCTTCTCTGCCGGTTCAGTCACTCAAAAAACAAAGTCTCACTGGAAACATCTTTAGCATTCAAGGGGTCAAGACCCCTGTTTTTAATTTTAAAAAAAAAAAAAATCGCCTTTCTTTCATTATCCCTTTGAGTACCAGAGGGGTACGCAACGCATAGCAAAGCAATGCGTTGCATACCCCTCTGGCACGCAAAGGGTTAAGGTTCATTTGGTTTGCCTCAGATTGATCTATTTGTGCTCCAACAGTCTGACTTCAGCTGCAGTCATCTCAGGATAGTGGCAGTTGCAGACCTCAAACAGCTGGAGGGTCCCAGTTTGCTAGTCTTTGGCACAGACATCAGTTGGCAGATTGAATTCAGGGGGTCTTACTCTGCTATGCAGAAGCAATTAGATATATATTTTCTTTCTCTTCTTCTTTAGCCACACATGGAGAAAGAGAGCAGCGCATGTTTGCATTAAATTGCGGGATCAAAGTTGCCGCAGGGAAAGCGGGGTTTTAGCTAAGTATAGGCTTGTTCATAGCTGTGGTGTTTTTCAGATCTGGTTTGCTGAGTCTGGCTAACACACATCATTTCATTTTCAATATGGAAATCCCTCTCCTTAAAGGGGATGTTTCACCCCTTCACAACTTTGCCTAAATATATATATATTATCCTATATTGTAGTTCGATAAGGATGTTTGTTAGAAGCAGTCATGCGCAGTAGAGACGGCTATGTGTGCTGCAGTCATGCTCAGTACAGACTGCCCGCTCCACAGCTGATAGAGTGGGGAGCTCCGAATTCAGACCGTAGATCCTCTCTGCGCACCAGAATGTGAGCAGAGAGGACTACAGTCTGAATTCGGAGCGACCCCTCCGTCAGTACTGCACATGACTGCAGCGCCGCCAGTGTTTGTCTGTGTATACGGGCATTTAAAACTAGTTACTAATGAAAAGTGTAAACGTTTAAAAAAAAAAAAAAAAAAAAAAAAACTGCTTGCTTGGAGAAATGTAAAGAATGAATGCAGCTCTGTATCCACTTCTGGCCAGACTGTGTTTAACGGATCTGTACCGCAGTCTGACGCTTCCATCCAGCCTCCTCCGATGATGGAGTCTTCTATCTGTAAGCTGGAGCGCTCTCATTGGCAGAGATCAATTTCTGGCCAATGAGAGCGCGCCAGCTTCCAGATAGAAGCCTCTGTCGTCTGAAGAGGCTGGATGGAAGCATACTGCAGTTCAGATCCGTTACACAACGTTTATGCTGTTTATTAGTTACTAGTTTTAAAGTCCGTATACACGGGCCAACACTGGCGGCGCTGCAGTCATGCGCAGTACTGACTTCCCAAACACTCCACGGCTGATGGAGCGGAGCGCTCCGAATTCAGACCATAGTCCTTTCTGCGCACCTTCTGGTGCACAGAGAGGACTCCTGTGTGAATTCGGAGCTCCCCGCTCTGTATGACATGTGGCGCGGGCAGTCTGTACTGCGCATGACTGCAGTGCGCACAGCCGTCTCTACTGAGCATGACGGCTTCTGACAAACATCCTTAACGTATTATAATATAGGATAATATATAACAAAACTATTTAGGCAAAGTTGTGAAGGGGTGAAACATCCCCTTTAAACTGTGTAAATAGAAATAAAGACCCTTGTGTTTCCCAAATGGAAATGTTATAGGGCAAAATGAGAGGATGGATCAGTGAACACCCCCAAAAAATGGTACATACTGTGATTTAGCCCTTTAAGGTTCATAGGAGTGTATAGAGCATGTTGAAGCACTGTTTTGTACAACCCCCTGATTCTTAAAGGGATAGTAATACTTAATTATTACTAATCCCTATATTAAAGTAATATTAAAAATAAATGTATTTGCCCCCAGTGTCATCTCTCAAACCTTTATGGTTTGAGAGATAATCGCTCCTAAAATTGCCCTCCCCCTTCCCCGAAGTCAGTTGTATCGTGCTACCATTTAAGCCATGACGGCCCAGGACCGTCATGGGTCCTTAAGGGTATAACAACCCATGGCGGTCCAGGACCGTCATAGGTCCTTAAGGGGTTAAAGTTTCCCCCTTTTGCTGATGAGCTGTAAAGCTGTCAGCAGTGGATTTGAGTCATGCGACTCAGGCAGCTCTTCAGCAGAGCCGAATGAGCAATATCTGAAAACCGATACTTCACCGGAACAGTCTACAAAGTGTTCTTGGTTTGCAAGCAAAACCTGCAGACCTTTCCACTGAAGAATTTGTTTCTCGATATAGCACTCATTCAGCTCTGCTGAAAAGCCGCCGGCCGGTCTGGGACCGGGAACTCATGTCTGGAAAAGGGGAGGGAGGGGGTAACTTTAAGAGCTTGTATCTCTCAAACCATAAAGGTCTGAGAGATCGAACTTGTACCATTAAGTTTATTATTTCAATACCTACAATATTAGGGTTTGATAATGTTAGACATTACTAACCATTTAACGAAACCTAATTATTGTAGGTATTCAAAAAATATTACTGGGGCAAGTTTGATCTCTCAGACCTTTATGGTTTGAGAGATATAAGCACTCAAAGTTTTCCCTTTTGCTGACGAGCTGTAAAGCTGTCAGCAGTGGATTTGAGTCGTGCAACCCAGGCAGCTCTTCAGCAGAGCCGAATGAGTGATATCTAAAAACCAGTACTTCACTGGAACAGTCTACAAAGTGTGCTTGGTTTGCAAGCACACCCTGCAGATCTTTCCACTGAAGAATTTGTTTTTCAATATAGTGCTCATTCAGCTCTGCTGAAGAGCCGCCGGCCGGTCTGGGACCAGGATCTCATGTCTGGAAAAGGGGGGGGTTAACTTTAAGAGCTTATATCTCTCAAACCATAAAGCTCTGAGAGATCAAACTTGTACCATTAAGTTTATTATTTAAATACCTACAATATTAGTGTTTGGTAATGTTAGACATTACTAACCCTTTAACAAAACCTAATATTGTAGGTATTGAAAAAATATTACTGGGGCAAGTTTGATCTCTCAGACCTTTATGGTTTGAGAGATATAAGCACTCAAAGTTTTCCCTTTTGCTGACGAGCTGTAAAGCTGTCAGCAGTGGATCTGAGTCGTGCGACTCAGGCGGCTCTTCAGCAGAGCCGAATGAGTGATATCTAAAAACCAGATACTTCACTGGAACAGTCTACAAAGTGTGCTTGGCTTGCAAGCATACTTTACAGACCTTTCCACTGAAGTATTTGTTTTTCGATATCACTCATTCAGCTCTGCTGAAGAGCCTCCGGCTGGTCTGGAACCGGGATCTCATGACGACAGCTAGATGCTGACTTCTGGAAAAGGGAAGGGAGGAGGTAACTTTAAGCGCTTATATCTCTCAAACCATAAAGATTTGAGAGATTGAACTTGTCCCAGTAAGATTATTTTTTGAATACCTACAGTATTAGGTTTTGTTAATGTCAGACATTACTAAACCTTTAATTGAACTACAACTCTGACAGTATTGAAATAACACTCTCCATGGTCCAAATACTATGAAGATTAATTGGCGTTGCTTTTATTGTGAAACATTACTATCCCTTTAATCATTTTTACATGTAAGAAACTCAGACATCTGTATCATTCATATGATATCAGTTCATACCTTACAAGCTCTCCGGCCATTTATATTCATCCAGCTACAGAGATGCAGTTCTGGAGCAGACTACCATTTACAAGAACTGTAAACTCCCAATGATTTCAATGGATCTAACCCATTGCATATTACAGCTTTCCAAAGCATTGCTTTGTAATTTATTAATTTAGCATTCTAGGGGTTAAAAGCTCCATTGAATTCAATACACATTTTTATTCTCCCCCATTATGCAGTTGGTATGCTCTAGAATTTCTCTTTTTTTCTTGTGCATAAGGCCAAAAGATTGATATTCTTGTTTGATTGCCATATCCTTAGTGGATCCTCTTGGAGTCTGCTGGAAAAAGAACATATATCCAGAGTCTGTAATTTAGCTCGGCCAATTATGTCATTTTCGTAAAGGGTTTTTTCTTAATGTGGTTTTAGAATGTTCAGTCAATTGCTGTGTTATGCCTCCTACTGTAAGCTAACAATAGGGCCACATAGAAATTGTCGCGGATATATGTAGCCAAATGGGCCTCTTCATTCTACAGCCCCTGTATTTGTATCGACCACAGAGCAGAAATCTGTAGGTGAGTGATTTGCCCATTGTGAGATTGATAAAAGTAAGGAATGAGGAATGTATGTAGGGACATAAATGAAGCCGACTAAGAGACTACGTCTGCCTCAGACACATTATAACTACTGTTAACCCTTTAATTGTTTTTCATTATTCTCACCCTGCCAACGAACAGCTGCAGAGCAAAGCGTTTCCCACCACTGATCAAAAATTGTGGCAGATATTCAGTTGCAAAGGGGAAGCAATTCTAGGGAAAACCAACCTTTTCAAAGGCTACAAATAAAAAGTACATTTGTGTAATTGAGGATTTTAGCCACTTGAATGTAAAAAGTCTCCAAAAAGCAATGCATTGGAATCTCTATAAATGACATGAGGGTTAAAAAATCCTCATTTAAAATTAACAAGTATTTTTATTTGTTCCCTAAGGTGAAGTCTGTTTGCCCCAGAATCACTTCCATTCTGATTTCTTTCATATGTGTTATAATGTTTAAAGTTAAAACCTCGACTAGTGCTGCCTTAACCCCTTGAGTACCAGAGAGGTGCGCAATACACTGCGTTACCCCTCTGGCACTCAAAGGATTAATCACTCTGTTTCAAACCCAGTCCAAACAAGAAAATGGTGACCCTCTGCATTGCACCCAGGCATTGGTACAGTCTCTCATACCGCAGCTATGCATGGTTCATCTGAATGACCTAATCCTTTAACTACACTGCAGATCACTTTTAATCTGCAGTATGTTTTTCCCCTTGATTCTACCAGGTCTTGCCAAGTATATCACTTTGACAAGTAACATGCTGCATGTCAATATAAATGTCCATAATTACAATTATTAACCCATTGAATGCCAGAGGGATACCCAAGGCATTGCAAAGCCCTTCTGGCGCTTAAAGGTCTAACAAAATACTGGGGAGAGCTCTGAATGGTACATGAAGTAGCACATACACCCTTAAAAGATACTCTGACGCCAAAACCGAAACCCTACATTTGAAGAAGTGTATTTTGTATTGGCTAGTTTCAAAATCTGTCTTCTGTTCCTCGGTACAGCCCTGAGGAAGAAGGGTATTTTGTAAAGGAGTAGTCCTCATTTTGGTTTCTGTGGAATCCCACGGTCCCGTAAAGAATCAGAACGGGTTTCACAGTACAAGTGTATGTAATGGTGGACAAAGGAACCAGGCTGATATGTCAGTGTATGTGTGGGTGTTGACAACCAGTGGACAGTGGAATAAGGCTTGTATGACAGTCAGTGTATGTATAGTCCTGTGATTACCAGTGGAACAAGGCTGGGGTCAGTGCAGAGAATTGACCCATTTACTGGCAACAGGCTGGAACGTAGTGCAAGTTTAGTGTTGTCAGCTTCTACAGACCCTCAGTAACAGTCATTAATGCCCTTCAGTGAGGTTTCTGGGGACTGGATGCTCAGCCCTGCAAGAGAGACCCCCCCCCCCCCCCCCCCCATTGGTGTCTGCCTGGGCTGAAAATGCTTCCCCGGCTTCATGTGTAGGTCTGCCAGTAGGCACCATCTATGTGATAGTTGCTGTCATGCCAAGGCATGCGTTTGCCTTTGCAGGGCCCTGGTATGTTTAATTTGTTTATTTTGTGTATTTTATTGTACCTTTTAAAGTGTTAGCTAAATTAGCGGAGTAGATAACATCACCAGAAACTGAATGAGTAGATCATCAGAGCAGGACAGAGTGTCATAAAATATATTGGACCATCTGCTCTGGGGAGAGGTTTATCCAGGGGGACACCCAAATAGCCTGAAACAGGGAGAACATGTGTATATATAGTGTAAAAAGGTTCAATACAAATATATCTTCAGAATGCCCAGGTTTTACCCTTTTGGTGGGTACCAAACATGCCAGGGGGAAGGTGTTCCTGCTATGAATTACAAGAATAGCCACTTTGCAACCAGTTAGACCCAGTATGTTTGGTGTCCAGATATTCACACAGATCTGAGGAATATGATTATTATAACATTATAGAGGTGTGCTGCGGGAGGCATGTTTTGGGAAACCTTATGACTTTATAGGTAGAACTCTGCACTAACATCTCTGACAAGTCTGATTGAGTGGGCCGTAAACTGTCAAGTCAGACCCCTGACCCTCCCAGGTAACACCAAGGGGGTCTGGCCTCTTAGAAGCAACTGTAGAATGTATTTAATATGGGTTTTGAATAAAAACAGTGAATTTCTTTGTAACAACTGAAAGGAGAGCTTTTACCATCTGAAGTTCCCACAAGGACTCCTAATACATCGGTAATTGTGTATAGGGATCTCTTGTGTTTCTCCCATTTCATTTTATGGACAGTTTTGCTAATGTGTAATCTTTATTTGTGTATGTCCTTTATTTCTGTATTTTTGTAACTAGCACTGTGAAGTCTCTCTTTCAGATTAAATGTTCAATTAATCAGCTATTGTCTGTGTTCTCTAATATGAACTCACTACTCTGAAGGAAGCTCAGGTAGCACACATTACTAAAGGGATAATTCTATGTCTGATTACTAAGATGATTTTATACTGTAATTCTGTTGTGTTTAAGGTAACCTAAGATGCCCAGATATAAAGTCTTGGTGGTCACAGCAAATTGTAGTAGTGGGGTGATAGTGAGAGGGATTTTAGGGGTTAATTTGGTGCTTGCTAGGGATAGTAACAGGTAACCAGGGATCTGGTATTGTTAATATTTTCCCTCCCACACTCTCCCCACTGGCTCAGCTTGTGACAGTTGGACCCCCCTTTTTTATTTTAAAGGGGAACATTCACATCTGTCAATCCTGTGCCCATTTGCTTTTAAAATGTAATCCGTAGGTGATTTATTTATTTTTTTAATCCTAGTGACCTGGGACTGAAGTTATGCAGCGTTAAAATCTGGAACTTCCACAATGTGCGACACACAGTATGTGCAGTGCACGTCTCCTCAGGACTTCCCACCTCCCTCCCAGCTGCCCTAGGGAGCGCGTTCACGCTTCCCTTCATAGCTGTCTTTCTGTGGTGTAACGTTACAGCAAGCTCCGTTTACCATGCTACTGAGCTTGCAACTTCATTAGCATGGTAAACGGAGCTTACTGTAATGCTACACCACAGAAAGACAGCTACGAATGGAAGCGTGAACGCGCTCCCTAGGGCAGCTGGGAGGGAGGTGGGAAGTCCTGAGGAGGCGTGCGCCGCACATACTGTGTGCCGCACATTGTGGAAGTTCCAGTTTTTGACGCTGCATAACTTTAGTCCTAAGTCAGCATGGTTAAAAAAAAAAAAAAAAAAAAATCACCTACGCTATTCTAGTGTTACATATTAAAAGCAAATGGGCGCAAGTTTGACAGATTTGAATGTTCCCCTTTATCACTTCTAACCCCTTGAATTCCAAAGGGATTGACAACACATTGTGAAGGAAAGCTATAGAGACCCATCTGGCATTCAAGGAATTAAAAGTCCTGTTTAAAGTGGAACTGCACCATTGTTGCAGATGAATTTGAAAGGGTGTTCAAAAACAATTTGTAATTTTTTATTTAAAGGGATAGTAAAGTTTCACAAAAACCAACTCCAATTAATCTTCATAGTATTTGTGCCATGGAGAGTGTTATTTCAATACTGTCAGAGTTGTAGTTCAGGAGTAATTGAATGATAAAGGATCCCCCTTCTGCTCCTTTTACCTAGTTTAAGCCACCTCCCCTCAGATGTGGAATCTGGTCTCTTGACCGGACATATCACAGCAAAGGACAATCTTCTTACTGTGAGAACAATGAAAACCCTGCCCCTTAACAGGTTTTTCAGGGTTTTCCTTACACTCACTGAAGATTATGAGGTGAGCAGTGTTTAAATCCGTAAAAGGGATGTGAGGGTGATACTTTATCATTCCGTTACTCTTGAACTACAATTCTGACAGGGAAAAACCTGTCAATGAGAGAGCAGGGCTTTCATTGTTCTCAGAGTAAGAAGATTGTCCCTTGCTGTGAGCTGTCTGGTCTGTGGACCAGATTCCACATCTGAGGGGAGGAGCCTTACACTAGGTAAAAGGGGCAGGAGGGGGATACTTTATCATTCAATTACTCTTGAACTACAACTCTGACAGTATTGAAATGACACTCTCCATGGTCAAAATACTATGAAGAATAATTGGAGCTCCTTTTATTGTGATACATTACTATCCCTTTCAACATTTAGTTTGAAATATAGCTTCATTTATTAGCATGTACTGGAGGACATGCCAACCATTTCACATTGCTCTCCTTCCCTCCTGCCACTTCCTGCTGACCTGTGCTAGCTAATTTGCATATGCTGACCTACTAACAACGTTCATATCCTGCCAAGTTGGATTCTCACACTGACGGCAATATGGGTAGGTGACTGTGCCACTTTAAATCCATGTGATTTTCATTTGCCCCCTATGGAGCAGTTTTCCCCCAGAATTGCTTATATTTCTCTACATATAGCAGAATACTGGCAAGTCATGGTAACTTTTACATATACATCTATGTGGCTGTTACACCATGATCTTTTATGTAAGGAAAACTTATGCTTTGTTTTTAGTGTCCCTTTAAACTCAATGACTGAGAGGGGTGCGCAAGGCATTGCGCTGCAATGCATTGGACAACCCCTGGCAATCAAAGGGTAAAAACTCCAATTTGTGTCCTTCACACACACAAACATTCTCTATACTTACCCATTGACTTTTGAAGGCAAAATCAGGGATAAAACAAAGGTTTTATTGCTGTTAGTAGTTATGAGATTGTTTAAATCAGTGGTTCTCAATCTTTTTTTGTACAGGGCACCCCTAACACATAATATAGAACATTCGGGGCACCCCTAACATATTTAATGTACTTTATCAAGGACATAATGATGGTACAATGCATAAATATACAGTTGTTATTAGGTCTTACAATCGTAATAACAAAAGGAAACATAATGTACATAACAATTTCTATAAATCTTTATTTAAAAGTCCATTGTTGTTAGTCTTCATAGAAAACATGGGGCACCCTAAGCTGATGTCTGTGGCACACGAAAGTGCCACGGCACCCTGGTTGAGAATCACTGGTTTAAATGATTGACATTTCAAAATGTGTCTGCAGCATTCGGTTACTAATATCTGATGTCTTGTGATAATTCTTTGTGCCTTGTCATAGGGGCTTTGTATTGTTAAGATGAAATGGTTCATTTGAGTGAGCTTCCTCTGGATTTATGGCAGTAATTTGGTAACACATAATTCCTGTCATTTTTCGATGCAAATCCCCATATAATTCATCTCAAGTCTCTCCTTAACCTCCTTGCTACCTTCAGTAGTTTGTATAGGAACCTATTCTACAACAGCGTGGTTAGTTCGTATGGCTTTTGCTAGTTATAGATCAGTGATAGAGATGCATAGTCACACCAGGAGTTGCCTGTGGCAGGACCTGAATTTAATACCACAACTGCGAGATTCTCTCAATTTTGACACCAAAGCAACTTTAAGAAAAAAAAAAAATTGCGGAGGTGGTCAGGTTTTTCCAGCCTCGTTATTGTAACTGAGTGACAGATCAAGATTTCCTGGTCATCGAATTGAAGCATGGCTTGCAGGAAGCTCATCCTGTTACAGTGTGTCCCACAAAGCACCTTAGGCACTCCATCCTGGGCCATTAGTTGGGTGCTGCTGGCCCCGTCTTTCATTTAATGTGGGGTGAGGACCTCATCTGATGGCGCTCTAAAGCTGGTAGTGTAAGTAGAGCAGCAGCAGCAGGGGGCCAGGGGGACCTGGATCACAATTCCTCAGCTGGAGATTTCGGGATCAAATAGGTGTAGCCCACCAGTCACAAAATACAGCAGGGCATTAGTTTTAAACTCACTCTGTCACGGGTAATAAGTTTAAAACTAGCATGACCATGCCAGCTGTTGCATGCCTCTTTGGCATTCAAATGGTTAACTTGGCAAAATGCAAGACCCAGCAAATGATCTTTGCTATGATGTTCCTGGTGCAACAATAGTAAAGGTAGACCAGCATTTCTCTTCCCAGATCCCTAGAGCCTCATTCCTAGGGATCTTGACAGCAGGTAGGCCACTGGATTCTTTTTGAGTTGTAAGTGATAGTAATAGAGTTTGGAGGGAGGGGGTGATTATGGGATCTGTGAATGTATCCTGTTGGTGTACACTTAGATGCTTGAGTTGGTTAGTGGCAACAGAGGAAATGTTAGTGTAGATGACTGAGCTGAAGGTGTATTTAAGAAATCTCTGGATGAACATGAAAAGTGTTTGTGGGTGGGACCCTCCATCCCTCTGCTTACACAAAGGGTTAATATCCTAACACTCATGGTGTCCCATCTGCCACTCCTTGTATTGCACCCCCCTCAACTATACCTCTCTCCTATGCTTTTTCTTTCTTCATACGTTTTTGAGCAATCCAGCTTCACCACAGGGGACACTTAATTAAACACCAAAGTATTTTTGATTTTCAATGGGGCTTTTAAATTGTGAATGCTTGAGACGTCTCCAGCACACTGCAAAGTGACAACGTGGAGATCTTTAGCATTTAAAGTGACAGTAATACATGAAATTACATACATTTAATTCTGTAGATATTTAAAAAATAAATTAATTGTGCCGTTTCCTATATCTCAAACCTTTATGGTTTGGGAGATATCAGTCTGCAAAGTTCCCCCTTCCCCCTCCTTGTGCTGACCTCCGCTTTCTAACTTAGAGATGGAGATCCCAGGCCATAGACTGTCCTACCGCTCTTCAGCAGAGCCGTGATCGCGGTAGTTACAACAAAATACTTAATTTGAACGTGTGCCTGGTTTGCAATAGCGATACTGGAAAATAATTACTTCATTGGAATGGTCTACAAACTGTGCTTGCAAACCAGGCACACTTTGTAGACCTTGCCAATGAAGTAATTATTTTCCAGTATCGTTGTTATTATTATATATATATATATATATATATATATATATATATATATATATATATATATATATATATATATATTTTTTTTTTTTTTTACAAAACCAGAAAAAAAATTAAGGAACATTTGGGCCGCTTTAAATAAAATCAATTTTACCACATTAAAATATGCCAAGACAAACAATTGTGAAAACCTGTAAAAGCTATTATGTTTTCAAAATCAAAGTATTGAATTGTTGAAAATCTGTTTAAAAAAAAAAAAAAAAAAAAAAAAGTGGAGCTACAGAAGAACACTATGTATGACAGACACTAGAAATTTTGACCTTTGATCAATTTTCCCATAAGTGTTTTAGTATTCTCTTGTGTTTGTAGGTTATCAAAAGAAAAATCTCATTCAAAATGCTTTTAGGCTAAAATGTTTTGTAAAGCAGACAAGTCACTTTTGTTGTTCCAGTGTGTATCAGCAACAGTTATGGGGGCTTGATGCACGGATTGCTTATAGGGCTCTAAACAAAGTTGTTACAAAAAAAAAAAAATGCAAATCTGCTTCATTTTAATTACATTAATGAATGACAGCTCTAAGCATTCTATTAAACTAGGAATATACCACTTTTAATATGGGTAAGCAGTTAATTTACCGAAGTAGGTGCCTTTCATACAGCAGTGAAATACTATAACATATATATAATTATAAAATATCCTTTTAAATGTACTCCGCCTTTGGGATGCTTCCAGCGTCGCACGAGACAGCACTCAAGATGAAAGAATTTTAGAGATTCAGTTTATTGCACAGTCTGCCGATGCAATAAACCGAATCTCAAATTCTTTCATCTAGAGTGCTGTCTCGTGCGATGCTGGAAGCATCCCAAAAGCGGAGTACATTTAAAGGCTACTTTATTTTATGGGATGTGTACCAATCTTGTATTTGTTCTGAAGTTAGCGAGTGCCACTCTCCGATTTTGAACAGATATATATATATATATATATATATATATATATATAATATATACACACACTATTATATTTGGTCTCTGAAGTCTGCCTGTAGGACACACAAAAATTATTTGATGATATATCACTGCAGGACACACCCAGGAGTAGCAATAGAGAGGAGTTATGTACATTTCTTCCAACTGCAGTAACGTGACACCAGCCCAAGCTAAATCTCAATATAGCGATAACTGGAGTGGTGAATTGGGCAGGGCAGCAAAGCGCTCCTGCCCAGATCAGTGTAAAAACAACATTATCTCTGCATGTCCTTCAGCCATGATAACTTCCCTTTGACAGCTCTACCTCCGCCTCCCACAGTGCACCCTTCTACCTGTGCCTTCCGCTCTCCACTCGGTGCTGCTGTGTGTGAGGTGGACAGAGAGCCTATGTGACTGAGTCTGCCACTGAACGCTGTTACTTCTGCCTAGAGGTTGGTAGTAACAGCATTTAGTTGCACACTCTGTCACACAGAATAGCATCGGTCCAAGAGAGCAAGGCCCGGGAGCTGCAAGACATTGTATGTGTGGTTCTGTGGCTACCGGTGGCACAAGGTTCGGTAACCAGAAAGTATATGTGTACAGGTACTATGTGAGGGGGGGGGGAAATAAATAAATAAATATCCATACCTGACTGCTGTACGATGGACCCTACCTTTTTTATAATTTCCCTCTGCAAATCATTATACCTGGTCCATTCTTAAATAAAGTCAAACAATTTAATTTTGAAATCCAATATTGCTTCTGAAGGGTAAGGACTTAACTTTGTTCATCTGGAAACTTTTTTTTTTTCCTGTCTCCCTTTGATCCGAGCTTCGTGATGGGCTTGTATTGACGTCCGCAGTATTTCATCTGACTGTAATACTTCAGAAATACAAAACAATTCTTCATGTGATCACTGACATTGTTACAAATTAGTTACACAACCATGATTTCACCCTTGTCTACTTAAGTGTCCAACACTGCAATGCATTCTAGGGGTGAACAGTTTAATCCTCCTCTTTTATAAGAGATGGGTCCTCCAACAGGGGAAAGTTAGCAACAGATCAGTTAT
The DNA here is from genome assembly GCA_037306005.1 of Rhinophrynus dorsalis. Classification (NCBI taxonomy): domain Eukaryota; kingdom Metazoa; phylum Chordata; class Amphibia; order Anura; family Rhinophrynidae; genus Rhinophrynus; species Rhinophrynus dorsalis. The sequence goes on along the minus strand of CM074725.1, from coordinate 208,001,064 downwards.
ATACATTTAGGATAAGGGCTGTTCGGACACTGTTTCACATCTTTTTGTTTTTTCTAAAGAAAACATGTTTCTTATTTTCAGTATTTTCCTTGTTTTAAAGTGATAGTAATGTTTCACAAAAAAACAGCAGCTCCAATTAATCTTCATAGTATTTGAGCCATAGAGAGTTTTATTTCAATACTGTCAGAGTTGTAGTTCAAGAGTAACTGAATGATAGTATCCCCCTCCCGCCCCTTTTACCTAGTGTAAGCCACCTCCCCTCAGATGTGGAATCTGGTCCACAGACCAGACGGCTTACATCAAGGGACAATCTTCTTACTGTGAGAACACTGAAAGCCCTGTCCCCGTTGACCTTTTTTTTCAGGTTTTTCCCTTATGTTAACTGAAGATTGTCCCTCTCTGCAGACCACTTGGACACCACCCTTCTGTTCTGAGCTGAGCAGTGTTACCTCCGTAAAAGGGGCAGAAGGGGGATACTCTATCATTCAATTACTCTTGAACTACAACTCTGATAGTACTGAAATAAAACTCTTCATGGCCCAAATATTATGAAGATTAATTGGAGCTGCTTTTATTATGAAACATTACTATCCCTTTAACATGGTCCATTTTTGACAGCCACGAAAATATAATGTAGAATTGGGTAACCTGCAGCACTCCAGTTGTAGAGCTATTCCCTTCATCCTCAGCTGGCTTTTGATCTGCTGAGGATGATAAGTTGATGTCAGTCAACTACTGCAGAGCTGCAAGCAGCCCATCCCTGACAACCTCAGGAAAATTCAAAGATAATGTACATCAGTGCTACTTTAGAGAGAGGTTGATAGCAATTATTTTGGCCTGAGGTCTACATCTCTTGACAAATATCCCTTTTCCACTAGTATTTACTATTCTGATTGAGATGTGAGTGACAGAGTGTTATATCTGGTTGTTTCTTGTGCTTCTGATTAATGGTTGTGCTACTACAAGTAGACTGTATCAGTTTTTGTTGGTGTCCTATTGAAATGGCACCACCTACATGGCGGGCATCATTACTGTGTGCTCACAATGCAATGGTCATCAAAATGACGCCTGTGATATGTGAGCTGATCAGAATGTCGCCAGGTCAATATATCGGTTAGGTTAGTTTCTGTTAGATTTGGGGGTGTTAATATCTGTTAGGTTAGGGTCCGTATCTGTTAGTTTGGGGACTGTATCTGTTAGGTTCAATCTGTAAAACAGTAGTTCTCAACCCATGCCCTCAAGGCTGCCTAGTAGGCCAGAACCTGTGAATTTCCCTGCTAGTATACAGATGTGTTGATCAGAGGTCAGTCAGTTTGATTAACTTACCTTCTCTCTAACAAGGAAATCCTCAAATCCTGGCCTGTTAGTGGGCCCTGACTTCATGGGCTGAGAACTGCTGCTCTAGAATGTTTCCATGTTAGTATCTGTTGGGTAGGCTATGGTCAGTCTCTTAGGTTTGGGGTGTGGCTAATTGGGTATGTCTGTTAGGTACTTGGTTTTCTATATTTTTAGGGTGACATTTTAAATGCTTCCTTTTCACGCAGGTGTGACATCTTGACATTGGCATTTTGACCAGCATTATTACCAGCACAACATTTCAATAGTAAGTTGTTTTTGTTCTTTGCAGTGATCAAATTATACATTTGTATCAAACTTGTGTTTTGTGAGAGGTGCATTATTCATTATTCCTTTGCAGAGAAAGCCAGAATTGACATTTACTCTGTCTAGCATCGCTGTATTTGTGCATCTAGCCAGACCCAAGGGCCATAATAAATTGGCCTGCGGTCTATATATTGCCAATCACTGCATTAGGCAATTCAGCAATGACTGGGATAGGCTTAAAGGGATAGTAATACTTTGTTTTATCTTTATTTTATTTTGTAGGCATTAAAAAAAACATGAAGAATGATATGTCTTATCTCTCAAACCTTTATGGTTTAAGAGATAGTCACAAGCAAAGTTTACCCTCCCGACCCTTTTACCTAGTGTAAGCCATCTCTTCTCAGATGGGGAATCTAGTTGTAAGACCAGACAGATAACAGCAGGGGACAATCTTCTCACAATGAAAACCCTGCCCCCCTTGACAAGCTTTTCAGGTTTTTCCCTTATCTTAATTGAAGATTGTCCCTCTCTGCAATCTACCTGGGCAGCTCCCTTCTGCTTTGGCTGAGCAGTGTTACATCAGTAAAAGGGGCGGGAGGGGGATACTTTGTCATTGAATTACTCTGGAACTACAACTCTGACAGAATTGAAATAACACTCTCCAAAGTCCAAATACTATAATGATTAATTAGAGCTGCTTTTATTATGAACCATTACTATCCCTTTTAAAGCGGAACTTTCAGTACATACTAAGTTGCCATGTATTCATTAAACACATGGAGACTAGCTTTGAAATAGATGTCTTGCCTTTAAAAAATAACCCAGTGTAAAGGAATTGTTCCCCTTTGGAGACCGGAACCCAGGCTACAGCACAGACATCTTGTCTGCACGCCTGCGCTGTCAGTCCCGGTCTCCATTTAGTAGCACTGCAGTGCACCATATGGTTTCCTTTACACTGGGCTATCTTTTCAAGGTAAAACATCTATTTCAAAGCTAGTTGCCATGCGTTTAATGAATGCATGGCGACTAAGTATGAACTGAAAGTTCCACTTTAAAGTGATAGTAATGTATGAAAATAAATGCAGGCCTGATCAATCCTCATATCGCGTGGGACATTGAGCTGCATTTCAATATTCTCTGTTTGTAATTCAGGTGTAATTCGATTATAAGTATCTCCATCCCACCCCTTTTACCTCATGTATGTCGCCTGCTCTCAAATGTGTAATCCTGTAATGCAACTGAACAGTTCTCAGCGAGGGACAAATTTAATGCACTGAGTTTAAGAAAACCCTGCCCCCACATTGATGAAGGAGAACAGGATTTTTTTTATGGTCTTTGAAGATTGTCCCTCGCTGTGCTCCATCCGACTGGCATAGAGAGGCAGTGCTATGCGGTAAAAGGGGGGTGGGGAGATACATTATAATGGAATTACTGTTGAACAACAAATCTGAGAATACTGAAATGCAGCTCTATATGTCCCACAGCATATGTGAATTAATTGGACCTGCATTTAGTTTCAACCATTACTATCCCTTTATTTTTGCATGTTTGTGCATTTTATTTAAAGGGATAGTAATAATTACGAATTACTAATCCCCATATTGTAGGCATGCTAAAAAGAAATTTATTGCCCCCAGTTTCATCCCTCAAACCCTTATGGTTTGAGAGATAATAGCTTGCAAAGTTCCCCCTTCCCTGATGTCGGCGTTCTAGCTGACTGCAGGGATATCTGGCCTTACGTTCATCAGGTGGCTCTGCAGCAGAGCCAAGATCTCGTTAGTAAAAAAGAAATCTTTCACTGAAACGGTCTTCTACGTGTGCTTGGTTTGTAAGTACATGTAGAAGACCGTTTCAGTGAAAGAATTATTTATTATTATCATGATATCGGCTGAGATGCAGAGCCGCCTGACTGTCGCACGACAGACTTCCCCTGCAGTCAGCTACAACTCTGACTTCAGGGAAAGTGGAAGGAGGGGGAAAATTTGCGAGCTATTATCTCTCAAACCATAAGGGTTTGAGAGATGACACTTGGGGCAATACATTTCTTTTTAACATGCCTACAATATGGGGATTAGTCATTTCTAAGTATTACTAGCCCTTTTATGTAGGAAAGTGGACAGACTGAATAGACTGATCCTTTTGATGCCATTGAAATCTGTTTCTGTACTTTATAGTAAGGGTATATTTTTGTTGGCCTTTCTACCGAAGTCAGGGATCAACAGCGAATGAAACCTTTACTCAGTTGATTTACTGTTTGTTTAGTATCTCCTGTCTAATTAATTGATTGGATTAAGCCAGAGCTCAGACAAATATAGTACAAAGTTTGTGTTACGGAAGGACTCTACATGTGAGTCACACTTTGTAGAATCTATTTTGTGATTTTTGTTATTCTAACACAGGCTGTCATAAGCTATATCCATAACTGTTCCTATTTATATATCCTTTAAAGTGATTTAACTATTTTGCGGATTTCCCTTAACAACTGGTGGATTAAAATGGCTGTCTTTGTAATAATGAATGATCATGTTATTCGTATAATGAACAGTGTTCATCTTGCAGTCACCTTTTGCCATTTGAAGAGTGTGTGGTGGCTATGATTGGCTTAGACCAGTGATTCTCAGCTCAAATTATTAGGTTACACCAACAGGCCAGTTTCAGGATAACACAAGCAGCTGAATTAAAATAACTGAGCCATTCATTATTTGCCTATGAAGAATGAGGGATATTATGAAAACCTGACCTATTTGTGTTGTCCGAGGACTAATGTTGAAAAACACTGTCTTAGACAGTGTCCTTCAACTGCTTGTTGTTAGATCTGTACTGTATTGTGGAATTGGGTGGCAAACCAGTTCCTGGCATGAAAAAAAAAACACCATAAAAGAGGTAAAGCTAAAACTTTTCTAGGTTCAGCTTCTTGTGAACTGTTTTATTTGAAGGTAAGATTACAACTATGATATTAAAGTAGCCATGTGGTTAATAATACTTACGGAGCTGCTCACTTGTTCCCCTGCCTATTCCTACAGAGTTGGGTGAAGTCTTCCTCTTTTGGCAGCTGGTAATATGGGATCGTGCTCTACCCAGTGTTCATACTGTGATTACCCCAAGAGCAGATTTTAGCTTTGTGTGATCACGGTAGGAATATAAGGCTAGAGCAGTAAGGAAGTTTGTCCCTGATCTGACCCCCATAATACCTGTCCGTGATCAAGCCGGAAGAGGAAACTTTCACCCAACCATGTGTGACTCTGCTTGGACTCTATTGAGCTGCTCTATCAAAATTAAACCCTGCTCTACCACAATAGCTTAATGCTATACAAGGACCTTCAATTAAGGTAACTTTAGAGTTTTCTATTTTCAGGTGGTCACTGGTGCCTCTGGCAAGAAACCTAGATTGTAAGTTCTATGGGACAGGCACTCACTGTGCTGTATGTTTGTGTATGAAGGTTAGCTTTTTTTAACTAGGAAGTGAATTTACTGTGTTTACTTCCTAATTGTTCTGACAGGAAGTGACTCTGCAGTTTCTATCTCATTCTGTGGAGAACTGTATGTCACTGACTTTCTTCTCACTTAGCATGTAACAGAATAAATAATTGGATTTTGACCACTAAAGGGCACTGCTAATGTAAAAAACAAAAAAAACCCACAGGTTTAAACTGTAATAACTCTGGAAATATGCATCTATCAGCAGTGGAAGTACCCTTATTTTACACAACAGGAAACACCCTACAATATATTTTTTCATAAAAGAGTTTACTGCTCCTTTAAAAATAAAGGAATCACTAGAACGCTCAGTCTGCCCTTGAGGTCCCAACTTGATTAAATTTGTTGCATTTGTTACCTGTATTTGCTTGAGTAAATATGAATTGGCGGTTGACCTTTTATTTACATAAAATAACCTGGCCTGCTAGACGTCCATGAGAACTGAAACAATTGCTTCAGAACCACAGGGTTCCCAAAAAATGATTACATTGATTATGTTAACCCTTTCGGTCCCAGAGGGGTACACAACGCTTTGCTTTGCAATGCGTTGTGTACCCCTTTGGCACTGGAAGGGTTAAGAGGATTCCCTCTGTCTTGATGCTATGAAAATAGTAATTTTTGAATAAGAAATTGTTGCGCAATTTAATAAATAGTAGTGATTGTATTATCCTCACAGACTATATAAATCTGGTTTATTTAGTGTTTGTAAAAATGTATAATCTAATCTTGTTTACATTATCATAGAGACGGATAATATCCGGAATGATATTTCAGGCAGATTGTGGTGAGACAGTGTCCCTTGGTGCTTGCTACTTTCAGCCGATCATTGGTAACCACTACCCTGTATAATAAACTCTACTGCTGTTTATCTGGCTGTTCAGCAGCAGGAGTGACTCTCTTCCTTTGGTAATATTTTTAATCTGCAGCTATATCTGTTTCCTTTGTGATTTCTTGCCAACTCCTTTGTGGGTGTTTTTGTCTTTTTAACATCCAGCTTTTAATGGGCAGAGATTTGCCAAGTAAAGCCCCCCACCCTTTCTTTTGTATATATTTCTGAGCAAGACTAAACCTGTTTCCAGAGATCACCCTGCAGCAGAGATGCAATAAAACTGTTCCCTTCTGAAACTAGTTTTTCCTTGGAATAAGTGGACATTATGCAGAACTTTTAAAGGGCTGTTGTCATTTGGCTTTGGCTTATCAGCAAGTTTGCTCTGGTGGGAGCAGATCTGCTGTTGAAGCTAGTCTGCAGTGTGAGTCCTGGTGAACCAATGGAGGAGTAGAATGGGACTTAAGAGGCAATAATTGATGCCAGAAGTTAGACTGTCCCGAGACGCTCTATAGTATTGCAGTTCGGTCTCCTTGGCATGTGCGCACCCTCTAGTGGTAGGAGAGATTCATTTGGGTTATGTTTCATGACAAATCCCCCTCTCCTTTGCCCCAACAGCTGATCGGAGACACTCAGGGCATTTCCCTAAGTCTGTTCCTAATAGGAGTAGACTTAACAAAAAAAAAAAATCAATAAAAAAAAGTTGCCCTTTTATACACTTGTTGTAGGAAATATTTTTCCTAGAGTAGTAGTTTGCATCAGTGTTGTTCATTAGAAAAATAGTTTCATGTGGAGTGTGAGCCATACAGATTATTTCAGTCTTCTAGCCCCCTTGGGGAAAGCTGAGAGATCTTTAAAGCATGACTGTCATGATCCTAAGAGTCAGGTTCTATAGTTTATTCATATAGAAATTAGTTAATTGTCTATAGTAATAAAGCTAATGTTGCCCCTTTTCCATACAAAAATCCTGTAGTTTCAAGCAGTAGAGTGTGCCATGTCGCTTACGTTTTGCGTGAAAGGCAGCATTCTTTCACGGCTTCTGTGTCAGTCTTTTATAGGTCTGTTCCTCTTCTTACTGGGGCAAATGCATGCACTCATGCAAATGAGTGGGGCGGCCGTGAGGGAGTATGACCAGCTCTGAGTAGGTTCCCAGCACTAGTGGCTTTGGCAAGCGTATTGGTGGGAACAGTGAAGAGAAGACATCACTGGCTACAAAGGAAGCTGAAAATCTTTCATTTCAGAGTTTTTTTGCAAAGATTAGTGGTCCTACAGATCAGGCTAACACGTTAGAAGTACGTTTTCATAAGGTGAAAGAACCCCTTTAATGCATCCTAGTTTTTGTGGATGTGTGGTTCATCCTACTTACTGGATGCCATGCTTGGAATAAATCAAATGGGTTACAATTTTTGTGGTATAATATACAAAGTAGCAATTTTATAGAGAAGTTTATTTTGATGGTAAATGAGAACCAACTAGTGGCCCATCCAGTCTGCTTGTTTTTCTCTCTAATTAAAATACATAATCCTTCATACCTCTCAGAAGAGATTTGTCTGTCCCAGGCACTTCTGAATTCCCATTCTTTGCGCATATGATTCACTCTTTTTAATCGGATGTGCCAGAGACCAAGTTATTGTTTTCCTTAGAAAATTGCAATCTGTGGATCATTTTTTGTTTCTAGAGTAACTCTCTAGACATATGAAGAGCTTTTGAAGCTTTGTCCACATAAAATCTTGTATATTCTTGACACATTTCTATGAAAGTAATTCATACTGTTACATGAAGTCTTGAAGTCAGTAAGACTGGAACAACTGTGTTTAACAGATACAAAAGTACCACAGTTTGAAAAGGGAATACCCTTCTTTCAAGTAAGTTTTAGCTTAGCGCTTTATTGGTCGGTGGAATAGGTTTGTATTCTTGGCACCCCATATAGTATGTCCTCTCATACCAGTTGAGGTACTGTTTATCACGGGAGGACAGTATCTTCTGAAAACACTAGGAAATCCTAAATGTGTTAAAGGGATAGTAATGTCTCATAATAAAAGCAGCTCTAATTAATCATCATAGTATTTGGACTTTGGAGAGTGTTATTTCAATTCTGTCAGAGTTGTAGTTCCAGAGTAATTCAATGACAAAGTGTCCCCCTTCCGCCCCTTTTACTGATAGAAACATAGAAACATAGAATTTGACGGCAGATAAGAACCATTCGGCCCATCTAGTCTGCCCAATTTCCTACTGTGTAAAAAAAAAAAAAAAAAAAAACCCACACACAGCCTCAAACCTTTTTTGGTCCTTGGTCTTTTCTTAAGTTAAGGACAGCCTTATGCCTATCCCATGCATGCTTAAATTCTGTCACTGATGTCACACTCTTCAGCCAAAGCAGAAGGGAGGTGCCCAGGTAGATTGCAGAGAGGGACAATCTTCAATTAAGATAAGGGAAAAACCTGAAAAACTTGTCAAGGGGGGCAGGAATTTCATTGTTTTCATAGGAAGAAGATTGTCCCCTTCTGTTATCTGTCTGGTCTATAGACTGCATTCCACAGATGGCTTACACTAGGTAAAAGGGGCGTGAGGGAGAAACTTTGCTTGTGAATATCTCATAAACCATAAAGGTTTGAGGGATAAGACTTATATCATTCTTCATGTTTTTTAATGCCTACAAAATAAAATAAAGTTAAAACGAAGTATTACTATCCCTTTAAAGACTTTAGTATTTAGTATGAAATGGTGGAAATCTTAACAAAAGTAGTTGTTCTTCCATAGTAACTTCTATAGTATGACCTGCATGTAAAACCATGATTTTGATGCTTGTTACATGAGGAGACAAATGTAATGCATATGTAGAAAAAGTCAAATTCCACACAGTTGTCATTTACATTATTAAAAGTTCAACAAAACAAATATATTTTTTAATTCTTGGTAGATTTTCTCTGTATTGGTAGGGGCAACAGCCGACCAATGGCATCTTCTAAAAGTGCAGATTCTGACAAAATAAATGCTGTATATGTGTGGATTTTGTATAGAAATGTCAAAGCGATGTTTGTAGACTGCATGTAACAGCAAAGGGTTAGGGTTTTCACAGACTCTAATATTAGTGCAGCTTCAATGCAAACTGTATTCTTTTTAGTTTTACTTATTCCCCAAACAGCAGATTGAATAAGCAGTAAAACAACCAAGCTATGTGTAGACATACCAGTTTTCTTATTAAGTATTAGAGGTTGATGGAATAAAATGATGCAGCTTGATATAAATTTTCTGGCTTTGCTGAATGTGTTGGCTCAGTTTTGGGTTTGACGGAGCATGGTAATGGGAAGGCAGCCACTATGTCATAGAGACCAAATCAAAGTGTGTTTGTTAATAAGTGGCTAGAGGGAAATTGTTTATGTCAGCAGACAAAACTAAGCAGGAGATTTAGCCAACTATTTCAAAGCAACACAGCACGTGGATATTCTAGTATTAGACTAAACCTACTCAGCACTTTAGACAGATACTCTAATGCATTTGGGAATCTCTCCTAATGCATCAGTGGGTTCTGGTAAAAGGAACCAGATATTATAGAAATAAGTAGCTCTTAACCTTTTAACCCTTTGAGTGCCAGAGGGGTGTGCAAAGCTATGCGTTGCACACCCCTCTGGCACTCAAACAGCTAAGGATCAGAGTAGTGTTCACACGCTTCTGATCCTAAAAGTGCGTGTGTGTGTGTTTGTTGGGGGGGGGGGGGCTTTAATGAATAGGCTTAACCCCTTAAGGACCATTGCCATGCCAGGACCGTCATGGCGGTCCGGCACTTAAGGACCAGTGACGGTCCTGGCACGGCATGGCGTTCAGGGCTCCCGTCGCGGCTTCACACCACTCCAGAAGTCCTCAATCGGAAGTGCTAATAAAAAAAAATGCCCCGTGGTCCGCAAGTGCCGGCCGTGCGCGTGTGTGCGCCGGTCCTTAAGGGGTTAACAGAATGGCTTGCCTAGGTAGATGCTCTGAATGTCGGTATATATATATATATATATATATATATATATATATATATATATATATATATAATTTTTTCCCATTGGAAATGTGGTTGCATGTGTATATGGTATCGGAAGACCTTCCTTTAAAGGGATAGTAATGTTTCATAATAAAAGCAGCTCTAATTAATCATCATAGTATTTGGACTTTGGAGAGCGTTATTTCAGTTCTGTCAGAGTTGTAGTTGAGGAGTAATTCAATGACAAAGTGTCCCCCTCCTGCCCCTTTTACTGATGTAACACTGCTCAGCCAAAGCAGAAGGGAGGTGCCCAGGTAGATTTCAGAGAGGGACAATCTTCAATTAAGATAAGGGAAAAACCTGAAAAGCTTGTCAAGGGGGGTAGGGCTTTCATTGTTTTCATATAAAGAAGATTGTCCACTGCTGTTATCTGTCCAGTCTATGGACTGTATTCCACATCTGAGAAGAGATGGCTTACACTAGGCAAAAGGGGTGGGAGGGGAAACTTTGCTTGTGAATATCTCTCAAACCATAAAGGTTTGAGAGATAAGACATATCATCATGTTTTTTAATGCCTACAAAATAAAATAAAGTTAAAACGAAGTATTCCTATTCCTTTAAAGAAGACTTACAACTTTTTTGAAATCCTTTGCTGCAGAGCTTTTCTTTCTGAATAAAACAAGATTACTCCCATCACTGTCAATTGTTTTATCCAAGGCTTATAACCATTCAAATAATCAAGAAGTGAATTACAGCTCATTTACTTCCTGACAAGTTCTAACAGCATAACTTGGCAGTTTGTTATGTCAACTAGAGGACACTGTTAAAGGGATAGTAATACCTTGTTTTATCTTTATTTTATTTTGTAGGCATTAAAAAAAAACATGAACGATATAAGTCTTATCTCTCAAACCTTTATGGTTTAAGAGATATTCACAAACAAAGTATACCCCCCCCCTTCAGCCAGATCAGAAGGGAGATGCCCAGGTAGACTGCAGAGAGGGACAATCTTCAATTAAGATAAGGGAAAAACCTGAAAAACTTGTCAAGGGGGGGAAGGGCTTTCATTCTTTTCATACAAAGAAGATTGTCACCTGCTGTTATCTGTCTGGTTATAATACTCCTCCTAGTGTCTCTGTTTGTCAATATGAATTCAGCCTAGATTGTAAGCTCCTTGGGCAGGGTCCCATTCCTAGTGTATGATTCCCTTGCTGCACTTTCCCTCACAAATAATGTAATGATTGTACTTAACCTTAATGCTCTTAACCCCAGTTCTGTCGTTTTTGTATTGTATTATTTCAACTTCTGTAAAGCGCTGTGTACATGTATGGCGCTATATAAATAAAGATACATACATACATACATACATACAACCAGACTCACATCTGAGAAGAGAAGGCTTACACTAGGAAAAAAGGGGCGGGAGGGGAAACTTTGCTTGTGAATATCTCTTAAACCATAAAGGTTTGATAAGACTTATATCATTCTTCATGGTTTTTTTTTAATGCCTACAAAATAAAATAATGTTAAAATGAAGCATTACTATCCCTTTAATGTAAAAAATAAATAAATAAATCAATACAGATTTAATCTGTAATAACTTTGAATATATGCCTCTTTCAGTACTGGGAGTACATTTATTTTACTGAACAGGAAAAGCCATCTCACATATTTTACATAACCAGTTTACTGTTCCTTTAATTTAGAGTCTTAAAACCAACAATACACTTCAGTAGTTATGAATAGTTAATGCAGGTAAGTTGTCTGTCATATTGTACATAGAAACCAGCTAGCACAACAGATCAAATGTGAAAAATATATAATTATTATTAAATTGGCAGTTGTATGAAAGACACCTATTCTCTTAAAAAATGGTGTAATATCTATATCCCTTTACATTGTTTGGGAGATAAGAAACTGGGGGGCATCAGGAGGGGTCCTGATGCCCCACACCAAGGTCTGTTTCTTTTTTTTTTCTTTTTTTTTTTTTCTCTTTTTTTTCTGAAAGGGAAGAGAGGGGCAATATGAAGTAGTTAATGGAAGAGAGGAGGTTGATGTAAATATACTTGGCTTAGGAGGCAGCGGGCGACAGCCAACACACACCGTATATTTGTTTGAGAGGCAAATTACATTGCTTGTTTGGCTGAGGACCTCCTCAGACAATTCAAACCCCACCCCACACATATCATTGGCTGGCCAATGGCTGCAAGTCTGCCCTGGGGTGTGGCTTCCACTGTTCCAGAAACCTTTCTGAGGCACCCTAAACAGTAAGCTGACCAGACCTCACCTTTAACTGGGGACACCTAGGAAATAGGCATATTTCGGGACTGCACTGAAATCAAACCAGCCCTGCAGAATGCATTTTTTTTTTATGAGTCCCCAGTTAAAGGTGAGGTCTGGTCACCTTACTAAACAGGGCTAGCCATCTATATAGATATATATTTGGTTCTCTTACATAGATTATCAAAGTAGTGTTTTCCTAGAGAATTTCTCTTTGATTGCTGAATCCTGTAGTTTATTTGGAGGAAGTGTAAACTATGTTAATTTTAAAGGGTCATTAAAAGGTTCAAGAAAGGGGCTTTATAAATTATAAGAAGTTCTTATAGCTGCCAAGTTTTTGATTTATGCAAATACTTTAGTCATTCCCCCTGCAGATTTGTGTGATCTGTAGGGGTTAATGATGTCAGAGCATTGTTGCTATCTTCTCTAGTCAATCACGGTGTCAATGATTTTTCCTGACACTGGGATTCAAAAGAAAACAAAAAAGAAGAGTTCTTCCAAAAACGTGGAGTGACTGCTGTCACCCAGCCCTTCGGATCATGGAGATCTGCTAAGTTTTAAGCTATGTGTAACTTCCAGCATGTATAGTGCCCCATCCCCTGAGCCTTTACTGCCCCTTTAATGAATGTAGGCAGATACTGGCAATTGCAGATACACTGCCAAATATAAATAGAGACTCTTGGCTGCTGTATTAAAGGGATAGTAATACTTTATAACTGTTTATTATGATTTGGTTATAATGGATCTTAATTACCCCGAGCATTTTAACCCTTTGAGGACAAGAGGTGAGCAGCTTGTTTCAGAACCACGTGGTCCTCAAAGGGATAAGCAAGCTTTGCCAGACCTTCGTATAATACAGGAGTATTTCCTAATAAAATGAAAATATTTCCTTACTCTTTTCCATAAAATTATACTTTTATTTTACCTTTGTCTATTTGGTTACAGTTACATTAATGAAAGTGGCTCTATTTGTTTACCCTTTGTGTGCAGTGCATTCCACCCACTGAAACTCAAGGGTTAAGACATGTTAAAGGGATGGTAATAATTTAAAACAACTTTACTTAATATTGTAGCCCTTACAAATACAAATTAAATGAGCCCAGCGGCATCTCTCAGACCTTTATGGTTTGAGAGATAGCCGCTTTCAAAGTTCCCCCTCCCCTGACGTCAGCGTTCTAGTGGGTGGAATGCACTGCACGCAAAGGATAAACAAACAGAACCACTTTCATTATTGTAACTGTTGCCTAATAGCCAAAGGTAAAACCAAAGTATAATTTTATGGAGTAGAGTAATGAAATATTTTCATTTTATTAGGAAATACTCCTGTATTATACTTGGGTCTGGCAAAGCTTGCTAACCCTTTGAGGGCTGGGGTTCTGAAACAAGCTGCTCACCTCTCTTGTCCTGGAAGGGTTAAAATGCTCAGGGTAATTAAGATCCATTATGACCAAATCATCATAAACTCACACAAGTCTCTGGCATCCTAGGGGTTAAAGGTACATTAGTTCTTTAAAAAAAAAAAAAAAAAAAAGCATGTTCTAACGTGTGTGTGTGTATATAATGTGTGTGTAATGGAAAACTCTCCACATAGGGAAAGAACTTGAAATATATTAACCTGTTGAGCGCCAGTATCCAACTCAGTGCAACACAGCAGGAAGGGAGGAACACAAGGAAAATTGCTTCCCTCTGCATGTGGAAAATGAAGACATCTTGACCCTTTGCGTGCCAGAGCGCTATCCAGTTCAGACAATTTAACCCTTTGCTGCGTTCCAGGGAGGTATTCAATGCCATGCATTGCAATTAAGTTGTCAGTGTTTGCATCTCCACATGCTGGGGAAAGCAGTTTTTCCTTGTGCTCCCCTCTGCGTTCTGTGTCAGAGTAGGGAAAACGTTACTGTGTCCAAAGCACCACAGGAAGACTAGAGTGCAGTGGAGAATTGCTTCCTTCTGCCTGTTCCAAACAAGAACTCCATTAGAACACTCAACACAAAATATCAAAAATGTCTCACATGTACTTATTAAAATCCCATGGGGACAAGAGCAAAATACACAGCGCACAAATGCCCAGTCAGGAGCACTTCAGTATAGTCTATGCATCCACCGCAATATAAGCAAAACCTGCTATAGCCAATGTAAAAGAGTGTAGGAGTGCTCATTACTCTCTTCACTGTGAGCAGAACTCTGAAGAGCAGTAAATGTAGTTTTACTGTTTGTTTAGAATGCTACAGTTTACATATAACACATGGGTGAGCAGCATGTGGCCCTCCAGCTGTGCATGATGGCAGTTGTAGTTCTGAATAGTTGGAGGGCCTAAAATTGCCTATCAGTGACACACAATGTGTTAAATGTGTTATACTTTTGCCTCTCCACCCTAATTATTAATTATCTTAATCCAGCTGTGGGTGAGGCCTTCCAGCTGCTGCCAGACTGCAACTCTGTTCAACTCCTGCTAACCTATGATGAGGGATAATTGGGGTTGTAGACTGACAATGCCGGGGGGGGGGGGGTTCATGTTGTCCACCCCTTTCTTAAGCCCTTGGATTTAAGAAATTTCTCCATGCGTTGGAGACCTCTGAGGTTGAAGGGCAACTATCATGTGAAACAATTACTTCTATGGGAGCAGACGTGAAGATTAGCTAGGGGCCTTCTCATGGCTTCTGACAGCTGTTTTGGTAGGTGAAAGACAGACCCCAGCAGCTGTCTGGTCTAAAGCAAATGAGGTTCTGCCTCCTAAGGCTGTAATGGTCAGACTGTGACACCTCATTAAAGTACATTTACACTACTGACTTCCCGTTATAGTTTGTAAAAGCTATTTATTTTATGTTGGATCCCTAAAATCTAATAATGTCAAAGTATTTTACCTGGAAGAATACACTGATTTATTTTCAAGTATGTCCTGGGGTATAGATATTATTACCCAATTTAATGGCCTCATTTTATCTGCCTTGGAATGATGAAAGGTTGAGTGGACCCTGCCATGGATAGAACGTGCAACCCTGTGCGACAGCTGGTGCATTAACCCTTTGAGTTGCGTACCTCTCTGGCACGCAAAGGGTTAACCAACTGATCCAAAACTTGCTTTACTAGTGTGGACTGTTCTAGTCAAATACAATTTGGTTACTTTTGTTTGTAATGAGAGATGAGTACTGTCAGAGTAGTAACCATTACTCTTGTATTTAGAGATGCTGCTGCCTTCTCTTAGGCTGTTTATAGACAATACAGCACTATTACGTCTGAGATACAATAGCAAGATTACTATGTATTGAAGTCAGGTATTTTGTGAGCATAAGACTAGATATTGGCTTTGCTATGGTTGTGTAAGGCCTTGTATCTGCTCCCTCAGAAGCACAAGGTTTGGGGGAACTATAATCTATATCTAGTAAGCTAAAGAGGAGTAATTCTGGAGCAAACCAACTGCATTATATGGAAAAAGAAAAAAATTCCCTAAATTCCTATTGTTTTAAATGAGGCTTTTAATCCATTGAATGCTAGACAGGTCTCTAATGTATTACAAAGCAATGAGTTGAAAGCGGAACCACCAGCCCTGTTCAAATTTGTCCCAAATAAACACCCATCTGGCTAGTCACCAGAATAATTCTCATTAACCAGGTAATAAATCTGGCGACTAGCACTACTGAGCAGCTAGTCTCCAGTTGGGTATTTATTTGGGCCAAATATGAAAATGCGTGGTAGTTCCGCTTGAAGACCTCACTATCACTCAAGTGTTTAAAATCCCAAAATTAATGAGAATCTTTTTGTCCTATGTGCATTTAAATCCAAAGGAATTCAGGGCTTTTTTTTTTTTGTGTGCACGGATTGCATCTATAGCCTATTGAATATGACCCTTCTGAGAATATAATTTATAGTTCAGTGTTAGGTTGCTAATGTGTGGGTACTACCACCTGCTCCGAGAAAATCTGTTTGCTTTTCAGTCCACCCTCTTATTGCACAGTCTGCCCTATACACAGGTATTTCATTGTGTGAGGCAATGAAGTAAAGTAAAGCCTGGGCAGATTTATGTAGCATCACAGGATAGATAAGGAGGACAAATGAAACATGAACAGAACCATGAAGGACACGGGGGATTTTATCTGTATCACTGATGAGCAATTGAAGTATTTAAGTACTTATAGTTTAGACATCCTGAAGCTGATATATGAAGAACTGTAGACACCTCTCTGGTATTTGGTGGGTTACATGCCCCATTGTGGGTGTTGATTTGTGAGTTTTTGTTTTGTGGTGGGTAGGAAGGGCTTGCAAATCCTTCATGTGCAAGGCTGTTGGCTACAAAGTACCCAGTTGCTTGCCAACTGAGGGGATCACTTTTCTGCTTGCTGTGCTGCTGTTCATCATTAACACCAAGGCCCATATTCAGAAAACTGAGGAACATTTTTGGAGAAGATGACTTGCACCTTACAAAACAAATACAAATTTCTCAAATTCCTGTTTGTTTAAATGGTGCTTTTAACCCCAGTTAAAGTGGAGCTTTCATCTTAATTCAAGTTTGCAAATTTGAAAACTTTATTAAAAACTGCATGAGTCATGGTAGAGAGGTCTCTCTCGCTCTCTTTTCCCCCCTGGCCATTTTATTAATCTTCTGAGTGTCAGATGAGTGGCACAACACACTGCGTACAACAGGAATTCAGAGTGTTAAAGGGATAGTAATACTTAATTTTATCTTTATTTTATTTTGTAGGCATTAAAAAAAACATGAACGATATAAGTCTTATCTCTCAAACCTTTATGGTTTAAGAGATATTCACAAGCAAAGTATCTCCCCCCCCCCCCCCCCCCCCCCGTTCAGCCAGCTCAGAAGGGTGGTGCCCAGGTAGACTGCAGAGAGGGACAATCTTCAGTTAAGATAAGGGAAAAACCTGAAAAACTTGTCAAGGGGGGAAGGGCTTTCATTGTTTTTATACAAAGAAGATTGTCCCCTACTGTTATCTGTCTGGTCTTACAACCAGATTCACATCTGAGAAGAGATGACTTACACTAGGAAAAAGGGGCAGGAGGGGGAAACTTTGCTTGTGAATATCTCTTAAACCATAAAGGTTTGAGAGATAAGACTTATATCGTTCATGTTTTTTTTAATGCCTACAAAATAAAATAAAGATAAAACGAAGTATTACTATCCCTTTAAGTCTGCTTCCATACAACCAGATTTGATACAACATTAGGGTAATTCCATTTTAGAGTAAAAATGTATTTTTGTTTATACGTATGTCACTTTTAACCCTTTGAATGTGTTCAAAGGGTTAAATGTCTATAATGCACAAATTAAATTAGTTGTAGGCATCTGGATTTTTGTAATGAGGCCTTCAGTTGACCTGTTCCTCTGCCCACGCCCAGGCTAAGAATGTGCAGTTTGTGACAGAGGAGATTGGACAATTGCCTTGTTGAGATAAGCCTTTATAAGCTTCTTGTTTTTATGAATCCTGTATGCAAAGGCAACCAATTGTAAGCAATGCTCTGCGTGAGGGATTTGAGCTTTTTAGTAAGAAATATGTGCTTTTCAGGGCTGTGTAAATGTTTGTGTAGGAATCCTGGATGGTTTCTATTGTTAATACACAATACTCCTGTTTGCTAGTTTTTTTTGGTGCAAAATAAAGTGAAGGTCACTCTTGTGCGTCAACAAAAGTTTTAGGGACTTGTTTTTAATCCTTTGACTGCCAGATGGGTGTGTGTTGTGCACCCCTCTAGCACTCAAATGGTTAACTGAAAGGTGAAGTAATTCTGGAGCAATCTAAATGCATCATAGGGGTGAATGATCGAGAAAAGTGACTAGCATTGAATGGCGTAAAAGCCCCTTTTGAAATGAAATACTTCACCTTTCTTCTGAACATTGTGCTGCTAGAAAACATGATTGTGATTTTAACCCGTTGGATACTAAAGAGGTCTCCAGAGCAGTGTGAATGCATTGGAGACCTCTCTAGTATTCAATGTGTTAACCCTTTGAGTGCCAGAGGGCTGTGGAATGCAATGCATTCCATACCCCCCTGGCATTCAGTGGGTTGATACATGTTATGCAAACTTAGGCCTGGATTACATTGCAGCTGGTAAATGCAATCACTGATTCTGTCTAACCTTCTCATTGATATTTATAAAGATAAAGTTGTAGATAACACACTTGATTAAAGTTTCCAACTTCAATGGGATCCAGTCCATAGTGAGATAATGTTTCACAAAAACAGCAGCTCCATTAATCTTCATAGTATTTGGGCCATGGAGAGTGTAATATCAATACTGTCAGAGTTGTAGTTCAAGAGTAATTCAATGATAAAGTATCCCTCTCCCACCCCTTTTACCTAGCGTAAGCCTCCTCCCCTGGGACCAGACAGATCACAGCAAGGGACAATCCTCTTACTATGAACATAAGGAAAACCCTGCCCCCCCTTGACATTTTTTTCCGGTTTTCCCTTATGTTCACTGAAGATTGTCCTTCTCTGCAAGTCATCTGGACATCACCTTTCTGTTCTGAGGTAAGCAGTGTTATATCAGTAAAAGGGGCGGGAGGGGGACACTTTATCATTCAACTACTCTTGAACTACGACTCTGATAGTATTGAAATAACACTTTCCATGGCCATATACTATGAAGATTAATTGGAACTGCTTTTATTGTGAAACATTACTATCCCTTTAAGTGTTTCACTTTATGCAATGAGATAGGTACCACTTTAGACCCCTACGGGTTAATGAAGATGTGCAGACGTAGTGAGATACAGACCCATTACTCTAGTGTCTTAGACAATGAGAACATGACTGGTTTTTCTCAAGCCTGACTGCTTCAGATAATCCAGAGCGAATCACCAGCTAGCACTTTATTTGTTCTAAATCACAAACAGTAAGCTCGTACTATACTGAACGTGTTTGTTAGTGCGCAAACTGTTCTGTCCGTAATCCTGCTGTGTCAAGAGCACGTGTCCTGTGTCACTAACACAATGGCTCAGTGTAAAAATCGGAGTTCGAGTACACGGGAGACTTGCCTAAACCTCCCAGAACCAGGGAGCTGAGAAGTGTTGGAGATGTATACATCAGCCATATACACAAAGAAATTCAGGGGCAATTCCAGTGCAAGCCAAGTTGACAATAGGGGACAAGTAAAAAGAACATTTTCCAAATATAAATGTTTCTTTTGACATCTTGAATTCAAGAGGTCTTCAACACATTGCTTAGGAATGCAGACGGAACTGTCTAAGTTAATTTGGATACTGATTGACCTGTTAAGGACTGTGATCTTAGCTGAACCATCACAACCAGAGATGGTCCTGGCACATCATGAGTTAAGTGATCACAATACATCTGAAGGTATTCTGTGATCATGCCAGGGAGGCTGAAACTGACTGCTTCGAGACCAGAGCAGTCATTTTCTGCCTTTCCCTCGGTGAGCTGGTACATGTGATCGCTCACATGTGCTGGCTTAGCTAATAAAATAATGTTGATACTCTTGTACAAAACCCCCGGTCCTTAAGGGGTTAACTCATCTATGCGTATTCAGGGAAATCCATACCTGTTGGTGGCCCTTGAGGATTGAGTTTGGAGAACCCTAGTTTTTTTTGTACCCCAAGGTCTGGAGTGATTCTCATCTCCAGACCTTGGGGTACACTGACAGGTGAGGATTTAACCCTTTGAGTGCCAAAGGAGTTCACAATGTGTTGTGTGCTCCTTTAGCACTCAAAGGTTAAGGATATCTCTGATGTAAGCACAGGTGGAGCTATCACAATGACTGAGCCACAGATTGCCCAAGCAGCGACGGAATGAAAACCTGCTCTGTTGGTGTCCCGAGGACTATGTCTGAGACACTGCGTCTAGCTACAGACTGCTCTCAGTTAAATGACCACTAACGCCTAACTGTACCTTCTCACTTTAATATTTAACCCTGTGAGTGCCAGAGGGGTATGCAACACATTGTAAAGCAATGCTTTGTGCACCCCTTTGGCTCTCAGATGATTAATTGATACCGGATAGCAGGTCCATGGGAGCAGACATGATTTGTTTTGGGGGACTGAAGGACCTCAATCTCCTCCCAATAAAGGCTTCTTGGGAATCCTTCAACAGGAGGAGTTTGCGGACTCTGAGTCAGTCCTGCATAAAGAATTGTATCTCCTCCATGGAGGTGCTATCCATTAGTGATCACAGGTTATTTTTGAGACTATCCAAATAGTACTGATTCATAGAGGTCATTTGGGTTTTCTGCCCATATGAACTCTTAAAGCACCAGACGGGTATGCATCACATTGCTTTTTCAATGCATTACGCACCCCCTGGTTCTTATTAGGGTAAGTGAAGGTTTATTATGAGGCATTGTTCCTGTTCATTCCACAGTATCAGCACTAGGATCATGTAGATGCTGATGGGCTCCCAAAATTTTCAATGCTGACTCCAAATGTTTTCATAAAACCCTGTGCAAGTGCACCCAAATGACTAGCTCCTAAATCCCAACACTATTTCATACAAAAAAAAAAACTCTAAAGTGCTTTGTTTTGTCTCTTCTGGATTATATGTATTTGAATATCATGTAGGCCAAAATGACAGTCTGGCTGCATGGAGGGATGAGCTGCCTCAGCAGCTGGTGAGCCAAAGGTTGCCAACTGTTACAGTGCAAAAGACCACAAACGGCAATCATTTGTGTTTAGCTGTGCCCCCTCCACAAGCTGATGTATGGTTACTTGAGAACGGATCACTATTACCTGAGACCTTACTGAGGCTGGTGTGCTAAGTAGAATTGGAGTAACTCTGCTGCAAACCAATTATACAGTAGGGGGCAAATACAATTCCTAAAATTATCAGTGTTATTAAGCCTTTAAATAGAGACCTGCCTCTCTACCATTTTAGTGCACGAGCAGTATCCAACGCATTACAATGCAATGTTTTGGATACCCCTTTGGCATTTGTGTTAAATCAATGGGCATCTTTGTTCAGTTCATAGTACATTGGCCTCAGTATTTGAAGAATATTGGTCTTCAAAAGAACATTAAAGTGATGGGAATGTTTCACAAAAACAGCAGGTCCAATTAGTCTTCATAGTGTTTGGGCCATGGAGAGTGTTATTTCAATACTGTCAAAGTTGTAGTTCAAGAGTAATTGAATGATAAAGTATCCTCTCCCGCCCCTTTTACCTGGTGTAACACTGCTCACCTCAGATGTGGAATCTGGTGCACAGACCAGACAGCTCACAGCAAAGGACAATCTTCTTATTTTGAGAACAATGAAAGCCCTGTCCCCACTGACAGGTTTTTCTCTTATGTTAATTGAAGATTGTACCTCTCTTCAATGCAATCCACTTGAACACAACCCTGCTGCTCTGAGGTGAGCAGTGTTACATCATTAAAAGGGGTAGGAGGGGGATACTTTATTATTCAATTACTCTTGAACTACAACTCTGACAGTATTGAAATAACACTCTCCATGGCCCAGATACTATGAAGATTAATTAGAGCTGCTTTTATTGTGAAACATTACTGTCTCTTTAATTGCCATATTATGCACATATTATTTTAGATCCCATGTGTTCTAACCCCTTTATTTGTGGACTGTCTAAACATTACTAGAGCGGAGAGGTTTTCCCAGGCCTGGTCTGAATTCTTCCAAGATGAACTGATATTTTCTGCTTTGCAGGGTCTGTAAATCAACTACTAAATAATTGAATCTACTCCTGCTATCAAACAAAGAACACAGGTGTGCTGTTCGGACACAATACACTGCCGTATTAACTATTCACATATCAGTGGCAGAGTGAGAGAACTTTAACCCTCACACTTGCTGAGAAGCATTCAGGCAGCTTGTGTCCCCAGATGTTAGATAAGTCGTCAAGAAAAAAAATTGTTAATTTGTCCTTGGGCTGTATGTTTAAAATAAAGTGGAGTAATTCTGGGTTAAATTACCTGCACCACAGAGGGTCAACTAAGAGTTCCCAAAAACCCCAATGCATTGTGGAGCATTCAAGGGGTTAAAAGTTCCATTTAAATGAAGAAAACTTTTACATTTTTTTTTCCCCTATGAGGCATTTGCTTTGTTCCAGAATCACTGCTTATACTTTCCTGAATAAAACCCACCTTGTGCCGTCTCTGTAGGCAGTCCAGTGCCTGATTATAGACACCAATGGCAGGATGTAAGAAATGTACGCATGTGCTAAAGTTCTTTTTCCTGTGCAGATAGCAGTTGCGCATGTTCTAAACCAGAAAGCCGTATACCAAATGCTTCTTGAATTAAGCATAAAAAATTAGCGTTCAAGACAACACTACACAGATGTATAAAATCGTTGCAATAGCACTTCTTACATTAAGGCGCATTTGCTATTCCAAACAAGCACAGCAGGTAGATGCTAACACTCCATAAAGCCAGTCCAGTATTTCAAACCTATGTAAATGGAGACCCGCAAAGGTGTTGGAAACTCACCGACGATACCCAAGTTCATTACAGCCACAGTCCTCCCTCGGCTGGAACAAATCAATTTAGAAATGAAAGGATGCAATGGATGCTCTTACGAGTAAACATTGAAGACCTATAGATAAAACTCTTCTTTATTGTAGAAATTTAAAAGATGATCCAAACATGAGAAAGTAATGGAAGCAGGAAACAAGCGAAGGTATAAGGTGCAACCAGACAGTCTTTTAAATTCCTACAATAAAGAAGAGTTTTATCTATATGTGTCCAACGTTTACTTGTGAGTGCAGCTGCATCCATCTCCATTTGCTATTCCACTCAGAGATTTATTAATCCTGACCATGCACACAGAAAATGTGAGCAGCATGATTTTTCGTTCGCAATTCAACAAAATCACGTGCAGACTTATTCGCTAGAGGTTTTCACACTGGAACTCGCGATTGTGTGGGTTTCCTGCATCCTGTTGCAAGGGCCTTATGCACAGGCCTGCAGCGATATCGCTTGGGTTCGCTGGTTACAGAAAAACAATTCTAGTCAGTGTTCAACAGAGAGAGCAGCAGTGTTTCAACTGGACTAGTTTACTGGTCACAGGCTAATGGGAATTTACAGAAAAAGAGGAGCAATTCTGGAGTACACATACTGCAGCGTAGTAGAGAATTCGGAGTCCCTCAGACCCAGGGTGTATAACCCTTTGAATGCCTTGGAGACCTCGTTAGCATTCAAGTGGTTTACCACTGAAGGACCCATGACATGCCAAGACTTCATGGGAAAACGTCCCTAAAGGACCAGTGGCTGTCCTGGGACGTGATGGATTTCAGGGCTCCCCGAGCAGATGCACACCATTCGGGGAGCCCTGAATCGGATCCAATTTAATAAATAAAAAAAAAAATTGCTTTGTGGTCCTGCCAGCCTTGAGTGCATACGGACGGTCCTTAAAGGGTTAGAAGCCCCATTTCAATTAATGAGGAATTGTGTTTGTGGTACAGTTGCTTTGTTTCAGAATTCCTTCTTCTTTGTACTCAAGTCCCCTAGTGTCTGGTGGCTTCCAGACTCGGCAGTGTAGGCTCCTGTCTTCAATAGAGAAGTGGAAGAATTTTGGGGGCAAGGTAACTTCTCTGTAGGAAAAAGTAAACATTCCTGTTGATTTAAATTGGGATTTTTTTACGTTTTACCCCCTTGAATGATAGAGAGGTCTGCAACGTTTCTTTTGAACATACAGCCATTAGTACTCTGGAAGGTAAAGAGGAGCAATTCTGATTCAAACAAACACTACAGGGGACATATGGCATCTCACATTGTGTTACATAGGATTTTTAACTCCTTTCAATGCTGGAGAGGTTGAAAGAAACATTTGGCTTCCCTGGACCATCAAAAGACTGGCATCAAGGATTTCCCTGTGACTACTTCCTGTTTCCTTCACTCTTCTCCCTCGCCCCTTACTAAAGATCATTTGGCTATGGTGTGTCAGTTTTTTTTTTTTTTTTTTTTTTTCCCTAAAATGTTGGGTATTGCTCTGCTGTAAAACCACCTTTGTATATTGGCTGTTTGCTGTATTTTATGCTGTATGTTCCTCCTGTTGTGTTTTCTATATGTCCAAAAAAGGAACAAAATCATGCGTTCTAATGCATATTGGCCCCTCAGTGGTGCTCAATTAATGTTTTTCACTGTCATGTGCCACTGCAGAGAGGAAATTCCCATGTCCCATATCAGTCTGGTTCCACCCACATGCACAACCACTCCGAAATGTCAGGCAAATCCTGTCCACACAAGAAACAGCACAACCACAAACATACGTTTCGGCCTGTCTGGGCATTGTCTATGTGGGGCAGCTGACATGAACAACAAGGGCCCATGACTGGCATACCCTTCCAACTTACAAGCGCCCACTGAGAACGAACAAAATAAAGTGTTTTGTTCTGCGGAATGGTGGCCTGTCAGTGGTACTCATCACAATTTTTTGCTCCCATGTGCCATTGCAGAGAGGACGTTTACATGTCCATATCAGCCTGGACCCTCATACAGGCAGTCCTGCTCTGAGATGTCGGGCAGATCCACTCAGCATGAGGGAGACTGCACAACCACAGAAGTACGTTTCGGCCTATGTGTTTTCTATACGGTTTTGTACTGTTTTGGTCTATGCTTAATGAAACCATATATTTCAGACAAAAAATCTTTAAAGTATCAGGAATGTTTAGTTTTTACTTATAGAACATTTCCACTTTTCTCCTGAACAGTTAGAGCCTTGAATAGAAATGCCAGTCTTGTCTGAATTGTCTCCTACCAGCCCCTTCTGTTGCTATTCATGCTGTTACTACTTGTTTTGATCACTTGCAATCCCGCCATGAAAATATAACACTGAATACGCTCTGTTCTTGTTTTTCTGTGAACTCAAAAAAAAAAAAGTGACATTACACTAGTTTGCAAATTATCGACTTTAAAGATAATTGCTTTTAAAACTGTTGTTTTCTCGTAATTGGAGCTATTTGTGAAGCAGGATTTAACAACCCTTTGAGAAATGGACAAATGTAAACTATCATGCAAATGTTTTTATTTGTGCCTGCCTGTCTTGTGTAACAGAGCTAAATAGTGTAGTGTTGTTAATCCCCTTGGAAATTAGAGCAAGAGAGGGAGAAATCTTGGAAGCCTGAGCGATCGGGTTCCTACATTTGGAAGTGCATTGTATACATTTATATACATGCACCTCAACCCTGGCTACTAGATATTGACTGGCTACTAATTTTTATAATTCTGTTTTCTCCTAGGAGTAAGGGAAATGTGATTGACTTGATCTCATTTATATGACTTGTCCTAGAATCTCTAGCCTTAGCGGGACCATATTGGGGGGGGGGGGCTAGTTTAAACCTTTGAGTGCCTGAGGGGGTACGCAACTCATTGCTTTGAAATAATTGTAGATGTGAAAGAAGGGATAAACATCTATAAAATAGTAATCGGGGTCTTATCCTATATAATAATTCACTAGGATGTTCGTCACGATGCAGTCATGGTCAGTATAAGCCGTGTTCGGGCAGTCTCTATTGCGCATGATTGCATCGCGTCAGTGAGGTGATGCAAGACTGCATCTCACAGAGCAGTGAGGTAGTGGCCACTTAACTCTTTAAGTGCCAGAGGGGTACGCAATGCATTGCTTTGCAATGTGTTGCGTACACTCAGGCACTCAAAGGGTTAACATTACCCGGACCTTGGCCCGTGTACATGGGCTTTTACACAGGTTTACAGATGAAAGAAGAAGCAATTCTGGAGCAAAACCATTGGGACAAATAAAATTTAATTGATTTTTAAATGAGACTTTTAACCCCTCAAATGGTAGAGAGATTTCCAAGACATTGCAAAGCATCTAGTATTCATGGCTTAAAATCCCCATTTAAAACATTGTGTGTTTTGGGTATATTTTTCTCCCCTATGGTTCAGTTTGATTGCTCTTGAATCGCTTCTTATTTATTTTTGGATCAAGGTCCTAAGAGGCAAGGTTTAAAGGGATAGCAATACTACTATTAAAGTGCAGCTTCTAGTCTTCTTTATATATTTTTTTTAACATGTAGCACTATATTTAATTACTTACAGATTTTTAGTTCAAACGCTGTTCAAGCCGAAAGGATCCCCCTCCCACCCTTTCTGCCGCCTCCCTTTAGATCTGTAATCCGGTCGTGGGACCAGACGGAGGAGGTGAGGGACCGTATTCAGTCAGTAAGTATAAGGAAACCCTTTCTCCCTTGATGAAGGAGTGAAAGATTTTCCTTTTGCTTACTGAAGATTATACCTCTTTGCTCTCCATCTGGGCCGACTAGAAGAGGCAGCGTGATGCAGGGAAAGGGGACTCTGAGCTAAACTTTAATAGCAGTATTACTATCCCTTTTAAAATGTGTATTTCTTTTTCCCTTCAATTCTGGCCCTGCATGCCCTTTTAAAATGGTCAGTTATACCTGAAGTGCACAAGTGTATTTACAGGAATGTTTGGATACTAGGATGTCTCCAGTGTATTGGAAAGCAATGATCTGGGGATGTCTTTGGCATGCAAGTGTAAGTTACCTTGTATTAATTTTGTAGTATATATTTATACATCCACTGGCATCCTTGTTTAATTCTCCTTGAACCGCCTATTACATTTATAGTGTGTAAAACCGTTGCAGCTCACCTGTGTCTGCAATATACAGCAACTCCGTGAGTATCACTTTATTGGCATACTGTAATAATAAGCTTTATTGACAAGAAGAAGTAGAGCTTTATGCACATACAATAGCAATAATATATGTTATGATTCTTTGCAGATGCAGCTGAGTTGCAGACTCTTGTTACAGACTGCAGATAGAGGGTAGTCATGTCAATGAAAGTGGAGGGCAGAGAAGTGAAATCATCGATGAAAGGTAAATACACAGAAGACAGCTGTCTTTTCTGGGGTGGGAAAATTCCTGGAGCCTAAATGTTCACTACTGGCCACTAGGATTTTTGGAGATTTTTTTACATACAACCCTGTGTAAGCGCAACTCTTTTTTGGCTCCTAAAACAGTTATAGATGACTCCTAATAATATTTGTCTTGCTCCGAGGTTCTTTATATTCTTCTCCACCCTACAGTATGCTAATATGTTTAATGATAAGATGCTGAAAGTTAAAATAAAACATTGCTTTGTAAATGAGATATACTGTGTTCTCTCTAGAGAAACCAGTTGTTTGTCTCTTGAGGAGGTTCTCCAGATACTCGGCTACATGAACGTTGTGTTTTAAAAGGCTATGATGATTAAAATCTCGCCTCCCATGGATTTAGGACTCTTACCTAATATGAAGAGCTGATGTTTGGGTTGGTGGCTCTTGCTGGTTTTAACGCCCAATTTCCCCTAAACGGCATGGTTTTTTCAGGAGCTATTTCAGCAGTTTCACTTCTGAGGGGAACAGCTAAAACCCATTCAACTTTTTAGGATTCCTGGTTCCATTTTGATATGATGTTGAAGAGAAGTTTCTTGTTGTAATGAAAATGCAGATGTGTATTTACCAGTATTTTTCCTTTAAAAAACAAACAAACAAAAAAAACTACCTGTAGCAAAAAAATAAATTAATTTAACAGGAATTCTCCGTACTTGCTATATACTTTCAAATGTTTGCATTTACTGATCTGCCTTTAGTTTATTTGCCTCACAATAGACAGTACGCAGAAGTGCCCTGAATAAAAAATCCCACAGATAAAAGTCCCACCTGTACCTCTGCCAACAAAAGGGGATCAGATTGTGAACTGATATTGCCCAGCTATTGAGTACATCAGAATTCCAGTGGAGAAAAAAGTAAACGGGTGTATACCTGACTTCTGTATAATGCATGCCTACCACTGAGCATCCTTTTATTCAAATTAAGAAGAATTTATTCTTGCAGATATAGGTGCAGCAAGGTATCGTTAGCTGTTTTATAAAGTGATGTTACTTACATTGTCATAGTCTGCTTAGGCAATTGTCACGACTTTGCTTCCATATATAATCTATATTTTGTGTCTATGCAATAAAACACTTCAACTGTAAAAACTATTTTAATGTATGGCTATAATTTTTTATGTGTCTTTTTGCATTTCATTACATGCACTTTACTAAATACTTTTGCACCACCTCTCCTTTGCTTGCTAAGGGGCGTGCTTCATATTGAGGTTTATTAATCCTTTTTTTGTGGGGGGGGGGGTGGAGATTTGGTGGAATTAAATTAAATCCAATAATTAATTGCAAAGATGTAGTACTTTGCAAACCAATCATTCTGCAGAAGATTAAGGGATCTTTCACATAATGACAGAACCATAGGTGACTCTGGCTACATTTCGGTCACCTGTGTTTTGAAGTCGGCCTTTCTCTTGACTCCCCAGCCAGACCTGTTGCATGGATGTGGTTGATAGCTGGCCTGTATGAGTGTCAGTCACATACTACTGGCTGATGCCTACATTGCTCTGTCAATCAGTGTAGGTTGTGATGAGCAGTTCAAGCTCCAATGTCACTAGTTTGAAAGATCTTCAGATTGCACCACAGGATGTAGGGCAGATTTGCCCTGCTGCAACTTGAATGCATTCCTGTGTGATCACAATAATGTTGCAGATTGCTGGACTTTGCTGTATTCATATGATAGACACCATAGCCCAGCAGTATACCTTTAAGCATGTGTGACATAACGAATGCACAATCACTGTATTATTATTTCCTGTCTGAAAGGTGACTGAAGGACTCCTTCCTATGTATCAGGGGTGTTCCAAGTGTTTTCAACCATGGGCAACACGAGCAGGGGGCTGCGTTATTTTTGTTTAAATGATTTTACATTGAAAAAAAAAAAAAAAAAAAAAAAAATGGCGATTTATAGTGTGTCAGCTATTCATCAACATGGATTTATTTATTGCTCAAGTTAAAAACAATACAGCTATTTAACAGACCTCTAGTCTTTAACTGTACAGTACTGGTAGGCAGAGGATTAGGGCCTACTGGACTACTAGTTCATGTTAGTTACTTAGTTAATTAGGTAAAAGAAGAGTTTAAAAAAAAAATCTCAGGTGGGCCGCACCTTTGCATTAGACAAGCCACAGTTGTTGGCCCACGGGTTATATAATATATATTATACTAGCAAGAGGCAACAATCTTGGGAAGAGATGTGTAGTTTACTGCCTCCCCTCCATGACATCCTTCATGTCCAATCAGAGCTAGATTTGTTTACACATGGGCAGCCAACATTTGTATCTCAGGCTGTTATTGGACTACAAACCCCATCATCCTCAGCCAGATGATGGGAATTGTAGTCTTACAGCTGGAGACACAGCTGTTGCTGCTTTCAAGCTTAAAATGCAAATACACTGATGTGCCTTTTTAAAACCCTATGCACATATTAGTACTTACTCTGTTCAGCATGGGTGTTTTTATGTAGGTTAATACCCGTGAAAGCAGCAATAAAAAGAAACTATGCCTTGTGTTCATGGTCGAGCAGCAAGTCAGAAGCAAAATATAAGGCCTTTTCTCTCCATAGGTTACATATTTGCCTTTTATGGTTCCTGTTCTAATCGCACTAATTACAAAAACAAGTCTCCACAGGTCCAAGTTAGAATAGAGGAACATTGGAGTCTCCATTTCTCTGATGTTTCATCATAGCAGCTTCATGGTCAAGTGATTAAACATGGATTTATTTTAAATTGCTGTATGTGCCTGCCTGGAGGGAATTGGGTAGAATTCAGCAGTTCTTTCTAAATGAGCATGGAGCAGCCCAGTATACATTGCTGAAAAACTAATATTACAGGGAGATTTGAATGGGCTTGTTTAAAACAAAACAAAAAGACATTTGTAACTTTCCTTCATTATTTTGTACCCAACTGTATATAGATGTAGGAGGGCGGTTAACATTTTTCATCAGACGCAAAATTAGCGGCAGATGTAACTTGGTAACGTATTGTGACTATACATTGCTCTCTTGCAGTTTGCTTAACTGCAAAAAATCACCTCTGAAGGCAAAATCAGTAAATGGGAAGACACAGGAAAGGAGCGCTCAGCGGATCCACATTCTCGTGAAGAGCCAGTCAAACAGAAATGATATGCCTATGATTAAGTGATGTGCTCACGGAACGTATAAGGCGGGTCGTGATTGCTGTCAGTTCATGTTTGTTCCTGTATCCATTTCTGCATGGAGTGGTGTTTATACACGGTTTTCCAATAAAGATGGAGTATTTTATCATTTCTGTTTGACTGGTTCTTCATGAGAATGTGGATCCAGTTGAGCGCTCCCTTCATGTGTCTTCCCGAATGGTTAAGCCTGTTGCCGAGGTTGTTGGGAGTTGTCCTGGACCCACCATGAGCTATAAAGCAAGGTGAGTTTTTTGTTTGATATACCCCATTGACGCTAATTGTACCGACCCCTTGTATATGTTTTTTTTTGTTTGTTTTTTTTGTCTATTTCACATACAGAATCAGTAAATGGGGCAATGCCCTAATAAATTGCTTTTCTAAAATGTATACATATTTCACACAGAGGTTACCAATTCTAAATCCAAATAGATTTGCAAATTCTAATTTATAGCATGCCCCTTGTGTCCCAAAGAGGTATCCAACACATTGCGTTGCATACCTCTGGGACTCAAAGGGTTAACTTGTAGACAGATTCCAAATGTGGCCTGTATGTGATACCAGTGGGTAATGTATGATGTAATTTAGTATACGTACAAAGAAAATGGAGCAATTCTAGGGCCAGCCAACTACACCATGGACAAATACAATTTACAGTTAATTGAAAACGAATGTTAGAGAGGTCTTCAAATCACTGCAAACTTCTAGCAAGATATTGGAGACCTCTTCAGCATTCAAGGGGTTAAAGGATCACTAATACCTAAAATGAACTGGGGGTTTATACACACTTAAAGGGATAGTAATGTTTCACAATAAAAGCAGCTCCAATTAATCTTCATAGTATTTGAGCCATAGAGAGTGTTATTTCAATACTGTCAGAGTTGTAGTTCAGTAGTAATTGAATGATAAAGTATCCCCCTCCCACCCCTTTTACCTAGTGTAAAACTACTTACCTCAGAGCAGCAAGACTGTCCAGATGGATCACAGAGAGGGACAATCTTCAGTGAGCATAAGGAAAAACCTGAAAAATCTGTCAAGGTGGGGCAGGGTTTTCCTTATGCTCACAGTAAAAAGATTGGGGACATTTATAAAAGTGGAGTAAAGTGAATTGTAATGTTAAAATGGCATAAAAAAATATCTTGGTAGTTATAAAAGTAGTAACAACGCATTGAGAGAGCATAATGCCATGTAGTAGTGTTTTTTGAAAAGTGGCGTTCCGAACTGTAAGAAAAGTGGCACTGAGAATTTATAAAGAAATGTCGCTGTTTGTGACATTTTATTGACACAATTATCACAATATTAACTCTACGTCTGACTTGTTCTTATTTCTGGCATAGTAAATCTATACAAACATGCGAACAAAAAATAACTTTTACTCCTCATTTATAAACATTCAGTTTCTGCTCTATATAAATATCAACTATCATAATAAGGTATAGGGCCATTTTAAGTATACTACACAAACAATGTATAAGAACACTTTTTATAAATGTCTCCCATTGTCCCTTGCTGTGAGCTGTCCAGTCCCAGGACCAGATTCCACATCTGGGGGGAGGTGGTTTACACTAGGTAAAAGGGGCAGGAGGGGAATACTTTATCATTCAATTACTCTTGAACTACAACTCTGACAGTATTGAAATAACACTCTCCGTGGCCCAAATATTATGAAATTTAATTGCAGCTGCTGTTTTTGTGAAACATTACTATCACTTTAAGTACCTTATACACCATGCTGGCATCGTATTGCCTTATGTCCTATTTGGGGTCCCATTTCTGCTTTTTCCTGGGTTTCCAGTACCACAGCTATCTTGATAGGTATCTGACTTGTCTTGAAAAGGACCGAGAATAGGTAACAAACGACCAGAAGAGCAATGGTTGCTAATCTCAGTATGGTACGTTAACAGTATAATCTCTTTCAAATTTAGGATTCGTTTTTATGGCTTTAACAAAAAAAATTGCAAGTGCTATATTGAAATTCACGATATTTAAAATTCTATAACCCAATTTCATTTTTAGGTTTTAGTGTCCCTTTCAAGCCCCATTTAACTCATTAAGTGACAGAGGTATTGCAGCACAACGCGTCATATACCTCTCTGGAACACAAGGGGTTATTAACTCAGTGGGAATAATTTTGTTCTATATGGTGAATTTGGTTTGCTGCAGAATTGTTCCATTTGTTTGTTTATACATTGGCACTTCCGGTTGTGACTTTAACCCTTTGAGTGCCAGAGTGGTACAGATGATAGTGTAGGAATGGGCAACCAGGAAATCTCCGCTACAGTTATGACTCCCATCATCCTTATCCAGCCGTGTTCTTACTGGAGGTTATGGGAATTGTAGTACAACAACAGTTGGAGGGCTTCAGGTTGCCAACCCTTGATATTGACTACAGTAAGGCAGGGCTTAAAACTTGAAGTCTTTGCTACTAGCCAGACATGAAAAGTTACTCGCCACTGCAAGCCATAACATACCCACCAGGGCTGAATTTCTACTTGCCAGGGCTAAATTTTCACTCGCCATTGGCTAGTGGTGAGTGGAAATTTTGAGCCCTTAGTAAGGAAGATGTTAAAAATGTTTGGCTTTCCAGCTGTTGGAGGCTGAATTCCCATCAACCCTAACCAGCATCAAACAATCAGAGCCAAAGACTTCTGTCCCTGTACTTGTTGTATAGTCGTACCACCTGGATTTTGTAGCAAAAGGGTCATTTATTGCACCCCCTCCTCTTCCTTAGGCTAGAATGGTTTGGACTGGATTCAAGTAAAGGTCAAAGAAGTCATGGCTTAGGGCAGCTGAAATCCTTAGGACTTCATGCAGGCTATCAATCACAGCTGTTTTATGAGGTAGCACCCTAATTAGACATGGCCTCAGGTACACACAGCCATCACTGTCATTACATGCTACAGCAGTGATTTTAGTTCATGAGGGAGTTTACCTAAGAACAACTGGGCCTCAGCACCTCACTGCTCCGTAGTTTAGTTAATGGAAAGTACCCGCTGGAAACAAGTGGTTCATGGGCTTCTTTACCAAGATGCCCTGAAACCATAATGAAGTGTGTGTGTCCGTGTCCCTTTAACTCTAAGTGCCAGAGGACATACACAATGCATTGCATACCCCTCTCTGGCACTCAATTGCTTAACCCTTTGAGTGCCAGAGGGGTACGCAGCGCATTGCAAAGCAATGCGTTGCGTACCCCTCTGGCACTCAAAGGGTTAACTTCCTTCCCCAGATAGCCAGGGCACCAACTGGGCATGTTGTAGTAGGAGCATGGAAGGGACCATGAGCCGTACAGACCCTGCAAGGATAAACTATATGTGGACCCTTGACCCTAGAACAACATGCACTGTTGGCCCCCGGCTATCTGATGCACTTATGCCATAAGGCACCCTAAGAGACATGAGCAGGACTGGAAAAATGTCAGTCACACTCCCCAGTCAGGGAATATAATACCAGTCAATAGGCAAAATGTTTCTAGCCCATCCAATGTTAAACGTCAAGAACCGCATCGTTTTACTAGTCCATTAGAACGTATTTTCCTATTAGTCACAGACGAATGGACGCATCTAAATTTCCAGCTTTGGATGCATGTGTTTTCTACCCTTTGAATGCCAGGGAGAATCTGGCACATTGTAAAGACACCCACTGGGCACTCAAATCGTTAAACTTATATATATATAATAGCACCATCAGACAAAAAGTCTCCAAATTAATTAAACGTGTTGTAAGACTTTTCCTGATGATTAAAACAAGGCTACTGCTACCACTCTGTGACCTTTGATTCAAGTCATTACAGCTCAGTCTTATCCAACTGGTAACAACATCACCAGCTGCTTCCCGGAAGTCATATTATTATTTTTTTTATTATTATTATTATTATTATTATTATAAAGCACTCAATGGGAGAGCTTGAGTCATAGATATTGCTCCCTATAGGAAGTCATAGGACCAGCACCAACTAGTGACAAAACAGAGAACTGATTAATTTTAAGTATAAACGTTTGAGCTGTAATTATATGTGATTGAACTATCTCCCAGTAGTCTGAGTGCCTTTAACCCTTTGAGTGCCAGAGGGGTACGGAATGCATTGCTTTGCAATGCATTCCATACCCCTCTGGCACTCAAAGGGTTAATACCTTGGCAGGTAAAGTCCTACTATATATGTATTTTTATTTTTTTATTATAAAAGAAAGTTTACTTCCTTTAACCTCTCCTGTACTAGAGAGGACACCAATGCATTATGAAGCAAAAAAATGCATTAAGAAAAATACATTTTATTTGTCCCCTACAGTGCCCTCAGATTGCTTCTCTTACTGAATGCTACTTATAGTCTGATATCTGGGCAAGTGCCATTTATTTGCTCCCTGATCGCACAGCTCCAGTCCGGCTTTAGCACATACCTAGATCTACATTTAGGAGATTTCAATAGGTTTTGACTGTATGCTTTAATGTTAGAGAAGCAATGCCATAGTGGCCAACCTGCTTTAGATAGCTTTCCTTATTTC
The DNA here is from genome assembly GCA_037306005.1 of Rhinophrynus dorsalis. Classification (NCBI taxonomy): domain Eukaryota; kingdom Metazoa; phylum Chordata; class Amphibia; order Anura; family Rhinophrynidae; genus Rhinophrynus; species Rhinophrynus dorsalis. The sequence continues at coordinate 207,966,447 of CM074725.1, read as the reverse complement.
CAGTCACAGCTGGACAAACAGAAGCGTAGGTGAGACCTATCAGTCAGCTGCAAGAGAAGAAACTGAAATGTCTCCCTTGTGTATTTCATACTACACGCGTCTCCCAAAGGTCACTGCTTAGTCATAGGTGTTGATTGCAAATTTTCATGCGTACATTGCATTAACTCTGAGTACCAGGGAGGTGCCTCAGAATGCATTGAGCACCACTGGCACACACAGGGTTAAATTAACCTTTTTTTTTCCCCAGAGAGGGGTTAGCAACATTGATCAGCAGTTTGTCTCTACGGCACAGTGCTTTGTTGGAAAAATAGGGTTATAAAGGGACATGGGACAAAATGTGATAGTGCAGTGTTGTGCAAAATGATTATTTATTTTTCTTCACTGGGTAATAATGTGATTTGTGTGTGCTTTTGCTAAATCTGACTTATGGTACCACTGTCTGTTGCTTTATAGAAGGGACTTTACAGCAGTGCAGTAAAATGAAACTTTTAGATGTTCACCAGAGTGGGGGGGGGAAGAATAATAGAAGAGTAGAGCTAAACAAGGATGAGTACATCAGAAGAAATAGGAAATTCTATACATACTGACAGATATGGAACAGGGAATTACACTACAATAACCCTTTAACTCCTTGAATTCTAGAGGGAAATGCAACACATTGCATCGCATACCCCTCTGGAATTCAAAGGCTTGAGGACCAGAGGAGATAATGAGAGTGAAATAAACATCCCATAGTTCTCCTTTAGCTTCCATAGGTGGAAGAATCCTGTGCCATTCGGTCATGGATCAGATGAGCTGTGTGACTGGGGCAGTTCACATCCTCCGTATTACATCTCCACTTCTGCAGAGGGCAGGACTATCTAGCGATTCTGACTGGAAAGCAATGGCAAGTTGTGTGATGGTCAGCAACATATGTCGACCCGCAGGTTTCCCCATTCTTTCTCTAGGTTGTAAATTGTGTAAGCAATGGTCTTTGATCTTATTTTGTCTGTGTTTTTTCCCCTTTGAATGTCAGAGGGGTGTGCAGCACATTTCTCTGGCCTTCGGGTGGTTAAATTACTATTATACTTGAATGTTTCTTGTTTAATCTGCTGTCTTTCTTGTTTTTTTTATTTCCTGTACTTACCTTGAATCCAATATTTTTCCTTTTTTTTTTTTTTTTTTTTTCCACCCTCCTGAGTGATGTGAGCACCTTCTACCTGCACTCTGAAGAGTCGGTGACTCAGTTGTGTCTGCAAAGGAGCAGACCTGATAAAAATGTAAGGGCTGTACTGCGCAGCCTCAAAATTGCTTCTATCAGCTGTTGAATTTGGGGGTAGGGTGGGTTGCATACCCCCCAAGTATCCCCTCTTTAGGAGGGACAGTCCCTGTTTGAGACCCAAATCCCTCTGTCCCTCTTTTCCATCCTGGTGTTTAGGAGATCAGACTGTGTGGTGTGTATATAAGTGCATCACATTGCTCCACAGCAATAAAACTCACATTAATGTTTGTTTAAACGTCAGTATATATGTGTTTATAAAGTAGTCTGTGTAAATAAAATAATTTGGTCTTGCTTGAAGTCATTAATTCAGTTACACAAAGAGGTTTCAATAGGCCTTGAAATAATCTAAAAATTCTCAGGTCCCCAGCAATCCCACCTAATTAAAGTGTCCCTCTTTGGCCATTTGAAATGTTGCGAGCTATATGGGATGGTGTCAGAAAACTGACTACAGTGGCTGGAATGCAACCCAGAAGTATGTTTCCTCAGACAATGCTGTTCGTGTTCTCAGCCACTATAGACCTCCAATATTATGCTTTCCAGACCAATACAGAGGTCCTATGGTCAATGCATTAAGCCAACCAATGAGACTTCAGTCTCACAATTCAGTTTGTTCCTGCAGGTCCAAAGAGTAAGCCCTGAGAGTCTCTTTTCAGACCCCCATTCTGCACGCACAATGTTCTACTGTGGCCTCAAAATGCAGCCCCAGCTTTATTGGCTGGTCTGCTTCCAGGGGGACAGAGCTGCCAATAGGGCAGAAGCAGAGTATGAACCTGTTGATTTTGTCCACATAGTTTTACATACACAGGCACACGCACGCACATCACACGCACTGTTACTTCAGTCGAAACACTGACTCTTATTACAGACTACACATAGTGGGAACTCACATCACTTAAAGTGGAAAGAAGGAAGAGGAAAAACTAAAACGTCCACAACAAGGTACAGTTTGTATGTATAATTTAAAAAATAAAAAAAAGTGAAAACCAGTAGGTAAATAAAAGTACATCATCATTCATTTTTTCCTCACTTCTACAGACCAATTTATATATATATATATATATATTAATTCATATATTTATTTATTTATTTATTTTTTAAAGTTCTTTCTTCCTTAGTACATTGTAGATTTGCTGAAAACTGTCCTAAGAACTAAGTGCATGCGTATGTGAGTGTTTGGTCCTAATTCCCACAAATGTCTCCTTTATAATTGCTTACATCTCTCTAGAGAAATAGCCATTTTATCATATACTGTATTAGAGGATATTGAAAGACAGATTGTGTAATCACCCGAGGGTATGGTACCTGCTTGTGTATGCTTCCCAGGTACACTGCATCCCGCCTGCTTGTGTCTGTGCCTGATGGGTGTGCTTTGGCATGTGCATTTCTTAGATTAGATCCCAGCTCCATCTAGTTCACGGTTACGTTTGATCTCATTTCTGCTCTGATACCAGTAAATTGTATTCTGAATGAGTTGGGAGTGAATATTAGCAGTATTTCATTCACTGTTCTGATTAAGGCTGGAAACATTTAGGGGCTGACCAGTCTAGCAGAGGAAAGACTTTGTGCATTTGCTCATCTCTGTCTGGAGTACAAATTAATAAACATTACTAGTCCTATTTAATAAGGCAAAATGACTTGATGTATTTAGAAATTGTCATTATTTTTAAAGGGATAGTAATGGTTAATTTTATGTTTCTTTCATATTGTAGGCATTAAAAAAAATATTAACAACGATGTAAGTCTTATCTCTGAAAACCTTTATGGTGTGAGAGATATACCTGACTGTTTGAGAGAAGTCAGCGCTCTAGCTGACAGCTGCAGAATCTGGTAATTTGACCAGACAAAGGCTCTTCAGCAGAGCCGAAATCGTGCTATTTAGAAATAAATACTTCATTGGAACAGTCTACAAAGTGTGCCTGGTTTGAGGATCCCTAGCAGCTGTGCACTGCGGGCATCTTTGCATTCATGGGGTTAACAGCCCAGTTAAGTCAGAGTGAATTTTCATTTCAACCCTGTGATGCAGTTGTTTAGTCCCAGAAAAGCGCTTCTTTAGCTTGGTGAATTGGACCCTTAAGTTATATTCTAAAACAAACTTACTGTCCATAAACCCAAAAGACTTTTATACTGGTATCTTTGTCCAGTTTTGATGGCCGTCCCCTGCCAGTGATGGGTATATTTTACCATGACGTCACATAAGTGCATGTATAGTGCTGGAAAAATAGGACTGACGTTCACCAGATAAGGAAAAAAAAAAAAAGAGAGAAACACAGAATGTTTTACTCGTCAGTACCCCTCTGGCACTCAGCGTTAATGAACCTCTCTATGCGCCAAGAGGGTTCATATCTTAATTCAGATTTTCTTTTCCATGTATTCATATAGGTGTTTATGCTTCATTTGAAAGATGCAGTCAGTGTGTGATTGGCTTATTGTAGGAAGGACTGCATTGCTCTGAAAGAATTTCTAAACTAATTTGTTTTAATACATTTGAAATGGAGGAACATTGGCTGGAAGCTCTGGGTGCTTTTCACCTTAATGGGAGATTCTGCAGTGCAATTGTTTTGCTCTCTTTGCAGCTGACAGATGTGTGAAAAATACTCCCCAGTACAAATGTCTGTCTTAGAATACCTTTCATGTAACCATGGCCTCAGAAATAATTTCCTTTAACCCGTTGAGGGCCAGAGGATCGGGCAACAAACTGCTTTTGCAATGGATTACACACCCCTCTCTCAAGACTTTATTGCGAATATATCACCCTAAATAAAGTACCCCCCATCCAACAATTGGTCATATAGCAATAAGCTTACAAATAGTACTATTATTCAGCATAAGTACCTCATTGTTCAGAAATCCTAGTTCTTCCGAGACGGGTGGCGCAGACATCTTTGCTTAGAGACATCTGCGTTCCTGCGCTGTCCGTCCCAGTCTCCTCTAGGAGGCGTTGCATGGTACCTTATGGTAACAGGAAGGGACTGACAGTGCAGGCGCACAGATGCCTCTAAAGCAAGAGGCCTGGCTGTAAATCTCAGAAGTAGTATTTCTGAATATCAGGGGGCTTTTGCTGATTAATAGTACTATTTAATGTTCATCTCTATATGGCTAATTATTGAGGGGGGACTTTATTTGCGGTGATCCCCTTTAAAATCAAATTACCATTTTAATGTGGGTCACTAATGAAAGACACACACACACACACACACACACACACACACACACACACACACACACACACACACACACACACACACACACACACACACACACACACACACACACACACACACACACACACATATATATAGACACACATATATAGACACACATATATAGACACACATATACACACACCTATATATATATATATATATATATATATATATATATATATATATATATATATATATATATATATATATATATATATATATATATATATTCGGTACTCAGCCTGGGTTAACCCCGTCGGACGAGAGAGACAGCACACATCTGGGCAAAACTTCTTAAAGTGAAACCATTTATTTCGGCATGTTGCACTGCCAAGCGCTTTCGGTCCACTCAACGGACCGTCATCAGGGCAAAGATGACGGTCCGTTGAGTGGACCGAAAGCGCTTGGCAGTGCAACATGCCGAAATAAATGGTTTCACTTTAAGAAGTTTTGCCCAGATGTGTGCTGTCTCTCTCGTCCGACGGGGTTAACCCAGGCTGAGTACCGAACATATTCTATTCTATAGGGGACGTGCACCAATTGTTTATTACGATCTGTATTTGCTAATATAGACTTCATTTGCTCAATGAGTGCCACTCTCTGTCATCTTTGACTATAAATGTGTATATATATATATATATATATATATATATATATATATATATATATATATATATATATATATATATATATACATATATACATACAGCAGGTCCTGTATAATGACAACCGTCATTAAAGTACCGGTATATTTTCCAGCAGACCTGCTCTGTTTGGAGTAGATACACTGATGAAGCTTCAGCTGCATTGTGAGCCCCAGAAGATCAACAACGGAACAATATTGCCCATGCTCCCTCATTTGTCCAGGGATAAAAGTACACACTACTAGACTGAAATCCTCTACAGGTTAGTGTCTTGTCCTGAGCAGTGTAGACCCATAGATCCTCTGCTTCAGACTTGGGCATGTTGAATCCATTGCAGACTGTGCACCTAGTCCACAAAATTTGTGACGGCTGCATATTTATGGTTTGTTACATCCAAGGGTGGTGTTGCAACAGTATGAATATGCATTAATCAATCCATCAAATGTTCTGGAGACCGGCAGTCATCAAGGACTTATTGCCCCGTCAATCAAGTTCAAAGAAGAATGGCAGGTTCTGCTTCAAATCCTAATGTGCATAAAGCCCAACTTAGTTTGTTAAAAACAAAACATTGGAAATCCAGGAATTTCCCTGGTGTTTTTAAGAGGTACATAAAGGAGATGCCACTTTTTTTCTCCTCCCCATCCACTGGACCAGTTACTTCTGGAGGAATAGAGGACATCTGACGGGAGGTTATTCCATAAGAGGCCTATCTCTTCTTTTTCCCTTTTCCGCTTAGTCATCAGCGCCCTCCCTTTGAGTCTTAGGCTACTATTCCTCTACTCCTGCTGACGTGGTACATTGGCCTTTCTCTTGGCATTCGTGTCTGTTCACAGTGTCAGAGTTGCATGGTCTGTCTTGTAACAACCCTTTTTGGTGTTTCATTAAGACATGGCAGTGTTTCGCACTTCACAGGAGTTTCTCCTGATGGTGGATTCTGAGTTCCTCATTAATCACAAGATTGTGGCTCATCCTTTCTGCCCTGACCCTTCCTCTGACAAGGAGAAGGCTCTCACTTGTTAGATGTGGTGCATTGTATCAAGTTTTATGTGCATCGCACTGAGTCCATTAGACAATCTGACACACTGTTTGTCATTCCTGAGGGCCCAGGGCAGGGAGACCTGCATCCAAAGTGTCTATTTCGTCTTGGATCAAGTCCACTATTGTAAGGCTTACGAGCTAAGGAAGCAGCCTGTTCCCTTTCGGGTCACAGCTCATTCTACTAGATCTGTTGGGGCTTCTTGGGCTTACAAGAATCAGACCTTCACTGATCAGTTGTGCAAAGCTGCCACTTGGTCTTCTGTGCACACCATTTTAACCCCTTAACAACAGGCTGATCGGCTCGGTCAGTTAAGGACCACTGAGCATTTCTTTTTTTTTTTTTTTTTTTAAATTTCCACTTCCGGACTACCCGAACAACATGCAGCCGCGGGGGTAGTCCGGAATTCCATGATGGCCATAGTAGGTCATGGGTCGTTAAGTCAGATCGACCCATGACGTTGTCACTGTTTTTGATGAACACTCAGACCAGACCGGTAAGGTTAAAATGACTTTTTATTAGGATAAAGTGCGTACAAGGAATTAGGTCACAGGCCCACAATACGAAACAATAAATACATAGCAATGGAAATCAGGACCCAGATATATAGCAAGTCGATGAGGCAGCGACTGGTATCAAATAGTAATGTACTTGGACTCTGAGGACTGGAGGCACATAAGGACAGACAACCTCACCCTAGTGGACTAGGGTTAATCAGGCTACTCGACCCAGGGCTGACAGCAGGACTATAGATGACAGGTTGTCCTGGAGGTGGTAACTAGCACGAAACCTAGACGCCTGGCTGGCACTGAACCCAGTAGGCAACAAGGTAATACTGCCCAAGGGACAGGGGTCCCAGGAAGACCGAGGCAACCACTTACAATTGGCAAACCCTAGAACACTAGGGGTGGATCGAGGGCAGATAACAGGAAAGCTACAAGTGTCCACTCACACTAACGAGTGTGATGTAACGCAACTGCTGGCCCTTAGCCCAAGCTACTGCAACAGAGAAGGAGCACTGGCCCAGCCTAGACAGTCTAGGCACTGAACGGGTTAACTGGAAACGCCCAGAGAGATACTGCAACTCCCACAGGGCCCAGCTATAGTGCAGAGGAAGACACAGATAGATCTAAGTAACTCAGTCAGCACTTCACGTGTGCACGTGTGCCAGGGGCGGTAAGTGTAAGCAGCTATAGCACGAATGCCAAGTCTATGGTCGACAAGGTATGAATAGCGCCACGTTATGCACAACAGACAAGGCAACTGGGAATCCGCTGCTTGTAACACTGGCCAGACAAGGACAACGAAGTGGTACAGCCATGCACGGATGGCAACGGAGCGGGTGCTCAGCCAGGGATGGCCACAAATGTAACGGAAGTACGGCCAGGTCACTAGCAACGGAACAGGCTCAACAGCCAGATAGGTCAGCAACGGAGTGGGTACACAGCCAGATCACTCTGCAGTGGAGGGGGTTCTCAGCGAGATCAGTCAGCAACGGAGCGGGTCCTCAGTCGGTAACGGAGCGGGTCCTCAGCCGGGTCAGGCGGTAACGGAGCGGGTCCTCAGCCGGGTCAGGCGGTAACGGAGCGGGTCCTCAGCCGGATCAGGCGGCAACGGAGCGGGTCCTCAGCCGGATCAGGCGGTAACGGAGCGGGTCCTCAGCCGGATCAGGCGGTAACGGAGCGGGTCCTCAGCCGGATCAGGCGGTAACGGAGCGGGTCCTCAGCCGGATCAGGCGGTAACGGAGCGGGTCCTCAGCCGGATCAGGCGGTAACGGAGCGGGTCCTCAGCCGGATCAGGCGGTAACGGAGCGGGTCCTCAGCCGGTAACGGAGCGGGTCCTCAGCCGGATCAGGCGGTAACGGAGCGGGTCCTCAGCCGGATCAGGCGGTAACGGAGCGGGTCCTCAGCCGGATCAGGCGGTAACGGAGCGGGTCCTCAGCCGGATCAGGCGGTAACGGAGCGGGTCCTCAGCCGGATCAATCAGCAACGGAAGAGCAACACAGGAAGCTCAGGAACGTCATCAGGCAGGCCAGGTCATACACGATAACAGCAACTTAGTAACAAACGTTAGGAACACCACGAAAGGGCGTCTTGGTATAGACATGACAGGGTATATAATGGCAAGCCCTGGATGGAGAAAGAATACCAGGCCAATAAGAGGATGGCATTGAAATGAGGCAGAATAATAATGTCACCGTCAGATCAGGAGCACGGGCACCGTGATAGATGTACTATGACTGTCAAGGGTTGTTAAGGGGTTAAAGCACTACCGTGTTGATGTGCAGGCATCGGCTGATGCCAGCTTTGGGAGGCAGATCCTGGAGGAAATCTTGCCTGTCTAGGATCTTCTTCGTGTCTTTGGTGCTTCCTTCTCTTTTGAGCCCTGTTGGCTATAGTTCATTGTGCTGTGTGACCATTCCTGGGGTGTTGTTACCCCTGTTCAGTGTCCGATGACACTAGTTGTTTTGTTGGGCTATCTCTGATCTGATGGTTCATATATGCTCTGGTGACTTTGGGGCCCTGCGCATGGTCCTTTCCTTACTTTCTGCCTCTGGGAAACTCAATGGTTGGACATCCCAAAGTTACAAGTAACCTGTATTAGACGGCAGAGAAAAGAGAATTTTAGCCTTACCTGTTAAATACTTTTCTGTTAGTCCATATGGTCTCCCACCCTTTCAAGGAGACCATGCTTGGTTCTCCTGTGGCAAAACGTGAGAGTCCTTTCGGGTTCATGCTCACAGGAGTCTTCTTTTCCTTCTCACTACCTAGTCAATAGTTGGTGTCTCAAATCTTACTGGAGCTGGTTGGCTAGCAGCAGCCAAGGAGGGAAGGTAGTCTCCACCCCCTGCATTCACTTCTCATAATTGTTCCTGCCTACTTAAAGGGGCTAATTGCCTACCCAAAGTTACCAGTAACCTGTATGGACTAAGAGAAAAAGATTTAACAGGTAAGACTAAAATCCTCTTATCCAATGGTTCCTGTGTTCCATATTGACTAAAAGAGAAGAATTTATTGGTACGTACACAAAACCCCCCTTAAAATATATATGTATTGCATTTAGATGTTGCATATTATCCACTTGCAGAATATGTAGAGTCAAAGTAGCTGTCTTTTAAAATGTATTCTATATCTCTGTGAAGCTATCCGTGACGAAATAAGTAAAACTGCTTAATTAGGTAAGAACAGAAAATCAGCACATAGCCATTATGTGAAGAGTGACTGTGTCCATGTTTCCACAGGAATTTATCACAGCTTTGTGTTTCTATATAATTATAACAATTTTCATAGCGGTGCATCTGCAGCATCTTCACCCTGCACTTTTTTTTTTTTTTTCCATTTTGCAATTTTCTTGGTAATACATTCCAGCCTCTCTGCTCTTTAACCTCATAATAATCATCAACCTTCTCTTAGAGATTCAATGTTGTGTATTCTGTATTTAATATGCCACAGAAAGAGGTCAAAACAACACTTCAGGTTTCATCAGAACCAAAGTATCCATTCAGTGTCACCCTTTTTCTCTTTCTGACATTGTAAATGATTCTCCGAGTAACAAAAGGTCATAGAGTTCACCAGCTAGCTTTCCATTCTTGTTCACTCAGGAACATTTCTTATAATATATAGAATGAAAAATGTTTGTTAAAGGGGAAATAACATCTTATAATAATAATAGCCCCTTACTCTACTATGGCCAGAAAATCTTAATGGCCTCGATGAATTTTGCCTTTGTTAAAGAGATATCTTCAGTTCTTTATACGATGTCTGTGGAGGCAGGCATAACAGCTTTTTTTTTTTTTTTTTTTAATCCTTTAGTGCCAGAGGGGTATGCAACACATTGCACAGCAATGTGTTGTGCACTCCTCTGACACTCAATGGGTTAAACAAACTAAAGCAGCCAGAGTATACGAGTCTACTTAACACTATAAAGACGAGGGATATGCAGCGAATTACGAAGCTATGCATTGCTCAGCTCTCTGATTCTTGAATTAAAGGGGTAGTAATGTTTCACAAAAACAGCTCCAATTAATCTTCATAGTATTTGAGCCGTAGAGAGTGTTATGTCTGTACTTTCTGAGCTGTAGTTCAAGAGTAATTGAATGATAAAGTATCCCCCTCCCCTTTTACCTAGTGTAAACCACCTCCCCTCAGGTGTGGATTCTGGTCCTGGGACCAGACAGCTCACAGCAAGGGACCATCTTCTTACTGTGAGCATAAGGAAAGCCCTGCCCCCCTTGACAGGTTTTTCCCCTTATGCTCACTGAAGATTGTCCCTCTCTGCAAGCCATCTAGACACCACCTTCCTGATCTGAGGTGAGCAGTGTTACATCAGTAAAAGTGGCGGGAGGGGGACGCTTTTTATCATTCAATTGTTCTTGAACTACAACTCGGACAATATTGAAATAACACTCTCCATTATCCAAATACTATGAAGATTAATTGGAGCTGCTTTTATTGTGAAACATTACAACCACTTTAAGATTACCATATATTGCGGTGTTCTGTGGTCCTTCTAGAACAGTGTTTCTCAACTCTTGTCCTTAGGACCCACTAACAGGCCAGGACTTAGGGATTTCTTTACTAGACCACATGTGTGGTGATCAGAGGCTCATTCACATTGATTAACTCACCTGTGCTCTAACAAGGAAATCATCAAATCCTGGCCTGTTAGTGGGTCCTGAGGACAGGAGTTGAGAACCACTGCTGTAGAAACTGTCATTTTCCCCTCCATGGACATAACATCTGGATTTGGCTGAATTTTAACTCTGGAATCAGAGTAAGGAAAAATATCAGAGAGGCCATTGGGATTTTATCACCTTAGCAGGGGTTATAATTTTAAGTCCTTTTCTACTAGCCAGACCTGAAAAGTTACTCGCCACTGCAAGCCAAAACATACCCACTAGGTCTGAACTTCTACTCGCCAGGGCTAAATTTTCACTCGCCATTGACTAGTGTTGAGTGGTAATTTTGAGCCCTTACCATAATATGGTAATAGGAGGGTTATAATTAAGAGGTGTTTCTTCCCCTTTAAAACGGAACCTTTTACTGGTTAATTTCTACTAATCCCTCCTCTAGCAGTATTTTAAATTTAAAGCCTACAGTACACCACTCCCTCCCCAAGTTTTCTGCCTCCTGACTTGGCCTCACTGCCTCTTTAGTCATTGGTATATGAGGATAGTTTTCTATCTAATAGGAGACAAACGGAGGAAAATTAGGACAGCCACTATGAACTGGAGCAATGATGGGCAACATGTGACCCTGGAGCGTCAAGAGGCTGTCAGGGGTGTCTTATGTGGCACCATAGATTGTTCTGTGGTACAGTGAGGAGGAGAGAGCATTTCCTTTTACCACCACACACACAGTATTATTACCCCAAAAATCACACCACCTCTTTCACCCCCCCCCCCCCCCCCCCGAGTATGCTTCTTTTTACACTTACACTGATCCATCTCAACCACATTAATGTCAGTTCTGGTATATTAATCCTTGCACTACATCATGGATAACCCCTATATAATTGTGTGTGTGTATGTGTGTGTGTGTATGTAACAGGATCTTGTTAGTTGCATATGTTACATTTATTGAATCGATGCTTCGACAGTCAAAGCAGCCTTTTTCATGAGGTGTATATATAGTGTAGAATTGGGCACTCCTATTTGACCTTAGAGTATAGGTAACATCTGTCTGGGTGCGACTCATTAAAATAACATAAAAAAAGAAATGGTAGCAGAACCATGTAATGAGTGTACATACTCAGGTCTTGTGAAAAAAGTGTTAATTTATTAGTCAATGTTTTGGGCCCCCTGGAAGGTCTTTATCAAGGTCATGATGAGGCCCTCCAGGGGACCGAAACGTTGACTACTAAAGTAACACTTTTTTCACAAGACCTGAGTATGTACACTCATTATATGGTTCTGTTCCCATTTCTTTATAGATATGCTAGTTGAAAAGTCCGTGTACACGGGCCACAGTACCACCCAGCATTGGCCGCGGTGCAGTCATGCACAGGAGAGACTGCCTGCGCCACGGCAGATACAGAGTGGGGAGCTCCGAATTCAGACCATAGTCCAATCTGAATTCAGAACCCCGCTCCGTTAGCAGCGGCGCGGGCAGTGTCTACTGCACATGGCAGTTTCTGACAAACACACACTTAGCGAATTATTGTATGGGGGATATATATAGATATATATATATATATATGTATGTGAATAAATAAAATACACACACACATTTTTTTCTCTCACCTTGGCTAGATCTTGCTACCTTACATCACCTTCATTAAGGCTTATTCACTCAAAGCTCGCTAAAGAACTTTCCAACCATTGGACAAACCACAATTATGACTTTCTTGAATTCTGTGGCTGCAACACTGACATGTAGAGAAAGACGAAGCAAGTAAGACAGCCACTTGAGCAGTTGTGTTTTGAATCTAAATACAACAGCCAGTCCCTGGGTCTCTATATGACTAACAAGTCTGGTTGACATCAGTTGTGCCTGTCTCATCATGAGGTTTCTATAACTGCTCTTAGTATAGTAACCACTTCTTTACTGTAAGCCAGGGGAGGGCAACAGCTCTCCATATCCCAACATCTCTAACCAGGCAGCTGGGAGTTTTGTTTCGAGCAGCTGGAGAGGCAGAAGTTGCCTACACCTGCTCTAAGAAAATAAACGGGGTGAAAAGTGTCACCTATAAGTATGTACTAGTAATAAATGTATACACTACAGTGCAGTTTTGAGGAAAACAGTTAATACTTTGCTTTTCAGTACAACTATTTAATAAATCTTAAACCAATTGCATTTTAACATCTCCAAATGGTCTCTTCAGTACGCTATCAGAATGTAGTTTGTGCGAAACCGCAGCAAATTCCTAAATAAGCATGGAATGCATCATAATGAATTTATGACCTCTCTTGCCCTACAGCTGTGGATTTCATATTCAGCCATTCCCCGCCTGGATTTTCTAGTCTTTGCTTTTGAAGCACACAAATGAGGATGACGGAAAATGTTTATTCTTACAACATGCAGTGCTGGGGAAGATGCATGTTAATAGGAATTACCAGAAGGGCCTTGTGTTCAGAAGAGTGTAGAGGAATCGCGGGACACACCACTCCACCACAAGGGGAGAAATAAAACCACCTTGTTCTAAAGGAAGCATAAACCCCAATTCTAAACCAATTTAAAGGGATAGTAATGTTTCAAATTAAAACCAGCTCCAATTAATCTTCATAGTATTTGGGCCATGGAGAGTGTAATTTCAATACTGTCAGAGTTGTAGTTCAAGAGTAATTGAATGATAAAATATCCCCCTCCCACCCCTTTTACTGATGTAACACTGCTCACCTCAGAGCAGCAAGACTGTCTGGATGGGTCACAGAGAAGGACAATCTTCAGTGAGCATAAGGAAAAACCTGAAATACCTGTCAAGGAGGGCAGCGTTTTCATTGTTCTCACAATAAGAAGATTGTCCCTTGCTGTGAGCTGTCTGGTCTGTGGACACATTTGAGGGGAGGTGGCTTACATTAGGTAAAAGGGGCGGGAGGGGGATACTTTACCATTCAGTTACTCTTAAACCACAACTCTGACAGTATTGAAAAAGCTCTCCCCATGGCCCAAATACTATGAAGATTAATTGGAGCTAGTGTTTGTGAAACATTACTATCCCTTTAACCCTTTGCTTTCAAATGCATTCTGTACCACTCTGGCACTCGAAGGGTTAAAATATTGGTTATGTGCCCCTGACTATTGATAAAAATCCTCCAGTAACTCAGGGATTAATACTTATTTAGTCCAAAACCTGAAATTCCTTATCCTTTATAAGGGAGGATCCCCCCTTGGATTTACAAATTGGGAAGGGGGGGATTTTTTTCCCAGAAGGGGGACCCACATTGCCTTGTAAAGCGTTTTAGAACCATCTGGCACCTAAAGGGTTAAATGAACACTAACACAGAAGGAATTTAGGTATTTAGGAATACAAGATAAAATAGCTGAAATTGTAGATGCTTGCCGGAAGTACACAATATTTAAAAATGATATAACCTAATTTCTTGCATTAGCCCTTTGCTTTGCAATGTGTTGCATACCCCTCTGGCACTCAAAGGGTTAATGAATTCAGTCTGTTTGTGGAGAACTAATGCTATTAACATACAGGGATTAGTATCCATTCCTCTTCTGTTAATAAAAGCTGATCTGTGACCTCAGGCCTATTAACGGGCAATAAAGTCTCTTTTCAGAAAACCTTTTTACAAAGGCTAGCATGAAGAACAAGATATTTTAAGTATGTATAACAATGTATAATTTTCTGTGCCAGTGTTCCTTTTAGGACATCTTTAATGAACTGATTAATTATTTATAGGAATGTATTTGACACTACCAAGGCCAATTTGTAGCAGTGTCCAGAGACCAACTAGATTAGAGAAGGACTTAACACACAGTCTTACACTAAGTCTCTCATCTCCATGTATTGAGACATCATAGTCATGGTGGCCATTGATGATGTGAGCTACGCAGACAGAGGGCTACCCAGATAATACCAGCATGTTTTACTGCCCAGCAAGGGCTGGCCTTCTGCTAATGGGGGAGACCAGTCACTGAGGGGAATGACAGGATATCATATTTACAGAGCGAGTTGTGAAAATTTCAGACGTTCCTGGGAGCAGGTTAGAGCAAGAGTGGAAAGAGAGTGGGGAGGACACGCACAAACCGGTTAGAGGCTCAGTGGGATGAAATTGGGCAGTGATTTGGACATGAGGGCACAGGGGGCTTGTGGTGTTGGAGGAGGTGTTTTTCAGTGTGTGCGTAGTAGTTGGCTATGAGGACACAGGAGTGGCTTGCCATCCGCCCTGTGCTATCATCAGTCAATCAGCAGAGTCCGTGCGAAAGTCCTTTCTGCAGACGGGCTGTCCTTAGTCTTCCCATTGGGTGCAGAATGGGGAGTTTTGATTTTTAATTTTTTAATCTGGTGATAAATGGGTAAATCTAGAAATGAAGTGATCATTAGGTTTCCCCACTAAAGGTTGTTTTTTTTTACCAGCCATTTAAAATTGCATGTAATTTGATGTATTTATTTCTGTCTGGGGGAAGCTGTGCTAGGCACAGGCAGCAGAAGTGAGGAGTGCAGATAAAAAAAATATATCCACCAACCTGCAAGAAAAAGAGCAAGTTAACCCTTTGAGTGGCAGAGAGGTATCCAACGCATTGCAAAGGGCACTCAAAGGGTTAAATATATAATATATAAAAGCCGTGCCGATATTTAAATTTATTGTGTTCTTCTATAAAGTTTTTTTTTGAAGTTCATGTTTCTACAGGGTATCAGTGTAGAGCAGTGTACATGTCACTTTCTATTCCTGTGAGAATGCAGTATAGTTTATCATGTTTCCACCTCAGTCTTGTGGCGCATAAAGCAAATTAACAGCAAAAATTCATATTATAAGAGAACATTTGTATAAAGAAAAATGTTTTACTTCCAATTCCATTTTATGTTATTAATATGTAAAATGCCAGCATGCTCCGCTGATACAATGTGGTAACAGGCTGACATTTAAAAAAGATGGTAAACAAACAGTGGGTGAATTAATAGCTCTACTTGTAAAAGCCCATATTATATATATTTATTATATATAATTGTATAAAGGGGAACTATATCTGCAGGAATAAGTGGCCCTTAATTTAATGCTGTGAATTACTTTGGTACATACAGCAGTCAAATGTGCGT
Organism: Rhinophrynus dorsalis; assembly: GCA_037306005.1. NCBI lineage: Eukaryota > Metazoa > Chordata > Amphibia > Anura > Rhinophrynidae > Rhinophrynus > Rhinophrynus dorsalis. Next base: position 207,950,595 of record CM074725.1, on the reverse strand, counting down.
AGTTTTTTGCACTGCAAATCTGTGTCCTTTGCTGGAACAAACCAGGTTTACTGCAGATAACCACATGTAAACAAATATATAGGTATTGGAAATTCCTGGGGTCCTGCTAGCACCTACGTTTTCAGTCCTGGCTCTGAGTTTCTAGGGTAAACTTCCATTCATCTATGCACAGACTACTATTCCCATTATGTGTCCTATCAGGAAATGCACAGATACACAGAGAAGAAAAAATCTAAGTGCAGTGTTTTATGATAAAAAATAGTGAACGTTGATGTATCTGTATAGACTCACATTGTCCTCCTCCTTGTATTAAATACATCTCTCAGGTCCTAGCCTTTACCAGCCGTAATGCTATGTCCTCCTTCACTGGGCTCTGTTATCAGAGTGTGGTTCAGTGTCCTTTGGACGAACACTTGTTCACCAATTGCAGATGTTAGATCACCCGCCAATACTGGCATCTACACTGAGCTACAACTGCGCTAACACACGGGAGCTCGGTTCACTGGGAGGTTAACCGGGGAAGGAAAAATCTCACAGGGGGACCAGCACAATAAAGTGTATATAGAATTAAAACAAATACAACACCCAACACATATTGTGGGTCACTGTCTGCTTCTTCAGGGATATATTGAAAGAGTAACTCCATTCATCCAGTCCCTGAATACAGCCTTTGGTACATCAAATGACCAGTTATGAACTGAATGAATATATGAATGTTAATTAAATCTCATATGTACGTATAGCCAGTGGCACATCAGTTGAACTTGGATGTCATAATTTTTCCTTCCCCGGTTAACCTCCCTCTGAACTGAGCGCCTGTGTTAGATCGCCCACCAATACTGGTATCTAAAACCATACTAACATCTGCAAGTGACGAAAAATGATTTACCCAAAGATAAATAATATAGTGAATTTGCACACACTTTACTTCAGTTGCTGGTGATGATTTTGCTTCCTTCCCCATAAGCTTAGAGTGAGGCGCTGACTTCACCGAGGCCTGCAGATCGGACATCTACATGGCAAACGGAGAGCTGATGGGTGATTTTTAAGTTATAAGAACTTGGTTCTCAGAGCTGTCAGGACAACTTATAGTTTTAAAGGCTTTCATATTGACCCTTTACTGCACATTTAAAGAGCAGTGACTCATATATATATATATATGAAGACAGATGTGGAGCAATTCTGCATAAAATACATAAATTAATAACCTGGATTTTATAGAAGTGTCCCAATGGATTGCAAAGTAATCCACATTTCAATAAACTGGAATTTTTATTAGCTGCTTATGGTACAGTCCTTTTGCTGCAGAATTGATCACTTTTATTTATTTTATTTGTGTTAGATGCCCCATGGTTGACCGTTGCGTTTTTGGTCATGTCTGCATTGCCGTCTATTGCTAACTCCCTAAGCTGCCTTACTTTGTGATTACAGCAAGCTGGCGGTTGGAAACGTTGCAGTCAGCAATATTATCAAGATATATGCATGTTTTTTTGTATTTTCATAGTTTTTTGCTGATCTAAGGGCAGTCTGTTCTATTTTATCCTTTCCTGTGCATTGTAGTATTAAAATGTTTTAAAACCTTTTGAGTACCAGAGGGGTATGCAATGCATTGCAAAGCAATGCTTTGCGTACCCCTCTGGCACTCAAAGGGTTAATCACTAAAATACCTTTTCCACTTTGTATCAGTCATTTGAAATGGTTCAAGACATATAAACCAGATGGGGGTAACCTTTTGGCTCTCCAGCTCTTGAACAACAAATCCCATCATCCTCAGTCTGTTTTTGCCCAACTGAGGATAATCGGAGTTGTAGTTCGGCTGGAGGGTTGCTTGCTGCATATATGGATTCCGACACCAAGGCGGAGATAAAAGAAAATGTGATTAGTTCTGCAATATGAAAATCCAACTTGCATATTCTCTGGAGTTTAAGCACTAATGGCGGAATGCAGGAAACATACACAATCGCTATTCCTGTGTGAAAACCACTAGAGAAATAGGTCTGAACATGATTTTGAGTATGATTTTGTTGAATTGCACATTAAAAATCGATTAGCGAACAGCTGCACATATTTATTTTTTTGTGGATGGGGCCAGGATTAACGAATCTGTCTGAGTGGAACAGCGAATGCGCCTAATGCAGGAAGTGCTGTTGAGAACAAATTTATACATCTGTGTACTGTTGTCTTAAGAAATATTTTTTATGCTCAGTTCAAGAAGCGTTTGGTATTCATCTTCCTGGATTCGAACATGCGCAAAATCTATCTGCGCACAAAAATGCCTTTAGCAGATGTGAACATTTCTTGCATCGCGCCATAAGTTTCCTAAACTGGAATGATGTTAGTACATAGGCTCCATAACCTAGGAATTGGAGAATGTATCACGCTGAAGAAGTTCTTTCCTCTTTCATGTTCTGTTGCATAACCCCACCACCCCATCCTAAGCGGAATCTGAACACAGTGGGGCACACAGTGCCTGGCACGCAAAGTGTAAAATCAGCGGTGTTTCATAAGACGAACTAGGTTTGTAGTAGAAACTCTCTACTTTTGCTCTTTATACATTTTGGCCTACTAAGTTTAGTTTTTCTCCCTTATTAGGTATTTGGTTGCTGATTTGGAGTACCATGCAGCTCTATTTTGTTTTGTAACAAGTATTTCTCTATAAAACCACAACATTTAAATAAATTGCCTTAAAGTGATAGTAATACTTGAAAACATGTCAATTTAATTCAATAGATAATTTAAAAATACATCAATTGTGCCGTTTTCGATCTCCCAAACCTTTATGGATAGGGAGCTATAAGTCTGCAAAGTTCCCCCTTCCCTCCCCTTGTGCTGAGGTCCGCTTTCAAACTTAGAGACGGAGCTCGCAGTCCATAGACTGTCCGGCGGCTCTTCAGCAGAGCCGTGATCACGGCGGTTACAAAGAAATACTTCATTTGAACGGTCTACAACGTGTGCTTTCAAACTAGGCACATGTTGTAGACCGTTCAAATGAAGTATTACTTTGTAACTACCGCAATCATGGCTCTGCTGAAGAGCCGCAGGACGGTCTATGGACTGCGAGCTCCGTCTCTAAGTTTGAAATCTGACGTCAGCACAAGGAGAGAGAAGGGGGAACTTTGCATAAAGGTTTGGGAGATCGAAAACGGCACGATTAATGTATTTTTAAATTATCTATTGAATTAAATTTACATGTTTTCAAGTATTACTATCACTTTAAAGGGATAGTAATAATTTATTACTAATCCCTATATTAAAGCCATTTTAAAAAGAAATTTATTGCCCTCATTGTCATCTCAAACCTTTATGGTTTGAGAGATAATCGCCCTCTCCCTCCCCCTTCCCCAAAGTCAGCGTTGTAGCTGACTGAAGGGAAATCCGATCTTACGACCATCAGGCAGCTCTGCAGTAGAGCCCCGATCTGGTTAATAAAAAAAAAAAATCTTTCACTAAAACGGTCTTCTATGTGTGTTTGCAAACCAAGCACTCGTTGAAGACCATTTCAGTGAAAGATTTTTTTTTATTAACGAGATCTTGGCTGTGTTGCAGAGCCGCCTGATGGTCGAATAACAGGCTTCCCTGCAGTCAGCTAGAACGCTGACTTCGGGGGAGGGAGAGGGCAACTTTAGGAGCGATTATCTCTCAAACCATAAAGGTTTGAGAGATGACACTGGGGCAATACATTTCTTTTTAATAGGACTGTAATATAGGAATTAGTAATAATTAAGTATTACTATCCCTTCAAGGGCCTTTGTGCAGAATATATTTAAAGAAAATGGAATCATGCAGAACCCTTTGAGTAACTGCTGTTTCTTTATCTGTGCAGACCTGTTAGGAGTTGGACTTGTGTTGCATAATCTCTTTTTAATATGCAGTATTTGGTTCGGTCCCATTGAAATCCCTACAGATCGCCTGTACTTACAATAACACTCTGTTGGACCACAATATGCAGCAAGATGCGCTACCTTGCAAGATGAGCTGCGTTTTTGCATCTGTATAAACGGTCCCATACAACACAATAACCCCCATCCCCTTGTGCTCTAGTTGTTGTGATTCCGTCAGTCTAAATTGAGTGCTAAGGAAAGAACGTATTGGCGCTCAAAGGGTTAACCCAGAAGTTCTTGTTTGGATTATGGGTTGTGATCAGTAAGCTAAAGTGGAGCTGTTCTGTGGTAAAGCTACTGTACAATAGGAAAGAACTGAAAATCCCCATTGATTTTAAATGGAGTTTTTTACCCCTTGAGTGGTAGAAATGCTCATCAAAATGCACTGGCGATCTCTATAGCATTAGAGTGGTTAAAAGTCCTATTTAAATCTATGGGAATTTTGGGAATGTGTCTGTCCCCATGGTATAGTTGGTTTGCTCCAGAATTGAACCTCTTAGTAATAAATCCAGATGGCCCTTATGTGCTAGAAAAAAAAGAGGATAAATTCTGATGCAAAGCAAATCAAAATTGTGCAAATTCACTTTGATTAAAATGGGGCTTTTAACCCTTTGAATTCTAGAAATTCTAGGGTAGTATGAAGCCCAGCATATAAATGACACACCATGCTATCAGCTGTTATCTGAGGCCTAAAATCTAGTCTCTTATATCTTGCCTGTGGGAGTTCTTCCCATTGCAATGGCAATTTGATCGTGTGTAAGAGAAGTGATGTTGCTGTATTTTTTGTAAATGGGCTGAGATAAAGTAACAACCTTTATGAATACAAGTGTTGGCTATTAACTCTTTGAGTTCCAGAGGGGTACTCAACGCATTGCTTTGCAATGCGTTACGCACCCCTCTGGCACTCTAAAGGTTACATTAATCATTACAAAATGTACCTCAAAATTAACCAAATGTTGTCTATATAGGAAGTGCAAATTTAGGTTTGGATTTAACTCTTTGAGAACCACAGGGATGTTGCGCATTGCAAGTCAATTCATAGTACACCTTTTGATCCTCAAGGAGTTAAGGGATTAATATAAAATAACTTTTACAGATGTTGCATATTCATAATATTTAAAAACATTTGACCTATTTACTTAATAGATGTTGTTCCTTTAAAGGGACTGTAACGTTTCACAATAAAACCAGCTCCAATTAATCTTCATAGTATTTGAGCCATGAAGAGTGTTATTTCAATACTGTCATAGCTGTAGTTCAAGAGTAATTGAATGATAAAGCATCCCCTTCCCACCCCTTTTACTGATGTAACACTGCTCACCTCAGATGTGGAATATGGTCTTCAGACCAGACGGCTCACAGCAAGGGACAATCTTCATATTGTGAGAACAATGAAAACCCTGCCTCCCTTGACATGTTTTTCCCTTATGGTAATTGAAGATTGTCCTTCTCTGCAAGCCATCTGGACACCACCTTTTTGCTCTGAGGTAAGCAGTGTTGCGTCAGTAAAAGGGGCGGGAGGGAGATACTTTATCATTCAATTACTCTTGAACTACAACTCTGACAGCACTGAAATAACACTCTCAATGCCTCAAATACTATGAGGATTAATTGGAGCTGCTTTTATTGTGAAACATTACTATCCCTTTAAATCTGTGAGAATTTATATTCGTTCCCTATAGTGCAGTTTGTATTCTCCAGTATTGCTCATAGTTTGCGTTCTGCTTTAGGCTTTTTGTTCAAGGAGGAGCTGATAATACCTGCAGCCAATATGCATTTTGCTGAGCTGTTGTGTATAATTCAGTGCATAGAAGACAAAGTGGCTTTTGTACATCTTGCCTCTGGTATTTCTTGTTTGTTACAATGACTGTGAAACTTTTAATCTCTCAGTGTGTATGTATGTATAACGCTTCCACTAATAATGTTTTTATTGATATCTACTGCTAGCATTTCTTTATTGATCCCCGAGCAGTGAAATATGCTGACTGCTGTCCTACTGATTACAGAATCACAGCCATCATTACTTTTATTTATTTTTGTATTTTCAGTATAATAATTTCTGTTGTATATGTCCAAAAACACATTATTTCTATTATCCTTTTTTTATCCACAGCAGCAGCCATTATCTTTATTTTAAGGGCTGAAAAATAGCTTTTTATACCTTTATTGAACTCGTCAAAGTGTCATTTGTTGTTGCTTACAAAGGAAAACAATCTTCATTCTTTATGCTGTTTTTTTTTCAGTCTTAAAGTCCTAGTTCAACATAAATCTTATTTGTTTGTGTAAAAACATTACATTTTCTATAATTTTCAACCATTATTTTACAATTGTGGGATCTCAAACCTTTTCAGTGGTGGAACCCTTTGTTTTCACAGGAAATCTATGTGCAACCCCAACATCCAAACACTTTAAAGGGATAGTAATGTTTCAGAATGAAAGCAGCTTCAATTAACCTTCATAGTATTTGGGCCATGAAGAGTGTTATTTCATTACTGTCAAAGTTTTAGTAACTGAATGATAAAGTATCCCCCTCCTGCCCCTTTTACCTAGTGTAACACTGCTAACCTAAGAACAGAAAAGTGGTGCCCAGATGGTTTGCAGAGAGGGACAATCTTCAATTAGCATAAAGGTTTTCATTGTTCTCTTAGTAAGAAGATTGTCCCTTGCTGTGATCTGTCTGGTCTTAAGACCAGATTCCACATCTGACGGGAAGTGGCTTACACTACGTAAAAGGGGCAGGAGGGAATATATTATTTAAAATTACTCTTGAACTACAACTCTGACAGTACTGAAATAACACTCTCCATGGCCCAAATACTATGAAGATTAATCAGAACTGCTTTTTTTGTGAAACATTACTATCTCTTGAAGCCATGGATGGGCAATGTAAGGTCCTCCATCTGTTGCAGACTACAATTCCTGTCGGCTGGGAATGGGGGATAATGAGAATTGTAGTCTGCCAATAGCTGAAGGGCATTACTTTTGCCAACCTCTGCTTGGATGTTCTGGAGGTCTCAGCATGTTTGCCATCTAAGTTAAACACCAGCATTTCCGTACTTGTGGTTGCCAGAGGATAATTACCATACTTTTATAGGTACCCCACCTTCCTCTGTTGGAGTTTGTAGTTCTTTCAGGTTGAGAAAATAGTCTCCATAGACCTTTAAAGGGATAGTAATGTTTCACAAAAACAGCAGCTCCAATTAATCTTCATAGTATTTGAGCCATAGAGAGTGTTATTTCATTACTGTCAGAGTTGTGGTTCAAGAGTAATTGAATGATAAAGTATCCCCCTCCCATCCCTTTTACCTAGTATAACCCTGCTCTCCTCAGATGTGGGAGGTAAAGGGTTAATACCAGACCCCTGGTTACCTGTTACTATTCTTAGCAACCACCACATTAACCCCTTAAATCCCTCCTGCGCTATCACCCCAGTACTACAATTTGCTGCCACCACCAAGACTTTATATCTGGGCGTCTTAGGTTACCCCAAACACAACAGAATTACAGTATAAAATCACCTTAATAATCAGATATAGAATTAAACCTTTAGTAATGTGTGCTACCTGAGCTTCCTTCAGAGTAGTGAGTTCATGTTAGAGAACAGAGACAAGAGCTGATTAATTGAACATTTAATCTGAAAAAAGGCTTCACAGTGTAGGGTACAAAAATACAGAAATAAAGGACATACAGAAACAAAGATTATACATTAGCAAAACAGTCAATAAAATGAGAGAAACACAAGACATCCTTAAATACAATTACCAATATTTTATGAGTCCTTGCGGGAACTTCAGATGGTATTTCCCCCTTCAGTTGTTACAAAGAAATTCACTTTTTTTTTTTTAATCCAAAAACCCATATTAAATACTGATCACAGTTCCTTCTAAGAGGCCAAACCCCCTGGGTGTTACATGGGAGGGTCAGGGGTCTGGCCTGACCGTTTACATCCCACTCAATCAGACCTGTCAGGGATGCTACTGCAGAGTTGTACCTGAAAAAATCATAAGGCTTCCCAAAACATACAACCCACAGCACACCTCTATAATGTTATCAGAGTTTAAAATTTTAAGTCCTTTGCTACTATCCAAACCTGAAAAGTTACTCGCCACTGCAAGCCATAGCATACCCACCAGGGCTGAATTTCTACTCCCCAAGGCTAAGTTTTCACTCTCCATTAGCTAGTGGCGAGTGGAAATTTTGAGCCCTGATGTTATAATAATCATATTCCTCAGATCTGTGTGAATATCTGGACACCAAACATACTGGGTGTAACTGGTTGCAAAGTGGCTATTCTTGTAACTCATAGCAGGAACACCTCCCCCTGGCATGTTTGGAGAAAATTGGCACATTTTATTAACTGATCCTACTTTGAAGAAGATACTGGGGGAGAGACCCAGCTTTTGTTATCAAAGGAATAGAAATTTAGGTGATCTAATTTCCCATAGTCATTATATAGATCCTTGTAAGTTGAAGGATAAACAATTACCTAAAGGATCTTTTCCTTGTGGACATTGCAAAAATTGTAGTTGTATGAAAAGGACTAAGGGTATAAGAGACAGGTATGGGTATTTCCACAAATGTAAATCCTTTATTACCTGTCAAACAAAACAGGTGGTATACTGTGTACAATGTCCATGTCAATTTTTGTATGTAGGTCAAACAGCACGTAAATTATGTGTACGATTAGGAGAACATGTAAACTCTATCAAAAATGCTTATATACATAATAGAGATAAATCACGACAATTGACAACAGTAGCCAAACATTTTCTTGAGAGGCACAATTCTGACCCCCGAGGTTTAATATGTTGGGGTCTGGAAGAAATTAGAATGGGTATAAGGAAAGGCGGTGTGATTAGGTTACTCCTAAAGAGAGAAGCTAGGTGGATTTTCCTATTAGATTGTGTTTTCCCCAAGGGGATGAATGAGCATAATAAGCATAATAATCTTACTGTGTTTCTGTTATAAGATGTATTATGATCAAAAATTTGTAGTTCTGTATAGACTGATAATTGTCCAAATCCTGAGATGAATAGAAATCCATATTAATAAAAGATATCATATGGGGTAATTATATAAAAAACTAAAAAGGAATGTGAAGGGTTAACACTAATTGGAGTGATTATATAAAAAAGTGTTGTAATAATAATGCTTTTTGAGATTTTTCAGATGATAGATGTGAATAAACAGGCTGATATGTCTGAATGAAAATTTATTATATTGGGTATATTAGGAATTGAATGATGAGAAAAGTAAACATTCAGAATATGAATTTAATATGCGAAATTTATGCATTAAAAATGTCTTTTGCTTTTCATAGTAGAAACATTGTTTGTAATAAAGTACAGGGAGAAAATTAGAAGCGAGCTGTATTGGGTCGCACAACATGCGAATGCGAATAAAGTTATTAATGTGAAGAGCGATTTGACAAATTTGGCAAAAAAAAAGGGAGGAGCAGAATGCACCTCTGGAGGTAGGGATAGGAGAATTTGTAAGATCTTCTTCCAATCTGAATGTAGCTGGGAGTGGTAAGATCTATCCCGACAGGTATAAAAGACCCAATATTTGAGTTCCTCACTTCAGCCTTGAGAAAGCCGTTAGGTGAAACGCGCGTCAGCATTTTTTTGTTTTAATTATAGACAATGTGTTAAAGACTAGAAAAAGAGAATAAGCACTAGCTATTAAATGAAAGTTTATGGGAAACATTGTCAGAGGTTTTAATTGTTAGTGCTCTCCGCTAATAATGAAATCTAGATCGAAGGAGCTGGAAGTTTGTTGAAAATATTTGGAAATTGAATGAATGCACGAGGGGTTAGGTGATTGTGAATCCTGCGGCAGTTCTATCGAGGGCTATAGTTAGCTATAGATGCCAGTGGAGCATCAGTGGTAGGAGTTTGGCTGCCGTGAGGTGTGTTTTCTCCCTCCTCGTGCATTTTAAGACAAGTGTTTGGATATTTGTACTTGTAGGTATCCATTGCCTCTACATCTCTCTCACATAGGGGAGATAGGAGATTATTGTGTTATTGTTTATATTAACATCACTGGGGTGTTAGTTTGAATTTGTTTCGTAGGTGTTTAGCGATAGCGGGGTTTGTATTATTCTAAACAGTGGTGTAACTGTCGGAAGCTGCACAACGGTGTTAGATAGTGATTGAACACTGTTTTTATTTTTAATTAGTTTGAGAATTATGCAATATCTATATTATGTATAGATAGGTTTATTAACATTCCAGGTAGGAGGTGTTTAGGATATGTTTGTATTGTTGGGAGGGAACACTTTTTTAGGTGTAGATATTATGGTATTAGGTTAGGCACATGATAGAGTGGGAGATGATAGAGTTGTTTTTGTGAAGTTAAATGATCAGAGATCTTTACTATATAGTGTAAAGATTTATATCGCAAGTATAGTCAATCTTATCTGAAGAGAGGATCAATATATAATTATTGATTCTAAGTTTAAGTAATTAAGATAATAGGATTTGAATGAAGAACAACAAAACAATATACCAGCCAGATTAGGTTAGGGAGTGCCTAATAAAGATTTTAGTGTGCAACATTTTAAGGAATTAATAAAAGTTTGTTTTAAATAATTTCACCTACGTAAAAGAGATGGACCCAGAGGGTACAAGTTTTTTTGATATCATCATTTGCCCCATGAATTATCTATTTTTTTGAGGAGAAGATTGGGAGTATTTTTTCCTTTTTCTCCTGTTTTTTCTTTTTTTGTGATGATGTTTGGCACCCACCAAAAGGGTAAAACCTGGGCATTTGAAATGTATAGTTTCATTGAACTGTCCCCTGGATGAACCCCATCAAAGCAGAGGGCCCAATACCTCTTTTATGGCAGTTACATCCTGCTCTGGTGTTGATTGCGCATTCAGTTTCTGATGATGTTATCTACTTGGCTAATTTTATGGCCTACTTTGAATAACATACAAAATAAACAAACTAATTATACAAATCAGAGGCCCTGCAAAGGCCCATGCCTTGGCATGACAACCTTGAACTACAACTCTGACAGAATTGAAATAACACTCTCCAAGGCCCAAATACTATGATGATTAATTAGAGCTGCTTTTATTATGAATCATTAATATCCTTTTAAAATGATATATTCAAAGATGTTTTGTAACATCAGAATTGTGTTTTATCTTTTGACTTTTTTCATTAATTAACTCCATGAAAGGCAATTTATGATAAATCGACTTTAAAAGTGAACGTGGTCAATTAACTCGAAAACAAAACTGGAGTAAGTATGGGGAAAGCCAACATCACCATAGGGGGAGAATCCAAATTTCCAAAATGTTAATTTGTTTAACCCGTTGAATGTTAGAGGGCTCCTGCGGTTTGCTAGATAATGCATTTAAAGGGATAGTAATGTGTCACAAAAAAGCAGCTCCAATTATTCTTCATAGTATTTGGGCCATGAAGAGTGTTATTTGAATACTATCAGAGCTGTAGTTCAATCATAATTGAATGATAAAATATCCCCCTCCCGCCCCTTTTACCTATTGTAAGCCACCTCCCCTCAGATGTGGAATCTGGTCGAGAACAGACAGCAGTCATTCTCATATATGGTGGAGTGGCACTTTGGTGCGCTGTGGACACCAGCTTAGGGTGCCCCACATTTTCTATGAAGATTTCGATAAAAATTGTAAAGTTGTGTTTTTAATATATAGTTATGGAAGATATGTAGAATATGCACTCTTGATATCCTTCTATGAGACCTAAAAATTATACATTTATGTATTTTCCCTTTCACTTGGTCCTTGAGAAATGATCTATTAAATACTAGGGGTACCCTGAAAATTCCAGACAGCATGTTAAGGCTGCCATGAGTTAACAACAAAGAATAATAAAAATAAATAAGAGCTACTGTTTTATTATAAGGTGTTATTTCTTTCAATACAGTCAGTCATAGTTAACCTCGCCTGAAGCTAAAACGACGTGAAGTTAAATGAGGTAGAATCTTCTTAAGTTAAAGAGGTATTTTAAAGCAATCGCTTAAGGTTTAAATCCACATTAAGAAAGTTTACATTAGCGACTATTCTTCAGCCCTATAGAACATCTGCTTTATTCTCTGCATTTTAAAAGAGTATATAAAAGAGACATATCTTTATTACATCTAAAGGGGATTACACCGTTTTTAAGAGTTGAAGTGCTGGAGATCCAGTTAAAAGCTGTACTAGTTTGTGTGGAGTGTAAATATGATATGACAGGGGTGATCGTTTGTTACGCTACTCCTTATCCCTAACCAGACATTGGCTGGTTGGGGATGCTATCATTTGTAAACCCCAACAGTTGGATGTCCAAAATTTCCTGCCCATACTTTGGTATACAGAAAGATTCTTCTCAGTGCCCTGTCACGTAGCTATTCATCAACAAGTATTTAATCTATTCCATAAATGTAAATATTTCAATATTCTTTATCTAAACACATTTTTCGTAGCAAATACATTACTAGGCTCTGCAATAAAATTCTAGATGCACAGTATTGTCAAAATTGGGGTCTGTCCTTGGAAATTGGGGACATTTGGCAGGTATGCACTGCTTTCACTAAGACACAAGGTGAATACCACTGGAATAGACTTCTCTTTCCACAGATTTAGTTTTGCTTCTATCTTCTTGGGGGAGATGCACTAAGGTGTGATAAAGAGGTGATAAAGTAGAGATGACTTCTCTAGTGATATCACTTCTCCAGTTCCTATGTTATTCTATAGAGACTATTCACGAAGATCTCCAAAACTGAAGAAACCTTAGTGTATAGGCTCCATAGAATAACATAGGAACTGGAGAAGTCATCTACGCTTTATCACCACTTAGTGAATCTAGCCCCTTGTGTTAATGCTGGTTATGTTCAAAACGCCAATAGTAAGTGTATTAAAATTTTCTTAGAAAGGAAAATATGTTAAATGTCACTTTCTGCAGCAATATAAATGTTGTGTTTATATTTTGGAATGTATACGTTCTGGAACAAACTAAATGCATTTTGGGGATAATATCAAAATCCCCATTGATTTAAACAGAACTTTTAAACCCTTGAATGTTCTCCGGGTCATTGCAAAAAACATTTAAGGACCGTTGTAGACAGGGTGACATCAGTGCGGCAAATGCACTTTGATTATGCTGTCTGTGCTGAAAGGTAAGCTGCAGGACTATGGTGCCTTTTGCAAGGACGACTATTGCGTAACTTGAGTGCAGTATGTCCAGCAAGCTGCATTTTCTCTGCACCCACACAGTAAAGTAGTAACGATGCAGCAGGACAGGGCAGGTCTGCACAGCTACCTGTGGTATTGCCTGCACACCTTTCTGTGTTGGAGTCTCCAGTGAATGACTGGTCCATATGGCTTTTAGCCAATAATATGCTCCTCTAGGACAAATGGGCTGGCTATCAGGCCTCTCCCCTGCAAAGTGATCATTTGGAGAAGGCAGGAGATTAGTGAAGTAGAATATGGGAGGCAGAACTGTAACAGGAGGCCGCTACGATTCTATTATCTATGTGAAAGTGCCCGAAATCAATGGAAATTTTAATTTATTCCATACTGTTCAAGTGGATTACCCCACAATATCTCCTATTTTCTTTTGTGCATACAGTTTTTTTTTGTTTGTTTTTTTGCCGAAAAAATAAAATCCATTCCATTAGAATTTTAAAACAGGACATTTAAATACTTAATTATAGAGTTTCGTTAGTGTACAACTCCATTGATTGCATTGGGCATGCTCTGTGTTACAAACATGTATAATTCAGTTTACTATATAGTGATTGTGACACACACTAACTGTTGAACCCCTATGAAGCAATACATGTATCATTTTATTATTCTTTATTTATATAGCACCAACTAAATCCGCAGCTCTGTACAATTGGGAATAAACATAAAGAGGTATTAGATAGCAGGATCAGGGGATCCTGCTTGTGAGAGCTCACATGCATATTTAGCCGTGTTTCTGTTGGCTATTAAGCAGAACCTTATCAGAAACGGTCACTCCTGGCCAAAGTACAAAATGAAGTTAAGGCAGGCATGGGTAACATGAGGTTCTCCAGCCTTTGAACACTATAGCTCCCATCCACTATTGGGATATGCAGCAGGTTTCCTAACCCTAAGCTAAAGTATCCCTGATCTTAAATGAATATAAAATGACAATGTGTGTGTTTGCTGCTTTACTTGGGCTAAAGTATCCCTGATCTTAAATGAATATAAAATGACAATGTGTGTGTTTGCTGCTTTTCTTGGGTTTCAGTAAAGGAATGCTTTGCATTGCATTGTGTAACCCCTCTGGCACTCAAAGGGTTACTACCGGACTCAGACACACAGGGATCTTATGTGATTCTACAGGGGGTGCATTTGCGGTTAGGCTGATTAGACGGACACCTTAGTGATCTTGGCCACTCCCACATTCGGCCTTGTAGGTGTGCCCAGACCAATCAATATCATCCTACACTAGATAAATACAGTTGTTTTTTTATGGCTGTTTTATTTAACAGCTGACCCCCTCCCACCCCTTTTTAGCTGGTGTAAGCCACCTCCCCTCAGATTTGGAATCCAGTCCATAGACCAGACAGCTCATATCAAGGGTCAGTATTCTTACTGTGAGAACAATGAAATCCCTGCCCCCTTGACAGGTTGTTCAGCTTTTTCCCTTATCTTACGTGACGATTGTCCCTCTCTGTGATCCATCCGGACAGTCATGCTGCTCTGAGGTGGGCGAGGTGGGAGGAGGATACTTTATCATTCAATTACTCTTGAACTACAACTCTGAAACATTACTATCCCTTTAACCGTTTGAGTACCAGAGGGGCACGCAACGCATTGCTTTGCAATGCGTTGCATACCCCTCTAGCACTCAGAGTTAATGTCTTTAGAATATTTTCTGTTCCAGGCAACAGTGGTATGAGGATAGGAGTGGGGTTGGGGCAAAAGGGCAACTTGTTTTCCTTGCCCTTGGTGGGCAACCCGAAGCCCTTCCCCTGTTCAGGACTACATTTTCCACCTTCCCCAGTTGGCTGGCTGGGGATTATGGGAATTGTAATCTTGAAAAGCTGGAGTGATTCGTTTCACCCAGTACTTCCCTAAGGGCTCCTGAGATGTAAATATATTTAAAGGGATAGTAATGTTTCATAATAAAAGCAGCTTTAATGAATCATCATGGTATTTGGATTTTGGAGAGTGTTATTTCAATTCTGTCAGAGTTGTAGTTCAAGAGTAATTCAGTGACAAAGTATCCCCCTCCTGCCCCTTTTACTGATGTAACACTGCTCAGCCAGATCAGAAGGGAGTTGCCCAGGTAGACTGCAGAGAGGGACAATCTTCAATTAAAATGAGGGAAAAACCTGAAAAACTTGTCAAGGGAGGCAGGGCTTTCATTGTTCTCATAGGAAGAAGACTGTCCCCTGCTGCTATCTGTCTGGTCTATGGACTGCATTCCACATCTGAGAAGAGATGGCTTACACTAGGTAAAAGGGGCGGGAGGGGGAATCTTTGCTTGTGAATATCTCTCAAACCTTTATGATTAGACTTATATCATTCTTCATGTTTTTTTAATGCCTACAAAATGAAATGAAGATAAAACGAAGTATTACTATCCCTTTAACACCATCTTGGACTTTAAAGGAAAAATGTGTATTTTAAGATTGGACTAAAGTGAATATACTTTTGTTTCCACTCTGGATAGAGTTTACTGTCTATTCTTCACCCTTTGAGTGCCAGAGGGGAACGCAAAGCAGTGCGTTTCGTACCCTTCTGGTACTCAAAGGGTTAAACCGGACAATTTTAGTGTTTGGCTACAACATAAGCACATTTCTGTGAGTGTTAGACTAGAGTGAGTCATCAACTGCTTGTTTTTGGCTGGAAAGAGATTCGGCATTTAGTCATTGAATATTAACCCTTTAAGAAACAGAGGGGTGCTTTGTGTATCCCTCTGATCCTTAATAAATGTTCAGCTTTTTGCTACGTTTACAGTAAAGAAATTGTCAATTACATAATGACCTATTGACCAGTATGAATGTAATTAGGCTTCCCACGGGGCATGCTTGAGCTTTAATGATAAGAGAATGTGTGTTTAATTGTTGGATTGCAGTACAAACCTATGAATAGATCTGTGCTTAATGCCATTAATATTCTGCAGGGAAACTCCCTCTGCGTTCCCCACCCAGCAGTTACACATTGCAGATATCACCCTGGATCGTTCACAGTGCGGTGCTGTGACCTTTTGTACTCGTGGGAAGGGTGGTACAGCTTCATTCAGGTTTACAGTTTGGCACAAGTAACACCACTATCTCTAAGGAATTTCAGTAAATCAATATTTGGCTTTGCTGCCTAGCTCATAAAGCAAGGGTGGGCAGTCTGTGGTTTTTCATCTGTCGTTAGAATACAGTTCCCATCATCCTCAACTGGCTGAGAGTGATGGGAGGTGTAATCAAACCAGACAGTTCACACTATTGCCATAAAGGGCAATATGTACAAATTAAAAGTGAAGAAATTCTGAGGTAAACCACATACACCATAGTGCACAAATGAACTCCTTCATTGAGTTAAAGCAGAACTACCACCGCTAACAAACTTGCCCCCCAATAATTCCCCATCTGGTGACTAGGTGCTCAGTAGCGCTAGTCGCCAGAATTATTACTTCGTTAACGAGAATTATCCATTGTTTCTGGGCTAACAGGCAGGACGGAGCACAGACGACTTTCCATAGTGACGTCTGCACGCTTGCGCTGTCAGTCCCAGCCGGCTTTAGGAGGCGCTGCTAGGAGCCGTTCGGCTCCAAAAGGGGCTGACAGCGCAGGTGCGCAGACGTCACAATAGAAAGATGTCTGCACTCTGTCCTGCCTGTCAGCCTGGGAGCAATGGATGATTCTAGTTAAAGCGGTAATAATTCTGTCGACTAGCGCTACTGAGCAGCTAGTTGCCAGATGGGGAATTATTGGGGGGCAAGTTTGTTAGTGGTGGTAGTTCCGCTTTAAATCAGACTTTTTAATGCCTTTCCTGTTAGCGAGGGCTAAACACATAGGGGGAGATTCACTAAGCGGTGATAAAGAGGTGATAAAACGTAGATGACTTCTCCAGTTCTTATGTTATTCTATAGAGACAATGCACTAAGGTCTCCAAAACGGTAGAAATCTTCATAGGAATAACATAGGAACTGGAGAAGTCACCTCCACTTTCATCACCTTTTATCACCGCGTAGTGAATCTCCTCCATTGTGCAGCAAGACATTGGTGACCTCTTTATCATTCAAGTAGTTAACAAGTCCCCACAGAAATCCATGGGAATTTGGGGAATGTATGCTTTTGTTCCCTGTGGCGCAGATGGTTTGAACCAGAAGGGGTCTCTGTCCCTTCTGACCTATGTTCTGTTTAGTGTTGATCATGGCCTCAGTTCCTGTTGGTCCAAAAGAGACCTGACAAAGTGAGTTCACATTAAGTGGGGTTCACGGTCCCTGTAGAGTCATGTCAGCAACAGAGAACAGGGGGTTAGATTTTTTTTTTTTTTAATATTTTAAAAGAAGGATCGCATTGAGTGTAGTGCAGAATTAATATTAGTTTTAGTCTGCATAGGCTATCACGCTTGACATTTACTTATACAATCCATTTATATTGAAGTGAGTTCTTGCAGATCTTTATTTTACCAAGGAAAAGTCATGAGACATTGGAACAATCTGACACGCCACAGATCATGCAGAAATGTTCATTCCCCTCCACGTGAAAGACAAAGGGGTCATTCCAGAGAACAGAATTTGCATTATGTTTATGCATTTAAAAACACAGTTCTTTCCCACATTCACAAAAAAATAGCCTTTTTAACCCCTTGAATGCTGTATAATGTTTAAAATCTCCCTTCAAATAAAAAAAGGGATGTGGGGGGTTTCCTGTTCGCCATACTACTTTTAGTTTGGCCTAGAATTTCTTAAAGGGATAATACCTAAAATGTAAAAAAAAAAAAAATAATAATATATATATGTGTGTGTTTGTGTGTGTGTGTGTGTGTGTATAGTAGTTTCTCCCTCTGAATAAAACAAGGGCACTCCAACTGCTGAAAAGTGAATTATTCAAACGTGATTTTTTTTTTTTTTTTTTTTTTTTTTAAAGGTGCAGTATCACAGTGGCCTGAAATTGTGCAGTGGCACTGTTGCTACACCATCCTATGGAGATTTATGGTCAACTGATCACAGCTGTCCATAGGATGGAGTAGCAACAGCGCCACTGTATAATTTCAGGCCACTGTAATACTGCGCCTAAAAAGTTCAGGTTTGAGCTGTAATAATTTTTTTACATTTGAAGTATTACTATCCCTTTAATGTCTTATACATAATGGCCTTTTTGGTACATATTGGTGTATAGAGAAATGAATGCAAGATCTAATATAAATACCCATGCCAGGTCTGTTCAACAAAGCTTCCATTCACCTTTTCGCAAAAAGCATCTGACCAAAATGCATACAGATATGCAAAATCTGCTCAAATCAAGATCCCATTAATAAATAGGAGAATTTCAAAATGATTTTTGGGGGGCTGTCTGGTGTATTGCAAGTAAAGGGATAATTAATCCCTCAGTAAGTTTCAACTTCTGTTTTTCTCATCTCATACAAGCATACTGTGGTTTTCATCAGGGCTATGGCTTCACAAACTAGAACTCTCATAACTGGCCTCTACTTGTTGTTGGAGTACAATTCCCATCGTCCTGAAATGGCCAGTGGCTGTTTCAGAATGGTGGCTGTTGTAGTCCAAAAACAACAGCATTGCTGCAGGTCGCTGAGCCCTGCTGTACACCTGAATTAATTATTAATTTGCCTCTTCTGTATGCACTATGCCAAAAACTATAGGTAAAAAACCCAGGTATAAATGTAATTAAAAAAAAAACCTTTGAGCTGTAATATCTTTGGTATAACCCTCACCCAGCACCAGTAGTAGTTTCCTTGTTTTATCCAGCATGAACCACTCTACAATATTTTTTTTGTGTTTAATAAAGTTTTCTGCCCCTTTAGTGTAAGCTGCAGTTTTTTGAGCTGAAGTGGTTTGGTTTTGTTGCCCACCTGCGAGTAAAGAGCAGAATGGTCACTGTTTTGATGCTTTTGCAGGCTTTGAACGTTGCATAGTAAGCAATCTGCTGCAGTATTAGAAACATGGAATACATTGTCTTCCTAGTTCAGGTATCGATGCAATCTTTTTACTAGGGTTGTCCAACTCGAGGCCTTTCTTCTCATCCAGGGTGCTCTGGCACTTTCGTGTGCTGTGAGAAGCAGCACAGGATGCCCACTTTTTCCATGACTACTAATTTTATTTTTCTATTCTAATGTATTATTATAAAAATATTATGCACAATATGCTGTTTGTCCTAAAATTAACAATATTATTATATGATGTTCCCTTCATCAAATCCTTGAAAAACTGCATATAACTTGTGAGGGGGGTGACCTGAAAATTCCAGATTTCACCTTAGAAATGCCATATGTGCACCTGCTCCCCTATTATACAGGATGGAGTGGGCAACCAGCAGCCCCCCAGCTGGTGATACTTCATTTGGCAGAAGTAACAAAATTATCTCTAATGCAAGAATGAACAAAACTATTTAATTTAGGAGGTCAATAATTTGTAGGAGGAGACTGCTAGGAGTCTTAGAAGCCAACGAGTCAGTGATTCTCAACTCTTGTCCTCGGGACCCACTAAGAGGCCAGGATTTGATGATTTCCTTGTTAGAACACAGGTGAGTTAATCAGTGTGAATGAGCCTCTGATCACCACACCTGTGCTCTAGCAGAGAAATCCCTAAGTCCTGGACTGTTAATGGATCCTGTGGACCAGAGTTGAGAACCACTTCAATGAGTGGTATATGTGTACAAAAAATACCCTTCTCCCCACAAAAAAAAACACTCCCAGGCTTAGGGGAACCCCCTGTTCTAAGCCATTTATCTTTGTCATTATGCATACAAATTCAAGGGTTGGCAACCTACAAACCTTCAACTACAACAGGACTAAATCTTCCATCCATGAAGTGGCTGAGGAAGGTAGATTTTGTAGTTCAACACCTTGAGAGCTTTAGATTGACCCCCCCCCCCCCATATAGCATCTGGCCCAGGGGTAGGTTGGGGATGATGGGAATTATAGTCCTCAACAGTTGATGGTCCAATGATTGACTACCCATGCTTTAGGTAATAGGAAAGGTTGTCTCTGTGCCCTATTGCTTGGCTCTTCACCTGTAGTGAAGTATTTAATCTCGATCATCACTAATTAATTATCTATATTGCTTCTTCTTTCCAAACCCAGTCTGCCTGTAAGTACCTCACCAGGTTCTGAAATAGGATTCTGGACACACAATGTATCTGAGTATGAAAGGCTCTTTGAAATAAAAGCGACATCTCTGCAGCAAGCGCGGCTTGTGCTAGTTCTCTAAAAAGCAGGGAAATTATGTACATATTGTAGCAGGCTTGTGTGAAGTTGGCTTTTATTGGAGATTTAGAATGATTCAGAATGTTCCAGTTTACAAAGCATAGATCTTTTAATGATCCATTGTACATGAAATCACAGCAAAATCATCTGCTAAAGCCTTTAGAATTGATTGTTCCTCGAGTTGCTCCCATTGATTAGCACAGATGCACACTAGCCAGCTCTATGCTAGGATGCCTTCAAGCTGTCTGCCAATAGACAAGGTTTTTCCCATGGCTGTCCATCAGTCACTGTGTATACATACTCCTAGTTTCAGAGCTTTATTCCTACTTCATCTCTCTCTGTGAGTGATTGCCTTGTCCAATAAAGTCAAACTCCAAACCACGCAGGACTCCAGAATTCAATACACGTAAGGTAGGATTCTATGTGTTTTGTCCAGCATTGGAGAATGCTGAATCATGTCAAAGCTGCATTTATTTCCATGAATTCAATACAAGTCATTGCTAGTTAGGGTTATTTTTTTATTTTGTGTGTTTTTATTTATTTTTTTACATTGTCTGGCTGCTATGGCATTAGGGCAGGGGAGGGCAAGCTGTGGCTCTCCAGTGGTTGTTGGACTAGATGATTTGCCATCATCCTCTGTTATCTAGTGGTTGAGGTGTCACATGTATCTTGCACTCTTTCTCTCTCACCTTGAATATCTACACTCAATAAAAAAAAAGTCCCATCTGTTAAAAATCAGCCGCTGAGTTTACTTTTCCTCGTATAACCTATGTTCGTTATTTTCTCCTTCCACTTTGTGATAAGATCCCTCTGAGCGCATTTAAAAGCAGCTAGTTTCTCACTCCTCTAACACTTAGAGTTTTAAAAAAAAAAAAAAATTGTAGGAGATACAAAGAAATTATTCATAGGTTGTACTGGAGAGGACCTTTTGAGTATGTATATATAAAATGTATATGAAATACAGAAAAAATATCCTGCTTTTTGAAAACTGAAGTTTTGTGTTTTTACCTTTACTGCAATATTTCTTTCTTACAGTTGTTCTTACACTTTGTTACGTGGAACCCATTTGTTCTTACACTTTGTTACGTGGAACCCATTTGTTTGAAAACCTTTCCAAAATGGAGGATATTTGGACAAGACTGAAGAGTCAAACAGTAAATATGTGGGTTTGTGACTACCACCATAAAATTGGAACAAGACCAGGTTGTCCAAAAGTGTATGTGTGCGAGCATACATTTCTATCTTTTATAAACATTATCATCATGAGCCATATATTATTGGCTGTTGCTTATGTGGGTTGCCCATGCATCACAACATCCAGGTCACCAGAGTAAATGATTTGCATTGTGCAGGTTGTCCCTGCATCAATGCAGTTGAGGTCCAGCAAGCAGAGTGAGGCTGCTTTCAGTTTTGGCAAAAATCTCTATCATGAAAAATCACTTTGGCAGCAATGGTTTCCTAGCAGTTGTGGTTTAGTTTAACCCCTTGGATGCTGAAGAC
This sequence comes from Rhinophrynus dorsalis, assembly GCA_037306005.1. NCBI lineage: Eukaryota > Metazoa > Chordata > Amphibia > Anura > Rhinophrynidae > Rhinophrynus > Rhinophrynus dorsalis. The sequence continues at coordinate 207,928,829 of CM074725.1, read as the reverse complement.
ATCTTCAGCATGTGAAGCAATGTTTTGGAGTCCTTTCCAGAATTCAGGGGATTAAATTGTTTCATTGTTAGAGTTCCACAGAGATTGTATGAACTAAAGGGTTCCACCTCAACATAAACTGTGAGAACTACTGACTTGTTAGATGCATAGGTACTGGGTTAATCTTTATATGTAAAACCTTTAAAGCCCCCTTAATCTTTCAGGACCTGCAAGGCATTTATCTGCCCCAAGCAGTAACTGGAAGCTGCCGAGCAGTGATCAATCAGTGTCTGCTTTACAGAGAGCTTAATGGAAAATGTCAGTAAGGGAAAAGGAAGAGTTGATTTCCTCATTTCGTTTTCAGAGTGTGAGAAGAACTGGTGGACAAAATTTAAACTTGGCACAATTATCATATGTGGTGGTTTTGTGTGTGTGTGTGCGTTGTTTTTTTTTTTCCTCTTTCTCAGAGATAATGGCAGGAGAATATAAGAGAGCTTTCCGTGAGGTGTGGTTGTGACAATGGATTGGGACTATAGGAGTTTAAAGTGGAACTGCCACATTGTAACAAATAGGTGATTTTGTAATATGTTCAAAATCACGCTTATTTATGTTAGTCAGTTTTAATTTAAACAGTAGTTTGAGATGTTTAGCTTTATTTGTTTGTTTATGCAGCTGAGTTGTGAAAGTTTCAAAATGGTAGCCCATTTGACAGCTTCAGAATGTGTACTGCCCGATCTGGGGGTGTGCAATGAATTCTGGGATGGCAGAGCGGTGAGCAGCCGTGCTGCCATCCCAGAATTCCATGACATGCTAGGATCATCATCGGGCCATGGAGAGATTTAAAAAAAAAAAAAAAAAAATTACTTCATTAACGACTGCAGATTTTTTTAACAGTATTTTAACCCCTTAATGACTGGCCAATCGGCGCGGTCAGTTAAGGACCACGGAGCTTTTTTTTCTTCCTCAGATTCCTGTTCCGGATTCCCCAAACGGCATGCAGCAGAGGGGGGAGCCCGGAATTCCATGACGGTTATAGTACGTCATGGGTCGTTATCTCAGATCGACCCATGACATACTATGACCGTTAAAGGTCTTTAAGGGGTTAATGGTAGTGTAAAAATCTACAAAACAAGGTGTGAGGTAGAAAAACTGAGCACAAATAAAATGTTTTTGTCATTAGAGAAGCTTTTATTAGTCTTGCCAAAGTATGGACATGTCACATTCTCTAAGAATTACCTGACAATTATCACTAATTTTGTGTCTCGCAGTATAATGCTCTTTAAAGGGATAGTAGTGTTTCACAATAAAAACAACTCCAATTAATCTTCATAGTATTTGGGCCTTGGAGAGTGTTATTTCAATACTGTCAGAGTTGTAGTTCAAGACTAATTGAATGATAAAATATCCACCTCCCGTCCCTTTTACTGATGTAACACTGATCATCTCAGAGCAGCAAGACTGTCTCTCTCTGAGATCCATAAAGACAATCTTCAGTGAGCATAAGGAAAAACCTGTCAAGGGGGATAGGGTTTTCCTTATGATCACAGAATTGTCACTTGCTGTGAGCTGTCCGGTCAAGAGACCAGATGCCACATCTGAGGGGAGGTGGCTTACACTAGGTAAAAGGGGTGGGAGGGGGATACTTTATCATTCAATTACTCTTGAACTACAACTCTGACAGTACTGATATAACACTCTCCATGACCCAAATACTATGAAGATTAATTGCAGCTGCTTTTATTGTGAAACATTACTATCCCTTTAAGGACCAGATGGAGTGCTCTGCAATACATTGAGCTCGCCTCTCTAACAAAATGCTGTTGAAATGCATTGTGTACCCTGCGGTGCTCAAGAGATTAAGGGGCATCTCCCCTCGGTTTTTATTAATATTTTTAAAAAACATTAGGTAGTGGGAGAATGAAAATGCGAATGAAAGATGGTAGAATTAAAAGATAAATATACAGGTTTTAATTGGGGAGATAAAGGGAAGAAGGCAGAGAGGCCGCAGGAAATGGGGCAACCAGTAAAGAGCATACAAAAAAGGTACGCAACGCATTCCTCTGCAATGCATTGCTACCCCTCTGGCACTCAGTAGGTTAAAATGTAATCCCTGCAATACCCATTTGTCCAGCGAATTACAACACAAAATACTGTGAAACCTCTCTAACATTCAAGGGGTTAAAAGTTTCATTTACATCAGTGAGACTGTAGAGTAATTTTTATCACACATGGTTCAGGTGGTTTCCCCTAGAATTGCTTCAGTCATAGTCAGACGTAGGTAACACTTGGCTCTCCAGCTGTCGGAAACTGAAACTCCCAATAGCTCCAAGAGCTGGAGAACCAAATGTTGCCTAGTCCTAACTAGAAGAACTGAAACCGTCTTAGGGGAACCAACTGCACCGCATGTGCCAAAATGTTTTTCTCGTTGTAAATAAAACTTTTAACCCCTTAGGTATTAGAGAGGTCTTGGAGACTTTTCTAGCATTCAGTGGGTAACAGTCCCATTTAAATTCATGTAACTTTGGGGACTTTTGATTTATCCCCTATGGTGAAGTTGCATTGCTCCGGTTCTTAGTACTTCAGCTTCATCATGCTGGACACATCTCTGGTAACCAAAAAGTTAACTCTAACTATCAACCGCAAAGAGCAGGTTCTAATAGTAATAGCTTTTTGTTCCCAGTGTTCCAGAACTGTGGTTCACTTGATGAAGCCCTGATAGGTCAAGTAGTTTGAGCCAGTTTTTCTGTAATGCTTTTAATTGTTCTTGTGTTCTTCAAGACGGCTGGGCTTTCGTGCATGAAAGGCCATAGGATAGAGGGGAAAAACATTCTGATCTGGACTGCCTAGTCATCTTTAAAAAAAACAGAAGTAATGTGGATCTGAACACGTGGTTGATTTCAGTTCTTACTCAGCACAAATAGTGAAGGATCAGTAAAGAGGAAATTCCCTAAGGCAGTAGTGGGTAGGTGTTGGCCCTGGGGCAGCATGCAGCCCTCAGAGGTGTCTTCTGCATCCCCCTGTCTGTTCTCTGGTACAATAGGAAGAGGAGATCTACTGTATCACACGCCCTCGATTTTTATCCCTAAAAAGAAACAACCTCTTTCTTTTCTCTTAGATAAACACTCCATTGTGAGTGTTCTCTAAGACAGAAGAAAGAGGCTGTTTTTGTAAAACACATGTATTTGTAAATGAAGTATTGAAGAGGACAGATGCATAAATATGTAGTGATTATTGGGTTTCATAATCAGATTGACATAAACGAGTATGTTGTGTGTAATTTTCATAAAATATACATGTGAAACAAAGTTTACGTTTGTCGGATTTCCCACAAAAAGGTGGTGTCCAAGGCACATCAGTGTGGCACGTCACACTAGATGAGAACCGTAGAACATAAAACTCCTTTTTAAACTTACACTGTTCCACTTAAACCCATCGGCTGTTAGAGAGGTCTTCAACGCATTGCAGTGTATTGCATACTCCTCTGGCACTCAAGCACACATTACCACCAGAAGCAGAAAGGTGCTCTGTAAATGTCCATAAATACATCTGTGATGCAAATGACAGAGTAACATGGGGTGTTATTAGGATTTTCAGATAATCCCATTAATTAAAACACGAAAAGCTGCAGCATTGGGAACAAATGAAAATAATTTAAAGGTAGATTATTCAATAGACTTCTTTATAATGAAGAATGCATTTCGAAGTGTCCATAATGTTGCAGCCTTCATTTTATTTTAAAGTGTCCCCCTACTGCCCCTTTTCCATACTTGAAGCGGAGTCTCCACAGAGCAGCAAACTGATCCGGATGGATCGAGGCGAGGGACAATGTCATCATCAGGAAAAACCTGCCCTCCTTCATCAAGTAAGGGCAGGGTTTTCCATATACCGACAGACAAGATTGTCCCTCAGTGCGATATGTCCTGTAATGCAACCGGTTTTCAGATCAGGGGGAAGTCAGCATGACATAGGGAAAAGAGGTGAGAGGCGGACACTTTAAAATAAAATAAAACAAAGACTACGACGTTATGGACACTTAGAAAGGTACACTTCGTTATAAAAATATATACTAGATGAACAGCATGTGGACACAGGCCACAGAGCCAGGCAGCAAAGGCCACGGTGCAGTCATGCGCAGTACAGACTGCCTGCGCCATGGCTGATAACGGAGCGCGGTGCTCCAAATTCAGACTGTAGTCCTCTCTGCGCACCGAAGGCAGCAACGGCCGTAGTGCAGTCATGCGCAGTACAGACTGCCCACTCCGCGGCTGATAACAGACTACAGTCTGAATTTGGAGCGCCCCGCTCTGTTATCAGCCATACGGGCAGTCTGTACTGAGCATGACATCTTCTAACAAACATACATTAGCAAATTATTATATAGGATAATTTTGAATAATTGACCTTACCTTAATATCCACACATTACTATCTCTTTAAACAGCTTCACATTGCGTTGGAGACCTCTCCAGCATGCAAAGGGTTAAAAGCCACATATTAATTATTTTGAGTTTTGGGAAAAAAAATATGTTCTCCTATGATGCAGTTGAATAGCTCCTTGTTTTGTGTGCGTGGCACATTGTCTCTTAATCCTAGTGCAGTATATTAACCAGTTGGCTCCTTGCCTAGTTGGTTAAGGTGCGTACCATGACATTCTGTAGGACTTAAACTTTGTTAACCCTTTATGGACCAGAGCATTGTGCAGCACATTGAGAAGAAGACTGTAAGCTCCTTGAGGCAGGGACCTGTCCCCTATTGTTTCTATGATTGTGACACATTTATTATTGTAACCTAATACTATTGTAAGGCATCATATAAAGCTATACATACATACAAGCAATACGTTGCACTCCCCCCTAGTTACTTAACCCCTTAATGACAGGGTTTTTTTTTTCCATTATAGCTAATGACTTCCTGGACTTACCAGGTAAGTCGTCTGTCACTAAGGGGTTAAAGGGTAAGACAAACACTTGTGATTATTTTAAAAACTCTGGTTTTCAGTCTCCCCAACAACAGATAAAACCACACCACCAATAACTCAAACATCCAAACAGATAATAAAATCAGAAATAACTTTATTTCTTGTATTTGAAATTTCCAAAGAAATTGAAGATAAAGACTAAGCTTCACAGTTGCGAAACGCGTTGATCGAATGAAGGAACATCGCTAGCTATATGTGTACCTGTTGTGCTATTGCCCTGCCATACAGTCCACTTCCATTTGGAAGAGGTGATCTTTGGAAATTTTAAATACAAGAAATAAAGGTATTTCTGATGATTTTATTATTTGTTTGGATGTTTGCGTTATTTGTGGTGCAGTCTTCATCTGCTGTTGCATGTCATTGTGGGTCGAGCGGCTCCCAGACCGGCACACCTTAATTATAGGCACCAACAGAACTTTGTGTGACACGAGCGAAAATGTATTGACCGTCCTAGAAAGAGACTGGAACCGCTTGCTGTGTATGTTTGTATGTTTCAATTGGACTTTGGAGATTGTTATTTCAGTTGTGTCAAGGTTCTAGTTCAAGAGTAAATCAATGACAGTGTCCCCCTCCCGCCCCTTTTACTGATGTCACACTGTTCAGCCAGATAAGAAGGGAGGTGCCCAGGTAGACTGCAGAGAGGGACAATCTTCAGTTAAGATAAGGGAAAAACCTGAAAAGCTTGTCAAGGGAGGCAGGGCTTTCATTGTTCTCACTGTAAGAAGATTGTCCCCTTCTGTTATCTGTCTGGTCTATAGACTGCATTCCACATCTGAGAAGAGATGGCTTACACTAGGTAAAAGGGGCGGCAGGGGGAAACTGCTTGTGAATATCTGTCAAACCATAAAGATTTGAGAGATAAGACTTATATCGTTCTTCATGTTTTTTAATGCCTACAAAATAAAATAAAGTTAAAACTAAGTATTACTATCCCTTTAAGAGATTTAACCCCTTAAATGTTGACGATGTCACAGATACACTAAATAACATCCAATAGGTTAAAGGCTACTGGACTGAAATGCTGAAAATCCATAGACTGAATCTGTAATGAGTACATCCAACTTCACAGTCTGCTATTATATGCACACAGTGACATATAGATTGATACTACAAGTCAAGTTTTCTAGATTTATCTAACTCGCTCCATACACAACTCTTGGGTTGACGGTATGGTGTGCAAAATATTGCAAAATACTCACATGGTTATATCTAATTTTTTTTTTTTTCCTCGTGGATTGCTTAATACTGTGCTGTTTTATAGCTGTGCTCGTGGGATGTGTGGTTTCCTTCTGTGGTTACTGGTAGGTCTGTGAATATGAGCCACTCATTGCTGTATTTAGCTCACAAAAGCCTTTTCTTAGAGGAAGACTTATTTCAAAGAATGAAACAGGCTAATTATAACCTTAAATATCACATGTATAAAATGATTTGTTACATGACTGAAATATAATCCTAAACTTTATTTCTTTGTTTATTTTTTACTCAATGTGTAAATTGTCCTGTGCAGAGAGCATTTATTTAATGGTGTTTGTATTACAAGATAAAAACTAGTCAATTAATACATTGGAATTATTACTCACTGCTTTTGTATTTCAGCCCATTTACAGATAATCCATGGGCTCTACAAAAGGCAGAAATGTCTGCTCCCTCAGAGCATGTATAGACTAGATTTTAGACTACAGAGAATTTTTACAGATGTTAGCATGAAGTACAGGGTATTTAACCCTTTGAGTGCCTGAGAGTTAACCAACACAGGTTAATGGTTAAGAGCATGTAGAACTCGAGTTCATGTTAAGATGTTGTGGGATTCCTTTAATTTCATCTTTAAAGCGGAACAACCACCCAACACAATCTTTAACTTCACTAAGTTCCCATCTGACAAGTAGGTGCTTAGTAGCGCTAGTTGCCAGAATAATTACCTTATTTAATAGATTTCTTTCCCGGCTGACAGGCAGGATGGAGCGTGGACATCTACCCATTGTGACGTCCGCACGCCTGCGCTGTCAGTCCCTGCCGGGTCTAGGAGGCATTTATAGGAGCCATTTGGCTCCGGCATAGTAATGTTTCACAATAAAAGCAGCTCCAATTAATCTTCATATTATTTGGGCCATGGAGAGTATTATTTCAATACTGTCAGAGTTGTAGTTCAAGAGTAATTGAATGTTAAAGAATCCTCCTCCCTCCCTTTTACTGATGTAACACTGCTCACTTCAGAGCAGCAAGACTGTCCGGATGGATCTCAGAGAGGGACAATCTTCAGTGAGTATAAGGAAAAACCTGTCAAGGGGGGCAGGGTTTTCATTGTTCCCACAGTAAGAAGATTGTCCCTTGCTATCTGTCCAGTCAAGAGACCAGATTCCACATCTGAGGGCAGCAGTATTTCACTAGGTAAAAGGGACGGGAGGGGGATAATTTATCATTCAATTACTGTTGAACTACAACTATGACAGTATTGAAATAACACTCTGCATGCCTCAAATACTATGAAGATTAATTGGAGCTGCTGTTTTTGTGAAACATTACTATCCTTTTAAAGAGCTTACAGCACTGTGAATTTGTTTGTAGCTCTGAGTGCCTGCCTCTGAGAGAAGGGGCAGGTGCTTAAAAAAAGATTGGAAGTCAGCAGGAGGGGGGTGGCGCTTCCCCCCACGTATTTGCTCATCAAGATGGCTGAGCTCTCCCTCATGACACTGTTACAGTACTAACTCTGTCTACAAATAAGAGAGCCACTTATTTGTCTTTAAAAACTGGTGTTCATGCTAGTCGCATATATTAAGATAAAACGTATGGGTTCATAAGTTCAGCTTTAGCCATTGATAGGTTTTCGATTAACAAGTGATGTTATTTAAAGGGAAAAATCTCCTAATTCTAAACACCTGCCTACCTTAACCCCTTAACGTCCACTGCCATGCCAGGACCGTCACAGCTGTCCGGCACTTAAGGACCAGTGACAGTCCTGACACGTCATGGAATTCAGGGCTCCTCGCATGGCTGCACGCCACTCAAGGAGCCCTGAATCTGAGAGTGGAAAAAAAAAAAAAAGAAAAGCAAAGCCCCATGGCTGCTCACGCCTGACCTTTAGGGGTTAATAATAGTAGAAAATCACAATGTCGACTGAAACAATTCGCCATGGATTGCTTCTCCATAGTTAATCTTTAATACTTCATATTGTGTCCATGGAAGCAGACATGATTTTTTGTTGCAGGACTATCTGAAGGCTTCCTAATAAGTCCTCATTTGGGGGAGTTTGTTTTCCTTGAGCCCTGAAAAAATACTAAAATAAAAATAAATAAATGAATAATATCTTCCTCAATGGGTATGATATCCAGTACTACTTAAAGGGCAAACAACACCCAAACGGAATATCTCCTCTCTTAGGAGATCTGCTGATGAAGCCAGGACTGCATTGTTGGCCTTGGCATTTCAGAACGGTGTCCTGAAACGGGTCCTCGGACTAGAGAGCGACTGCATCGCAAGACTCTGAAATCTTGTGTTTGAGTCTCGTTGGGCTGCATGCACAGCTCCCTTAGACCTAGTGAAGGGCTTTCAAGCTCAGCACGTAAAAGTCTGTGGAGGCTACACATACAACCAGCAAAGTTTCTGGCCTCCGAATGGTGACTGTTTTGGGGATGCATGTGCAGTCCCGCTAGGCTCTTTAACAAGTATTCTTCCATCAGAGCAGATTTAGTAAAACATAATTGCCCTGTAATGGTTCATTTTGAGGAACCAATCCATGCAGAATTGATTCATAGTGCCCATTCAGAGTTTCTGTTCAGGTTAAGGTAAGTGGCGATTTATTGTATAGTTACATAGTAAATGAGGTTTAAATAAAAAAAAAATAAAAAAAAAGGGGGGGGGGCACAACCGTCAAGTTCGACTTTTGCCTCGGCATAACCAAGAATATGAGAATTATTTAAGCCTTTCCAACTCCTAATTGGGTTTTCCTCTGTTTACCACAACCTCCTGTTTTACTTACTAATGCACATTGAGTCTTAAGTGTTCCTTTAATGCAGGTTTTTCACTTTCTAAGTATACAGTTTATAATCTCTTAAAGTGAAGTTTATTTAAGAGGACGGCTGTGCATGTTAATTGTGTCTCCTAAGTATCCTCCAACCTACAAACTGATACATGCTCTACAGAGACTCTTAATGATACATTTTGTTGTTCTAATTAACATTTTCTCTTCAAACCATAATGGAAAATGTGACTGACAGTGAAACACTGTACAATGAGTTTTCCTCCTTATTAAAAATAATAGGTTGTGGTTTATCAGGCAAATAAGTTCAATATCGTCTCACTTTAATTGCTGTTATTCATGAGCAAGAAAAACATTCTTAGTGTCACATTTTATTTCTAACTTTTAACCACTTGAGTGCCATTAGGGTATCCCAACTCTTTGCAAAACAATGTGTTGGATACCCCTCTGACAATCAAAGGGTTAACACACTTGTTACTCATATACTTGCAACTGACTGGGACAACCTAACCACCGGTCACCTTTCACTTTCTTACAGTTAGTCTTGGGCAAAATCCACCAGTGAATAAGTTTAAATACCACTTTCACCCAATCACTTACAAAGGTATGGTCCAGTTGTCCAATCGAATCAGGCGATATATAAGTAACCAATAAGTGCTTTTTATTTAATCGAACAGTTAAAATCATATGACTTGTTTACCACAGCACGTTATTCTGCCTCTGATCTATCAGAAACCATGTGCTAGTAAACTTCTAGGACTGTCTGTATAGACTTGGACTCAATTGGTATTGACGTAGCTTAACCCTAGAGTGATAAATAACACATTCCAAATTTCTCTGGTACTTACGGGGTTATATGTGGTTCCAGACTGATGTAAAGAGGCACACAGATACCCAGACAAATTGATAATCAAGGACTGGACTGAAGCAAGCAGTGTTACGTCAGTTAAAGGGATGGGAGGGAGATACTTTATCACTCAATTACTCTTGAATTACAACTCTGACAGTATTGAAATAACACTCTCAACGGCTCAGATACAATGAAAAATATTTGGAGCTGCTTTTATTGTGAAACATTACTATCCTTTTAATAGTTCTGTCCTTGGTCCTCTAGGTGTTTATTTGGGTGGCAGACCTATTTTAAATAATGATATACTTATTTTTATTATTCTGTTTGAGACCTGCATCAGCCAAAACCTTAGTGGTTAATAGAGATATTATCTTGGAAAAAGAAACCATGCTACTTTTCACTGTTCTGGTTCTGACATGATGAACGGTTTTGGCTTGTCACACTTCTATATAGTACAACCAGAGCGATAGTGCATTAGGGAATACAGTCTTTTTCTAAGTCTGTGTAAATGTGTATCAGGATGACTTAAATATTTCATTTTAAATGTATGTACAAAAAGCAATACGTCTACTTTTGCTAAATACCCTTTTATGCCAGTAAACATACATATTTCAGGTATTTTATAACTGTTCCCATTTAGTTGCTGAATGTTGTATGTAAGGAACTGTAATGTTTTCTTATGAAATATATATACGCTAGGACTTTTCCAGCCCAATAAAACAAGTGTACTCCCACTGCTGGTGGATGAGTTGTTCAAAAGATTGTGGCATAGCCATGTGCAGACTGTTGAGGTTTATAGATAAATGCTTCCAACCACAAGCGCCGCCAGTGGGCACGACCTACTTCAGTCTGCCACTGGGGGCACCCTTTAGTCTGCCACTGGCTGCTTTGAAACCGGTCTGCTACTTATTGTAGACTATTTAGCGGGGTGGTGACATTTTTCTTTTTAAAGGGACAGTGTCTCCTTGATGGCTAAAAAAGAATAATTCCTCAATAATGCGGCATTGAGGAGCTTATGCCTGACAATACCATGTGGCCCTGGAGAAAAATATACAGCATGAACTGAGAGGTCTGGTTGGAATTAGTGCAGCTTTGACATAATAAACTCTTAATGTTGCCACAGCAACACAAGACACTTGCTAAATAACTTTTCAATATTTTAATATAACGAAGATGTGTGAAGACAAAAATAAACACTGATTTGATTTAATTTCCAAGTTTTGTCTTAGGAAGTACTGTACTGTTAACCCTCCTAGCAAGAGTGTGTGCAGTGCCTTGCAAAAGTATTCACCCCCCTTGGCATTTTTCCTATTTTGTTGCATTACAACCTGGAATTAAAATTAATTTTTTGGGGGGTTAGTATCATTTGATTTACACAACATGCCTACCACTTTGAAGATGCAAAATATATTTTATTGTGAAACAAACCAGAACGAAGACAAAAAACCCCCATAAAACTTGAGCGTGCATAACTATTCACCCCCCCGCCCCCAGTCAATACTTTGTAGACCCACCTTTTGCAGCATTTACAGCTGCAAGTGTCTTTGGGTTCATCTTGGCACATCTAGCCACTGGGATTTTTGCCCATTCTTCAAGGCAAAACTGCTCCAGCTCCTTCAAGTTGGATGGGTTCCGCTGGTGTACAGCAATCTTTAAGTCATACCACAGATTCTTAGTTGGATTGAGGTCTGGGTTTTGACTAGGCCACTCCAGGACATTTAAATGTTTCCCCTTAAACCACTCGAGTGTTGGTTTAGTAGTATGCTTAGGGTCATTATCCTGCTGTAAGGTGAACCTCCGCCCCAGTCTCAAATCTCTGGAAGATTGAAACAGGTTTCCCTCAAGAATGTCTCTGTATTTAGCTCCATCCATCATTCCTTCAATTCTGACCAGTTTCCCAGTCCCTGCCGATGAAAAGCATCCCCACAGCATGATGCTGTCACCACCATACTTCACTATCGGGATGGTGTTCTCAATTTTAGTCTCATCTGACCAGAGTAACTTCTTCCATATGTTTGGGGAGTCTCCCACATGCCTTCTGGTGAACAGCAAATGTGTTTGCTTATTTTTTCTTTAAGAAACGGCTTTCTTCTGGCCACTCTTCTGTGAAGCCCAGCTCTGTGGAGTGCACGGCTTAAAGTGGTCCTATGGACAGATACTCCAGTCTCCGCTGTGGAGCTTTTCAGCTTCTTCAGGGTTATCTTTGGTCTCTTTGTTACCTCTCTGATTAATGCCCTCCTTGCCTGATCTGTGAGTTTTGGTGGGCGGCCCTCTCTTGGCAGGTTTGTTGTGGTGCCATATTCTTTCCATTTTTTTAATAATGGATTTAATGGTGCTCAGTGGGATGATGTTCAAACTTTTGGATATTTGTTTATTTAACCCAACCATGATCTGTACTTCTCCACAACTTTGTCCCTGACCAGTTTGGAGACCTCTCGAATTCTTGGTCTTCATGGTGCCGCTTGCTTGGCGGTGTTGCAGACTCTGGGGCCTTTCAGAACAGGTGTATATATACTGAGATCATGTGACAGATCATGTGACACTTAGATTGCACACAGGTGGACTTTATTTAACTTATTATGTGACATATGAAGGTAATTGGTTGCACCAGATCTTAAAGTATTTAGGGACTTCATAGCAAAGGGGGTGAATACTTACGATTGTACCACCTTTTCCATTTTTTATTTTTTAGAATTTTTTTAAAACACGTTATTTTTTTCATTTCTCTTCACCAATTTGGACTATCTTGTGTATGTCCATAACATGAAATGCAAATTAAAATCCATTTTAATTCCAGGTCTTAATGCAACAAAATAGGAAAATTGCCAAAGGGGGGTGAATACTTTTGCAAGGCACTGTATATGCATGGAGGATGGGCAGGTAATACAATAAGTTGTCCACCCTACTAACACCCTGTGATTCACCGCTTCAGTCTTCAGGGCACACCAACAGGTCAGGGTTTGTGGATATTCCTTATTAAGCACGTTTATATCACAATGACTGATCCAAGGATTCCCCAACTGTGATCAAACAGTGTGATCCTTAAAACCTTCACAACTGGCATGCACTGATGGCTAACGTTGGGAAATACTGGTTTAATACTGGTTTAACCCTTTGAGTGCCGGAGGGTACGCAATGCAACGTGTTGAGTACCCCTCTGGCACTCAATGGATTAACTCTTTGAGTGCCAGGGGGGTACGCAATGCATTGCTTTTGCAATGCATTGCATACCCCACTGGTACTCAGAGGGTTAGTAGAAATTACCCATGTCCATTGGATCTGCATACCCTTCTCATAACCCCCATATTGTTTTGTATGATTCAATGACCATTATGACAGTAGGCAAGGCACCATTTTGACCTTACTTGGATAGACATACTGTGCTTTTCATTAACAAACAAAATCTAGACTTGTAGTTTTTTTCCTAGTGATTTGGTGGTTTGCTTTTACTTGTTGACATTCAGCAGCCAACAGAAATTCAAAAGTTAGGGCTGAGCATTTACACACAGGCAGCGCCCACAGCTGACTGCGCACTAATCCTGGAAAGCCTAAGAATGAAAGGTGTTTAGACAGGCAGCGGCAAGGACAAGGCATGCATCATTATTACTGCAGCCACATAATAGACTACCCTACAGCAGGCTGTTATGAGAGCTTGTTTTCTTACTTACTAATTTATAAGAACTTTCTCAGGGCCTTTTTTGTATAAAAGGGAACAAGTATGAATTTTCCAGTTATTGGAATGGGACCTTTAACACATTGAATATTAATTACTTTTCAGTGTGGTAGTGACATCACAGACATTCAAGGGGTTAAAAGTCCCTTTTAAATCAAAGGTATTTTTTCCTCTGTCCCCTATGGTGCAGTTGGGTTACTTCAGAATTTCTCCATATAATACTAGTTTTAAAGCCCGTATACACAGGCAAACACTGGCGGCGCTGCAGTCATGCGCAGAGAGATCTCCGGTCTGAATTCAGAACGCCCTGCTCTGTATCAGCCGCGGAGCGGGCAGTCTGTACTGCGCATGACTGTAGCGCGCGTAGCCGTCTCTACTGCGCATGATGGCTTCTGACAAACATACTTAGCGAATTATTATATAGGAGATATATATAGATACACAAACAATTTTAATGTTAACCCTTTAACGGCCAGAGAGTTGAGCATAGAATTTCCGAATACTATTTGTACAAGTCAGTAGCAAATAAACTGCACCATAGGGAACAAATGAAAGTTAATTTCTCATTGTGATGGGAGCCCTCTCTAGCACTGACAGGGTGGAAAGCACCATTTAAGTCACTGGGAATTTGGAGAGGTAATTATCCACTATGTTTCAGTTGGTAAATAATTGCTGTATTCCTGGTGTTGTGCCTCTCTCCTATATGTAGGGATTTAGCGCATGATGAGCAATTTCACTTTCACTTCCTGTTCGCTCTTGGGCTTTGGGACCAATTACATCAGCTGGACATGCTCTTTCCAGTCCTCAAATGTAACCCTTTCAGGGACAGAGGTGTTTGCAATGCTTTGCGCAGCAATGCATTGGGCTAACCTCTGGCTCAGAAATAGTTAGAGGCTTGGTGAAACTATAACTGTAATCCTTACTGTATCCTTACTGTATTCAGTGATGTAAAATGGTGCAGTACTGGAACAGACCAACAGCACCAAAGGGGGACAAATGTAAATTACCCAAATCATCTATGATTTAACTTTGTGAGTGCCAAAAACAATACATTCAATATCTCTGGCACTCAAAGGGTTAAATGGGGCTTTCAATCCCCTGCATTCTAGAGACGTCTCCAATACACTGGTGACGTCTTTAGCAGTCACAGGGCTAAACACCCCATTTAAATAATTTGGGATTTCAGTTCTTACCTATGGAGTAGTTGGTTTGCTCCAGAACTGCATCACTTTATCTTCATGAATATGGCCCTTATATTTTGTTACATAAATGTGTAACCCAAAATAACAACGTACCGCATTGGCCTAATAATTCTTGTCTGTCAGTGGGTATTCTAGTCTTTATTTCTCAGTGTTTCTCACACTGTGGTACTAGTACCCCTTTAGCTACATGAGGGGGTTCCTGCCATAGACATGTGTCACATAATGATGTGCCTCCCAGACAGTACATCAGTAACAAGCTGGGGCAGTAGCTGTCTTTCATAATGTTATTGAGGGCTAGCCCTGCATGTCTATAACTGTGGGCGTGTCCTCAGGATTACTAAGTCTCAGCAAATACCTGCAGTTTTCTTTTCGACATCAATGCATGCAAAAAGCAGATGGTAAGTTCAGTGGGAAGAGTTTAGCAATGTGCAGTAGGTAACAGCAAGCCTTCGTTTATGGGAAGGAGGCGTGTCCTCACTGGACAGCTGTACCCTTTACTGTTCACTTTGTGTAGCTGGTGAGGGATGAAAGTTTCCTTCTGTACTGTATTGTTGCTGGCTGTTTGTGTGTGTGTTGACTTAATTCACTGTGTAACGGACTGTATTATCTCAGGTGTGGAGAAATCTCAGGAAATGGGCTTCTGAAATTTTTCTTCTGGATACTACATTTTGGTGTTATTTTATGTAATTATATGTACATTCAAACTCTTCTCTCTCATAACTTCTAGCTGGCTTCTAAGAAATACATCTGGTTCTAAGGTCAGGAGAGGATTTATGTCCATTCCTGAGCTGCCCCTCTTTCTGCTTATAACTGTCTGTGCGGTCTGCATTGAATGGGTTAATGTGTTCCCCCCAGCACACTGCTGTTGCACTAATTCTGGATCTCTTGTCTGTTTAGGTGCAATGCCTGCTCCGGAACAGACTCCCCTGATGGAGGAAGGGATGCAGAAAATCGCGCAAGAAGCTCCATCTAGTACTGGCATGGAGCCTGAAACCACCGCCACTAACATTCTTGCATCTGTTAAAGAACAGGTAAGAGATGCTCCTTGTTCCTTGCTCCTCTTTTGAACACAAGGCCCATAGTGACGATTAGGCCCCTTTCACATAGGCGACATCAGTCAGTGGTGGTGTGTTGCTTATGTTGCCCATGCTGAACATTAACCTGCTTGGCTATGGTGCCTTTCATGTGGGCACCTTATCACTTCCCATGAAGGCACCGAAGTCCGACAAGTTGCAACTTTACTGAATTCCCCAGGAACATGGTAAAGGGGCCACAGTGCTTAATTTGGGCCAATTGGATATCAGCCTACACCCCCCCCACCCTTCCCAATATCCTCCTGAGAAATTGCTGTGCAGAGCAGAAAGTACATTCAGGACACCCTTGTGAAAGAGCCGTAGTAGTTTCTGGCCAGGTAAAGTGAGAGTGTTCATTATTACTTTAAGTTTTAAAAACCCCTTCCACTGATTATCTGCTGCCCCTTTAACATTGTGTGCCAGTGGGGTAATTGCTTTGCGGTCTGTTGGGTACCTCCCTGGCATAGAAAGGTTCAGTTTCAGTCAGATAGCCTTTCTAGATTTGTCTGATCTGATACCTTAGAACTGAAAAGTCTGGGTATGTAATTTTCTGAGAGAAAATGTCTGCGTCCACGAGTGAGAAAATGGAAGTGATCGAAGCCCCTCTTTGGACTCGCTGTCCTCTTGTACTTTCTGTTGTATAAAGAGGATCTTTGGATTTTACTGTCAGCAAATACCGGAAGAAATACTAAAGTATACAGTGGGAGGCATGACTCAGAGCCATGAGGAACATGGTGGATTCCAAGAGATGTATTCCCCCTGACATCATTTCCTCCATAAACTTGTTACAGCACTGATATGGCGATTGCCTGTGTTTGCTTAGCCACTTCCCTGATGATCATCTGTTAACCCCTTGGCTGCTTGAGACCTCACAATCTTGTTGCTTTGCAGTGAGTTAGAGCTGTCTCTAACATCCAAGGGATTAAAGTTTCATATAGGATATACGTAACCCTCTAAGTGCCAGCCTTGCAATGCTTTCCAAACCCCTCTGGCAGTCAACATGTTAAAGGGCCACTTGTGCTAAAATGCAATGTGCTGTTACATGAAAGGGGGATTTGTAACAGTCACAAACTTATATCTAAAAGTTCTGTTTCTTTAAAGGAACAGTAAACCTTGAATTTTTCCACCACACAAACAGTTGTAATGTTTTTCCTGCTGACTTGCGCTGCTGCACAGTATTTCATTCAAACATTATTACACCCCAGACTTTTCTAAGCAGAGACTGGTATCCAGAATTCATTCCTTAAAATACCCTTTATAAGAAAGCTTGAATCATTGATTAAACTTTCTATGGAAAGTCACAATCCTTTGATTGTCAGGAGGTATCCAAAGCATTGCAACGCAATGCGGTGGATACCTTCCTGGCATTCAAAGGGTTAACGTGGTAATAAGTAAGAATTTGCATGAAAGTGTTTCCAGCAGTAGGAGTACCATGGTTTTACTCGGCAGTAAGAACACTGTAACATGTGGTTCATGCAGTCCTGTGTGGCTAAAGTAGACCTTTCACCTTAAATGGATAGTAATGTATTAAAATAAAATCATCTCCAATTAATCTTCATAGTATTTGGGCCATGGAGAGTGTTATTTCAATACTGTCAGAGTTGTCGTTCAATAGTAATTGAATGATAAAGTATACCCCCTGCCCATTTTACCTAGTGTAAGACACCTCTCTTCAGATGTGGAATCTTGTCTTAAGACCAGACAGATCACAACAAAGGAACAATTTTCTTACTGTGAGAACAATGAAAACCCTGTCCCCTTGACAGGTTCTTCAGGTTTTTCCCTTATGCTAATTGAAGACTGTCCCTCTCTGCAAGCCATCTGGACACCACCTTTCTGCTCTGAGGTGAGCAGTGTTACACTGGGTAAAAGGGGTGGGAGAGGGATACTTTATCATTCAATTACTCTTGTACTACAACTCTGACAGAATTGAAATAACACTCTCCATTGCCTAAATACTGGAGCTGCTTTCATTTTGAAACATTACTATCCCTTTAAGACAAGTTTAGTTTGTTCTACGGAGAACTGAAATCTGCCTGCGTGTTTTTGCAGCCATTTTTCTGTAAAATAAATAGTTTTTATGAAATTAACCTTGTGTATGTTGGGGGAACAATGTGGGACTTTATGATTATTCCCTGTATATTATGCTTAGTAGTTCTGTTCAAGGTCAAACAGACCTCTCACTCCTAGTACAAATGCCCCCAACTGTGTGGGCTCTGCCTATATTCATTCTTAGATTAGTGTGAGGTAACAGGCCCAGCACAGAGTAAAGTGCCACCAGCAAATAAAGGTTATTTGCTCAAATTGCTTAGATTACAAATGGCTAATACAGCATATCCACTGCAATCAATGTACTTCAATAAAATCACTTCTTTTATTTGGAAAAGAACACAAAGGAATCATAGTCTTGTGCGTTTCCCACCCACGGTGCTTACTCATAAACCTTTATTTTCCAAATAAAAGAAGTGGTTTTGTTGAAGTACATTGAGTGCAGTGATTCTCTTCCTTCATGTTCTGGATGCTTGTTCGACTCATCTTTCCACTTTGCACCATGTTTTCATCCTAGTCGGTGAGTGATATACTTTTTACTCAAGCCACGATTGGTACAGATTATGTTGCACTATATAGATCAAAGTATAGACATACCTAAGAACTTTGTCTTCTGAAAGGGACTCCTGTGATGCCACTGGGGAATATAAATGATGTGACTTGCATCAAAAGGGGGCAGGGCTTACTTGTGAGTGTGGATGGGGCTTAGAATTTGTGTCACAAAAGTGGGCGGGAAGCGGGAGGAACATGGTGGGGAAGGAGGAGAAAAAGGCGAGAAATGGGAGGAACAGAGTAGGCAGGAGCAGAAGTGGGCAGAGTTTCTTATGAAACTCCCTGCTGCTGGAGAATCTGTATCTGTCTAAAGAGACCTGTTAACCAACTGCAAAAATTGGAGTCTCTGAGGCAAATCCAGAGAGTTCCCAGTTATGCATATAGACCAGGGCTTAAAAGTTGAAGCCCTTTGCTACTAGCCAGACGTGAAAAGTTACTTACCACTGCAAGCCATAACATACCCCCCAGGGCTGAATTTCTACTCGCCAGGGCTAAATTTTCACTCGCCATTGGCTAGTGGCGAGTGGAAATTTTGAGCCCTGATATAGACAGTGTTTAATTCTCTTTGCAACCAACTAAAGTTATCCTAGGATATATAAAAACAATCAGGTCTGTCTGGTAATTGAAGACACTTAGAAATCCCAATTATACTAATAAAATAATATGCAGAGAAATACAGTTGCAAGATAAACAGTATTTTTGTAAATTTTTTTTTTTAAATATTTATTTCAAAACTGAAATATGCATAATACCGTGCGTCCACGAGCAAGGCATAAAATGTGAAATGGATATGAAACAATAAAAACAGAATGGTGGGTATTGACAAAATGGTTGTACTTACTGAAAGTGGTTCAGCTATACAACCAATTAACCCAATGTGTGGGAAAAATAGCCACCTACAGTACCAGACTGTGATATGCTCAAAAATAAATAGCAAATGAATAATAGCAGACAACTGTCTTCATCATGCACCAGTAAACACATACATAAAATATACAAACAATGAAAATGTACAATTCCTAATTAATAACAGGTACTACTCTTCGGCTGCCTCTGCACAAAACACATGCACCTAAAGTGCATGGGAGAAACACCCAAGAGTGGTACCACCCCACTCCTCCGCTACCTCTCTATAGCAGCACACACACCAGCAGTGTACGCAATGCAAGACCGAGGGGGCAGAACTAGATCCCAATTTTCACAGCAAAAAACTACCTACCCTATCTAAAAACCACCTACCCTATCTAAAAACCCATATCGACTAATATACAACTAAAAAAAAAAAAAAAGAAATAAAAAGGTACCGCTACTTATAGGATGTCCAACAGTAGAAATTTTGAGATTGATAGTATGGAGTCTTCTTATTGGTAAATAGATGTAAAAGTCACCACTTGATCTATGATTGAAAAATAGATACTATATACAAGATATTGATTTTATTGGACACACACACACACACACACACACACACACACACACACACACACACACACACACACACACACACACACACACACACACACACACACACACACACACACACACTCTCACTCTCACTCTCACACTCTCTCTCTCTCTCTCTCTCTCTCTCTCTCTCTCTCTCTCTCTACAGACTTTGTTGGATGTCTGTATACAAACCACTTACGTATGCACAGAACTCTGTGACTAGTGTGTTTTCTCTTCATCTGATCACCACATAGTAAAGGGTTAACTAACCATTTCTCTCAGGTTACAGTTAGAACAATACAACTTCAAGTAGTTCTAATACACTGTACCTCTGTGTAGGCTGACTGTTTCAGATGTTCACGGCATCTTTGTCCAAAATTCCGCCTTACAGAGGGGTCTTCAGTTTCCAATGAAACTGATAATCTTCTGCCAATAGTATAATTAAATCAACATAACTAAATACTTCTTCAGAAGTTTCTCGCTGATATCAAATGAAACGCTATATGTAACCTTCAATCTTGTTTCATTGTCATCCAGAATCCTTCCTCAGGGAAAATATGATAATGGTATGTTGTTGGACATAACTTTCTTACACTAAAGAAAGGCTAAAAAAAAAACTCCTTCACTCTCCAAATTAAAGGTGAATCCACCAGCGTACTCCCCTCCCATCCTGCCCTTTACAGATTTAAGTGGAATCTACTGGCATATCTGTGGTATATGACACGTAATTAAATCAAATGTACAAAAAGACTTGAAAATAGCTAAATCAAGTTGCAAAGAAGCACATATATATAGTGTACTGTGTATATGTGACCGTTTTACTACAGAACATACATTGGATTTATTGTTTTTATAGCCAAATCACTTTCAGTAAGTGAAACCATTTTTTTCTAGTTTCCATTTCTATTTTTATTGTTTCGTATCCATTTTGCATTTTATGCCTTGATCATGGATGCAAATTTCTGTATTTAATAAAATATTGCACTGTTTATCCTGCAATTATATATCTCTACATGTTGTTTTATTAGAATAATTGGGATTTCTCTGTCTTCAATTACCAGAAAGAGCAGCAGATTGTTTTTATATTTTTTAGATTCTGTTGGACCAATTGGAGTATAGGTCTTTTTCAAGGCAGCCCTTAAATGGTATAATTGCCACTTTATTCTATTCTATACTAGTGTAAATGCCCGTGTACACAGGCCAAGGTCCGGGTGATGTTAACCCTTTGAGTGCCAGTGGGGTACGCAACACCTCTGACACTCAAAGGGTTAAGAGGCCGGTCCTGCTCTGCGTCCTGCCGCTGATGCAGTTATGCGCAGTAGAGACTGCCCGAAAGCACAGAATGCTCCCAGCACAGAACTCCCAGCATTCTGTGCGTTCGGGCAGTCTCTACTGCGCATAGCGGCTTCTGACAAACATCCCTGCAAATTATATAGGATAGCGCCACCATTTGTGTGTTGACGTTGTCCTATGATGACCGTTCCAGTTTAAGTAGGCACATGTACTCTGCATGCTTCAACTACAGTTCTCCAGAGACCTCAGTAGCAATAGCTCCCCCTGTTAACCCCAATAGAAAATTTCTGTTTAATTAAAAAAGAAAACAAAAAAAAACAAAACAGTTGAACATGAATAGCCTTAGTACAGAACACAGAGGTATGTTAACCCTTTAAGGACCAGGGAGGTATACAATGCATTGGCACCCTCTGGTCTTTAAAGGTTAAAAAAAAAAAAAAAAAATACACGCACAAAAAAAACATTAGGAGCCTGAAGTAACATTTTCAGAGCCTGGGCTGCCAAGCACCTAGGATTTTTTTACAGATTGCCCTATTAATTGTGGTGGCACAAAAATCCACACCACAGGATGCAGATAAACCCTATGAGTGCCTGAGGGATGAGCAGCACTTTGCTTTGCTTTGCACTCAGAGAGTTAATGGAGTTAGTGGTTGTCAGTGGTGCTTCTAGTTATCCTCCTGAACAGCAGAGCTTTGAAAGCACCACAGTTTTCCTCATGTATAGAGATCCATTATATTGTCACAATAAAAAGTATTGCCTGTTAGAGTCAGCCTTGGTACAACAAAGGAGTGCACACCGGGGGTATAATTCTGTACAAAGCAGATGATGCTCCAATATATATTTTTCTTTGCTTTTTTATGGAAAGTGCTTTTGAAGATTGTATCGTAATCAGAAGAGGGATGTGGTAGAATATTTACTCACTTGGCTGTGTATATTCCAGCAAACACTGCACACAATCTCTTCTCAAGTTAGTGTGTAGATATAATGGACACAACATCGCTCTGGGAACTCTTTATTTTATGCGCCATTTAACCTTTTGTGCGACACATTTTATTAGACACCCTGATATTCAACTCATTAGATGCTAGAGACTTCTCCAATGTATCGCTTTTCAACATATCGCTGATAATGCTGGCATTCAAGGAGTTAAAGCAACACCATTTCTTACATTCAAGTTGCTTTTATTTTAAAAGATTGTGTTGTAAATCTATTTATTTTCTGTCACAGAGGAGGGTATCCTGAGGCCCTCCAGCTGCTGCCAGACTACAACTCTCATCTTGTAGCAGCTGTAGGGCCTGACGTTGCCCTGCCCTGTTGTATAATATTTGTTTGTATGGAGACACATTTCTGTAGGCATAGTTCACCTATAACTTATCAGGGGTCCATCATACAACACCCTATATACCTGTTTGTGAAATTGTAATTGCCGTTGCTTTTATTTATTGATCTTCATCTTTCTAGAGGACCAAAATACTTTTCTTGATAAATACACAGATACTCCTATATGGCTGTATGCAAAAAAAGTTTTTTTGTTTTTTTTTTTGTTTTTTTTTTGTTTTTTTTTTTTTTTAAATATATTTGTACTGAATTTCTGTGTTGCCTCACAATCCAGCTTTTTGCCTGTCCCTTGTGCCCTTATTTTTTTTCATTAAACCTCCTACTGATCAGAAGCCATCCCCAAAGAAGGGAACACATGAGAGAAGAGGTGAGACTGGAGAAGCTGATCTCATCAGGGAGAGAGAGAAATTGAGAGGAAAGCCTCTCCCTGTTGCCATAGCAACACAAGAACCTTAACCTTTTTTGTTATATGAGCTAGTATAGTAATGAGGACAAAATTAAAAAAACAAATTCAAGTTTCCCCTGAACATGTTTACCTATTTATCTCTGTTCTAAGTTCACATCTTCACCCTATACAGTTGGCTTCATAGACTGGATTAGAAGGTCATTTAGAATGAAGGGTTATCAGACTGTAATCAAAGTGATTAGCCGTAGTTATAGACAGTGTATGGTTTTTACCCAAGAAATCCCTTATGTTTAATGCAGAGCCACTTATTCCAGTAGTAAAGTTTATTTTAAGATGAATATATTACATGTGCTATTTACACTAATCTGGGGAAACAAATGTTCTGTGTACAAGAATAAACAGGAACTGAGGAGAGCAAAGTCACACATTTCTCTTCCTACCTCCTGGAAAACAGGACTTCAGTTTGTATGATAGTAGGTGATGTTTATCAGCAGTCTGATGGAAACCATGTTTATGTTTAAAGGCAATGATCTAGCGGTTCTAGGACAAAACAACTTGTTATATTTATAAAATGTCCCCCCTTGCATGCTAGAGAAAACTTCAGGGTAATGTGAAGCAAACTCTTGGAAACAGATTTCACTTTGTGTTTGTGGATCAGTACCAGAAGAACCTTAGCCAATAGCTCAGCCATGACCTGACTGAAAATATTTTGCATCTTTCCGGGTCATTAGTTGGTTTATGAATAACTAGCAGACTGACTGAAGTGTGACAGAAGCTGAACAAGTTTGTAGAATGATACATTGAAGCCATCTGGGCCTGGTGAATTGCCAAGCTGCACTTGTAATGACTTTTTCCATTTCCTTCCCATCTATGTCTCTGGTGAGTGACTCTAGGGATTCCCGTAAGAGGTGCAGTATGGATACCCTGGCCAAGAAGCACTACAGGACCTTGTCCATAAAGCTTCTGTAAAAGCTATGAAATTCCTCCCAATATTTTCTGCTTACTTGTAGTTCAGGGTCTTATGGGTTTCATGAATTAAAAGACTTGTATCTGAGCAGATGCCGGCTCTCAGGTTCCAAAAGAGGGGCTCTGTTTATTCTCATAATCTTATTTGTGTGAGCGCAACCAACATATTGACTTCCTTGTATCCAGTAGCCTTAGACTATTTGTTTGTCACATGGTTGTAATTATCTGCCTGATAATCTATTACCTAGAGGCAAGAGAACCTAGTGGATTCTAGTTTGATAAATGATAGGCCAAATGGTGTAATTACCAGCAGTGGATGATGCCATGTAGACTGCTATCTGCATGCAGTAACATATAGTTTATAACCTGGTTATCTAAGATGACTATCTCCAGTACAGTGGTTACAGATAGGCTGCCTATACATGGTTACCTGACATATATAACATCTAACCTATAACTACAAACAACTGCCATCTATATCAGGACATACATACTATGTAGGCATGTTGAAAGTTTTCTGGGGTCAGAAGGGCATACCATGGGTAAAGTGAGGAAAAATATAAAGGAAAAAGTTGTGTAAACTGCCATTGTACACAGACAGTACTTTCACTGGGGGGGGTGCACAGTCTGAGCTTGGTTGGCAGGCATTAGGTGGTGGGTGCAACACTGTATCCAATGTCACATACAATGTATGTGATCACACAAACACACATGCCTTATGCATTGCGTGTAAGGACTATATACTTTGCTCTGTAAGGTTTGTGACCAATGACTGATGACTGATGCTGGGTGAGTTGCAACAATGGGCGGAGAAAAACAGAGAGAAGGTGTGGGGGGGGGGTTAACATAGCCTGTAAATGTTTTGCAATGCATTAGAAATGTGTCTTCTACTCAAGGGGTTAAATACCGCATTTAAATCAATGAGAATTTGGGAATTTGTATTTGTCCCCCATATGGTGGTTAGTTTGCTGGAGTTGTACTAGGTACATGAACCTCAGTGTATGCTGCACTGTACAAGGTTATGCCAAGAGTAGTCAATTGTTGGACCTCCAGCTGTTGGGGATTACAATTCCCATCATCCCTAACAAGCGAGTGGCTGGTTGGGAGTCATGGGAGTTGAAGTCCCAAACAGCTGGAAGTCCCTATCTAACTGGCCCTAGATTATGTGGTCTCCCAGTGTCTGCACCTGATCTTATCCATAATGTCCTGTCTGTGACCACTGTACTGGAGATGTCGGGTTCCTCTGCAGCCTTGCTCCTCTGTATCACCATTGTCTATTGTTTCAGAAGAATAACGCACCCTCTTCCGAATTTTGTTTTTAACCGACTGTAATAAGAAAACAAACCACAACTACTGCCAAATTAGGGTCTTTAAGTGGGAAAACTGAGGTCCGCTGGTATTCTTGCTTTTCTCCCACACACAATGATTTTAGTATAATTTGTATGAAAAGCGTAACTGTTCCTACTGTGAAAGCTGTATGCTAAATGGGGAATTGGCTGCTTTCTTGCCATAATTGTAGAGACGTGTTTCTATGTGAGATCATGAGTTTATAACAGCATTGCCAGCTCGTGGAGGGAGCGGAAAAATGTTATTTGTATATACACACTTAACTGTTTGACCGCTGTGTTGCACACTCCTCTGGCACGCAAGTGTTAAATGAGCAGATGCTTCCCATCTGTGGAGAGTTCAGACTGTCCGTTCTTTTAACCCTTTGTGTGCCAGAGGGGTACACAGTACAATGCAATGCATTGTGTACCCCCCTGGCGAAGTTAACACACAATTATCTATATTTAATGTTAACCCTTTCCCAACCAGAGGTATAATTCGTAGAAAAGGTGGGGTCAGGCTTAAAAAAACACAGCACCTCAAAATAAATTTGTTTTGTGCACTGAAACAAACTGGAGCAATTTGGGGTCAAACCAACTGCACCATAGGAGAGCTGGTAAACTTTCCCAAAATGCTTATTGTTTTTAATGGGGTCTTTAACCCCTTGTGTGCAGTACTTTGCAGACCTCTTGAATTCAAGGGGTTAACTCTTTGGCAGTAGGTTAACCCTTTACATGCAAGAGTGGTACACAGCCCCTCTGGCACACGGGGGTTAAAAGAATCATGTAACTCAATGTATTATTTTGTTTTTCTTGTTTTGCCTGCTGTGGTGCAGATGGCTTGCTCCACAATTACTCTGGTTGTTGTATACACAAAGCCTTATGGGCCTTAAGCTCAAAAGGAGAGAGGAGCAGTTCTGTGGAAGATCTCATGCACTACAGGGGACAAACGCACACTCCCATTGATTTTAAATTGGTCTTTTAACACCTTGAATGTTAGAGAAGTCTCCAAAACATTGACAAACAATGGAGGTTATGCACTAACGTGTGATAAAGAGGTGAAAGAGTGAAGATGACTTCTCCAGTGATATCACTTCTCCACTTCCTATGATATTCTATACAGCCTATGTACCAAGTTCTTTCCCACTTGAGAAATCTTAGTGCATTGGCTCCATAGAATAACATAGGAACTGGAGAAGTGATCCTTATCTCTTTATCACACGTCAGTGCATTTCCTCCAATGTGTTGGAGATCTGTCTAGCATTCAAAGGGTTAAGCTCAATTTAGATCAGTGAGGATATGTTTGTCCCCTCTGGTGCAACTGGTGTGCCCCAGTATTGTACCACATTACCTTTATGTAGAAGACCTGCAGTATTTTAGATGACTGACACAGGATATTTTGGACCATGCTCAGAAGAGTTTACGGTCTGGACCAGGAGTAGGACATTTGTCACTCCCATAATGGCTGTGAATGATGAAACCTGAAGGTTCAGCCATGGCTAGAGGCCATGGTGTTAGATACATGTGATCTATCTAGAGTTCTATAAATACATATAACGAGAAGATTTAATTGATTTTGCAACATTATATAGGGCCACCTAAAGAAAGTTAAAGGTGAGCAGTTTTGGAGCAAACCAGCTGCACTGTAGTGGACAAATTAAAGTTTGATTTGATTACAGTAGGACCATTACAGTGACAATGTGTACATTCACACTGCCCACACTTTATCTTCACGTATCTTTTAACATTTATGTGCCTGGCAGTGAGTGCACTGAATCCCAGAGAGCTTTCTGTCAGGGATTGTGAAAGCAGGAACAGTAGTACAATACAATACTATACCTAAAGTACAAAGTGATCTGTGTGTTATAGTGGAGGCCTTCTGCTGCAGGGAGATAGTTGTATTGTATTGCTGTCCCTGCTTTCACAGTGCCAGACAGAATGCTCTCTGGGAACAGAGTGGTAAAAGATGAATAAATAAAATATATAAAATAAATAAAACTATACAGTTTGACTTGACTTTACGTACAATTGCAGAATATGTACTTATGTATCTTTATTTATATACCACCATACATGTACACAGTGCTTAATAGAAGTTGAAATAATACAATACAAAAAAAAAAAAAAGAACAGGATTAAGAGCCTTAAGCTAAAGTGCGATCATTGCATTATTTTGGGGGGAAGTGCAGCAAGGGATACATACACTGGGAAAGAGACCCTGCCCCAAGGAACTTACAGTCTAATAAGAGTTCATGATGACATATAGAGACAGTAGGAGGATGATTATAAGTGCAAGTACAAGGTGTGGTGAAGGAAGTGCAGAAAGATTCTGATGTCACTATCGTTGTGCAAGGAGGAGGATATTACTATTGAGATGCCTCCTTGAGCAGGTGGATTTTGAGGAGATGCTTGAAAGTGATGAGTGTGTATGATTGGCTAATGGTGATGAGGAGGGCATTCCAAAGTCTAGGAGCAGCCAGTGAAAAACCTTGGAGCCGAGAGATGGCTTGAGTTGTGGAGGGAGAGGACAGGAAGAACCCTTCAGAAGACCGTAGGGGACGGGAAGGGGTGTAGAGGGAGATAAGAGCAGAAATGTAAGAGGGTGCTGAAGAACAGAGACTTACAGGAGAGGAGGAGAATCTTGTAAGAGATACAATACTTTATAGGTGGCCAATTGAGGGATTTCAAGAGGAGATGAAAGGGAAGGTATCTGGGAGCAAATGTGGTGATTCTTGCGGCTGAATATGTAAAAAGTCTACAAGTAGTTGACTGCTGCTTCCAGAATGTTAGACACAATGTTTTACACTGCGTTTTATACCTCTGTAGTATTCAACTGGTAAAATAGCTTATTTAAATTAACCTCTTGATAACAGGGTTGTTTTTACACTAGATAACCAAAGCAATTTTGGTTTTTCTAGTATGTTTATTCAACTGTATTTTCCCTTTAATTCCTTTACTACACCCACACTTTTTATATACTATAAATAGGACATTAAAGGGATAGTAATACTTAAAATGTAAAAAAAAAAAAAAAATATGTTGTAGGGTTTATCCCCCTGAGTAAAACAAGAGTACTCGCACTGCTGAAAGGTGTTTCATTCAAAAGTTATCAATTTTCAAAGTTGAATTTTTTTAGGTGTAATATCACAGTGGCCTGAAATTGTACAGTGACGCTGTTGCTACATGATCCAATGGGCAGCTCTGGTCCCGGGACCATAAAGCTCCATAGGATGGTGTAGCAACAGCGCCACTGTACAATTTCAGGCCACTGTGATATTGCACCTAAAAAATTCAACTTTGAAAATGAATAACTTTTGAATGAAACACCTTTCAGCGGTGGGAGTACTCTTGTTTTACTCAGGGGGGTAAACCATACAACATATATATTTTTTTTTATCCCTAAAAGCGTTCTTTTGTTTGATGTCCTATTTATATGCATAACCCATTATTTAGTTTGATTACAACATAAAAATAGAGAAAACCATGTTTTGTTTATTTTTACATTTTTCCTGTGGTGCTTTTTGCTCCGTTAGTGCTGTAGTGTGGTGTAGTTGGTTTGTGCCTAAATTGCTTGTCTTTTGTTTTCAGCATACATTCTTAATCCAATATACATATACTAGTTGAAGAGCCCGTTACACGGGCCACAGTGCCACTGCCAGCCGGTCGTGGAGCAGTCATGCGCAGTAGAGACTGCCCACACCGCAGCTGATACAGAGCTGGACGCTTCATCTGAGCGTCCAGCTCTGTATCAGCTGTGCCGCGGGCAGTCTCTACTTGACATGACTGTTGTTACACACATTTTAGCGAATTAGTATATAGGATACATATATATATATATATATATATATATATATATATATATATATATATATATATATATATATATTATATCCCATTTATAAACATTCTCGCCATCTAGAACAGTGGTTGGCAGCCTGAGAACCCCCTGTTGTTGAAGTACAACTCCCATCATTCTCATCCATGCAATGCTGTAGGTGGTTTTTGCTTTAAATGAGTTAAATTGATTTAGATTTATATAAATAAAAGGCTCTTAAAGGGGATCTATCACCCCTATACAAGTTTCTCTTAAATGTTAGGTTATATAGCGATTAATCAAGTACTTCACACAATTTCTTTTTTTTAAATGCTATTTGGTTGCAACCTCAGTAGCATGGTAAACGGAGCCTGCTGTAACGTTGGCCCACAGAAATACAGCTACGAAGGGGAGCATGAGCGCGCTCCCTGGGGCAGCTGGGAAATCCTGAGGCGTCATGCGGGACATACAGGGTTCTTCAGAACTGAGATGATGGTACATATGCTCCACAGAATAACATTGGATTCAAGAGTTTATCACACTGGGAAGGTTGTCTCCAGATACCTCTATTTGCTGATCCCTGTTAGTGTTGGGTTTAATTCATATCTATTCGCTATATGCATCGTGTGAATACTATAGGAGAAAAAGGTCCCACACCTGTTTCCTTAGAATCACGTGAACATCTTCTGAAATACCCCTGTTTCTCTGTCATCCAGTACAGGTTACTGATAACTATGTTAGGCGATCAGCCCCTTTAAGTAGGCAGGAACAATTCTGAGAAATGACTGCTGGGTGGAGCCTACCTCCTCTCCTTAGCTTGCAGCTAGCCAATCCCCATCCAGTAAGGTTTGTTCCTTGGTCAAGACACAAGGCAAGAGAACAGTTTTGCTATAGTTTTAGCTTTTTATAATTTTTCTGTTAAATATGGGATACCACCATTAGGCGGATTACCATCACTGACCATTCCCATCACTCAAATGTGGACAGCTCAGTTTACTAGGTGTTTTTGTGGACCTAAGCCCTGGAGAGAAAATCTTGGCTGCAAGTTCTTTCCCCAGGACTTGCCCACCAAGGCTCCTTCTTGATATATGGTAATCTGAAGACAGAAGATATGCTGAAAAAGGTAAGCACCCTTTGAGTGCTGATGTCCATATGTCCCATGCTTCCCCTCCGTACAGGGGTCTCTATTGGAGTTCCTGTTACATACTTATGCGCTCGTTGGTTTTATTCTGTGTGTCTGTGAGGTGTTTGGAGCAAGTTTCTGTGGCAACTTAACCCTATTAATGCTGGTTAGCATCTTTTGGGGGAGTTGTGGGCACTTTCCCTACTGGGAGTAGTGTTTATTGGGTCTGCTGACTTGTTCTAGTGGGCTTTTGAGTGGTTTTACATTTTGGCGTTCACCATGTTAACTTTGTGTTCCACGCGCGTTTACTGCATAGATGCCATTGCTCCATTCACTTCTATGGGACTTTACAGTTTGGGACATATCTCTGCAACCGCTCCATGTAGAGAGGTCAGAGATCACTCATTTGGTTGGTCTGACCTACGTTTCCCATAATCGATCGCTTTGCGCACTAGTTTCCGATTGGTTCCTGCCGCGGCAGACATTTTGTGCCTGTTCTGATCGAGTATCCTACGCAGGGCTTGGACTGTCCTTCTCTCCTCAGCAGTTTAACCCTTTGCCTACCAGACAAGTCTATTTTAGCATTTCTGGGGTGATTTTATTTGTCATACACTCTACTTTGTGGGTGTTTCTGATACTTTGACCGTTTGACTCTGTGAGAATGTCTACTCCATTAGACCTTGGGGTTAAAACCAAGGATACTGGGGCATCTGTGTCCCCCATTGCTCATTGCTCCTCATGTCACTTAGGGTTACCTAGAGAATACTCAGGTCATGTTTGCCCAGCATGTGCTGCTGCCCCTGAATCCCCTGCAGGGACTTCCAGCCATGCACTAGAGCCAGTTTGGATGCAAGAGTTTAAGGATACTACCAGGGACCTCCGGTCCACCTTACAACTCCTTCCATCTGCCTTGCAGGGGATCTTCCACTCGTGGCAGGCCCCCAACCCTATCAGATCTTCCCCGCCTAAACCGCCAGGTGTACATGATGTCTGATTCCTCTGACGAGGAATTATTGGTGGATTCTGATGAAGACTTCCTCATCCTCTCAGTTTTTTGGGGATCCCTTTGAGGCTGATCCTGTCCCCTCACTTGAGGGCCTGATCAGGGCTGTGTTTAACACCTTGAACATTCCCTTGGTACAAGAGGTTTCTTCTGATGCCTCTGATGTGTTTCAGGAGCCTGTTAGGCCCCATACTTGTTTTCTACCTAACCCCACTCATGACCGTTTGGTGTCTGAGGAGTGGAAGTTTCCAGACAGAAAACCATCTGTGTCTAGGAAATTTGCTAAGCTTTATCCGTTCTCTGAAGCGGCCCTAGCTCAATGGGTTCAACCCCCCCCACCAAAGTGGATGCCCCTGTCTCCAGGCTTTCTAAGTCCACTGCCTTGCCTGTGGCTGATGCACCTAATATGAAGGACTGGACTGACACAAAGCTTGGGACCTCTCTCAAGGCCATTTTTGCGAAGGGTAGTTCTGCCCTGCGCCCCGCATTTGCTGCAGCGTGGGTGAATACAGCCGTGGCTGTTTGGACTGAACAGCTCACTTCTGCTGTCCGTCAGGGAGCTCCTACTACTGACATGTTGCGGCTTCTCGCCAACATCTGTGAGGCTCAGCATTCTGTTTCTCCTGCCGTGTTTGACGCTGTGTACATGGTAGCCAAGGCATCAACTATGTCCTATGTCTGTGGTAGCCAGACGGGCTGTTTTGGCTCAAGATCTGGACTGCTGACACTGCCTCCAAGAGGGCTCTTCTGTCTTTGCCTTTCAGGGCACCTCACTGTTTGGGTCTGATCTCAAGGATCTCATCAGTGAAGCCACTGGAGGGAAGAGTACTCCCCTGCCAGTGGTCCAGAGAAAGAAGGCGCCTGTCGAAAGGAATCTGCTTTCTCATCCCTTTCAGGCTGACTCACGCCAGGCGGCCCGAGCCGTGCCTCAGGCTCCGCTCTCCTCATCCAAGCCTAAGCAGCAGTGGAGGTCCAAGTCCTCCGCTAAGCCCAAGGCTTCCAAACCTCCTTCTGCATGGCTCGCCAAATCCGGGTCCCCACGCGCAGGTAGGTGGCCGCTTACGCCACTACCTCTCGGCTTGGGAGGCCTCTGTGGCGGACCCGTGGGTCTTGCAGGTGGTGGCTACAGGGTACAGGATCCCCTTCACCCCTCTTCCTCCTTCTCGGACCTTCTCTTCTCGCTCTCCTCTGGGAACAGAAAAGCACCATCTTTTCAAGGGAGTCATTCAGGCCCTTCTGGACAAGGCTGTCTTGGAACCTGTTCCTCCTCCGGAACAGGGATTGGGGTTCTACTCAAATCTTTGTGGCTTCCAAGAAGGATGGCAGCTGCCATCCCATTTTTGATTCGAAGGATCTCAACTCCTTTGTGGTCAGGTCCCAATTTTGCCAGGAGTCACTCCACGTGATGATAGCTGCCATGTCACCTGGGGAATTTCTGGCCTCGCTGGATCTTCAGGATGCTAATTTGCACATCACCATCCATCCAGAGCATCTGCAATTTCTTCGCTTTGCTTGTGACCGAGGGCATTTCCAGTTTTCAGTCCTCTGCTTTGTCCTGACCACGGCTCCTCAAGTCTTCAACAGAGTCATGGGAGCATTGATTTCCATCCTCCATCGGGATGTCATCAGAGTTACCCCGTACATGGGCGATCTCCTTCTGAAGGCATATTCTCAAACTCCTTCATCAGCAGGTTCAGGATTGCATTCATGCTGTGTCCTGTCATGGGTGGATCATCAATCTGGACAAGTCAGACCTTGTTCCCTCACAGAGGATGGTGTTTTTGGGCCTCCTTTTCGACACCCAGAGAGGGATGGTGTGGCTCATCAGATAGCACTAATGGTCCAAGCCGTCCTGTCTCAAGATACGGTTCCAGCCAAGAAGCTGTCATCCCTGGTGGGGAAGTTCATTTCCACCATAGAAGCGTTTCCGTTTGCCATAGCTCATGCCAGGGAGCTTCAGAGGTTTCTAATCCTTGCATGCAGGGGTCGGCCGGATCTCCTGGAGTGGTCCTTATCTCTCCCTCTTCACGTGGAGCCGAGCCTCTTGTGGTGGCTCAACCTGAACAATCTCCTGAAAGGAAGGCCTTTCCTGGTGCCATTCTGGACAACAGTGATGACTGACGCCAGTCTCTCCGGCTTTGGAGCGGCCCTGGGGCAGAGGAGCATGGCCCTGCCATTTCCGCAGTTCATATTCCTGGCGTACACAGCGTTCTGTCAGACTTCTTCAAGCACAGTGGACAGTGGAGAATGGGAACTGCATCAAGAGGTGTTCAACCTCATTGTCCAGTTGTGGGGTCTTCCATGCATCGACCTGATGGCAACAAGACACAACAGGAAGATTACAATGTTCTGCTCTCAATGGGCAGATCCCCTTGCTCTAGCAGTGGATACCTTGTCGATTCTGTGGAATTTCCCTCTGGCATACATCTTTCCTCCCGTTCTCCTTTTGCACAGGGTGCTACGGAAAGTGCGACTGGAGCGCTGCTCAGTCTTTCTGATTGCTCTGTACTGGCCTCGGCAGGCTTGGTTTCCAGAGCTTCTGGATCTCTCAGTGGCAGAACCTCTTAGGCTTCCCTCCCATCCGGATCTTCTACAGGGTTACCTGTGGAAGGAGGATGTTCATCATCTGGCTTTGATGGCATGGAGATTGAATCCTCAATTTTGAAGGAGAAAGGATTTTCTTCTGGTGTGGTGGCTACTATACTTATTGCCCGTAAGCCTGTTTCCTCTAAGGCCTACTTTCTATCTTGGTGTGCTGAGAGGGTCCTGTATCAGGATTTTGATCTTTCTACGGTCCTTTCCCTTCCTCCAGGATGTGTGGATAAGGGTCTCAGTCTGAGTTCTCTTAAGGCTCAGACTTCTGCTCTCTCTTGTTTTCTTTCAGAGGCGCCTTGCTATTTTTCCTGATGTCAAGGTTTTCTTCCAAGGTGTTGCTCATACCCGTCCCTTGTTTGTCTCCCGCTTCTCAGTGGCACCTTAACTTTGTTTTGGGCATCCTTCAGCTCCCTCCCTTTAGGTCTTTGGCCACTATTCCTCTCTGTCTGCTGATGTGGAAGATGGCTTTTCTCCTGGTGATCGTGTCTGTTCGCTGTGTTGCAGAGCTGCATGCCCTGTCCTGTAGCCCACTCTTTTTGGTGTTTCACAAGGACAAGGCAGTACTTTGCACTTCGCAAAAGTTTCTCCTGAAGGTGGTGTCTGATTTCCACATTAATCAGGAGATTGTGGTTCCTTCTTTCTGCCCTAAACCTACCTCTGACAGAGAAGGATCTTCCCCTGTTGGATGTTGTGCTTTGTCTCAAGTTCTATGTGCATCGCACTAAGCCATTGAAGCAGTCTGACACTCGTTGTCATTCCTGAGGGTCCTGCTTCCAAGGTAACCATTGCTTCTTGGATCAAGTCCACTATTCGTAAAGCTTACAAACTTAGGCAGAAGCCTGTTCCCTTTCTACAAGGTCTATTGGGGCATCTTGGACCTACAATAATCAGGCCTCAGCTGATCAGTTGTGCAAGGCGGCCACTTGGTCATCTGTGCAAATCTTCTCGAAACACTACCGTGTGGATGTGCTGGCATCGACTGATGCCAGTTTTGGGAGGAAGATCCTGGAAGCAGCCTTGCCTGTCTAGGATCTCATTAGTCTCTCAGTACTTTCACTTTTGAGCCCCTTTGTCTCTACTTCAGTGTCCTGTGTAACAGTTCCTGGGGTCTGTTTTACCCCTGTTCGGTGTCCGTTGCTATTGTTGATCTATTCATGATCTGTTGGTTCATTGGTGCTCTGGTGACTTTGGGGGCCTATGCCTGGTCCTTGCCTTTCTTCCCACCATGGAGAACTTAATGGTTGGACATCCCAAAGTTACCAGTAGCCTGTATTGGACAAAGTAATGGGTTGTAAGCGCTCTATTCAACACGTGATATAGTATAATCTTCTTAAAATTCCACTTTGTTTTATATTAGAATGCAGCTGTTAGGTGGACCTCACAGTCATCATCCACATCATCATGTAGACACAATATAAAAAAGAAAGAGAAAAGCAGCGCAAAGGATATAAAAAAGAAAGAGAAAAGCAGCGCAAAGGATATAAAAAAGAAAGAGAAAAACAGCGCAAAGGATATAAAAAAGAAAGAGAAAAACAGCGCAAGAATCAAAACCAAAGGGTACCCATAAATGTTATCAACCTAGGTGTGCAAATTGCCCATTCATGGGAGATGGAATTAAAGTATTTTTGGGCACCAATAACCAAACGTATAGAATAAATCAACATATTAGTTGTAATACAGAATATGTTATATATATGTTAGTCTGTGGATGTGGTACAAGATATGTTGGACGCACCATTAGACCTTTGAAAAAACGAATACAAGAACACAGAGGTAAAATAAAGAAAAAAGATGAATCTCATGGTGTACCAAGACATTTTAATACATGCCCTCAAGGTGGCTTAAAGAACCTATCAGTATTAGGATTGGAACATATCCCAGAGTCCACAGCTAACAGATATAAAAAACTCTGTACCCAAGAAGCATATTGGATATATACACTAAATACAATGGGGTGTAATGGGATTAATGCCGAAATTGATGTGGCTTCATGTTTTTAAAATTTCTTAAAATTATTTAAAAAAAAAAAAAAAAAAATTATTTCTTAAAGTTTTCTATATCATCCCACTATTTTTTCTATATATGTTTTTTTATACATGTTTTTTATACATGTTTTTCATCTAGGTTGGTAAGTTTTTTGGGGACATTATTGGTGGTGGAATTGCCTCTGAATCACTGGGATACTATCTGAACTGGTTCGTAGGTGTTGTAAATTAATGCACACAATTTGGACCATTCAGTACTTTGTCCCTAGTGAAATGTGGCAGCTACTAACAATGACAAAGAGCGCTGACATCCACTTCGGAACTCGCTCCCATTTGGTCGCGCTGCCCGCTTGCGTTCCAAAGATGGAACGCGGAAGTGGTTGTGCGTACTTCCGGTTTGGCCGAGTCCACGTGGAGGATGATAGCGTTCAGTAAAGAATAATGTGAAGGTTTTTTGGCGCCTCTTGTTGGTCTCTTTTCTATATAATACCATTAAGGTAAGTTGCTAAATTTGATTTGCTCCTGAGGAAGTGACCATTAATAGTCACGAAACGCGTTGAGCTTGTTATCCTATCAATAAGTAAATTGTGAGTTGGATACTATTATCTTTAACTCTATTCCTGTTTCAAACTTTTTAACATAGATATTTAAGGTTTTATTTTATATTTGTCATATCAACCTCTCATATAACACCCCTAGAGGGAATTTGGCAGAGATTTTTTAAATTTTAAATATAGATATACATTCTAAATAAAGCTCCAATAAAGATATATTGTCGTTACTTGGTACCTCCATACTCACTAAGTAGGTGGGAACCAGATAACCACACTGGTTTTTTATTACTATAAAAAGTTCTCTACTAAATTTCGCATGATGTTGTTACATGCGAAATAAATTGAGAACAACAAACTTAAACATCTTGATATTTGAGTCCATCCTATCTGGAGAACTACATAAAGACGTCCCACCTGGTGAGATATCCCTGTAACTGGTGCAGACGAACCATACTGAGAGGCAGGAGAATCCTCTCATAAATGTGAGTAAAACCATTGGAGGGAAAAGGGTATATATAATCCATGTGTAACGATTAATACTACTCTTAGAAGTATTCCTTTGCGCTGTTTTTCTATTTCTTTTTTATAGTAGCCTGTATTGGACGACAAAGAAAAGAGGATTTTAGTCTTACCTGTTTAATAGTTTTCTCTTAGTCCATACAGGTTACTGGTCCCCCACCCTGTCAAGGGACCATGCTTGGCTCTCCTGTGGCAGAACGTGTGGTGGTCCTTTCGGGTTCATGCTCACAGGAGTCTTCCTTTACCTTCTTACTACCTAGTCAATAGTTCGTTTTCGAATCTTACTGGATGGGGATTGGCTAGCTGCAAGCTAAGTAGAGGAGGTAGGCTTCACCCAGCAGTCGCTTCTCAGAATTGTTCCTGCCTACTTAAAGGGGCTGATTGCCTTCTAAAGTTACCAGTAACCTGTATGGACTAAAAGAAAAGGATTTAGCAGGTAAGACTAAAATCCTCTTTTAGACTACGGTAGAGTTTGAAAAGTATGTAGTTATACCCGGGATTGTTCTGGGACAAGTATAACAAAAACATAACAAACAAACAAACAAACAAAATTAATCCAGAAGATGCTTAAGAAAAGATGCTGTTCTCTGTTTTTCAAATTGGGTAGACAGGTAATGTTTTATCTCCTGACTTTTTTTTTTTTTTCCTTATCTGGTGAACATCTGTGATATTTTTCCCAGTCCTGGATATACCTGACTGAGATATGATGGACACCTACCTAGGTAACTAATTCTGTTAATGAACTGGAGAGACACTTGCCCCTACTGGGATAGTTGACATTTGCGGAATGTTTAAGAATTTTGGCTTTGAACTGTGTACCCAGCAGGCAAGTTCCCTTAACCACTAGACTATCAACATTGATATAACTCCAGATATTAATATACCACCTCTGATAATTGCACACTGTTAATTGAAAGGGTTTTGTAACTGTCATGAAAGGGTTTTGTAACTGTCATGAAAGGTTTATACATGAACTGAATGTTGGATGCACAGAAATATTAAGAAGACTGGTAGACTCATTAATCATGCTCATGTAACTGCCTGGCGGGTGATAGCTAGGAACTAGAAGGAAAAAAAAAGGCAGCTTCCTCCCCCATCAAATAGAGCAAATCTGATCTAGGGTTCTTTATGTGCACAGAAAAGTCCTATTCCATTACCCAAAGGACACTATACTGGATTTGTTTCCATCAGTGTTGTGACCATCAGTCCAGTGTTTAGTGGGAGTGATCTTGTTTTTATACAAATGTAAAAGAAAAGAGAAGGTGCCCAGTGGTTCTATATAGTTTCACAATACAATCTAAATACATAATTATACGATGTACTCACATCCTATAATGGTCAGAATGGGAATAATCAAAATATTATGAACTCGCGAATGGAGAGAGTCGCCTGTCTCTGTACAGGACACTGAGGGTTCCAGAATAAGCAGCTGCTCTCCAGATGAAATAAAACAATTTATTATGAAAAATATCTAAAATACAAACCTCTAAAAAATAAATATGTAATATATTCCAATTTACACATTTTGTGGCTAAAAAGTTTATCAAAGGCTATGGGCTTGTTTTCAATACATGTCTAGTAAGAAGTGGAGGGAATGTTGTTAAAATCCTAACCTTTTCTTATATTTAACTAAAGGTTTCTGTAAGGGAGCTACAGTTACAGGAAAAAGTATGTGAACCATTTGGAATTACCTGGATTTCTGCATAAATTGGTCATTAAATTTGATCTGATCATCATCACAACAATAGACAGTCTGTTCCAAATAATTACACTCAATTATACATTTTCATATCTTTATTGAATGAACCGTGTAAACATTCACAATGCAGGGTGGAAAAAGCATGTGAACCCTTGTTTTAAATAACTGGTCGACCCTCATTTGGCAGCAATAACCTCAACCAAACTTTTCATGTAGTTGTGGATCAGACCTGCAGGACACGCAGGAGGAATTTTGTACCATTCCTCTTTACAATACTGTTTCAGTTCAGCAGTATTCTTGGGAGGTTTGGTATGAGTTGCTCTCTTGAGATCATGCCACAGCATCTCAATTGGGCTGAGGTCAGGGCTCTGACTTTACCACTGCAGAAGGAGTATTTTCTTCTCTTGAAACCATTCTGTTGATTTACTCCTGTGCTTTGAGTTGTTGTCCTGTTGCATCACCTAACTTCTGTTGATCTTAAATGGCAGACAGATGGCTTTACATTCTCCTGCAAAAGTCTTGATAAACTTGGGAGTTAATTTTCAATCAATGATGGAAAGCTCTTCAGGCCCTGCGGCAGCAAAGCAGCCCCAAACCATGATGCCCCCTCCACTATACTTTACAGTTTGGATGAGGTTTTCATGTTGGTGTGCTGTGCCTTTTTTTTCTCCACACATAGCGTTGTATGTTCCTTTCAAACAACTCAAATTTGGTTTCCTGTCCACAGAATATTATGCTAGTAGGGCTGTGGAACATCCCTGTACTCTTTTGCAAACTTGAGAAGTGCAGCAATGTTTTGTTTGGACAGCAGTAGCTTCCTCCATGTTGTCATCCCATGAACACCATGCTTGTTCATTGTTTTATGTATGGCAGACTTGTCAACAGGGCATGTTCCAGAGATTTCTGTACATCTTTAGCTGATACTTTAGGATTCTTTTTAACCTCATTGAGCATTCTGCACTGTGCTCTTACAGTCATCTTTGCAGAATGCCCATCCTAGGGAGAGTAGCAACAGAGCTTAACTGTCTCCATTTATAGATAATTTATCTTACTGTGGACTGGTGAACATCAAGGCTTTTGGAGATACTTTTGTAACTCTTTCCAGCTTTACGCAAGTCAACAATTTTTAATCTTCTAACTTCTGAGCTCTCTTTTGTTCAAATTATGGTTCACATCAGGCAATGCTTCTTGTGAATAGCAAACTATAAATTTGAGAGTGTTTTTATTGGGAAGGAAAGCTCTGACCAACACCTTCAATCTTGTCTCACTGATTGCATGCCAGGTTAGCTGTCTCGTGACTCCAGTTGGCTTTTGGAGAAGTCATTAACTCAGGGGTTCCCATTCTTTTTTTTTTTTTTTTTTTAAAGTTGTAGCAGACTGTTTTTGTCTATTGTTGTGACTTAGTTGAAGATCAGAGCAAATGTAATGACTGATTTATGCAGAAATTCAGGTAATTCCATAGCGTTCACACACTTTTCCTGCAACTGTATAATTTAGGAATAAAAGGCTCTTAATTTGTTTCCCACAGTGACATCTAGATAGGTGCCCCATGAAGGAGTTGGCCATATATGTCTATGTATTTTTACTTTATATCTGTAGATTCCTGTATACAATTGTCTGCTAAAGTCTGCCCTTCTAGGTCACACTTTGTACAGCAAACAATGGGCTTCAGTAGACCAGAATGGCTTATAAAGTATACTAGTCTTTCAGATTGTAAACTGAAACAACTAACAAAAGACTAAAACAGAGATTAGATGCAAATAAAACGATAAATAGAAATAACTGACACTTTTGAAGGATGCCTACCTAGGAAGATCCATCTGCTAAACAAGAGCCACTTATTCCTGCGATACAGTTCCCCTTTAAAAGAGCAATAAAAGGTTTTGTGCATAGATTCACATATCCTTAGCAGTTAAAGGGATGGTAATGGATGTCAATAAATGTATCTTCGTTTAATGCTCATATGTCCTGTTTTATTTTGAGCGGTATATCAAAATACTCCGACATGTGGTTCAAAAGTAATTCAGTTTTAAAGTATTCTTCTCCCGACCCTTTTACGTCTCGTATGAGCTTCCCCGCAGTTGTAGAATCCGGTCACTTGACTGGACATCTGACAGCGAGGGGGCAATCTTCTCGCTGTAAGCATAATGAAAACCCTGCCCTCCTTGGAGAAGGAGGGCAATATTTTCATCATGCTCACAGAACAGTGTTCCTCGTGTGAGCTGTCCAGACTGGCTTGGGGAGCGTGTTGCATAGGTAAAAGGGGCAGTAGGGGGATAATTTAAAACTTAATTACTTTTGAACTACACGTTGGAGAACAGCGCAAAATGAAACCGAACATATGCGTGTTAAACGGAGATACATTTATTGGCATCCATTACTATCCCTTTAAGTCAGTGTTTCTCAGCTCCTGTCCTCAGGACCCACTAACAGGCCAGGACTTAGGGATTTCTCTGCTAGAGCACAGGTGTGGTGATCAGAGGCTCATTCACATTGATTAACTCACCTGTGCTCTAACAAGGAAATCATCAAATCCTGGCCTGTTAGTGGGTCCTGAGGTCAGGTGTTGAGAACCACTGCTTTAAGTGATTACATCTCCAACTTCAGTTTTGACGCCTAGCCTTCGTGACAGCTACAGGAGTAATATTTCTGATTTAGCAAAAAAAAAAAAAAAAAGTGAGTTGTTTGGAGATGCATAGCACCTGGCTAGTTAGTAGTATAGATACAGACTTGATAGAACAAGTCACTCACTTTTGGTTTATTATGATATGGAGTCTCTTTGTGAAAATATTTGTGAATGTCAAAAAATGCTTTGTGTTTTAGCGTTAGTCTTATTTAACATAACACCTAAGACTTTTAGGTTACATTGTTTCTTACAGCCCTAACAGGATTCTTTCTTTCTATTTTGCCAACCATAATTTTTCAAACATTATGATTCTAGGACAAATTAACCCAATTTTCAGGCTTGAATATGACTTGTGTGTTTTCTGAGCAGCCATCAAAGAAGAGAATGCGGTAATCCTGCTTGGTTCTAATTTTGTATCGTGCCTTTGATTTCCCACCAGTCTTCTAGTTCATGATTAAAATCATTTTCCTTCTGCATATTGTTATCAGCCTGTGTAATTTCATCATATTCTGAGCAACATATTTCAAGGCTTCTCGTTGAAGTGTAAATTGGCGCTCTCTCTCTGTGTTGTGATGAGGAACGGAGGGAAGAAAGATGGAAAATAAAGACAGCTTTGTTACAAAAAAATAGCTAGTTCACTTAATGTTTTGGCATTTAAAAATGTATTTTCTTGTAATAAATGTACATGTATGTAATGCACACACCCACGCTCCTTCAGGGCACTTACACCACATGCATATTCCTCCAGGGCAATAACACCTCACACGAGCATGTCTCCTGGGCAATAGTACCACACACACATTTGCAAGAGTCCCCCGGGCAATAAACACACACCTCTCCAAGGCAATAACACCCTACATACTGTCCACCAATAACTCCACACATACCTCCAGGACAATAGTACCACACCCACCTCCAGGGCAATAGTAACACAAACACATGCGCACATGCAGTCGACTCATGGACAATAACACACTGCTGTGGGCAGTAAGAACCACACACACACACACACACACACACACACACACACACACACACACACACACACACACACACACATGTGGGGCAATAACACCACACATACATGCCTCCAGGGCAAGAACACTGCACGCGCACACACTCCTCCAGGGCAATAACACACACATGCCTCCAGGGCAATAACACCCTACATACTGTCCACTAATAACTCCACACATACCTCCAGGGCAATAGTACCACACCCACCTCCAGGGCAATAGTACCACACACCCACACACGCGCACACACACACCTCTGGGGAAATTACATCACATACACTCCTGCAGGGCAATAAATCCACACACATTCACAAACTCATCCAGGGCAATAACACACACACCTCCAGGGCAATAACACACACACACAACACCACACGCGTACACACACGTGCCTCCAGGGCAATAACACCACACGCGTACACACTCGGCAGTAAGACACCACACACACACACACATGCCTCCAGGGCAATAACACACCACACACACACACACACACGCACGCTTCCAGGGCAATAACACACACACGCTTCCAGGGCAATAATATCACACAGGCGAGCACGCCTCCATAGCCGTAACATGACTCACATTATGATCCACTCCGAGGCAATGTTTCTTTAATCCAGGGGTGCACAACCTGTAAGACTGTTGTTGACCTACAAATCCCATTGTACTCAGGCGCTTTGCAGAGGGCAACGTTCCCATGGCTGTGACAGATAATCTAGATTAGTCCTTTTCTTTTGAGCATTCTTTTGTGAAATACCCTTACGGTCTCTGAGGTCTCAGATTCCAGTTCTTCTTCCTATATTTTTAAGATATGCATAAAGGAGGCTTCCATCTTTCCTCCTCACCATTCCCTAGACCAGTTTCTCTTGGTGGAATGGAGGATGCCTGGCAATAGGTTGTTCCTTCTTGTATCCTGTTTCTGCTGAAGCTTTAGAACAGGAGCTACCTTCCCTACAGTGCCCCCTGTCTCACCTTTCCAAGCCTACAGCTTTGCTTTTTGTGGGCACAGCTGCTCTTAAAGGGTTAGTAATACTTAATATGTAAAAAAAAAAAAAAAAAAAAAAAAGTTGTAGGGTTTATCCCCCCGAGTAAAACAAGAATACTCCCACTGCTAAATGGTGTTTTATTCAAAAGTTATTACAGCTCAGAGTTGAATTTTTTTTTTAGGTGCAATATCACAGTGGCCTGAAATTGTACAGTGGCGCTGTTGCTACACCATCCTATGGGGATTTATGGTCTACGGACCAGAACTGTCCATAGGATGGTGTAACAACAGTGCCACTGTACATTTTCAGGCCACTGTGATATTGCACCTAAAAAAATAAAATTTTGAGCTGTAATAACTTTAGGATAAAACACCTTTCAGCAGCGAGAGTACATTTTTTTTTTTTTTTAATCAAGGGGATAAACACTACAAAATATATATTTTTACATATTAAGTATTACTATCCCTTTAAGATTCAAGTGGACAAGCGCTTGGATTCACCTTTGAAGATGAACTTTGCAGCTTCTGGTGCCACTCTGTGCGGTGTTTTTGCTGTCGCTTGGGGTCACTAGGGCTATGGCTGTTTTGGAGTAGATCAGCTTTTGGAGGTTGTCTAAGCGGAACTCTCCTAAAGAGGATAATCTTATGGCTAGCTATATGATTCTTGAGGCTGTGTATCTTGCGGAAGCTGACTTTATTGCTTAGTTTACTGGAAAGGCATCTGCTTTCTCTGTAGTCATGCATTGCTCTCTGTGGCTCTCTTAAAGGGATAGTAATGTTTCACATAAACAGCAGCTCCAATTAATCTTCATAGTGTTTGTGCCATGAAGAGTGTTATTTCATTACTGTCAGAGTTGTAGTTCAATAGTAATTGAATGATAGTTTCCCCTCCTGCCCCTTTTACCTGGTGTAAGCCTCCTCCCCTCAGATGTGGAATCTGATCCTGGGACTGGGCAGATCACATCAAGGGACAATCTTCTTTCTGTGAGCATAAGGAAAACCCTGCCTCCCTTGACAGGTTTTCCCTTATGATCACTGAAGATTGTCCCTCTCTGAGATCCATCCAGACAGTCTTTCTGCTCTGAGGTGATCAGTGTTACATCAGAAAAAGGGGCCGGAGGGGGACACTTTATCATTCAATTACTCTTGAACTACAACTCTGACAGTATTGAAATAACACTCTCCATGGCCCAGATACTATGAAAATTAATCTGAGCTGCTTTTATTGTGAAACAATACTATCCCTTTAAGAAGTTGTTCATGTCTTTTCTGTTGTAGACCAGCAGTTGTTTGACCCAGAGCTGGGGGAAGGTTGTAAGTCATAATACTGCTGGAAGCAGGAGTTACCATATTGCCTCTGGTTGCTCTTAAACTTTCTTTTTTCCACGTAAGACTTGTAGCTTTTGTTACCCTTGCCAATAAGGGTATGCACCCAGCACACCTATTCCTGTAGTAGCCCAGGTGTGCCCAAAACCTGCCCATGCCTGGACTGGCAAAAAGTGTGTTGAGACGTCTAAAGCCT
The DNA here is from genome assembly GCA_037306005.1 of Rhinophrynus dorsalis. NCBI lineage: Eukaryota > Metazoa > Chordata > Amphibia > Anura > Rhinophrynidae > Rhinophrynus > Rhinophrynus dorsalis. Next base: position 207,884,280 of record CM074725.1, on the reverse strand, counting down.
ACCTCCACATGATTCTCAGGGTCTGGTCCACCTCAAGCAATAGAAGGTCGCTTTTCCAGATTTCCTTGCAATTCTCTGTGAAACCATCTGTTTTTAGGAATGGCCTCTTCTCTGGTAGATATGCATGTCTCAGTACCTGTCCCTTCACACGAGAGGTTCACGGGCAGTTTGTTTGTCCTAGAGTTGCTTCACTTCTTGGAGTCCAAATGAATGTAAAATGTTACTTGGAGCAAGCATGAGACACACACTGACTCAATATGAACAGGGGCCAATTCTGGAATGAACTAGATGCACCACAGGTAGGGTAAAATAAGCAAATTCCTATTGATTTTAATGGGGCTTATACCCCTTGCATGGTAGAGAGGCCTTGCGTAAGGAATGGGAATTTTAATTTCCCCTATTATGCAGCTGGTTTGCTCCAGAATTGAGCTGCTTTGTCTTGATGCCTGCTGCCTTTAGCTGTATTTTTCATCACCTAAATGGTGTAGAGATATTTCAGTTGCATAATATTTCATCTGTGTGTGCAGTGCAGGCACGCAACAAACGTAACAGCCTTGGAACCACTTGAGTTAATTATACATTTGAGAAAGGAGCAGCACAGTGCAAATTCATCTTTTACCAGCACAAGTGGGTATTCAGTGAATGACTTGGAAGTTGCCTTCAGCTCCTTAGGCCCTTAGGTGGCTCTTATAATCCCCAGAATTGATTAAAGAAGGCAAAGAAAAGAACATAAGAGAAAATGTGGAGCTTAAAAATGATCACATCATAATGCAGTTCCCAAGACCTTTGCAAGATTTAACTCAAAAGCTGTATGAGTTCCTCTGTTATCTCGTCTGGGATAGTAATGGAAAATCATTTGGGTGCATTTTGCTACAGTGACCTTTTATTAAATATTTCCTGATAAGTCAGACATCTGAAAAGGCCAAGTGGCTTGCCATTGGATTTGTACAGCTGCCGCTGGTTCTAGGTCTGTCATCACATCTGGCTATGGTGAGGAGGTACATAAGAGTTTAATGTGCAGAGACAAGGGAGGCACATCAGTGCTGCTTAGATGAAGATGGCAGGGCTCATCTGAGCTGACTTTACCTGACACTTGTGGGACTCGGACTCATCTGGTCTGCTTGTGCCAAGGACGGTGCGACGACTCTGGGTTGTTTGTGCCAAGGATGGTGGGGAGGGGCATGGGATTTAAATGTGCCAAAGCTGGACAGGCATATCTGTGCAACCAGAGATGCGGTTGGTGGGGCTCCAACTGCTTTTTCCTGAGGCCTGTGGGGCTTGTGCTATGGACTGCTTGTACTTAGGGTTTGTGAGGGTTGTTGGTGTTGCTTGGACCAAGAACTGTGTGGGTTGTCTATGCTGAGGCCAGAATGGCACTGTTGTTCTCCTGTGCTGAGGAAAGTTGGGTCAATTCAGGCTGCCTGTGCATAGGTTTGTGGGTGTCTTTCAGGCTGCCAGTGCCAGGAGCCAGCGGGGCTCAAAGGGCTGCCTGTGCCAGGAGCCAGCGGGGCCCAAAAGAGGAGCTGTCTGTGTCAAGGGCCAGCAGGGCCCAAAGGGCTGCCTGTGCCACGGGGGCCAATAGGGCTTGGCTGGGCTGACAGGGGAGGTTAGAGGTTTAAGAAGGTTTTACGATTAAAGTCATAAATTAGTATAGGTAACTTGATATGCACCTTCATTCTGGCTGATTGGGATTGCTTCTATCTGTTAATCTATGCTGCGGTGTGCGTCAGATGCTGTTTTGCTTGTCGGAGACTGCAGTATATATCAGTGTGTGTGTCATATCCTACATTATATATAGTGATGTCTCTAATCCTATATTATTTATTATTGCGTGCAAATCTGAGTCTGCATTATGTTACAGTTGGAATCTGGAATTGCACAACAATGTATATAACTACAGTTCCATGATATGTAAAGCATTCCCAGTAAGCATTGTCAACAGCAGATGAATGTAAGTTGATTATCAAGTGGTTTGCTTCAAACATCTGTACAGAGGCCAGAGTGGTACTTCTGGTGTCTATACAGGGCTAGACTGGGGGGATACGGCAGAGTGTCTGCAGATTAGACTTTTCTGCTTTCGCATCAGTATTTACTCTAGTAAATGACAAGTAGTTTTGAAAGAAAATGTTTTGTAAATATAACTGAGATCTGGAACAAGGCTTAAAGGGGAACTACCACCCCACAAAATCTTTATCTTAATTAAGTCTCCATCTGGCGACTAGCTGCTTAGTAGCGCTAGTCGCCAGAATTATTACCTTGTTTAAATGATTTACGACTTATTCCGATGCTGACAGTAGCAGGAAGCACAGACATCTTGCCATAGTGACGTCTGTGTGCCTGCGCTGTCAGTCCCTTTTAGAGCCGGCCGGCTCCAATTAATCTTCATAGTATTTGGGCAATGGAGAGTGTTATTTTAATACTGTCAGAGTTTATATATATATATATATATATATATATATATATATATTTTTATTTTTTTTTTTTTATTTTTTTTTTTTAAACTAGTGTGTGTATGTGTGTATATATATATATATATATATATATATAATATAATTAGTGAATTAATTAGTGAATGGTGCACTGCATTGCCCATTTGTTTGGGTGCCACCTGCATGTCCCTCTAGACTGATGCAGAGGTGAATGTTGCTGCAGTGCTTTCACTCCCTATCCACTCCTGTGAAATTGTCTCCCCAATTCACTACATTTGGCAGATCTCCACCCTGGGGCGGGCAGTGAGCCAGACTGATGCTTTCCCTTTAAGTTAAGCATAAAGTCATTGTTTGTTTAAACTTTGTGTGCCAGAGGGAGAAGCATTAGATTGCAAAGCTCAAAGGGTTAGGTGTGTTACTCAAAAGCAGTTTTTGTTAAAGGGATAGTAATACTTCAAAATTACTATCCCTTATATTGAAGCCCTTAAAAAACTGAATTAAATGCTACCAGCGGCATCTCTCAAACCTTTATGGTTTGCGAGATAGCCGCTTTTAAACTTCGCTCTCCCCTGCCTCTCCCCTGATGTCAGCGTTCTTGCTGCATCAGGGAAATCCGTTCATTGAATCAAGCGGAGGCTCTTCAGCAGAGCCAGATCTCGTTATAGAAGAAATGATCCTTCACTAAAACCAAGCACACGTAGAAGACAGTTTTAGTGAAGGATCTTGTCTTCCATAACAAGATCTCGACTCTGCTGAAGAGCCCCCGCCGGTCCCTGGACTGTATTTCCCTGCTGCAGTAAGAACGCTGACGTCAGCGGAGAGGCAGGGGGAAAGCGAAGTTTAAAAGCGGCTATCTCGTAAGCCATAAAGGTTTGAGAGATGCTGCTGGTGGCATTTAATTAGTTTTTAAAGGGCTTCAATATAAGGGATAGTCATTTTGAAGTATTGCTATCCCTTTAAATTTCCAAATTGTACAGTCCTGTTTCCCTGGTACTCTTAATTATCATTGCCACTTTGCCTCCTGATGGGCACCCTAGATGTTTATTTTTATTTAGGTCTTTATTTTGTGCATAACTGTTCTGAGATCATGAATGACCGTATACTTTGGTGTGGTAGAAACCGCTTTAATAAGTCTCTTGTGATTGTGCCCTAGCAACCTGTAAGTCTTGATTGCTTAGCGGATATCAATATGCAAGTGCATTTAATCACAGTGTTTACTTCTGATTGCTGAACTTTATGTGCAGATGCAACAGTTGAAAATATAATCTTCTTAACCTTTTAAGCACCTGGCTGGAGTGCTTCTCAATGCAACAAGCACCCCTCTGGTCATTAACCCTCTGAGTGCCAGAGGGGTACAGAATGCATTGCTTTGCTTCAAAGGGTTAAGGAATTTAAATACTAAATTACAAGATGGTGTCATTAAAAAAGTGTGTGTGTGTATATGTGTGTGTGTATATATATATATATATATATATATATATATATATATATATAATATAAATTCCATTCCAGGTTTTGGTAAGCACACCCAAAGAAAAAAAAAAAACACATTTAAAATTGCTGGAGTGCAACCAATTTTGACCAAAATAGCTAAAAGCAAATATACAAAGTATTGGTGCACATCCAAATTTTCATCACCATTAACCCTTTACTTTGCGGCATTGTGCCTGCATATCACTACTATATTAAAGATGAGGATTTAGTTACATTATATGGCCATAGAATGCTAAGCTTGCCACCAACGCCAAGGTACCTCATTTTGGCAAGTACCTAACCTTAATATGCTTTGTCTTATGAGCTGAATCTCTCTTACTTTAGGCATTTACTAACCCTAACTTACTTTATCCTGAGAACTGAGTCTTGGTTAGCTTTACTCATTAATGGAGAGAGACTATCTGACAGGCATTATATAGTGTCCTAGAGACAATGAGCATTGCACCTGGGGGTGGGAGGGGTGCTTAAACCAATAGAAGCTGGTCAAAACTTCCAAAAGTACAATTCCAGTCCAGGTTTTTGTAAGCACACCCAAAGAAAAAAAACACATTTAAAATTGCTGGAGTGCAACCAATTTTGACCAAAATAGCTAAAAGCAAATATACAAAGTATTGGTGCACATCCAAATTTTCATCACCATTAACCCTTTAGTTTGCCGTAAAGTAAAGGGTTAATGGTGATGAAAATTTGGATGTGCACCAATACTTTGTATATTTGCTTATATATATATATATATATATATATAATACTTTTATTTGTTTTTTTATTAACTACACCATAAAGAACATTTTGTTTTCCTACTTGGTTCTCTCAGTAGGTGACTTACAGGATGTTTGCTAAACAATGGGAGGAAAATTGTTAGGCTAAGCGAAAAAAAAAAAAAAGTAATCCTTGAACTTGCAGTGAGTGCTGAGCTCGTTAGTTTGAAATATTAATATTTGGACTTCTCTTGAATTCTTGTACATGGTAACAGTCTCCTCCTTACTCCTGATTATAAAAGAAAATGTGCAAGCAAATGTTACATTTTCCAGCAAGATCCATGACTTATTACAGACCTCCTATAAATGAAGAATTGTTATTTTTTTACCTTTGAGTATCAAACTGGCCCTCAAAGGGTTAAGACTCCACAGAACTGAAGTACATAGATGCAATGTAGGAACGTTTTACTTCACTGAGAGGGTAGTATAATAAGTTGAATAGCCCTCCAGCAGAAGTGGTAGAAGTTAATACAGTGATAGAATTTAAGCCTTTGAGCCCAAGGGAGTACGCAACGCATTTGAAAGCAATGCGTTGCGTACCCCTCTTGCACTCAAAGGGTTAGGCATGCATGGGATAGTCATAAGAGTGTCCTGATCATAAGACCAAGGACCAACTAAGATTTGAGGTTTTTACAGTAGGAAAATGGGCAGACTAGATGGGCCAAATGGTTCTGATTTTTCCTCAAATTCTATGTTTTTAGGTGTACTTTGGGCCATATTCATGGAACAATGTTGGGGCCAACCAATGGCACCGTATACGACAAATAAAAATTCCCCAAACCTTCACTGATTTAAATAGGGCTTTTATCCCATGAATCTCCAGACAGTTCTCTAAAGCATTCTCTGAGTATCCTAGCAGTCCAAGGGGTAAACGTCTCATTGAAATCACAGGGAATCTGTATTTTACAGTGTGTGTATGTATATAGTGATTGTCTGTGTATGCAAATGCAAAGGAAACAAACTGGCACGCGGCAGGATTTTTTGTAAAATAATGTTTACTTGTTATTACTGTTTCAGCTTGCTCCCAAGCCTTTATCAAGGGAGCAAGGTGAAACGTTGATAAAATGTAAAGCTTGTTTTACAAAAAATCCTGACAAGTGCCAGTTTTAGTCCTTTTATTATTATGAATATGTAACGGGTACACAGGTAAACTCCATACGAGTAGAAGAGTGGCGGCTCTACAACGCATCGTGTATGTTTAACCCTCTGAGTGCAGAGGGGTATGCAAAGCATTGATTTGCAATGCATTGTGTACCCCCCTGGCACTCAAAGGGATAAATGTATGTGCATGTATATATTGGGGTTCTTTTCCTGCTGAGCAAAACAAGGCCACACGCTTTGCTGCCAGTAGCTTTATTCAAAATGTATTAACCCTTTAACGACCTTTGACGTTCATAGTACGTCATGGGTCGATCTGAGTTAAAGACCCATGATGTACTATGACCGTCGTGGAATTCTGGGCTCCCCCTGCGGCTGCACCCGTTCGGGGAGTCCAGAATCGGGGGGAAAAAAAGCTCCGTGGTCCTTTAGTGACCGCCACGTGCCTGCGTGGTTGGTCGTTAAGGGGTTAACATTCAAATACCCAGGAAGTGGTGAAGCTGTTACCAAGGGCCAGACCTCCCAATACGCTTTTGTTATGGTTATCCTTGCCATCTGGGATGTAAATCATGCCCTGGCTGTTACTGTCACATTCTTAGGAAAACTGTAACCAGTGGAATAATTTCCTGGACCCCAGGGGTGGTTATGCACTAACATGATAAAAAGATCATCACTTTACCAGTGTCATGAACTCTACATTCCTTTTGTTATTCTATGGAACATATGCACTTGGGTGTCTCCAACTCTGGCAATCTTAGTGCATAGGGTCCATAGAATAGCATATGAATTGGAGAGTTTATTACACTGGAGAAGTTATATTCTCTTTAGTACATATTATTTTAGCTCCCTAAACAACTAATCATTTTTCAGTATTCTTCCAGCAATGATTAGCCTTGTTTTGCTTGGCAGAAAAAAACTACAATATGTATTTATTTCCCCAATAATAAGTTGTAAGAAATGCACTAAGGCGTGAAAAAGAGGTGATAAAGTGGAGATAACTTCTCCAGTGATATCACTTCTCCAGTTCCTATATTATTCTATGGAACCTATGCACTAAGATTTCTTCAGCTTTGAAGATCTTAATGCATAGGCTCTATAGAATAACATAGTAACTGGAGAAGTGATATCACTGGAGAAATCATTGCCGTTTTATCACCTCTTTTTCACGCCTTAGTACATACCGTCCGTTAATTCTTCATAAAAACCTTTTGAGTGCCAGAGGGTTGTGCAATGCATTGCCAAGCAACACGTTTCTCACCCTTCTGACACTTGAATGGTTAAGCCTGTCTACCGGGAGGAGTTGGGAATTGGATCGAAACTTCAGTGGCGGTTAGTAAATACAGGCAACTGTAGACACAGTACAACCATATTAATTATTTATCTTGCTGTATGAAGAGTGCCTGGTTAGGTTTGTTCTTGTGTTAAACAGCTTAAAGGGATAGTAATACCTAATTTAAAGTTTATTTAGTATTGTAGGCTTTAAAAAAAATATTAAGAACTATGTAACCAAAAAGGTTTGAGAGAGATTCGCTACTAAGGTTCCCCCTCCATGACGTTAGCGCTCTAGCTGACAGATTTTGATTCTGGTCCTCAGACCGGCCGGTGACTCTTCAGCAGAGCCGAGATTGTGATCTTTAAAAAGAACTACTTCACTGGAACGGTCTACAAAGTGTGCCTGGTTTGCAAGCCTACAATATTAAATAAACTTTAAATTAGGTATTACTATCCCTTTAAGAGCCACTTATTCTTATTACTGTCCTTTAAAAATATAAATATAGGTTGGCTATGAGGCTGACATAGTGTTCATTTTAAAACCTTTAAAGGAGAACTGCCCTCTACAAATCTAAAATACATTTTCTTGCCTTTTAAAGGGATAGTAATACTTTAATAATATTAATCCCCATAGTGTAGCTCTTTAAAAAATCAGTTGCTCCTAGATTCATCTCTCAAACCTTTATGGTTTGAGAGATAACTGAAGGCAAAGTTCCCCCCTCCCTCTCCCTTCCCTGAAGTCAGCATTGTACTCATACCTGGGAACTCTCCGGTTTTGCCCCAGAGACTCTGGATTTCACAGTGAATTACCGGGTCTCCGGGGCAGTCTCTCAATCTCTACTGAAACTCTGCCCACTTGTTCTCCATCCCGTCCCGGTTCCTCGCCTCTCCCCACCCTCTTACACTCTTTAACGCATATTCAGCCCTTTAAATTTTTTTGCCCCGCCCTCCCCCTCGTGGCTAAGCCCCGCCCCTTTTATGACACGAATCACGTCATTTTCCTCCCTGATTTGCTCTGGCAGGGCTATCCTCCGGGTATCCTTGCCTGTCAAGTTCCCAAGTATGGTTGTACTGACTGCAGGGGAAGTCTGTTGTACAACAGGCTTGCGGCTCTGCAGCTGTGCCGAGATCGCGTTAGTGAAAGAATTATTTCACTGAAACAGTCTTCTATGTGTGATTGGTTTGCAAGCACGCATAGAAGACCGTTTCAGTGAAATAATTATTTTTTTTTACTAACGCGATCTCGGCTCTGCTGCAGAGCCACCTGATAAGTCAGACCGGATATCCCTGCAGTCAGCACAACGCTGACTTCAGGGAAGGGGGAGGGAGGGGGGAACTTTGCATTTGGTTAACTCTCAAACCATAAAGGTTCATTATTTTTTTAAAGAGCTCTACACTATGGGGATTAGTAATGTTAAAGTATTAATATCCCTTTAACAATTTTTTTACGTTAAGGGTGCCCAAATCTGTCCCCGGGACTGTTTACAAAAGAGTTCCTCATCACAAGTGGATCAGTTGGAATGAATGAGTCCCTGACTAAATTGCCTGTGACTAATCAGGGATATCCTTAGGTCCTCCTCTGCTACAAAAACTTGACGTTTAGCTTTTAATATTTATATTTTTTTGTATATTAAAAGCAAAATAAAATATAAAAACACTATAATGAAAATTTTAAGTATAATGAGGTGAAAATTAAAGGGGAAATATGCCCTAGGGCAGTGGTTCTCAACTCCTGTCGTCAGGACCCACTAACAGGCCAGGATTTCTCTGCTAGAGCACAGGTGTGGTGATCAGAGGCTCATTCACATTGATTAACTCACCTGTGCTCTAACAAGGAAATCATCAAATCCTGGCCTGTTAGTGGGTCCTGAGGACAGGAAAGGAGAACCACTGCTCTAGGGAAAAATGACTCTTAACCCTTTGAGTGCCAGAGGGGCAAGCTCAATGTGTTGCATAGCCCACTGGCACTCAAAAGGTTAATTCAACAGAACGAACACACACACACACACACACACCCACCCTCTCTACCTTTTTGCAGTATATATGTAGTTTCAGCTACATAGTGGTCTTCACTGACCTCTACCTCTGGGTCACACTATATCACAGCAAACCATAAACTTCAGTATGCTTGTTGAGATCATAAGGGACTTTAGATCTTTATCAGATTGTAAACCGAAACAACTAGCAGTCCACTAGCAGAGAGCAAATACTCGAAAATAAACTATACAGATGCGTGTGACTACTCTGTGAAGGACACTCATTGGTAAGTTATTCTAACAAATACAAGCCACTTCTCCTTTAAGAAAGGAAAAAAGAGAAATAGGAAAAGAGAGGAAGAGAAGGATTGTGTAAAAATGATTACCTTAAAGACGAGCGATTTTATGATAGACTGCCAACATAGGGTATTGTGTAACCAGGTATGTCCAGGATTGGATAGCACTAGCAGCAGTATACAGAGAATGTGAATGGGATATGAGGAGAATGTGATCACACTACAGGTCTGTCTGACCGTTGGTGGTAGGTAATTCCAGCCATTCTCCTTTACATTTTCAGAAGTATATCTGAATAGCCCCTACACCTACATGTTGATCCTTTAACTCTTTGAGTGGCAGAGGGGTACGCAAAGCATTGCTTTGCAATGCATTGTGTACCCCTCTGGCACTCAAAGGGTTAAGGATCAGAGGGGGTGTGCAATGCATTGATTTGCAAAGTGATACACATCTCTTTGGCCTTTAAAGGGATAGTAATATTTAAAATGTAAAAAAAGTTGTAGGATTTATCCCCCTGAGTAAAACAAGGACACTCCCACTGCTGAAAGGTGTTTTATTCAAAAGTTATTACAGCTCAAAGTTGTTGTTGTTGTTTTTTTAAGGTGCAATATCACAGTGGCCTGAAATTGTACAGTGGCACTGTTACTACACCATCCAATAGAGATTTATGGTCCCGGGTTCCAGATCTGCATGTAGGATGGTGTAGCACTGTAAAATTTCAGGCCACTGTGATATTGCACCTAAAAAAATAAACTTTGAGCTGTAATAACTTTTGCATTTCAGCAGTGGGAGTTCCCATGTTTTACTCAGGGGGATAAACCCTACAACATTTTTTATTTTTTTTAAACATTTTAAGTATTACTATCCCTTTAAAGGATTCATTCATGTTGTGGATTTGATGCATTTCTAAAGTCTAATTTTACATGGAGTGCCAGTGGGTATCAAACGTGTTGCTTTCCAATGAGAGATACCCTTCGGGCACATTATGGGTTTAAAGTGAATTATATGCCTATCATTTTAATGCCCCAGGATCCCTGTTGGAAAACCTTGATAGCATGCAGGGGAGGCTATGCATTAAAAATACAATTACAATTTCTTCTCCAACTTGCTATAGTGAGTGCATGCTTTATGCCAAGATGAAATTCTCAGTGCAACGGTGTTGCAATGTCAATGGTAAATCAAAAACTTGCCTTACTGGTTCATCCTGTTCTTCACAATAACATTATTCTTCTCCTTGACTAAGGAAAATGCAAATATACTCTGTTAATCATTTAATTGCCAAGTACCAAACTTTTAAATACTGTTTATTTGAACTCTACATAACCAAAGGTGCCTGCAGGGCATTGCATTTCCTACTCCTCCCTCAGCAAGTGATTTAAATAATACTCTCACATCTAAAAAGGAAATACGCCTCTATAGACTCAACACTATTGCATTGTTCACCACCCTGTTAGCCCATATTGACATGGTTTTACTTCCCTTTAACCCTTTAAAGACCAGGGGGTTATGACTTCCAGATGCTAAAATTGCTTTTGTAATGCATGTGTAAGTGGCTCTATAATTTATTTTTGTTTATGCAGTTTGTAATTATTAACAAGATCTAATGTTGATTTATTAATACATCTTCTGTTCAGAATTGGATTTATATCATATTCACATGAAAAAAAACTGTTGACTAATCTTGTTTCATAACTAAGCCAATAAGCACATCAGTGCTCTCAGTTTCTCTTACTTGATGACGCCATTATTATTCTTCTTTATTTATATAGCACTAACTAATTCCGTGGCGCTGTACAATTGGGAATAAACATACAGAGGTATTGTAGTACAATCAGATGTGGAGAACAGGAGGATCAGGGGGCCCTGCTCATGAGAGCTTACAGTCTAGCCGTCTGCTGAAATCCCACCAGTCCTCTTCTTGAAATGTTCAGTGGTCATGCCATTGATCATCAGTTGGAATTTCAGGCCTGTTGTGTGTGTTGATGCATTAACATACCATGTGAAGTGTACAAAGGATATAAAAATGAGTGCATTACCATCAGTAGTTGAAGAGGTGTTGCATTACCCCTTCCACTTTGTATCTCAGCAACACACAGATAAAGAAGTTAAAAAAGCAGTGCAAAGCCTGTTAAATAGGTATTTTTTCACGATTGTTGACGAGTTACAGAAAATGGTGCGTTACCAAGTCCTTGTATGAACCTACCCTTAAAGCAGAGGTGAATAAATACACATAAATACACTGCAAACATAGAGAATTAGGAGGCAGCTGTTAATTCTAGGAGCCAGTTAAAGGGACACTAATGTTTGTTTGTTTTGTAGATTAAAAAAAAAAATCTGTTCTGCAAATCCCATCTCTCAAACCAGTACTGTTTGAGAGATTTTCGGTCCTAAAGTTCCCCCTCCATCCCCTTCTTCTGACGTCAGCTGTAAGCTGACAGCAGGACTTCCCGGTCTGGGGACTGACAGGCGGCTCTTCAACAGAGCCGCAATAGCGCAAATTAAAGGGATAGTAATACCTGAAAATAAGTTTATTTTATATTGTAGCCCTTAAACCATGAAAGATGATATAAGTCTGATCACCCAAACCTTTATGGTTTGGGAGATATTCATATGTAAAATATAGTATAGTTAACTTTTCCTTGCTGTTTCAGCCAAGTCTGCCATCTAGTGGACAGATTTGGAATTCGGTCCACATAGCAACCGGCAGCTCTTTAGCAGTGCCGAGATCGCGATCTTTGAAAAGAACTCCTTAATTGGCACTGTGTACAAAGTGTGCCTGGCTTGAAAGCACACTTTGTAGACCATTCCAATTAAGAAATTCTTTTTAAAGATGGTGATCTCAGCACTTCTGGAGAGGCACAGCCGGTCCCGGGATCGGATTCCAAATCTGAAGGGTGGAGCAATGACATCACTCCAGGGGAAACTTTACTTCTGAATATCTCCCAAACCATAAAGGTTTGGGAGATAAGACTTATATCATTTTTCATGGTTTTTGTAAGGGCTACAATATAAACTTATTTTCAAGTATTACTGTCACTTTAAAAAGAAGTACTTCATTAGAACAGTCTACAAAGTGTGTTTGGTTTGCAAGCACACTTTTTAGACCGTTCCAAAGAAGTATTTCTTTTTAAATCTTGCTATTGCGGCTCTGCTGAAGAGCCTCTTCTTGTCGGCCGACACGGATCTCCTTCTGTCAGCTTATGAACTTTAGCATTGAATATCACTCAAACTGTAAAGGTTTGAGAGATAGGATTTGCTGCACAGAATTTATTTTTCTTTAATCTACAAAACAAAAAAATATTTTTATGGGACATTACTGTCCCTTTAAGGGGTGCATGTATAGAGCTGTATTTTAAATATCCCCTGAGATGTAGATGCAAGAAGTACATTAGGAGCTCAGACCTTGAGAGCTCTGAGATTTTTCCATCTCTGTTTAGGGAAAGAAATGAGTGCATGGAATGGAAGAAGATGTCAGCTGATTGTAGAGAACCTGGAGAGACTGAGAAGAGAATGAAAATACCAATAATAACTGCAAAGTTTGTAAGGTCACTTAGGAATATCAGTGCTCCCAGAACTCGAAGGCATTGCCCCTTTATATTCTGTACCAGGACTCTCTGACCTCTTCAAAGCAGCAAATGTGATGTCTCAGAAGTGCTAGCAGTGTTGTCTGTAGAGTGTGTGTGAGTACTAGCCTGATGATAAACCTTGATCCATTTTATTGTCTTTACTTTACAAGCTATTGCACCTATCTGTCTTGTCCTAGGTCAGGGCTGTCCAAGCTCAGTCCTCAGGGGCCACCAACAGGCCAGGATGTAAGAATCTCCCTGATTGTTAAGCACAGGTGAATTAATCAGTGGATCATTCATTGTGACTAACTCACCTGTGCTTAATCAGGAAGATCCCTAAACCCTGGCCTGTTAGTGGCCCTTGAGGACTGAACTTGGATAGGCCTGCTCTAGGTGATGCTGCCCCTTTTAGCAGTTTGAGTTCTATAAAGGTATCTGTGATGTCCAAGGGAGCCGATTGGCTGGTTACTGACATACTGGAAGAGGAGGCCAGGGAGCGGATGTGACGTAGGTACGTGAATAGGCAGTATTGAGCGCGCCGTGGAACAGAGCGGTCACTCTCCAGAGAGCTCGTCAGAGTAACTGGGACACCCCCGAAGAAGATTGTACCAATAAGTAAAGGGAGTGTGCAGTTTGTCAGTACATGACCGTATCTAACACACTGCAATGCAGTGTTACGTTGGGTACCTCTCAGGCATTCAGAAAGTTAAACTAAAATCTCTACAAGGTATATAAGACTACATTTTGTACAAAAAGTCCCTTTATGCTAGTTTGTTGTACTGTATATTTTATTCCATTTCAGTTTTGGGTGTTCGTTTTACTTTTAACTCTTTGCACACCCTTATGGTCCTTAACACATTGTAAAGCAATGAGTTCCAAAAGATCCAGCCGCGGGGGGAGCCCGGAATTCCATGATGGTCATAGTACGTCATGGGTTGTTAACTCAGATCAACCCATGACGTACTATGACCGTCAAGGGTCGTTAAGGGGTTAACGTCTTCAGTGCCAGAGGGGTGCGCAACGCAGTGTTTGGCAATTTGTAGCTTACGTCTTTGGCACTCAAAATGTTAAAGGAAAATGCAGTATTAAAAGAAGAAACCTGGGGTTATACATACTTAGATACTATTGACATGCTGATATGAAAGATGGTATTTGTTTTCTGAAGCCTAAAATCCAGACTTACACATGCGCTGTAGGAGTGCCTTTTGCCTTGCCTGCTGACTCCCGTTAACCCTTTGAGTGCCAGACAGGTATTGCAATGCATTGGATATCTCTCTTACACACAAAAGGTTAGCATAGCAGTCTTGCTAGGTATCTGTGAAGTGTTAGTACTGGATTGTCTGTAAACAGCCTGACACAAGGTACCAGCCTTTTTGAATACAAGAGCAGTTGAAAGGGATAGTAAAGTCTAGTAAAAACAAAAGTGAATATTGTAGCTATTAAAATAATAAGCTAAATAATGTTAGTCCTGTCTCTCAAACCTTTATGGTTTGAGAGATATACAAGGATAAAATTCCCCCCTCTCTCCCCCTTCTGTGATGTGACCTCTGAAGCCGGTTGCAGGATATCCTGGTCCCAGGAGCAGACGGAAGCTCTTCAGCAGAGCCGAAATAGCGTGATCGTGACATAAATTCTTCATTGGAATGGGCTACAAAGTGTGCATGGTTTGCAGGCACACTCTGTAGACCGTTCCAATGAAGTATTTGTATTACAATCGTGCTATTTCGGCTCTGCAGCAGAGCCTCATCTGGTTGCGCGACCAGAATCTCGGGCTGACTGCTTTACAGGTCATGTCACAGAAAGGGGAGGGAGGGGGAACTCCTTATATCTCTCAAACCATGAATGTTTGAGAGAGAGGACTAGCATTGTTTAATATATTAATAGCTACAATATTAGCGTTTATTATTATTAGACTTTACTATCCCTTTAACGGCGTGATCCCTCATTACAAACAGCACAAACAAAATTAACTAAATGGTTTCTGAATAGAACAAGCTAGAAATGCATTAAATAGCAGGTTGATCTCTAACATTCAGTAGTTTTACAGATGCTAACTGCAAGTGCGTGATATTTAATGGTATATAAACCAATTTCTCTTTTGGTGCCGGAAGGGTGTAAACATGACTGTGTGAAATTTGTTGCTCACTCATCTGGCTCTCAAAGAGTTAAGCTGATATTGCATGGGCTGGGGGAAGCAAGTTTACATGGAGTGTAAAGGAAAAATTCCTTTCTCCCCTGCTAAAAGCAGCACATATATCTCAATTGTATACAGTTACAGTGTTACATTCCTTTCTTTATGTCCAGCTACTCCCATAGCCTGCAGTGGGAGTGTCTAAGATAAAATCCAGTGGGGTGTTTATCACCTGCAGCTGAATCCAGACCAGTGAACTGGAGGACTGGATATACCAGGAAGCTCGTTCCCATCACTACACATGTTATTTTAGTTTTAGAGGTACTTACATACATACAAAACAACTGATGTACTGGAAGGAACTTGGTCAGTTCTGGAGTAAACAGACTGCACTATAGAGGACAAACACTCACAGAATTCCCTTTGTTTTAACCCTCTCCGTGCCAAAGAGGTATCCAATGCATTGAGCTGCAATGCGTTGGCTACCTCACTGACACTAAAAGGGTTAAATTGGGGCCTTTAACCCCTTAAAGGGATAGTAACAATAAGGGTACTCCCCACTGCTGAGAGGTGTTTTTTTTTTTATTTATTAAGATATAGGGATACAGGAAAAGAAAATAGGAGGCAGGGGGAAAATCATACATTAAGCATATGACATAATGGCTTCCACCCAGAGTGCATTCAACTCTTCCAGGCAGGAGTACAATGGAAATATATAAAGTCTCATATAGGACCCTGATAAATCTTGTAAGTCACAGGAGAAGACATAGCATACTCAGAAACAAATAACATACCGAGGGTAAAGAAAGAAAATCATAGAGCCATGATCAAGTTCAAGATATAGAGACAGATGAAGAAGAGTCCAGTTCTCTGGTCTACACTAGCAGTCGGAAGGGTAAGGGTCGTGGCAGTGGGTATATTTGGAGTTAGACAGAAATCTTGCCACATGGACCATGACTCCGTGAAAGTCTCTCTGGCGCAGGCAGATGTAGTGACAACCTCTCCAAGATCAATATTGCGGACAATCGGGCAAATCAAAGTTAAGTAGTGGGAATTTCTATGAATTTCCATAATTGAGATGTTTTATTAAAAAGTTATAGCAGCTCAGACTTGAATTTTTTAGGTGCCATAGCATGATGGCCTGAAAATTGTACAGTGGCGCTGTTGTTACATCTTCCTATGGAATGTTCTGGTTAGTTGACCATAACTTGCATAGGATGGTTTAGCAACAGCACCACTAGAATTTCAGGCCATTGTGCTACTGCACCTAAAAAATTCAAGTTTGAGCTTCTATAACTTTTTAACAAAATACCTCTCAGCAGTGGGGAGTACCCTTGTTTGTACTCAGGAGGATAAACCAGATAAAATAACTGTTACTGTATACCAAGTATTACTATCCCTTTAAATGACTGAAACGTCTCTAACGCATTTGTAGTAATTCCTTTGGAGACCCTTCTAGCAGTATTGGGTTTAGCGCTTAACGACCCTTGACCGTCCAGGACCGTCATGGGTTGAAAGCAGTTAAGGACCCATGACTGTCCTGGACCATCATGGGTTAAATGAAAGCAGTGTCCCTCCTTGCATGCTGCTATGATTCATTCCAGGCTGAGACTGAGTGCTTTGGTATCAGAGCTTTCATTCTCAGCCCTTCTCAGTTGTGCCGGGTCATGTGATCGCTGCAGCAGCGATCACATGTACTGGCATTCTCAATGATTAATAAGGCAGTATGCTTTGTATACTGCCTCTGTGTCTCCCGTATGCCTGTCTGTCCCTTACGACACCTAGTGGTTAAAGAAAAAGCAGCAGCTGGATGTATTAACCCTTTCACTGCTGTGCTGGAGGCTGGCTAAATGCAGGTCCATTTTTGACCTGCTAAAATCAATTTTTTTTTATTTTATTTTTTTATTTTTATTTATTTTATTTAAAAAGAAAAAAAAATCAATAACCAAAATTGGGAGTGTGATTGTTTTGGGTCCATACACACCGCCAAATGTCATCAATAAAAAAGTGGCAAAATAGGGTGGGGAAAAAGGGACATGGAGTTTTTCACCCGGGGGGAAAGTGCCCACTCAAAACTGCCCATTTTGTAGGTATGACTGACCAGTCATACCTTTCATGCAGCGTCCATAGAAATGTAACCCATTGTGCCCAAATGATCCTAAGAGACAAAAAAAAAAGGCATATAAGTGTGGTATCAAAAGAGAGCCCTATTTGTGCGTAAAAAAAGAATATATAATTTTCATGGGTAAAATAAAGTACTTAGAGGGAAAATGCTGTTGAACAAAGACATAGTCAAAAAGGTCAGAATTGCTCTGGTCCTTAAGTGAAATGCACCTCAGATTTTCTTGGTCCTTCAGTGGTTAAAAGGACCATTTAAATCCATGTACGTTTTTTGTCATCTGTGGTGCGCTTGGTCTGGCCATAGAATTTCACAAATTGTTCTTAGGAACTAGTCTGGATCTACTGTGTAATGCTTTCTATTTGGATAGCAAAATTATGTATTCTCTAATTATATTTTAAAATTGTTATTCAACAAATAACCGATGCAAAGTGTAACCTTTAGAGAACTCCTCATTGAAATAGACATTTTTATTAAAACCAAATTCTCAGACTTCCTTCTAAAATCCCACGGAGAGCAGAACTGATCATTTCCATCAGCAAAAGTTCAGTGCAAAAATTATAATTCCAATGAAATGTATGGGAATGTGTGACCTTTTACTTTTTGTTTCTTGTTCCCGTAACAGAAAAATTAAGTGACTAAAATAGCTTTGTAATATTAACCCTGTTGATATTTCACTGGTCCCTAATGCAATGCAAAGGAGAGTGGCATACCTGCAGGAAAGTGATAGTTGTCCTTTAAAGGGATAGTAATGTTTCATAATAAAAGCCGCTCTAATTAATGATAAAGTATCCTCCACCTGCCCCTTTTACTGATGTAACACTGGTCACCTCAGAACAGTAACACTGTCCGGATGGATCGCAGAGAGGGACAATCTTCAGTGATCTTAAGGGAAAATCTGAAAACCTTCCAAGGGGAGCAGGGTTTTCATCGTTCTCACAGTAAGAAGATTGTAGCTTGCTGTGAGCTGTCTGGTCAAGTGGCCAGATTCCCCATCTGAGGGGAGGTGGTTTACACTAGGTAAAAGGGGTGGGAGGGGATACTTTACCATTCAATTACTCTTGTACTACAACTCTGACAGTATTGATATAACTCTCTCCATGGCCCAAATACTATGAAGATTAATTGGAGCTGCTTTTTATTGTGAAACATTACTATCCCTTTAAGGAGAGCTTTTTTTTTATTATGAACCACATAAACATAGTCTGCATTTTCCTGTAAATCTAAAATTTTCTCACTGTTATGAGATGCCTGCTTCACAAGTTTATATATGCAAAATGTAGTCTGAGGCGTACAGTGGGGTGGGGGTACACTAAAAGGTGTTAAAGCAAAGAAGAATTATCCAGTGATATCACCCTTTCCCATGTTATTTTGTGGCACTTATGCAAGAAGATCTCTCCGCCATGTTAACATCATTGATAGGTATTGTCTTCACTTCTTTTTTGCCCTAAAACCTGCTGGTGTAACAATAGCCAGACCCCCAGTAAGCAGAGTAAGTGGATATTTATAAACGTCCCTGTCCTTTGGATGTTTACCCTTATGTTTACAGTCTAAGGCCTAATGGTCCTTGTTAGATTAATGTAGTTTAAGGCACATTTGAATTCCCGATTTTACTTCAGACACTTTCCATTTAGTGCTCAATCAACCAATGCAATACCAGATAGGAACAGTCATGTCTAAGCAACCTTATACAGTCTCCTGAGAGGATTACGCTTCTGCCAAGGACCAGAACATACTGGAAATCTAGAGAAACCTCAATGTATTCTTAATGGTAAAACATTTTTCTAAATAAAAAAATAAAGGTAAACCTTATATATATATATATATATATATATATATATATATATATATATATATAATATGAATCGCTTATCCTATGCCACAATGTATTATCTGTATTCCTCAAAATAGTAATAGTGTAGCAATTATCACTTTACTTCTCCACTGGGTGGCACTGGTGTGAATTCTAGGCTCTAGGTAATGTTCTGGTGTTATTGGATCACTATGGATCTTCCTCTTGGGTTCTGACTCCTTTCTGTGACGTCACATTTCCCAGGCTTTGGTACACACTTGGTGAGTTTCTTTTCTTCTATTTATATGTTGTTTGTTTGATTATGTGGTTGGCTTGACAAAGGTTCCGAAGGTGAACCGAAACGTTGCTAGATTAAATCTTTGAATGTTTTACAAATCCGTGAGTGCATAGCATCCTTCTTGTATACAATATGTTTCTATTGCACCCGGTATTGAGAGACATTTGAGTGTCTATATATATATATATATATATACACACACACACACACACACACACACACACACACACACACACACACACACACACACACACACACACACACACACACACACACACACACACACACACACACAAAAAAATGTGTGTTAGGTGGGTCACTATGCTGTATAAGCACTGAAATTCCGCAAACAGCTCAGTAAACTCACCGAACACACTTAGCGCTCTAATCTCCTATAACTCTACAATTACTAGATGACTAAATGCATAAAACCGTACAGCTGCTACAATCCTTAGGTCCCCGTGTGAACAAGTGACACAAAATACAGATATATACAAAGAAGAGAGTGCCAATACTGAATATTCTATGCAAAATAATAATGTCTTTAATTATAATAATATAGATAAGAATATAATATGGATAGCCACAATCTAAAATTGCTTATAAAGCTATGTGCAACAATATAAAAATATTCAATATATTCAAAATATTCAATACTTGTAAACATCCCTCTAAATGATAATATATATATATATTTTTTTTGTATGTTGAGCCAAGATAATCCATTTTTGTTTTTTTTTTGTATATTTATTCAACCAAAAATTTATTGAGATTGTCTCTCCCTTTAGGCTGTCCCAAAGTTCTTAGGATCTTAAAGGGGAACTACCACCCCGTAATAACTTTACATTAATTAAGTCTTCATCTGGCGACTAGCTGCTTAGTAGCGCTAGTCACCAGAATTATTACCTGGTTTCAAAGATTTTCGAGTTTTTCGGAGGCTCACAGTAGCGGGAAGCACGGACATCTTGTCATAGTGGCGTCCGTGCACCTGCGCTGTCAGTCCCTTTTGATGTGTTTGCTATTTGATCCAGATTCTTAGAGACAATTCACTGCAGTTCTTGCTTCTCCAGACAAGGGAAATGCAGGGGTCTGTGTATCTCTATAGAAGGGAAGAGGTGATATTGTCATATGTAACCTTTGCCCAAAAGAAGAGAACTTGTTTTCGTACATAAATATTTAAGGAGTGCTGCTGCTTCCAAGAGCTGGTGACATTGTGAGATCTAATGCATACCTGTTATATATAACTAGTTGAAGAGCCCATTACACGGACCACAGTGCCACTGGCAGCCGGTCACGGGGCAGTCATGCGCAGTAGAGACTGCCCGCGCCAGCTCTGTATCAGCCGTGGCGCGGGCAGTCTCTACTGTGCATGACTGCAGCACATTCAGCAGTCTCTACTGCGCATGACTTTGTAGTTACACACGTTTTAGCGAATTATTATATAGGATGAGGCCTTGCCTATTCCCCCTGTGATATGGTAAATTATAGATACAAATTGTCACTCGAGAGGGTTGAAAATTCAATCTGTATCTGTTTTATCGTTCAGTGGCGAAAACAGTATTTTTATTTGCCTTTTATTCATTTATGTACCAGAGGAGAGTGCAGCATAATGCTTAGCAGTGCATCACACAGCGCTCTGGCGCACAGGGTTAATCCCCGTGTTTATGAATGATGTGAAATAATTCTGCTATTTAATAAGTGTTGTAGGCACTTTAACCCCTTAGGGACCCTTGACGTACCAGGACCGTCACGGTCCATGAACTACTCAAGGACCGATGACGGTCATGGTACGTCACGTACTTTTTACTTACAGCGCTCTACCGGGAGCGCTGTAAGTAAAAATAGGGCATGAAATAGACCGCTCCAAGATCGGAGCGATCTCTTTCAAGCCCCATAGTGACGTGCCGATACACGTGAAAGGTCACGTGTACCGGCGCGTCAACGTGCCCCTATGCGGTCGTTATGGGACGGAAATGTCCCAAAACCTCCGGTCCTTAAGGGGTTAAAGGGACAGTGTGTCCAAGGACAAAATTGACAGGTACAGTAGTATGTTAACCATTAAGGAACAGAAAGTTATACAAAATAATCTGGTCCTAAAGGGTTAAAAAAAATCATTGGTTTTTACTTTTGTCTTCACACCTATTAAAAAAACAAAACAAAACAAAAAAAACAACTTTGCAAACGTTGTTATTTTAACAAATTGGACAACCCATTGCTGTCAATCCCTCCTCACCTGGTGATGTCAGCTACTGAAATTCCTCTCAGCCCTGTTTCAGTTCATTGTGCTCCTTTACAAGATTAATTGGAGCTGTTGGTTTTGGCAGACATTACTGTCACTTTAAGTCAGGGAGGGCAATTTTGTTAGACTGAGGCCATTTAATAATGATAATGACGTGAGGGCCACGTGTGTGAAAATGACAGAGGGTTTACATCTTGCTCTCCTTGCGAGTATGATCACACAGCTGCCCAGACAATGTGTCCGTTCTGGATATCTCTACATTGTTAGATAGATACTTTGTATAAATAGGCTTTGTAGTAAACTGGATCATTGTAACATCTGCAGAGAAAGCCAGGACTCAGGAGTGATTATTTTCTCTGTATAGAAGAACAGCTGTTTGTGTACAATCAACTAAATAAAGAGCCATATTAAATTGGCCCAAGGGCAAGATCCAGCCTGCAGGTCATATTTATTGACCAGACAGCTATTTTTCTGAGGGAAGGGTGTTAAATTGTCATTCTGCAGGACTGTATGGGAATTGGTGCAATTCTCTAGTGTGGTCGCATATCTGTGTTCAGCAACATGATGCAGTCCAGCAAGTGCTAGATCTGACAGTATTTCTGGTTTTTATAATTTGATTCCCATATTAAAACGGCATCAGGTAACATTACCTTGAGTGGGCGTGCCTTTGTTAATCACGTAACCTTACCTTGAGTGGGCGTGCTTTTGTTCATCAGGTAACATTACCTTGAGGGGGCGTGCCTTTGTTAATCAGGTAACATTACATCAAGTGGGCGTGGCTTTTGTTATTTAGGTAACATTACCTTGAGGGGGAGTGCCTTTGATCATCAGGTAACATTACCCCTAGTAGGAGTGCCTTTGTCAATCAGGTAACATTACCTGTAGTGCGTGTTCCTTTGATCATCAGGTAACCTTACCATGAGTGGGCGTGCCTTTGTTCAGGTATGCTTACCGTGAGTGGGCGTGCCTTTGTTCATCAGGTAACACTGCCTTTGGGGGGGTGTCTTTGTTCCTCAGGTAACATTACCTTTAGGGGGGGTGTCTTTGTTCCTCAGGTAACATTACCTTTAGGGGGGTGTCTTTGTTCCTCAGGTAACATTACCTTTAGGGGGGGTGTCTTTGTTCCTCAGGTAACATTACCTTTAGGGGGGGTGTCTTTGTTCATCAGGTAACATTACCTCTAGGGGGCGTGCCTTTGTTCATCAGGTAACATTGCCTCTAGGGGGCGTGCCTTTGTTCATCAGGTAACATTGCCTCTAGGGGGCGTGCCTTTGTTCATCAGGTAACATTGCCTCTAGGGGGAGTGCCTTTGTTCATCAGGTAACATTACCTTTAGTGGGCGTGCCTTTGTCAATCAGGTAACATTACCTGTAGTGCGTGTTCCTTTGTTCATCAGGTAACCTTACCTTGAGTGGACATGCTTTTGTTCATTAGAGGAGATTAAAAGGAAAAGCGTGGAGAAACCAGGTGAAAGTTAGTGTAAAAATTCAGAGAAAGTATCAAAAACTGTGTTTTTACCGTTTGTGGGTAATACTTCTCTCTTTCAAACAAGGGTACTCCCAAATTTTAAGTTAATGCTTTGAGTGCCAGGGGGTACACAACGCATTGCATACCTCTGCCACTCAAATGGTTAAAGGGGGGTTGAGAATGGAGTTCTTTAAAAGCTCCTCTCCTCCTTCTTCAATATTGGATTATAATGTCGGTGATGGCAACATCACCCTTCATTATAATATACATTTGTACCTCCTTTTGATAGAGGAGATTCCCCTATTTCAAACGAGAGGGTACTTGTGACCAATTTGGAGCAGGGGTGGGGGCTGAGCTATTTGCTTGGGTTGAGGGTACCTGGTTATTTAGCGAGTGTGATGTCATGTGCCACAGGTTCCTGGCGCAGTGGAGGTCAGCTGGGAGCTCTTAAGGTAAACCTCAGTTCCTGGTAGTAATCACTTAGCTGCTGAACTGCAGAGGATGTGGCTGTCCGCGCCCTTAGCAGTTTGAGTACCTGCTGAGGAAGTGGGCCGCAATGTCTTTAGCACCAGACTGGTAAAAGTGGAACTATACTCTCAGAATAAGTCTCTCTAATTTTGCTTAACACTGATTTACCTATTTAAGCATCTCTCTCTCTCTCTCTCTCGACATGTATAGATATGCATTATTGCTGCAACTATATATACATACTGATCGCTACTGGAATCTGCCTCTTACTCAAACCTCTTCACTACAAACAATGGATGTTATAAGACTGAAACAGATTGAAACTGAAACAATATACAAGGGACTAAAACAGATCAAATGCAAACAAATAAACATAAATGACTCCTTTTTGAAGGCCACCTACTTATGCAAGTCCTTCTGATGAATACATTGAAGGACATTTATTAGAATAAAGTTTCCCTTTTTTTCCTACTAGGAGACACTTCTAAAACAAAACAAAACATTTTCATTACAATGCTCTTGTATGAAGGGATATGTGTTGTACCATACACATACATTTATGTGAAATTGAGCTTTGTGGTTCCTATATTGTGCTTAGGGAAGCAGTTTTCACTTGTCCTCCTCATTTGCAGTTGTCTCTTACGCGGTGGAGCTGGGGTAGGCAACATCAGTCCTCAGGTAATGTTATAACAGTGCATGTTTTCAGAATGTTCCTGCTGGATTACAGTGACTAAGCCACCGATTAACACACACCTTTTACTCAAGCATAGATATCCTAAAAAGCAAGCACTTCTAGATGAATTTAAATACTGGAATGGCCTTATGGCCAGGAAGTTATGAGTGCAAATGAAAATTGCTTCCTCGGGTCTCCAGAAAAACTCACAGCATGATGTCATATTTTTGGGCTTATCCCTGCTTGATCACCAGTGAGTAACCCATCCTTGTCAGTGATCTACATGTGCTTAAAGTGATAGTAATGTTTCACAAAAACGGCAGTTCTAATTACTCTTCATAGTATTTGGGTCATGGAGAGTGTTATTTCAATTCTGTCAGAGTTGTAGTTCAAGAGTAATTGAACGATAAATACCCCTCCTGCCCCTTTTACTGATGTAACACTGCTCAGCCTAGAGCAGCAGGGAGTGTCCAGGTAGATTGCAGAGAGGGACAATCTTCAATTAAGATAAGGGAAAAAGCTGAAAAACCTGTCAGTGGGGGCAGGGCTTTCATTGTTCTCACAGTAAGAATTTTGACCCTTGATATGAGCTGTCTGGTCTATGGACTGGATTCCACATCTGAGGTGAGCAGGGTTACACTAGGTAAAAGGAGCGGGAGGGGGGATACTTTATCATTCAATTACTCTTGAACTACAACACTCACAGTAATGAAATAACACTCTCTATGGCTCAAATACTATGAAGATGAATTGGAGCTGCTGTTTTTGTGAAACATTACTATCACTTTAAGGGATTGACATTAACCCTGACATTGTCAGCGGTGTGTTGCTGTCTCCCCTCCTCTGGTGGCTAAACAGTTAAACCAGATTTCAGTGTTTTCGGTGCTGAAAGAGGTTGCAGTATTGTTCAAGCCTTGCTATAACAGCAGAATTTTGGAGCCTCATATTACATCTGCAAGATACTTACACTGTTGCTGTGTTGAAATCCTTAAATTATTCTTTTTTCATTTATTTTTTTAAACTCAGAATATTTTTGAGATGACAGAAGATAATTTGTCTAAAATATTGCATGCCACCTTTATGGATTTTATAGTTCTGCAGCAGTGTGCCGTATTCCTGCTATCTCTCCCGACCACCAGGCTTCACTTGAATGAGTGTGACAGTGGTGGGAGGAGATATTACTGGAGTGCTTGATATATGCAAATATTCATTTAGTGGGGGAAGGAAATATTTGTAGAGGCAGGGATGATTAATTTGATAGCCTTCTGCTATTATTTAGCTGTAGAGCACATTATCATTATTATTATTCACTTAAAGGAAAAATGACAGCTAAGAATGAAATTGGGTTGTATAATTTTAAATGTAATGTTCTTCCAGCTAGCATCTGTAAAATTTAGTTTGTTAGAGCCCTAAAATCTAATCTTAAACTTGCATTTTTAATGAATGTGTAGACTATCGCATATAGATACAATTTGGTTGATTGTGTTTGTGCAGAGCTAATGCTGTAGTGTGATAAGTACCCACTTATTTTCTGTTCATAAAGGCTGGTACATTATCTCTGATCATTTAAAGATAATGCAGCACTTATCTCTCCTGAGGCACCTACCAAGAATGCTATGGTAGTGGGAGGCCTGGAAAAGGCAGGAATGGCTTCCCCCACAGAAAATATTTAAAGAGATATGCTAATATTTCATAATAAAAGCAGCTCCAATTAATCTCCATAGTATTTGTGCTTTATTTCAATACTGTCCAAGTTGTAGTTCAAGAGTAATTGAATGATAAAGTATCCCCATCCTGCCCTTTTTACCTAATATAAGCTGCCTCCCCTCAGATGTGGAATCTGGTCTTAACACCAGATCTTTAACAGCAAGGGTCAATCTTCTTACTGTGAGCATAAGGAAAACCCTACACCCCCCTTGACAGGTTTTTCAGGTTTTTCATAGTATTTGGGCCGTAGAGTGTGTTATTTCAATACTGTCAGAGTTGTAGTTGAAGAGTAATTGAATGGTAAAGTATACCCCTCGTGTCCCTTTTACTGATGTAACACTGCTCACCTCAGAGCAGCAAGACTGTCCAGATAGATCGCAAAGAGGGACAATCTTCAGTGAGCATAAGGAAAAACCTGTCGAGAGGCAGGGTTTTCCTTATGCTCACTGTAAGAAGATTGTACCTTGCTGTTAACTTTCCAGTCAAGTGACCAGATTCCACATCTGAGGGGGAGGTGGCTTACACTAGGTAAAAGGGGCAGGAGGAGATACTTTATCATTCAGTTACTCTTGAACGCCAATTCTGACAGTATTGAAATAACTCTCCATGACCCAAATACTATGAAGATTATTTGGAGCTGTTTTTTTATTTTGTTTGTTTGTTTTTTTTTGTGAAACATTACTATCCCTTTAAGACTAGAGTTTAGGAAACAAATAGAGAATTGGTGCAGGTATTCGCATATGAATTTCAGGGTAATGGAAAGCTATCGATACTGTTTTAGTAAAGGGTATCTATGTCCTAGGAGTTAGTGACTGTTTATCAAAATTGGCCTGCATAAAGAAAGAGCGGTATAATTCCGTCGCAAGCTATCTACATCATAGGGGTAAATATAAATTCCAAAACTTCATTTGATTGCGGTAAGTTTATTAACCCCTTGGCCTAGATGCACTAAAGGTCGATGTGGTGTCAGTATGATCGAGTTGATGTGTTCGAATCACTCCGACAATTCAATCTGCACACACATCGACGTAGTCTAAAAAATTGTCGGATGGAATGGGAGGGTTGGAGAAAGTCCCTATTAGCATACAGGATTATAAAAAATGCTGTTGGTGCGGAAGGGATTTCCTCCCCTCACATATCACCAATGCTATGACAATTCTGAAGAGCATTCTCTGTGCTCCCCTACCCAGCCAGTAGGGGAACACCGAGAAGGCTTTCAGAGATGGATTGCACCTAAATGGTAGAGGAGCCTCTGTGTTAGGGGAGAGAATGCGAGGAAGCTTGGAGGAGCTTTTAAACTAGGAAAGGGGGGGGGTATAGATAGCAAGAATAGGGTAGATAGAGCAGATAAAAACTGGGTCCAAGTAAATGACCAGGGGGGTGGAGAAAGGGTGGGGAAAAATTTAGTCAGTAGGGAGGAACTCCTAGTAAATGAAGGTGAAGAAAAAAGGCATGTAGGGATTAATATATGTAAAGACTTCAAAATTAATTGTATGCTAGCAAATGCAAGAAGTATGGTAGATAAAATAGGAGAACTAGAATTGCTTGCGGTTAATGAGCAATGGAACATAATTGGAATAACAGAAACATGGTGGAACGATGCACATGACTGGGCTGTAAATATAGAGGGCTATTCCCTGTTTAGAAGAGACAGAATTAATAGAAAAGGTGGAGGTGTGTGCTTATATTTGAAAACAGAGCTAAATCCAGTTTTGCAAGGTGATATTAGTGAGGAAACTGGCCAAATTGTGGAGTCCATGTGGGTAGAAATCGAGACTAAATGTGGTGTGAAAGGTAAAAAAAAGTTGTTGGTGGGCATATGCTACAAACCACCAAATATCGATGACAATGATGAGACCCAACTGCTATTGCAAATGGCGAAAGCTGCCCAGTTTGGGCATACTATAATTATGGGAGATTTTAATTATCCAGATATCAACTGGAAAAATGAGACCTGTCAGAGTGCTAAGGGTAGCAGGTTTTTGAACACACTTCGTGAAAGCTACATGTCACAAATGGTGGAAGTGCCGACAAAAAATAACAATGTGTTGGACCTAGTGATCACTAATAACACAGAAATGGTATCCAATATTAAGGTAAGAGAACATTTGGGAAACAGTGATCACAACATGGTTACATTTGAGATCAGTCTGGCAAAGCAAAAATGTATAGGTTCAACCAAAACCCTTAATTTTAAAAAAGCGAACTTCAAATTGTTAAGGGCCTCAATGCAACACATAGACTGGAATATTTTATTTAAAGGCAAAAATACTGAGGAAAAATGGTCAGAATTCAAATTTAGGTTGCAGAAATGTACCCAATAGTATATACCAATGGGGAACAAATGCAAAAGAAGTAAGTCACAGCCAATGTGGTTAACTGCACATGTAAAGAAGGAAATGGCAAGGGAAAAAAAACGCATTCAAATTATTTGTCTGAAGGAACTGAACAATCTTTCTTAAAATACAGGGAGTGCAACAAAGATTGCAAAAAGGCAATTAGGGTAGCAAAAATAGATAATGAAACTCGAAATTGCAAGGGAAAGCAAGACTAATCCAAAAAAGTTCTTCAAATATATAAATAGCAAAAAACTTAAGAAGGAGTGCATTGGACCATTCAAAAATGAGATGGGTGAGTTGGTTAGTGAGGATAACGAAAAGGCCGATGTTTTAAACACTTTCTTTGCATCAGTATATACAAGGGAGCAAGGAATGGTAGAAGAGCCTCCGCAAGTAACAAATAAAACAATACAATTAATAGATATTGGGTTAACTCAAGGAGATGTCATGGGAAGACTGAACAAAATTAAGACCGACAAAGCAACCGGGTCCTGATGGTATACATCCAAGGGTTCTTCAGGAACTTAGTGCAGTGTTAGCAAAACCCCTATATTTACTCTTTAAAGATACTATTAACACAGGCTCAGTGCCACAGGATTGGCGAAGAGCTAACATAGTGCCTCTATTTAAGAAGGGGACTAAAACAGAACCTGGGAATTATAGACCAGTGAGTTTGACCTCTGTAGTGGGAAAACTGTTAGAAGGGATAATAAGGGACTATATTCAGGATTACAACACAAAAAAATAAAATCATTAGCACGAATCAACATGGTTTTATGAAGAATAGATCATGCCAAACTAATCTTTTCAGCTTCTATGAGGAGGTAAGCAGCAACCTAGACAATGACAAGGCAGTAGATGTAGTATATCTAGACTTTGCAAAGGCATTTGATACAGTGCCACACAGAAGGCTGGTGTATAAAATAAGGAAATTGGGGCTAGGAGATAACCTTTGCAATTGGATACAAAACTGGCTGAAGGATAGGGAACAGTGTGTGGCTGTAAATGGAAAATTCTCCAATACAGTGGAGAGTGGAGTACCTCAGGGTTCAGTATTGGGTCCTCTGCTTTTTAACATGTTTATAAATGACCTGGAAATAGATATAGAAAGCAAAATATCAATATTTGCAGATGATACTAAATTATGCAAAGTCATTAATTCAGAACAGGATATTTTCTCTCTACAGAGAGACTTGCATACAATGTCAGATTGGGCAAACATGTGGAATATGAAGTTTAATGTGGGGAAGTGTAAAGTCATGCATTTGGGAGGAAACAATCCCAAGGCTACTTATAAACTTAATGGAATAATTTTAGGTGACTCGTTTCTAGAAAAACACCTGTATATCCTTGTTAACTGCGAACTTGGAAACCATGACCAGTGTCAAACCGCAGTAGCAAAGGCAAACAAAGTCCTGTCTTGCATAAAAAGAGGTATCGAAGCAAGAGTGGATAACGTTATTTTGCCATTATACAAATCATTGGTAAGACCTCACCTTGAGTATGCAGTGCAATTTTGGGCACCGGTTCTGAAAAAGGATATACTAGAACCAGAGAGGGTACAGCGGAGAGCAACAAAATTAATTAAGGGAATGGAGGACTTGACATATGAGGAACGACTAAACAAACCTGGTTTATTTACTCTTGAGAAAAGACGACTAAGAGGAGACCTTATCACATTGTACAAGTATATGAGAGGTCAATACAAGGATCTCTGCGGTGAGCTATTTATTCCAAGGCCTGATCAGGTGACCAGGGGACACCCCTTGAGATTAAAGGAAAGGAGGTTTAAACTTCAGCAGAGGAAGGGTTTTTTTACGGTAAGGTCTGTCGAATTGTGGAATTCATTGCCCAGGGAGGTAGTTACGGCAGATACAATGGATACATTTAAGAGAAGATTAGATACATTTCTTTCAGAAGGGAACATACAGAGTTATACTGTTTATTGGTAGGCTGATCAGGAATGTCTGATAAAGACCAATTTAATTGGTAGCAGGAAAGCTATAAAATTCTCAGTTACTGAGGTATGAGGCGAAGGTTGAACTTGATGGACTTGTGTCTTTTTTTCAACCTAATTTACTATGTTACCATGGACAGCATTAAATGCCATAAAGATGTGCATTGTTCACCCCTGTGGCATTCAAAGGGTTTTCACTTTACAAAAAATATTTCAAATGAATTGTGCTTTGGAGATGTGTACGAACATCCACGGAGTTAAATTATGAATCAAGAAAAAACCTAATTATCTTTTTAACCCATTGAGGACCAGAGGGGTAGGCAAGGCATTGCTGTTTCACACCCTTGGTCGGCACGGGAAGGTAGAGTGATAGGAAAAGGGGATTGTACAGTGATAGACGTTAGGTAATGGTGGGGTGATGGAAGGCAGAAGATGGCAGAGTAATGGATATTGAGATTATGAAAAGACAAGTGATGATATGGTGATGGAAAGCAGGGGGTGATGGCATAACAGGAGGCATTAAATGGTACAATGATGGAAGGCAGGGGATAGTATGGAGATGAAAGGTGGTATTGTGATGGAAACTAGGGCATAGTATGATGAGACAGGGGATTGTATAGTAATAGGAGGCAGGGGATGGGGTGATGGTTTACTGCTAGTGCTAATAACAGGAAAAGGCCATACCATGTACAGGTGTCTCTGACCTCTTCTACAGGGAATATGCAGTCTCCCTAACTCCACTTTGTGTTTCCTATATTATCCAATGAGCTGTCAGTCCCAATCACTAACGGGTCACTTGATGACACAGGCAAGGTTGTAGGGATGCCACTGAGGATGTGGAACTCCTGTAGAAGTGATTAAAGTATGTATACAAGGAAGATCTTTTTTCTTAACTAGCAGACAACAAGGGTCACTGAACAGGTGAACACAACATCTACCTCTGTCCTGTTCAGACAGAGCTGCTGCTTTCTTTGCCATCCTGTCTCACTCAACGCCACTCAGAAAGAAGAGTCTGAATGGCAGCTTTCTATTACTCTTCAAGACCTTCGGCATGTTGCACATTTTGTGATGATGGGGTGCCAATTTACCTCTTAAAGACTGGGAGGGTGTGCAGTACAATGCTGGACGTGCGCCTTTATAATAATAATATTTTTATTCTCTTTTAATCCCTTAAAGGGGCAGTATAGAATCCATACAAGGTCCTTTAAATCCTTGGCTGTCACCAGAGCTAAGGGAATGGAGTTTCCATATCTCAATACTCCTCTGTTTACAGATGTCAGTGATATCTAGCGCTGGATGATGTCAGCACATTACTTGGCACTTAGGAGACATTGCTCTCGTTTCTATAGAAATATGTAGAACCCCATGTTAGTAAAGCTAAATCCCAAGAATGACCCATCTGGCAACTACCTGATCAATAGTACTAGTCACCATAATTATTACCTCCTTACAGAGAAATTCTACTGCTCCTGATACTGACAGCCAGGAAACAGTGCATACATCTTTGCATAGTGACGTCTGTGTGCCTGTGCTGTCAGTCCCAGTCCACTGTTAGAGACATTGCTTGGTACCCTAAGGTACAGAAGGGACTGACAGCACAGGCGTGCAGACGTCACTATGCAAAGATGTCTGCGCTGTTTCCTGGCTGTCAGTCCCGGGAGCAGTAGAATTTCTCTGTAAGGAGGTAGTTATTCTGGCAACTAGTACTATTGATCAGCAAGTCGCCAGATGGGTAATTCTTGGGATTTAACTTTATGTGGGGTGGTAATTCCCCTTTAAGTCTACCAGCATCTGGAGGGCCTCACCTTGCACACTCCTGCTCTTTAAAAAATAAATAAATAAATAAAACAGTGTTTGGCCTGTATTGGAAATTTCATTCAGTCTGTAGAAAAACATCTACCGACTGTATTGTTAGGTGGTGTGAAATAATGGAGGACTATAGTGAATATCATTCAAGAAAGGCAAGTGCAAATTTGATATAAAAACATAAACTGCTATGTGACGGCCACTTCCCTATTAAATTCAGCAGGCCCTACGTTTAACCACTTAAAACAGAGTTGTGCAGTGGATTGTTTTGCAATGCTTTGTGCACCCCTCTGGTCCTTACGAGATTAAATAAAATGGAGTAATTTGGGGGCAAACCACAATTATTAGGATAACAAAATTTATATAATATCTTAAGTACCAGAGGGGTACATAATGCATTGTGTTGCATACCCCTCTGGTACTTCAAAAGTTAAAAACAAAACTCGGGCATATTAGATTATATGAATTTTAGGTCTATAATATAGAGTAAACAACATTTAGGCCCCTGGCTGAAGGTGTATATAGTTCCACGTCATTTGGTTATCGTTATGAACCTCCGACCCCCAACCACCACCACCACCGGATGCTTTTCAATGTGTTGGCAATCTCTGTAGTATCCTAGGGGTTAAAATAAAATAAGTCGACACAGAACTGTACAAAGCCCTAAATGTCTAAAATCTTAATCCAAGTCACTGGTGACAAAAATCTCTCCTTATAAGGAACAGTCCCAGTATGTTTTAAAGGAACACTTACATGTCCTAATACAGTGTTTCTCAACGTAGGTCCTCGAGGCACACCAACAGTGCAGGTTTTCAGGTTGTTCCTACTTAATAACAAGTGAGTAATTAGTGGCTGGCATTGTGATTGATTCACCTGTGATTAATTAGGAATATCTTGAAAACATGACCTGTTGGGGTGCCCCGAGGCATGGAGCTGAGAATCACTGTCCTAATAACACTCATCTTAATCTGTGAAGAAAATTATTTTGGCTACAATTAGTGTTGGTAGGTCCTCCAAAGTTTCTTTTTAATTATTACTCATATCATGTACATGGGGGCAGACATGCTTGTGTTGCAATACTTAAGGACCCCAATGTCCACCCACTGAAAGCTTCCTAATAAATCTTCATTGGGAGCAGTTGGGGGTCTTTTAGTCATAGAAACTGTAAAATGCTGTATTCTAATCTAAATTAACATTTTACTTATGTAGCTAATAGCTTGTAACCTGTGCAATCGCCTCTATAAAGTGTTCCCTGTTTACGTTGACAAATTATTTCTTCTGTTCAAGTACTAGGGGGGGATTGCAGCTCCCTTGTGTTATGAATTGCTGATAAAGGTTAATAACATACCTTAGAACGCTCCCTTTTCCTTTATTTTTATGTTGTTCTGCTAGGAGATTTGCATCTTCCATAAAACTGATAATAAATGTGTTTAGTGCTTTTGCAGATGGATAAGGGGCATAACCATCATTACTGAAGGAGGAGATGTTATGTTTCCCTTCTTTGTGCTTGCTTGCATGAATTTTGTATTAACACTTTGAGTGCCTGATGGGGTGTAGAGTGTGTTTTGCCCAACCCTCTGCCACTCAAATGGTAAACAGGTGATAATCAGCAATTCAGTAATCTTATTTCCTTCAAATTACAGGAGCTGCAATTTGAACGACTCACCAGAGAGCTAGAGGTGGAGAGACAAATTGTTGCCAATCAGCTAGAAAGATGTCGGCTTGGAGCAGAGTCACCAAGCATCGCCAGCGTAAGGTACATCCTAACAACTGCGAAAGGAAGGGATATGTAAACCCTCCCCTGTGCATTATTAATTTGACTGTTTCTGTACAGTGCTGCTAACTCAATTGAAGTATTTACTAGCATATTTAATCATATAACCATAGAGGGAATTTTACTTAAAATGTTAAAGGAATACTAACAGTAAAATAAATTGCTTTAATATGAAAAAGCATGGTGAAAGTACTTACGGATTTTTATTACATACTTCTGTAGATCTTATAAAGTGTAGCTTTACCCTAAGGATGCATGCTCCTTAGGCCTTTCACACGGGTGATACTGTTGCAACAAGAGTGTATTGTGAAAAATATGCATGAGTTGTGAATCATTGTGTCCTATGGGAAATTTCATAGAGGCAACATGTCTGATTCCCACAGAGAATCGCAGCCTGCTGTAGCCTTCATAGGACGGTACTTTAATGCAACAACACATTTTTTGTACTGATCTCTTTTAAAATTGCACAACTGTTGCAATAGCTCGGGTTCCCCTGTGATACACTAGAAATATGTGCTCTTATTTAATGGAATGCATTGGAGACGCCTCTAGCACGCAAGAGTTTAAGGCTGAACAGTGTAGGTGTAAAGGAATGTATGCTCTGAGGCAAAAGATAAGGGATGAGTTGTTTTTTTTTTAGAGTCAAAATAGTGTGCCTTGTGATGTGATATGATAGGTGGGTGATGTGATATGATGATAGGTGGGTAGTGTTTGATGCTTGCTTGTGTGTGTGCTTGAGTGTGTGTGCTTGAGTGTGTGTTCTTGAGTGTGTGTATGTTTGTGTGTGTGTGAGATATAGCAGAGAGGCGTTATCTCCATTTCCTACTGTACCAGTGCCACATTTTGCTCACCACTACTATAATATCAGAAATATAGTTTTCATAGAAATAAAAGCTTAATTTAAATCTGTGAGAAGTAGAGGACTTTTTTTAGCTTTAGTGTTTGTGGGTTGTCACAACCTCTTCCCGGTATGTTGAAGAGGGTGCTTTATTAAAAAATCATTGCAGCTCAAGCTTGTAGTTTTTGTGGGGTGCGGTACCTCCATGGCCTTGACACTTTACAGTGGTGCTTTGCCTCAGTATTCTATAGGAGTTCATGGTTAACTGACCAGAGAGGTCCATAAACTGTGGTGGTCACAATTCCACCATAAAATGTTAGGCCATGGAAGTTCCTCACCCCACATACGTAATAACTTTTGAATAAAACCTGTCTCAGCAGTGGGAGTACCCATGGGTAAACAATGCAATATATATATGTTGCAAAATAATGTGTTGGACACCCCTCTGGCACTGAACGGGTTATGCTGTGGCATCCTGTTAGGCTTTTTTCACAGGTGACTTTAAAGCAGATTTAGCCCTTTGAGTACCAGAGGGGTATGCAAACTCTTTGCAAAGCATTGGCACTCAAAGGGTTAACAGTGCTGCACTCAAATGGAGCCATGTAGAACAGCTTGTCCGCAGTGGCGCTGTCCATACTAGCATTTGCCGCCTTGCAAAAAGTACAGGAATGGAGCATGATGCACTCGCACACAAGAATTCCCCACAAGCCCTAAGAAGGGGAATCATGTCAGGGCTGTGGGGGGGGGGTCAAAGAAAGCTTGTAAGGGGTATGGCCCCTTTAATGTTTAAGAAGGCGTGGGGCATGGGAACCAATATAAGGGGGACACTTGGTGCATCACTTCCTTTTCAGAAGTGAATACCAAAAGTATCGGCCCTCCCTCCCTCCCTGTATTTGGGTTTTATTGTTCGTTTGGGGTTTGTTTTCTGGTGGGTTTTGGGTCATGAAAGTACCTGGGTTTACTTTATTTGTCACAGCTTTTGGCCCTTGCCAATAGGAGAAATGGTACATCATGTTTGGAATGCATTGTTAACAGGTGGATGTCAGGCCAGCGGCCTTGGGCATTAAGCACCCGGACCACGGTCGCGGGTTGTGGTCACCGCCCCTCATTGAGCTGCTCAGACCAGCTAATGGGGTGTGGTGGAATGGAGGAAAAGATGGGTTGAGCCTTTTGGGGCTCAGTAGGGTGGGCATAAGTTTATGCCTAGCATTTGGCAAGGGCTTAAAGTTGTGGTTATTAAATTTTAAGTTAATAAAGCTGTGGCCTGGTTTTATATCCAAACAAGTTGTGTGTGTCTTTATTTGATCTATACCACATGCCGTGGACAAGTTGCAGCAAGTTGATCTACACAATGTTGTATGGGCCCCATGCACATGGCTTACACAACAGTTTCTGTGCTTCCATTCTTGTCCTCCAGTGACTGTCCATCCAACGTGGCCATAAGCTAATAATATTTGACCAGCTCCCAAAGTGGGCCTGACTTTTGACACACCTTTACCTGCCCCTCATGCAAGAGACTTTCAGGGGGCAAAGCAGCACAGTGCAGGTATGTTGACTGGGAGGCTTGGCATTTGTTTAAAGTGGAACTTTTACCTTAATTCAAGTTTGCTTATTTCAAAACTGCATTAAAAACTGCCTATATATCATGTTAAAAAAATAGCAGATGTATAGTTTAGAAGATATTCACACTTTTATTTATGTGAAAAGGGAAGCTAAACATTTTCTGGTACTGCACAGAGCTTCATTTGCATATGACACATCACTGAAAACTTTATTTGTATATGAAATGTCATTCACGTGCTTAATTAGCAGATGAAAGAAGTGTGAATATGTCCTGAACTGTACATTTGCTGGTATTTTGGTTAACATGACATATGTGGAGTTTTTAATGGAGTTTTCAAATATGCAGTCTTGAATTAAGGGGGAAGTTCTACTTTAAAGGCAACGTAGTCGTCACCCATATAAACATAGCCTTATGATGCATCGAAGGCTGAAAATATCTAATTTCAACAATGCAATAAGAGCAGTGTGTTTTACGTGTGTGTAGCTAGTTTATATTGCTGTGCTAAAGTCAGACATAGGAGCACAAACTGAAAAAGTTATGGTGGGGGAAAAAAGTCAATGAAAACCCTTTCCACCTGAATTTGGTGGGTGATAGATACAACGTTAACAAAAATCTGCACACGCCAGTCAAGCCATAAGACTTGCTTTTTCCACAGAAATCTCACATTTGCAGTATTGTTACTACTGCAAGGGATTTTGGGTGGGCATATGCACATGCCCACCCAGAATCTCTTGCAGTAGTAACAACACTGCAATTGTGAGATTTCTGTGGAAAAAGCAAGTCTTATGGCTTGACTGGCGTGTGCAGATTTTTGTTTAACAATGTATCTACCACCCTATCCTATATAATAATTCACTAATGTATCTGTCAGAAGCTGTCATGCGCAGTACATAAGGCTGTGCTACAGTCATGCACAGTACAGACTCAACACTCCGCGGCTGATAATGCAGCAGTGAGCTCAGACCGTAGTCGGTGCGCAGAGAGAACTACGGTCTGAATTCGGTGTGCTCCTCTCAGTTATCAGCCGTGGTGCAGGCAGTCTCTATTGTGTATGACTGCACCGCGGCTGTTGCTGCCTGGCACTGTGGTCCGTGTACACGGGCTTTCAAATATATAATATAATATTAAACTAGAAATGTATTTTTATCCAAGCACGTTTGTTATGAAGCCCTGACAATTAGTTCAGTAACGTCACCTTTTTAATAGGTTAGCTATTAAGAACCACTTGTATCCTGAAATCGTCTGAACAGGAAACTAAATAATTCTGAATATTTCATGATTTTTTTTTTTTTTTTTTTTTTTTTTAAATGTTTAATTCATCAAATGCGGGCAGCTGTCCAGAAGAAAGCATTCTAAATGTGTATTTTGGTTCGGATAAAAGTACTCTAAACTTGTATTTTAAGAAGCACATTAAATGACTGTATTTACCATTTTACTCTTTCCACATGCATCTGTAATCAGTCTTTCCGGATCCTGTGCTTTTACAGGCCATACCATAACTTCCCAACCACAGCGTATAACCTTCATTGAATAACCTTAATCAAGATGGGGGGGGCAGCATGTAAAAAGTGTAATCAATGTTCAAGTAGCATTACTGAGACATCAAGAGGCAAGGCCAACGCAGAGAATGTTTAGTAGAATATAAAGTAAGATGTCTTCAATTTTATACATAAACAAAACCGTTTTCCTGCACTACTTACTTAACTCTTCATGTGCCAAGAATATTGCACAATCATTGCACATTCCTCTAGCACTGAAAGGGGTGGAGCCAGAATTGTGAAAAGGGCTGTGACTGAAATACTGCCTGCCACATCTTGTGTTTTGTTCTTATAACCCTTTGAGTGCCAAAGTGCTTTGCAGGGCAATGCGTTGCGTACCCCTCTGGCACTCAAAAGGTTAAAGTGGCTATAGGATTAAGTGGCTTGTAATCTGTTTAAATTCTTGAGGGCCAGAGGGGTGTACAATGCATTGCGTACCACTCTGGCACTCAAAGGGTTAACAAAAGCACCTGACTAGGTAGGAGTTCTTCATAAAGCTCCAGTGCTCTTATCTCACTCAGCTGCCCATAGCTGCATTGTGATGCAGTGCAAGATCTTGAGTATTCAAAAGCTAAAAGCCCCAATTGAAATTAACTGGGATTTGTAATTTACCCCTGTTGCTCAGTTGGTTTACTTGACAAGGTTTTGAGTTATTAGTACATCAGCTTTAACTATTTGAGTCCCAGGAGGTATCCAATGCAATGAGTTGGGTACCTCCCTGGCACTCAAAGGGTTAATCTTTCTCAAACTTGTGGGAAGCATCCCTCTGCAGTGGGAGTCAGTAAGTACCTTACAGAATGCATCTATTTTTTATTACATACGTTTACAACCCCCCTTTTTATCAGTAAAATCTTTGGTGTTCACCGATTTACTTATTTCCAGTACAATGAATTGTAAAATGCATAAACCAAATTTTCTGCAGTTTTCCATTGCATTTATAGAATTGCCCAGTGTCATGCATCCTTGCCTGTTTCCATACAGAGTGACAGTCTAACCTCAGTAGGTTACAGACCATTTATTGTGGAGCGTTGAGGTTACAGGCAATTCATAATGTTGCTTTGTCATCTGACATCTGTCATGTTACTGACTCTCATGAGGCCAACCATTCCGAATCACTGCTTGTCTTGTCTATGTATGGAACTCTCTGCTGTGATTGAATGTGTATTATATATTGTGTATGTACAATCATGGCCATATCTGAAAATGTAGCTCAACTTGATAGTAAGATGTAATTGACAGAAATATACAGGGTCTATCTGACCATAGCTGATAGTGGATTGAACAGTTCGCTTCATCCAGGGTTAAACTGTGGGTGCAATCCCCTAATCATGGCACCCCTAGATAACCATAGCCCCACCCCAATTATATATGACTACGACCTCAGTTCTAACCAGTGTTACTTGTCAGAAAATACTCTTAACCTATAACCATGATGGGAACCACCACTGGCACTTAGAGTCCTTTATGGTGGTAAGGGAGCCAACTCCACTCCCTTTGCCATCTGACATTTTTACTGAGTGTGGCTGAGGCTGCGGTGGGAAATGAAGCCTTCCCTCTCTCCAACACCAGTGTCTGGATTGGCTGACCTTCCCTTTCTTATTATGGCATCTTCTCTGGGTGTTAATTCCCTCCCATCACAAATCTTTTCTTCCCCCACTTACTACAAACCACGTGGGCCTTCCACATCTCCCTCGCAGTTTTGTAGTGTGTCTTGTGGGAGAAGGGGGCAAGACCATGGGCTGTTGTAGAATGTTAAGAGAATATCTGGTTCCAAAAGCATGTTAACGTCTGGGCATACTAGGGCACTCCAGGGGTCTCAGATGGGGGAGGGTGGGGTGCGCTCTAACACATCTACCTCGTCTCAAGAGAGCAAGATTTAATTGCCAGTGAGTTTCACATTGAGCATGGGGCAGCCAAGGTAATCTAATGCAGAGGAGTTGGCGGCCTTGCGGGAAAGGTATTGTGGACTGAAAGCATCCGTTGGCAAAGCGAAACTGGATCAATTCTGGGGGAAAATGTTAAACCATTGAGTGCCATAGAACGCAATGGAGTGTTTATATTGATCCCAATCAGTTTTTCTCAGAATTTATCCACTATCTTTATAAATGTTGCCTTGAGTTTAAAGTATAAAAGTTAATATTGCAGAAAAGGTATTGTTGAAGTCTTAAAGCCACATTGTTACTTGGATTGAGTTGGTTCCAATGCAGGGAATATATGATGAAGCATTAAGCTCCGTTCACTTTAGTTGTACATAACACCGATATAATGATATTTCAATTGTTCACAATAAAAAGTATAGCACACAGGAAGTTTTTCATGTGTTTTTATTTTAAGAAAGCACAGTTTACATCTGTTTAACATAAAGGCAGCACACAATTGTATATTCACTATAAAATCTCAGGTGTAATACGCAGGTATAAATTCTACCCAAGATTCTAGGGGAAACAAAAGTTCCTATGTATAACAAGCACCTTTGTTTTCCCTCCCTCTACCCACCCAAAATAAGTTTTGTCTGCTTCACTCCCTCCACCCACCTCAATATGCTTCCACCTTCCCCTTCCTCACCCCCTCTGGAGGCAGACGAAACATCTGTGCAACGAGCGGCATGTTTGCATTTGCTGCCTGCTTCCCGCATTGCCCCGTGAAGACCTGTGTTAATAGTAATGCCCTTTGAGGACCTGAAGGCCATCGCCAGATACTACTGTAGCTTCAATTCAAGATATAATGGTAGTGCCCTTTGAGGACCTGAAGGTCATTCGCATGGCACTGTTGTGGTTTTAAAGTTCAGGACGCGGGCAGCAAGTTCAAGCATGCCGCTTATTGCACAGATCTCTCGTCTGCCTCCGGAGGAGGAGGAGGTGAATAGAGGTAGAGGAAGGTGGGAGCAAATGGAGGCATGAAGATATTATACATATTTTCTCTCATATATAATCCACACCCCCTACTTCACATTAGGTAAAAAGGGGCAGAATTGTGCATATTATAAGCAAGTTTTCACATATGTATTCACCAAGAAGCCTCCTTTCCATGGTAACATTTTCAGTACTGGCACTTCAAAATCTCCAACCTAGTCTCTGCTGAAAACTGGGCACTCAAACCCAAAATCATTCACCGTCACTGGCCTATAACATAATAGCTCAAAGACCTGAAATCTTGGGTACTAACATAGGTCGCCAATGTGAATTGATTTGCAATGCATTGTTGACCTTGCAAGCATCAAAAAGGTAAAGTAGTGACTAATAAAGGGTTATAGAAACTGTAAATAAACCTGTTGCGATAAACACAGATGTGTGTCTGCAGGAACACTGGCACTGCTCTGGTCATGCCTACACATGGATGTGGACAGAACAGCTGAGACGCCTCTCTGTCAAGCTTGGTGCTCTGAGGTTGTCTTACCTGCCTAATGGACAATTTGGTCCTGTGTTATCTTGTGTTTCAGTTAATACAGTTAATGGGATAGTAATACTCAGTTTTCACTTTGCATAAAATCCTTAAGTGTAAAAAAATGAAATCATCCCATCCGTTTCTCTCTGCCCTCACTTCTATAATTAACCCTTTCGGTGCCAGAGGGGTACTCAACGCATTGCAAAGGGTTACGCTTTTGCCAGTTATATTTTTACCCCAGCTGCTCCTTTTTGATACATCACTGCTTCATGTCTCCGCTTAGAAAACTGGTCCAGGGACTGGTTGGCGGCTCTTCAGCAGAGCTGAAATAGCTTTATGTAGAAAAAAATATTTAATTGGAATGGTATACAAAGTGAGCCTGGTTGTAGACCATTCCAATGAAGTATTCCTTTCTGTATAACGCTATTTCGGCTCTGCTGAAGAGCCGCGGGCCTGTCCTGGGACTAGATTTCTAAGCTGAGACCTGAATCAGTGACGTATCAAAAAGGGGCTGTTGGGGGAAAATATGACTGGCAAAAGCTTAATAATTATAGAAGTGAGGGCAGAGAGAAACTGATGCGATGATTTTGGTTTTTACAGTTAAGGATTTTATGCAAAGTGAACACTAAGTATTACTATCCCTTTAAATGGAAAAGGGCCCTAGGTATAAGTGGCCATTCATTTGTTTAACAGAATGACTTGCCTTTGTAGGTGTGCTTTATGCAGCAGCCCAGTAGACTTCAACAGTCTGAATGGGAAAGCGTATCAAGGAAAGTCCCCACCAAAGGGTTAACCCTTTGAATGCCAGTGTGTTACGCGACACATTGCTTTGCAATGCGTTGCATACCTCTCTGGAGCTCAAAGGGTTAAGACCTAAATTGACAACAGATATCTTGTGGAGTGCTTTGCAATAAAATATTCATCAAATAACATGTACACAGTTCCGGACCTGTTGAACAATGAATGAGTTAACCCCTTAAGGTTCAGAGAATTGTGCAACATACTGCTTACAGTGTGTTGCACAGTCCTCTTGTCCTTTAACCCTTTGAGTGTCAGAGAGGTATCCAGAGCATTGCTTTGCAATGTGTTGGATACCTTTCTGGCACACTTAAATTGATGGTAATACTTAAAATGTAAAAAAAAAAAAAAAAATCTGTTGTAGCTTTTATTCCCTTGAGTAAAACAAGGGTACTCCCGCTGCTGAAAAGTGTTTTATTCAAAAGTTATTACAGCTCAAAATTGAATTTTCTATGTGCAATATCACAGTGGCCTGAAATTGTACAGTGGCGCTGTTGCTACACCATCCTGTGGACTGCTCTGGTCCTGGGACCATAAATCTCCATAGGATGGTGTAACAACAGCACCACTGTACAATTTCAGGCCACTGTGATACTGCACCTAAAAATAACTTTTTAATAAAACACCTCTCAGCAGTGGGAGTACCCTTGTTTTACTCGGGGGATAAACCCCACAACATTTTATTATTATTAATTTTTTTTTTTTTTTTTTTTTACACATTTTAAGTATTACTATCTCTTTAAGGGTTAAGGAAAGCTTTGTGAAGCAGAAGCGCTTTCCAGTGTTGCCGTTTGAATTGTATGCTCCAGTTAGCTGAAATCCTGTTTTAATAGAAATAAGTGGCTGAAGCAAACACCTAAAGGAAGAACTGTCCTACAGGAGATTAAGATATGCATTTTTAATTCCAGCTGATGGGGACCATTACGGTTTGGATATTTTATATCCTGGATTAAATTGACTTGTGGTAGAATTGTTTGTGATCAGCATGGCAATGAGGGGGATGTAATTAAAAATGTCTGCTAGACGCTTGCTGATTCTGTGAACAAGTTCAATAAAAAAAAAAAAAAATTTACAGTACTGGGAAAAAGGCAACATTGCTCACTGGCTCAAATGTCAGGGTATATAGACTGTTCTCCAGCCTTTTACTTGATCAGCACTTGCCACAGCATGCAGGATCTGTACAGCGTGAACACATGTAATGTAGCAGAACACATCTGTATGATGGCTCTCCAAGCCCTCGGGATAAAACGCACAGCAGATAAATATTACAAGTACAAGCAAATACGGATTGTGACAGCTCTACACAATGGCCAATAATAGTGCGTGTTTGATGTTTGGACTATGTAAATCGGAGCTAGTCAATTGGTTAGGGACAATGGGAGTTGTAGCTGCCAACAGCTGGAGGTCAATCAACTGATTACCCAGATGTAAATGATAACATTTTTATCCTTTGACGCCAGAGGTGTGTAAAACATATTGCAAAGCACTGGGACACCCACTGGCAAACCTGTGAACTTTCCCGGGTTTGACCCTAAGACTGAAGAATTGACACATCTCATGGCGAAGGGCCAATTCTCAAGGTGATGGAATGCTATTATATGACTTGTAACATGTCAGCCTCTTTACTCTCACTTGATGCTATGTAAACCAGAAAGGTAGGGTATGAGATGAGTTCTGCTTGTATTGTGTGTTTACCGGCCAGCAAATTATTATTATTATAATCATCATTTTTGTCACGGGTGAATCTTTCTGAATAAGTGCTTTTTATCTGTAGTAATGAGAGCAGACACAGGTGTGCTTGAACTAGACTTGTTATTTAATGCTAGTCTTAAGGAACAATACAGGAACAATACAGCAGTCCGTATTTGTGAGAACATTTAAAAGGCATCTTTCCTGGAAAGTAATCCTGAAAAGCATGGAAGTGAAAGATGGAAACGGCTTGTTGAAACTGCCATACCGCTGGAATCCATGTAACATTTGTTTTGTATTTCTAAATTGGCATAAACCAACAGAACTGACAGTGCCAGTCTTACGCTAGGTTTAATAAAAGCCAAAGTTATTTTCTTGATAAAGAAAATTAAACTGTGGGCTTGATTCAGAAAACGAATGAGGTGCAAATCAAGAGGAAATAAAACTTTCCATTGTATTGTCCTGTTTTTTTTTTTTACCCTTTGATTTCTAGAGGTGTCTCCAGCTCATCGTGAAGCATTAAAAGGGTAAAAGTTTTCTTTTAAATTGTGGGGTTTTGAAGAAGTTATTTGACCCATATGATGCACTTGGTATGCTCTTGAACTTCACCTCTTCAGTTTCCTGCATAAGGCTCATAAGGTCATATGTCTAATTGAGGGGTGATGTATTTCTGGGGTACACAAACTGCACCAAAGGGAACATGGCTTTCCCCAGATTCCTACGCTTCCATAGCTTTAAGGGTTTTTTTAAGCCCTCAAATGTCAGATAAGTCTCAAATGCACGGAGAAGCAATGTGTTTGAGATTTTGCTATAATTCAACGGGTTGGAAGTCTAATTTTATTTTTTTTTTATTTACCCAGAATATTGCAGCTGTTTTTCTCCAGTATTGCAACTATT
The DNA here is from genome assembly GCA_037306005.1 of Rhinophrynus dorsalis. NCBI lineage: Eukaryota > Metazoa > Chordata > Amphibia > Anura > Rhinophrynidae > Rhinophrynus > Rhinophrynus dorsalis. Next base: position 207,839,915 of record CM074725.1, on the reverse strand, counting down.
TAGGTTATTGAATACAGCTCTATGAGCCTTTTCCACATTACATACAAGGTACAATTCTGAAACAAACCAGGTGTCCCATAGGGGAGAATTAAACATTCCCACTTACTTCAATGGGGTTAGAGAGGTCTCCAGTACATTGCTTAACAACACATTGGAGATTTCGCTAGCATTCAGGGGGTTAAATGTCCCATTTAAAGGAGAACTAAACTTTTGATGAAAACCTATTGGTTCTAGGGCTTTTCCTGCTGAGCAAAACATAGGTACTCCTACAGTTGTCAGTTTTATTCAAATCTAATAACTGTTCGGATTGTCAGGAAGTGATTAATCCTTGAATGTTCCAGCTGACAACATTTCTATCACATTCTGTTGACAACTGTTTTAGTGACTCGCCTCTCCCAGAAAATGCAACCAAATAATTGGAATCTGACCATGAGAGTTAATGTAAAAAAAAAAAAATTGTAAAAGCTCTGGAAATAGTCATCTGTCACCAGTGGAAGTACCTTTCCTTTACTCCGTGAAAGACCTACAATATATGTTTCTCTTTTGTCCAATGCGAAACACAGGAACCATTGGTAGAGTGTCCTCTGGCCAGGAGGGCAGAGCATTTACCTAAACTAGCTCGCTGGTGGCAGAGACTCCCTCCCTACTCCATCCAGGGGTATCCTATCAAAATGTCACCCTCAATTTGGCAGCCAACCATGGGGAGCATTAAATATATTGCCAGGTAAAAAATGGCAACATAAGAATATTACAAGTCTTTATTTCGCCCACATGACACATGCAACATGGCAAACAAAGCGATGAAAAACCGATGGGGTGAATGAGATTAACGTGCAGTGTGCAGAGCAGCAAGAGTGACTGTGATGCCTCATCGGCGTGGGCTGTGATGCAACACTCCAAGGTATAATGGAAGGAATGGCATTGCTGTGTATAGTATTTTGAGCTTGGCTTTGATAAAGCGGTTGATCCGCAAAACGTGTTAACTATTTTTAATCCTTATGGTTACATTTGATTTTAATGTATTTTAGTATGACTAAAACTATAGTATGACTATGATGTATTTTTATCTGTATGACTATTCAGATCTTTAGGATATACCTTGAATAAGCGGATTTTTATCTGTTGGGAGAGAACAGCAGCAGTACGTTATATGGATACACCGAGTGGAGACGATGAGAGTTCTCCACCTCCCAGTTGTTGGCTTAGGATATCCCACTGCTGACCATAACCATATGTGGGTACCTTTGAGATTTTTTAATTTAATATATCTCAACGACAGTATTACACAATCAGGTGACCCCCTTTTTCTTTTGTGTTTCTTACTACTGCTGTTAATTAGCATTATCTTGTGGGGAAAATGTAAAAAAAAAAAAAAAATTTCTCCCAGTGTTTGTGTTGTCACACAAGTGTAATCATGTAAACAGAATTAAAAAGAAACACTGTTCATCTGATCTGCTGTGGAAACATACGGCTCCCTAACAAGTATTTTTCTTTCTACTCTTAATACTGTGTGGGTGGAGAGCAGGCAAGCACAGTGATAGCAGGGGGCTTGATTCGAGCAGAGTTCAGGCAACATATGCAGTCTTAAGGAACCAGTAGGACATTCACTTTGCTGAGATGGGAAGCTTTAACCCCTCGAATGGCAGGGAATGGTGACATTGTTAATGACTATAATCAGGAGGTACAGCGGAGCAGTCCTGGAGCAAACCATCTGTGCTGTGGTTTGTGTGCTCCCTCCACTCACGTTCCCAGTTAATCTGTTTCCCCTCTAACTTCTTTCTACCTCCTGTTTTTTGCCTCAATTCAGTAAGAGGAGACATTGGTCATGGAATGGTGGACAATTTCACCACTCTGTCTGGCATTTACTAAGGTGATAGAAATCCCTGCAGTAAATTAGCCATATTTATGCACTATTGTTCTTGTTTCTAATACTCCATGGAAACCATTCTAGTCTTTAGGAGCACTACTTCCACTGAGGGGTTTTTGTAAGGGTGTTCTAGGCTGAGAGTCTTTCTGAAATTGGGACCTTCCAAATGCTAGCAGCCCCATTAAAGTTAGTGATATGGGAGAGAATTTCCTCTGTACACCAGCAGTCACAGACCCACACAACACCTCAGTGCTGTGTCTGACACTCCAACCTTGTCCCAGTGTCCACTGGTTGTCAGAGGAGTACACATTCACTGTGTGGCAGTGGTAGCCTTAGAACCTTGTATATACTGTCATATTCTGTTGATCACTGGCAGCCATAGAACCACAAATATTCAGTCCAGTATGCCAGTCTTGTTCCTCTAGTAGATAAAGAATTACACACACACTGCTTGTCACCCCAGCCTTGTTTCAGTGTCTACTGGTGGTCATAGAACACCCTAATATACTGTCTTGTTGCAGAGACCACTGGTTGTCACAAAGACACACATACCCTGTTGTCTTCACCATGACAGTCATAGAACAGCAAATTCACAGCTGTACACCTCAGCCTTTTTCCCCACAGATAGATAAAGTAATTACCCCCACCCCCTCCCCTCATAACACATTGAAACAAAACCCTTTGGGTTCCAGAGGAGTGCTCAATGCGTTGCTACACATTGATCATTCTTCTGGCTCTGATATGTTAACTTGCCTTCTGTGCTGCTAAATGGGTTCAGTTATACTTTCCCAGTGCGTCCGAGGAGCAGTTTGTGCCCCAGTCTATTTCTCCATATGTCCTTATACAACCCTGATTATGTGGCAAGTCCTGGTGAGTAAGCATGATGTGATCATGGATCTCTGTCACCGGAATATGTCAGATGAACAAGGCTGCACATGAGAGAAGTGGATTGGGGGACAGCTTGCTCCACAGACATACTGGGTAATGTTAACTCTTCTACTGCATAAAGTGTATCCATTGCAATACTTTGGACACTCAAAGGGTTTTTACAGAATACTATTTGTGTGCGTGTGTATGTGTGTTTGTTTGTTTTTCTGTGTCCATCAGTGGTACAAATGCACAGTGGTGGAGAGAGGATGTGTTAATGTGAGGAGACATGATGCAGGGGTGAAGGGGAAGTGGGAGACAGTTGGGGAGCAGGTTTTTTGACCATTGCGGAGAGTGTGATTTGAAAGTTAGAGGAGTGAAGGCGACAGGTGCTGGAATAGGGACATGGCTGGCAGGTGACACTTCATTACTTTGATCGGTGTTAAGCTGTTGTGCTGTGAGCCGCCTGTCACGCAAGCTGTTGACTCTCAGAAACTTGTCATCTGATTCTGTTGTGGCTTTGGGTCTGCCAGACCTCTTCCTGTCAGAGTGTCCTCCAGTTTCCATGAGCCTTTTGATGGTGTAGGAAACTGTACTCACTGATGGCTTGGCTTTCTTTCAATCTCGCTAAAGGAAAGACCTACTCTTTTAAGTGTTATAATGGTCTGTTTGTCTTCCTTTGTTAATTGCCTTTTTTTCGCCATTTTGAGAGCAATATACTACTTCCCACACTACAGTACTGTCCAAATATTGCTTAAGAGGGTGTAGTAACATGGTCTGTTCCAACACTGCTTTTATACGGACAAAGGGCTTGTAAGTAATCACAAATGTTGGGACACCTGTAGGCATTGTTAGCATAAACTTTCAAGGATTCATTTACTTATATTGCTGCAGAACAACTGAATTGTTAACCCATTAATTCTTCCCTGAAAAGGCCTTTGTATAACTCTGAAATGTACATTATTTTTCAGTTTTTGTTAACCTAAGCTTTTTTTTCTTCACCACTGGCAGTTTACAGCTTTACCTTTGTACCATTTCAGGTTATTCACTGGACTTAAACTGCATAAATTTCAATAAGAACTGGAAAAATAGGGGTGTTCTAAAATTTTTGACTAGTAGTGTATATAGATATATCTTCTGTACGAACACACAGAAATAGTTTTTAAAAAAGCATTTCTCAAATTGCGTATTGAATGTACCTCATTAAGAGACATCTGCTGAGGAGCTGGCACCAAACCACTGTTTTCTAAACTTACGGATTTAGAGCATATGGGTGGATTTTATTTTTTATATATAGTAAGTCTCCAGCCAACTGTCAGGCCTTACGCAGGAAGCTAAGGAGATGCGATTCTGGAGTAAACCAACTACTCCAGAAGGTACTGATTTAACCCCTTTAAAGCTAGCATGTCAGTGATTGGGAGTCTGAGGAATTTTTATTTCTCTGTTGTCCAATACAGGTTACTGGTAACTTTGGGTAGGCGATCAGCCCCGTTAAATAGGCAGGAACAATTCTGAGAAGTTACTGCTGGGTGGAGCCTACCTTCTCTCCTTAGCTTTCAGCTAGCCAATCCCCAACCAGTAAGATTTGTTCCTTGGTCAAGACACAAGGCAAGAGCATGGTTATGCTATAGTTTTAGCTTTTTTATTATTTTTCTGTTAGCTATGGAATGCCACCATTAGGAGGATTACCATCACTGACAATTCCCATCACCCAAATGTGGATAGCTCAGTTTACCAGGTGCTTTTGTGGACCTAAGCCCTGGGGAGAAAAACTTGGCTGCAAGTTCTTTCCTCAGGAGTTGCCCACTGAGGCTTCTTATTCATATATGGTAATCAGAAGACCTGCTGAAGAAGGTGAGCACCCTTTGAGTGCTGAGGTCCCTTCCACACAGGGGTCTCATTTGGAGTTCCTATTACATACTCATGCACTCGTTTGGTTTATCTGTATGTCTGTGAGGTGTTTGGAGCAAGTTTCTGTGGTAACTTAACCCTTTTGCTGCTGCTTAGCACCTTTTGGGGGAGTTTTGGGCACTTTCCCTACTGGGACCAGTGTTTATTGGGTCTGCTGTTTTATTCTAGTGGGCTTTTGAGTGGTTTTACGTTTGGTATTTACCTCGTTAACTTTATGTTCCAGGCGCAAGTTTACAGCATAGATGTCATTGCTCCATTCACTTCTATGGGACTTTACAGTTTGTACATATCTCTGCAACCGCTCCATGTAGCGCGGTCAGAGATGGCTCATTTTGTGGGTTTTCCCTTGCTCTGTCATGTGGTTAATGTTTTGGGCATGTTTGGGGCTTTGGACACTGTTGGGATACTCCATTAGCGAAACCTTTCCCATGAGTGCTCGCTTCGCTCACTCGCTTCTGATTGGCTCCCGTCATGGCAGCCATTTTGTATATTCGCAGATTGAGTATCCTATTCAGGGCTTGGATTCTCCTTCTCTCCTCCACAGTTTAACCCTTCGCCTACCAGATAAGTTGTATTTAACATTTCTGTGTTGCATTTATTTATCACACACACTGTTTTGTGGGTGTTTTGATACTTTGACCGTTTGACTCTGTGAGAATATCTACTCCTTTAGACCTTGGGGCTAAACCTAAAACTAAGGATACTGGTGTGTCTCTGTCCCCCATTGCTCATTGTTCCTCTTGTCACTCAGGGTTACCTAGAGAATACTCAAGTCATGTTTGCCCAGCATGCGGTGCTGCCCCTGAATCCCCTGCAGGGGCCTCCAGCCATGGACTAGAGCCAGTATGGATGCAAAAGTTTAAGGCTACTACCAGGGACCTCTGGTACTCCTTACAACTTCTTCCATCCACTTTACAGGGGGTCTTCCACTCATGGCAGGCCCTTGCCCCTATCAGATCTTCCCTGCCTAAACCCCCGGGTGTACCTGATGTGTCTGACTCCTCTGAGGAGAAAGTATTGATGGACTCTGATGACTATGACTGTTCAGCTGTTCCTTCATCTCAGTTTTCTGGGGACCCCTTTGAGGCTGACCCCATTCCCTCGGCTGGGGGCCTGATCAGGGCTGTGCTTACCACCCTGAACATTCCCTTGGTACAAGAGGTGTCTTCTGACCCCTCTGATGTGTTTCAGGAGCCTGTTAGGCCCCATTCTTGTTTTCCACCTAACCCCACCCTTGACCGTTTAGTGTCTGAGGAGTGGAAATTTCCAGAGAGGAAATCATCTGTGTCTAGGAAGTTTGCTAAGCTTTACCCGTTCTCTTAAACGGCCCTCACACAGTGGGTCTACCCCCCTAAAGTGGATGCCCCAGTTTCCAGGCTTTCTAAGTCCACTGCCTTGGCAGTGGCTGACGCCTCTGCTCTCAAGTACTGGACAGATAAGTAGCATGAGACCTCTCTCAAGGCTATTTTTGAGACTGCTGGCTCTGCCGTCCACCCTGCCTTTGCTGCAGCGTGGGTAAATAGGGCTGTGGGTGTTTGGACTGAACAGCTCAATTCAACTGTCCATCGGGGGCCCCTACTGCTGACATGTTGCGACTTCTCGTTAACATTGCTGAGGCTCAGCATTATGTCTATGCTGCCCTGTTTGATGCTGTGCGTATGGTAGCCAGGGCATCTACCATGTCTGTGGTAGCCAGACGTGCTCTTTGGCTCAAGATCTGGTCTGCTGACACGGCCTCCAAGAAGGCTCTTCTGTCTTTGCCTGCCCAGGGCTCCTCCCTGTTTGGGCCTGAGTTCAAGGATCTCATCAGCGAGGCAACTGGAGGGAAGAGTACTCACCTGCCAGTGGTTCTGAGGAAGAAGGCGCCTGTCAAAAGGAATCCGCTTTTTCCAAGCAGACTCGTGCCCAGTGACCCAGACGGTCCCTCAGGCTCCGTGCTCCTCATCCAAGCTTAAACAGCGATGGAGATCCAAGTCCGTGAAGCCCAAGGCTTCCAATCCACCTCCTGCATGACTCGCTGAACCCGGGTGTCCACCTTCAGGTAACTGCCCGCTTACGCCACTACCTCTTGGCTTGGCAGGCCTCTGTGGCAGACCTGTGAGTTTTACAGTTGGTGGCTATGGGGCACAGGATTCCCTCCACCTCCCTTCCTCCTCCCAGGACCTTCTCTTCTCGTGCTCCTTTGAGAGCAGAGAAGCACCGCCTTTTCGAGAAAAGCTATCCAGGCCCTTCTGGACAAGGCAGTCCTGGAGCCAGTTGGGATTCTACTCCAACAACTTTGTGGTTTCCAAGAAGGACGGCGGCTGTCGTCCCATTTTGAATCTGAAAGATCTCAACTCCTTTGTGGTCCGGTCCCAATACTGCCAGGAGTCTCTGCACACAGTGATAGCGGCCATGTCCCCTGGGGAATTTCTGGCCTCTCTGGATCTTCAAGATGTCTATCTGCACATCACCATTCATCCAGAGAGTCGACAATATCTCCGCTTTGCCTGCAACCGAGGGCATTTCCAGTTTTCTGCCCTCCCCTTTGGCCTGACCACGGCTCCTCAAGTCTTCAACAAAGTCCTGGGAGCACTGATCTCCGTCCTACATCGGAACGGCATCAGGGTGACTCCATATATGGACGACCTCCTTCTGAAGGCATCTTTTCCGGAACTCCTTCATCAGCAGGTGCAGAACTGCATTCATGCTCTCTCTCCTCACGGGTGGATCATCAATTTGGACAAGTCAGACCTTGTTCCTTCCCAGAGGATGGGCTTTCTGGGCCTCCTCTTTGACACTCAGAGAGGGATGGTGTTTCTCACGGATGAAGTGGCTGATGAGATAGCACTGAAGGTCCAGGCTATCCTGTCTCAGGATCCCGTTCCAGCCCAGAAGTTGTCATCCTTGGTGGGTAAGTTAATTTCCACCATAGAAGAAGTTCCGTTTGGCTCACACCAGGGAACTTCAGAGGTTTCTAATCCTGGAATGCAGGGGTCGACCAGATCTCATGGAAAGATCTCTCTAGCCCTCTTCACGTGGAACCAGAACAATCTCCTGAAAGGCAGACCCTTCCTGGTGCCCTTCTGGACCACAGTGATGACGGCTGCCAGCCTCTCCAGATGGGGAGCGGTGCTGGGGCACTTGGGTGTTCAAGGCCGGTGGTCTCAGGAGGAATCTCTCCTTCCCATCAATGTTTTGGAGCTTCGAGAGATATTTCATGCCCTACATCACTGGACACGGCAACTGGAGGATTGCCCGATCAGGGTACGGTCGGACAACGCCACAACGGTAGTCTACATCATCTAGCTTGGCTAGAGGTCAAGGCTATTTTATCATGGGCAGAGGAGAATGTCCCTGCCATTTCAGCAGTTCATATTCCTGGAGTAGACAGCGTTCTGGCAGACTTCCTCAGTCAGCACACGGTGGACAGAGGAGAGTGGGAACTACATCCAGAGGTGTTCAACCTCATCATCTAGCAGTGGGGTCTTCCTTACATCGACTTGATGGCAACCAGGCACAACAGGAAGGTTCCAATTTCTGCTTTCGCTGGGCGGATCCCTTGGCTCTGCCAGTGGATGCCTTGTTGATCCCGTGGACGTTTCCTCTGGCATACATCTTTCCTCCCGCTCCCCTGTTGAACAGGGTGCTACGGAAACTGAGACTGGAGCACTGCTCAGTCATTCTGATTGCTCCGTAGTGGCTTCAATGAGCTTGGTTTCCGGAGCTTCTGGACCTCTGTGGTGGAACCTATTCGACTTCTGCATTAATCAGGAGATTGTGGTCCGTTCCTTCTGTCCTCACCCTACTTCTGGCAAGGAGAAGGATCTTCACCTGTTGGATGTTGTTCGTTGTCTCAAGTTCTGTGTGCATCGCACTGAGTCCTTGCAGCAGTCTGACACTCTTTTTGTCATTCCTGAGGGTCCTAGGGCAGGGAAGCCTGCTCCCAAGGTAACCATCGCTTCTTGGATCAAGTCCATGATTCGTAAGGCTTATGAACTTAGGAAGAAGCCTGTTCCCATCAGGATCATGGCTTATTCTGCGAGGTCTATTGGGGCTTCTTGGGACTACAAGAACCAGGCCTCAGCTGATCAGTTGTGCAAGGGTGCTACTTGGTCGTCTGTGCACACTTATTCTAAACACTATAGTGTCGATGTGTTGGCATCAGCTGATGTCAGTTTTGGGAGGAAGATCCTGGAGGCGGCCTTGCCTGTCTAGGATCTCATTAGTCTCTCAGTACTCTCACTTTTGAGCCCTGTTGGCTCTAGTTCAGTGTGCTGTGCAACAGTTCATGGGGTTTGTTTTACCCCTGTTCATTGTCCGTTGACACTTTGCAGTTAGTGTTAAGCTATTTATGATCTGTAGGTTCATTGGTGCTCTGGTAACTTTGGGGGCCTGCGCCTGGTCCTTGCCTTTCTTCCCGCCCTGGGGAACTTAATGGTTGTACATCTCAAAGTTACCAGTAACCTGTTTTGGATGACAGAGAAAATAGGATTTTAGTCTTGTTAAATCCTTTTCTCTTAGTTCATACAGGTTACTGGTCTCCCACCCTGTCAAGGGACCATGCTTGGTTGCCCTGTGGCAGAACGTGGGGGTCCTTTTGGGTTCATGCTCACAGGAGTCTTCCTTTACCTTCTTACTTCCTAGTCAATAGCTAGTTTGCAAATCTTACTGGTTGGGGGATGGTTAGCTGCAACTAAGAAGAGGAGGTAGGCTCCACCCAGCAGTCAGTTCTCAAAATTGTTCCTGCCTATTTAAATGGGCTGATCGCCTGCCCAGAGTTACCAGTAACCTGTATGGACTAAGAGAAAAGGATTTAACAGGCAAGACTAAAATCCTAGTTTATCCTACAACACACGGTGCCATTGGTTTGCTCCAGAATTGTATCTCTTTAAGTTGATGAATAAGGTCCTTATGAAACCCTTAAAGGTGAATCCATTGGTGTCACTTATTGTTTCTGTCTCCAAACCTTCCTCAAGCACCAGAGGCTCAGCCAACTTTAGGGGCACATTAAAGGAGCAGTAAACTTTTTTTTTTTCCAAAGTAAACCCCCTCAGAAGTATATATTGTAAGGCTTTTCCTGCCAAGCAGATGTGTGTGCCCCCACATCTTTCCTGTAGGGCTGTTTTTATGCCTGTGTGTACCTGGAATATGGTGGGGTCCCAGGCTTGGGGGGTGGGGTGCTTTCTGGCCCATCACTCAATCTGGCTGCTCATAATGCCGCCGGGCAGCCCAATTCTAACTTAATATTTTTTTTCTGACTGTAGTGGCAGAGAGCAGTGCAACCAGGTAGCAGTTTGTATGGAATGAGCACAAGGAGCCGCTGCATTGTGACAGAGGAGTATGTTGCGTACCCCGCTGTCACTCAAAGGGTTAATTTATGAATGTTAATTTGATATCCCTTTAAACAGTCTTAACTTTAATCACGCTGAATAATTACTACTTTCACCTGTGTGTAATCAACACTAATTTATTTATATATTACAGTGCGGGGGGTTGTTTAAATTACACTGGTTTAATATATATTCATAAATTGATATTGCACCAAATTAAGGAATCTGTGGCTAGCTAGTGATCGCTAGAACAACCCCACAAGCTTATTACACGCCAAGGAATTTCTTTACAGTCCATTATTCCTGATGTAAAAGACCTGAATCTTTTTGTTTGCTTCATTGGTCATAATGCAGAGGAATAGATTTTGAAATTGATTTAAATTCGTTAACTGGCTTTATTATGCGTAAGAGATGCATTACTCTAGTGAAACTAATACAAAATAGTGACCTCGGCATTCCTACTTTGGGTTCATTATGACAGTACTATATTATGACAAACTGCTAGCTTGATAACACTTATGAAAATGTTGGCTCTTGATAAGATATATTCTATCTAAAAAATAAAATGAAAACAAAAAAAAATCAACTATAAAGCATATAAATTAGAAAATAATGAATGATAAAAAAATACTACAAATGGAAATATGAAATGAAATTGTCCAGAAGTCTTACTGTCCACCAAGCCCTACACAGGGTTAACAATGACCACAATCTGATAAAGACTGAAGATGAAGGATAAAATGATGAATGGCTCAGAATCCACAATATGGAAGAAAACGCAAAAGAGGGAGCCCTTTTGTGTTTTCCTCCATGTCGTATACTTCTGTCAGTCTGTATTGAGGAGCTGCACTGCTGAGAATAAGGACTTTTACTGTTGTGGGGACAGTGTCAACACCCCTCAAGCGCATTGGTCAGCTAACGCGTAGGTGTTTAGTTGAACACAACCTATTGTGAGTAAGATTCTGTAAGATGGTGATGGACCTGTGATAACTATATGATCCAGACGTTATTGCACTAGAAATGCCGCCGTTTTGTTTTTCAGAATCTACAATGTTACTTTTTGTCAATATTATTGAATATAGAAACATAGAATTTGACGGCAGATCAGAACTATTCGGCCCATCTAGTCTGCCCAGATTCTCAATCCACTTTATACAGAATTTCTCCTTGCATCTCTACAATATGCTGTTTTCCATAACAATCAATATATCTAAAAACAGTGCAACGAAGACAAAATCTAAAAGTGTTGTTTATTAAGGAAAGAAGAACACAGATGATTGCACTTAAGGATGGGTAGATCACTTTGTGCCAATCATTTGTGTTCTTATCTGTTCTTAATAAACACCACTTTTAGATTTTGTCGTCTTTGCGCTCTTCTCTTGAGAAATATATAGAAATGTCTGTAAAACAAATTGAATGCTTTTATCCCTTTTTTCTAACTTAACCCTTTGAGTGCCACAGGAGTAAGCAATGCATTCCGTACTCCTTTGGCACTCAAAGGGATAAAAGTTATATACATCAATATGTAAATCTATATCAGTGTGCTTTCAGAATGAGCTGACCCTGTGTTCTTTAAAATATTAACCTGTAAAGTTGTGCAGAATACAGATTCTAGGCAGAATGTCTATGCTTGTGTTATCCAGGGCTGTTTTGTGTCCCCTGGCACAATTGAGAAGGGGAGGACCACCTCCCCCAAATATAAGGATACTAGTTTTAAAGTCCATATACACGGGCCAACACTGGCGGCACTGCAGTACTGACTGCCTGAACTAGCAGTGGCTGATACGGAGTGGGGAGCTCCGAACTCAGACCGGAGTCCTCTCTGCGCCACCCCATCCTTGTTCCACTGTCCACTTCTAGTCATAGAACCACTCACACACTGTCACCCCAGCTTTATTCACTGACCATTAGGAGTCATATTCTATATAAAACAATGTATGTTGCTGCTACAATTCGCCCTCAATGATACACTACATACAGGATTAAATCGCCAAAGCCCGAAGGCTGTGCGGATCCGGAGTACTTTCTCCAGCCTCTTGGCAGGAAGGTTTCAACAAATGGAAAGACACAGGGAAAGTGTGCTCTAACAGATCCGCTCGTTGCATATGGCCAAAAGATCATCAAGTGATCTTTTAGCAGTATGCAATGAGCGGATCTGTTAGGGCGCATTTTCCCTGTGTCTTCCCGTAAGGAGTCATAGACCCAAACATGCATTGTCTGTCACAGAACTACACACACGCTCATTAAGCTATCCCAGCCTAGTTCCACTATCCACTGGTTGTCACAATCCCCTTCTGGACCCCCATTAACCCCTTAAAGGGATAGTAACGTATGATTTTAACACAATCAGACATTACTATTTGATGCAAGTCTCTCAAACATGTATAGTTTGAGAGATATATGCTTTTAAAGTTCCCCCATCCCTCCCAGCTGACTTAAGGAGATCCTGGTCCCGGGACTGGGTGGCAGCTCTTCAGCAGAGCTGAACAGAAATACTTAATTGGAACAGTCTACAAAGTGTGCTAGCAAACCAGGCAGACTTTGTAGACTGTTCCAATGAAGTATTTCTTTTTAGATAGAGCTATTTCTGCTCTGCTGAAGAGCCGCCTTCGGGTTGCATGACCCGAATCTCATGCTGTCAGCTGGAGTGCTGATGTTTGTGAAAGGGGAGGGAGGGGGAAACTTTATAAGCGTGTATCTCTCAAACTATACATGTTGGAGAGACAGAACTTGCATCAATTAATCTATTTTCTACAATATTAAATTGTGTTTAAAATCAGCCATTACTATCCCCTTAAAGACTCATGCCGTACATATACGTCATGGGAAAACTTGTGTTAAACCTTTGAGTGCCAGATGGGTACGGAATGCATTGATTTGCTATACGTTCCGTACCCCTCTGGCACTCAAAGGGTTAAGGACTCCTGACCTATATGTACATCATGGAATTCAGGGGTCCCCTGATTGCATTTCGGTATGAAAAAAAAAGTCCTGTGGTCCTTAAGTGCTGACTTTGTGACTGGCCCTTAAGGGGTTAACCACCTGAGTGCCAGAGGTACGCGAGTTGCATTGCACATGTTTCTGGCATTGAAAAGGTTAAAACAAAATAAATCTTATAGATCTGCCTCTCACACTCATTTGCCCAAGCATCTTCAGACTCCTCTTCCCTGTGATCTGTCCGGTCAAGTGACCAGATTCCACATCTGAGGGGAGGTGGCTTACACTAGGTAAAAGGGGCGGGAGGGGGATACTTTATCATTCAATTACTACTGAACTACAACTCTGACAGTACTGAAATAACAAACTGCATGGCCCAAATACTATGAAAATTAATTGGAGCTGCTTTTTGTGAAACATTACTATCCCTGTAAAGGGTTATTAAAGGGGAACTATCACCCCTATACAAGTTTGGCTAAAAAGTAACTAAATACTGCGACAAGCTTGAATACTTGTGTATTATTTTTTTTTCCTTCTTAATTCGTGGTGTGGCTAAAATTAAAGGTTTAAAATTGATCTGTGGCCTTACCTCTGGACAGACTGCGGGTACAGCTGTTTACTGCAGTCTGTCACTCTTCCTCTGCTCCCCTCCCTAGTAGCATCTCGATCCAGCCTCCTCCGATGACAGAGGGTTTCTTCTTGTGAGCTGGAGAGCTCTCATTGGCCTTAGTGCTCTATAGCTTACAAGGAGAAATCCTCCGTCATCGGAGGAGGCTGGATTGAGATGCTATGTGTGAGGGGAGCAGAGGAAGATTGACAGTCTGCGGTGCAGAGCTGTACCCGCTGTCTGTCCGGAAGTAAGGCAACGGATCATGTTTAAACCTTTAATTTTAGCTAGACCATAGATTAAAAAAAAAAATTACACAAGTATTCATGCTAGTCGTTATATTTAGTTACTTATTAGCCAAACTTGTATAGGGTTGATAGTTCCCCTTTAAGCAACGTGCCCAAGGCCAGGACTACAGTTGGTGCAGCAGGTGTAAGGTACTGGTGTCCATTGCCATTTTTGAGTTGTTTGCCGTCAACTGTGGCCTAAAATGACTTTGTACCAGGGCCCTCATTCACTACAACAGCCACTAAATCTGCAAACTATAAAATAATAGATGTTGGTTACTGGTGGGCTACTGGATAGTATCTGTTCTGTTATTGTTCTGTACCTGGCAGAAGTGCTATTAATTTACATTTGTTACAGTGATGTGCATAGTTTCACAGTTTAAACGTGTAGAATTGCATCTCTTTGCTCCCCAGGTGGTGTTGCTCTTAATGGCTGTTACAATTTATAATCTCTTTAGAATGATCCGTGTTCTTATTTCACTTTTCTATAGTTTTAATAAGAAATTGAGCATTTCTAATCCTGTATGTTTTATTTATCATCTTTTAAGCTTGTTATGCAGTCACAGTTTATAAAATTATTTTGGGTTTAGGAGGTGAAATTTACAGAATGGTAATTTTCATGTTTTTACTGCAGAGAGGAAGTACTTAGACTTGTATGGGCAGCCAGCGATTAGATAATTGCAATGACCGTCACAACAATTCAGTCACTCATCTGGACGTCTGCCCCACTGCACATAGGCCACCGTGCAGACCATTATTACTTCAAATTCATGGCGACCTTCGTTAGCCTCCAAGACATTGTAGCATGCTGCATCTGTGGGTGACTGTGTCTCCAATGTGAAAGGGTTCAGTGTACCCTAATTTTGTGCAACTGTATTGTCACAGCACAGCTGCTTGTGACCAGAACCTTACACTTCATTTGATTTCTTCTTGTACATAGCCTTGGAGAAATACATAGAGGGTTTGAATTTAAAATGAAAATTAATTCTGGAGCAAGCCAACTGCCCCACGGGGATAAATAGTCCCAAAGTTCCCATTGATTAACCCTTTAAGTGCCTGGCACTCAAAGGGTTGAAAAGGGGGCTTTTAGCATGTTGATTGCTAGCAAGGTCTGCAGTGGAGGCCTTTCTAGCATTCTGGAAATTAAAATCCCAATTTAAATCAGTGGAAAGTTTTGGCTCCCTATAGCAGTTTGTTTGCCCCAGAATTATTCCAGTTTTGTTTTGAAAATATGGACTATAGAGTATAGAATATTAGACTCACAAACACACAGTATAAAGTTGGTGTGGCCATTTCCCTGCCAACCCACACCAATCCAAAGCCTGCTTGTATGGATTTCAATTTCAGTCATCAAGACACTGTGACAAGTCAGATTTTAAGAATTTCTCTAATTTACCAGGTGTAGATACATTACAATTCATCTACACTTAAAGGGATAGTAATGTTTCACAAAAACAGCAGCTCCAATTAATGTTCATGGTATTTGAGCCATGGGGAGTGTTATTTCAATACTGTCAGAGCTGTAGTTCAAGAGTAATTGAATGATAATATATCCACCTCCCACCCCTTTTACCTAGCATAAGCCGCCTCCCCATAGATATGGGTCTGGTCCTGGGACTGGACAGCTCACAGCAAGTGGCAATCTTCTTACTGTGAGCATATGGAAAACCCTGCCCCCCTTGACAGGTTATTCAGGTTTTTCCTTATGCTCACTGAAGATTGTCACTCTCTGCGATCCATCTGGACAGTCTTGCTGCTCTGAGGTTAGCAGTGTTGCATCAGTAAAAGTGGCGGTAGGGTGATAATTTATCATTCAATTAATCTTGAACTACAACTCTGACAGTATTGAAATAAAACTCTCCATGGCCCAAATACTATGATGATTAATTGTAGCTGCTTTTTTTGTGAAACATTACTATCCTTTTAAACTGCTGCTCCCATAATCCTTAGCCGGCCAATAAAGTTGTAGTCCAATATTAGCTCATAACAACCAGATCCACAGTTCTATAGTAGTACGTGGGCTTTAATATATTATTTCTTAACTGCAAACAGGTACACATAAATAAAACACTTTTATATGACAATGTCCTTAAACTGGTTTTCTTGTAAAAGCCAATTATCACTTCACACACTAAATGAGAAGAGTAGGACTCTTCTGTTTCTGACTTCAGAGAACAGTTGATTAGCCTCGTTATAATCAGGCATCCACACAAACAAGGGACCAGTCAGTCTGTGTTTTATTAATAACATTATTCATTCTCGGCGGGATTGCGCGTAGCAGGATAGGTAATGTGAAGGCTTAATGACTCAAGGACAAACACAAACTAGAAAGGAAGCTTTTGTACACGTTACAAGAAGGAAAACTGTTGGGTGTAAATAAAATGATTTATTCCTAAAAGCAATTAATCTTTAACCATCAGATGAGTGTGCAACACACTGCAAAGTGATATAATTTAAAGGGTCATTATCACCAGAAATGTTCTCTTTATTTATAGTACAGCATTTCTGCTCCTTCTCTTTTCCCTTCTTTTTCTTCTGCTGACAATTTGACTGCACTTTGCTCACAGTTACCACCCTAACTTTTACAGATATTCCCCCATGTGCTCCCAGCTCCCCCCCCGTGCTCCTTTCCTCTCCATGCTTCTGTGTTCTATTCCCCCAGTGCTTCCACCCCATTTATCGATGCACACCTCCTCACATGCACTTTGTGAGCCCCCCCTCCCCCGTAGTGTTCCACTTCTCCATGCTTGAGTAAGTACTATATGTCTCTCTTCCCCTGTCAGTTGAGGCTGGGAGAACTGTGTCTTGTGATGTGGTCACTTAATTGTGACCTAGACCACATTATTTGGCAAAGTTCCCTTAGCCTCCACTCACACCAAGTGACTAGGAGATGCTGTTGGCTTCTGAGATGCACAGAAGGGGAGAGGAAGGAGGGATCGGTGAAGGGGTGGGTGGGGATGGAAGGATGAGTGCATGATGGAAGGAGGGATCCGCAGAAGGGCAAGTGGGGGGATGAAAGGAGGGATCCGCAAAAGGGCAAGTGGGGGATGAAAGGAGGGATCCGCAAAAGGGCAAGTGGGGGATGAAAGGAGGGATCCGCAAAAGGATGAATGGGGGGTGGAAGGAGGGATCCGCAAAAGGATGAATGGGGGGTGGAAGGAGGGATCCGCAAAAGGGTGAATGGGGGGTGGAAGGAGGGATCCGCAAAGGGGTGAATAGGGGGTGGAAGGAGGGATCCGCAAAAGGGTGAATAGGGGGTGGAAGGAGGGATCCGTGTAAGAGTGAGTAGAGCAGGGCTCAAAATTTTCACTAGCCAATGGCGAGTGAAAATTTAGCCCTGGCGAGTAGAAATTCAGCCCTGGTGGGTATGCTATGTCTTGCAGTGGCGAGTAACTTTTCAGGTCTGACTAGTAGCAAAGGACTTAAAATTATAAGGCCTGAGTAGAGTATGTAAGGAAAATTCCACGAAAGGGTGGGTCTGGCATGCAAAGATTTTACTGACTTGGCACCATATGGGGGCTGTCAGAGAACCAGGGAGATTGAAAGGGAATGGGCAAGAGATAACCAGGAGAGGTGTAAGGAAACGGGCAAGAGAGAACCGGCAGAGTTCCAGAGAACCGGAAATAAGAACGGATCTATCATAGTCCCTGCACGTAATTGTTTGGTAATGCATTGAGACTTTGCCCACATGCTTTTATCAAACCATTCCCTGTCTCTATATATCTGTCGTAAGTGTCAGTGTGGAGAACTACATGGCTCCCTGCAGGGAATGGCTTTACACGCATTCTTTTATCAAACTATTCCCTATCTTTACAACTTTTTTTTCGGTCTGGCAATGGCCACTGATAGACATGCACAGCCTCCACCCCACATATCTGACATGTCCCGGTTGAGAGAGTACTGCTCAGATGGTCTTGCCCAGGCCCATTGTAGTCTACACCTTCATGAAAGGGGGAATAATCTAAAAAATGTCCACTCCTAGAGCTGATCAGGTATACATCTTAATAAAGCTAGTCACAAGGGCATTTACCATGACCAGGGAGCTCACACAACATCTGTAAAATTGTACTAGAGGTGCATCAAAGCACACTTCCAAACACTGAATTTATAGGAATGGTAACCAGATGCTAAAGATGTTAATCTACACACTTTCTTCATAGATGGTAGCCACAAACAAAAGCCATACAGCTTAGTAAATGGCCCCAGCCATGTGCCTTATTTAAGAGACTCGCAACACTGTCCTTGAACGCACACATTTGTAACCATATAGCTGTGTGCCTGCATCATGTGTTGCTGACATATATACACTCTTGGGTGAGGCAAAGAACAGGACTCAGCCCCCAAGCACAAGTGCTGGACAGGGTGGCATGAGGTACAGAACTGGCTCCTGGAGTAGGAATTGTTCCACTACAGGAACAAGTACAAGAGGAAAGTACCCAGAGTTGAGTGATGGGTACAGTGGGGCACCTGACCATATAATTTGTTTCTGGCTGGATTGTCCCCTCACAGGGCTGGTAGGGAGGCGTAGGATGCCCACATCGGTGAATCAGCACAGGGGAGTGATTGTAATAGTAATGGTGGTGGGGGGGCCCCTTTCCAGTTCTGTTACAGTCATTGCAGTGAGATTCACTAGGATGGTTATTTTCACAGTATTGTCAAAATTGCTGCAGGGCGACTCAGTGCCATAGAGTTCCATTGGAGCTCTGAATCCAATGCCATGCAGCGTTCACAAGTTTAAAAAAAAAATAATAATAAAAATAATCTTTTTTTGTTTGATATAAACTGCAGAAGTACCAATTTTTAAACAAAAATGCAGATGAGATAGCTCAGGTGGCTAATGCACCAGCTGTAGAATCTGTTCGCACCATATAAATGGTAGATTTCTTGATGATTATTCTCCCCTATCGTGAAGTTGGTTTGCACCGCTTTTCTGTCCATAAGTTGGTTTCCGCATGTTGGAATCCTAGCACTGCCAGGCTTCTGTTATATTCTCTTCTTAAGTCCTGTAAAATGATGCTTTCCACAGTCATACGCCTTTCACCAGTCTCTCTATTGCACAAGGTATAAAAAATAGTCCCTTTCAGATCTTGGGATTCAGAAACACAAATGAGTAATGAAATAAAATCTTATTTTTATTGAAACAACTTTAAAGGAAAAAGGCAAGACGATTTAAAGGGATAGTAATACTTCATTTTCACTTTATTTTATTTTGTAGGCATTAAAAAAACACGAAGAATGATATAAGTCTTATCTCTCAAACCTTTATGGTTTAAGAGATATTCACAAACAAAGTATCCCCCCCCTGTTCAACCAGATCAGAAGGGAGATGCCCAGGTAGACTGCAGAGAGGGACAATCTTCAATTAAGATAAGGGAAAAAGCTGAAAAACTTGACAAGGGGGGAAGGGCTTTCATTGTTTTCATACAAAGAAAATTGTCCCCTTCTGTTATCTGTACTGTCATTCAACCAGACTCACATCTGAGAAGAGATGGCTTACACTAGGTAAAAGGGGCGGGGAGGGGAACTTTGCTTGTGAATATCTCATAAACCATAAAGGTTTGAGAGATAAGACTTATATCATTCTTCATGTTTTTTTAATGCCTACAAAATAAAATAAAGTTAAAACGAAGTATTACTATCCCTTTAAATCCTTTTGATGCTGGGGGGGGTCAGGGGGTCAGTGCATTGCAAAGCAAATGCTGTGGCCATCCCTCTGGCATCCAAAGGGTTAAAACATTTAGGTGTTCTTAAGACCGCTTGCTGTGCTATGACCGTCACATGGTTTTTTTGCGTTAAGGACCGGTAAAGGTCATAGCATGTAACGTACATTTTACTTACAGCGCTCCTCCAGGAGCACCACCGGGGGCACGCTAAGTAAAAACGGGGAGTGAAATTGACCTCTCCAAGACTGGAGCGGTCTCTCTCAGATCCCAGCGATGCGTGCCTGTATGCGTCACAGGTCGCGTGTACCGGCACGTTGGAATCTTAAAAGGTTACTTCCCAGGACCTCGGTCGTGAAAGGGTTAAGCATTGTTTCGTAGCCAGTGTGCCATGGCACTTTGGCGTGTTGCAAACATCCTATTCGGGTGCCCCTCCAGTTTGTTTTTACTGTAAAGACCTTAACCTTTTGATTGCCAGTGGGGTACGCAACTCAGTGCAGTAGTTAAAACCATTTGACTGTTTAGTTTGAATTGCATATTTATGTAAACACACAATGTTTTTCGTTATTCCCAAGAATCCGTGTACATTTTGTATTGCTCCCTTCATACCTACCTGATAGCTAAACTGGAAAGTTATGGTTGCCGTAAAAACTCCAGATTGCATGTTAGGGGCGGAATTTCATAAGGATACGATGCAGGCAACGGTGCAAGGGGGTCCTGTTTAACCCCTTAAGGACTAGATGACGTGCTATGACCGTCACGGTCCTTATACCCTTAAGGAGCGGTGACGGTCATAGCACGTCTGGTACTTTTTACTTACAGCGCTCTGCCGGGAGAGCTGTGATAAAAATGGGGCCTAAAATTGACCGCTCAAAGCGGTGCGCCGGTACGCGTAACAGGTTACATGTACCAGCATGCTGGCAAGGATCAAAACGGTCCTTGATGGAAGGTAACTTCCCTGGATCCTCTGATCCTTAACCCCTTAATGACCCATCACAGTCCAGGACCATCATGGGTAGAATCCCGTTAAGGACCCATGATGGTCCTGGACCGTGATGGAATTCGGATGCAGCAAAAAAAAAAAAAAAAAAGTCTGTGGTTCTTAAGTGACGGCCGCATGCAAGAATGCCAGTCCTTAAGCGGTTAAGCTGACCTGTTGTGGAAGGAAGATTTTATTTCTCTGATGATGTAAGTAACTGGTTAATCAAATTCAGCATGACCTTTAACTATGAATGCATTCTTCTTCTCGATTTTACCCATCGAATAAACTCTTACCTTTTGAGTGTCAGTGGGGTATCCAGCTCATTCCTTTGCAATGTATTGCATTACCCCTCTGGTACCCAAAGGGTTAAACCCAAAATTGAACGTGTTATAGGAACATAAACCCCTCCTAATATTTATGTATGTATATTTATTTATACAGCACCATACATGTACACAGCGCTTCACAGAAGTTGTAACAGTAAGATACAAAAATAATAACCTACCTTACTCCATTCAGAGAAATCCTAATGGCCTCTATGAATCCATTCTGTATGGATAGTTTCTTGGCAGTTAGTACTGGATATCATGCGCACAGAAGGAAACATGACTCTTTGTTGCTGGACCCCAAGACCTCAGTGTGCTTCCTCTGATGTTTTTTAGGAAGGGAGAGATCCTTGTATTGACCTCTCATATACTTGTACATTGTGAAAGATCTCCTCTTAGTCATCTTTCCTCTAGAGTAAAGAAACCAGGTTTGTCTAGTCGTTCCTCATACATCAAGGCCTCCATTCCCTTAACTAAATTTGTTTCTCTATGTTGTACTCTCTCCGGTTCTAGAAGATCCATTTTTAGAACTAGTACCTAAAACTGCATTGCATATTTAAGGTGAGGTCTTACCTGTGATTTGTACAATGGCAAAATGATGTTGTCCACTCCTGCTTCAATACCTCTTCTTTTTTTTTTTTTGTAAGACAGGACTTTGTTTGCTTTTGCTACTGCTATTTGACACTGGTCACTGTTTCCAAGTTTGTAGTTTTCAAGGATTCCCAGGTCCTTCTCTAGCGACAAGTACCCTAAAATTATTCCATTAAAGGGATAGTAATGTTCATAATAAAAGCAGCTCTAATTAATCATCATAGTGTTTTGACTTTGGAGAGTGTGAATTCAATTCTGTCAGAGTTGTAGTTCAAGAGTAATTCAATGACAAAATATCCCCCTCCCACCCCTTTTACTGATGTAACACTGCTCAGCCAGAGCAGAAGGGAGGTGCCCAGGTAGATTGCAGAGTGGACAATCTTCAATTAAGATAAGGGAAAAACCTGAAAAACTTGTCAAGGGGGGCAGGGCTTTCATTGTTTTCATAGGAAGAAGATTGTCCCCTGCTGTTATCTGTCTGGTCTATGGACTGCATTCCACATCCACTAGGTAAAAAGGGTGGGAGGGGAAAATTTGCTTGTGAATATCTCTCAAACCGTAAAGGTTTGAGACATAAGACTTATAGCATTCTTCATGTTTTTTAATGCCTACAAAAGAAAAAAAAAAAGAAAAAACGAAGTATTACTATTAGCATTGTGATTATATTTTTCCAAAATTAATGAATTTACACTTTCCAACATTAAACTTAATCTTCCATTTTATGGAAATCCCTCTGTAGACAAGAAATATCCTATTCTGGATTTATTGCTCTGGATAATTTAGTGTCATCTGCAAATAATTATATTTTGCTTTCTATATATATATTTCTATATCATTTATGCACATGTTAAAAAAGCAGTGGACCAAGTACTGAACCCTGAGGTACTCCATTCAACTGCAACCTAGATTTAAATTCTGAAAATGTAAATTGTTTGATTGTTCTTTAAGGCAGGGGTGTCCAAGTTTGGTCCACAAGAGTTACCAACAGTGCAAGATTTAAAGATTCCCCTGTTTGAGTACAGGTGGAGCAATCAAAATGCATGGGCACTGATTAACTCTCCGATGCTTATTCTGGGAAATCCTTATATTACGGCCTGTTTTTGGCATTTGAGGATGGAACCTGGACAACACCTACTTTAAAGGCTCTTTATCACAGTTGACTGACATGCAGCCATATCCTTGCTACATTTTATTAATTTATCTCCTGCATCCTCCCGGTTGTCTAGTTGCTAGAGGCTGCATGGCAGATTGAGGGCCCTCGTGAGCTTCAGCCTAAGGTGACCGGCTTACACTCAAGTGGGTCACCTTTCATTGGAGGGTGTGATTAGCAGTGCAACTTCCAGCAAATCTTGTGTTAAAGGGATAGTAATACTTCATTTTATCTTTATTTTATTTTGTAGGCATTAAAAAAACATGAAGAACGATATAAGTCTTATCTCTCAAGCTTTTATGGTTTAAGAGAGATTCACAAACAAAATATCACCCCCCCCCCCCGTTCAACCAGATCAGAAGGAAGGTGCCCAGGTAGACTGCATAGAGGGACAATCTTCAATTAAGATAAGGGAAAAAGCTGAAAAACTTGTCAAGGGGTGAAGGGCTTTCATTGTTTTCATACAAAGAAGATTGTCCCCTTCTGTTATCTGTCTGGTCTATGGACTGCATTCCACATCTGAGAAGAGATGGCTTACACTAGGAAAAAGGGGCGGGAGGGGAAACTTTGCTTGTGAATATCTCTTAAACCATAAAGGTTTGAGAGATAAGACTTATATCGTTCTAAATGTTTTTCATGCCTACAAAATAAAATAAAGATAAAACGAAGTATTACTATCCCTTTAAAGATCTGCCAGTGACCTCAATGTTATAGGGCCTGTCAGCCATGTTGCTGGTTTAGTGCCCAGTAAAGATGCAGCATGCTGGATCTCTGCGCTTTCACATAAGGCAAGTAATGTATGTAAAAGGCACTATGTAAACCTCCAGACTAACTACCATTTTGCACGGACAACATTATGGATGCATTAAAGGGGCTTTGAGTAAAATTCCTCTTTAGATAAAGAGTCTTTCAGTCATTATGGTGTTTGCTGGCAGTTTTATAGCTTTTGTGAATAAGCATGGTTTTTACTTGGCCATTTGTTGATTTTCTTTTCCAAAAAGTACTTTTTCCAGCCTTGTTAACAAACATTTTAATTGGATTGCAACTTGGACAGTACTTTCCTTAGCAGTGCTTTCACCTGGAGAGACTAGACTTCTTAAATGGCCCATCGCGCCTTCAAATCACCAGACTCGTCATTAATATTGCATTTGTTTAATTAAAGAAGTTCCACAATAATCCCTACTGCGTGTGTTTAGTAATAAAACTGTGTGGCACGAAATGACGTTGAGCAAGAAACAGCTGTCACCGAGTTTTATATTGAACCTTGCAGGGACATGACTCTGAGTAGTTTTTTTTCTTTTTACGACAGACACCGGGCTTGTAGACCAGATGTGTTACACTTGTTCTTTACTTTCCTTTTCACAACCTATTATTTCCATGATCTGCTTCTGGGTTTTGTTCATCCCATGGGCGAATCTGCAGTGACTTCTTATCAGATGTTAGAAGTCGGATTCACAAACAGAACTTAAGTAAGCAGAAAACATCTTGTATAAAGCACCATCTGGGCCTGTGCTAACGCTTCCATTCTTGTACAGTGTCAACATGGTTACTGCACTGTTATTGTGGGGGTATAATTTGTATTCTGCATTTGACAACAAAAGGGGACTGTACTATAGGATATTTTGAATCAGCCCTTATGCATCATGCTGCATTCAGAACATGGATGACCAACAAGAGACCCTCCAGCTATTCAGGGCTACAATTCCCATCCCTTTGGCTGACTTGGGATGATGGGAATTGTAGTTTTGAGAATCAGAGGTCAAAGATACTCAAATCTGTAGGATTAGTAGGATTGTAACTCCCAAGTGCCTTTCAGTCAGGAGAAATATCCAGAAGCATATCATACTGGTACGGTCCAGATGACAGTTCAGCCACAAAATGCCAAGCAGTTCCTCTCTGTACAAGATAAGCAACCAATCCCAGATCTATATTTCCGCTTTCTTGATACTCTTCAGTGAGTTGCAGCTTATCTCTCTAGGCCAGTGGTTCTCAATCTTTTTATGATCGGGGCACCCCTAACACATAATCTTGAACATTCAGGGCACCCCTAACATATTTAATGTAGTTTGTCAAGGGCATAATGAAGGGTACAATGCATAAATATACAGTATTATTATGTCTTATAATCATAATACCAAAATTAAACATGTTGTGCAAAACAATTTCTAAAAATCTTTATTTAAAATTCAATTTTTGCTACTCTTTATAGAAGAACACAGGGCACCCTAAGCTGATGTCCGTGGCACACCAAAGTGCCACGGCACCCTGGTTGAGAATCACTGCTCTAGGCACTCATGAATGAGGGGTCTATGTCTGGATTCCCACACCCTTGTGGCACTCGGAAGGTTATTCTATACATCCCATATACTTAGCCATCTTTGGCTACAAGTCACAAACTCTCCACACTCTACAAATTTACTGTCCCTATTAACTTCTCAAAAAAGAAATAAATCTTGTACCACGTGGCCAGCTACAAAGAGATGCCTCTACTGGTGTCTAGGAATAATTTACACAGACAATCGTGATAAGTTTCACCTCCAGTGGAATTCAAATTTGAAAGGAACTGGCATGAATATATAGCCGGTCATGAATTTTGATTTCATTCTAAACATGCCTGCAAAGAGGCTTGCGTTGTCTTGAAAGCTTGCACTCTAAAGCTACTCATTTAGCCAATAAAGACATCTCTTTTACTCTGTCTCCTCCTAATACCCTTAGGCAGTCTTGAACAGCAGGGTGCTAGAGAGGTGTTCAGTACATTGCAAAGCAATACTTTGTAGTCCTTTCTAGCATCCACTGGGTTAAAGTTAATCTACTTTGTGGAACCCATGATGAGAATATTTGACCATAACTTTCAGCCCTTCTGATGGACTCGGGGGTGCGTTATGAGGTCCTTGCAAGGAACATGGTTGCCTGTTGCTACCCTACGAATAAGTGGCATTTAACAGGTTAACTCAATGGTTGCCAAGTATGCTTAAGTCATAACACAGACATGTCTGTTTTTAAATTGTGGCACATGCAATAGGGAAATCATGATTTTGGTGAGGCCGATGTACTAAGAAATTGGTGCAATTCTGGAGTAAGCCAACTGTACCATAGGGAACAAATAAAAAAGACCTAAATTGTCATTCATTTTAATGTGGTTTTATAAGGAATATAAACACACGAAAAATAAATAGGTTGATATAACCTAATATATCTTACTCACAGCTAGCATATGTAAAACAAAAACCCCTGGAGGAGAGGCTCGCCCGGTCAGCAGTGCGCCTCCATGGGTACTTGTCCTGGGTACTCTGGATCAGGCAAGAGAGGTTGGCCACCACCCACTGGTATACGGGCAAGGCAAGTAAATTCAGTGCTTGCTGGGGTGACAATTGCCAGCCAAATTCCCTCCAGCAATCAACTCCAGAAATACAGTCTGAACTTTTATTAAGGAGAGAACTGACTTTATTTGCAATGTACAGTGCTTTTTATACACTCCCAACTGGCATCCTTTTTTTGGGACAGTGCTGACAAAGTGTCCAGTAGGGGGAGCCCCAGGGGACCAGTCAGAGACAGTATTTTAGT
This sequence comes from Rhinophrynus dorsalis, assembly GCA_037306005.1. Taxonomy (NCBI): domain Eukaryota; kingdom Metazoa; phylum Chordata; class Amphibia; order Anura; family Rhinophrynidae; genus Rhinophrynus; species Rhinophrynus dorsalis. The sequence goes on along the minus strand of CM074725.1, from coordinate 207,813,854 downwards.
CTCTTTCCAAACCAGAAAAATGTCCTTGAAACAGAACTTGTCTCACAACAGGGATTAATTAGTATTCCTTTGTTGTCACTCTACAGAAGGCTTCCTGTCCTAAGCCCTCATAGTAACTGATAGTTTTAGGCTTCAGAACCTTATGTACACAGAACAGTGGTACATACCACTGGGAAACACAAAGCATACACCAAATTATATAACAACGGACATAGAAAAAGGGACATGGTAGCAGGGAACAGTTTGCTGGGCTTAACCTTTATGTACGGAGTATTCTAGTTCTCTGCTTCCAACATAGTACATGCACTTACAATACAACACACTGTTACATTACTTTACTACTAGGTAACTAGGAGCCTACCATGGTGTAGGTAAAATTCAGTCTCTTACTAGAAAAGTCAATGGCAGATGTATTGTCTGTAATGTCCATGTAACTCAACAGTCCTCGTACATTACAGCGACATGAGGGGTTAACCTCCCGTTTCTCCATTCCAATCCTAAATTTGGTTTTAAACTCTTTGAGTGCCAGAGGGGTACGGAATGCATTCCGTACCCCTCTGGCACACAAAAGGTTAAGGACAAGGTAGTTTTTTATGTGAGAGGACCAGGGCCATTTCATTGGCTGAACTGGCAAATATGAGCTCCGAATTTGGAGCAGTCCGTTCCAGTCTCCCGAGATGATCGCAGCACGATTGTTTAACCCATGACGTGCCAGGACCTGGCACATCCAAGGACATTAAGGGGTTAAATCATTAGTAAATTGTCCTGTTCAGAGAGGATTTATGTCTTTGCTGTTTCTATTGAGAGATGAGAGCAATTTGTTTAGTGCCCACTCCTTTTGTATTCAGAAAGGCTATTCTCATATTTCTGCACATGAAGTATATGTTAATTAAGTTTCATTTTTAGGTGTTGGTTTTCCTTTAACCCCTTGAATGCTAGAGAGCTGTCAAAAATAATAAAAATGTGGACTAGCCTGGTGCCGTTGCACATAAATGTGTCATGACGCCTTCTGATAATCTCTGGATTAATTTACCTAGGTAGCAGTCATTGTTAGCTGCCATTTCCTGTATATAGTGATCTCTTTATATAGTGACCTTTAGGTCACACGTCCTCAGAACAAACAAGAGGTTAACATGAATGGCTTGTAGTGGACACCAGTCTATCAAAAAGTAAACAGATGGTAATAGCAGGGAACAGAGATCAGCTGTAAATAGATTTTCCTGGCTGCTGTATAAAGGATAACTTCCATGTTGTCCTGTTGTTAACCCTTTGCGTGACAGGTAATCAATGCATTGTGATGCAATGTTGGTACCTCTCAGGAAATCAAAGGTTAAACAAAATATGGTATCTAGCTGGGCCTATTTGTCATAAATGATTTTTATATGGATGTACTGCAGGTCTGAATAAACAACTATACAGCAAGAAATCCAGGACTAGTCTGGGATAAATTATAAGAGATGAAAGATATCTATCCCAAACCTTCCCTTCCAGTGTAGAGACCAGCTCAGTGTAAGAGGCTTCTTAACACTTTAAATTGTGGGTTGCACACGTCTCTGTTTATTAAAGGGATAAAGTTCCTAAGTACTGAGGGTTGCAGTTTGCATCCTGTGATTCTACTAGCAGCTGTCATGTATGCCTCCATCGACATGACATTGAGGACCGGCTGAGAGGGTGTTATCTGTAGACCAGTGAATTTCAGAAGAACTATTAGGAGTTTCTGGCCATAACAATATGGGGGGGGGGTGTAATTAGGTGTTACTTATCCCTTCATAATGTCACAACAATGAGGGGGTGGGGGTAACATTGTGTTACCCCTCTGGCACTCAAAGGGTTAAAAATTGAAGGGTTAAGAATTGAAACTGTATTGTGCTTAGTGTGCATGTATAACGTGTGCATGCATGTTTCTACATATCATCTAGCACACACGCACATAACCTATTATTGTCTTAGGTCATTAAAGTGATAGTAATATTTCACAAAAAAGGCAGCTCTGAATAGTCTTCATAGTATTTGGGCCATGGAGAGTGTTATTTCAGTACTGTTGTAGTTCAAGAGTAGTTGAATGATTAAGTATCCCCCTCCTGCCCCTTTTACCTAGTGTAAGTCACCTCCCTTCAGATGTGGAATCTGGTCTCTTGTCCATTGCTGTGAGCTGTCTGGTCAATCTTCTTACTGTGATCATAAGGAGAACCCTGCCCCCCTTGACAGGTTTTTCCTCAGGTTCACTGAAGTCTGTCCCTCTCTGCAATCCATCTGGACAGTCTTGTTGGTCTGAGGAGAGCAGTGTGACATCAGTAAAAGGGGCGGGAGGGGGATACTATATCATTCAATTACTCTTGAACTACAACTCTGACAGAATTGAAATAACACTCTCCATGGCCCAATTATTATGTAGATTAATCGGAGCTGCTTTTATTGTGAAACATTACTATACTTTTAAGCCTGTCGTACCAGTTTTTCTGTTGTCCTTGCACTACTTGTCACTATGGACCTCTAGTGACACTGTCTTGTGATAGCCCAGGGGAAGAGTGCCTCTGGAAATGTTAGCATGGTATTTTGCTTTATTACAGCAAGGAGATTTTCTATCTATCGTATAAGATGAATCAATGTTTTAGCATTAATGAGCTATTAAGGAGGCCAATTAAACTGTTACATTCTTTATAGTTTGCGGTTTGCTAGCTTGATTTTACAGACTTCCTATTTAGGCTGAAAGCTGGCATATTCATACAAAATCTTTTCTCTAATTTTATTTTTTAAATTGCCTAATTCATAGAGGACTTCCGAGCAGAACCCATTGTAGATCCATACAGAGCCGCTCTGCACTGATAAGAGATATTGGCTTGCGCATTCTCCAGATTAAGTATAGAGCACTGCTAAGCAATTCTGACACTTGACGGATGCAAGAGGCAATCGTTTATCTGTAAATGAGGTCAGCTCTCCTCTGTGCCCCTTGTAAGAAAACAGAAGCCGTGAAAAAAAATCAATGCTCCCATTTCCCTTTTACTCTTGTTTTCCTCTGAAAGAAAGGTTCATATCATAGAATCTTGCTGCATATTGTACTTTTCACTGAATAATTGGGGAAATAGCCTCCACCCCCAGTTCTTTTTTTCCCCTCTCTGAAATGTGCAGCATTTGAGAACTAATGACCCTTTCATAACCCCCTGTATTCTAGAGACATCTTCGTTGCGATGCATTGGAGGTTTTGCTACATGTCATTCCCAAACTGGATGGAGTGGGGGGAGTAAAACTGTTCCAAGGGTGCAAAGGTCTGATTCAGGACCAGTCATCTGCATTGGTATGAAACAACCATATCTGTATTGGCAAAGTGATACTGGTTCCAAGTTTGGATAAAAAGAGTTCAGAGGACAGTTATAAACTTGACGTTTCTAATTCTGATTAAAGGGATAGTAATTGTTAATTTTACCCTGATGTAATATTGTAGGCATTAAAAAAAAAAAAAAAAAAAAAAAAGACGATCGATGTAAGTCTTATCTCTCAAACCTTTTATGGTTTGAGAGATATCGCTTGTTAAAGTTACCTCTTCCCGTCTGTTTTAGTCAGCTCAATGCTCTATGGGACAGCTGCAGATTCTGGTCATTTGAATGGATGGAAGCTCTTCAGCAGAGCCGAAATCACGCTATTTAGAAATAAACACTTCATTGGAACGGTCTACAAAGTGTGCTTGAAAACCAGGCACACTTTGTAGACCATTCCAATGAAGTATTTATTTCTAAATAGCGCAATTTCAGCTCTGCTGAAGAGCCTCGGCCTGGTCAGATGACTGGAATCTGCAGCTGTCAGCGCGATGGCAGACTTCACTGAAACAGACAGGAAGAGGTAACTTTACCAAGCGATATCTTTCAAACCATAAAGGTTTGAGAGATAAGACTTACATCGATGTTCATCTTTTTTTAATACCTACAATATTACATGAAGGTAAAATTAACCATTACTATCCCTTTAACGTACATTTGGCATAGAGCTCATATATATTGGTTTGTTCGAATGTCTGCAACAAAAAACATTATAGCTTGTTTTCATCAAAATGTATATTATAAAATGCAGATGTTTGCTAAAATACATATATAAAGTGTTAAATCTGTTTCAGATTACAAAAGGGGGCATCAGGGTTTTGTGAAAATCAAATGTTTGGGAACCGTTGGGTAAAATAAACCTTTAACCCCTTTTGTAAAGTTTATTCTCATTAACACAACAAGGGTACCTCTACTGCTGAGAGGTATTCAAAAGTTATTACAGCTCAAACTTGAAAATTTTTTAGATGCAATATCATAGTGGCCTGAAATTGTACAGTGGCGCTGTTACTACACCATCCTATGGAGATTTATGGTTAGCGCCAAATCTGTCCATAGGATGGTGTAGCAACAGTGCCACTGTACAATTTCAGGCCACTGTGATAATGCACCTAAAAAAATTCAAGTTTGAGCTGTAATAAAATTTGAATAAAACACCTTTCAGCAGTGGTAGTACCCTAGTTTTACTCATGGGGATAAACCCTACAACTTATTTTTTGCATTTTGAGTATTACTATCCCTTGAAGTTAATTCTGCATTTAAAGCTGCCTATCCCTGACAAAAGCAAACGTTTAATTAGGGGCCATATGCAGAAAGTAAAAGACAAGCAATTTTGAAGCAACTCAACCTCACCATGATGGGGAGATATCAATTCTTATTGATTTAAAATTTGCTTTTAACCTCTTGAATGCTAAAGAGGTCTTCAACACTTTGCACATGACTGTTAATCCTGTTGTTGTAGGGAGCTGTGACCTACAGGCAGACTTCAATAGATTTTACTATGTACATGTTATTGCAGTTATCGGACCTTTATGGTAACGAGTACCCCAGCAGTCCCAAAAATACTGAGTACATAGAACATTTTACGTACATATCTGTGAACATAACAGCAAGCAAAAGGTAGGCAATCCATACAGTAAATCAGTGAGAAAAGCAAAGTAGATTCTTGGATGTATTGTAAGAGGCGTTAGCCGCAGTTGAAGATATTAAAGCTACTTTAATGGTCACTGGTAGAGCCTTACCCTGGTGGAGATGCACTGAGGCTCGTTGTTATGGTGAAGCACATCTGGTAATGTGTAAAGATCGCTTCTCTAGAGAGAATACAACTCTTTTATGCATTAGGTATTATGTATGCATTGGGAGCAGGATAGACTGACTGTTAAACATGGTGTTGGAGTAAAGGTGGCAATGTTTTGGAGAGGGGGCAGACGGGAAGCATTCTCAGACTTCAGCACCAAGAATCACAGCAGCCCTCTCAACCCTTTGAGTGCCATGGGGTTAGCAATGAATTGGAGTGTGGAGTAAGCAGCACATTGCAGACCACACTTTGCAGAGCAATTCATTGCTAGCCCCATGGCATTCAAAGGGTTTAGGTGTTACCTGTCTGCTTTGAACTAAATGTTACAAATCCCATTGCACACACCTTGCATTCAAAGTTAAACAGAGCATTGCCACTGGACTTGCAATCAGCTGTTTGAGTGGCTGACTTCTGAGTGTACGGTAACAGCTGATAGGAACACAATAGTGGAGACCAGCCCTCTATCAGATAACCCTTTGAATGCTAGAGGATTGTGCAATGCATTGCACAGCTCTATGGCAGTCTTTGGGTTAATGGGATTTATAGCATTTAGTTCAAAGCGGGCAAGAAGCACCTTAACCCTTTCAATGCCACAGGGGTGAGCAAGGCAGTGGTCTGCAGTGGCTACTTACTCCACTGGCACTCAAAGGGTTAAGGGAGGGCTGTAAAGATAGCTGTGGCTTGTAGACGGCTAAAGTGAGATCTTATCTTTGTAAACCTCAGCATAGGTAGTTATTGGAGCCACATTAACAGTTACACCCACAGGAATACGAATCAATAAGCTGCATTTCAGTATGTAATAAGCCATTGTTGAAGTAGTCACTGCAGAATCATACACATGGCGAAGGCATAGTGGATTCATGGCGATATCTGCATGTTTGCATGAAGATATAATTGAAGCAAATACGCCACAATATTGCCAACTTGGCCTCTTATCGACCCTTTGTTCATCTTCCCCCTGGAACATTGTGTACAGTTCTGGAGACCGCATCTCCAAAAGACAGTAATAATCTGAAGTTTAGTTCAGTGAAAAGTGATTAAATGGTTAAACCTTTGAGTGTCAGAGGGGTACGCAACGCATTACAAAGCAATGCGTTGCATATTTCTCTAGCACTCAAAGGGTTAAGGGTATTCATGACACAGGGTACCAGGATATACCCAAAGAACTTTATATGTATAGGTTGGAAGAGAGGAGTGATGAGATCTAAACCTTTAAATATATTAAAGGGATAGTAATACTTCATTTTATCTTTATTTTATTTTGTAGGCATTAAAAAAACATGAAGAATGATCTAACTCTTATCTCTCAAACCTTTACGGTTTGAGAGATATTCACAAGCAAAGTTTCCCCTCACTGACCAAAATGGTCAAGTCTGCCATCTAGCTGTCAGATTTGGAATCCGGTCCGTAGACTAGCTGTGGCTCTACAGCAGAGTCGAGATTGTGAGATATAAGAAGAACTACTTCATTCGAATAGTTTACAAAGTGTGTCTGGTTTGCAAGCACACTTTTTAGACCCTTCCAATGAAATAGTTATTTTTATATCTTGCGATCTCGGCTCTGCTGAAGAGCCACCACTTGATCTACGGACCAGATTCCAAATCTGACAGCTAGATGGCAGACTTGACCATTTTGGTCAGTGGGGGGAAACTTTGCTTGTGAATATCTCTCAAACCATAAAGGTTTGAGAGAGAAGACTTTTATCGTCCATGTTTTTTTAATACCTACAAAATAAAATAAAGATAAAACGAAGTATTACTATCCCTTTAAGAGATTTAATACAGGTCAGGAGGGAAGCATTTTTAGGAAAAATAATCTGAATTTAGTGGGTGTGAAATTCCGAGGTAATTTGCATAAGGGAATGATGATGGATTTCCCAGCAGAAATGGTAGGGACTAATACTGGGATAGGCCTAAGTCTGTTCTGAGAAGAATGTAAGATTGTGTCTTTAATTAAATTGGAAAATTGGCAGAATAGGTGAACCAGATGGTTCTTGTCTGCTGTCAAAATATGTTTGTCATTTCATGTGATGGCAAGTTGTGTTTTATCATTAGACACCTTTACAAAGCATCCAATTACCTTCTCAGACTTAAGTATTTCTCTTTGATCTTTTTCATTCTGATTGGATTCCTAATAACGATTACAGTAATTGCAATAGCTCAACCTGTTTTGTTTCCAACCAAACATCACTAAAGATCCATTTACCACGGCAGCAGTATAACTTGCCGGCATGAGAAAAATGGTTGATTCACATTGAAATTGACAGGCCCTGTTATCCTTTGTATGCTAGGCTAATATATATATTTTCTGTGAAGAAGTAATGTGGCAGCTGGGATTTTTATAGACATATCAGTTTTTTCACTGTACCTTGCAGAATGAGATTTTGGATGTGGGCAAATGTTGAAACATTTTCTCTCCCAGAGCAAGGAAATGTTGGTTTATATTTGAAGAAACACATCACATTTCTGGTTGAACTGAACACATTCTGTACTAAGAAAAAGCTGTACTGCAAATCTTTCATCTTGCAATAAAAAGGATTGAAGGTATTTAACTATGTTGGCATAAGATAGACAATAAGATCCTGCAATGACTGATTGAATTTCAGACTGTACCAATGTATATGAGAATATCACGTTTTGCAAAGTGTGATCCCATGGTAAGAAGCTTGTTAACTACCAACTGACTGCTGTGCCATTGCGTAGCCTCAAAATAATTGCTATTCTCCTTTTTCAATTCATCGGTGGATTGAGATCCGCAATTGAAGTCTGAGACTTGGATGCGTTTCACACTGGAGCTTGGAATTGAGCAACAATGCAGTTGTACTCCTTTCTCCCTTTATACTTACATATGCCAACTCTGCATGCTCCTGGTGATCTTCTCACTGGGGGGATATCGGCAAAACATGTTTGGCTGAAGCATATATAGGCTGCCATTGTTTCAGTTGTTGCAGTGATCGTTGCAGTGATTCGTGGGACAGTATGAACGATCTGCATATCATTGTATAGGTCATCATACAAGTTTGCTTTGTTGCATTATTACAGAAATCTTGGATATACACAGTGAACGTATAGCATGCTGCCTTTAGTTTTCCTTGATGTTTTAATTTCAAGTTAACAACCAAACCGGAGGCAGTCGGCCCTACTTTTAGGGTATTGGTACAGTGGTAAAATTCTGCTTGAACGTGGCCAGTTGCAAAGGCTTTTAAGCTCTGAATTCACTTGCTGCATTGCAGCTCCAATAGGCAGAGTCCAAGTGCTGGCAGTCTGAATTCTGTTCTCAGTTGAGTTACACTACAGCAAAAGTGGAAAATCTGAATCCCGAAAGGTCTGGTTGGATTACAAACTCATTATTCTGCACAAACAGCTGGCTGATGATGGGAATTGTAGTCCATTGATAGCTTGAGGTGCTCAGATTGTCCATGCTTTCCATACAGTGACTGTAGAGTCAGTTGCTGAGGTCCATTTTATGACGCACAGATATCCAGAGCATAGCAAAGACACACTCTGCAACCGCTCCTAGTTTGGTGTGACCATGAGAGCAGGCCTGCCCAAGAAAACACACACACACACACACACACACACACACACACACACACACACACACACACACACACACACACACACACACACACACACACACGTTAAGAATTTGCCAACTGATAAATAGCTACATATTTATCAATTTTAAATTACAAGCAATATATTTATCATTTGTACAGTTTAAGTATTTGTAACCATTATCACTGTTTTTTTTGTTTTTTTAATTTAACCTTTGAGTGCCAAAGGGGTACTGAATGCATTGCAAAGCAGTACATTCCGTACCTCTCTGGCACTCAACGGGTTAAATGTTAACCCTATTAGCACCAGAGGAGTGTGCAACACATTGCTCTAAAAGGTTATTCATCAATGGGTTAGAGGGTTACACACTTTCTTTCCCCCCCGACCTAATATTAATCTCTTGCATTCTAGAGACGTCTCAAATGTAAAGCAGTGCATTGGAGAAGCAGCAGGTATCCAAGGGGTTAATTTAAGAAATGTTCACTTTGTTGTGATAGTACGTCCCTTATAATGTTGTACAGACTGGTAGAATTGTAGAAGAGAAAATTGTCATTGTTATGATGTGGATTGTTAGTTGAGGGAAGTATGTCAACCCTGCCCCCCCCCCCCCTTTATTTATTCATTATTGATTTACTTTACAATTGCAGGGAATTACTTTTTATTCACTTGTTGCCAGCAGCGCTCTAGTCCGTTGCTCAGCAATGTATTATTGGCTCCTGTGACAGCTGAAAGTTTTGGTATTTCCTATATAACACTGACTCCTTCTCTCTGCTTTTGTTGCAGCTCTACTGAAAAGTCATTTCCTTGGAGATCCGCAGGTATGAGAATCCTAATCCCCAATATCTAAGAATGTTTTATTATTGTTACTATGTGTCTGAGAGTCTTTGTATGAAAGACATTCTTAGCGTATGTTTAAGTATTGTCACTAAAATTCTTAAAGATGAGTCGTATTTATAAACTTGTCATTGAGAAAATTTGCTAAGGATTTTTTTCCACACACATGCTCATATACTATCACTATGTACTTCCATTAAGAAGTTGTATCTGATATTAATCCTTTGAGTTCCGGAGAGGTACACAACTCATTGCTCTGCACTCAAATGGTTAAAAGCATAATTCTGGAGTGAACTAACTACACTATCGGGGACAAATAAATATTCCTAAAATGTCCCGGTGATTTAAGTTAATTCTAGGGAGGGCTCAAACACCTTGCAGAGTTACAGTGGCATAACTATAGGGGTCGCACTCGCAACCAGGCCCGTCACTCCAGGGGCCCGGCCGCCCCCTGCTACCCCTCCTCCTGGCGCCCGCAATCTCCCTCCAGTGCTCTAGTAATGCAGAGTGCTGGGAGATGACATCATCTCTCAGCGTCCTGAATTACAGAAGAGGAGAGCACGGGAGCTCAACGCACCAACCCGTCTCTCCTTCAACTCCACTGGACCCCAGGGATTGGGAGGTAGGAGATGGGGGCATTGTGGAGATTGGGGAGGGGTATTGTGGAGGGCCCGGGGGCCAATGTGGTTGGGGGGTGGGGGGACCCATGGCACTTCTTGCACCAGGGCCCGGAGGGTTCTAGTTACGCCTCTGCAGAGTTAACTTCCAGAATAGCAGCGTTACCTACACAGGATGTACACATAGTTCTGTTTAGTCCTAAAAGGGCCAGAGTAGCATATTGCTTGGAAATATGTGTTGAACACCTTTCTGTTCCTTAATCCTTTGAGTGCCAAAGGGGGGGGGGGTATCCAGTGCATTGCAGTGTGTTGGATACCCCTCTGGCACTCAGTTAAAGGGCTAATTCCTTGCATACCACGGTTGTCTTGTAATATGTTCTAGGCATAGGACACACTAGAGGTTACACACTACTTTAGTCTTTCATCTTTCTTATCTCCTCCTGCTGTCATCTTCCCTCTTGGAACAAGTGATGGACTCTGTTGTCTTCACCATTAATCCTACATGTCAGGCCATATGCACAAACAGAAAGTGGAACAATTCTGAGCCAAACGGTTGCACCATAGGTGATGAGTGAACATGTAAAAGGATCTTTTAACCCCTTGAATGCTGTAGATGTGGAAGACCTCTGCAGCATTGAAGTGGTTAAACTCCCTATTGGAATCTTCATTTGTCCCCCACTTGATTTTGTGCATATGCTCCATTGTGGTATTCTGATGTGAATTAACTCTTTAGATGTCAGATGGAGACCCCCAACACAAATCCTTACAAATTTGAAGACACTAATTTGGTCACAGTATTAAATAAAATGCTTAATTTCAATGTACATTTCATTGTATTTATTTTAACCCAATTAAGTACCAGAAGGGGTTGCGATCTTTTCAGTCATGCATGGCAACAGCCCAATACTTTTTCTTCACCAAAGCCACAGTGTACTGCGTGTCACACTAACTTTACAATTCTGTATAGGAGTTTGCTACAGTGATCCTAGTGCAACACTAGCCAGAAGGTCCCTGTTCAATGCCTTGGCTACAGCGTATGCATGACATCACTCCCTGTAAGCTCAATGAGCAGGGCATCTGCCAATGATATCAGTGGTTTAATATCAAAATATATAATTAAAGTAAAAGATCCTAATAATAAATACACACCATACTGTGGCCAGAACATCCTACTTGCCCCCATGAATTTTGCCTACGTCATATGGTGGGAGGGAAGTCAAAAATGTTAGAATAGACCGTCCTGCCAGGAATCATGCCTACCATGGAGAAAGGGGAGCAAGTTGGTAATGGGAGTTTGGGAGTCTGGACTTTCTGAGTAGTTGGGCAATAAATGCCAACATTGTGATCGAAATGTTGATTGAATAAACCAGCAACATTTGTTCATCCACGGAGGGGACATGAATATAATTTTGCCTTTATGTAAGAGATCACATCATCAGTCAGTCTTGCTTGTCATGTCCATTGAGCTGGACATGACAGTAGCTGTCAGCTTTTTCATGCTGAAGCGGGCAGAGTTCATGTCTTTGAAGGGTTATGATTTAATATGTTTAGTGAGAAGAGTTTGAAGTCTTTCTAGCAACTCTTGTGTCTGCCTCCATGATCATGACATCCAGGACCAATTGAATAGGGCAAAATTCAAATGACCATTGTGTTTTTGTGGCCATAGGAAGCTGAGTGTGTGTACTAGGTGGCGTTAATATGAGGTGTTTCCTCTACTTTAAAGGGATAGTAATACTTCATTTTAACTTTATTTTATTTTGTAGGCATTAAAAAAACATGAAGAATGATATAAGTCTTATCTCTGAAACCTTTATGGTTTAAGAGATATTCACAAACAAAGTATCCCCCCCCCCCCCCCCCCCGTTCAACCAGATCAGAAGGGAGATGCCCAGGTAGACTGCAGAGAGGGACAATCTTCAATTAAGATAAGGGAAAAACCTGAAAAACTTGTCAAGGGGGGAAGGGCTTTCATTGTTTTAATACAAAGAAAATTGTCCCCTTCTGTTATCTGTCCTGTCATACAACCTGACTCACATCTGAGAAGAGATGGCTTACACTAGGTAAAAGGGGCGGGGAGGGGAACTTTGCTTGTGAATATCTCATAAACCATAAAGGTTTGAGAGATAAGACTTATATCATTCTTCATGTTTTTTTAATGCCTACAAAATAAAATAAAGTTAAAACGAAGTATTACTATCCCTTTAAATAAATATGATAAAAGCAGATAATGTGTGCAATAAAACATTATTCAGTCTATCACTGTCATTTCGATACATTTCCAGGGTGTTATATCATTGATTAGTTTTGTCTGCTTCAATCTGGACATCCTGCAACTACTTGAGACTGATGATGAAGCAGATCTGTAGCAACCCAGTTGCACGAAAGGAGACATAACAATTCTATTGCTTTTGATTTGGCCTTAACCCCACAAATGCCTCAATGGAAATGTTACATAGTTAACATGGTAACGTAGTTGATGAGGCTCCAAAAAGATGTGTCCATCAAGTCCCGCCCATGCCAAAAACACCCCTGTTGATAAAAAGGAAGGCAAAAAAAAGCCCTTTAGAGCAATTTCTAATTTAGCCCCAATTGGGTAAAAAAAAATTCCTCCCTGACTCCAAATGGCAGGCAGATATTTCCCTGGATCAACATCTTATCTGCATTGAAGCCATCTGTCATAATTTTCATTATTATTCTGTGCTAGATAGGCATCCATTGCTTTTTTTGAAAGCAGTTGCACTATCTGCAAGTACAACATGCTGAGGCAAAGAATTCCATAGCTTTACCTCCCTTACGGTAAAGAATCCCTGCCTTTGTTTTAGTCAAAAGCACCTTTCTGCTAGTCTTAATGGATGACCTCTTGTTCTTAGCTTATCTCTTTGAGTAAATAATTCATTTATATAGTTCTTTGTATTGACCTTGAATGTATTTGTGAATGGTGATCATATCACCACTTAGACATCTCTTCTCTAATGTAAACAAACCCAGTATGGCTAGTCTCTCTTTATAACTATGTCGGGAATTTTCATTTGTGCCCTGTCATGCAAGTGGTTTGCTACAGAATTGCTCCAGTTCTCCTAGTTTTTTAACCCTTTGAGTGCCCGAGGGGTACAGAACTCATTGCTTTATTCGTTCCGTACCCCTCAGGCACTCAAAGGGTTAAGGAAGTCTCTAGTACAGTGATTATCAACCAGGGGTCCATGGCACTTTGGTGGTGTGCCTTGAACATCAACTTAGGGTTCCTGCGTTCTGATACGCACAATATTCTTTTTATTATTCATTCTAATTGTTAGAGCTCAGAATCACTATGTATATATTTGGTAACCTCCATTATTTCCTTGACGTATTAGGAGCTCCTTGAGCAGAAAAAGACTGAGAACCAGCGTTGTAGTATCAAGACATTGAAGCTAAATTTGATGGATTGCTTCTGTAACCCAGGCCTCAACCATGGCCTCCTTATCAGAGTTGATGCTGTTCATTATGCAGAAAAGCGTTTTCATTTTATGATCTTGCATATCTAATCTGATTTATTATTTGACACAGGGACTTTTGAAGGCAGTCCATAATGTAAAATACTTCTAATAAGATTCTCGCTAGCGCCGGTATTAGTTTTCCATAGACCTCCGGTATGTTTGTATCATTAAAATGAAGCAGTTCATTTATATTGCTGATAGCTTGACATTCTTTAGACTAATAACACACATCATCATTGACTTGTTAGCGGGTGATTAATACATTCCTAATTATTCAATGTCATTCATACTGTGGTCCCCAGGCCTGAATTAGATTGTTTACATGAGATCCTATAATGCTTTACTGAAAGCAGCTATTTAATCTATGTGGCATAAACAAACACCATTTGAGTGCCAGAGGGGTACACAACGCATTGCAACGCAATGCGTTGTGTACCCCTCTGGCACTCAACAGGTTAACCCTTTGAGTTCCAGAGTGGTACGGAATGCATTCTAAACTTAAGGCACCTGGATGCTATTTAAAGGGGAACTTTCACCCCGCAATAACTAAATCTCCCCTTACTGCTCACCTGGCGACTAGCTGCTTAGTAGCGCTAGTCGCCAGAAATCTTACCCCGTTCTCAAGATTTCGGCGTTTTAAAGGAGCAGGAAGCACGGACGTCTCTTCACAGTGACGTCCATGCGCCTGCGCTGTCAGTCCCCTGTCAGTCCCTTGTGCACCGTACGGTGCACAAGGGACTGACAAGGGACTGACAGCGCAGGCACACGGACGTCACTGTGAAGAGACGTCCGTGCTTCCTGCTCCTTTAAAACGCATATATTTGAAGAACCGGGTAAGGTTTCTGGCGACTAGCGCTACTAAGCAGCTAGTCGCCAGGTGAGCAGCAAGGGGAGATTTAGTTATTGCGAGGTGAAAGTTCCCCTTTAAGTATGTAATCGTGTGAGTGCCAGAGAGATGTCAACCTCATTGTAATGCGATGTGTTGGGATCCCTCTCTGACATTCACAGCATTAACTCTTTGAGTGCAAGAGGGGCACTCGACACTTTGCGAATCAATGTGTTGTGTACCTCTTTGGCACACAAAGGATTAACAGTGCAGTACTTTTTTTTCTTTTCCCCCTGCTTTCCTACTGAGAAAAACAAGGGCACTCCCCCACTGCAAATACAAATTAATTTAAAATTGGTCACAGCTCAAACTGTTAGCTGCAGCATTAACCCTTTGAGTTCCAGAGGGGTACGCAATGCTTTGCATTGCCTACTCCTCTGGCACTCAAAGGGTTAAATGATGTCCAAAAGGCATTTTTTTAAATAATGCACTCCATGGGAGAACACGAGTCACTGACTATTGCTTTCAGTACTAAGTGATCGGAACAGTACCATCTGGCAACCAGAATAGAAAACTGCAGTTTATTATTATTATTATTTATTTATTTTTTATTTTTTTTTTTAAAGCCTCATTCTCTTAAAACTTCTAAATGAAAAATCTCCCAGCAGTCAAAGTAACGTTCTTTTTCTCGGCAGGAAAAGTCTTGTAACATAGTTTTATGGAAAAGTTTGGACACCCCTGGCTAAATTACATTTTTTTGCTGATTTTCAAAGTGAAGGACCCTCTGCAGCAAACAAACTTAAACTTGACATATTTCTGCCAATTGTAATGCACAGTTACTATTTATCTGCTGAACTTACCGAAGTGAAAAAATAAAATAAAACAAAATGTAACATTTGCAAAAGTTCGGGCACCCTTCCTGTGGATCCATTAGTATCATTTTTTGTAAACTCTCAAAATATAGTTTACTCATTAGGATTAGGCCTTAATCTAAATTAGGGGATGACAATTCCAGAGCTTAATAAATTCCCCAACTTTTCAAACCTCTCAGGGTGTTTACAATCAAAACAAAAATGGCCGCCTCTAAGCAGCAGATTGAGGATCAGAAAATAAAGATAATGGACTCTTACAATTCATGGTAAAGCTATAAGATGATATCTAAATGCTTCCTGCTTGCAATTTTCTTTTGGCTGCAGGAAGACTTGTACAATTCTCATTTTTCTGGGTTATGAGGCAAGGGTTGATATTGGTGTACTTGTCTTTTTTTCAACCTAAGTTACTATGCTACTTGTGCTGTCATAACAGAGGTCATCGTCTGAAGTATGCAAAACAACACTTCGATTAGCCAGATGCTTTCTGACACCAAGTGTGGAGGTCTGATGATGATAAAATTTAACTCTCTGGCTATAATCACCACAAATACTTTTGGAGAAAAAGGAAACATTTGAAGAAAAGAGCACTATGCCCACTATTAAGCATGGGGTTGCATCTGTTATGCTTTGGGGTTCTGTGGCAGCCATTGGCACAGGAAATATTTTGTGAGTAGAGGGATGAATGGATTCTACAAAGTATCAACAAATCCCGAAGCTAATGTTCCACAGTCATTGAAGAAACTGAAGCAGAAAGGAGGTTGAATATTACAACAAGAAATTAATCCAAAGCATACCTCAAAATCAACCATGAACTATCTGAAGAAACACAAGCTTAAAGGGGATGTTTACCCCTTCACAACTTTGGCTAAATCATTTCATTATCAATAATAACTAATGGAAAGTGTGTTCTTTTAAAAAAAAAAAAAAAAATCCACCCATTTGCAGAAATTCTAAGTTTAAGTGTACCTCTGTTCTTACTTCTGAGAGACAGTGCTGACCGGATCTGTACCGTAGTCTCAGCTTCTGTCCAGCGTCCTCCAATGATGGAGGCTGTCTGTCTGTAAGCCGGAGGACTCTCATTGGCCAGAGATCAATTTCTGCCAATGAAAGTCTTCCAGCTTAGAGACAGACAGCCTCCGTCATTGGAGGAGACTGGACAGAAGCTGAGACTACGGTACAGATCCAGTCAGCACTGTCTGCCGGAAGTAGGAACAGAGGTACATTTAAACTGCAAACGGGTGGATTTTTTTTTTTTTTTTTTTTTTTTTTTAGAAAAAGAACACACTTTCCATTAGTTATTATGGATAATGAAATGAAACAATTTAGCCAAAGTTGTTTAGGGGCTAAACATCCCCTTTAAGGTTTTGCAGTGGCCTTCATCGTTCACAGACTTGAATATTTTTGAAAATCTGTGGTTAGATGTGAAACATGCAGTGCATGCAAGGCAAGCAAAAAATAGTTGGACTAATGGGAGAAAAATCCTAATGCAAGAGTATGTATACAAGAAATGTTTGGCGACTGGCATTTCTGCCAAAAGGGGTTACTAAGTACTGAGTGATTGGGTGTCCAGACTTTTGCATACGCCACATTTTCTGTTTTATTTTTTCAGTCTGTTAAATTCAGCAAATACATACTAACTGTGCTTTATAGTTTTAAAGTTTAACTTCTTCTCCAAAATAACCTCTTTTCACTTGGAAAATAAAATTGTAATTTGGCCAGAGGTGCCCAAACTTTTGCATACAACTATGTTTGTGTGTATTATATATATTTTGTTTTTAAAGGGATAGTAATACTTCTTTTATCTTTAATTTAATTTGTAGGCATTAAAAAAACATAAAGAACGATATAAGTCTTATCGCTCAAACCTTTATGGTTTGAGAGATATTCATAAGCAAAGTTTCCCCTCACTGACCAAAACGGTCAAGTCTGCCATCTAGCTGTCAGATTTGGAATCCGGTCCACAGACTGGCCGTGGCTCTACAGCAGAGCCGAGATTGTGAGGTAAAAGAAGAACTACTTAATTCAAACAGTCTACAAGGTATTCCTGGTTTGCAAGCACACTTTTTAGACCCTTCCAATGAAATAGTTATTTTTATATCTTGCAATCTCGGCTCTGCTGAAGAGCCACAGGTTGATCTGCGGACTGGATTCCAAATCTTACAGCTAGATGGCAAACTTGACCGTTTTGGTCAGTGAGGGGAAACTTTGCTTTTGGATATCTCTCAAACCATAAAGGTTTTAGAGATAAGAATTATATTGTTGTTCATGTTTTTTGTAATACCAATAAAATAAAGATAAAACAAAGTATTATTATCGCTTTAAGACAAATATACCACTATGCCTCAAGTAAAAGGTTTTTGACCAATGTGTACTCCCAGTCCTCACATATGGCTATGAAAACTTAAGGTTATGCAGAGAAATATGCAGTTTTGAATTCTAAACATAACAAAAAGGGACAGAAAAACATGTTCATGGATTTGTCCACAAACAAAGGTCTGTGATATTATTGAAAGAGGAAAGGGAGTGAAATGGAAATGGGCAGGCCACATAGCAACATACCTCCCAACATTTCATTTCCATTCTGATGTCCTAAAAAGAGGGACAAAATGGTAGAAAAGAGGGACAGAGGGATTTGGATCTCAAAGAGGGACTGTCCCTCCTAACGGGGGACACTTGGGAGGTATGTAGCAAGAACACTTGACTGTAGATGGACCAAACACATTTTAGAATGAATTCCACTCGATTCTAAAGACCCAAGAAGACCAGAACCGAGATGGAAAGATGACATTAACACATTTTTTGGTACACTGCGGCAACATAAGGCACAGGGCCGATGTTGTTGGAGGCTCACTTAGGAGGCCTTCATCCTGCAGTGGATCAACAGCAGCTGAAGATGATGATGATAGGTGTGTGTGTGTGTCTGCTAGTTAACATATTGCTTTCAGAGAGAGATGTATGGGGACAATTCTCAGTTTAGAACAATGATTTTCACTTAGTGTTCAACCACTCCAATGTGGCAGGTTTTCAGGCTAAATCTGCTTGAACACTAGTGGGTGGTCTCATTCATTGTGACTGATATACCTGTGTTTAACTAGGGATATCCAGTAAACCTGACCTGGTGTGCTGTGAGGACTGGAGCAGGCAGACACTGGATTAGAGGAATACATTCTGCTGGCTGGATGTTCTGTATAAGGGGCAAGCTGCAGGAAAAAGTGGGACCTTTGTGAAGCAAATCCGCTGCACCAAGAGACAAATGGAAACCCCTCATTTTAACCCCCTAAATGCTGAAGAGATCTTCAGTGCAGTTGGCTTGCCCCTGAATTGATGATGTTTGCTTCTGCACATGACCCTGGAAGTCTTTTATTTTGACTACTTCATGCCTGCTTAACCCTTTAAGGAGCAGATGGGTGTGCAGTGCATTAAAAAGTCCTTAAAGTGTTAAACTGGACCTAATGCCTTGATTCAAGTTTGCATACTTGAAAACCATTAAAACTGCCTATGTGTTACGTTAGCTGAAAGAGCAGCAAATGTACAGTTAAGGAAATATTCATATTTGGTACTGTATTCTACCAGTTGTGATACAGTTGGTACCAGTGACATTTCTTATGCTAATGAAGGCTTTCAGTGAAGTTTGTTATGATAATTTAGCTCTGTGCTGTACCAGGAGACTTCCACAGTAACACAGTTGACAAGGCTGAAAAAATGACATGTGTCCATCAAGTCCAGCCCACTGCCAAAATGGCAGTCAGATAGTTCCCTGGATCAGCATCCTCTCTCTATAGGCTTTTCATTGTTTCCAGAGATAAGCATGAATATTTCCTAAACTCTGCATGTGCTGGACTTTAGGTTAACATGATGCATAGGCAGTTTTTCTGATGTTTTCAAATATTAGAAAAAAAAAATTCAGCGTGATAGATCCACATTAAAGGGATAGTAATACTTCAAAATTACTAATCCCTGTTGTGTAGCCATTAAAAAAAGAAGAAAAATGCCCCCAGGGGCATCTGTCAAACCCATATGGTTTGAGAGATAACCGCTTACAAAGTTTCCCCCCCCCCCCCTTCCCTGACATTAGTGTTCTAGCTGGCAGCAGGGAAATCCGGTCCTGGGACCATCAGAGGTTCTACAGCAGAGCCGAGTTTGTGTTAATGAAAAATAAATCTTTCACTTAAAAGATCTTCTATGTGTGCTTGCAAACCAAGCACACGTAGAAGACCTTTTAAGTGAAGTATTTCTTTTTCGTTAACTCTATCTCTGCTCTGCTGCAGAGCCGCGGCTTATCCCAGGAGCGGATTTCCCTGCTGTCAGCTAGAACACTGACGTCAGACAGGGGCGAACTTTGTAAGTGGTTATCTCTCAAACTATAAGGGTTTGACAGATGCCCCTGGGGGCATTTTTCTTCTCTTTTAATGGCTACACAACAGGGATTAGTAATTTTTAAGTATTACTATCCCTTTAAGGATCAGACAGATAAGAGCCTGGATTATCTCCTTAAAGCCATTCTTGTGGCTTTTTGTGCCGCTTTATGCCCCACCTTTGCAGTTTCTTGGGTGATTAGAGCAATTGCTGTCGGGGTGTGGGGACAGCCTATGGGTGCTGTCTATGCAGAAACGCCTTGCGGTCTCTATGATCCTTGAGGTTAATGTGTATATGCATGGTTGGTGGATGATCCAAGTGAGCTTCAGCCAGACATTACTGACTAATGGTTGTCCATTCTTTTGGAGCTTACAGTGAGTACTGCAGCCTATGATTTATCTTGTGTGAAAGGGCTGCCTAAGGCCCCTTATGTCAGTGTGCAGTAGAGTTGTATTATGTGAGGCTTTTGTGTGTGTTCGTGGAGTAATGCATTGGCGCCTTCTCGAACATCCAGGGGGATAAAAGACCTATTTTAAATCGAAGAGAAAGTTGAGAATTTGTTTTTGTCTCCCTAGGGTGTGGATGGTTTGCTCTAGAATTGAGTCAGATATCTCTCTGGCACTCAGAGGGTTAAAGTTATTAGCGGGTACCTTTTTAAAGCTTTGCTTTCATATTCCTATTTCTCTGTTGTCCAATACAGGTTACTGGTAACTTTGGGTAGGCGATCCGCCCCTTTAATTGTAGGCAGGAACAATTCTAGACTTGTATACAGGGGGTGGAGCCTACCTTCCCTCCTTGGCTGCAGCTAGCCAACCAGCTCTAGAAAGATTTGTTCCTTGGTGAAGACACAGGCAAGAGAACAGTTCTGCTATAGTTTTAGTAATTTTTTGTTTTTCTATTGGAAATGGAATACCACCATTAGGCAGATTACCAAAACTGACAATGCCCTTAGATGTGGCTACTCAGTAACCAGGTGCTTTTTGTGAACCTTAAGCCCTGGGGGGGAAATCTTGGCTACAAGTTCTTTCCTCTGGAGTTGCCCACAGAGGCTTCTTCTTAATACATGGTAGTCTGAAGACAGAAGATCTGCAGGAAAGATGAGCAACCCTTTGAGTGCTGCAGGTCCACATGTCCCACAGTGTCCCTCTGCACAGGGGTTTACCTTTGGAGTTCCTATTGCACACTCCTGCACTCATTGGGTCTATCTGTATGTCTGTTGGGTGTTTTGGAGCAGGTTTATGTGGTACTTTAACCCTTTAGCTGCAGGTTTTGTATCTTTTGGGGGATTTCTGACACTTTTCCTACCGGTTCAGTGTTTTTTGGGTATCCTAACATGTTCTAGTGATGTTTTATGCTTTTTTATTTTACTGTTTAAATTTTGTAAAATTTGATAAAGTCGCGCTTTACCGCATAGGCGCCATTGCTCCTTTCACTTCTATGGGACTGTGCAGTTTGGGACATATCTCTGCAACCACTTAACCCAGCGACTTCAGAGATGGTTCATTTTTCCTGTCTGCCCTCGCTCTATCATCCGGTTCATGTTTCTAGTGTGTTGGGGGGCTCAGGGGGCTTCGGGCACTGTTTGGGTACTTTTTCTGGAAAAAACTACATTTCCCATGAGCACTTGCTTTGCACCCTCGTTTCTGATTGGCAGGTGCAAGAGTTCAAGGCTGCTACCAGGGACCCTTGGTCTACATTTCAACTCTTTCCATCCCAGTTACAGGGCGTCTTCCATTCTTGGCAGACCCCCTCCTCCGTCAAGTCTTCCCTGCCAAAACCTTAGGGAGTACCTGACGTATCAGATTCCTCTGAGGAGGAACTGCTGGTGGATTAAAATGTTGAGGAATGTTCTGCTGTGGACTCCTCTCTGTTTTTTGGGGATGCTTTTGAGGCTGATCCTGATCCCTTGGCTGAGGGCCTGATCAGGGCTGTTTTGAATACCCTTAACATTACATTAGTTCAGGAGGTTCCTTCTGATCCCTCTGAGGTTTTTCAGGAGCCTAAAAAGCCCCTTACATGCTTTCCACCTAACCCCACTCTTGACTGCCTTGTGTCTGAAGAGTGGAAATCACTGGACAGGAAACCTTCTGTTTCCAAGAAATTTGCCAAGCTTTATCCCTTCTCTGAGGCAGCACTTGCTCAGTGGGTTCATCCCCCCAAAGTGGATGATCCTATCTCCAGGCTATCTAGTCTACTGCCTTGCCAGTATCTGATGCGTCCGCTCTGAAGGACTGGACTGACAAGAAACTTGAGGTCTCCCTCAAGTCCATTTTTGCCACTGCCGGTACTGCCATGTGTCCAGCATTCGCAACAGCATGGGTGAACCGGGCCATTGCGGTCTGGACTGAACAGCTCACCCTGGCTGTCCGTCAGGGTGCTCCTACTTCGGATATGTTGTGCCTTCTTGCCAACATTTCTGAGGCACAGCACTATGTTTCTGCTACCTTATTTGATGCCGTTTGGTGGCTAGGGTTTCCACCATGTCTGTGGTTGCCAGACGGGCTCTTTGGCTCACGATCTGGTCTGCTGACACGGTTTCCAAGAAATCATTGCTCTCCTTACCTTTTCAAGGTACTTCTTTGTTTTGACCAGATCTTAAAGATCTGACCAGTGAGGCCACAGGGGAGTAAGAGTACCCTTCTACCTTTGGTCCCCAGGAAGAAAACGCCATTGAAGTGTTATCCGTATTTTCGTTCCTTTCAGACTGAGACACGTCCTGCAAACCAGATGGTTCCCTCAGCTCTGCGTGCATCCTACAAGCCAAAACAGCAATGGAAGCCCAAGGTCTCCTCCAAATACAAGGCTTCCAAGCCTTCTTCTGCATGACTCACTGAACCCAGGTCCCCACTCTGCTATGGGTGGTCGTCTGCGTCACTACCACAGCATCTGGCGGACCAGTGGGTTTTACAGGTGGTGAAGGAAGGGTACAGGATCCCTTTTCTCTCTTCCTCCCTTCCGCTTCTTTCCTTCTCATATACCTCAGGGCATGGAGAAATGCCGGCTGTTCAACGGCGCTATTCAGGCTTTTCTGGACAAGGGTGTTCTAGAGCCGGTTCCAGTTTAGGACAGAGGTATGGGTTTTTACTCAAACCTCTTTGTGGTCTCCAAAAAGGACGGTGGTTGTTTCCCCATTTTGGATTTGAAGGATCTCAATTCCTTTGTGATCCGGACTCATCACCAGGAGTCTCTACGGACGGTGATTGCTGCTATGTCCCCAGGGGAATTCCTTGCATCTCTGGATCGTCAGGACGCATATTTACACATCACCATTCATCTCAGATTTGCCTGCGACCGAGGGCATTTTCAGTTTTCAGCTCTTCCCTTTGGTCTGACTACAGCTCCTCAAGTTTTCAACCGTGTCCTGGGAGCCTTTGTGTCCGTCCTCCACCGGCACGGCATCAGAGTTACTCCATACATGGACGACCTGCTTCTGAAAGCCCCCTCTGCGGACCTTCTTCATCAGCAGGATCAGCTATACAGTCATGCTCTCACCCATCACGGGTGGATCATCAACATGGACAAGTCAGATCTTGTCCCATCCCAGAGTCTGGTCTTCCTTGGCCTTCTCTTCGACACTCGGCAGAGCATGGTGTTTCTCACAGACAAGGTGGCTCGCCAGATCGCCCACAGGGTTTCTGCGGTTCTGGCTCAAGATCCAGTTCCCGCTCTCTAGTGGGGAAATTCATCTCCACCATAGAAGCAGTCCCGTTTGCCATGGCGCACACCAGGGAACTCCACAGGTTTGCGATCCAGGTGTGCAGGGGCCAGCCAGACCTTCTGAAGATGTCAGTATCCCTTCCTCTTCATGTGGAACTGAGTTTGTCATGGTGGCTCGACCTCTCCAGTCTGCTGAAAGGAAAGCCCTTCCTGGTATCCTTCTGGACCATGGTGACGACGGATGCCAGTCTCTCTGGTTGGGGAGTGGTCCTGTGTCTCCTGAGTGCTCAGGGTCAGTGGTTTCCAGAGGAATCTCTCCTTCCCAATCAGTGTGTTGGAGCTTCGGGCGATATTTCATGCCCTTCATCATTAGACATCTCAGCTGGAAGACTGTCCAGTTCGGGTACAAGACACAACAGGAAGGTTCCGAGGTTCGGCTCTCGGGGAGGGACCCTCTAGCTCTGGCGGTTGATGCAATGTCCATTCATTGGTTATTCATCTTTCTTCCCCTCCCAATGTTGCACAGGGTGTTACGGCAATTGCGACTGGAACGCTGTCCAGTCATTATGGTTGCTCCGTACTGGCCTTGACAGGCTTGGTTTCTGGAGCTGCTGGATCTGTCAGTGGCGAAGCCATTCTGGCTCCCTTGCCTTCCGTATCTTCTTCTACAGGGTTACCTGTGGAAGGAAGATGTTAATTGCCTAACTTTGACGGCTTGGAAATTGAATCCTCAGTATTGAAGAAGAAAGCCTTTTCTTCTGGTGTGGTGGCTACTATGCTCAGTGCCTGCAAACCTGTTTCTTCCAAGATCTGCCATCGTGTCTGGTCGACCTTTCGATCTTGGTGTGCTGACAAGGACCTGTCTCAGGAATTTGATCTTCCTATGGTCCTGGCCTTTTTGCAGGACGGTGTGGACAAGGGCCTCAGTTTGAGTTCAGACTTCTGCTCTCTGTTTTCTTTCAGCGGCGCATTGCCATCCTTCCTGATGTCAATGTTTTCTTCCAGGGTGTTGCTCATACCGATCCTGTCTTTAAGAATCCCGCTCCTCCGTGCGATCTTAACTTGGTTTTGGGTGTTCTTCAGCGCCCTCCCTTTGAGTCCTTGGCTACTATTCCTCTACACCTGCTGACATGGAAAATGGCCTGTCTCCTGGAGATCGTGTCCGTTTGCCGTGTTGCATAGTTACATGCCCTGTCCTGTAATCCACCCTATTTGGTGTTTCACAAGGACAAGGCAGTGCTTCACACTTCTCAAGAGTTTCTCCCGAAGGTGGTTTTCGGAGTTCCACATCAATCAGGAGATTGTGGTGCCTTCTTTCTGCCCTGACCCCACCTCTGACAAGGACAGGGATCTCCACTTGTTAGATGTGGCGCGTTGTCTCAAGTTTTATGTACATCGCACTGAATCTGACGCGCTGTTTGTTATTCCTGAGGATTCCAGGGCAGGAAGACCTACATCCAAAGTGACTATTGCTTCTTGGATCAAGTCCATTATTCGGAAGGCTTACGAGCTGAGGAAGAAGCCTGTCCCCTTTTGGGTCACGGCTCATTCTACAAGATCTACTGGGACTTCTTGAGCTTACAAGAATCAGGCCTCTGCTGATCAATTGTGCAAGGCTGTCACTTGTTCGCCCCTGCACACCTTCTCGAACCACTACCGGGCTGATGCTTTGGCATCGGCTGACACCAGCTTTGGTAGGAAAATCCTGGAGGCAGTCTTACCTGTCTAGGATCTTCTTCGGTTCTTGGTGCTTACTTCACTTTTGAGCCCTGTTGGCTCTAGTTCAGTGTGCTGTGTAACAGTTGGGGGGGGGCGGTTTACCCCTGTTCAGTGTCAGTTGACACTTCATTGTTTTTGTTGGGCAATCTCTGATCTGATGGTTCATATCTGCTCTGGTGACTTTGGGGGCCTTGCGCCTGGTCCTTGCCTTAACTTCCTGCCTCTGGGACACTCAAAGGCTGGACATCCCAAACTTACCAATAACCTGTATTGGACTACAGAGAAAAGAGGATTTTAGTCTTACCTGTTAAATCCTTTTCTCTTAGTCCATATGGGTTACTGGTTTCCCACCCTGTCAAGGGACCATGCTTGGCTCTCCTGTGGCAGACCGTGGGGGTCCTTCGGGGTCATGCTCACAGTAGTCTTCTTCCCTTCCACTATCTAGTTAATAGTTGGTGTCTCAAATATTTCTGGAGCTTGTTGGCTAGCTGCAGCCAAGGAGGGAAGGTAGGCTCCACCCCCTGCATACAATTCTAGAATTGTTCCTGCCTACAATTAAAGGGGTGGATCGCCTACTCAAAATTACCAGTAACCTGTATGGACTAAGAGAAAAGTATTTAACAGGTAAGACTAAATTCCTTTTTTTTTTCACACCAGCAGTTAATACATATTCTATATTTTAACCCTTTGAGTGCCAGAGGGGTACACAACTCATAGCTCCTTTGGCACTCAAAGGGTTAAATAGACGTATATAGATGTATACAGAACCCCTAGACATGACATTTCAGTTCTGGACTCGTAGTAATTGTATATTTACTTTATAAGGCATCCAGTTCTTTTGAATGCATTACTGTGTTAGAAATCAATTCGACTGGACATGTAAAATAAATGTAAATCAGTGTTTATATTTTATGCTGCTATTTATGCCACTAAGCACGCTTGTGCTCATTCACTGCCAGCATTTCATTGTGTTTGATCGAAGTCTCAGTTATAACGCTTCCCCCTCTTGGCAGATGCAGTCACTGCAGCTGCAGTTTTTTTCTGTGTCTTTTTAACTTGAATGCCATGGATTTTGAACCTTTTTTGTAGGATTAAATGAAAGATGATGTTAAAATAAAAGTTGCTTTTGAAAGAGAAATTTATAACACTGCCACGAGTGCGAGGGACACTCATCGAGAATGAACACCACTTAAGGTGCAATTCAATTAACCCTTTGAGTGCCAGAGCAATGCGTTGCGTACCCCTCTGGCACTCAAAGGGTTAAAGAGGAACTGTTCAGGAGCAAACCAGCTCCTTGGGGGTAAATGGAGATTCCCATTGATTTAAATGGATCATTTAACCCATGAAATGCTAGAGATATCTCAGACCTCTCGAACATTCAAGCTTTCAAAAGCCTCTTACATAAATGGGAATTTTATTTTTATTTTTTTCCTGTATGGTGCATTTATTTCTCTCCAGAACCGCTCCTCTTTAGCAGTGGTGATTTTCCAAAGAGAAAGATACCAGGTCACTTTATTCTTGGTGGATAGAGTGTTGGAATAAGGTCAGATAACCGACAAAAGGTGCAGGATCAATGATCTGGCTGAAAATCAACTGAAAACGGCAAGATTCTGATATTGCAGGTTTAAGTGCATGAGCTGTATAGTTCAAAGCCCTGTGTCTGTCCTTTTCATCCCTTAGCTGACTTCCAGTCCCTCTCTGTTGGTGCTCTTTTTCCCTGCTGAGCAGGGCACATTGTGAAGGATTGTAAATGTATCCCCTAATTCAGCGTAGTTTAGACTACCAGTAAGTGTAAACCAGGAGCGTTTGTGAATTATGGGAGTTGTACGAAGTGTAAGTGAACTAATGATCACACTCGTAGCACCACATAGTCTAAAACAACAATAGAAATGTTCTGCACATTACTGCTGTTACAAACATCACTTCACTTTACATACATATCACGTACTACTATGTGCTCATCACTGGGAGTAGTAAAGTGGAACTACCACCTTTAAACAGCTTTAGCTTCAATAACTCCCCATCTAGTGACAAGCTGCTTAGTCATGCTAGTCGCCAGAATTATTACCTTGTTTAATAGATTTATCAATTCTTCCAGGGCTGACAGGCAGGGATCACAGACATTTTGCCGTAATGAAGGCCAGTGTGCCTGCTCTGTCATTGCCTTCTGTACCCGATCGGCTCCTAGCAACGCCTCCTAGAGCCGGCTGGGACTGACAGAGCAGGAGCACGGATGTCACTATGGCAAGATGTCTGTGCTCCTCCTGCCTGTCAGCCCTAGAAGAATTGATAAATCTATTAAACAAGGTAATAATTCTGGCGACAAGCGCTAGTAAGCAACTTGTCACCAGATGGTGAGTTATTGAAGCTAAAGTTGTTTAAAGGTAGTAGTTCCGCTTTAATTCTTAGTGGTTACAGTATGATGTTACGTGATGATGTCAGAAAACTGACATGAACGACATGTGACCAATTGAGATATAAGAGTATATTAGGCATGCTTTTTGTCACACACTTGAACTGATGAAAGCTGGGATTTGCAACTGAAATGTTAGAATACATTTCTGTTTTTAAAAGCTCAAACAAGAATTCCATGTCTCCCTCTCCCTCCCGCTCTGTCTCCCTCCTGCTCTTCATCTCTTTGTCTATTCCCCCCCCCCCCCCGTACAAGTGTTTGATAAATAGAACTGCTTATTCTATAAGTATAAACTGATGAGAGAGGTCAGTTGGTTACTGCACCAGCTGTAGAATCTCTTCAAACCTCAGGGCCGCAGGTTCTAGTCCCGGCAAGGTAAACTCTGCCTTTCATCCTTTCGAGGTAGATAAATTGAGTCCAGGACATACTTGAAAATGAGAGTCAATCTCAGTTTATCCTTCCTGGTACAATACTTTCATAACATAAGAGCCCTGCTCTGACATTCAAAGGTTAAAAAATGCACATTCCAGCATATAGAAAAAAATAACATTTGTTAGGTCAAATCATTCATAAGTGATGCCGTTATTGGCTAACTGAGTAGCGTTAATATGCAAGCTTTCATGATTACTTGAGTTTCTTCTTCAGGTGTATTTAGAATGCGTCATTCTGAATACACCTGATGAAGAGACCTAAGTTGTCTTGAAAGCTTGCATTCTAATGTTACTCAGCCAATAAAGGTATCATTTTTACTCTGTTGGTCTCCTTCTTCTATGACTAACACGGTATACCACATTTTACATATATACATAAATATGAGCAAGAGAGAGAAAATATTGAGCAGATTCACCTCTGATCTGCATTGAAATAAAGTAGGTTTGTCCTTTCAGCTGCTGCAGCTGAAGGAGATCCCAATATCACATTGTTCTCAGTCACGTTTTCCACTTTATACAGTTATCTGCATCCGTTCCCTTTGCTGGACTTGCTTCTGAAATAATTTTCTGCTCTGTGAAGTGCTTCCTGATTTTTATAACATGTCAACAAGGCTCTGCAGTGTGGAGTGTGGGATTAGTGGCATCCTGATCTCTCCATAAGGTGATTGTACACAGTCATCAAAGCTGTATCAGCAGCCTTAATGCATTCACTCAGCCTAAAATATTTGCATAGCACTTCAAGCCATTCAGCAGCAGACCTAAAATTAAATCATCCGAATGGGCTCTTGGCATCCCGTGGAATGAGTTCATTTTAAGAAATGATTCAGAGGAGGTGGTGGAGCCACCATCAGTTTTTTTTCATTTTTGTTCAAGCTTTCACAGCTTGCTTATTTCCTATTTATGATCATTTCAGTGACAATTCAACTTTCAGAAATTGAGTGATGCTTGTAATAGTATTGCTCCACACAAGCTTTACAGCATCTGTGCCACACACTTGATTAAAAAAGTAAGAAAAATGTTATGAAATATGCAAATTATTGCTCCTAGTCCATGTTCTGAAAGCACCCTTTTCCTCCTCACCTTTGTCAAGCAGTATATTTGGAATAAAACAATCTGATGCAGGTACAGGAGCATATTGATTATTGTGTTTGTTGAAACCATATTTTCCGACGCTTAAAAATAATTTCTAGGGACATATTTTCCCCTGGGCAGACAAATGACAGAGCATCACTGTAGGTAGTAATCCATTGTAGCTCTGAGCAATGCCAGCAGAATAAAAATCCTACAACTGATTTAGAATCATAAGCACAACAGCAAACATGGAGTCATTTAGGGGGCAAACTACAGGTACCTTCGGGACTAATCAGAATTCCCATTTCTTTAAATGTACCTTATAACCCATTGGATTCTAGAAGTGTCTTAAATACATTCCTAGAATTCCATGTGACAAAATTCAAATGAGAGGTACTTGGAGCTAGTATTATTACCGTCACCTTCGTAGTGGGAATTAACACTACTACCCGCTTCCCTGTCCCCCCCTTGCGTTGGCAGGCTGCTCCTGGTCCCGGGACTTGGATTTCCCTACTCCCCTACCACCTCCCCTCTTTCCTTCCTCCTTTGCCTCTCGTTTAGTCGGCCTGGCTGACTGCCAACTCCTCTCCCTTTTCTTTTCCTCCCGTTGAAGGAATTAGAGACGCTCCTTAACATTATAGGTCAGACGTGGTTTACCTTTGCTACTGTTCTTCCCTGACACATACGCCTTGTCACCCATATTGTTTTACCCAGATTTTACCAAGTATCTACCTGACCATGTAAAACTTATTTGTTTTTTTTTCAGTACAATTATGCCTGAAAGCACTTGATTGCTGTCTTACAATTTATGTTCTCGTTCATGTTTTACTTTACTATGTTATATAGATTTTGATTTCTACTCTGTAATTTTTCTGAATTTCCGAATACAAGATTTTTGGGGAAAAATATTCAAATGAGAACACAGTGCAGTGACATTTTAGATTCTGCACCCATTAAAAGTCTGTTACCTTAGCTTATGCTTCCTCTGTGCACAGTTTATACAGCAAAGCACAGGTCTGGAAATGTATGAGCCGATCAACCTATCCACAGATCGCTATTTGACTTAATGGGTCTCTTCAGTGTGGGGCTTATCAACTGACTGAAAATCTGGTAAAAGGCAACTATTATGGGTTACAGTGCACAAAAAAGTGACAAAAATCCTTTCACTGTACAGAGAGTACATTACGAGTGTCCGTTTACATGCCTGAAACAAGTAAAGAAACATATCCAATGCTTACAGTGTTTCCATTTCATTCCCAGAATTACATGCAAATGAAAGCACATGTTAAATCTGCAAACTTAAGCTAAGGGACCCATATTTGCATGTACTTTGGCATTGGTTGCAAGCTTAGCATTCTATGGCCATATGATGTGACTAAATCCTCATCTTTAATATGGTAGTGATATGTAGGCATAATGCCGCAGAGTAAAGGGATAATGGTAATGAAAATTTGGATGTGCACCAGTATTTTGTGTATTTGCTTTTAGCTATTTTGGTCAAAATTGGTTGCACTCCAGTAATTTTAAATGTTTTTTTTTTTTTTTTTCTTTGAGTGTGCTTACCGAAACATGGACTGGAATTATACCCATATTTGCATAGCCATGGAATCTAGAGAGTGACTGCACTGTGTGTTCTCGTTTACACGTTATCACACAGAATAAGAATGCAACAAAAACACTGTAATTATTACCTCATTGGATACTTCTTAATACACTGGAGTTCTTTCTAACATCCAAAGGCTAAAAACAAAGATGTAACTGTTGTATAATACTGTTATTTTTTACTTTTATTTAAAACATTATGTGTATTTGTTTTAACTGTGTGCATGACTGAATTTCACACATGATCGTTAACTGTTCTGTTCTTTCTCAGATGTGCCAAGTGGAGGTCCTACCAAGCAGAGACTGTCAGACTCCACCCACCCCAACCACTTCCTTGTAAGATCTGACCCAGAACCCATGACGATGTATTCTCCAGAACAAACATCTCTTCATGAAAGTGAGGGTCTGTTGTGTACTTTTTACCTATTGAATTACATTCTGATCTATCCTTTTATAGAATTCTTAGTTTACAGTAAAGCTGAGATCTATATTTTTTTTTTATTTTTTAAATCTTGTCAGGATCTGTTGGCAACTCCAGGAGCTCAACACAAATGAACTCTTACTCTGACAGTGGATACCAAGAAGCCGGAAGTTTCCACAACCACAATGTGGGAAAGGCAGAAATTAGACCCCAACTTTCATTTATAGGACCCACTAGCAACCATGTAGTCAGGAGTTCCAGGGCTGAGGGGCAAACATTTGTCCAGGTAAAGTCTGTTTGGTTATTTATTTATTTTATTTATTTTTTATTCTAAGTTATCTTTTGTGCTTGGTACAAAATAGATTTAGGCAGAACTAGTGAAATTGTGTGTTAAAAAATGTAGTGTTGAAGTGCACCTCACATTGAATTTAAGGTTGGATATTTGAAAACTTAAAAAAATAACTTTGAATCATATTGGCCAAAAAACAGCAGATGCACCATTTTGAACAGAAAGAATTAATTGTTGGACCTTCTTTTATTGAAGACCACAACTCCAATCATGGCCAACCAACCAATGGCTGGTTATGGATGGTAGGACTTATTTCCCAACAGATGGATGCAGGTCCAACAATTTACTAGATATGGTTTGATAGACACAGATACTTTTATTTCTATTACATCCAATGTGGAACACAGGAACCATGGACTGAAGCTCCCCTCCTCCAGATGGAAAGGCATGTCAAAAAAAGTTCAGAGCCTCTGTGATGGAGACTCCCTTCATCCCTTCAGTTTTACCCACACCTTCTCAGTTTAAAGTGACTTGGCTTCATGAAAGGATGTTTTGGCGCTGCTCTCTTAGCTAGACTTTTTTGTTTTTCTTTTAGGATATTGGGCTGTATAACCCCTCATTAAGCGGGCTCCCATTAACTGGTTTCCCTAGAGTTGGATTGACCAATTCACAGGTGTATTTCAGGACCTTTACCTGTGGGGGCTGACTTTTGTGTAAATTTGTGCCTCACTACTGAACACCTTTATTTCAGTAGTAGTCTGAAGACTGACAAGTTAACTAGTTGAATACTGTGGTCCTACATTCTAGGTCCCTCTTTCTCTGGTACCCACTATTATCCACCACATTGGGGGATAGTCAGTTAGGTGTGATAAATAGGTAATAAAGGTGGAGAGGACTTCTCCAGTTCCTATGTTATTCTATGATTCCCATGCACTAAGATCTTGGTACATAGGCTCTATAAAATAACATTGAAAGTGTTATCACTGGAAAAGTCATCTCCAGTTTATCACCTCTTCCTCGTACCTTAGTGAATTTCGCCCACTGAGTTGCAACTTGTTGGATATATCTCTGGCACGCAAAGGGTTACACCAATGAAAAATGTATTTGATTCCTCTGATGAAGTTGGTTTGTCCCATATACCTCTGTGTACCTGGCAAAAAATCTTTGAAGGAGACAAAAAAGCCTCACTAACATTGTGCAGAATGTGTAAACCTTCTCAGAGAAGTAGCACAGTCCAATGCAAAAAATAGTACAGGGACATACCCAGCTTCTATGTGAAGGTTACTTGGTTACTTATACTTTTAAGTGTCAGAGAGGTATCCAGAGCATTGCAATGCATTACAAGGGTTAAATGAGAACTGCTAAGGATTACCTTCCTGTGGCCAGAAACTCCAAGTGGGATCCCATGAATTTTTCATTTGTGCTTTCGTCGAGATCCTATATTCAACTAGTCCTGGATGTCATGTTATGTTAATGGGGACAGACATGACCATTTCTGACA
Source organism: Rhinophrynus dorsalis (assembly GCA_037306005.1). Lineage (NCBI taxonomy): Eukaryota > Metazoa > Chordata > Amphibia > Anura > Rhinophrynidae > Rhinophrynus > Rhinophrynus dorsalis. The sequence goes on along the minus strand of CM074725.1, from coordinate 207,781,106 downwards.
AAATGAAATAGGCAGAGTACATGAACCTCTACAGTACTTATCCAGTTAAGGTCCAGAGGACATCGCAGAGTAACACGCTGGACAACCCCCTGCTCTTTAAAAAGATACATTTACCATGTGCTGTGAGAGGTCTTGAGGTTCTGCTATCAACTGTCATGTCTCCAGAACTGATCTGAAGAGGATTTCTCTTAAACCAGCGAGCAAGGGAGAAAATGATAGGGCCATTAGCTTTTTCTGGCCGTAGTAAGGTAAATTGAGAGTTATTATTTGGAGGTGTTGGTTCTTCTTTCAGCTGATTTTGTGATTGGTATAATGTGTTTAGGCAGAACTAATGTGCTAAATCAGTAATTTAAAAGTAGCAATTTTAAGAACAAATATGATGTTTATGGCGTGCTAACCTATGTAATTTGCATTGCATTTCTCTCCATATTTGTTATAATTGTATCCTTAGCACAACTGTTCATGCTCCCATGTTTACTAGAAGAAACAGTCTTGGCTTGGATTGCTTTCAAATATTAGTTTGTACGCTATGTGCAAACCCAAGGAGATTTAATCTAGCACTTAACCGAGCAGTTTATATTTTATGGCTACATGCTAACGTTTTACATGGAAAATTCATAAGACAAATTGTCCCTCTGAACATCTAAGCAATAAAAACCAGCAATCAAAACGAAAGCCAATTAGTGGTTTGATGAACCAACTTTGCAAAGTACAAATGAAGCATGTGAAATGCGCCAGAAAACATGGCACTTGGGCCCATATGGAAAAAGACAAAAATGGAGCAAATTTGGGTTCAACCAGCTACACGATACAGCACAAAACAACATTCACATTGATTTAATTGGGGTTTTAACTCACTTGAATGCTTGATGCAAGCTATAGTTGAGAAAATCTGTTTTAAAGACTCTATTTCCCAAGAGGCAAGTAGGGAGCCGCTGAGGGCTCCTATGTATGGTGGAAGCCTTAGCTGCACATGCCACTCCCACTGATATGCATTGTAGGCAAGGCATTTAATCTCCCTTTCCAGACATTCCTATTTATTGTTTATAAAGCCACTTAGTTTACTTCATGAATTGCTTATATTTTGCTTTATGCAAACAGATCTAGATGTGTAGCTCTGGTTACTTATGATTTGATCTGCCGTTTAATGATTGTAACTACAAATATCTCTTTTCTTTAGCCTCCACCAAATACTGTGGGAGCCAGTCGAGCTGTTAGGCGTGTCAGCTCAGTTCCTTCAAGATCACAGTCACCTTCATATGTCATTGGATCTGGAGTTTCGCCTTCTAGAGGGTCATTGAGAACTTCTGTTGGAAGTGCTTATGGTTCTCCATCAGTCACAGATCCACGAACACTTTCAATGTCAAATACCTATTGCTCTACTACATTGCCTTCTCAGCGAGCAGCTTCTCCCTACACCATCCGTAGGTCCAACTCACCAACAACAGTGAGAAGAATTAGTTCCATCACTGGCAGACAAAACTCCAACCCTAATGGCATGACTTCTTCTTACCAAACTTTGGGGTCCTCTGTCCGTGTTGGTTCACCTCTGACCTTGTCTGATGGGCAAGGCAGAATTGGTTCATCATCCCAAGTTCCTATGGTTTCCTCCTCTTCTCCTAAGCGAGCTGGCATGACTGCAGTCCCACAGCACCATGGAACATTACAGAGAAACTTGCACGATATTGACCAGTATGGTCAACAACAGTATGATATCTATGAAAGGATGGTCCCACCTCGGCCAGACAGTCTTACAGGTTGGTACAAAGGTACATACATATTTGTGTTCTTTATTAAAGAGGAACTGTACACTAAGCATAAGTGGATCTTGATTTGTTTAATAGAACAATTTACCTAGGTAGGTGTCCTTCAAACAGCAGTCAATTAAAGCAGAACTACCACCCAATAATAACATTGCACCACATAATTGCCCATCTGGCAACTAGCTGCTCAGTAGCGTTAGTTGCCAGAATTATTACCTGATTAAAGAGAAATTGCAGTTATTCCAAGACTGACAGAAGGAAGGAGCGTGGACATCTTGCCACAGTGACGTCCTCGTGCCTGCACTGTTAGTCCCTTTTGGAGCCTCCTAGACCCAGCTGGGACTGACAGCGTAGGAGTGCGGATGTCACTATGATAAGATATCCGCGCTCCTTCGTACTGTCTGTCTTGGAAGAATAGTGATTTCTCTTTCATCAGGTAATAATTCTGGCGATTAGCGCTTCTGAGCAGCTAATCACCAGATGGGCAATTATGTGGTAGTTCTGTTTTAATATTACTATTTACTGATTTATTTGCATTTGATCTCTATTGTAGTCCATTTCTAATTCTTTCTGTTTACAGTCTGATAAAGATTCACGTTTCTTACAAGTCATTTGGGGCTTTTGAAGCTCATGTTTGTTGTTAGGAGGTGTGACCTTGAGGGAAACGGATAACTCTATATGCAGGAAACTGCGGATGTAGTGCAACAAATAGACAGATATGCCTGACTGCTGTATAAAGAACAAGTATATAAGTAAATCCAGCTCTTAAACAAATTAACCATTTAAAGGTTATGTCACTTCAGGACAGGCTGCAGGTCAACTCTGCCCCCTCAGCCCGTCAATCTTTGTCTATTCTACTCCCCAAGTAGTGCCTCATTCCAATCTCCTCTGGTGACGGAGGATTCCTCCGTGTGACCTTGAGCGGTCTCGTTGGCAAGACACCGCTCCAGCTGACATGGAGAAATCCTCCGTCATCTTAGGAGATTGGAAGGAAGCGCTACTTGGGGAGTAGAACAGACAAAGATTGACGGGCTGAGGGGGCAGAGTTGACCCGCAGCCTGTCCTGAAGTAACATAACCAACGTAACTTTAAAAGCCAGTATCTTGGAGAATACCGGATTATATTAACCCTTTCAGTGCCAGAGGGGTACTCAACGCATTGCTTTACAATGCTTTGCGTACCCCTCTGGCACTGAAAGGGTTTAAATAAATAAATAAAAGGACTACAGATTCAATGCAAGGGAGCATTCAAATCAAGGCAAGTTTAATACAGGTGATATTTCCCCTTTAAGAACCAGAGGGGTACACAACACATTGCGAACTAATGCAATGCACATCGCTCTCATCCTTAAAGGGTTAAGAGGCACTTGTTTCTAAGGTAAAGTTCCCCTTTAATACAGTAAAATGTTGTTCCCATACCGGCAGTTGTCATATGGTCCATTATTACACAGTGTGTTTATATTCTAGTTCTGGACTGGACAACATTGGTGCTGTTACTGTTGCTGGATTACAACTTCCATCATCCTCAGCCGGCCGATACGGTTTTAGCCAAACAACACCTAGAACATTACTATTGCCCTTTTCTAATCTGTAGTGTTCCAGGTTGTTACAAATGTTTGGTACTGTTAACCCTATGAGTGCCAGAGGGGAACACAATGCAATGTGCACCCCTCTGGTACAGAGAATGGTTAATAAATAAAAAGGAGTGATTCTTGAGAAAAGTAACTGCACCATAGGGAACAAATACACATTTTATAACCCATTGGCTGTTAGAGAGGTCTTCAGTTTATTCTGAAAAAATACAGTGTTTACCTCCTGCATTCAAGAGGTTAACAGCTCCATTTTAATATATGTGAATTTCTGTTCCTCCTCTATGGTACAGATGTTTTTTTCCAGAAATGTTCCTGTTTCTCTGTACATGTGGAGCTATGGCCCATAAGTGGGCTTATTCTGGAGTAAACCAACTGCACCGTAGGGGCAAATGAAAATCCCTGTTAATTGAACCCTTTGAGTGCCAAAGGGGTACGCAACGCATTGCTTAAATTGTGTTTTTAACCCCTGGAATGCTAGAGAGGTGTCAATGCATTGCAAAAGCATTGCGTTGGAGACCTAACTAGCATTTAAGAGGTTAAAAGCTCTGTTCAAGTGCCTGATAATTTAGGAATTGTTGTTTTGTCCCTTATGGTGCAGTTGCTTTACTAAACATTAACTCCACTGCTTTTATACAAATGGACTTATAGGTCTATAACAAACCATTCTAAACCTCTACACTGTATACCATATAAAGAGCTGTGCATATTCATCTACACTATATATCATCTAAAGAGCTGTGCATATTAATCTACACTATATCCCATATAAAGAGCTGTGCATATTCAACACTATATATCATCTAAAGAGCTGTGCATATTCATCTACACTATATCCCATATAAAGAGCTGTGCATATTCATCTACACTATATACCATATAAACATCTACACTATATACCATATAAAGAGCTGTGCATATTCATCTACGCTATATATACCATATAAAGAGCTGTGCATATTCAACTAACTATATATACCATATAAAGAGCTATGCATATTCATCTACACTATATACCATATAAAGAGCTGTGCAAATTCATCTACGCTATATATACCATATAAAGAGCTATGCATATTCATCTACACTATATACCATGTAACGAGTTGTGCATATTCATCTACACTATATCCCATATAAAGAGCTGTGCATATTCATCTACACTATATATCATCTAAAGAGCTGTGCATATTCATGTAAACTATATATACCATATAAAGAGCTGTGCATATTCATCTACAGTATGTCCCATATAAAGAGCTGTGCATATTCATCTACACTATATACTATATAAAGAGCTGTGCATAGTCATCTACACTATATATCATCTAAAGAGCTGTGCATATTCATGTAAACTATATATACCATATAAAGAGCTGTGCATATTCATCTACACTATGTCCCATATAAAGAGCTGTGCATATTCATCTACACTATATACCATATAAAGAGCTGTGCATATTCATCTACACTATATATCATCTAAAGAGCTGTGCATATTCATCTACACTATATCCCATATAAAGAGCTGTTCATATTCATCTACACTATATATCATATAAAGAGCTGTGCATATTCATCTAAACTATATACCATATAAAGAGTTGTGCATATTCGTTTACACTATATTCCATATAAAGAGCTGTACATATTCATCTAAACTATATACCATATATAGAGTTGTGCATATTCATCTACACTATATTCCATATAAAGAGCTGTGCATATTCATCTACACTATCCTATATAATAATTCGCTAAGTTGTGTGTAACGCACAACATGCGCAGTAGACACTGCTGCGCGTGCGGCAGTCATGCGCACTACAGACTGCCCGCGCCGCGGCTGATACAGAGCTGGGCGCGGGCAGTCTCTACCGCGCGTGACTGCCACGCGACCCGCTGCCAGAGGCACTGTGGCCCGTGTAACGGGCTGTTCAACTAGTATTCCATATAAAGAGCTGTGCGTATTCATCTACACTATATTCCATATAAAGAGCTGTGCATATTCATCTACACTATATATCATCTAAAGAGCTTTTTCATATTCATCTACACTATATATCATCTAAAGTGCTGTGCATATTCATCTAAACTATATACTGTATAAAGAGCTGTGCATATTCATCTACACTATATCCCATATAAAGAGCTGTTCATATTCATCTACACTATATATCATATAAAGAGCTGTGCATATTCATCTAAACTATATACCATATAAAGAGTTGTGCATATTCGTCTACACTATATTCCATATAAAGAGCTGTGCATATTCATCTACACTATATACCATGTAACGAGTTGTGCATATTCATCTACACTATATCCCATTTAAAGAGCTGTGCATATTCATCTACACTATATATACCATATAAAGAGCTGTGCATATTCATCTACACTATATACTATATAAAGAGCTGTGCATAGTCATCTACACTATATATCATCTAAAGAGCTGTGCATATTCATGTAAACTATATATACCATATAAAGAGCTGTGCATATTCATCTACACTATGTCCCATATAAAGAGCTGTGCATATTCATCTACACTATATACCATATAAAGAGCTGTGCATATTCGTCTAAACTATATAGCATCTAAAGAGCTGTGCATATTCAGCTACACTATATTCCATATAAAGAGCTGTGCATATTCATCTACACTATATTCCATATAAAGAGCTGTGCATATTCATCTACACTATATATCATCTAAAGAGCTTTTTCATATTCATCTACACTATATATCATCTAAAGTGCTGTGCATATTCATCTAAACTATATACTGTATAAAGAGCTGTGCATATTCATCTACACTATATCCCATATAAAGAGCTGTTCATATTCATCTACACTATATATCATATAAAGAGTTGTGCATATTCATCTACGCTATATTCCATATAAAGAGCTGTGCATATTCGTCTAAACTATATACCATATATAGAGCTGTGCATATTCATCTAAACTATATACCATATAAAGAGTTGTGCATATTCGTCTACGCTATATTCCATATAAAGAGCTGTGCATGTTCGGCTAAACTATATACCATATATAGAGTTGTGCATATTCATCTACACTATATTCCATATAAAGAGCTGTGCATATTCATCTACACTATATCCCATATAAAGAGCTGTGCATATTCATCTACACTATATATCATCTAAAGAGCTTTGCATATTCATCTACACTATATATCATCTAAAGTGCTGCGCATATTCATCTAAACTATATACTGTATAAAGAGCTGTGCATATTCATCTACACTATATATCATCTAAAGAGCTGTGCATATTCATCTAAACTATATACTATATAAAGAGCTGTGCATATTCATCTACACTATATATATATATATATATATATATATATATATATATATAAACACACCCAGGGGAGGCAGAAAGGAGGAGTTACTGCTCTCATTGGGCGATTCAATCATGTAGGGAGTTGGCCCGCCCCCACTATGCAGACCGCCCACCATCAAATTCAGACAAAAACAAAATGGATGCCACTTGCTCCTACACCACAGACAAACACACGCCCCACTCACACAACACCCCACACACACACACACACGCACGCACGCGCGCGCACACACACACACAGTCACTCACTCTGACTCCCAGTGGCCTCAGCAGGACCTGTAGTGCAACAAAATGCCACTCAAAGGGTTAAGGCAGGCACTCATTGCAGAATTATTTCTTGACTGTCATCATTTCCCATGCAAGACACAGGACAGACAGCCATCAGATTCACACTTAAAGGGATAGTAATACTTCGTTTTAACTTTATTTTATTTTGTAGGCATTAAAAAAACATGAAGAATGATATAAGTCTTATCTCTCAAACCTTTATGGTTTATGAGATATTCACAAGCAAAGTTCCCCTCCCCGCCCCTTTTTCCTAGTGTAAGCCATCTCTTCTCAAATGTGAGTCTGGTTGTATGACAGGACAGATAACAGAAGGGGACAATTTTCTTTGTATGAAAACAATGAAAGCCCTTCCCCCCTTGACAAGTTTTTCAGCTTTTTCCATTATCTTAATTGAAGATTGTCCCTCTCTGCAGTCTACCTGGGCATCTCCCTTCTGATCTGGTTGAACAGGGAAGGGATACTTTGTTTGTGAATATCTCTTAAACCATAAAGGTTTCAGAGATAAGACTTATATCATTCTTCATGTTTTTTTAATGCCTACAAAATAAAATAAAGTTAAAACGACGTATTACTATCCCTTTAACTCACTGACTGCCACAGGGTTGTGTATCAAGTTTTACCCCTCAGGGAGGGAGTGTGTTCAAACCCCTCACACTGTAAACTTGCATTTCCCTCCCATTTCTCCTCCTTCCCCAGCCTACTACTAACATTTTTCCACATTTCTCTTAAGCCTTGCCCCCTAGTTGCGATTGAGCCCTGCCCACTTTTAACCCAAATTCCCCCATTGCTCTCTCCACATCAGAACCACAGAAGTGCCCTCCAGGGACTCCACAAGTTAAAGTTGCCAGGTATGAATACACTTCCCACTGCTATTTCTCTCTGACATGCCTCTCTATACCTTAACCCTTTGAGTGCCAGAGGGGTGCACAACTCATGCGCTCATGTGTTTCTGCGCATATATGTTGCATGTGTGTGTGTACATCTCTGTTACATATGTGTGTCCATGTGTGCATCTCGTCCCCTGCCACACTCACCCAGGGGCGGCTGTAAGGAAGAGTTAGCTTGCCCCCCCCAACATCAGTCTTAACCCTTTGAGTTACAGAGGGGTATGCATACAATGCAAAGCAATGCATTGTGTACCTCTCTGGCACTCAATGTTAACCCTCTCCTCCACAACTCACCTACTCCTCTACATCACTTCTCTCGACTTACAACTCCTACAGTAAACAACTCATGACACAATAATATAACCCACCAACCAGCAGCTCCCATTTTGCTGGGGAGCTACACATTGATCACTTCTTTCAAAGAGCATAAAAACTTCTATTTCCACCCCCTGTCCCATAATGCACTGGGACATTCAGAGGCAGATTGGAATCAGGTGAGTGGAGTCAGCTGAGGAATAGGTTAGAACATACAGATCTTCAGTTTCCATGGTAAGAACTGGGGCTGATGGACTCACTTTGTTTCAATTTACTCTTTGAGTGCTGTTGCAATGTGTTCCATACCCCTCTGGCACTGAAAGGGTTAAGCCCATTAACCCTTGGAGTACCAGAGATGATAGGCAGCACATTCAGGGCTTTATTCATCAAGCTGGAGAGCTGCAATTAAAACCTTTTTTACAACTCTTATCAGCATATCTACATCACCACTACGTCTGTTACACACTGTCTACATACGTGACATACGTCCATGTATGTGTGTGTGTCTCTGTATGTATGCGTTTCACAGTGTGTGACACGCTCTGTTTCTTTAAGTGCGTGTCTGTAACACTGCATATGTCTTTTCACAATGTCTCTCTGTGTAAATAATATGAAGGGCAACGCCGTCCCATATTGCTAGTATATCTATAGAGCCATTTTAGGGTAGTATTACTATGTAATCAATGGCGTGTACATTTTGTTTGTTCATAAAGATGACTATAACCCTTAACATTCTATTAATCATGAGTCTGTACAGGCCATGTATGTATGTAAAACTACACATATTTTGTATTTCCTCTACCAGGGGGATTCCGAGCTTCCAAAAATTGTTTAAACTTTCACACCCCTAATAAATGGTTTTTGTTATATAGTGTATGATCTTTGCAAAATAAGTACTGTTTTTTTTACATTTGTGTTTGACAACACAATTTATTGCAAAATTTGCTTTGCAAGAGGCACCATAAAAAAGCTGAATTTGTTCTGAAAAAAAAATTATACAGTTTTTCATATAGAACTAAAAAGTTATGTATTGGAATCACACCTAAACAGATGGGTGTCAAAATGCTGAAAATATGTCCTGCACAAGGTCACAAATAATTCCTCAAGCCAAAGGCAATGAAATGGCTATGGCTTTAATCCCTTGAGTGCCAGAGGGATACGCAACACTTTGCAATGCAATGCGATGTGTAACCCTCTGGCACTCAAAGGGTTAAAGAGATAGTAATGGTTCACAATAAAAGCAGCTCTAATTAATCTTTATAGTATTTGGGCCATGGAAAGTGTTATTATAGTTCAGGAGTAATTGAATGATAAAGTATCCCCCTCCCCTCCCTTTTACTGATGTAACACTGCTCACCTCAGAGCAGTAAGATTGTCTGGATGGATCACAGAGAGGGACAATCTTCAGTGAGCATGAGGAAAAACCTGTCGGGGGGGATGGGCAAGGATTTCACTGTTTTCACAGTAAGAAGAGTGTCCCTTGCTGTGAGCTGTCCTGTCCCAGGACCAGATTTCATATCTGTGGGGAGGCAGTATTGACATAACACTCTCCATGGTCGAAATACGATGAAGATTAATTGGAGCTGCTTTTATTATGAAACATTACTATCCCTTTAAGGACTAGAGTGGTGTGCAACATTTTGCAGCGCTTTTAAAAGGTTATGATAGCAGTTGTACTTTAAAATATCACTAACCCTGTCTGTAAACTCTCGAAAACCAAATTAGTGTAATTGGCATGAAATGTTTCGGCTGTATGCTCTTTACTAAATACCACTAATAACCTGTTAACATTAGGAATCTGTTGGCATGTAACAATCTGCTATTTTCAGCAAAACGAACATTTCTGGCAACATGAAAATCCATGCTCTTCATATTCTATGTTATGGCATCCTTTAGCAAATAAATTAGATGATTATGAGCTTTCATGTTCAACTGAATTATAACTGCATTCTGAAAGCCTGGGGATAAAAATGTACAGTGCAGTTTCCAATTTTGGGACATAGTTACATATGAGAAAATTATCCAGAATTTCAGGTATATTAAAAAAAAAAAAAAAAAAAAGCCAGATGGGAATGTTAATTATCAATAACAAATTGTTCGGTTTCAGCTAATTTTTTTCATGTAATTGCTTAAATGAGAGAAATAATCTCTGTATGGAAAATAATTTGGCGAATGAGAGCACTAAGAATAGGTATCTAAATGGGGAAACAAGGCATGTACATTTAGATATCTTTCAAGCATTGACAATTACACGCCGCATGTGCCTATCAAACAATTTTACAGTCTTAATTACACGTTTATGCATAAAAGTGAAATAATCTTCTCGTTAGTTTTAGCATAGTCATGGAATACCAAGTGGGAAAGTTTTTCAGACATGAAGAACATTGCTAATAAGACGGTTAGAATTTTGCTAACCCCTTAATGGCCCTTGACAGTCATAGCACGTCATGGGTAGATCTGACTTAACAACCTATGACATACTATGACCGTCTGCACGCCGTTCGGGGAGTCCAGAACCGGGGGGAAAAAAAAAATGTTCCATGGTCCTTAAGTGACCGCAGCGTGCATGTGCGGCTGGTCCTTAAGAGGTTAAGGGGTTTTTTTTGGGGGGGGGGGACACAGAAGAACCCTGACACGTAAAAATGAATTGGGGTTATATACACTAAAATACCCTCTATTTCATGTTAACATCTGTAAAATGTATCTGTTTTTTAACTGAGGCCTAAAATCTCCAGCATCAAGAAAGCTTGGGTAGCAGATGCTCTGTGGCTTGTTTGGCCGCAAGCCAACTCACCACGAACCGTGCTTCATTTTCAGATGTGTGATTTAACCCATCCAAAGTTCTTTTATAGTATACTGATGTTTACTGACAGAGCTATGAATGCTTACATGTTGGCCGTTTCATGCAGGAACAAGTTATGTTTTACACGTTTTCCAATGTAGTGTATACACAGAACTATGCATATCTTGAAATGGCATTAATGGTTTCTCAGATGTACAGCTGAAGTCATGTTTTATATATATATACATACATATATGTTTACACCAATGTAACCTGCACTTTTGCTAAAACAGAAATATATCCGTTATAGAATTTGACTGCAAATAAGTGCTAGTTGTCACATTTTGTCTTCCCATTCTCCTGTTTATTGAGATTGTTTCCATGGAGCTTTTCTCATTGTGAAACACATTATTCTTTACAACTACAACATTAAGAAAGATAAACTCATAATTAGTAATGAACTCCTACAATAAGAATAGAAGGATTTGGCGACTTGAAGCTCCTCTTTGTTGCAGACTACAACTCCAGTCATCCTCAACTAGCCATTGGCTGGCCAGGAAGGATGAGAATTGTAGTCATCAATCCCTGGAAGGCCTTGGTTATTAGAAATTTAAAGCCAGACTAGGCAAGTCTTAGAGCAGGAGTGAGCAATTATATTGTAAGCGGTTCCCTAACAATTCCCATCTTTGTCTAATGTCCTTTAGGAGGACAGGGCAGTCTCTCTTGGTGGAGACTCCTTCCTATATCCACTTTTCTCCCTCCATGACATGCTCAGTCTTAACTGTGCTCTTCCTGAGAAGAAAGCAAGGGCACAGTTCTCTTACTTGGCCTTCTTTTTTATTTTATTTTTTAGGACATGGGGCTGTAAAATCCCCCTGTAGGTGGGCTCCTATTCCTGGCTTCCCTTGGAAGGACTGACCAGTCTGCAGGCTGTCGGAGCCAAGTCTGTGGGTGATGACTTGTTTTATCGGAATGTTTCCTCATAGCTTGAAGTAGGATGATTTCAACAAGGATCGCAGTCTCAGTTTTATTAAAGTCCATATCTCGGCCATGTATTGTTTTTCAGAAGTGGATTGCTTTTGTTTTCTCTGATGTCAAGATCTTTGTTCATGGGATGTCTCATGCCTACTCTATGTTCAGGCATCTCACTTCTCCATGAGATTTGAACCTGGTGTTAGCAGTTCTTTAGAGGCCTGTTTCATCTGCTTCTTTGCATCTCTTGATGCTTAAGATGGCCTAAATTTTGACCATTGTTTCTGTTCTCAGAGTGCCTGAACTATGAGATCTATGTTGTAAAAGGTGGGGGTCCTTTCTGATTTTTGAATAGGACAGTGCTGTTTTTTGCAATCTCAGCTCAGCTCATCTCTGATTTTCATCATCAGTCAGGAATTTGTTCTTCTTTCTTTTTGCCCTGATCCTCCCTAAGGTAACTTCTAAGTTTCACATCAACCAGAAAATTGTTCTTTCCTCTCTGTTCAGCTCCATCAAATAGTCAGGAGTGGCATTTAGTTAGGTTCTTGAATTGTACATAACCTTTTAGAAATCTGATTAGGTTTTTATCATCCTTGAGGGCCCTTTTTTGGGCCAGGAGGCTTCTAAGGTGACAGCGACTTCTTGCATTAAGGCATCCAGTCACCAGGCGTATGTCCTAAGGAAGAAGCCAATGCCTTTTGGGTTATGGCACATTCCACCAGGTTGGGAAGCTCAGCTTGAGTCTAAAAGAATCAGTCCTCTGCTGAGCAGTTGTGTAAGGTTGCAGTGTGGTTTTCCCTCCATGCATTTGTCAGATATTTCCATGCTAATATGTTTGCTTAATCTGAAGTCAGCTTTTCCTGGAAGGTTCTACAGGCTGTTGTCCCTATATAGGTGTCCTTCCAATTTTTGACAAGTAACAAGCTGGTTGCTGTTCTTTGTTTTGTAGTGTTGATGTTCATTGATACCGGAGGCTCATGTTGGTACCAGTTTATTTCCATTAGACCTTTTCCGTGTCTGGAGAGATTTTTCTCCTTCCCTCACTGGAATCTTGGTGGATGCTTTGGTAGATCCCCATGATTCCTGTGTTCCACACAGAGTGGGAGAGAACAGATAATTTTTTATGTTCTTACTGATAAAGCTTTTTCTCTTCTTGTGGAACACAGGACTTCCCTCCTAGCCCCATATTGTCATAGACAAGGGGTAGCCAACACTGGTCCTCAAGAGCTACCAAAAGTGTATGCTTTCAGTATATCCCAGCTTGGAGCACTGGTAGACCAACTAAGATACAGAGTCACTAATTAGGCCAACTGTGCACCATCTGGGATAACTTGAAAACATGTCCTGTTGGTAACATTTTAGGACCAGGATTGACTACCCCTATCATAGACAGATTGACATGGTTCAGGCTGTTGTTCAGACACACCACTCATCAAACTCACATCCAATATCTGGACCATCAATAACTTCCAGCGAGGTCAATTGATAAATTTGGTCAACCGTAAAAGAGGCCACCTGTCTGGTTATTTTCAACCATATTGGGCATTCTAAAATTACCTAATCATTCTATGTATGGGACCATTTACGCGCTTTATTTTCTGTTCCAGTGGCTTTCTTTCCTTCAAAGCACCGCTATAACAGAGTCTGGGGACGTCTAACATTTTGGAGGTATTTTGCAAAGTGTATAATGAAAGACTAAAATATAATTTTATAGTTATACTTTGTTATTCTTAGGTTCCACAATCAGCATGACAATAAAGTGGTTACAGCACATAACAATTTTTCAAATATTTATTGTAAAGTCAACAATCATGTTTTTCGTTAAAGCAGAACGTTCACCTAAAATACAATTTTGAGCATGTGTTTTAATACATAAATCTAGATTAGTGCATTTTTTTTTATTTTTAATCATCTGCTAGTGGAGATATTTAGACTTTAAAATCGGGCACTTCCGCATTCTACGGGACCCTGTACCGTCTCAGGACTTCCCAGCTATCCCAGGGAGCGCGTTCACTCTCCCCTTCATTTCTGTTTTTCTGTGGACTAATGTTACTTTAGGCTCCATTTACAATGGAGCGTGCTGTAACTCAAGTAGCATTGTAAACTGAGCCTGTTGTAAACGTTAGCCCACAAAAAAACAGCTATGAAGAGGAGCGTGAATGCGGTCCCTGGGGCAGCTGGGAAGTCCTGAGGCGTCATGCGGGGACATACAGGGTCCCGCAGAACACAGAAGTGCCTGATTTTAATGTCTAAATATCTCCACTAGCAACTAATTAAAAAAAAAAAAAAAAACAGCGCTAATCTAGGTTTATGTATTAAAACACATGCTCAAAATGTTATTGTAGGTGAACGTTCCGCTTTAAGGTCTTCATAGGAAAAAGTGGCACCCTAAGTGAGAGTTTGAGGCATACCAAAGTGTCACAGCACAATGGTTGAGGACCGCTGCTCTGTTCAGCTGAACTTCTAGCATAAAAAACTAGAGAGATGCCCACATATTGACTTCTTATACTATTTTTACAGACTGCAGGTAAAGAAGCTCACATCAATGAAAGTGAAAGAAATTTAAAGGGATAGTAATTTTGTAAAATAAATGCCCTGTCGATTATTCTCCATAGTTTTCTGTCCGTGTGCAGCATTATTAGAATACTGTACATTTTGCGATTCAAGAGTAAATAAGCTATAAAGAATCCCCGTCCTGCCCCTTTTACCTGGTATAAGCCATTTCCCCTCAGTTGTGGTATCCGGTCGCTTGACCGGACAGCTCGCAGGGAGGGACAATCTTTTTGATGTGAGCATAAGGAAAACCCTGTCCCCCTTGCCGAACGTGGGCAGGTTTTTCCTTATACTCACTGAAAGCAAGTACACTGAATTAGAGAGCCACTTTTAACTCTTTGGAAACTCCACTGGTAGTCAAATTAAGTTTTTGTATATTACATGCTAAAATATAGCTTTACTGTGCTTTTATTGCACAAAGCAATGAAGGTCACTTGACCTGTTTTGGGAACCATTCTGGCTGCACCCTTGGGCTGCCAATGGAAGGGATAATGTGTTGTGGTGATTGATTCCCAGCAATCCAAGATGCACAAATTGCCCACTCATTCCCTACAATAATCTTTACATACAGCCCTGCTCTTCCCAGTCCTCCATCTTCCCCTCTGTGTTCAGCCCCCCACACCACTCCACTTTATCTCCCCACCCAAACACACAATGAGTGTGGAAGAATCAGAAGAAATGTGTGTAACTGCCACTTTAAAGAGACAGTGATAGATCCATGTAGCCACCTCCCAGCAGAAATGTCTGGGGGGGGGGGGTCTATACAGTAAATTAATTAAAAAAAAAAAAAAAAAAAAAGGCCTGCGATATAGACATAAGTATATTTTGAGAAAAATATAAGATTGCATTGTTTATGGATAGAAAATGGCCAGCATGGATGTTTCTACTTTTAGTGTCTCCACAGCGCTTGGTCATAGACTAGCATCAGACTTGAAGTTAGGAGTCTCTTTAAGAGAAGTGATTAAAAAATGACACAATACAAATGACAATGGATGATGTTTTGTTGTGAAGCTCCTCAAGTTGTATGGGTGGTACATATACAAACCCACACCTCCCAAGTGTCCCTCTTTGAGCCCCAAATCCCTCTGTCCATCTTCTATCCTTTAGTCCCTATTTTTAGGAGAACAGAATGAGTAGTGTGTATTACATTGCTTCACAGCAATAAAACTCCCATAAATGTGTTGTTAATCTACAGTATATGTGTTTATAGATAATGTGTAAATAAAATACTTTGGTCTTGAGCTAAATAGTTTATCATTTACTCAAAGAGGTGCCAATAGGTCAAGAAATAATCTGACAATTATTGGTAATGCCCTGTCCCCACAAGCCACACCCTCAGAAACACCACCTAAAACAGCAGTGTCCCTCTTTGACCATTTGAAATGTTTGGAGGTATGTAAACCAAACAGAAGGCATGGAACGTCAGATCTAGAACTTAAAGATCTATTACATTAATTTGTGTATTAACCCTTTGAGCACCAGTGGGGTATGCAGAACATTGCTTTGCAGTGCGTTGTATACCCCTTTGGCACTCAGAAGGTTAAAGAATACTATTAGATTGTGTTAAACAAATTACCTATGTCACACAGAGTTTATTCCACCTGGGGACTTAGCAGGACTGCAACAATTAACCCTACGAGTGCCAGAAATGTGACCAGTGAATTACTTTTGCAGTGCGTTGGGCACTTTTCTGGCAAGCAAAGGGTTAACTGAATTATTTGAACACTGTAAAATATTATATTGAATAATTGTCACAGTCAAAGCATAAACATATGCAGGTGCAAATAACTTCATCTGGTAATGCATGTGTGCATTCATATTTAAGCCCTTAAGGACTGGGGATGATCCTGACACTCATGGGTTTTGTGTTTACAACGCTCCTGCAGGGAGCACTATGATCACTACGCGAGTCTGAAACAGACTTCTCCAAGACCTGAGCGGTCAGTTTCAGCCCCTCGTTCTGTGAGCCGATACACGTGATCAGTCACATGTGCCAACTTGCCAAATGACACATAGGCAGTTCAAAATAAAAGCAGCTGCAATTAATTTTTATAGTATTTAGGCCATGCAGAGTGTTATTTCAATACTATCAAAGTTGTAGTTCAAGAGTAATTGTATGATAAAATATCCCCCTCCCACCCCTTCTACTGATGTAACACTACTCACCTCAGAGCAGCAAGACTGTCCGGATGGATAACAGAGAGGGTCAATCTTCAGTGATCATAAGGAAAAAACCTGCTGGGGGGGGGCAGGAGGGTTTTCATTGTTCTCACAATAAGAAGATTGTCCCCTGCTGTGATCAAGAGACCAGATTCCACATCTGAGGGGAAGGTGGTTTACACTAAGTAAAAGGGGCGGGAGGGGGATACTTTATCATTCAATTTCTCTTGAAATACAACTCTGACAGCATTGAAATAACTCTCTCCATGGCCAAAATACTATGAAGATTAATTGGAGCTGCTTTTATTTTGAAACATTACTGTCCCTTTAAGGGTAATCCAGCTCCAGGACTGCCGTACATTAAGGGGTAAGAACATGCACATTTGCCATTATGTGCATCCACTGTCACTGATATTCTTGTGTGAAGAGTTTAATTCTCTTGAGGCAGCCTTATAACTCTGTTAGTTATATAATATAAGCAGTGATCTCTAGAATAATCAGTTTTATGAAATATTCAGCATTTGCTTTCTAGATCTTTGTGTGGGTTGAGATAAGCAAAATACTTTTGTTTTACTGATAAAACGAATGACATCCACTACCTCTCTGTGACGTTGAACTCATCCACTGAGGCTGATGTACTAAGGAACAAGTGGCACAGTTCTGGTGCAAACCACATGCACCATAGGGAATAAACAGAAAATCCTCAGACTGCTATTGAGGACAATGCATTGGAGATTACACTAGCATTCAAGGGTCTAAAAGCCCCTTTATAATCAATGGAAAGTTCGATATGTCCACTATGTTGCACTGGGATTGCATCAGAATTACACCACTTAGTATATCAGCCTCAGTGCCCTGATAACTCACCAGATTAATGTCAGTAAATGTGTTGCTGAGCTCTCTCTTACTATTCATGGTGTTAAACCCCCATTTTATCCCTTTGATTGACACAGTGATATCCAATTCATTGCTTTCCAATGCAGTGGATAACCCTCTGGCATTCAAAGGCTTTAATCACTGGGAATTTTGATTTCTGCCCCATGGTGCAGTGTATTTGCCCCAGAATTGCTTTCCTTACTTTGCTCATATGGTCCTTTATGTTCTCTTATTGAGCCAAATGAATGGTTGTATAAGTCATTAGCTACCTGCAGGTTACACAGTGTTATCTAGAATCCCCTGTGAGACAGTTGTGCTCACCTGCATGGTCTTCCTTACCTACAGGAGTGAGATCTGGTGGCCATTGCCTGTAAACACCGGGGGTCATTGCAAACCTGATGACCTGGTATCTAAGATGGAGAGAATTATTGACCCTTCATCTTTAAAAGGAGAAGGAACTCCTAATAATAATAACCCTCCCCAGAAAATCCCACGGGCCCCTGTAATATTTGCCCTTTTTCATGATGTAACATCTTCAGTCCTTCCTGGATGTCATGGTCATGGATAGAGACCTGATAGTCGCTGGCAGGTTTTTACAGTGAAGCATGCTGAGCCTCCTTTTCCCCTTTAACATTTTTGTTCCAGAGGGGTGCTCAATGCATTGCACACATCTCTGGCATTCGAAGGGTTAAGGACCAGAGGAGGGTGAGGTGCATTGAGAAGAGATGCCTTGCACACGGTGTCCTTAGAGATAAGATTACAATGTGCAGTGAGCAGTTTGAGGTCCTGTAGTCCTGCCAGCAAATATCACGGCAGCCTCTGTGGACATAACATCCAGGACTCATTGAAGATTTTATCTCTTGAACAAAGGTTCGGTGGCAAAATTCATAGGGACCATTAGAATATTCTGTCCACAATAAGGTAAGGTGGGGGAGGATCTTATTAAGAGGTGTTTGTTCCCCTTTAATCATAGCTAGTTGCCTTTCTTTCAGGTTTGAGAAGTTCTTATGCAAGTCAGCATAGCCAGCTGGGACAGGACCTGCGTTCCACTGTGTCCCCCGACCTCCAGATCACACCAATATATGAAGGCAGAACTTATTACAGTCCAGTCTATCGCAATGCGAACCATGGAGGAGTGGAGTTGCGGCAAGGGTCACAGACAGCAATCTATCGTACCGGATCGGGTAGGTGTGCGCATCGGGTCAGGCATTGGTTCGGTGATCAAGAAACATATGCCAAAAGCAAAAGATGAGCAATTCTGGAGCAAAACAGTTAAGGGTGGACATAAAAATTCCTATTGCTTTTAACCCTTTGAGTGCCAAAGATATATCTAACACAGGGCAGCTCAGTCCTCAAGGGCCACAAACAGACCAGGATGTAAGGATTTCCCTGATTTAATCACAGGTGAGTCAGTCACAATGAATGATCCACTGATTAACTCACCTGTGCTTAATCAGGGAAATCCTTACATCCTGGCCTGTTGGTGGCCCCTGAGGACTGAGCTTGGACAGCTCTGATCTAACACATTGCCGTACATTTAATCCCTTGAATGCTAGAGGGGTCTGCAGTGTTGTGCTTCGTGATGTGTTGGTGACCTCACTAGACTCTGTTAAAATCCCCATTTAAATTAATAAAATTTTGAGGAGAAGATTTATTTGTACCCTGTACAGCAAGTGGTTTTCTTCACAATTGCTCCTTTGTGATTCTGTATAAGGCCCTTGGATCCCTATTTACCCTTTGTGTTCCAGAGAGGTATCCAGCACATTGTGCTGCAATGCTTTCAATACCCTTCTGCCACTCAAAGGAGTAAATGAGATATAGAGCTATCATTTTCAAACAAAACTGCACCGTGGGGACAAATAAACTCTGAAAATTCCTAATTTAAATGGGGATTTGTAACCCTTTAAATATAAGAGGGGTTTCCAACACATCCCTTGGAGATCTTTCTAGCATTCAAGGGGTTTAAAGCCTCATTTAAAGGGATGGTAATGGATGCCAATAAATGTATGTCAGTTTAATGCTTGTATGTTCTGTTTCATTTTGCGCTGTATATCCATATTCTCTGATGTGTAGTTCAAAAGTAATTCAGTTTTAAAGTATTCTTCTCCCGCCCCTTTTACCTCTTGTATGCACCTCCCCGCAGTTGTAGAATCCGGTTCCTTGACCAGACAGCTCACAGTGAGGGACAATCTTCTCGCTGTGAGTGTAATGAAAACCCAGCTCTCCTTGACAAAGGAAGATGGTATTTTAGTTACGCACAATGAAGATTGTCCCTCGCTTCACACTGTCCAGTCCAGCTCGCATAGGTAAAAGGGGTTGGAGGGGGATACTTTAAAACCAAATTACTTTTGAACTACAAGTTGGAGAATATTGATATACAGCGCAAAATGAAACAGAACATATGAGCATTAAACAGTGATACATTTACTGGCATCCATTACTATCCCTTGAAATCGCTGGGAATGTGTCTTCTGTGGTGCAGTTGGTTTGTAACAGATTTGTAGTTCTGTATCCTATTGAATTGAGCCGTTCTACATAGGTTTGCACTGTCACTTTGATGATTTGTACTATTGTAGCTTTAATAGAATGCACTGATACAGGGAAGAGCAAACAAGTAACATTTCATAACCATTCAAAAGAACCCAGTGATCGATTTTATACACTTGGCTTTACCCAAATCAGACTAATAAACAATCTTACTTTGTCCCTTGATTTTACAGGTGCTGTAATACCTAAATATATTGGGCTTTATATCTAAAGGCAGATTAGAGCATTTATGGGGCAGACAGCTGTACTGTATGGGAACAGATCCACATCCCCCAAATTACCATTCATTTGTGGCTTTTAATGGTTAATCCCTCCAACGCATTGCTTTGCAATGCAACAGAGACCTCTCTAAGACAATGGATTAAAAGTTACATTTAAATCAATGGGCATTTTTATTTGTAACCTTCAATGCAGTTGATTTGCCCCAGAATTGCTCCATTTTGCGTACGTCATATTGGACTTGCGTACAAAGCAAACCAGCTACACCACACGGAACAAGGCCAAATTCCCATTTATTTAAATGGTGATTTATTTTTTTCCCTGTTGAATGCTAGGGGTCTCCACTGCATTTGTTATGAAAATAAAAAATACAAAACTGAAGCACTGACAGTGTTAACCCCTTAACAACTGTTGAGGGTCCTGGCACATCATGGGTTGTTTTGCGTTAAGGACCCATGACATGCCAGGGCCATCATGGAATTCTGGGCTCCCTGCGCAGCTGCATGCCGTTCGGGGAGCCAGGAAGCAAAAAAAATGGTCCGTGGTCATTAAATGTGTGCGCGCGGCCGGTCCTTAAGGGGTTAATCACTTCTAGTTGCCCGTTTTTACTTAAATTAGTAATGCCACCGTGCACCTGTATCTAAGATCTTGATAATATGCACTCATTTTTTGTCTCCAGTGCATTGCAAAGCTCCTCATTATAAATAAATGATCTGTTTATTTGTCCCCAGATGTACAGTTGGTTTGCTGTAGAACTGCTCTACTTTATTGCATGAGGAAACCATTAAAGGGTAGTTATACCTTTAGCGATAAGTGGCTGTTAACCCTTTGATACGCAGTGCATTGCAACACACTCAATGGGTTAACTTGTGTAACTAAAGGACTAGGTAGGAGTCCTTCATACAGCAATGTTGAACTTTGTTTCTGCTTTTGAATTCCGCTGGGATTTTTCTTTTATCTGTTAACACTTGAGCTTTGAAAGGTCTATCTGCTGACTGTGTTTAGGAGTCCGCCATGTTGGATTAGTTAGTGCACCCTTTTTATTGAACACCTTTACTGGTTACATTGTTTCAAGAATATTTATATTGCAATAGTACAGGAGTCACTCAGCCAATAAAGGTAGCAGCATTTCTATTCAACCAGTCTCTTGCTTTTTACACAGCTAGCATGGTACCACGCTTTACCTGTGAGACCTAAACATATTCAGTAGAGATGAACTTTTAACTCTTTGAGTGTCAGAGGGGTACGCAACTCATTGTTTTGCAATGTGCTAGATACCTATCTGGCACTCAAAGGGTTAAAAGTTACTCAAATAAAACTAGGCATTTTAGTTTTAAAAAGAAAAAAATTGTGTAGTTAACTTTGTGTTAATAGGCACATTTTATTACTACATTAACCTTTTGAGTGCCAGAGGGGTATGCAGTGCATTGCAGAGCAATGTGTTGCATACCACTCTGGCAATCAATGGGTTAAATGAGCAATGAACATCCTTTTATGAAAAAAAAATATGTAAAATAAAAAAGTAGGCCTTTTCAAATTCATAAAACCTGTGCATTTCTACTTCTGCTTTCAAACTTTTTTTGGTTCTACTCAGACAGCAGATTTTGTGTCTAATGCGCTTCTGTTGGAAAGCATACGTCATTGGCTACGGCTCTCTACAGTTAAGTAATAGGAACGCTATCACCTGATGATCACAATAGACAATGCCAGTTAATTTTAACGGTTTCAGAGAAAAAAGTTTAAGCTGCAGTCACTTGTGAATAAAGATTGTCCCTGCAGCTAAGGAACCCACATTTCACTCGCCAGGAACAGCCTGCGAACTTCTAGTGTTTCATTAGAAAAAATGTACGCTTAACACCTGTTAGTCCCAATGGCATGGTTCCTCTTTAACCCATTGCTAGGAATAGGGTGCACCTCTGGCAAATCAAAAGGTTAACTCCTTAGATCAGTGGTTCTCAAGCTTTTATTTTTGCTCAAGACACACCTAACAGTCTGGCATTTTTGGGGCACCCCTATCATTTTATGTAATTTGTCTAGGGTGTAATGAAGGTTACAAATACATAATATAGAGTTATTGTTAGATCCCACAACTAAAATAAACATATTGTGCATAGTAATAACATTAAATATACAGCTGGAAGTCTACATTCACATTTTTCTAAAAGCATTGTAGATACAATGGGACACTTTAAATGAGCTGTAAACTTTTTTATGAAAAAATATATATTGTAGGGATTTTCCTACTGAGTAAGATAAGGGTACTCCCAATGCTGAGAGATTTATATTTCCAGAGTTATTACAGTTTAAACCCATGTTTTTTTTTACCTTAGCAGTGCCCTCTAGTGGTCAAATTTAATTAGTTTTCCTGTTAGATTCTAATGGAGAGGAAAGTCAGAAAAGTCAGAGACATGCAGTTCTCCATAGAATGTGATAGAGACTGCCTGTCACTTCCTGTCTGAACTATCAGGAAGTAAACACAGTAAATTCACTTCCTGGTTATTTGAATGGCTATAAATTTTGAATAAAATATCTGACAGCAGTGGTAGTACCCTTGTTTTATTCAGCAGGAAATGATCTATAAATTATGTGTCTTCATAAATACATGTTTACTGCTCCTTTAAGTGGATGTCCATGGCACACCAAAGTCCCACGGCACCCTGATTGAGAAACACTGCCTTAGATGCTAGAGAGGTTTCCAGCACATTGTGAAGTAATGTTTTGCTGACCTTTGTAGAATCTTCGAGGTCAAACAAAGAACCAAATAAACTGTAAGTGTATCACTTAGTCACTAAGGAACTTGGGGGGAGATTCACTAAGCGGTGATAAAGCGGAGATGACTTCTCTAGTTTATAACTTCTCCAGTTCCTATGGAGTCGCCTCAACATTTTTGGAGTGCCACCCAACATTCTTTGGATCCAATTCTTATGAAGCCTATTCACTAAGATCTTCAAAGCTGAAGAAATCTTAGTGCATAGGCTCCATATAATAACATAGGAATTAGAGAAGTGATATCACTGGAGAAGTCATCTCCACATTATCAGCTTTTTATCACCGCTTAGTGAATCTACCCCCAGGTATCACAGCTCGTTTCTTATACAATTTGTACTAATGATAACAGTCAAAAACCTTTATCACTATATGTGTGCTGTGTATAGAAGCAACTGAGTCTGGGTAAACACTGAATATCAGTCATGCTTCTCAAGAACAGTGTTTATAAACAGAAAATAATTAAAACAAGTAATGAGTGACTTTGTGGATTTTCTGTTGGCCAGAGATTACATGTGAATTGATGTGAATGCATTTTAATTAATTGCTTCTTCTTGGGCTTGTTTGTACATAAACCCCTATGTGCGCAGCACTTGAAACAGATTGAGACTGCAGGAGCAAGCTGTAAAATGATAAATGTGTGGTGTGCCTGAGATCTAAAGATGTTACACTGCAAAAAAGTCATTTGTACTGAACCTTTTGTATCAGACCATTAACACTGTGCCAGTAAATCAACCAGCACTGATTAAATGAGTGTCCCGTGGTAAATGATTTAAACTAATGATTTGATGGACATGAAAACAGTGCAGTGCTGACAGGTCAGTCAGCAATTGTTGGAAATCTTATAGGAGAATTTTCCCCTTGAAATAAGTGGTTTTCTCTTTGTTTAATACAAATACTTGCTTTAAAATATGGCCTTTATTGGGCATGTTTGTTTTGTGTTTTGTTTATTTTTTTTGTTTTTAGTTGTTTTTGCATTTGAATTTTGCTGAACTTTGATGTATTTCTGCCGTAAGAGCATTCTAATTTCCCATTAGGTAAGTGAGGCTATGTTTCTGTGGCTCTAGCAAGCCCATGCCCAGCTATTGATTCTAAAGGGCAGAGCTCTCTATGGCGTTAGCCATCCCAGCTATTGATTCTAAAGGGCAAAGCTCTCTATGGCGCTAGCCACCCCAGCTAATGATTCTAAAGGGCAGTGCTCTATATGGCACTAGCCTTCCCAGCTAATGATTCTAAAGGGCAGTGCTCTCTATAGCTCTAGCAAGCCTCTACCCATGATTTAAAGGGCAGTGCTCTCTGTGGTTCTATCCATTCCAGATCATGATTCTAGAAGGCATAGTTCTCTCTGGTTCTAGCCTTCCCATCTAATGATTCTGAAGGGAAGAGCTCTCTATGGCGCTAGCCTTGCTATCTAATGATTCTAAAGGACAGAGCTCTCTATGGAACTAGCCTTGCTATCTAATGATTCTAAAGGGCAGAGCTCTCTATGGAACTAGCCTTCCCATCTAATGATTCTAAAGGACAGAGCTCTCTATGGAACTAGCCTTCCCATATAATGATTCTAAAGGACAGAGCTCTCTATGGCGCTAGCCTTCCCATATAATGATTCTAAAGGACAGAGCTCTCTATGGCGCTAGCCTTCCCATATAATGATTCTAAAGGACAGAGCTCTCTATGGAACTAGCCTTCCCATATAATGATTCTAAAGGACAGAGCTCTCTATGGCGCTAGCCTTCCCATATAATGATTCTGAAGGGCAGAACTCTCTATGGCGCTAGCCTTCCCATCTAATGATTCTAAAGGACAGAGCTCTCTATGGCGCTAGCCTTCCCATCTAATGATTCTAAAGGACAGAGCTCTCTATTGCGCTAACCTTCACATATAATGATTCTAAAGGACAGAGCTCTCTATGGAACTAGCCTTCCCATATAATGATTCTAAAGGACAGAGCTCTCTATGGAACTAGCCTTCCCATATAATGATTCTAAAGGACAGAGCTCTCTATGGCGCTAGCCTTCCCATATAATGATTCTAAAGGACAGAGCTCTCTATTGCGCTAGCCTTCCCATCTAATGATTCTAAAGGACAGAGCTCTCTATGGCGCTAGCCTTCCCATATAATGATTCTAAAGGACAGAGCTCTCTATGGCGCTAGCCTTCCCATATAATGATTCTGAAGGGCAGAACTCTCTATGGCGCTAGCCTTCCCATCTAATGATTCTGAAGGGCAGAACTCTCTATGGCGCTAGCCTTCCCATCTAATGATTCTAACGGATAGAGCTCTCTATTGCGCTAACCTTCCCATATAATGATTCTAAAGGACAGAGCTCTCTATTGCGCTAGCCTTCCCATATAATGATTCTAAAGGACAGAGCGCTCTATGGCAATAGCCTTCCCATCTAATGATTCTAAAGGACAGAGCTCTCTATGGCGCTAGCCTTCCCATCTAATGATTCTAAAGGACAGAGCTCTCTATTGCGCTAACCTTCACATATAATGATTCTAAAGGACAGAGCTCTCTATGGAACTAGCCTTCCCATATAATGATTCTAAAGGACAGAGCTCTCTATGGCGCTAGCCTTCCCATATAATGATTCTAAAGGACAGAGCTCTCTATTGCGCTAGCCTTCCCATCTAATGATTCTAAAGGACAGAGCTCTCTATGGCGCTAGCCTTCCCATATAATGATTCTAAAGGACAGAGCTCTCTATGGCGCTAGCCTTCCCATATAATGATTCTGAAGGGCAGAACTCTCTATGGCGCTAGCCTTCCCATCTAATGATTCTGAAGGGCAGAACTCTCTATGGCGCTAGCCTTCCCATCTAATGATTCTAACGGATAGAGCTCTCTATTGCGCTAACCTTCCCATATAATGATTCTAAAGGACAGAGCTCTCTATTGCGCTAGCCTTCCCATATAATGATTCTAAAGGACAGAGCGCTCTATGGCAATAGCCTTCCCATATAATGATTCTAAAGGACAGAGCTCTCTATGGCGCTAGCCTTCCCATCTAATGATTCTAAAGGACAGAGCTCTCTATGGAACTAGCCTTCCCAGCTCATGATACTAATGGGCAGAGCTCTCTATATCTCTAACAAGCCTAGCCATCCCAGATCATGATTATAAAGGACAGAGCTCTCTATGGCGCTAGCCTTCCCATGTAATGATTCTAAAGGGCAGAGCTCTCTATGGCACTAGCCTTCCCATATAATGATTCTGAAGGACAGAGCTCTCTATGGCACTAGCCTTCCCATATAATGATTCTAAAGGACAGCGCTCTCTATTGCGCTAGCCTTCCCATATAATGATTCTGAAGGACAGAGCTCTCTGTGGCGCTAGCCTTCCCATCTAATGATTCTAAAGGACTGAACTCTCTATGACGCTAGCCTTCCCACCTAATGATTCTAAAGACAGAGCTCTCTATGGCGCTAGCCTTCCCATCTAATGATTCTAAAGGGCAGAGCTCTCTATGGCGCTAGCCTTGCTATCTAATGATTCTAAAGGGCAGAGCTCTCTATGGAACTAGCCTTCCCATCTAATGATTCTAAAGGACTGAACTCTCTATGGCGCTAGCCTTGCTATCTAATGATTCTAAAGGGCAGAGCTCTCTATGGAACTAGCCTTCCCATCTAATGATTCTAAAGGACAGAGCTCTCTATGGCGCTAGCCTTCCCATATAATGATTCTAAAGGACAGAGCTCTCTATGGCGCTAGCCTTCCCATATAATGATTCTGAAGGGCAGAACTCTCTATGGCGCTAGCCTTCCCTTCTAATGATTCTAAAGGACAGAGCTCTCTGTTGCGCTAGCCTTCCCATCTAATGATTCTAAAGGACAGAGCTCTCTGTTGCCCTAGCCTTCCCATATAATGATTCTAATGGGCAGAGCTCTCTGTTGCGCTAGCCTTCCCATCTAATGATTCTAAAGGACAGAGCTCTCTATGGAACTAGCCTTCCCATCTAATGATTCTAAAGGACAGAGCTCTCTATGGAACTAGCCTTCCCATATAATGATTCTAAAGGACAGAGCTCTCTATGGCGCTAGCCTTCCCATCTAATGATTCTAAAGGACAGAGCTCTCTATGGAACTAGCCTTCCCATCTAATGATTCTAAAGGACAGAGCTCTCTATGGAACTAGCCTTCCCATATAATGATTCTAAAGGACAGAGCTCTCTATGGCGCTAGCCTTCCCATCTAATGATTCTAAAGGGCAGAGCTCTCTATGGCGCTAGCCTTCCCATATAATGATTCTAAAGGGCAGAGCTCTCTATGGCGCTAGCCTTGCTATCTAATGATTCTAAAGGGCAGAGCTCTCTATGGAACTAGCCTTCCCATCTAATGATTCTAAAGGACAGAGCTGTCTATGGCGCTAGCCTTCCCATATAATGATTCTAAAGGATAGAGCTCTCTATGGCGCTAGCCTTCCCATATAATGATTCTGAAGGGCAGAACTCTCTATGACGCTAGCCTTCCCATCTAATGATTCTAAAGGACAGAGCTCTCTGTTGCGCTAGCCTTCCCATCTAATGATTCTAAAGGACAGAGCTCTCTATTGCCCTAGCCTTCCCATATAATGATTCTAATGGGCAGAGCTCTCTATGGCACTAGCCTTCCCATATAATGATTCTAAAGGGCAGAGCTCTCTATGGAACTAGCCTTCCCATCTAATGATTCTAAAGGACAGAGCTCTCTATGGCGCTAGCCTTCCCATATAATGATTCTAAAGGACAGAGCTCTCTATGGCGCTAGCCTTCCCATATAATGATTCTGAAGGGCAGAACTCTCTATGGCGCTAGCCTTCCCTTCTAATGATTCTAAAGGACAGAGCTCTCTGTTGCGCTAGCCTTCCCATCTAATGATTCTAAAGGACAGAGCTCTCTGTTGCCCTAGCCTTCCCATATAATGATTCTAATGGGCAGAGCTCTCTGTTGCGCTAGCCTTCCCATCTAATGATTCTAAAGGGCAGAGCTCTCTATGGCGCTAGCCTTGCTATCTAATGATTCTAAAGGGCAGAGCTCTCTATGGCGCTAGCCTTCCCATATAATGATTCTAAAGGGCAGAGCTCTCTATGGCGCTAGCCTTGCTATCTAATGATTCTAAAGGACAGAGCTCTCTATGGAACTAGCCTTCCCATCTAATGATTCTAAAGGACAGAGCTGTCTATGGCGCTAGCCTTCCCATATAATGATTCTAAAGGATAGAGCTCTCTATGGCGCTAGCCTTCCCATATAATGATTCTGAAGGGCAGAACTCTCTATGACGCTAGCCTTCCCATCTAATGATTCTAAAGGACAGAGCTCTCTGTTGCGCTAGCCTTCCCATCTAATGATTCTAAAGGACAGAGCTCTCTATTGCCCTAGCCTTCCCATATAATGATTCTAATGGGCAGAGCTCTCTATGGCGCTAGCCTTCCCATATAATGATTCTAAAGGACAGAGCTCTCTATGGCGCTAGCCTTCCCATCTAATGATTCTAAAGGGCAGAGCTCTCTATGGCGCTAGCCTTCCCATCTAATGATTCTAAAGGACAGAGCTCTCTATTGCCCTAGCCTTCCCATATAATGATTCTAATGGGCAGAGCTCTCTATGGCGCTAGCCTTCCCATATAATGATTCTAAAGGACAGAGCTCTCTATGGCGCTAGCCTTCCCATCTAATGATTCTAAAGGGCAGAGCTCTCTATGGCGCTAGCCTTCCCAGCTCATGATTCTAAAGGCTATGACTCTATACTCTATAGCTAATCTCATTCAGACTGATATTTTGTTTGTGTGGAGGTGAAAGCTAAATACAGACACAAAATGGCGCACATCAGATACAGACAACTGCAGATTATATGAAAAAAGTATATAAATAGCTATACCTGACTGCTCTATGAAGGACCTCTACTTAGGTCATTGCTTCTGTTAACCACTTTAAAAGCCACTTATTTTTATAGGTGTAATTGCTCTTTAAAGCAAGCCACACTAGTAATAATATAACTGAACATCCACAGCATTTGAAAAGAACATTCTAGTAATTCTGGTGCAAACCACCAGCTCCATAGGGGACAAATAATAGTTTTCAAAATTGTTATTGATGTAAATTAGCATTTTAACCCCTTACATGCTAGAGGTTTCTAGACTTTGCAGTGTCTTCGAGGCCTCAAGCATTCAAGGGATTAAAAACCCAGTTTAAATTGGGAGGAATTCTTCCCTGTGCTGCAGCAATACTTCAAAAATAATAAAATCCATTAGTCCACTAAAAGAAACAATACCTGTTTAAATCCGAGTTGTTAATTAGTTCAACAAGGACTTGCCTTGCCTTGTAGCAGTCTCATACCAGTCGTAATGCAAAAAAGTTATATGGCCAAAGTGCAATCCATAGCTGAACCCCTTAAGGACCAGCGGTCCTGGGACGTTTCTGTCCCATAAGGACCGCATTGATCCTTGCCAACGCGCCGGTACATGTGACCTGTTGCGTGTATCGGCGCGCCTCATCGGGGCCTAAGAGAGACCGCTCCAGTCTTGGAACAGTCAATTTTAGGCCCTATTTTTACTTACAGAACTCCCGGGGGAGCGCTGTAAGTAAAAAGTGCGTGACATGCTATGACCGTCACCGGTCCTTAAGAGTATAAGGACCATGACGGTCATAGTACGTCATTTAGTCCTTAAGGGGTTAAAACACTAAAGGCAGAGTGGAGCCCTCAAACATGTTTAAAGCTGAACTTTCACTCAAATTAAATTGATCCTAGTTTGTTATAGGCCAAGGGTATTTTCTGTGCCCGAAAATAGTGGGTGGGGTCATATGAGGACTGATGGTGTGCGCATGGGTGGAGTTAAGGGCACCTGGAGTGCCTTGTCTAGGGAAGCCTGGGATGTAACTCCAGCCCTGCAGATATGACAGTTGCTGGTAGTTTTTTTTTAAATGAGACAGACAGAATGGATGAATTTACTTAACCCTTTAAAGACCAGAGGATTTCTCAATGTATTAATAAGCAATGCTTTGCCCACCCTACTAGTCTTTAACCTCTTAAGGACAGCTGTGCGTGACCGGCACTTAAGGCACTTTTTTTTTTTTTTTTTTTTTTTTTTTAGATCCGATACAGCGTGCAGCTGTGCGGGGAGCCCTGAATTCCATGACGTACGTGTACAGCATGGGTCCTTATTGCATGTTGACCCCATGACATACATGTACATCTTTGGACCATAAGGGGTTTTCACGCGCAGTGGGCGGCGTGTGTGTCTTTCAGTCCCGGTAGTTACTCATATCCACCTCCAGGACTGATTGAAGGAATACACTAGGGCCATATTAATCATTCATGATTTTCTGTCCATTTTAGGCAAAGTTGGGGGTTATTAGGTGGTGTTACTACTTAGTTCATCTACTTAACAGAAAGAAAGGTCCAGTTTACGTTTTACTGCACCGTTTAAGTGTTTTGCAGAACATCTCCACCTGCACTTACAGTATTGGAAGTTGCTGTAAAATTATTTTGGTCTGACATAAACATTAACCCTTTGAGTGCCAGAGGGGTACGCAATGCATTGCTCCACGATTTGTTGCGTACCCCACTGGCGCTCAATGGGTTAACAGGCTTATTTGCTCTCTTGTGTGCTGAACCCTGACCCACTGCACAGGCACTTACATAAGTGTCTCCTATTGGCAACCCTATCAGTCTTGTCTTTTCAGGGACAGCCCTCCCATTAACCTAAATGACCGCATGCAAATAACCTTCTCTATTAAATATCCATTAAGTAAAATTCTATTGCCTGTTTGATAGCATTTCCCATAGTTATGACATAATACACTTCTTTTTTTAACTGCCAAGTGTAACTTTTAATACATTGATATCACACTGCCAACATCCAGTACAAGGGGCCTTATGGATAAATGTGGATTAATTATGGAGCAAACCATCTGCCCATAAAGAACAAATACAGATTCACATTGATTTAAATTGGACTTTTAACCCATTGAATGCTAGTGGGGGGTCAGTTGCTTTAAGAGGATGAAAAGACCATTTAAATTAGCTGCAATTTTGGAAATCTATATTTGCCTCCTGTTTTGAAGACTATTTGTCCCAATATGAATCCACTGTAGCTTTATAAATAAGGTATGTACACATCCTGTGCTTTTCTGCATCTACTAAAGGTTTGAACAAGATGTGGCCCTCCAGCTGTTGATTGACTGAGGCTGGAGATGGTGGGATTTGTGGTATAAAACCTGGAGGGCTTTGTTGCCTACCCCTGAGTTATTGTATAACTCCAGGGCTGGCAATCCCTGCTATGTTTTTTTTTTTTTTTTTTTTCATTTTCAGCTATACTTTTCCATTTACAGTGGATGTGTTCCCAGATTAATGGCTGTGAATTATTGGAATTGTAGTCCAAAACAGCTGGCAAGCTGCAGGTTCCCTACCCTGGGCTACAATCCAATAATAGTATTTTCAAGGTTTTCGCTTTGTTTCAGTAACTAGTTAATGTATAGCTCACCACATGACCTCTAATGTGACTGTTTCCATGCAAGGAACTTGAGATTTAAATGAATTTCAGGAAATTCAATACATCATATTCTAACTAGTTGAACAGCCCATATACACGGGCCACAGTGCCAGGCAGCAAAGGCCGTGGTGCAGTCATGCACAGCACAGACTACCCGCGCCGCGGCTGTTAACGGATCGGGGCGCTCCGAATTCAGACAGTAGGGTACACAGAGAGGACTATGGTCTGAATTCTGAGCGCCCCACTCCGTTATCAGCTGCAGCGCGCGCAGCCGTCTGTACTGAGCATGATGGCTTCTGACAAACATACAATAGCGAATTATTATATAGGATGAGTCGTTGTGTAGTAACTGTTTCTTACGGTACTTTTACTTGCAGCGTGCAATTATCACCGCTCTTTTGTTTACCCAGGAGAATCCTACATGGGATTTCTATGTTCCTGAAAAATGGGGAAAACATTTTACAGAGAAATTGACTATGGGCGTCTGAATTGCATTTGGAGTACTGGCATGATCTTATTGTTTTATCTTGCTAGGGTCTGGTAATCTGCAAAGGACAATGAGTCAACGTAGCACACATGCATACCAAAGAAATAATTATACTCTCAACACTGCAGCTACCTATGCAGAGCCATACAGATCAATGCAGTATCGGCTAGCTGAGCCTGGGTATAGCAGAATGCCACACGCTGCACCTGCGGATGATGGAACAACAAGGTCGCCATCTATTGACAGCATCCAGAAGGACCCAAGGCAAGTGAGGTTGGGGGTGGGGGTTAAAAGGGTTCTCTCCCAAAACTCTGTGTGGCTGATGCACTAAACAAGACAGGAGCAATTCTGGTGCAAACCAATTGTACGTAGGAGATGAGAAGAAATTCCAGTTGATTACTATGGCGCTTTTAACCCCTGAAAATGCTAGAGAGATCTCGAAAGCATTGCCTCGCAATAGGATAGAGAACCCTCTTGCATTCAAGGGATTCAGTTCCTCACAAATGTACATTTGGAGGAAGTTCAATATCCCCTGTGTTGCAGTTTGTTTGCTCCAGAATTGCTGTTACTGCTTAGTACATCAGTGTCTGTGTGCTCTTCTTCTGTTACATAGGCACAATTGTTCAGCTGGGGTCTGAGGCCCAAGGCCTAGCTCTTGTCCTATATAATTATGTGATCCGTCTATCCAGAATTTGTATTTGTTTATTATTATTTTAATTACTCAGCCTAAAACTTGGGTGTATCACTATTAACCCTCTGAGTGCCAGAGGGGTGCGCAACACAACACAATGCGATGCATTGCATACCTCTCTGGCACTCAGTATTAACCCTTTCACTATACTGACAGGCCTTTGGACCCATCACTCTAACCAACGGGCCATATGCTAGTAGTTATTAATAAGCAGTTGCTCGAATTACTTTGTGAGGCAGATGTATTAAGAAGTACTGGCGCTATTCTGGCTCAGACCAACCACACCATAGGGACACACACAAATTTCCATTGGTTTTAAATTGGGCTTTTAACTTCTTGAATGCTAGAGACTTCTTTATCATTCATGTGGACTAAAAGCCCCTTTTAAAGGGAAAGTGATGTTTCGCAATAAAAGCAGCTCCAATTAATCTTCATAGTATTTGGGCCATGGAGAGTGTTATTTTAGTACTGTCAGAGTTGTAGTTCAAGACTAATTTAATGATAAAGTATCCCCCTCCTGCCCCTTTTACTGATGTAACACTGCTCACCTCAGAGCAGCAAGACTGTCCGATGGATTGCAGATAGGGACAATCTTCAGTGAGCATAAGGAAAAACCTGTCAATGGGGGCAGGGTTTTCCTTATGCTCACAGTAAGAAGATTGTTCCTTGCTGTGAGCTCTCTGGTCCCAGGACCAGATTCCACATCTGTGGGGAGGCGGCTTACACTAGGTAAAAGGGGCGTGAGGGGAATACTTTATCATTCAATTACTCTTGAACTGCAACTCTGACAGTATTGAAATAACACTCTCCATGGCCCAAATACTATAAAGATTAATTGGAGCTGTTTTTTTTTTGTGAAACATTATTATCCCATTAAATAAAAGGGAATTTAGTGGGTTTGTTTTATTTATTTTTTTTTGTGGGTGGGTGGGGTAGGGGCTTGTTCTCTGTGGTGTAGTCGGGTTTCAGCAGAATTTCTTTTCTTTTTCATTGTGCATAAGGCCCCATGCGTGTCCATATGGGAGTGGACTTGGAGATTATAACACAATTCAGCCCTGTGTTGTCTTCAACGGCTGCTTTTGGGATTAGGAAACTGTCCATAACAGTTGTCTTATGTCTGGGCAAACTAGTGCGCCTGGACCTTGTAGTGTCTTGTTTCATCTGCAGACAAATGCTTTACCTACCAGGACAATAACTGCAGAGGCTGCAAGGGTTGCTGTTGTGAGAGGCCTGTCTTCCAAGGGGCCACATGGCTCTGAAATATCTTATGACCGTTTATAATCTACCTTTTGGCAAACTCAGCACCTATTTTATTCCCTTTTATTTATTGTAACATACTTCTGTTGTAAGGCTCTGTGTGCACTGTGTGGCTCCATATAAATAAAGATATACATACATACAATATCCTATGACCCGTTACAATCAGGCCAGTTTTCGATCTTGGCTGTTAAATCAAGGACTGCATCACACACAGACATTGCCAGTAAGATAAGACTAACATCAATTAACTCCTTCCCTTTTCGTCATTAACCAACCCCCTTTGAGCACTAGAGTGGTGTCCAAAGGAATGTGTTAGTAATTAGAGGGTTAACTGTCAGCAGATGTTAAAGAGATAGTAGTGTCGGGATATGAAGTTAAGATCTATTATTCATTACTAGTGTAAAAGCCCGTGTACATGGGCCAAGGTCCGGGTAATGTTAACCCTTTGAGTGCCAGAGGGGTACGCAACGCATTGCTTTGCGATGCGTTGAGCACCCCTCTGGCACTCAAAGGGTTAAGTGGCCGCTACCTCAGTGCTCCACGGAGTCCACGTGATGCAGTCTTGCATTGCCTCACTCACGTGATGCAATAATGCGCAGTAGAGAAAGCTCAAACGCACACGGTCTCTACTGTGCATGAAGGCTTCTGACAAACATCCTAGCGAATTATTATATAGGATACTTTTTTTTATAATGAACGATACATTTGTAACTGTCCATATCATTGTAGTCTTCTTGTAATTTGATTTTAAAGTTTCCACCTCCTGCCTCGTTTCGCTGCAACATGGAGTGTCTTCTCAGATCCAAAAGCCTGTCTCTTGACCAGACAGATCGCAGTGAGGGACAATATTGTGTCTGTCAGTATAAGGAAATGAGGAACAATGTTGCATCTGTCAGTGTAAAGAAAACCCTGCCCCCCCTTGACAAAGGGAAGCAGAGTTTTCCTTATGCTGACACAATATTGTCCCTCATTGCTATCTGTCCAAACCAACTTTCAGATCCGAGGAGACTCTGCATGACATAGGGAAAAGGGGCGAATGGGAGAAACATTAAATTGAAATTACAAGAAGATTACAATATGGACATTTACAAAGGTACAGTTCATTATAAAAAAAAGTATCATGAATAATCAATCTTAACTTTATATCCTGACATTACTATATCTTTCAATTATATATATTAACAAGCCATATAAGAAATGGTCATGATATTATTGTTTCTCCTTTGCATGCTGTAGGTGAGGCATTAAATACTTTGTCTTTAAAGGGATAGTAATGTTTCATAATAAAAGCAGCTCTAATTAATCATCATAGTATTTGGACTTTGGAGAGTGTTATTTCAATTCTGTCAGAGTTGTAGTTCTAGAGTAATTCATTGACAAAGTATCCCCCTCCCTCCCCTTTTACTGATGTAACACTGTTCAGCCAGAGCAGGAGGGAGGTGCCCAGGTAGATTGCAGAGAAGGACAATCTTCAATTAAGATAAGGGAAAAAAATGAAAAACTTGTCAAGGGGGAAAGGGCTTTCATTGTTTTCATACAAAGAAGATTGTCCCCTTCTGTTATCTGTCTGGTCTATGGACTGCGTTACACATCTGAGAAGAGATGGCTTACATTAGGTAAAAGGGGCGGGAGGGGAAACTTTGCTTGTGAATATCTCTTAAACCATAAAGGTTTGAGAGATAAGACTTCATGTTTTTTTAATGCCTACAAAATAAAATAAAGATAAAACAAAGTATTACTATCCCTTAAAAGTCTAAACAATCACAAAGTATGTGTGTGGGTATTCACTAAAACACCCCTACACTCTAGTGAAAATCTCGTATTTCAACTGTATGACTTAATTTATTATGTCCAAGATTGGGAAATGATCTGCACCATCAGATTCGTATATATACACCCCTCCATCTGTAATCAAGACTAACAAGAAACATACATCCTGAGTCAGTACCATGTTTACCCATACTGTGACTGTGTAGTATGATGTGAAACATATAGCATAAGCTGTAAGCAGATTCATTTTTAACATGAACAATTATATCATCAAAAAAATGGACGTTTGGAAGTACTCACTCTAAATGACACAAAGGCCCAGGTGCAAAGTTCTAGAACTGTGCTACAGCAGACAGTGTTCCTGTTTGTTAAGACTTTGACTTCACTTTCAACCACCTGATTATTTAACCCTTTGATTGCCAGAGAGGTATCCAACACATTGCGTTGGCTACCTCTCTGGCAATCAAAGGGTTAAAGTGGACATGTCCCCTTAAAACTAGTTTAGTTTGTTTAGCAGGGAAAATCTGCCTATATCTTATACTAGCCATTCTTCTGTAAAATCCATAGTTCTTGAGAAATTAACATTTATGATTTGAGTGCACATTGTTGGCACTCTATGCAAATTCCCTGCACAGTATGCTAATTTGTTACTTCTGAGGCCAAACTTACTGTTGACTATGGACTAGCGTTATCCATCACACAGAGTGTATTAATATGGGTCCAGCACAGGTGCTAATTAAAGTGCCACATTATGCCACCATAAAAGATGAATTTCTCAGAAATGATTTACATTACACACAAAAAATAGCAAGAACAACATATAATAAATTTTTATTATTTTTAACATTTCTGTAGGTGACTGTTCTACTTTATATTCATATAGGTTTATGGTTTCATTTTTGGTGACAAAGTACATCTGTCACTACATTTTATATAGAATAATTAGCATGATATAGTGACATTTAAATAAATGTGGATGGTTATCTAACCAGCAAACTATGCCCGGCATGAAAGGGTGTGGAGTTTTATATGTGAGTGTAAGAACGTGGTTAGTAATTTAATAATTAAGGGAAATCAATACGTCCGAAGTTTTCTGTGAGGCATAGCAAAAATCCTAATTACGAGCTCTCTGTAATTAAAGCCAAGTGGTGTTTTTTTCACGTTGGCAGCTGTACTATTTACCCAGTGTGAATTCTTAAAGGGAAACTAGCAAGGCATTTTTTCCTCTCTGTTAATCATATGTAGCTTAAAATAAAATAGTTATGTGCTAATAAAAAAATAAAAACTTGATTTTAGGATTTAGTATCTTTTTTGGCCAGCATCTTTAGGTCTTTAACAAACACCCACTTTCATGAGAAAACTACATTAACCCACATGGTTGAATTGGAGACCTCTCTGGCACCACGGGTTTAATGTGGAACAGTGCAAGTGTAAATGAGAGTATTCTCTGGGATCAAAGAACCAGTGCGCGTGTACTGCTTTTTGTGGTGAAAATAGGGGGGTGGGTGTGATGTGCTAGAGAGAAAAGCAAAGAAACAAGGGCGCCCTATCATGTTATACCATTAAGGGATATATGTCATACAGATAAAGTATTGAACTTGCATATATAAATGGACAGACTGAGTGATATCGCAGTCCGCTAACATGCTTTCCTTTTAGCAACTCATATGCTTTGATAAGGCACCGTTTTGCCATGAAAAGTGAAAGAAAGTCTGTATTTTTTAAACGTATCAAATGTATTCTGTTTTTAAAGGATAGTAATACTTCGTTTAAACTTTATTTTATTTTGTAGACATTAAAAAAACATGAAGAATGATATAAGTCTTATCTCTCAAACCTTTATGGTTTAAGAGATATTCACAAGCAAAGTTTCCCCTCACCACCCCTTTTACCTAGTGTAAGCCATCTCTTCTCAGATGTGGAATGCAGTCCATAGACCAGACAGATAACAGAAGGGGACAATCTTCTTTACATGAAAACAATGAAATACCTGCCCCCCTTGACAAGCTTTTCAGGTTTTTCCCTTATCTTAATTGAAGACTGTCCCTCTCTGCAGTCTACCTGGGCATCTCCCTTCTGCTCTAGCTGAACAGTGTTACATCAGTAAAAGGGGCGGGAGGGGTACACTTTGACATTGAATTACTCTTGAACTACAACTCTGACAGAGTGGAAATAACACTCTCCAAAGTCCAAATACTATGATGATTATTTAGAGCTGCTTTTATTATGAAACATTACTATCCCTTTAATGGATGTGGAGAGGACCTCTCTTTCCTTTCGATATACCACCAATCCAGTAGCCGTGAGTTCTCGAGCGGTGACTGGATATTTTCTGTGATAGAGCATTTGCTAGCAGATTAGGATATCCCTCCATCTGACCATTTATACATATGAGTACAGTGCTTTCTCTGTATAATGTTTATCCCATAATGGTATAACGGGATTGGGCACCCTTGTTTTCATTGAATGTCTGCAGTCTGGGAGGACATCTATTTGGAGGAACACACGTTGATTTGAATATGAGACTACTTGATGCACTGCAACTAGGGCAGTTTTCTCAACCTAGCAACCTAGGTTTGCTGCAGACTAAATAACTGGTTCTAAAGCTACTTTTTGTGAGTAACCACGTGTGGGGTGTTGGTGGAGGAGTTTGCAAGAGATCTCTACACTCTGGGTGCCCCCTCTTTTTTTCCACATTTTGTCTCCTTTGTGGAGAGAAATTATATGTCCTTCCCACTGTACAAGAGAACAGACTGGGGCCTCAGGAGATGCCTCTGAGGGTGGCTTGTTGCTCACTGCTATTGTAGGTAGTCCTTTATCTCAGATGTGGGCAGCAGGCATCCCTCACAGGCTTCACCTCCAGCTCCTAGTCTATTTCATTGCAGTGAGAAGAGAACTTCTGTCTCTTACATCAGGTATACCCTAATTTCACCCAAAAAAGCAATGTCCTTTTCCACCTTAACCCCTTGGGTGCTAGAGAGGTCATCAATGCATTGTATCAATGCTTTGATGACCTAACACCCAAGGGGTTACTTTTTTCTTCCAACACCTGTTTTGAAGGTTTACCTTTGAGTGCCAGAGAGGTATCCAATGTGTTGCAATGCAATGAATACCTCTTGCACTCAAAGGGTTAAACCACAGTGGGTGGCCAGTTGGGAGATCTGGGGGCCACATATGGCCTTAAACATCAATCTGGTTGCCTATCACTGATGTATCTTCTTCCTCCACGACATGGCAGCCTAGTGATGTTTTCTGGCAGTGCCATCCACATAGACCCCTAGTGTCCCTGCCATTCAGTAGTTCTGTGTGGAGAAGAGGCAATTGTTTTTCTAGCATCTGTTTAGTAAGGTAAAACACTTCTTTAGAGTAAACACATCCTGATCGAGCTGCTTTAACAAGCAAAAGGCCTAAGGACTGAATTCCAGAAGCTAAATTGATGTGATTCTGGACCAGACCAGCTGCATTGTAGGGATGAAAAAATTACAATTGTACCCATCCTTTTAAATGTCTTATACTTTTTGAATGTCAAAGAGGTAGACAACTCATTGCAATGCACTGGATAAACCTCTTAATTGCAAAGGGTTAAAGTGATGGCAACATTTAATACATAGTAAAATATATATTGTGCGGTTTATTCTCCTGAGTACAATAACGATACTCCAACAGTTGAGACAGGTTTTAAACAAGTTATTTATATCAAAGGTTATATTTTTTAGGTGCAATATCTCAAAAGCCTGTAATTGTACAATGGCGCTGTTGCTACACCATTCTATGGAGGTTTATGGTCAAATGAACAGAGCTGTCCATAGTATGGTGTAGCAAGCGCCACTGTAACATTTCAGGCCACTGTGACACTGCACCAAAAATTTTTTTTCAAGTTTGAGCTGCAATAACTTTTGAATAAAACACTCTCAGCAGTGGGAGTTGCCTTATTTTACCCAGGAGAATAAACCCTACAATATATGTTTTTACATGCATCCCTTCAACTACAGTGGTTTCTAATACATTACTTCACAATCTTGTGGTGGCCTCTCTGATATTCATGGGGTAAAAGACCAATGAAAAAGACAAATGGCTGCTATAATGATGACCTCCCACTTACCTTGTGAGGACTAGAAAGTCCTATTGGTCCTATGAATTTTGCTGTTGTGCCTTTGTTCAAGAGATAACGGGGGTTATGCACTAAGGTGTGATAAAAAGGTGATGACTTCTCCAGTGATATCACATCTCCAGTTCCTATATTATTCTACTGAGTCAATGCACTAACATCTCCAAAGTTGGAGACGTGATCTCACTGGAGAAATTACCTCCACATTATTACTGTTTATCACGCTTCTCCCCCAACACCTTCAGCCAGTCCTGGATATCATGTCCATGGAGGCAGACATGAGATATTGGCAGTTTTTTCAAACTAATGCAGACAGCTACTTGAGGCTACTTAACCCTGCAAGGACCAGAGGGGAGAACAGTGCATCACTAAGTAATGCATTGCACACCTCTCTGGTCCTTAACCCTGTGAGTGTCAGGGAGGTATCCAACACATTGCGTTATAAGCCTCTGTGGCACTCAAAGGATTAAGCTTACTATGTGCAATGATCAGAATCTGAGGTGCTGTGGTCTGTCTCCATGATCATATCTTCTAGGACTGATTGAGGATGTTATTTTGTTATTTATTTATTTATTTTTTTTTTTTTTTTAAAAAGCACAAGGACAAAGTTTTTGAGGGTCTTAAAGGGATAGTAATTGTTGCTTTTAACAACGTTTAATATAAATGAATTGATGTAAGTCTGGTCTCTCAAACATGTATAGTTTGAGAGATATAAGCATCTAAAGTTCCCCCCTCCCACCCCTTTCACAGACATCAGCATCTAGCTGACAGCAGGAGATCCTGGTCCCAGGACTGTCCGGCGGCTCTTCAGCAGAGCCAAAATAGCACTATCTAGAAAGAAAGAAATACGTCAATGGAACGGTCTACAAAATGTGCCTGGTTTGCAAGCCCACTTTGTGGACCGTTCCAGTGAAGAATGTCTTTGTCAATCATTTCAATGAAGAATGTCTTTGTAGATAACACTACTTCGGGAGCCGTCCGGTCCCAGGAACCAGGATCTCAATCTGTCCACTAGAGCACTGACATCTGTGAAAGGGGCGGGAGGGGGGAACTTCAGAAGCTTATAGCTCTCAAACTATACATATTTGAGAGACCAGACTTACATCAATTAATTTGTTTTTTTTTAATATGTACAATATTAAACTTTGTTAAAAGCAACCATTACTATCCCTTTAAGACTTTGTATGATAGATATAAGACGTTAGTCCTTATTTATCTGAATATGAATTGCTTTGGCCATGTGGTGCAGTTATTTTGTGCCAGCTCCAGAATCGCGCTACAGCTTCCTGAATACATCCCAGTATGTCACATTGCACAGGAAGTGGAAATGGGTGGAAGATTTATTGGTCACGATTTCTTCTTGCCAGAGTAACATTGCTAAGGTGTTTTTAAAGGGATAGTAATATTTCATTTTAAACACATCTCAGATCATTCAACGTAATGAATAGTACTGCTGCCTCATGCTCTTATTCTTTAAAGCTGTTTCGTTATGATGTAGTTATATACTGAAGTGGATCCCTCACGCTCCTTTTGTCGACGTAAGCATTTTAGTCTGAGCGTATTACAAAGAAGGACAATCTTAGTTAGTATTAGGAAAAGCCTGCCATCCTTCACCAAGCAGGGCAGGTTTTTCTTTATACTGTCTAAGGGAAGATTGTACCTCTGTGTGATCTGTGTGGTCAAGCGACCGGACTTCAGATCTGAGGGGAGGTGGCTTAGGATCAGAAAAAGGGATGTGAGGGATCAACTTCCACATCTAAGTACATCGTAACTAAACAGTTTTGAAGAATAAGAGTATCAGGCAGCAGTACTATTCATTATGTTGAAGTAGTATCTTAGCTGCATTTAAAATGAAATATTACTGCCCCTTTAAGTTAGAGAAACTATACCTATAGGAGTAACTGTCACATCATAGGCAGGAGTCTGTCATGCAGCATTCTGTAATTTGTTTTATTTATTTTGAGTAGTATCTGCATTTCCTTGTAGTTTCAGAGCTGGATAGTGAAAACTAAAGAGAGGCACACAGGAGATGATTTAAAGGGTCTTTTGCCGAGTCTTCTTTGTGTTAAAATTAACACATTGCACGATATGTAAGTTCTACTGTTCTGTAATTCAAAAATTACTAAGTGATAAAGATCCCCACCCGCTCCTTCTCCCCACGTCACTCTGAATCTGCAGTCTGATCCAGACGGCTTCAGCGACAGACAAACTTCAGTAAGCAAAGGGAAATCCTGCCCTTCTTCATCAAGGGGGTAGGATTTCCCTTATACTTACTGACTGAAGTTTGTCCCTCGCTGCTGCTGTCAAGTCGCACGACCCGATTAGACATTCAGTGGTAGGTGGCCAGAATGGGTGGGCAAGCATCTTTATCTCGTCATAACTTTTGAATTCCACAGCAGTAAGAATTTACACATAGTGCATTGTGTTAACTCACAGGCATACATACACTGTTTCAGGGAGTGTTTAGCCTCCTTCATCAGGTCGGTACAGAAAAGTGTGATCATACGATTATAGCCTAAATATAATGTGCTAAGTGAACTCTTTGTAGTGGCATGGAAAAAATAAAAAATAAGCCCACACTATATATGGGCACGCCACATACTAAGAAGACCTGATGGTGTAGATAGACCAATTACATTTTGGAATGGACTCCACTCGATTCTAAACACCCAAGAAGAGGCCCAAAAAGACAAGATGGGTAGAAGAAATAACCAAAGTTGTTGATACATAGTGGCAACAAACATCACAAGTCTGTAGTTGTTGGAGGCTTTGCTCAGGAGGCCTTCTTCCTGCAGAGGATATAATAGAATTAGTACACACACGTATATACAGCCAGACAACAGTGTTTTACTGTAGCAGATGTTCATGATGATTCCAATTTCAAAA
Organism: Rhinophrynus dorsalis; assembly: GCA_037306005.1. Classification (NCBI taxonomy): domain Eukaryota; kingdom Metazoa; phylum Chordata; class Amphibia; order Anura; family Rhinophrynidae; genus Rhinophrynus; species Rhinophrynus dorsalis. The sequence goes on along the minus strand of CM074725.1, from coordinate 207,738,341 downwards.
TCATGTCTCCATGACATCCTATATAATAATTCACTGCAAAGTTTGTAATGACGCAGTCATGCGCAGTAGAGACTGCCCGTGCCGAGGCTGATACAGAGCTGGGCTCTCCGAAGTCAGACCGGAGCAGGCGCAGGCAGACCGGAGCAGGCAGTCTCTGCTGGGCATGACTGCACCGCGACTGCCCGCCACTGTGCCCCGTGTACACTGGCTATTCTACTAGTTTTAACCCCTTAAGGACCAGCATCTCTGGGACGTTTCCGTCCCATAAGGACCGCTTCGATGCTTGCCGACGCGCTGGTACACATGACCTGTTGGGTGTATCAGCGCACCGCTTTGGAGCCTGAAAGAGATCGCTCCAATCTTGGAACGGTCAATTTTAGGCCTCATTTTTACTTACAGCGCTCCCGGTGGAGCTCTGTAAGTAAAAAGTACGTGATGTACTATGACCGTCATTGGTCCTTAAGTATTTAAGGACCATAACGGTCATAGTACGTCATGTAGTCCTTAAGGGGTTAAAATAAATAAATAGTAAAGTATAAAACTAGCCATTTTGTTATTGGTGCAGTCTCCTATTTCTGTTACCTTCCACACTTGTAAAAAAGAATATTGCAGAGTGAAGGCTCAGCCGTAATTTGCAAGGTTGATCTGGGCCATTATTTGCCTAGTGATCCTAGGTTAATAGATAGTGTAGATGAAGGAACGTTCTGGTCATAGGCTGCGTTCTGTCTCCATTTCTACAATATAAAAAACATTTAACAACCAGCAAAGCATTATAATCTAAACCCCAAAAAAAAGGGAATAAACCAATTTGTTACCTTTCTATTAAAATAACTGGACCCTTAGGGCCGTATGTTCAAAAGGAAAGCAGAGGAATTCTGTGGCAAACTAGCGGCATTATAGGGGAGAACAAATAAAATCCCATTGATTTCAAAGGGGGTGTTAACCCCATGAATTCTAGACATGTCTTATGATGCATTGTTCTGAAATATATTGGAGACCTGTCTAGTAATCAATCTGTTAGCCCTTTGAGTGCCAGAGGGGTAGGCAACACATTGCTTGTTCAGAAGTGGGGTCTTCCTTACCTGATGGCGACAGACACAACAGGAAGGTTCCGAGGTTCTGCTCTCGGTGGAGGGACCCTATAGTTCTTGCGGTGCAATGTCCATTCCTTGGTTGTCTCCTCTGGCCTACATCTTTCCTCCCCTCCCAATGTTGCACAGGGTGTTACGGAAATTACTACTGGAATGCTGTCCAGTCATTCTGATTGCTCCGTACTGGCCTCGCCAAGCTTGGTTTCCGGAGTTGCTGGATCTGTCAGTGGCGGAGCCATTCTGGCTCCCTTGCCGTCCAGATCTTCTACAGGGTTACCTGTGGAAGGAGGATGTTCTTCGCCTAACTTTGACGGCTTGGAAGTTGAATCCTCAATATTGAAGAAGAAAAGTTTTTCTTCTGGGGTGGTGGCTACTATGCTCAGTGACTGCATACCTGTTTCTTCCAAGATATACCATCTGTGTCTGGTCGACCTTTCTATCTTGGTGTGCTGACAATTTGATCTGCCTACGGTCCTGGCCTTTTTGCAGGACGGTGTGGATAAGGGCCTTAGTTTGATTTCCCTTAAGGTTCAGACTTCTGCTCTCTCTGTTTTCTTTCAGAGACACATTGACATCCTTCCTGATGTCAAGGTTTTCTTCCAGGGCATTGCTCATACTCGTCCTGTCTTCAAGAATCCCGCTCCTCTGTGGGATCTTAACTTGGTTTTGGGCGTTCTTCAGCGCCCTCCATTTGAGTCCTTGGCTACTATTCCTCTACACCTGTTGACTTGGAAAATGGCTTTTCTCCTGGTGATCGTGTCCATTCACCGAGTCGCTGAGTTACATGCTCTGTCCTGTAAACCACCTTTTTTGGTGTTTTCACAAAGACAAGGCGGTGCTTCACACTTCTTAGGAGTTTCTTCCGAAGGTGGTTTCGGAGTTCCATATCAATCAGGAGATTGTGGTGCCTTCTTTCTGCCATGACTCCACCTCTGACAAGGAGAGGGATCTCCACTTGTTGGATGTGGTGCGTTGTCTCAAGTTTTATGTCCATCGCACTGAGTCTATCAGGCAATCTGACATGCTGTTCGTCATTCCTGAGGGTCCCAGGACAGGAAGACCTGCATCCAAAGTGACTATTGCTTCTTGGATCAAGTCCACTATTTGTAAGGCTTACGAGCTGAGGAAGAAGCCTGTCCCCTTTCGGGTCACGGCTCATTCTACTAGATCTATTAGGGCTTCTTGGGCTTACAAGAATCAGGCCTCCGCTGATCAGTTGTGCAAGGCTGCCACTTGGTCTTCTGTGCACATCTTTTTGAAGCGCTACTGTGTTGATGTACTGGCATCGGCTGATGCCAGCTTTGGGAGGAAGATCCTGGAGGCAGTCTTACCTGTCTAGGATCTTCTTTTTCGGTTCTTGGTGCTTCCTTCACTTTTGAGCCCTGTTGGTTCTAGTTCAGTGTGCTGTGTAACAGTTGGGGTGTTGTTACCCCTGTTCAGTGTCATTTGACGCTTCATTGTTTTTGTTGGGCTATCTCTGATCTGATGGTTCATATCTACTCTGGTGACTCTGGGGGCCTTGCGCCTGGTCCTTGCCTTCCTTCCCAACTCTGGTTAAATCAGTGGTTGGACATTCCATTACCAGTAACCTGTATTGGACTACAGAGAAAAGAGGATTTTAGTCTTACCTGTTAAATCCCTTTCTCTTAGTCCATACAAGTTACTGGTCTCCCACCCTGTCATGGGACCATGCTTGGCTCTCCTGTGGCAGACCGTGGGGGTCCTTCGGGGTCATGTTCACAGAAGTCTTCTTTCCCTTCCACTAACTAGTCAATAGTTAGTATCTCAAATCTTTCTGGAGCTGGTTGGCTAGCTGCAGCCAAGGAGGGAAGATAGGCTTCACCTCCTGCCTACAATTAAAGGGGCAGATCGCCTACCCAAAGTTACCAGTAACCTATATGGACTAAGAGAAAAGGATTTAACAGGTAAGACTAAAATCCTCTTTTATGGGAAACAGTGAAATGCCTTTCTCTTAGAATGCAATACAATTACTTCCTGGACACAAGGCAGCAGTATTAACGTTACAACAGTAGATTATGCACTAAAGACTTAGGAACAGTGCATTCTCCACTATTGAGATTTAATAAGATGTCCTCTGTATATATAGTTAAAATTTAGCTTTTTTTATGGATGCATCATTTTGAATTCTTCTTTACTGATCTTCTATAAACCGCTATGAAACATTTCCAGATTACAAACTTGTCAAACAAGTATGTACATGCTGTAAACATTGGTTTGCTTGATTTAGCAACCAGGTAGGCGTTACTTTGAAAAGGCCATTTACATTTATTAAAGGTTACTCGTTGTCGAGGATGCCTGCAGAGGTATCGTTCTCTGGCTTGACGGCACTAAAGTGCCCTTTCTTGAGGCACCTAGCTGGGATGTACATGTACCCATTTACTGTTGCATCGGGCAGCTGGCATATTGTGAGGACACGATACAGAAAACCAAGGTCTGTATCTGAGTAATGTGCATAGATATTTTTCATGAAAGCTGTTTTTAATCTCATTAGGGTTGGTGTTTACTGGGTTTATCGGTCTGCAGATTACAGATAGTCTTGGACTCTGCAGTGATGAAAACTGCTTCTCAAGCAGAGAGCAAAATGTACTATGTTTAGGGGCGTGAAGTACATAGTTTAGGAATGTGTTATATACACTTCTGGTCATTAGGGGGTTAACATGATACTGGGGTGCGTATGTGATTTGTATGTAATAGCAGTAGACAGGAATTTTATATTTTCCTTAAAGGGGAACTACCACCCCACATACATTTAAATCCCAAGAATTGCCCATCTGACGACTTGCTGATCAGTAGTGCTGGTCGCTAGAATAATTACCTCCTTACAGAGAGATTCTACTGCTCCCGGGACTGACAGCCAGGAAACAGCGCAGACATCTTTGCATAGTGACGTCTGCTCCCCTGCGCTAACAGTCCCAGTCCGCTGTAAGAGGCATTGCTTGGGACCTTAAGGTACAGAAGGGACTGACAGTGCAGATGTCACTATGCAAAGACGTCTGCGCTGTTTCCTGGCTGTCAGTCCTGGGAGCAGTAGAATTTCTCTGTAAGGAGGTAATTATTTTGGCGACTAGTACTATTGATCAGCTAGTCGCCAGATGGTTAATTCTTGGGATTTAACTTTATGTGGGGTGGTAGTTCCCCTTTAAGGCAAAATGTTATAGTAACTATTGTAATATTGCATGGGGTTTGTTTTTTGTTTTTTTTTTGGTTTTTTTACTGCATTCCCAAGCCAGTTTATAATGTACCTGCTACATGGGAGGTATCAGATTCCACACTGGGCCATATGTACAAAAGTAAAGCGGAATAATTCTGATGCAAGCCAACTAGTGGAGATATGAACATTCCCATTGATCCCTCTCCCTACCCCCTCTCTCTCTTTTCCCACTCACTCTGTTCCCCCTCTCTCCTTGCCGTCTCTCTCCTCTCTCTCTCTCTCTCTCTCTCTCTCTATATATATATATAATGTTTGCTAAAGGTGGCACCGTTTCTGGACTACTGAAAATGAATTGCTTTCAATTATATATATATAATAATATACTGCCAGCCACTCTCTGCTGCAAATTCCAATGCTTTAGGCATCAGTTTGTTACGTTGTTGCCTGTGGCACACTACTAAATATCCCTTTTCATTTCTCCTTGCTTTCCAGGGAGTTTGCTTGGCGCGACCCAGAACTGCCTGAAGTCATTCATATGCTTCAACATCACTTTCCATCCGTTCAGGCCAACGCAGCAGCTTACCTGCAGCACCTCTGCTTTGGGGATCACAAAATCAAAATCGAGGTGAGTGCATATACATTGGTGTATTTGAATGGTGTGTTCTTAGACACAGAAGGCAATACGCACAAAGGCAAGCGAGGAGCATTTCTAGGGCACTCCAACGGAAACATAGGACACACACTAAAAATGTAATTGATTTTAAAGGTGACCTTTAACCCAGTGAGTGTCAGAGGGGTATGCAACACATTGCTTTGCAATATGTTGCGTACCCCTCTAGTACTCAAAGGGTTTTTAACCCTTTGAATGCAACGGTCTCCAATGCATTGTATGAGTTTGAGACCTCTCTAACATTCATGGGGATAAAAGCCCTGTCTAAAGGGGAACTATCACCCCAATACAAGTTTGTCTCAGAATTAACTTCATATAGCAATTAGATTGAACAGTTGTTATAATTTTTTATAAAGTTAGTTGTATGGCTAAATTTTAAGTTTGATAAATGATCTGGGGCCTTACTTCCGGACAGACAGCGGGTACAGCTCTGCACCTCAGTCTATCAATCTTCCTCTGCTCTTCTCCCCACGTAGTTACTTGATCCAGCCTCCTCCAATAACGGAGGATTTCTGCATTTAAGCTGGATTGCTCTCTGGCCAATTAGAGTGCTCCAGCTTTCATGCAGAAATCCTCCGTCATCAGAGGAGACTGGATCAAGGAGCAACGCGGGGAGGAGAGCAGAAGAAGATTGACAGACTGAGGTGCAGAGCTGTACCCGCTGTCTGTCTGGAAGTAAGGCCCCAGATCATTTATCAAACTTAAAATTTAGCCATACAACGAACTTTATAAAAAAAAAAAAATTATAACAACTGTTCAATCTAATTGCTATATGAAGTTAATTCTGAGGCAAACTTGTATTGGGAGTGATAGTTCCCCTTTAACTCATGGAAAATTGTTATGGATGTTTGTCACCTATGGTGCAGATCGTTTTTCATAATTGGCCCACTTTTGCCATTATACCTATGATCCAGCCTCTGAGCATTTTTATAGATGTATACGTAGAAATCTGTTCAGATCATTCAACTAAATTGTGTTAATGGAGTTAGAGCTTCACACAATGACAGCTGTTAAAAAAATAAAGTATATAAAAGAGCTTGATCTGCAATAAATAACCTCTCCCCATTTTTTTGCAATCATTGTGTTTTAAACTCTGTCAGAATGATGACAATCTTTCTCAGCCACATACATATAAGTCACATTCACAGAACAGGAAAGAAATGCAGCTTTTAGGAGAAAGATATTATGAGAAAATGATGGTTTTGCAACCTCTTGCCTCTTTCAAAGAGAACCCCCTTCACTGCAAGGTGATCAGTGGTATCAGTCAGTATTGCTATGGAGCTTGTGTAAATTTGTTGCACTTTGGGATGAGATAAGTATAGAAAATATAAAAGCTGATTCATTAAAAGAATGATATGGCTATAATACTGCTTATTCTGTACTCAAGGTGTGTCTCTTAAAGGAATAGTAATGTTTTACAAAAAAGCAGCTCCATTTAATCTTAATATTATTTCAGTGTTGTCAGAGTTGTAGTTCAAGAGTAATTGAATAATAAAATATCCTCCTCCCGCCCCTTTTACCTAGTGTAAGCTATCTCCCCTCAGATGTTGAATCTGGTCACTTGACCAGACAGCTCACAGGAAGGGACAGTCTTCTTACTGTGAACATAAGGAAAAACTTGCCCCCACTTTACAGGTTTTTCAGGTTTTCCCTTATGGTCACTGAAGATTGTCCCTCTCTGTGATCCATCTGGACAGTCTTGCTGCTCTGAGGTGAGCAGTGTTACATCAGTAAAAGGGGAGGGAGAGGTAGACTTTATCATTCAATTTCTCTTGATCTACAACTCTGACGGTATTGAAATAACACTCTCCATGGCCCATATACTATGGAGATTAATTGGAGCGGCTTTTATTGTGAAACATTACTATCACTTTAAAGGGGAACTCTGCCCAAGGGATGAATGGCTGATAATTTGTTTAATAGAAGGAAACCTTCATGCAGCAGTTTTAAATATATACTTTTTTTATTTGCATTTGCTATCTCTGGCCTACTGCTATTTGTTTGTTACAGTCTGATAAAGATTAGTGACCCTTACAAGCCATTTAGGTCTATTAAAGCCTATTGATCGTTGTGAGGTGTTGTGCCCTAGAGGGAGGCTTCAATAGATATCACGATAAACAGGCATCTGCCGATTTAACCCTTTGAGTGCCAGGGGGTACGCAACACTGCTTTACAACACGTTGCATACTCCTGTGGCACTCAAAGGGGTAATGCAAAAATACATAGATACATACACCCGATTGTAGTATAAAGGACACAATTCTGAGGTAAGTTAATCTATTAAACACATTTATTCCTAGGGTAAATACGCTCTGTAACCTATTATTGGACCTGTAAACTTGAATAAAGTGTGCATATTTGCAATCTATAGTTAAAACAGGCTAAGTACCACATTAGCAAAAAAGACCAATAAGTGCCTAGTTTAGGAGATATTAATACTTTTTAATTCAGAAAGTGATCTTTCAGTGCAGCACTTTATGCTGCTTAAAGGGGACCTGTCACCATGACTTCACATTTTTGTCTGTTTGAAAACTTAAAGCGGAACTTTCACTAACATTCATTAAGCATATGGCGACTAGCTTGAAAATACATGTCTTGCCTATAAAAGTGCCACATTCTAAACAAATCTTTACTGTTTGGAGACTGGATGCCAGGTAACAGAGCAGACATCTTGTCTGCACACCGGAGCCATCAGCCCCAGTCTCCTGTAAAGCACTGCAGCTTGCCACATGGTAACCGGAAGGAACTGACGGTGCAGGAGAGCAGACTACACTAACCTGGCCATCAGTCTCCTACAATGGTGGATTTCTTTATAATGTGGCACTTTTTATAGGTAAGACATGTATTTACAAGGTAGTCACCATATGCTTAATGAATACATGGCGACTTACTAATAGTTGAAAGTTCCGCTTTAATTAAAAATGATCATATTAGTCAAAAGACCATCTGATGGATAGTTTAGGATATAGTGATGCTTGTATTTCTGTATATGCTACCTTATGCTTATTTATGCTAATGAATATTTCAGTACAGCACAGGGCTTAAAGTGGATGTGTCACCCATTTGTAACATGCCTAAATAGTTAGGCTACTTATCGAATACTTCTAAAACGCTATTAATTTTTTTTTATTTTTATTTGTTGTAAATTTAACTTCTCACGTCCTGTTGTGTTTCCTGACCAAGAAGTGAGGCACCAAAAAGAAAATGCCTTCCCTTAACCTGTTAAACGTTTGAGTGCCAGAGGGGTACGCCAAAGGGGCACTCAAGGGGTTAAAAAACGCACATGCAGTGTTGAATATCTTAAGTCACATCAAGTTGTAGAAATGTTTATATACTTAATTCAGGGGTGAGCAGCCTCAAACCCTCCATCTGTAGAGGGCGTCTGTGGCTGGGGATGATGAGAGTTCTATTTCTCCGCAGCTGGAGGATCTCGGGTTGCCACCCTTGATTTAACTGTGTACCACTTCTTCCTAGATTTCATGTTGGCATTTGTGCTCCGTTAAATGGCCCTGCTATTGTTAGGACTAGGTAAACAAAGTGTATAATGTAGCATTTCCTCTGGTCTGTTGTGTGTTTACGTGTTACCAGTAGGGATACAATGGAACATCTGCAGGGTATTATTTTTAACCATAACTGCAGGTGTCTTTGTGACCTTTGATGACAGTTGGTAGCTTTTCAGCTTTGTATGACATCTCATAAGCTAAATCTGTATCATTTGCAGAAAAAAACAGAGGGAAACTAATTCTGTCATTTAACTCTTTGGGCTATATGGCTGTGTGCACAAAGAAAAAGAAAAACCATTTTGGAGCAAACCAACTGCACTATGGGGAGCAATTAAAAGAATCCCAAAATTCCCATTTATTTAAGTTGCGCTTTGAATCCCTTGAATGCTTGTGAGGTCTGGAGCCCATTGCTCCTCAATGTGTTGGAGACCCCGCTAGCACATTCAGTCGGTTAAAAGTGCCATTGAAATCAATGGGTAATTTTATTTGCTCCCTGAAGTGCATTTGGGTTTTTTTCCCCTTTTCTTCTGTGCGTATGTTCCTTGGCTTTTATTTTTACTGTCCTTTATAACCTGCTGAGGATATTGATCTTGGTGTGGGTGGACTGTGTTATACTAAATGTTTACATTTTGCTGGGTGTGAACAGTTCTCCTGCCTCCAATCCAGTTGTCTTATCCTGGAAGCCTTCTAACTGGCCCATTACAGGCACACTACATATAAGTGGCTCTTATTTTGATCAGCAGTAGGACCTACTTAGGTAGGTGTCCTTCATTCCACAGGCAGTCTGTATCTGTGGTGGGCAACAGGCAGCCTTGGGGGCGCCATATGGCCATCGGAGGTTAGGTCTGTAGCCGTCAGTCTGTTCCCCCTATGCCCTGTTTTTACTCAAAACGAAAAAACAAAAGCACTCATCTTCTGAGTCTCACAGCATACTTCCCTCTGCAGGAATGCACGCACTCAGACCAGTACTTACACAGGCCAACACACACTCACATACACACTTCACAATGTGTTTGAGACCTCTGTGGCATCCAGTAAGTTAATCCCACTGCAATGTGTTGCACATCCCACTGGTACTTAAAGGGTTAACTGTACCTTAATATGCCATATATATGCTATTAATCAGGGTTCCACCATTAGCTGGATGGAGATGATGGGAACTGTAGTCCACAGCAGCTGGATGGTCTCGGGTTGTATTATTTTTAAGGACATTTCCTGTTGAATAAAACATGGAGCTTGATGGCAGATAAGAACCATTCAGCCCGCCTAGTCTGCCCATTTTCCTACTCTAAGAACAGCAAACCTTATTTGGTCCATGGTATTTTCTTTAGGACAACTTATTGCTATCTCATTCATGCTTAATGCAGAACTTTCAGTTACTAATAAGTCGCCCTTCAGTTATTAAACATATGTCGACTAGCATGCTAATACATGTATTACCTCTGTAGAGTGCCACATTCTAAATAAATCTTTCATCTTAGGAGACTGACAGGCAGGTTAGTAGTGCAGTCTGCGTGCCTGCGCCATCAGTCCTTCTGATTACCATGTGGCATGCTGCAGTGCTTCTTACAGGAGACCGAGACAGCTCAGGCGTGCAGACAAGATGTCTGCGCTGATGCCGGACTTCCGGTCTCCTAAGATGAAAGATTTCTAGTCGCCATATGTTTAATAATTGAAGGACAACTTATTAGTAACTGAAAGTTCCACTTTAAATTCCCTCACTTTATTAACTTCTACCACTTCTGCTGTTGTGCTGTTCCCCTTATCTACTACCCTCTCAGTGAAGTAAATCATTCTTACATTATGTCTAAACCTGTGTCCCTCTAGTTTTAGACTGTGGCCTCTTGACCTAACATTTTTACTCCATTGAAATGTACGTCCCTCCTGCACTTTGTTGAATCTCTTTATGTATTTGAATGTTTCTATCATATCCCCTCTCTCTCTTCTCTCCTCCAAACTATACAAGTTCAGATCCTTTAGTCTATCCTGATATGTCTTTTCCTGTAAACCAGTCACCATTTTAGTAGCTCTTCTCTGAATTTTCTCTAGAGTATCTATATCCTTCTGGAGATGGGGTTTCCAGTACTGTACACAATACTGTAGGTGAGGTATTACCAGACATCTGGGGGGTGCGGGTGCAGAAAACAGGGGTACTCCTGTTGTTGGAAGATTAATGATTCAAAAGTGATTGCTGCACAAACTTGCATTTTTTTCTGTATGAGTTTAGTATATGTTGCATATCCCTCTGGCACTCTTGTTATAACAAGTGCACTACCAATGCAAGAACGCAATTCAGTCACACATTATTAAAGCTCAAACCAGACCAAAAATGTATTTCTCTCTAGCAGTGGATGTTTTGGTAAAATATTTTACATTCACCTTACTGGCTTGTTCACACTGGGATCATTTCCGTTATTTCTCTGTCGTCCAATACAGGTTACTTGTAACTTTGGGTAGGCGATCTGCCCCTTTAATTAGGCAGGAGCAATTCTAGAATTGTATGCAGGAGGTAGAGCCTACCTTCCCTCCTTGGCTGCAGCTAGCCAACCAGCTCAGAACAGTTCTGCTATAGTTTTAGAAATTTTTTTATTTCTCTGTTAGAAATGGAATACCACCATTAGGCGGATTACCATAACTGACAGTGCCCTTAAATGTGGCTAGCTCAGTAACCAGGTGCTTTTTGTGGACCTAAAGCCCTGGGGGGAAAATCTTGGGTACAAGTTCTTTCCTCAGGAGTTGCCCACCGAGGCTTCTTCTTAATACATGGTAATCTGAAGACAGAAGATCTGCAGGAAAGGTGAGCAGTCCTTTAAGTGCTGCAGGTCCACATGTCCCACAGTGCCCTTCCGCACAGGGTTTTTCCTTTGGAATTCCTGTTAGGTTTCTCTGTATGGCTGTTGAGTGTTTTGGAGCAAGTTTATATGGTAACTTAACCCTTTAGCTGCTGGTGTTTTGCATCTTTGGGGTTTTTTGGGGCACTTTCCCTACTGGGTTCAGTGTTTTTTTAGGTCTTTTAACATGGTCTAGTGATGTTTCATGTACTTTTTATTTTATTGTTTCAACTTTGCCAAAATTTAATTTCCGCTCTTTCACCACATAGACGCCATTGCTCCATTCACTTCTATGGGACTGTACAGTTTGGGACATATCTCTGCAACTGCTCAACGTAGTGACTTCAGAGAGGGCTCATTTTAATTCTCTGCCCTTGCTCTATCTGCCAGTTGACATTTTAAGTGTGTTGGGGGGCTCAGGGGGCTCTGCACACTGTTGGGGTATTTTTCTGGGAAAGCTACATTTCCCATGAGCCCTTGCTTTGCACGCTCGTTTTTGATTGGCTCCCGCAATGGTAGCCATTGCCATTTTGTGCCTTTTCCACAATGAGTATCCTACGCAGGACTTGGACACTCCTTCTCTCCTCTGCAAATGAACCCTTCACCTGCCAGATAAGTGTATTTTAGCGATTTCTGGGGTGAAATTTTAATCCAACACACTGTATTTGGGTGATTCCTTATACACTTAAACTTTTTTGACACTGTGAGAATGTCTAATCTTTTGGAGCCTGGGGCCAGACCTAAGACTAAGGACATTGGGGTCGCTGTGTCCCCTATTGCGCATTACTCCTCAGGTCATTCAGGGTTGCCTAGAGAATTCTCAGGTCATTTATGCCCAGCATGTTCTGATGTCCCTAAGTCTCACCCAGAGACCTCCAGCCATGCATTAGAGCCAGTTTGGATGCAAGAGTTCAAGGCTGCTACTAGGGACCTTAGGTCTACATTGCGACTCTTTCCATCCCAGTTACAGGGGGGCTTCCATTCATGGCAGACCCCTTCTTCAGTCAAATCTTCCCTGCCAAAACAGCAGGGAGTACCTGACGTATCATATTCCTCTGAGACAGAACTGTTGGTGGATTCAGATGTTGAGGAATGTTCTGCTGTGGGCTCCTCTCAGTTTTTTGGGAACCCCTTTTGAGGCTGATCCTGAGCCCTCGGCTCAGGGCCTGATCAGAGCATTCTTGACTACCCTAAACATTCCCTTAGTTCAGGAGGTTTCTTCAGATCCCTCTGATGTGTTTCAGGAGCCTAAAAAGCCCCTTACTTGTTTTCCACCTAACCCCACTCTTGACCGCCTTGTGTCTGAGTGGAAGTCTCCGGACAGGAAACCTTCTGTTTCCAAGAAATTTGCCAAGCTTTACCCCAAAGTGGATGCTCCTGTCTCCAGGCTATCTAAGTCTGCTGCCTTGCCAGTTTCTGATGCGTCAGCTCTGAAAGACTGGACTGACAAGAAACTTGAGGTTCCCGCCAGTCCATTTTCGCCACTGCTGGTACTGCCATGCGTCCAGCATTTGCTGTGTCATGAGTTAACTGAGCCATTGCGGTCTGGACTGAACAGCTCACCGTGGCTGTCTGTCAGGGTGCTCCTACTTTGGATATGTTGAGGCTTCTTGCCAACATTTCTGAGGCCCAGCACTGTGTTTCTGCTGCCTTATTTGATGCCATCCGTTTGGTGGCTAGGGTTTCCACCATGTCTGTGGTTGCCAGACAGGCTCTTTAGTTCAAGATCTGTTCTGCTGACACTGCTTCCAAGAATGTCTTGCTCTCCTTGCCTTTTCAAGGCACTTCATTGTTTGGGCCAGATCTCAAGGATCTAATTAGTGAGGCCACATGGGGTAAGAGTTACCCTTCTGCCCTTGGTCCTCAGGAAGAAAACGCCTCTCAAGCGTAATTTTTTTTTTGTTCCTTCCAGACACGTCCGGCGAACCAGGTGGTTCCCTCAGCTCTGCGTACCCCCTCCAAGCCCTAACAGCAATGGAAGCTCAAGGTCTCCTCCAAGCCAAAGGCTTCCAAGCTGCCTTAGGCATGACTCGCAGAACCCAGGTCTCCACTCTGCTGTGGGTTGCCGTCTGCATCACTACCACAGCATCTGGGAGGATTCAGTGGTGGACCCGTGGGTTTTACCGCTGGTGGCAGAAGGGTAAAGGATCCCTTTAGTCTCTCTTCCTCCTTTTCGCTTTTTTCCTTCTCATACGCCCCAGGGTGCAGAGAAACGCCATCTGTTCAATGGCTCTATCTAGGCCCTTCTGGACAAGGATGTTCTGGAACCTGTTCCAGTTCAAGACAGAGGTATGGGTTTTCACTCGTCCCATTTTGGATTTGAAGGATCTCAATTCCTTTGTGATCAGGACTCATCACCAGGAGTCACTAAGGACTGTGATTGCTGCTATGTCCCCGGGGGAATTCTTGCCTCTCTGGATCTTCAGGACGTGTATCTACAAATAGCCATTCATCCAGAGAGCCGGCAGTATCTCAGATTTGCCTGCGACCAAGGGCACTTTCAGTTTTCAGCTGTCTTCTTTGGTCTGACTACAGCTTCTCAAGTCTTCAACCGTGTCCCTGGTGCCTTAGTGTCAGTCCTCCACCGGGATGGCATCAGAGTTGCTCCATACTTGGATGACCTGCTTCTGAAAGCCCCTTCTGCGGAACTTCATCAGTAGGTTCAGGACTGCATTCATGCTCTTACCCATCATGAGTGGATCATCAACATTGACAAGTCAGATCTTGTCCCATCCTAGCGTCTGGTCTTCCTGGGCTTTCTCTTCGACACTCAGCAGAGCATGGTGTTTCTCACAGACGAGGTAGCTCACCAGATTGCCCACAGAGTTTTTGCTGTTCTGGCTCATGATCCAGTTCTAGCCAAGAAGATGTCCTCTCTAGTGGGGAAATTCATCTCCACCATAGAAGTGGTCCCATTTGCCATGGCTCGCACCAGGGAACTCCAGAGGTTTGTGATCCAGGTATGCAAGGGTCAGCCAGACCTTCTGAAGACGTCCGTATCCCTTCTTCATGTGGAACTGAGTTTGTCATGCTGGCTTGACCTCTCCATTCTGCTGAAGGGCAAGTCCTTCCTGGTATCCTTCTAGACCATGGTGATGACAGATGACAGCCTCTCCAGCTGGGGAGTGGTCCATTCACTCAGGGTCGTGCTCAGGGTCGTGGTCTCCGGAGGAATCTCTCCTTCCCATCAACGAGTTGGAGCTTCAGGCAATATTTCATGCCCTTCGTCATTGGACACCTCAGCTGGAAGACTGCCCAGTCCGGGTACACTCTGACAATGTCACGGCCGTGGCTCACATGAACAAGCAGGCAGGAACAAGAAGTCTCGCCGCTTGGTTAAAGGTCAAGGCTATTTTGTCCTAGGCAGAAGAACACGTTCCTGCCATATCTACTTTGCACATTCCTGGAGTAGACAACGTCATGGCGGACTTCCTCAGTCGACACACAGTGGACAGTGGCGCGTGGGAACTGCACCCAGAGGTGTTCACCCTCATCGTTCAGAAGTGGGGTCTTCCTTGCATCGACTCTCGGAACCGGAAGGTTCCGAGGTTCTGCTCTCGCTGGAGGGATCCTCTAGCTATAGCGGTGGATGCCATGTCCATTTTTTGGTTATTTCCTCTGGCTTACATCTTTCCTCACCTCCCCAGGTTGCACATGGTGTTGCGGAAATTGAGACTGGAGCACTGTCCAGTCATTCTGATTGCTCAGTACTGACCTCGACAGGCTTGGTTTCCGGAGCTTCTGGATCTGTCAGTGGCGGAGCCATTCTGGCTCCCTAGCCATCCGTATCTTCTACAGGGTTACCTGTGGAAGGAGGATGTTCATCGGCTAGCTTTGACTGCTTAGAAATTGAATCCTCAATATTGAAGAAAGGGTTTTCTTCTGGTGCGGTGGCTACTGTGCTCAGTGCCCTCAAACCTGTTTCTTCTAAGGCCTACCATCGTGTCTGATCGACCTTTTCTATCTTGGAGTGCTGACAGGCACCTGTCTCAAGAATTTGATCTGCCTACTGTCCTGGCCTTTTTGCAGGACGGTGTGGACAAGGGCCTTAGTTTGAGTTCCCTTAAGGTTCAGACGTCTGCTCCCTCTGTTTTCTTTGAGGCGCATTGCCATTCTTCCTGATATCAAGGTTTTCTTTCAGGGCGTTGCTCACACTCATCCTGTCTTTAAGAATTCCGCTTCTCAGTGGGATCTTAACTTGGTTTTGGGCGTTCTTCAGCACCTTCCCTTTGAGTCCTTGGCTACTATTCCTCTATGCCTGTTGATGTGGAAAATGGCCTTTCTCCTGGCGATCGTGTCCATTCGCTGTGTCGCTGAGTTGCATGCTCTGTCCTGTAAACCACCTCTTTTGGTGTTTCACAAGGACAAGTCGGTACTTCGCACTTCTCAGGAGTTTCTTCCGAAGCTGGTTTCAGAGTTCCACATCAATCAGGAGATTGTGGTGTCTTCTTTCTGCCCTGACCCTACCTCTGACAAGGAGAGGGATCTTCACTTGTAATTGTGATGTGTTGTCTCAAGTTTTATGTCCATCGCACTGAGTCTATCAGGCAATCTGACGCGCTGTTCGTCATTCCTGAGGGTCCCAGGGCAGGAAGCCCTGCATCCAAAGTGACTATTTCATCCTGGATCAAGTCCACTATTCGTAAGGCTTACGAGCTAAGGAAGAAGCCTGTTCCCTTTCGGGTCACGGCTCTTTCTACTAGATCTATTAGGGCTTCTTGGACTTACAAGAATCAGGCCTCCGCTGATCAGTTGTGCAAGGCTGCCACTTGGTCTTCTATGCACACCTTTTTGAAGCACTACCGTGTTGATGTGCTGCCAGCTTTGGAAGGAAAATCCTGGAGGCAGTCTTGCCTGTCTAGGATTTTCTTTGGTTCTTGGTGCTTCCTTCACTTTTGAGCCCCGTTGGCTCTAGTTCAGTGTGCTGTGTAACAGTTGGGGTGTTGTTACCCCTGTTCAGTGTCAGTTGACACTTCATTGATTTTGTTGGGCTATCTCTGATCTGATGGTTCATATCTGCTCTGGTGACTTTGGGGGCCTTGCGCCTGGTCCTTGCCTTCCTTCCCACCTCTGGGAAACTCAATGGTTGGACATCCCAATAACCTGTATTGAACGATGGAGAAAAGAGGATTTTATTCTTACCTGTTAAATCCTTTTCTCTTAGTCCATACAGGTTACTGGTCTCCCACCCTGTCAAGGGACCATGCTTGGCTCTCCTGTGGCCGACTGTGGGGCTCCTTCGGGGTCATGCACACAGGAGTCTTCTTTTCCTTCCGCTATCTAGTCAATAGTTAGTATCTCAAATCTTACTGGAGCTGGTTGGCTAGCTGCAGCCAAGGAGGGAATGTAGGCTGCAACCCCTGCATACAATTCTAGAATTGTTCCTGCCTAATTAAAGGGGTTGATCGCCTACCCAAAGTTACCAGTAACCTGTATGGACTAAGAGGAAATTATTTAACAGGTAAGACTAAAATCCTCTTTTCCAGCTAAGCAAAAACAATTTGTGCAAAGCATGTCAGAGGCTTATGCAACATGCTGTAACTCAGGTCTGATAACATGCTCAGGTGTTATATATTTCTGTGGCACTGCACTAAAATCACAAGGGAATTGCACACATTTCACAGGTAGTTGCATTTTGAATCCAATCTTGTTTTGATTTATATTGAAAGGAAAGGATGGTGGGAGGCAAAAATGAAAGCATTGCTACAAAGTTGCATGTAAAACGGCATCGTTTTCCATACAGTTTTGCTACTACACAAAAATTGGCATGTGAACATAGCACCTTAGCATGCTAAGGGGTGTCCAGTGAATTGCTGTTATCTTGGCACTCAAAATATTAAACCTTCAGTGTCGATTTAGAAGGGCTGCAGGTGGTAAGCAAAAGGGTTAATGTTCAGCTTACAGCATTAAGAACTTACTGAGTGTACAAAGTAAGGCTGCATCACCTCAGGCCTTTCTGTGCCAGATGCTTAGAGATGTCTTGCTGGCATTAATTGCTCTGCACAATCCATAAAACAAAGCATAACAAGACCGCAATAGCCAATATGCGCACAATGGTTTTTTTTTTTTGGTTTTTTTTTTCTACGCAACATGCTTGCAATGCAAGAGTAAGTAATTGTTACTAGTTAGTAAACAGACTGAATACTACAACCATACAGAAAGAAGAATGCGCTATTGAAATCTGTCTTTTGAATAAATTGATGAAAAATGTTTCGTTTCCCACTCTCTCATGTTGGCAACAGAACTATAGCAGCCCTCTCCTACAGTTTCTTAACTCTCCTTTATTCTGGTTTTCTGAGCTCAGTTCTGGGGGGCTTTGAGGTGGCAATGGTAGGTGTACGTGTACGTCATCAGAATATTATTTGCTGATTCCTACATGCATCATCCAGCCATTCACTGAAGTTCACAATGAGAATCTTAAACCTTACACATTTGTGAAAAGTCTGCAGGTGGCCTATAGTGCTGATCTGCCCTGATGCATCATTCCTGTGTGATTGCAGTAAAGTAGCAGCTTGATGGACATGGTGCATTCCTGTGAAGCAAGTCTCCTTTGTGAAAGGCATCATAGCCCAGCAGCTTACATTTCAGCAGAGGTGTCATAACCAATGCACCATCACTGTGTTGGTATTGGTTGTTTGAAACAGGTCTAGCTTGACTAGAAATAATCTTCCACGCAGTTGGGTCCTATGGCGGGATGCAGGAAACCTGCGCAATCACTATTTCCAGTGTGGAAACCACTAGTGAATAGGTGTGTGATTGATTTTGTTATATTGAGCATGAAAAATCAAGATTAGCGAACAGTTGAGCATTTTTTTGTTGGGGGCTTGGTCAGGATTAACTAATCTGTTTTAGTGAAATAGTGAATGCGCCTAATGTAGGAAGTGCTATTGTGAGTAATTTTATACGACTTTGTAGTGTTGTCGTAAAAAATACATTGTTTTTTAATGTGCAATTCATGAAGCATTCGGTATTCTGCTTCCTGGATTAGAACATGTGCAATATCTATCTTTGCAGGAAAAAGGCCTTTAGCACATATGTAAATTTCTTGCATCTCGCCACTTTTGTCCAAAAGGAAAGTAGAGGAATTCTGTGGCAAACAGTCTGCAGCATAGGAGTGATATAGCATAGGGCTGTCCACATTCATGTTGACTTAAAGGCACTCTAAACCCTTTGAATGCTAGAAAGGTCTCTGATGCGTTAGAGACCTCTCTAAGATTAATTGCATTAAAATTCCCGTTTAAAGCATAACTATCACCCTATATAAAGTCAGTCGCCAATAATTATATATATATATATATATATATATATATATATTATATAGCGATATGTTGCTATTATCAGGCACAAGTACCAAGTTCTGAAGTAATCCTCCTTCTTCTTCTGAGACCAGCAGCCAGGCATGCATGCAGACATCTTAACTTAGAGACATTGTGATGTCCATCCCAGTCTCCTCTAGGGGGCATTGCACTGTACCATAAGGTACCAGAAGGGACTGACGGTGCAGGCGCGCAGACTGCTCTAAAGCAAGAAGCCTGGCCATCAGTATGAGAAAAAGGATTACTTCAGAACTTGGAATTTGTTCCCGATAATAGCACTAAGAAACTTATCGCTATAATCCTTATTATTGGGGAAAGGCTATATAGGGTGATCTGCTTAAATCAATGGGAATCTCTGGGAGATGTCTCATTCAGAGTTTGTGGCTTAAAACTGGTGACATGACAAAAGAGCATTTTGTATTGCTGTCTGTGGCATTCTGCTGTTCCTCCAGTGCAGCTGTCCATTAATGGCAGTAGCCACAGTGTCACCTGGTGATTACACCAGAAATTGCAGTTAAAAAAAATATGCATGTCTGAGCTATAATAATGAATAAAGCATCTGTCATCGGTCAAAGTACCTTTCGTTTTATTTGGCAAGAAAGTTATAAGAATATAAAGATGATGGAACACCAGACACTAATGTATACTCTAAAAGACCAGTAAGGTGAGGTGCAAACACTGAAATGATACTTACACTCAAGCTTCAATTGGTTGGGTCAGGAAACTAACCAGCATTAGGGTATGCAAGGTTATAATCCTGACCCTCAGATCAAACCACAGTGGGGAAATCTCTGTCTCATCATTGGCTAACGGGTGTGTGTATACATATATATATATATATATATATATATATATATATATATATATATATATATATATATATATATATATAATTATACAACAATTCATCTCCAAATATTAATAAATAACAAACATTTTTGGTTGTATCTTTCTAGGTGTGCAGGTTGGGTGGAATCAAGCACTTGGTTGATCTTCTCGATAACAAGGTCCTGGAAGTACAGAAAAACGCATGCGGTGCTTTGAGAAATTTAGTGTATGGTAAATCTACTGATGAAAACAAGGTAGCGGTGAAGAACGCTGGAGGCGTACCAGCCCTGTTAAGACTACTGAGAAAAACGAGCGACCAAGAAGTACGGGAACTTGTCACTGGTAGGTGTCTAGCACTTGGATACATCTCCAGTACTACCCTCTAATGATATATAGAACTATTAACCATTTGAGTGCCAGAGCGGTACGCAACACAGTACAATGTGTGGTGTACCCCTTTGACTCTCAAAGGGTTAATGCTTTGAGTGCCATAAGTGGATGCAGTGAATAGTGCAATGCAGTGCACACATCACTGACACGCATAGGATTATTAACTGGAGAGATTCAGGGTTCTGTCTTTGCACCCTGAATATATTCTAAACTAGTTGAACAGCCCGTTACACGGGCCAAAGTACCACTGCCACCCAGTCACGCGCAGTAGAGACTGCCTGCGCTTGATACAGAGCTGGACGCTCCTTCGGACTGCAGCACGCGCAGCAGTGTCTACTGCGCATGTCGCGGCGTTACACACGATTTAGCGAATTATTATATAGGATAACTTCAGTAATACGACCAATAGCTCCTAATGCATGTAATAGGCATAATTTCTTTCTGAAAAGCTTTCCTAAGGGTCATACATCCAGAGACAATAGTGGAGTAAATCTAGTGCCATGGGTTGATACAAACATTTCCTTTGATTTAAAGGGATAGTAATGTCAGAAGCAGATTCTGGTTCTTGGATCAGACAGTGGCTCTTCAGCAGAGTGATACCTAAAAATAAATACTTCCTCGGAACGGTCTACAACGTGTGCCTGGTTTGCAAGCACATGTTATAGGCCATTCCGGTGAAGTATTTATCTTTAGATATCGTTATATCGGCGCTGCTGAAGAGCCGTGTCTGGTCAAGAGACCAGAATCTGCTTCTTACAGGTTTACAGCTCGTCAAGCAGAAAGGGGCGGCAGCGGAGAACTTTATTTTCCTATATCTTTCAAACCATAACTGTTTGAGAGATACGAATAAGTGCAAGTACTTGCTTTTAATTGTATCTTCCATATAATTAATATTTTTTTTCTGACATTACTATCCCTTTAAATGGGTCTTTTAACCCTTTGAGTGACAGAGGGGGTCGCGATGCATTGCAAAAACATGCGTTGCGTACCCATCTGGCGCTCAAAGGGTTAACAAGATCTTATTCACTGCGTTAAAGCCCCAAATTTTCCAGTTTTTTTTTTACCAGAACTGCACCCCCCGCCCTGTTATTCCCCTGAATAGTGCTCTGAGTGTCTGCTGAAGAGGGTCAGGTTGTGAACAACATTCTCTGGCCAGTTATGAGAAAATTATAGAGCAACTGGCATCACCTCTAATTACAAATATGTTAGATGCAGAGTCATATCATTGTAGAGCTGCAGTGTTTTCAACTATTGTTTGGGTAATTTCTTCCCTATGTAATTTTCATTATTACTATTATTTATTTAAAATCGTCGTTGCCAAGTACACTGATTATCTAAAGCATTAGCATTCATTTTCAAGCTGCTATGATATTGGAAAAAATAATTGAGTGCTGTTCATGAATTTCCCAACCTAATGTTTTTTTGTTTTTTTTTTCCCCCAACATAATTCATAAATGAGAAATGTAGTATTCAGAAGCGAACTGCCAACTTACCTGCCGACTGGATCATTAACACTGCGAGCTCCAGAGCATGTTCAGAGCATTACGGAGCAATGCACTGTATACTTTAGAAGCTCAAAGGGTTAACTGTTCCTTCCTCCATTAATCACCTCCGTTCCAACCATTTGACACACACACACAAGTCAGACTACAACTATGTGAGTCTAGTAATTATTTTTGTCTTCTTGCACTTGGTTATTAAGTCCAAGTACACATAGATAATAAACTATTTATAATTGTACCTGTCATGTAATTAATAATGAATGTAACATTTGTCAGTCACTGAGTAATGAGCTTGCAGTCATCGTTCCTGTCTTTATTACTAGTGGGGCATCCTTCCTGCTATTCATCCCAAACCTCTGACTGAGCACTTGTCTTCCATCTGAACTGAACACTGCTGACAGGGCATATACCTCCTTTTGTCTATTCGAAACTCCAAATACTGGTCTTCTATCTGTTTTGAACTGTGCCAGGCTGCCGCTTTATCTTGACCCTAACTCCACCTGTATGCTCCTCCCTGTCCTCAATGACACCAGTTTACTGCTCCTCCTATTTTCTGATCCCGGCCAGGAACCTCTCTAACCTGCCGTTTTTTTCTGCAGGACACTTTTTATACACCCAAACCCTGAGCATAACCATTTGTATTGTAGCTGGATGCTTTCAGTATATATGGGTATTCCAGGTAATGTGCTATATAGGTTATTGAAAAGAGGCGAGACCACCGAGGCCATGAACCCCCAGTTATGACTTCCTTTCTGGAGTAGACAAAACTAAGAAAACCATTAGAACCAGGCAAGTCAGACGTGAGCAACGTGAGGCCATCCAGCTGCATTGGACTCAAATTCCCATCATCCTCTTCCAGAGTTTGATATCTAGTCCGACAGCCACCGGAGATCTTTACATTACCCACTCCTGCAGTTGGTACTGGTAAGATGGACACACTTCCAGTGCTACGAACAAAACCGCGGACACACAATGATAGGAAAGCAAGTGCAGCCATCTTCCCGCATGCATTTATTTTACTTTTTGCAGATGTCATGTTGCCTAGCAACACATTAGCCTTTTCACACTTAGCGATCAGAGATAGGTATGATTCCTCGTTTCCTCAATAACATGCCTGGAAAAATTAAATTAGTCTTCACAGAATAAAATTTGAAAACCTGAAAACAAAAAAAAAAAAAAAAAACCCTTGCAGTTGCACAGAGCCAGAAGCATCTGTGGTCATTAGCTGGATTCTTCATCCGTTCTGCTGTGACTGGTACAATAATCTGTTATTCCACAGCACTGGTTAAACCCAGCACAATGTGGGCTTCAAATTTGTCTTTTATTTACTATCTTCCATTGGAGAACTTTATTATTTACCCAGCATCAGGCAAATGAAAATTAACTCTTGCAAGCAATATCTGTACATTAAAGGGATAGTAATACTTATAACAAAATGCAGCTCAGATTCTTCTTTATCCTGTTTGTCCCTATATTTCATGAGAAAATGAGAGAGGATCCCCCTCCCGCCCCTTTTAGCCACCTCCCATCATGTGTGGACTCTGGTCTTGGGGCCGGACAGATCTCAGCGAGGGACAATCTTCATGCAGTAAGTATAAAGGAGGACAGGATTTTCCTTATAGTTACTGAAGATTGTCCCTTGCTGCACTCCATCCATACCAGCTTGGAGAGGCAGAGTGACTCAGGTGAAAGGAGCGGTAGGGGGATCCTTTCTCATTCAATTGCTGCTGTACTGCAAGACTGGCAGTATTAAATATAACGCTTTGTGGGGCAACTAGTATGAAGAAGAATCTGAGCTGCATTTTGTTTGAGGCATTACTATCCCTTTTACTGCTTGAGGACTCCTCCTTTCTGGTCTTCAAGAGATCAGAGAAGTGGGCAGCGCATTTCCTTGCAGTTACTACCTCTGACACAGGTTAAAGGGCAGTTATGACATTTTTCTACATAATAGCCCCCAGGGCTTCTCAGTGTAGCTACAAAATGGCCTCTTTCATCAGTTCAGTGGATCAGAAGAATGCCCCCCCCCCCATGGCAAGCAGTCAGATGAATGGAACTCTACCTGAAAGTTTGTGGCTCATAACCAAGAAAATCCTCCATAGATCCTTGTGGCCTAATTTAGGAAGCTTGATGTGAAGCAGTTCTGGGGTAAATCAACTGCACTGGGGGTAAAGTGAGCCTTTGATTGAATTGGGCCTTTGACTGCTAGAGAGGTCTCCAAAGTAGTGCTTGCAATACATTGTAGATTTCTCTACCATTCAAAAGTTTAAAGCCCCCATTTAAACGAACAAGCATTTAAGGAATTTTCATTTGTCCCCTTTGGTGCAGTTGGTTTACTTCAGAACTGCTTCGCTTTATCTTGTTGATTTAGACCATCAGGGTCTTATCTATCACACTAAATTAGCATACCAACTTCAGTATGTGGGTGGAGAAAATTCTCTGCGTTGGAAACCTCTCTAGCATTCAAGGTGTTAAAAACCACTTTTAAATCAATGGAATTTTTATATCTACCCCCTGTGGTTCCGGTGATTTGCACTACTTTAGCTTGATGACTAAGGCCATTTGCATTGGGCTTGGAAGACCTGTGGAGGATGCACATGAAGACCACTGAGACTGAACTGTGAGACTACAGAGTCTTGCTCTTCATTCTCTCTCATTGCATTCTCTTCATTCTCTCTCTCATTACACTAAGAAGAAACCACAAGAAATCTCCTTTCCTGTACAGTGTCTGTGTTTTGAACAGTGATTCTGAACTTAAAGGGATAGTAATACTTCATTTTAACTTTATTTTATTTTGTAGGCATTAAAAAAACATGAAGAATGATATAAGTCTTATCTCTGAAACCTTTATGGTTTAAGAGATATTCACAAACAAAGTATCCCCCCCTTGTTCAACCAGATCAGAAGGGAGATGCCCAGGTAGACTGCAGAGAGGGACAATCTTCAATTAAGATAATGGAAAAAGCTGAAAAACTTGTCAAGGGGGGGAAGGGCTTTCATTGTTTTCATACAAAGAAAATTGTCCCCTTCTGTTATCTGTCCTGTCATACAACCAGATTCACATCTGAGAAGAGATTGTTTACACTAGGTAAAAGGGGCGGGGAGGGGAACTTTGCTTGTGAATATCTCATAAACCATAAAGGTTTGAGAGATAAGACTTATATCATTCTTCATGTTTTTTTAATGCCTACAAAATAAAATAAAGTTAAAACGAAGTATTACTATCCCTTTAAGGATTGCAAACAGGTCAGGTTTTGGAAGGATAGTGGAATCCTGTATAATAATCGCTAAATCGTGTGTAACGCCGTGACATGCACAGTAGATACTGATGCGTGTGCTGCAGTCATACGCAATAGAGACTGCCCGCGCCGCGGCTGATACAGAGCTGGGTGCTCCACGACCGGGTGGCAGTGGCACTGTGGCCCATGTAATGGGCTGTTCAACTAGTTTATAATAATCTCTCTCTTTATTTTAAATGAATATATGTATGTGCGGATTAGTGTATCCCTGAGAAGAATGGTATATTCTAAATTCAAGCAAATTTAAATTTCACACTGGTGCCTCCTTCATGGGGAGTCGGACACTAGACGTGTAATTTTAGCTGTTGTACCCCAAGCAATACAGTTCAGTTCTATGATTCATCCAGTATAGAGAAGAATGTAGTAACAGTTGCGATGCTGGAGCAGACTAAGTCACCATAGGGTGACAATTGAAAATTCACATTTATTTCATTAGAAATGTTAACCCCTTGAATGCTAGATGACTCAAATGTTGCTTTTCAATACATTGGGTAACTCCCTAACATTCAGGGTGTTCAAAGCCCTATCTGCACAAACACAAAACATGGAGGGGTGCTCATAGAATGTATACTCCTCCACCAGGGCGCAATATATAAAATCACTGAAAGTGATCAGCTGAAGAAAGATGGATTCAGATTGCCTCCACTCAGTTAATAGGTCTTCTGTGCCGCCCCTCCTGTATGAAGAATCCTCTAGGATGCCTCAGAATGCAAAAACACAACAAACACAAATTTAATAGAGCTCTGTCAGAGCCCCTATTTGTGTTTTGCTGTGTTAAAGCCCTATCTGTGATTTTAATTTTTTTTTTTTTTTTAATTTCTCCTGTGTGGTGCCATTAGTGTTCTCCAGAATTATACCATTCATCTTTAGTGCATAATGCCTTAAATGTGTAATACGTATGCCGGGAGCATTTGTGGGTTGGAGTCAAGACACTTGTCTATAAAGTCACCAAGCTCTGCTGAAAAGTAATAAAACGTTTCTGATAAAGAGGTTTATCTAATGTGCAGTGAATCTTCACATTTATGTCTTCAGGCCTGAATGCACAAACTTGATAACTAGCATCTTCATGATAACATTGCCTCTTATTGTCCTTTGTTATTATGATATGCATATTTTATATTTGAAACCATTGGATTGATTAATGGCTGTCATTTAGACAAGCTGTTCTCAAACCTGTTCTCTGGGACCACTAACTGGCCATGTTTTAGCACAAGTGAATTAATGAAAATGACAGAACCTCTGATTAAAGTGGACTTGTCACTTCAGAAAAGTGAATTGTAAAGAGAGTCAGATATTGCCTATTTCTCTTACTTCCAATGTAAGACACAGGAGAGAATGGAGTATCCTCCAGTCAGGAGGGCAGGCCATTGTTAATTTAATTTTCTTATTCTTTTCTTTCTTTTCTATATTTTTACTTGGTGCTGAGTGCACCTTCGGTTTGTAGGACATGAGTATCTTTAAGTATGGGCACGTGCCAGCCACACTGGCTTCTCGCAGTTTTCTGTTACACCTGAGGTTATGTTGTTCCAGTGGTCTGTGCTTTGAGGGTTTTTTTTCTCTTCCATGGAATCTTTGTGGATGGTTTGGTATATACCCATGGTTCCTGTGTTATACACTGGTCTTTTAAGGACCAATGATGTTTTTGACAATTCACAGGCTAATGACCACAGCGTGCCACAATGCGGACTGGAGCAGTAAGTTTCATCCTCTCCCTGGTGGCTCCACACATGTGATTGCTGATACAGTGATCACTTGCTCTGGGGGAGCTGCATGACAAAGGCAATGTAAATATACATTACCTTTGTCATTGTTCTCTGCCTCTCTCTTCTTCACTGTGATTGTGAGGATGAGAGAAGCCTGCCAACTCTGCAGATGGCACTTTTATTGAATGTGATGGTGTTGGTTGGCACGACTGATGGGGAGAGGTGGTTTGGCTACTTCATGGCTTAGTGACACCATTTTGTCTTGCTCTATATGCTTTACTTAGGTACACAAAGTATTTTATTTACACAGACTAATTCATAGACACAGATGCTCAAGTTTAAAGGGATAGTAATACTTTGTTTTATCTTTATTTTATTTTGTAGGCATGAAAAAAACATGAAGAACGATATAAGTCTTATCTCTCAAACCTTTATGGTTTAAGAGATCTTCAGAAGCAAAGTTTCCCCCTCCCGCCCCTTTTACCTAGTGTAAGCCATCTCTTCTCAGATGGGGAATCTGGTTGTAAGACCAGACAGATAACAGAAGGGGACAATCTTCTTTGTATGAAAAGAATGAAAGCCCTTCCCCCCTTGACAAGTTTTTCAGCTTTTTCCCTTATCTTAACTGAAGATTGTCCCTCTCTGCAGTCTACCTGGGCACCTCCCTTCTGATCTGGCTGAACAGGGGGGGATACTTTGTGAATATCTCTTAAATCATAAAAGTTTGAGAGATAAGACTTATATCGTTCTTCATGTTTTTTTAATGCCTACAAAATAAAATAAAGATAAAACAAAGTATTACTATCCCTTCAAACAAACATTAATGTGAGTTTTATTGCTGTGGAGCAAAGTGATACACTTATATACACATCACAGTCTGATCGCCTAAACCATGGGACACCAGTGTGGGAAAGAAGGATAGAGGGACAGTGTCCCATAAAAAGGAACATATGGGAGGTATGGGCAACTGTTTCTGCCTTTTATCCAATTCCTGTTAAAAATGCACTAACTGGACACAAAACATCACAGGAAAACCTATATGTTGTGTGCTGTGTATTTTTTTTCTTCAGTTCTTTCATCTTTTTATGTTATAATCAATCTAAATGGTGGGTTATACATATAAATATGGCATCAAAAGGAAACCCTGCTTATCCTTAAAAAATGGTAAATCATTTGCATGGGTGTACTAAATGAATTAAAGGAAAAATATGGTTGAACAAAGACATACTAAAAAGGCCAAAATTGCTCTGGTCACCAAGGCGTTAGGGCAAGGTCCCTGCCCTCCTGGCCAGTGGTCTTTACCCCACGGTTCCTATGTTCCACATGGACTAAGAGAAAATGATTTTTATGCTGTTTTCTGTGTTGTGCTAGTTTTACTATGTATTGTGATAGGAGTGAATGTAGACAGAGCCCCACATGCTAGGGTCATTTCTATTACCACAACTGGCAACAAGTTTGACCTTAAACAGAACTGATTATTGTGAAGTACCAAGCAGTGCCACCAACACATAAAGGTTCATTTCTGTAAAGAAATAAAAATAAATAAAAATACAAAATGGCTAACACAACATGTGAAACAAATTAAACTTGTCCTAGAGGTACAGGTCTACTTTAAGTCTTGGCCTGTTAATGGGCACTGACAGTGTCCAAACTCATTTTCTCGAGGGCTGGACTGACTGAAGAACAAAGGGCCTTATGTGTAAAAGCATAGTGGATCAATTATGGGGCAAACCAACTGCACTGTAGGGGAGAGATAAATATTGTAATTGATTTAAATGCTTGACTGCTAGTGCTTCTCAATGTGTTGGAGACCTCTCGAACGCTGATGGGTTCAAAAATTTCTTTTAAATAAATATGAATTTCTGGTAAGTTATTTGCCCCCATTGTGCATTTAGTTGGTTTGGCCTTGAATTGCTCCTGTTTGCGTTTACACATGAGGCCCAATGAATCAAGATCCAAAAATAGCTAAATAATGTAATGGTATTATTAGGACTTGGTCCTCCTTAAAAGTAAGAAATTCAGATGCGCTTTCTCCAACCTTGGCCTTTGAATATGTAACCCTTTGAGTGCCATAGGAGTATGCAATGCATTGCTTTGCAATGCATTGCATACCCCTCTCTCACTCAAAAGGTTATGTATTTATCATTATTAAACATGTCTAAAGTACCAGCCTATTCCTCAGTGCTTTACAAATGCCAAACTTGTTAGAAACACATAACAGAAGGATGCACATGGTGGAGCGGACCCTGCTCGCAAGAGCTTACAATCTAGTATAAGCCAGCTCTCCCTTTAAGGACCAGAGAGCTGTGCAACGCATCGGTATGTTAATAAATTTGTGCAATCCTGTTTGTTACGACTTTAAAGGGATAGTAGTGTCAGAAAAAAAGTATTAACTATATGGTAGATACAGTTAAGAGAGTACTTGCACTTATTTGAATCTCTCACACCGTTGTGGTTTGAGAGATATAGGAAAATAAAGTTCTCCACTCCCTCCCCTTTCTGTTTGACGAGATGTAAAGCTGTTAGAAGCAGATTCTGGTCGCTTGACCAGATGCGGCTCTTCAGCAGCTCTGATCTAACGATATCTAAAGATAAATACTTCATCGGAATGGTCTACAACGTGTGCTTGCAAACCAGACACACTTTGTAGTCTGTTCCAATGAAGTATTTATTTTTAGGTATCGCTATGTCGGCACTGCTGAAGAGCTACAGTCTGATCCAGGAATCAGAATCTGCTTCTGACAGCTTTACAGCTCGTCAAGCAGAAAGGGGAGGAAGTGGAGAACTTTATTTTCCTATATCTCTCAAACCATAACGGTTTGAGAGATACGAATAAATACAAGTACTCTCTTTTAAATGTATCTACCATATAGTTAATACTTTTTTATGACATTACTATCCCTTTAAAGGTATAATAATACTTAAAATGTGAAAAAATGTTGTATTGTTTGTCCCCCTGAGTAAAACAAGGCTGATCCCACTGCTGAGAGTTTCTTATTCAAAAGTTATTGTAGCTCAATCTAGAATTTTTTAGGTACAATGTCACAGTGGCCTGAAATTGTACAGTGGCGCTGTTGCGACACCATCCTATAGACAGCTCTGGTCAGTTAACCATAAATCTCCATAGGATGGTGTAGCAACAGTGCCACTGTACAGTTTCAGGCCACTGTGATACTTAACCTATAAATGTAAGTTTGAGCTGTAATAGCTTTTGAATAAAATACCTTTCAGTAGAGGGGGAGCCCTTGTTTTACTCTGGGATAAACACTACAGTATATATTTTTTAAATTTGAAGTATTACTATCCATTTAATAAATAGACCCTAATATATATTTATGCCATTCATTTGTTCTTATGAGGTACAGTTGAAAGTGTTTTATAGAAACAAACAAGAAAGGTGTTTGGAAAACATAAATCTAACTTAATGTTTTTTGTTCATTGCTATTGAACAGTCTTATCTTTGTCGTCCAATATAACTCACAGGTTCCATGGGAAGTCGACAGCTCCTCCCAGTGGGTTGGAACAATTCTAGAAGAAGTGCAGAGCCTCTCCTCCATATCATGCTACCTCACTAGCCCCGCCGAGATAAATTTGTTCCATGTCCTGGTTAGGTGCTGAGAACAGTCCTGCTTAGATTTTAGAGATTTTATTATTTTATATTAGATACTAGTGTAAAAGCCCATGTACACAGGCCAAAGTGCGTCCCTCAGAACTACACCTCCCACCATTCTGTGCATTCAAGCAGTCTTTAATGCACAAGACTGCATCAGACAAAAACATCTGGCCTTTTATTATTAGCGATGATGATGATGGGGTGTCCAAATTCCCCCATTAGGCGGATTACCATTACTGGCTTCTCCTGGAAGATTGCCCAGTTATCAGTTGCTGTTGTCTACCCTTTGCAGCCCTGGGAGTGCAACCCATGTTTCTTCTGTGTCCACTCCACAGCAGTAGAGTGGGTACTGTCTCCGCACCCCAGCTGGTAGGACCAACCAAAACTCCTTAAAGTCTCCCCTCCTGACTTGCCCTCCAGTTATTGGTCCTACAAGCTGGAGGACAGAAAGATCTTTCCTCCCATACCCGATATTGTTTTCCCGTTACCTTGCTTCTATTTTCCATTTGGCCACATCAAGATGCTGTCCCAAGGGTTGTATTCTTCCCCATGAGTCCATTTCCTGCAATGCCAGAACGATGTAGCCACCTTTACCCTTCCGAATCCCTTTTAGGATGTACGCCTTGAAACCTCTTCTTCCGGTGCTAAAGTTTTAGGCAGTACGTCCTGTTTGACTCAAGCACTCTGGGCTCTGTTCCCAGAAAAGTGTGCAGAAGTCGTAGGCAGCATGTCCTGACCCTGTTTGACTTGAGCACTCCAGGCTGGAGCGCCAATTGTTTATTTTCAGTTTTAAACAAGCTTTGTTTCTTATCTTCCCTAACACTGCAGCTTACTTGGTACAGTTCCTAAATACACTTAGTCACTATGTCTAGCTAATATTTGTCTATCAACCGCTGGCTTTCCAGCTGTGCATTTATCAGCTTTTCGGTTTACTCATGGGTAATCAATCTTCACAATAATTACTTTTATAACTTTTATAGTTACTTTTACCACAGAGATGTGCCAGGAGGTGATGTCATTGATGCGTTCCATCAGTGGAACGCAAGCTGTGATTTGGGGTTACATATAAGGTCGCCATGGGGGAAGATGTCTGGAGCAGGTCTGTGAAGTTCATATATAACTTTTAAGCTATATATACTACATGTATTTGTTTGTATATCCTGGACACTATCATGTCTAAATCTGGAGGGAAAGACAAAGTTAATCCTGAAGATGACAAGGGTCAGAAAGTTAGAAATTGCTCTGCCTGTGATTCTATTCTTTCTTCTGAGGATAATACTAAACTTTGTGCTGAATGCCTTAGACAAGCATCAGGACAGGATGTTCCTTCATTTTAAGGATTTTTTTTTTAACATGGATGAAGTCTTCCATGATGGAGACTTTTCCATCCATTCAGCAATCTTCTGTTCTTAGAAAGAGACCCCGTGTGGATGATGCAGAAGAGGATCCTTCAGTTCGCCTCGGAACTCAAGAGGATACTTTTTAGTATTCAAGATTTAGATTTGGTCTTTTCCACTGAGGAAGAGGGTGAAGCCACAGAGGAATTTTCCTCTTTTAATATTGACAAAATTGATATCTTAATAAAGTTGAAATGCAGATCGTTAGGTATTACTGATACACAGAAGCAATTGGACGTGACATTTATTGGTAATCAAAAAGAAGTACCTATGTTTCCAATTCATACCTCCATTCACTCATTAATCATATCAGAATGGGACAAAGTGGACAGAAGATTCTCCTTATCAAAACACTTTCTCAGGATGTACCCTTTTGACGATACTGAAATTCTTCCTTGGGTGTCCCTACCTAAAGTAGATATTGCCGTGGCTCAGTTAGCAAAGAAAACCACTTTGCCCATGGAAGATGGGTCCCTCCTTAGAGACCCAATGGATAGAAAAATGGAGAGTGTCCTTAAGAAACAGTTTGCCTAGCTAGGCCAAAACATTAAGGCCGCAACTCCTATAGCCTGTCTGTCCAGAGCAATGAGGATATGGATGTCTGAGCTGGAAGAAAAAATAGATTCATCCATGTCCAGAACCAAGTTGCTGAAAGAAGTGGCAATTATCAAGGAAGCCACTAGCTATACATGTTGTTCTTCACTGGACATAATAAAGTTACTGGCTAAATCTTCCGCTATGTCCATAGTTGCTAGACGGTCCTTGTGGATCAGATCCTGAGGTGCAGATACCTCCTCCAAATCCAAGTTAGTTTGTCTCCCGTTCTCTGGCAGTCTGCTTTTTGGTCCACAACTAGAGGACTTAATTAAGAAATCCTCTGGAGGCAAAAGTTCCTTACTGCCTCAGAAAAGAAGATCTCCCAAGCAGTTTAGAAACCCTTCCTTTCGCTCTAAGAAAACTTCTTTTCGAGATAACAGAATATTCCAGACTCAACGTTCCTTTGATCAACCAAGACAATCTAACCAACAGAGAGGGGTTATAGAAGGGACTTTACCAAGAAGGCCCAGTTTAAGAAGGAA
The DNA here is from genome assembly GCA_037306005.1 of Rhinophrynus dorsalis. Classification (NCBI taxonomy): domain Eukaryota; kingdom Metazoa; phylum Chordata; class Amphibia; order Anura; family Rhinophrynidae; genus Rhinophrynus; species Rhinophrynus dorsalis. The sequence goes on along the minus strand of CM074725.1, from coordinate 207,705,950 downwards.
TATCAGTGAAGGTCAGGGGACCCCATCCACAGGGCTAGTAGGGGGCAAGCTAACCCTGTTTTCCACAATCTGGACTCTATCATGTCCAGATCAGTGGGTATTACAAGCAGTAAGGGTGGGGTATCCACTGAAGTTTTTATTTGTCCCTCTCAGAAGAATATTCAAGACCTCCAAGCTTCCCACATCCACTACCAAAGCGGAAGCAATGTTCAAGTCAGTGAAAGAATTATTTAAGACGAGTTATTCAGGAAGTACCCCAAGACTAGCAGAAGAAGGGAATCTAATCTGTTTTGTTTCTGGTTCCGAAGACGTCAGGAGGATACAGGACAATTTTGGACTTAAAATATTTAAACAAATTTATGAAGACCTCTTCATTCAGGATGGAGACACCATAATTGGTAATGAAGGCCATTCCACCCAGGAGATTCCTGTCATCTATAGATCTTCAGGAGGCTTATCATCACATTCTAATCAGAATCAGACCTTGCCACAGGAACTTCCTCAGGTTCGCAATAGGAAAGAATCACCATCAATTAAGGGCCATGCCTTTCTGGCTCTCCACTGCCCTGAGAGCCTTAACGAAGATTTTGGCAGCCTCTCTACAGGTGTTAAGACAGGAAGGGATAACAGGCATACCTTATCTAGACGACATTTTGATTGTGGCCCCTTCATATGATCTTTTGAAGGACCATACAAGACAAACCCTGGAACATCTCTCCAAACTGAAGTGGATGATAAATTTACAGAAAAGCTATTCCTGGGGATTCGATTCAACACAGACAGAATGATGGCCTAAGTATCAGACGACAGGATAGAGAGGATCCACAATCAAGTCAGGTCTTTCAGAATTCAGAAAAACCCTACAGCTCAGGATTTCGTGATTCTGTTAGGAATGCTATCCTCTACCATCCAGATCATACCTTGGGCACGCTTTCACCTAAGCTATTCAGGAAATCTCTCTGAAAATCTGGAACAAGGATTATCACAAGAGGCAGAAAATTCCTATTCTACCTTCATCAAGAAGTGGCAAATCCTAACAGACACCAGTCTCAACTGATGGGGAGCAGTTTGCGGGACAACCTCAGTGCAAGGCACGTGGTCACCAAGAGAAAGACGTCTGCACCTAAATGTTTTAGAGATGAGATCAGTCAGAAGAGCTCTAATCCGGATGAAGACTCTTTCTAGAGGGAGCCGTATTTGTCAGATCAGACAATCTAGCCACTGTAATATACTTAAAGAATCAAGGAGGCACAAAAAGCAGGAGCTTAATGCAGGAAACATCAAAGCTTCTGGTTTGGGCAGGAGAGAATGTTCAAGCTCTCTAAGCATCTCACATATCAGGAAGCCTCAATATTCAAGCAGACTACCTCAGCAGGACATTAATAGACCAGGGGGAATGGGCTCTGAAGACATCTGTCTTTCTGAGGATCACAGAAATGTGGGGAATGCCAGAAATAGATCTTATGGCCTCATCAGCCAATGTGAAATGCACCCAGTACTTTGCTCGTTGGACGGACAAGACATCTCTGGAACAAGATGCCCTGAAACAAACATGGAAGTTCAAGTTGTCTTACATCTTTCCCCCAGTCATCCCTGATGTTCTCAGGAAAATAAGGGAAGAAAGAGCGGAAGTAATAATAATTGCTCCAAACTGGCCAAGAAGAATCTGGTACTCTCTTCTGGTACAGATGTCAGTAGCACATCCCTGGCTGATTCCAGTAACACACGACTTACTATTCCAGGGGCCAGGTTTTCATCCGAAGGTGATTTATTAATATGGGTGACTGTATTTGGGTGCCCCTTTACTGTTAGACACTTCTGTTAGGATGTCGGTTCCAAAGGGACATGGGGCTAGACCTAAGGCTATAAGGACTCAGGGGTTTCTTTGACCCCCCCCCCTTGTTTACTATCCACCCTGCACTAGTTCTGGAATTGTTTCAGCCCACTGGGAGGAGCTGTTGCCTTCCTATGGTACCTGTGAGTTATATGGAGTAAGGGAAATGGATTTAACAGGTACGACTAAAATCCTCTTATTGAATGTGATGGTGCTGGTTGACATGATTGATGGGGAGAGGTGGTTTGGCTACTTCATGGCTTATTTATACCACTTTGTGTAGCTAATTAAAACATATAGAGCAATACCGAAGTATTTTAATTACACACACTAATTCATAGACACAGATGCTGAAGTATAATGTATCTTTTAATGGATCCACACATCAGTCTTTCAAGATATTGCTTCAGGTCTTCAGTACTTTGTCAGATGTGACACGCTTATACATACTTATATACTGATTAGTTATTTCATTTAAAAAAAGGCATAACCGCCTACAAAATATCTCCTTTGACCCAATACAGCTACGAATACCCTTTGATCCTTGCATTAAAAACAATGCTTGATTTTTCATTTTACATCAGACCTCTGCAGTACAGATTGGAAAATAGGATCCTGTACTTGAATAAGTGATGTTGAGATTTAAATCACCATTATTCGGGGCATGCTCTGCCTTCATTACTACAGCTATAAAATGATTCATCTTCCATTAATTTTACTCTTCTAGCACCACACTGCAAGTAATTGGCTGTTAAAAAAATATGTGCAAAGCAAAATGTCCCAAAAAAACAACATATGCTTATCTCTAAGCAGTACTCCATGGCCCCCCTACATGTGCACAATCAGCATTTGTATTCTTAGAACTGAGCCTTTTATCCACTTTGCTCGATTTGTTCTTGAAGACTTTTTTATTTTTCTTCATAACCTGTGAGATAATCCTGCTCTAATCCTCAAGAGTGCTTTCCAGAATGATTATTTTGACCTCTAGCTCGGTCATCATAGAGAGGGAAAGTCCTCACCCCTCATGATGCATTTCTATTCTGTAGAACAGGTTAAAGAAATCTGTGACTTTCCTGATGTTGTTGGACTGTGATTCCCAGCATCCTCAGCTGGATAATGGCCAGTTGATAATGCTGGAAAATGTAATCAAACAATAGTCGGATAGCCACAGGCTGCCTGCCATTTCTATGGAACAACGTATTTCTAGAATATGTGTGTGTGTGTATATGTGTGTGTATGTGTGTGTATATATATATATATATATATATATATATATATATATATATATATATATATATATATAGTATTAAAATACAAGAAGTCTTTAAATTAAACAATGATTGAGAGGAAAAAAAAGCTGTTCTAGTAGTTTAAATGTGCTACCTCATGGCTTCTGGCTGTGCAATCTCAGCTTCTTGGTGTTGTTGACAGTACCAGTTTGAAGCTATGCTAGCATGTCTACATTGCAGTTCTGTGTGTCAGAGCTTTTTATGACTTGGTAGGAAAAACAGTGCAGCTCATTGAATATCTGAACATTTCTGATGTGCTAAAGTGGGCCTGTCACCTAGGAAAAGTTCAGTTTGTTTTACAGAAGATTGCAATCTGTCTGTGTTGTACTAGCCATGTTTCTGTAAAACAAATAGTTTTATGACCTTTGTTTTGAAGACACAGTGTGGCACTTAATGCAAATTGCTGCACAGTATACAAAAATAATTGCTCACTGTTATAATGACCCAGTATGTGGTAATATTGGCACATCACTAAAATGAATTTGCATAAAGTGCCACACTGTGCATTAACAAATGCATGTTTATTTCTCAAAGGCAAAGCTGGAGAAATCGCATAAGCCTGAAATCCCCAGCTCTTAACCTTATGAGTGCTTTGCAATGCGTTGCGTACCTCTGGCACTCAAAGGGTTATATTTTCATCTCTGGATCATAAATGTTGTAGGTAGTTTACAGCCATATATATTAATACTTCACTGGCTCCTATTATTTTAAAGCATTTAACGTTTTTGTGTACAAAATTTAGGGCATATTGTCATTGTTTTATGTTCTCTCTCTCTCTCTCTCTCTCTCTCTCTCTCTCTCTCTCTCTCTCTCTCTCTCTCTCTCTCTCTCGTACACACACACACACACACACACACACACACACACACACACACACACACACACACACACACACACACACACACACTAAATATACTTTGATGCTGCAGGTCATTCTGTTACACAAAGTATAAGCAATTTCTTTAATGTAATTCTCTTCTACTTATAAGATTATTTTCGATCTGGAACATTTCTCCTCACACCTTTCCTCACCTCACTTGCTAGTTTTTAGTCTTTTCTTAATGAAGTGCCTGAAATGCCACTTATTTTACATGAAATCAATGTTTTTAGGTACAAGTAAGATTGCATAGCAAAGGAACAAAGTGTCAAAGATCTCAAATATCCTCCATTCTTCACTTTGCTCCCTCTTCCGTTTGCTGTACTTTCAAGTGCTTCAGAGCGTGCCTTGAATTATCCATATCTCCTGTATAATGGGAATGAAGTCCAGCAGTCCCTGTGAGCGCCACAACAAGAGTCTTGTTCATCCTCTGGCAGAGGAAGCTTGCAACCTGCAATAGAAGTGTAAGGCACTGCATGGTACCCCTGCACCAAATAGACTTAGAATCCTATAGCCAAATTTATAAAAGCAAAGTATTGTAATTCTGGGCTAAACCAACATCTCAGTCGGGGATGAATAAAAATCCTCACTGGTTTAATGTGGCCTTTTATCCCCTTGAGTGTTATAAAGGTCTCCAACATGTGAAAACTCTCCAGCATTCGAGTGGGGAAAGGGGTTGATTTGATCCCTTAAAGGAGAACTCAAACCACCTATAACATAATCATTATTGTGTGTCCCCAGTACAGCATGAATAATAATTTTTCTTTTTCTCTCTAAATCTGTAATTTCAGTGAGGCATCAGTCCTCTCTGTGGTACAGCTCTGTACCGCTGGTTGTCAGTTTTCTCCCGTGCCTCATTCCCTCCTCCTTGTCTGACACTCGATTTTTCCATGTGTCCTGGCGCACTCTCTTGCCAATGAGAATGCACCTGGTCACCTGGAGGATTTGAGCATCAGACAAGAGGGAATGATGCACAATGGGGGTCGGGGGGGGAGAGGAGAAGACTGGCAACCTGCGGTACAGAGCTGTACCTCAGCGAGACTTGATGAGGTAACACCTTCTAAGCTTCTGTCCTTAGCCGAATGGATGATGTTCCCTGCACTTCATGTGTTATGATCAGTGCGCCTCTGTGTGTGCTGTGATCGTGGCAGGGAGATTAGAACTGTCTGCTCCAGGAACGTCTCAGTCAGTTTCAGCTGTTCCCCAGTGTTTTCTCACATGTGAAAGCTGCTGCAGGGATCATGTGCAAGTGGAACCACGTGACAAAGGCAATGTATGTAAACATCGCCTTACAATACAACATATATGTATATAGAGAGAGAGATATGCTACATCAACGTTCCAATCCAACAAGCTTTGTTTGATGCAGCCCGCAAATAGATATCTTTTATTCCACAATTCGTGGCTCATAGTCCGTATAGTCTTGCAACTTCAGCTTATATGGAGGAATCCAACCACTCCTTTTAAACCACCGTTGTTTATAGAATAATATCAAGCTTGCCACTGACTCTTCACTGAAAACTGGAACACTAAGTAGAAAATATATACAACCAGTATCTTTGTAATAAAAAAATAATATATTTTATATTAAATAAATAACTTCAATAAAAAGCACTGATATTTTGGGAGCTGCAATCCTCAGTACATGCAATGCAAGTGTCTGCCCGCTATACCAGTCTTCCTATAGTAATATTCTGGGGATCTCTGGCTATGTACAGGATGGATTTGGTCAGATCGTTCCTCTCCATACACTGTCCGAAAATGCACAGATATTAAATTACAGGTGGACTCAATATCAAAAAATGATGAAGAGAATTAAAGTGGATCTATCACCACTTTACAAGTTATGTTCATTAGGTATATTAATTAGCGAAGATGTTTAAAAAGTTATTATTAAAAAAAAAAAAATCATTATTTGAACGTAAATTAAGGTTTAAAGTGTGTCCTGCATCCTACTTCCGGGTAAGCTTCTCTTGCCGCAGTTTGCAGCTCTTCCTCTGCTTCTACCCAGCATCCATCGATGACGGAGGCGTTCTGTTCGTAAGCTGTAAAGATCTCATTGGCAGAGATCTATATCTAGCCAATGAGATTGCTCCAGCTTACTAACATAATGCTTCCGTCATCGGAGGATGCTGGGTAGAGTGACAGAAGCAGAGACAGAGCGGCAAGAGCCATATACCCGGAAGTGGGATGCAGGGCACACTTTAAACCTTAATTTACGTGTAAATAATGATTTATTTATTTATTTTATATTATAAATAATAACGTTTTAAACGTATTTGCTAAGTAATATACCTAGTGAGCATAACTTGTAAAGTGGTGATAGAGCCACTTTAATTGAATAATTGTCAGAGCAATTTTGCAATAACTGGGGGAGTATTTATTGACATCCAATAAAAATAAAGCCCCTAACAGCTCTAGATCATACACATAACTGTGGCAAACAATCCATTAAATAAATCCTGTCAAGAAGTTATAAGCTTTAAAGCAAATAAAAAACGAAGTTGCCATAACTGATACTTCATTACGTGGTAATGTATATGACTGTCCGAGGATAAGAAAATACAAGTAATATATACCTTAACACACAGTTCCAAAAAAAAAAAAAAAAAAAAAGGGGGGGGGTAAGCAATGAGCTACAACATCTTAAAGCGTATATAAAGACATCAACTATCTGCTACAAAGAGACCGCGTAACATGTCCGACTATCCTATCCTATTCTTGATGATAAAAATGAACCTTTATTAGTATAATTTCAAAACCAAATATATTGTCTCTCAGTAAACAATTTTGTGAAAAGGGATATGATAAAATAAGCTTCAAACAAAAAATGTGTTGCTCGTGATAAAATGAATTAATGAAGGGGTAGGGAATGAACATTCCAGCACACAGTCATGTATCAGTTCATGACTGGTTAAAATAACTTTAGTGTAGATCCCTGAGTGGTGTAACTACAGGGACAGTAATACTATCTTCTAATGCATCTTTTCAGGTTTATGGCACACAATGCCAAAATCCTGGGAGGTTTCAAACATCTATTGTTCGAATGATAATAGTAACACACACACACACAACACACAACACACACACACACACACCTTCTAAAGAGGACTAATGGGAGGTACGAGCAATATTGAAACTTTTTATCCAGTCCCTGTTAACCCTTTGACAGCCGGAGGGGTATATGCAACGCATTGCAGAGCTAATCATCACAGGAAAACCCTTTGACTGCCAGAGGGGTACGGAACAGCAATGTGTTCCGTACCCCTCTGGCATTCAAAGGGTTAAATGATGGGTTATACTTACAGATATAGCATCAAAATAAAGCTCTGCTTAGCCTTAAAAACTGATTTGTGTGGGTGACCTAAAGGAATTAGAGGAAAAATATGTATAAATGATGTACTAAAAAGGTAAAAATTGCTCTTGTCCTCTAACCAAGGTGTTACAGTTCCGGAGCATACCAACTGCAGCAACAACATAGGGGAAGAAGTGCAAATTCCCCAAAATTCCCATCTGGTTACAGATGCTAGCAGGAAGTACAGGATATTTAAATGTATAATAACCCCAGTTTGTTTTTATGTGGAGATGTCCCTTTAAAGTTGCTAGAGAGTTCTCTAAAGCATTGGGAAGAAATTCAACTTGAGACCTATCTGTCATTTAAGAAGATATTACAGTGTTTGGCAACGTGAGGCCTTACAGCTTTTGTGGACTACAATTCCCATCATCCCCAACCAACAACTAGATGGTGATGAGGATGGCAAGTTATAATTCTTAAAGGATTAGTAATGTCCAAAGATAACTTTGTTTTATTGTAGATTCTAAAAAAAGAAATTATGTGGAGCAAATCCCATCTCCCAATCCTTTATGATTTGAGAGATATTCGGTGCTTAAGTCCCCCCCCCCCCCCATGTCAGCTGTAAAGCTGACAGCAGGAGATCTGTGTCGGCCAACACAAGGAGGCTCTTCAGCAGAACCAAAATAGCAATCTTTAAAAAGAACTACTTCATTGGAACAGTCTTCAAAATGTGCTTGCAAACCAGGCACACTTTGTAGACCGTTCTAATGAAGTAATTATTTTTAAAGGTCGTTATTCCGGTTCTGCTGCAGAGCCACCAGCTGGTCCCAGGACCGGGATCTCCTTCTGTCAGTACAGCGCTGATGTCAGGAGAAGGGGGGGGGGGTTAAGCGGCGAATATCTCTCAAACCATAAAGGTTTGAGAGATGGGATTTGCTGCACATATTTTTTTTTTTTTTTTTTTTTTTTTAAACCTACAACAAAACATACATATATCTTTGGGCATTACTAACTCTTTAACATATAGAGGACCTCAGGTTGTCCACCCTGGGTTAAAACTGTTAAAGGATTTAATTATTCTCTGTGGTTCTGTTGGGTTTCTCTAGAATTACTTCGCATGCACCTTTACACATACAACCAGAAGATTCCATATTCCTGTGGCGTTCTGGTGCATTGTTCTCTAATATAATGTCAACTATGTCAAACAAGCCTTTTGGTGCAATTGAGGACAATTTTGGGGACCAGATCTGCATCTAACTACAGAAATGTCCTAGAAATGTCATCCTCTTGTTTTTGGGATGATCTTTAGGGATTCATAAAAGATTTATAGAAAAAGATTTATAAAACAAAATCAGTGCAATTTAGAACAGACCACCTACCCTGCAAAGGACCAGTACACATCCCACTGATTTAAGCCTTTGAATGCTACAGAGGTGTCCAAAGCATTGCAATGTGTTGGACACCTCACTAGCGTTCAAGGGGTTAAAAGCCTTTTTTTTTTTTTTTTTTTTTTTTTTTTATCCTTTGAGTGCCAGAGGGGTACGCAACGCATTGCAAAGCAATGGGACGTATTAATTCTTCTTTGTGGCGCAATTGATTGTATTTTTCTACGTATATCCCTTGGTGCAGTAGAGTACCAAATCGATACACTAACAGGTTAAAATGCTGCAGTTTTCACTGCTTGTTGTGATTAAGGTTGAAGAAATGTAAATGTGCACTTCAGAGAGGACACGGACGGGATCGCTGGCATCAAAGTGACTTTTTTAGAAGATATATAACCTCATTCTTTATTTAGTACAACGGAGCAGAGTTGCCATTTAGGTTTAAGTGCCTCTCCTGGCTTCAGGTGGGAACACTCTGTCATTGTTTCACATGGGTGAAAATAATCAAGTGTTGCAATGAAACCCTTTTATAACTTGCCTGCTTCTTTGCGGCAGTGATTTTCTCTTTGACAATGCTGAACACAATGTTCTTTGTTCCTTTCTCCTGTCCCTTAGGCTGGTCGCCTGAAACTTTTGGCCGTGGGCCCCATCCAAGTAGTACCAGGATGAATTTATTTAAAGGGATAGTAATGTTTCATAATAAAAGCAGCTCTAATTAATCATCATAGTATTTGGACCCTGGAGAGTGTTATTTCAATTCTGTCAGAGTTGTAGTTCAAGAGTAATTCAATGACAAAGTATCCCTCTCCCGCCCCTTTTACTGATGTAACACTGCTCAGCCAGATCAGAAGGGAGCTGCCCAGGTAGATTGCAGAGAGGGACAATCTTCAATTAAGATAAGGGAAAAAGCTGAAAAACTTGTCAAGGGGGGCAGGGCTTTCATTGTTCTCATAGGAAGAAGCTTGTCCCCTGCTGTTATCTGTCTGGTCTGTGGACTGCATTCCACATCTGAGAAGAGATTAGGTAAAAGGGGCGGGAGGGGGAAACTTTGCTTGTGAATATCTCTCAAACCATAAAGGTTTGAGAGATAAGACTTATATCGTTCTTCATGTATTTTTAATGCCTACAAAATAAAATAAAGATAAAACGAAGTATTACTATCCCTTTAACATGGCTTTCTTGTATCTTTTCAGTTGCTAGTACTAAAGGACTTTCCTGGCCCTTTAAAACCGTTTTCTTTAACCTTCAGAAAGTGCTGTCTAACTGAAGGTAGTCATTTCCATAGTTTAAAACTCCCTATTTCACTCACAGTGGCTGAGTAACGGCAACAACTCACTCTGAGCTTATGAGAGAGGCAGCAATATTGCTGTCCTTTCCATAGAAGCCCCATGTAGGCATATCATTGAATGTCCAGACACTTATTCTGTTGCATTCTATGGGAGAAACAAGTCACTGACTACAGTTCTACATAGAGTGATAGTAAAAGCTCAATCACTGACAGTCTTGAACGGTTATTACTTTTGAATGAAATATCTCCTAACAATGACAAGACAATCCCTATATCCTGTAGTTTCATCCTTTTTCATTTTAATATCTTGTTTAAAGCGGAACGTTCACCAAAATAACATAGCACCGTAAATGATAATTACATTAGAGATATCCACAGACTTCGTTTTATTTTCAAGTATAATTGCTGCATTAACGAAAAAAGAACCTTTTAAACAGACAGGCAGCGGGGAACAGTGCAGACATCTTGCAGAGCCGGCATCTTTGTGTCTGTGCAGTCCATCCCCTTCAACTCCAAAATTGGCGAGTTGAATGCCTTTGTCCTGAAAGGCACCTGAAGGGATTGACAGCGCAGGCACAGAGAGTGCCTACTGCAGGATCCCAGTCGGTGCCTCCCTGCATAAAAGGCTTTTTTTTTTTCGTTACTGCAGCCGTTATACTTGAAAATAAAACTGTCTGTGGATAGCGCTAATGTAAATTATTATTTGGAGGTGCTATGTTATTCTGGTGAAAGTTCCACTTTAACCCTTTGAGTGCCAGAGTGGTACGGAATGCAATGCTTTGCAATGCATTCCATACAACTCTGGCACTCTAAGGGTTAAAGGGATAGTAATAAACACAAATAAACAGCTCTCCATTTAATGTGCACAGTTTGTAGTCCATGTTGAGCGGTGTAGTAATACTAACTGATTTATAGTTCATTAGTAATTTAATTGTAAAGTATCCCCCTCCCGCCCCTTTTATCTTTTTTAGCCTCCTCATCAGAACAGACGGCTCGCAGTGAGGGACAATCCTCATGCAGGAGGTATAAGATAAACCCTGCCCCCTTCACGAGGGAGGGCAAGATTTTCCTGATGCTCACTGAAGGTTGTCCCTCGCTGCACTCCATCCGGACCGGCATGAGAGGCAGCGTGACCTAGGTGAACAGGGCGAGAGGGCGATAATTTATAATTAAATTACTCATGAACTACAAATCGGCTAGTATTGACACGCCAGTCTACATGGACTCCAAATTATGCACAGTGCAGTTTATTTGCATCTATTACTATTGCTTTAAGTGGTTGTACTGAGAAATGCTGGAGCAATTTTGGTGGCAAACTAACTGTACCTTAGTGGACACATTCCCATTCATTCCATTTGGGCTTTTAACTCCTTGAATGCTTGGCAGTTTGTTGGAGACCTGTAGCATTAAGTAGCCCCATTTAACCCCTGAACCCTTTGAGTGCAAGAGGCATACGGAATGCATTGCAAAGCAATGCATTCTGTACCCCTCTGGCACTCAAAGGGTTAAGGGCCGCGGAGCAGTCAGTTTTAGGTTCTCCCAGTTATTAAAAAAAAAAAAAAAAAGGCATGATGTGCCAGGGCTGTGACTGGTCCTTAACGCAGGGGCAGTTGTGATGGTCCTGTCACGTCACTGGTCATTAAGAGGTTAAAACATTGGGAATTTTGGTAATTTGTTTGTTACCTGTGATGCAGTTGGTTTGTCCCAGAATTGATCCGGTTCCTTATAGTACACCAACCTCACTAAAATTCACCATTTACTTACAGAAGCCATTTCCCTTCCTCCTGCTGGCACAAGCACAGATACCCATAAAGTATTACTGGTAATCTTATTCTGACTCTTCGATTTGAGCCATGTAGCATTAAAGAGAACATTGAAGGTGATTAAATCAGTCAAAATTCCAACATAGCGCATCAAATTGGAACACAATTAACAGAGTGCTTTGGACAGTAGCCAGACAGATGCAGTCAGCTCTCAGCGTTGATAATCACAGCAGCTATGTACCAATGAGGTGAATCTTCACAAACAATTTCCTCTGAAATGGCTGGAGACAACGCAGTTGTCTGATGTGATTAGTAAAGTAGAACGTGTCTGTAGGACGTGGAAAACAAATCCAGGGAGAGACAGATGTTAACTGAGGACTTAAATAATTTGTCAAGTTTGGTGATAAATGCCATAGAAATAAGATGGTGTAATTGAGATGATATGATCTAGCCTTGGGGGGGCAACTTTGTGACTACAGTTCTTTACCCTTTGTGTGCAATAGAGGTGTCCAATGCAACCCTCTAGCACTCAAAGGGTTAATGTTCTACAGCTCGTCAGTCTTGGCAGGTTGGGAATGGTGGTACATTCCCAAACTACCTAATGTTTGGGCCAACCTAATGCACTGTGAGTGCACCATGCAGCCTAGTTGCACCATTACATGCCCCATTCTGGGACTTTAAAGTGATAGTAATGTTTCACAAAAACAGCAGTTCCAATTAATCTTCATAGTGTTTGGGCCATGGAGAGTGTTATTTCAGTACTGTCAGAGTTGTAGTTCAAGAGTAATTGAATGATAAAGTTTCCCCCTCCCACCCCTTTTACCTAGTGTAATCCACCTCTCCTCAGATATGGAATCCAGTCCATAAACCAGACAGCTCACATCAAGGGTCAATATTCTTACTGTGAGAACAATGAAAGCCCTGCCCCCTTGACAGGTTTTTCAGCTTTTTTCCTTATCTTAATTGAAGATTGTCCCTCTTTGCAATCTACCTGGACACTCCCTGCTGCTCTAAGCTGAGCAGTGTTACATCAGTAAAAGGGGCGGGAGAGGGATATTTTATCATTCAATTACTCTTGAACTACAACTCTGATAGAACTGAAATAACTCTCCCAGGCCAAAATACTATGATGATTAAATAGAGCTGCTTTTATTATGAAACATTACTATCTCTTTAACCAACAGGACTCAAGGCTTCAGCCCTCTCAGCCAGTTCTCAGCAATGCCCGCTAAGGGAGTAATAATCCAATAGCAGCTGAACAGCCACCTGTTGCCCTCCTGAGATTGTTTACTTTCTGATGTCCTCAATCATGTGTAACATAAATGACCTGCATAACAGATACTAGGAGAGTTTTTTTTGTTTTTTTACCTTGCTGCATAATAGTTTGTATAGCTGTGTTTATAGCAATTAATGTCTCTTAACCCGTTTAACCCCAGCATGTGAAATCTCACACTTTCTTTGTGATGCATTAGATACCAAGGTTTACAGGTCTTTTATACATATCAGCTCTAGCTAGCTAGCTGTCAGTTTAGATATTTTTGTTTAATTCTTATAGATGCTATGCTTACCATATCCTATAGCTGGAGACCTTTGCTTTACCATCTGATCCCCTTTTTTATTGTTCTTCTGAACAGTTTGGTTGGTGATGGTTGGATGGGTTTCTCATTTAGAGGATTTGTCGGTAGTGGATAGTGAAGTTATGTTAACTGGTTGCAAACAGAGATCTGTATTTCCAGGCAAATTCAGACTTATAACAGGGCTTAAAATGTGAAGAACTTTGCTACTAGCCAGACCTGAAAAGTTACTCGCCACTGCAAGTCATAACATACCCAGCAGGGCTGAATTTCTACTCGCCAGGGTTAAATTTTCACTCGCCATTGGCTAGAGGCAAGTGGAAATTTTGAGCCCTGCTTATAATACAAAAATAAATATATATAATGAAGTCAGAGATGCTCAACTAGGTACATGAGCTTGCAATGGTATGAAAAGCTCAATGGGACTGTGTCCTCACACCCGGGGTGCAATATCTTAGCTCACAAATGCCATACACAGAGAAGAAGTATTCTGAAGCATATCATACAGGTCCTGCCAAAATGACAGTCCAGTCACAAAATGCCAGACAATTCTTCTCTGAAAAAAGGAAGCAGGGGGAATTCAGATGTGGACCCCTTGTTCACAAGTGCCTTGAGGGATCAGCTGCACCTCACCGAAGAGGCCCAACAAGGCCGAAACGTACATCTGGGGTTAGCTGTTTCCCTTGTTCAGAGAGGCATTGTCTGGTATTTCGTGGCTGGACTGTCATTTTGGCAGGACCTGCATGATATGCTTCAGAATATTTCTTCTCTGTGTATGGCATTTGTGAGCTAAAAGAGATTGCATCCTGGGTGCAAGGACACAGTCCCAGTGAGCTTTTGCATGCCCTTGCAAGCTCACGAGCCTAGCTGTGAGCATCTCTGACTTCTTATATCTATATATAATAATACTGGGTAGGCGATCTGCCACTTTAAGTAGGCAGGAACAATTCTAGAATTGTATACAGGGGGTGGAGCCTACCTTCCCTCCTTGGTTGCATCTAGCCAACCAGCCCCAGACAGATTTGTTCATTGGTGAAGATAACACAGGCAAGTTAACAGTTCTGCTATAGCTTTAGAAGTTTGTTTGTTTTTTTTGTTTGTTTTTTTCTCCTGTTCGGAATGGAATACCACCATTAGGTGGATTACCATAACTGACAATGCCCTTAGATGTGGCTAACTCAGTGACCAGGTGCTTTTTGTGGACCTTAAGCCTTGGCTACAAGCTCTTTCCCCAGGAGTTGCCCACCGAGGCTTCTTCTTAATACATGGTAATCTGAAGACAGAAGATCTGCAGGAAAGGTGAGCAACCCTTAGAGTGCTGCAGGTCCACATGTCCCACAGTGTCCCTCCGCACAGGGGTTTTTCATTTGGAGTTTTTATTGCACACTCCTGCACTCATTGGGTCTATCTGTATGTCTGTTGGGTGTTTGGAGCAGGTTTATGTGGTATTTAACACTTTAGCTGCTGGTTTGGCATTCATTTGGGGGGGGAGTTCTGACACTTTTCCTACTGGTTCAGTGTTGTTTGGGTATCCTAACATGTTTTAGTGATGTTTCATGTCTTTTAATATTACACCTTAAATTTTGTAAAATTTGAGTAAAGGCGCGCTTTACCGCATAGGCGCCATTGCTCCATTCACTCCTATTGGACTGTACAGTTTGGGACATATCTCTGCAACTGTTTATTCTAGCAATTTCAGAGGTGGCTCATTTTACTTGTCTGCCCTTGCTCTATCACCCAGTTCATGTTTCTAGTGTGTTGGGGGGCTCAGGGGGCTTTGGGCACTGTTTGGGGTACTTTTCTGGGAAAACTACATTTCCCATGAGCGCTTACTTTGCGCCTCATTTCTGATTGGCTCCCGCCACAGTGGCCATTTTGTGCTCTTTCCAAAATGAGTATCCTACGCAGGGCTTGGACTTTCCTTCTCTCCTCTATTGATTAACCCTTTGCCTGCCAGATAAGTCTATTTTATAGATTTCTGGGGTGGAACTTTAATCATACACACTGTAATTGGGTGATTTCTTATACAGTAAGGTTATTGACACTGTGAGAATGTCTGTACCATTGGAGCTGGGGCCAGACGTAAGACTAAGGATGCTGGGGTCTTTGTATCCCCTATTGTGCATTGCTCTTCCTGTCATTCAGGGTTACCTAGAGAATTCTCAGGTCCTTTATGCCCAGCATGTTCTGATGTCCCTGAGATTCTCCCAGGGACCTACAGCCATGCATTAGAGCCAGTTTGGGTGCAAGAGTTCAAGGCTGCTACCAGGGACCTTGGGTCCACTTTGCAACTCTTTCCATCCCAGTTACAGGGGGTCTTTCATTCTTGGCAGACCCCCTCCTTCGTCAGGTCTTCCCTGCCAAAGCATCAGGATGTACCTGATGTGTCAGTTTCCTCTGAGGAGGAACTGTTGGTGGATTCAGATGTTGAGGAATGTTCTGTGGTGGGCTCCTCTCAGTTTTTTGGGGACCCTTTTGAGGCTGATCCTGAGCCCTCGGCTGACGGCCTGGTCAGGGCTGTTTTACATACCCTTAACATTCCCTTAGTGCAGGAGGTTCCTTCTGATGTCTTTCAGGAGCCTAAAACGCCACTTGCTTGTTTTCCACCTAACCCCACTCTTGACCGCCTTGTGTCCGAAGAGTGGAAGTCCCCGGACAGGAAACCTTCTGTCTCCAAGACATTTGCTAAGCTTTATCCCTTTTCTGAGGCTGCTCTTGCTCAGTGGGCTCATCCTCCTAAAATGGATGCTCTTATCTCCAGGCTATCCAAGCCTACTGCTTTGCCAGTGACTGATGCATCTGCTCTAAAGGGCTGGACTGATAAGAAACTTGAGGTCTCCCTCAAGTCCATCTTTGCCACTGCTGGTTCTGCCATGCGTCTAGCATTCGCAGCAGCACGGGTGAACCGGGACATTGTGGTCTGGACTGAACAGCTCACTCTTGCTGTCTGTCAGGATGCTCCTACTTCGGATACGTTGCGCCTCCTTGCCAACATTTCTGAGGCACAGCACTATGTATCTGCTGCCCTATTTGATGCCATCCCTTTGGTGTCCAGGGTTTCCACCATGTCTGTGGTTGCCAAACGGGCTCTTTGGCTCAAGATCTGGTCTGCTGATACTGTTTCTAAGAAAGCATTGCTCTCCTTGCCTTTTCAAGGCACTTCTTTGTTTGGGCCAGATCTCAAGAATCTGATCAGTGAGGCTACAGGGGGTAAGAGTACACTTCTACCTTTAGTTCCTAGGAAGAAAACACTGCTTAAGCGTAACCGGAATTTTCATTCCTTTCAGAATGAGACACGTCCGGCGAACCAGACGGTTCCCTCAGCTCCGCGTTCCTCCTTCAAGCCGAAACAGCAATGGAAGCCCAAGGTCTCCTCCAAGACTTCTTCGGCATGACTCACCGAACCCGGGTCCTCACTCTGCTGTGGGTGGTCATCTGTGTCACTGTCACAGCATTTGGGAGGATTCAGTGACGAACCCATGGGTTTTGCAGGTGGTGGCGGAAGGGTACAGGATCTCATCTCTCTTCCTCCCTTTCGTTTTCTTCCGCCTCAGGGCATTGCTTAGCAAAGTGTTTCCTACCCCTCTGGTACTCAAAGGGGTTAAGTGTTGAATAAAGGACAGGTTCGTCGACTAAATGGCACTTCCTGAGGTGGAAGTCGAATGGAGTTAGTATGTCGATTATATGCAGTATATGTCGTAGGGGGAACATTGTGTAGTGCTTGGTGTACTAGTTCTGTTTATTTTTACCCTTTGAATGCCACAGGGGTGAGCAATGCACATCCCTATGGTATTCAATGCTGTCCTTGGTGCTGAAAGCCACCTCTTTGTTCCCCTACTGGCTGAGTAGGGAAGCACAGAGAATGCTGTTCAGACTGTCGTAGCTCTCCCTGCTGTTGCTCCATAGGAAATTACAGGGGAGATCCCACCTACGACAGCAAGAGGCAGATGAAGTGGAGACTGTGAACTGGGACAGCAGAGGCTGCTATTGTAGTTTACTGAATGAGTCGAAGTGTCACATTATCATATTAACACAACCCCCTTGCATACAAATGTGTCTCATTATTCAGCATTTCCATATGGAACTGAGTCATTATGCTTCATTACCATATGGAAATAGGCCATTGTCGATGTGATGAATGAAAATTCGTAAACCTGACGGATTGATATCGATGTGTGCATATTTTTGTCGCAGTGCTGGTGATGTGATGTTGTAGACAGTTTGGTGAATACTGTGGGTGTGCCTATGACTCTGCTACAACATAACATAGACATTCGTAGCCCTCTTCGACCTTTAGTGCATCTAGTCCCTTGAATGCTAGTGAAGTATCCAGTGTGAGATCTCTTCAGCAATACAGTGCTGTGTAAAAAAAATATTTGCCACCATCCGATTTTCTACATAGTTGCATATGTTTCATATCGAAAAAATGACACCAATGTATGCTTATTTTTATTTATTTATTTATTTTTGGAGTATTATGCAATTTTCAAGTGTAGAAAAAATGTTATTGCCCTTGGAAACATAGGCACTGATGTCTGTCAAACACATAACACTGCATTCCAGATGAAGGCCCTCATCTTCAGTGTTATGATGTGGGGTGCTTTGGTGCATCAGGATGTGGACAACTTGATATAATTGAAGGAAACATGAATTCTGCAGGAGAATGTCGGGTCGTCCATCCATAAGCTGAAGCTCAGCTGGGTCGTGTAGTGAGTCTCAAACACATTATCAAATCTACATCAGAATGGCTGAAGAACACAAAAATGTAAAGTTTTGGAATGGCCTAGTCCAGACCTAAAACCCATGAAGATTTTGTAGCAGGACTTAAAACAAGCAGTTCATGCTTCAAAATATACATGCCACTGAAATAAAGCAGTTCTGCATGGAGAAGTGGACCAGAATTCCATTTCTTTAATGTGGTTTGGGTTGTGTGGTTATTTTTGTTATTTTGGAGTGGGAGGTGTCCTCCTTTCTAAAATGCATGCTAGATAGACGTGGTTTAGAGTGGGGCGGGGGTGACTTTTTTAACTTTGATGTAATGGTTTGTTACAAAATTGCACATTTTTAGCATATGGAATGTAGTACTGTGTCTTTCTGTAGAAATACTTTTTTTTTCCAACCTTTATTCTTCCTTTAAAGGGATAGTAATTTTTCATAATAAAAGCAGTTCTAATTAATCATCATAGTATTTGGACTTTGGAAAATGTTATTTCAATTCTGGCAGAGTTGTAGTTCAAGAGTAATTCAATGTCAAAGTGTCCCCCTCCCGCCCCCTTTACTGATGTAACACTGCTCAGCCAGATCAGAAGGGAGGTGCCCAGGTAGACTGCAGAGAGGGACAATCTTCAATTAAGATAAGGGAAAAACCTGAAAAGCTTGTCAAGGGGGGCAGGGCTTTCATTGTTCTCACAGGAAGAAGATTGTCCCCTTCTGTTATCTGTCTGGTCTATGGACTGCATTCCACATCTGAGAAGAGATGGCTTACACTAGGTAAAAGGGGTGGGAGGGGAAACTTTGCTTGTGAATATCTCATAAACCATAAAGGTTTGAGAGATAAGACTTATATCGTTCTTCATGTTTTTTTAATGCCTACATAATAAAGTAAAGATAAAACGAAGTATTACTATCCCTTTAAGAGACGCTTGTCCTTACACTTTAATTAGAATACATGTTGCTAGTCCAATATTGCCTGTGATATCCTCACTGCAGGCCCCTTGGATATTTGGACAAGTATTCTTTTTTTCTTTTTTACATCTTTAGGTACTTGAGGGAAAAAAGACTAATTAAAGGATTCTTTCACTATTGCAGTAAACAAAATGTATAACATTTGTTCTGCTTCTTTTTAATAGAATTGCTTAATTGTGTGTTTTAATATCATAAAATTTTGTTTGCATAATAAGCAACCTCTGTGCTGTTTTATTTTGCAGACTGGTTTTTAGAAAATCTGCAAGTGTAGAAACCGAAAATGCTGCAAGATTTCATGTAACAAACGTTTATTTGATGATAAGGTTTTGTTTGTATGTTGTAGTCAATGTCCAGAATTGACCACAGCTTATAATGACCAGCAGTTACACTATATTGATCAAATAAATAGGTGGGTTAAAAGGGGGTTTAAAAGCCCCTTTTAAATCACTGTAAATTTTGTACATGTTTGTTTTCATATATGGTAAGTGGAGGGGTGGGGGGGGCATTGTGTTTTTGGCTGAATTTGGGTTTTCATTCTTCTTCCCAGAACTGATCAGCTTTTGTTTAGTACATCAGCCTCAGTATTTCATATGTCTAGATCAGCAGTAGGTGGCAATGTTTGGCTTTCTAGCTATTAGTAACTACAACACAAGTAATTTCTTAGCAGAGATGAGATTGTGTGGAGGAATAGAGGGAACAACTAAAGCATTAGATTTTATCTGCAGCCAGATTTTGCATCAGGCATGGTTTTCAGGCATGTAAACAAAGGTAAAGGAAAAAGATAATCAGTCTGGTTCTCTTGAGAGGTGGCAGGTATTGTCTTAGATTTTAAAAAAATGTTTATATGGAAGTTAAGTGTGAGGAAGATTAAAAAAAAGTTTGCAAGGTTAAGCAGATAAGATATGTGCATTATAAGGGTAGAATAGTAGATGTAGTCTGGATTTTAATAAAGCTTTTGACAATATACCATAAATGAAGCTGATTCATCAGATGCATAGTTTAGGAATAGACTCAAATGTAGTTGATAAGATATATAATTGACTGAAGACTAGAAGACAGTGTTTCATTGCCAATGGTCTACTTGTAGGTTTAGTGCTAAGGCTTGTTCTTGTCAATATCTCCATTAGTGATATTTCTAGTGGTAGTCAAAGCAAGGTGTTCCTTTTCTGCAGATGATACAAAAAATGCATCAGATCTGGAAAAAAGAGCACAATACACAAATCTAAAAGCAGTGTTTTATTCTCACAATTATAAAACACATGCAGATTGCACTTACAGACTTGCAGATATGTTGCCTTTCACCCTTCCAGGGCACCACCTCCCAATGTGTAGTCTCCGTAAACAGCTGTTGGTGTCTCTCACACACCCACCTCCAGTCCATCTCACTACTGCCCAGTGATAGGATCCTTCCTCACTCATCCTCTTAGTATCGATGTTTATGCATCAACCAATTAATAGCAGAAACCAAGGAGACATTATCACGTGGCCTATCAGGCGGACTATCACACAGCGGGTGGACTACAAAGAAAGGCCGAAATCAGCATCTACCATCTCGGGATTTACGCTCCAAAGGGATAAACCGAATGCACGAGTATTTAGGGAAATAGGAAGAACGGACAAGAGTATGGGATTTCAGTACTGAAAATGGCAGATATTGGCAGAGCTGGTAACTGCATTCTCTGCAGGGAAGTGGGGACAGGGCAGAGTTTATTACTTCAATTTCGACCAAACAGAGCTTTAAAAAAAGAAATTAATAAACTTTTACATGTATTCGCTATATAATGTAACTATTCAGGCTAACTTGTATAGGGGTGATACATCCCCTTTAAACCAAATATAATATATTTTTTATCCACTTTTGCCAAAGGAGCCATACAGTATTAATAATTTTCTTTTTTTTATCTGCAATGGCCTAATGTGTAGTTTTGCCATGGTATTTATATTTATAACATAATTTGGAAAAATGAAATGGTGAATCTATCAATTTCAACGTTAATTATATTCACAGGTCAAAATATTAGCTGGGAAAGTGTTCTAAATAAAGCCAAAGTATATGTGGTGCTCAGTGAAAATGAATATAGGTGGATATTATTTATTCTACAGCTCAGAAGTATCTCGTGTTATCTCTCTAGTGCTGTTACATAGGAGAAATTTCCATATTCATATCAGACTAGTCACATACAAAAGGGCAGCACTGTTTCAAAATGACATGGTATCTCTAATGGTGACTGATAATCCAGACATGGACCCCTTGCTCTCGGTGCTTAGGGAAGCCAGCTGCACCTAACTGAAGAGGCTCCAAACAAGATGAAATGTATCTCTGGGGTAGCTTATTCCCGTGCAGAGGAGACTTGTCTGCAATTTCAGAACTGGTCTGTTTTGGGCAGGATTAGTTACACGCATGTAAATGTCTCTTCTGTATTGACACTAAGGGCCGTAGGTTCAAAGTGATAATGACAAAAAAAAATTTGTATGAAAGACAAAAATAAGTCATTGTATGTATGAACTACATATTTTCTATAGAATATACGACAAAAAACAAGTAATGACCATTGTGTACGACACAACTCCAGAACTGATGGACAAAGGGGCGAGGCTAAACTATTCTCCAGTGTCGTATAGAGGAAAAGAAAATTTGTCGTAACTAACGACAAAAAAATGTCTTACAAAAGACAAAATTTGTACATTAAGAAAAAAAGGAGGGAATGAGAATTTCTGTCTTTAGTTAAGACATTTTTGTCGTTAGTAAAGACATTTTTAAAGACATTTTTGTCTTTAGTTAAGACTTTTTTTGTCGTTACATATGAAAATTTCAGTCAGGACAAACGACATATTTCCAATCACAACCGACACTCTCTGAAAATATTAATGATCCCAACGACACTGTACTTTGAAAAGTCGTTACAAACGACAAAAGCTATTTCGCTACTTCTTTGAACAGATGGCCCTTAGAGAAGTAAAGTATGATGCTTCTGAGCAGTGACATACCTCCCAACATTTCAAATGGCTAAGGAGGGACACCTTTGTTTTTGGTGATATTGCTGAAGGTGGGACAGGTCAGCTGGGCTTTATCAAAAATGTTTAGGTTAGGTTATAGTATACTGTTAGCTGTGTATGTAACTGTATACATGATTTAGATCAAGACCAAAGTGTTTTATTAAAACATAATATATAAACACGTATTCTGATGTTTAAACAAACATTGTGTTTTACTGCTATGGAGCAATGTGATACGCTTATATACACATTACACAGTCTGATCTAAAAAGAGGGACATCAGGAAAGGAAAGAGGGACAGAGGGATTTTTTCCCTCACTCACAAAAAAATGTTTGAGTCGAGGCACCATTATAAGGTTCCCAGGCACTCTATATAGAGTGGTGAGTCCACATGTTTATTTCATATATGTGTACAACAACAAAGGAACAACATTAACACTCAAATAGGGTGCGAAGAAAACAGAGTGGTGTCGCGAGCCTGGAGTGACAAAAAGAATATCCAGTGCATGCGTATATACTGAGAGGCAGGAGAAGCCTCTGCTTAATGTGAGTGAATTATAAGTTTTGAATAAAACAACTGACAGCAGTGGGAGTTCTCTTGCTTTACTCAGCAGGAAAAGCTCTATAACATACGTTTCCATAAAAAAATGAACTGCTCCTTTAAGCTAAGGGTCTTTTTGTGTGTTAGGCAACAGTGGGTGGGGCTTTGGACATGATCATGTAATGGGGGGAGGAGTTCTGGGGATCTAGAAGGAGGGGCTGCAAGGATGTAGGGGCAAGAAGGAGGGTAATCACAGAGGTGTCATGGGGAGTTGCTAGGAGCACAGGGGAATGATGAGATTTAAATCCAACCCTGGCTACTTAGTTTCACCAGACGCTAGCATATTTATATCTGATAATCTTTACAGCATTTTACAAACCTCATCCATAAGTGTGGAAAAATATGTTCTCCTAATCTCATTTGTCCCGCATTTTGCTCAATCTGTGCATTTGTGCTTCAGGAGTCCTGTGGAACTTATCTTCCTGTGATGCTGTAAAGATGACCATTATTCGTGATGCTTTAACTCCCCTGACCAACACTGTGATAGTCCCACATTCTGGGCTGAATAATTCTTCTTTTGATGATGACCACAAAATGAAATTCCAGTCTTCATCAGTCCTGCGCAATACCACCGGCTGCATGAGGTAAGACAACATGATACATACTGAAAACAGAGCTAGTTTTAACTGCGTTAGAAATCTTTTGTAATTAAACGTAATTCAGGTGATGATATGATGCACTTTGAAGGACCCTTATCAACAAAAAAATCTAAAGGGTTCATATCCATTCAAACAGTATGTACACCTAGCTAGTATTTTGTTTTTGCTCTAAAATGTATAATTAGTGAATGCAAACCCTTTAATAACCAGAGAGGTTTTCATAGCATTGTGAAATAACATGCTGCACATCCCTCTGGCTGTTAAATGAGCGGCCTACAGTCTGGTCTGTTAAATGCACTGATCATTCCATAAACATTCTCCCTACGCATTTTGTGGCTTTTGTATTAATGAGTAAAGATGACAGTATGACACAAACGCTACCCAATTGGGTGCCTTTGAAAACAGCTTGAGGGAAATGGTTATATAACCTGCACTCATCAGTATCTTACATTAATGTAATGTGATGTGCCTCCTTAGAAGGCATCTCCCAATTGAAATACGTAGGTTTAGACTGTAAAATAGATGTACATTACTTTACATCAGTTTTAAAATTAATAAAGATCCTGTTATGACAGCATATGTTTTTTTAAGATTATGACTCAATAGAAACTATCGTCTAGACCAACATTTGTCCAACCGATCAGTTTTCCAAGATATAACCCATCACGACAAGTGACTTACCAGGTACATCCCGCAAAAACTGTCACTTGGTGACAGAGGACATACGGAAGTCATTCGCTAGAATAACGAAAAAAAAAAACGTCAAGTGCCACTAAGGGGTTAATCACATTTGCGTAATTAGTGGCCCAGTCAAGGTGATTGAGCTGTCTGTACTTAATTAGGGATATCCTGAAAACCTGACCTGTTGGTGTGTCCTGAGGTCTGATGCTGCTGTGGAGGACTACAATTCCCATCATCCCCTAGCCAGCCCTTGGATTGTTTCACCCCTTAAGGACTGGCACGCACACGCGAGGCCAGCACTTAAGGACCACGGAACATTTTTTTTTTCTTTTTTTATTTCGATTCAGGGCTCCCCGAACGGCATGCAGCCACACAGGGAGCCCTGAAATTGATGACGTATATGTACATCCTGCGTCGTTAAGGTGTTGATTGCATGGGAATGTAGGAATTTTTATTTGTCCCTTATTGTGCAGCTGGTTTACTCCAGTTTGCTTTTATAAATATATGGGCCATTGTATCCTAGCCATCCCTCGAAGAAAAAAATAATTATCTGATACAGTTACCCTGTAACTGTCTCCTGGCAAATGTTAGCCTAATAAATTAGATGTTATGTTATCAGTGTCAATGACCATTCAGATTCATTACATATTGATACTACATTTACCCATGCAATACTGGAGAGGTTTCCAAACACGTCACAGCAATGCATTGGAGAGCTGTGTAGCACCCATGGGCTTAAATGATTTGGTGGTTCAAGCACTACAGAAATGGAAGCGTTCCACCACCACAAATCTTTTAACAAATTATCTACATCAAGATAGAAAAGGTACATTTATCACATTTTGGGCTGACGCACCTCAGATCTAATGTTTTAAAATGCTGGCTAAAACTGCATCACATTTGACGTTATATGAATCCTATTCATTTTTAGGTGATCTTACCTAGTGTCTTACAAAAAAGAAATCATGCCAAATAATCTGAGATGGCATATTCTTTATATAGTAAAAGGCCAGATGTATGTGTGTCCGATGCAGTCATGCTCAGTAGAGACTGCCTGAACATTGCATTGGCCTGCGTTCATGCAGTCTCTACTGTGCATGACTGCATAAATTTCTTTCTTTGGCCTGTGTACACAGGCTTTTACAGCAATTAGGAGCCATTGGCTGTGTGTACAGGCTTGTAGTGAGTGCCTCAGAAACTTTTGTGTCAATTCCCAGGAATCTGAGCTCTGCAGGGGAAGAGGCGCGCAAGCAGATGAGGTATTGTGAAGGGCTGGTGGATTCTTTGCTGTTCGTGATCCAGACTTGCGTGAACACTTCTGATTTTGACAGCAAGGTATGTTCTATTCCTCGAGTGAATAATCCATTTAAAGCACAGTGGAGTTTCTGAGCCTAACCAGAACAGCTGCCTCAATACTAAGACTGTGAAATGCTGGAACTGAATTGTTGAAATCGATGCATTAACTTCTAATTAACCGCTGCATTGTTAGAGTCCTGTTTGTATTGCTGTGTAATTGGCAGCAAAAGTATACAACTGGATTCCATCATCACATGGTAAATTAGGTTGAATAAAGACACAATTCCATCAAGTTCAACCTTTGCCTCATACCCCAGTGACTGAGAATGTTATAGCTTTCCTGCTACCAAATAAGTTAGTCTTTATCAGACCTTCCTGATCTGCCTACTAATAAACATTATAACTCTGTATGTTCCCTTTTGAAAGAAATGTATCTAATCTCTTGAATGTATCTGCCCTAACCACCTCCTTGGGCAAGGAATTCCACAATTTATCAGATCTTACTGTAAAAAATCCCTTCCTCTGCTGAAGTCTAAACCTCTTTTCCTCTAATCTCAAGGGGTGTCACCTGATCAGGCCTTGAAATAAATAGCTCACCGCAGAGATCCTTGTATTGACCTCTCATATACTTGTACAATGTGAGAAGGTCTCCTCTTAGTCGTCTTTTCTCTAGAGTAAATAAACCAAGTTTGTCTAGTCGTTCCTCATACGTCAAGTCCTTCATTCCCTTAATTAATTTTATTACTCTTCCCTGTACCCCCCCTAGTTCTAGTATATCCTTTTTCAGAACTGGTGCCCAAAACTGCACTGCATACTCAAGGTGAGGTCTTACCAGAGATTTGTATAATGGCAAAGTAATGTTATCCACTCTTGCTTCAATACCTCTTTTTATGCAAGACAGGATTTTGTTTGCCTTTGCTACTGCTGTTTGACACTGGTCACTATTTCCAAGGTTGTAGTTGACAAGGATACCCAGGTCTTTCTCTAGCAATGAGTCCCCTAGAATGATTCCATTAAAGAGATAGTAATACTTAAAATGTAAAAAAAAAAAAAAATATGTTGTGGGGTTTATCCCCCTGAAAAACAAGAGTACTTCCACTGCTGAAAGGTGTTATATTCAAAAGTTATTACAGCTCAAAGTTGAATTTTTTAGGTGCAATATCAAAGTGGCCTGAAATTGTACAGTGGCACTGTTGCTACACAACCCTATAGAGATTTATTATCTACGTACCAGAGCTGTCCATAGGATAGTATAACAGCAGCGCCACTGAACAATTTCAGGCCCCTGTGATATTGCACCTAAAAATTCAACTTTGAGCTGTAATAACTTTTGAATAAAAACACCTTTTAGCAGTGTGAATGTCCTTTTTTTACTCAGGGGGATAAACACTACAATATATATATATATTTTTACATATTAAGTATTACTATCCCTTTAAGTTTATAATTAGCTTTGGGATTATTTCCTCCCAAATGCATGACTATGCCTATGACAGGAAGTGCGTTCAGGTGGTTATTTAAAGGGATATTAACACTTAAAATGTAAAAATATAAATATTGTAGGGTTTATCCTCCTGAGTAAAACAAGGGTACACTAACTGCTGAGAGATGCTATAGTTAAGTTATTGCAACTCAGACTTCATTTTTTTTTAGGTGCAGTATCTCAATGAACCAGAATGTTGTCATTCTGTTGCTACATCATGCTATGGACATCTCTGGTCAGTTGACCATATACCTGCATAGTATGGTGTTGCAACAGCACCACTGTAATATTTCAGGCCATTGCAATACTGCTCCTAAAAAATTCAACTTTGAGCTGCAATAACTTTTGAATAAAACACCTCTCAGCAGTGGAATGTCCTTGTTTGATTCAAGAGGATAAACTCACTCTCTCTCTCTCTCTCTCTCTCTCTCTCTCTCTCTCTCTCTCTCTCTCTCTCTCTCTCTCTCTCTCTCTCTCTCTCTCTCTCTCTCTCTCTCTCTCACGCGCGCGCGCCTGGTCCTTAAAATGTTAAATACTATTGTCATACTATTTCAAGTCCGATTTTCCTACATTACGAGTCATTTTATAAGTTGTATCCCTCTGAGCATCAGACACGTGTGCAACTCATTGCAACGTAATGCATTCCATACCCGGCTGGTCCTCAGTGGATTAACATATAGTATACGATTTTATTAAACCCTATTTTGGGCCTTATGTTCAAAGAAAACGGGAGTTCTTTTGGGGCAACTGACTGAAAATTCCATTTGATTTGTTTTAATTGTAACGTTTAACCCTTTGAGTGCCAGAGGGGTTGCTTACCCCTCTGGCATTCAATGGGTTAATTCCTTGAATACTAGCGTGGTCTTGAATGCATAGTGAAGCAACAAGCCCGTTTCGGTCATTAGAGATTCTCCAATTCTTATTTGTCCCCTATAGTGCGGTTAATATACCTTTAGAATTAGTCCAGTTTTAACATAGACATAAATGAATCCAAGAGGAGTGTCCAAGATGTTTCATAGTATTGCTTGGGGCACCAGGGGGGCAGATGCATTAAGAGGTGATAAAGCGATAACTTCTCCAAATCCTATCTAATACTACAGAGCCAGTGCACTAAGATTTATCCATCATGAGACATCGTAGTGCGTTGGCTTCATAGAATATCACTGGAACTGGAGAAGTGATATCATTGGAGAAATTTTCTCCACTATATCACCTTTTTATCACATCTTAGTACATAACCTCCCTAGTACTCAAAAAGTGATATGTATCAAGTTGGCTATTGTGGCATTTTAATTGCAAATAGCAAAAGGCTCCTTGTGTATTCCTGATTGCGACAGTACTGTAGCAAAATTGCACCTTCTCCACCAAAGTCTTATTTTATCAGGAAATAAGATGATATAACCGTATGTAGACCTGTTTTACACCCTGTTGCACCACATGGAGCAAACTGAAGCATATAGGGGGAAATGTATGAAGTGAATTTAGCAAGGTTATACTTGTGCAAAAGCAACTTTTGAATCATGTTTTTTATTTTTAAATAGATGTTAAAGTTTACCTGTCACCCTAAGTCAAACTTAGTTTGTTTTAGAGAGAATTAGAATCTGCCTCTGTCGTACTAGGCAATTTTCTGTAAATTGTTTGAGAAGTCAGTTGTTGTCTTGATGGCACAGTGTGGCACTTCATGGTAATTCCCTGCACATTGTGGTAATTAGTTGTGTTTCAAACCAATCGTTTTGCTCATTGTGCTATTAAAATGCATTGGTCCCTGCCTAGATTCAGTCACGATAAAATTAAGTATAAAATACCAGATTTCCCAGTAGGCAGAGTAGGCAACTGCGTAGAGCTTCAAATTTAAGGGGGCGGTGCCTCAGCTGTGCTGACCACGCCTACATTCTAAAGTGTGAGTGTAGTTAGCAAATCTCATTGTCCCTGCACCACTTTATATACTCCTTTGCTGACTATTATTTAACTCCTTGAATGCTGGAGAGTCCAGCCCATTCTGAATCACCCATGTTGATCCAGAAAAAGGCAAAAAAATGTATAAAACATAAAAGTAATTTCCAATTAAACCCCAAGTGAGTAAAAAAAAAAAATTCCTTCCTGACTCCAAATGGAAGTCAAATATTTCCCTGGATCAGCATCCTATCTGCTTTGAAACCATCATCATTTACAATATTGTTCTGCACTAGTAAGGTATCCATGCATGTGCTGTAACTCTTTACTGCCCTTCAAAAGTCCCGAGTTGACAATAAAAAGGTTTAACCTTTTGCGTGCCAGAGATGTACCCAACTAATTGCGAGGCAATGCCTTGGATACCTCTCTTGTGCTCAAAGGATTAAAGGAATTCTAGTGGTAAAATGTATTAGTTGCTCCATTATGAAAGAACATTTCGCTATTCACAGATATATATGTAAATATTTTTTTATGGCACTTGTAATATATTTTTTGCATGTGCCATTTTTCTGTAGATGAAAGATGAACAATTTTCCTTTACAAAAAAATGTTAATGCAGCAAATTTGTATTTTTTATTTCCTGCGGAAATTAGTGTTTTTTTTTTTTTATTTAGTGCAGCAATTTTTATTTTGTTTATATTTAATTTTTTTTTTCTGTCCGCTGGAAATAGTCTTTTATATGTTATTGTAAAGGAAAATCAAATGTGTTAATAATACATTGATGTACCACATTTTTATTGGTTAATCTTTTTTTCTGTCAAACAGAATGGGTTTGTTTGTTATTTTATGAAAATCTACTTATTCTGTCATCTTTTTGGAAACGCTGTAAGCATTTGCATTATACATATTAAGCGATGGCTGACAGGCTAGTATGACACAAGATACAGTTCTTTAATTTAAAGGGAAACCATACCCACAGGAATAAGTGAATAATGTGTTTCTCAAAAGGACTTCCCAAAGCAAGTCCTGCAGCCAGCAGCCAAGAATTTTTTTTTTTTTAATTTTGGAATTATGGGATGTAACTTAAAGGGATAGAAACACTTAATATGCAACTAAATATATATTGTGATTTTTTCTCCTGAGTAAAACAAGGGTACGCCCAGTGGTATGGTGGTATGTTCAAAACTTATTATAGCTCAGACTTCAATTTTTTTAGATGCAGTGTCACAATGGCCTGCAATTGTACAGTGGTGCTGTTGTTACACCATCCTATGGACAACTGTGGTCAGTTGACCATAAACCTCCATAGAATGGTATGGCAACAGCGCCACTGTACTATCCCAGGCCTTTGATTTTTTTTTTTTTTTTAGCTATAATAGCGTTTTAATAAAAAACCTTTTAGCATGAGAGTACCTTTGTTTATATACTTTTTTACTTTTTAAACATATTAAGCAGTACTATCCTTTTTAAACCACTACATCTTCCTGATGCTTGCTGGAATTACATGAGATTTAAAATTATATAGCCCAATTTAATTTTTTGGTGTCAGTGTTCCTTTAAGTCTGATTGGACTCTCCTGCCTCTGTACAGGTCTTTTCCCCATCCCTGTGATCTGCAGGTTATCTGTGTATAGTAACGTTTGTTGCCTTTTGTTCCAGACAGTGGAGAATTGTGTTTGCACTCTGAGGAACCTGTCCTACCGTCTAGAACTGGAAGTGCCTCAGGCTCGGTTGCTCGGAATCAATGAAATGGATGACTTTTACAAGGAGTCACCCAGCAAAGAGTCAGACTCCAGCTGCTGGGGGAAGAAGAAGAAAAAGAAGAAAAGGCCGCCGCAGGAGGACCTGGTGGGTACAGTTGGCGCTACCCCTTTGTACTCCTGAGGGGTGTACAACTCAAAGGTTTAAATGGCTGTCACCCATGTTCCCATCTTGTCTCCTGTTAGATGGAGCAGTGGCAAACTGAGATCTATAGTTAGCTGGCATAGTTGAGATTTTAACCCCTTGAATACCAGAGAGGTCTGCAATGCATTGCTAAGCAACGTGTTGGAAACTTGTCTAGCATCTGAGGGGTTAACAGAAGGAACAAAGGATCCTTCTAGTCAGCAAAACGCAATATATGCATCAAGCATTTAACCCTTTGAGTTCCGGAGCGTTGCACAACCCACTGGCATGCAAAGGGTTACCCGATTATAGGTCCTTGTGTATAAAAGTAAAGAGGAACAATTTCTGGAACAAACCAATAGCACCATAGGGGCAAATAGAAAAATACCCCAAATCCCACTGATTTTAAATTAGGTTTTTAACCCTCTGTATGCTAGATGTCTCCAACACATTGCTTCTAATGGTTGAATTCTTCGCCTACATTCGAAGGGAGGTAAAAGCCCCATTTAAATTCATTAAAATGTGAGAAATGTATTTGCCCACTGTGGTGCTATACAAGTTAGCCTGAATAGTTAGATTATATAGTGAATATAGGTAAAAGTGTATTAATTTCTCTTTTTTAAAGCTCTATTTGGTCAAATTGAAGTAATAAACGCTGACCTGCACCTACTTCTGTATAGACTGCTGTTACCTGCACTGTAATCAGTCTGTCACTCTGCCTCTGCTCCCTTCCCTCTATCCAGCCTCCTGATGAAGGATACTTTCTGCCTGTAAGCTGGAGTTATCTCAGTGGCAGAGATCGATATGTAGCCAATAAGAGCTCTCCAGTCTAACCACAGTCTATGCGGAAGTAAGTGCAGGGCAGTGTTTATTACTTCAATTTCGATCAAACAGAGATTTAAAAAAATAGATTAATACACTTTTACTCATATTCTCATAATACTCTAACTATTCAGGCTAACTTGTATAGGGGTAATACATCCTCTTTAAAAAAAAGTTACAATTTGTTAGTTTCCTATGGTGAGGTTGGTTTGCCCCACAACTGCCCCAATTTCACCTTTTGTATTTTCCCTTATCCATGGAGTGGTAGCAGTAAGTAACTAAGCTCATCAGAGGTGTCTGACATCACCGATATCACTTCCAACAGCTGTGATGTCACCGCTCAGGTACGGTCTCCTTTAAAGGGATAGTATTTCTTTTTGGATGGCTTTACAAAATGCTGGAGACCTTTCTGTCATTTATGGGTTTAAAAGACGCATTTAAATTGATGAAAATAAATCTTTTTTTTTTTTTTTTTTTTAATCCTCTGGTTAAAGGGATAGTAATACTTCATTTTAACTTTATTTTATTTTGTAGGCATTAAAAAAACATGAAGAATGATATAAGTCTTATCTCTGAAACCTTTCTGGTTTAAGAGATATTCACAAACAAAGTATCCCCCCCCTGTTCAACCAGATCAGAAGGGAGATGCCCAGGTAGACTGCAGAGAGGGACAATCTTCAATTAAGATAATGGAAAAAGCTGAAAAACTTGTCAAGGGGGGAAGGGCTTTCATTGTTTTCATACAAAGAAAATTGTCCCCTTCTGTTATCTGTACTGTCATACAACCAGACTCACATCTGAGAAGAGGTGGCTTACACTAGGTAAAAGGGGCGGGGAGGGGAACTTTGCTTGTGAATATCTCATAAACCATAAAGGTTTGAGAGATAAGACTTATATCATTCTTCATGTTTTTTTAATGCCTACAAAATAAAATAAAGTTAAAACGAAGTATTACTATCCCTTTAAGTTGGTTTGCCCCAGAATGTCTCCACGCCTCTTCTTTGCACACAAGTTCCTAAGTGTTGTTCTTATGTTTTGCTGTTGTACTTTTTTCTCAGTGGGACGGAGTTGGTCCTATTCCTGGTCTCTCTCAGTCACCTAAAGGAGTTGAGATGCTGTGGCACCCTTCTGTAGTAAAGCCATATCTTACTCTGCTAGCAGAGAGCTCAAACCCTGCCACACTGGAAGGCTCTGCAGGCTCCCTCCAGAACCTCTCTGCTGGCAACTGGAAGGTAAGTCAGCATTGTATTCATTGTTTAGAGAGAAAAATAAAATCCAAGCAACAACTCCTAATATCACCCACTTTTCTGTGGCCAGAAATTCCTAATGATCCATGGATTTCATGTACGTGGAAGCGGACATGACAGTTGCTAGCAGGAACTCAAACTCTGCCCAGTGCGGATGGTAATCATAACCCTATAAGAAACAGAGAGCTGGTCCTTAAAGGGTTAAGTAGGCTCCTTTGCTCTGCCTGCTTCAGTTAAAAATACTTCCAGCTATGGTGATGTCAATCTGACATGACATCCAGGACTGATTTAAAGGGTTAGAAATGTTTCATAAAAACTGCAGCTCCAATTAATCTTCGTAGTATTTGGGCCATAGAGAGTGTTATTTCAGTGCTGTCAGAGTTGTAGTTCAAGAGTAATTGAATGATTAAGTATCCCCCTCCCGCCCCTGTTACTGATGTAACACTGCTCACCTCAGACCAGCAAGACTGTCCGGATGAATCACAGAGAGGGACAATCTTCAGTGAGCATAAGTAAAAACCTGTCAAAGGGGGGCAGGGTTTTCATTGTTCTCACAGTAAGAAGATTGTCCCTTGCTGTGAGCTGTCTGGTCAAGAGACAAGATTCCACATCTGAGGTGAGGCGGCTTACACCACGTAAAAGGGGTGGGAGGAGAATACTTTAGCATTCAGTTACTCTTGAACTACAACTCTGATAGTATTGAAATAACACTCTCCATGGCCCAAATACTATGAAGACTAATTGGAGCTGCTATTTTTGTGAAACATTACTGTCCCTTTAAATATGTTATTTCTTGAACAAAGGCACAAGGGCAAAATTCATAGGGGCCAATAATAGTTTATGGCCATAGTAGTGTAAGTGGGGTCTATTATTAGGAGGTGTTAATTAATGTTAAAAATGTATAAAAAGGTTTTTATTATGGAAACACATCTAAATGAAGACTAGAACTCCTAGGAAGTACTTCATGGGGTTGCCAAAACTTTAAGAATAAAATTGATTTCTTTTGTAATCCCAGACACAAGCTTGGGCAGACGCACGCGTCTGTGCGCTCAGGGCATACACGCGTGCACGCAGGGTATACACACGCACACGCAGGGCATACACGCATGCACGCAGGGTATACACACGCACACACAGAGCATTTGCATGGCATACACACGCGCACGCAGGGCAGACGATAGACACGCGACTATTGCACAGGACAGATGCGACTGGAGCAGGACAGATGCGACACGCGACAGACACGAGCAGGACAGATGACAGACGACACGCGACTCGCACAGACACGCGACTCGCACAGACACGCGACTCGCACAGACACGCGACTCGCACAGACACGCGACTCGCACAGACACGAGCAGGACAGATGACAGACACAAGCAGGACAGATGACAGACACAAGCAGGACAGATGCGACACGAGCAGGACAGATGACAGACGACACGCGACTCGCACAGACACGAGCAGGACAGATGACAGACACGAGCAGGACAGATGACAGACGACACGCGACTCGCACAGACACGAGCAGGACAGATGACAGACACGAGCAGGACAGATGACAGACACGAGCAGGACAGATGACAGACACGAGCAGGACAGATGACAGACACGAGCAGGACAGATGACAGACACGAGCAGGACAGATGACAGACACGCGACTCGCACGCACAGGCACGCGACTCGCACGCACAGGCACGCGACTCGCTCGCACAGACACGCGACTCGCTCGCACAGACACGCGACTCGCTCGCACAGACACGCGACTCGCTCGCACAGACACGCGACTCGCTCGCACAGACACGCGACTCGCTCGCACAGACACGCGACTCGCTCGCACAGACACGCGACTCGCACAGACACGCGACTCGCTCGCACAGACACGCGACTCGCACAGACACGAGCAGGACAGATGACAGATGACACGCGACTCGCACAGACACGAGCAGGACAGATGACAGACGACACGCGACTCGCACAGACACGCGACTCGCACAGACACGCAACTCTGCCGGTTAAAACAAGTGCATTCCCATTGCTGGATGAAGTTTCATTTAAAAGCCATTAGAGCTCGTTTATACATCATATAAAGAGGTAGGAGCTTCTCCATCCTGTGGAAAGTTTACATAAACAAAATGTAATATTATTGCATTTTGAGCACTTCATCCTCATATTCATTGTAATAACTGCTGTCTCTTTATCCCTTTAGTTTGCAGCCTACATTAGAGCTGCGGTCAGGAAGGAGAAAGGCCTGCCTATCCTGGTGGAACTTCTAAGGATGGACAATGACAGAGTCGTCTCCTCTGTTGCAACAGCATTAAGAAATATGGCATTAGACATTCGTAACAAAGAGCTTATTGGTACATGTGCTATATCATCAGTACAATATGACTTTAGAATCCTAAAGAGGAGCAATTCAGGAACAAACCAATCACAGGGAATACATTTAAGAAAAAAAATTCCCAATTGATTTAGACTGAGCTTTTAACGCGTTGAATGCGTAGTAGACCTCCTTAAAATTCAAGGGGTTAAAATTTCTGGGTTTGCCCTCAAATTGCTTCACTTGGCCTTTATACATAAGAACATGTGGCCTATATTTATAAAAGCAAACCAGAGTTATTCTGGAGTGAACCAACTACACTGTAGGGGACAACTAAAATTTCTTAAATTCTTATGAACGTGAATAGAGCTTTTTAACCCCTTGAATGCTAGAGAGGTCTTGAGGCCCATTTTTAATTTAGCAGGAGTGTTTTTTTTTTTTTTTTTTACCCCTATGGTTCAGTTGGTTTACTCCAGTGTACTTTTATAAATATGGGCCACTGTCTCTGGCCCCTTATTTACTAAGGAATATGTTGTCCACTCTTGGACCCAATAAATTTTTTTTGTTTATTTAGTAATTTTTAACACTTGTATTCAATCTTTTATGGGGGTGAGGGTTTACAGATGACAACAGGGCAAAATTATAAATATAAGAAAAGAATAAAGTGCAAGTTACGCTACCGTGAAAAAGTTTGGGATCACGTAGAAATGTCCCTTGTTTCTGTTACGGGAGCAACTTGACCGTATGGTACGTAAGAAGTGCCATCAAGCCAATCCACATTGTGGGAAGTGCTTCAGGAAGCATGGGGTGAACTCTCTTCACATTACCTCAAAAAATTGACAACTAGAATACCAAAGGTTTGCAAGGCTGTAATTGCTGCAAATGGAGGTTTCTTCGCAAGCAAAGATTGAAGGACACAATTATTATTTAAATTAAAAAAATCATTATTTCTAAACTTCTCAATGTCTTGACTGTATGTCATATTCATTTTGCAACTCATTTGATAGAAAACAAAGGCATTTCTAAACGACCCCAAACTTTTGAACGGTAGTGTATATATACAAGGTAACAGTTTCACCTGCTTGGATGCTGGAAACATCTCAGTGCGCTGGAGACGTAGCTGGTATCAGTAATGTAATATTATTGCATTTTAATCAGCTAGGGACAGTAATGTTCCTTAAACAATGTTTAGAGTTTTGTAGAGATTAAAAAAAGCTAAATGCCACAAATCCTATCTCTCAAACCGCTATGGTTTGAGAGCTGTTCTCCACTAAAATTCCCCTCTCCCTCCCCTTCTCTTAACGTCAGCAATAGCGCAATTTAAAAAGAAATACTTCTTTGGAACGGTCTACAAAGTATTGTTGTTTGCAAGCACACTTTTTAGACCGTTCTAAAGAAGTCATTCTTTTTAAATAACGCTATTGTGGTTCTGCTGAAGATCCTCCTCGTGTCGGCCGACACGGAACTCTTTCTGTCAGCTTTACAGCTGACATCAGGAGAAGAGGAACTTTAGTAGAGGATATCTCTCAAACCATAGCGGTTTGAGAGATAGGAGTTAGGAGATAGGCATTTAGCTTGATTTTTTAATCTCTACAAAACTCTAAACATATTTTATGGGACATTACTGTCCCTTTGATGAAGATTATATGGAGAAAAGGCTAGCTTTGGAATGGGATAAATAAAGGTCACTAATTGTTTAAGGCCCAAGAATGCCCACATTTTATGTACATTTTATAAATTAATAAATGTGGACAGTAAGGACCTTTGACACAAACAAACTAGGCTGTAGGGTACAAATAAAAATAACTGGAATCCAGATTGATTTAAATAAAGCTTTTAACACCTCAAATGATAGAGAGGTATTATACACACTGATTCTTAATGCACTGGAGAAGTCTCTTGCATTAGAGGGATTAAACAGCCCATTTTTATTTTTCTTCCATGAGTGCAGTTGATTTTGCCCCAAAGTTGTTGTTCCGCTTTGTGTATATGGCCAAAGGGACAAATGTCTTCACAACATTTTTCATAACACTAGATGTGTGTCTCATTAGAAATGGCAAATTAATCACTTTCAAATTGTCTCCCAGGTAAATATGCTATGCGGGACCTGGTAAACCGGCTTCCTGGAGGA
Organism: Rhinophrynus dorsalis; assembly: GCA_037306005.1. Lineage (NCBI taxonomy): Eukaryota > Metazoa > Chordata > Amphibia > Anura > Rhinophrynidae > Rhinophrynus > Rhinophrynus dorsalis. The sequence continues at coordinate 207,669,010 of CM074725.1, read as the reverse complement.
AACGGCCCCAGTGTTTTGTCAGACGACACTGTAGCTGCAATCTGCTGCGCTCTTCATGAGGTCACAAGCAAGAATATGGAAAACGCAAAAGCACTGGCTGACACTGGAGGGATTGAGAAGCTGGTGAATATAACAAAAGGAAAGGGAGACAGGCAAGTAGAGTGCAGAGGTGTAATTAATGTGCTCATCCTGGGAAATGGCATGGAATGAGGCGTTGTATACAAACAATACATGTTATACACTCCACTGATGAGCACTACTTCCTCTGTTCCATTACAACCCTTTGAGTGCCAGAGGTGTGTGCTCTGCATTTTTCATCAGTGAGTTGCACACCCCTCTGACGCTCAAAGGGTTGACTTTTAAAATTGACATTCATTGGAAATGAACAACAAGCCTTAGGGCAGTGATGGTAACTAGTGGCCCTGTGGTCCTTTTGTGACCTTCAGAGGCTTCCCTTGCAGCTCCCGCCATGTCCAGTGATGCAGCAGAAACAGGAGAGATGATTCCTCAAATGTATCATATACATGTTTTATTTACCACCACATGCCAACCTTTAAACACACACACACACTCCATTCTACACACAACAGACACACCCGCACTCTTTCTCTTCCACACATAAAGCCACGCACACCCTGCATTCTGCATACACAACAGACACACACCTTCCATTTTGCACACAATGCACACACACACACCTTCCATTCTGCACACAATGCACACGCACACATCTCCATTCCGCATACAAAACACGCACATATACCCACCATTCCGCATACAAAACACGCACATATACCCACCATTCCACACACAAAACATGTACATACATCGTCCATTCTGCACATACATACACCCTCCATTCTGCACACAAAGCACGTAATCCTCCATTCTGCACACAATACACGTAAATGCACCCTCCATTCCACACTCAAAATGCGCACATACAGTTATAATCAAAATTATTCAACCCCCATTGCAAATAAAGTTTATTGTCAAAATTTACAGACTTTCAGCTGTTTGCAATGAACAGATCAAACAAAAGCAATTGAAATAGCTAAACACAACGAATGCTTCAAGTGGTTTCCTCAAATTCAACTGAAAATGCAACTTATAATGATGACTTCAGTCTCAAAATGATTCAACCCCCTGAGTAGAATCCCTCACAACAGCACAAATAAGCAAAACAGATGTTGTCTCAAGCACACCTGATGCAACTAATTAAGGGCCTCATTAGTTGCACCAGGTGTGCTTGAGCTGGAACACATGAAATATCTGAACTGGCTAGGGTTTTGGTGAGTGTCATGTTTGACTGCATGTTAGAAATATGGCTAAGTCAAAAGAATGGTGCAAAAAGTTAACAGAAGAGATCATCGCTCTTCAGAAACAAGGCACCGGATACAAAAAGATGGCGAATGTTCCTAGAGACAATGTTGGAAGCATAGTTCACCAGTTCAAAGTCAAAGAAACAGTGGTTACACTACCTGGACAGGGCAGAAAAAGGAAACCTTCAGCAGCTGCAAACAGATTTCTGAGAAGGCAGGTTGAGAAAAACCCTTGAATGACTTCAAAAGACCCGCAGTAAGACTTGGAGGCAACAGGCACTGAGGTTTCAGTGAGCACAGTAAGGCACATACTATAAACGCAGATGGTTTCCATGCAAGAACTGCAAGACGTACACCACTACTGACCCAAAAGCACAAGAAAAGTCGGCTCCAGTATGCTCAAAATCATATAAATAAGCCACAGAAGTTTTGGGATTCTGTTCTGTGGAGCGATAAAACTGGAACTTTTTGGCCCAATGGATCAGCAGTATGTCTGGGGGAAGAAGAATGAAGCATATACTGAAAAGAACACTCTGCCTACAGTTAAGCATGGTGGTGGCTCGGTGATGCTCTGGGGCTTCTTTGTATCCTCTGGCACTGGAAACCCGCAGAGTGTGTAAGGCAAGATGGATTCACTGAAGTATCAGGAAATCCTAGGAGAAAATGTCATGCTGTCTGTGAGGAAGCTGAAGCTTGGGCTTCATTGGGCCTTCCAATAGGACAATGATCCCAAGCATACCTCAAATTTCACCAAGACTTGGTTGCAGAATAAGCCCTGGAAGATTCTACAGTGGCCATCACAGTCACCTGACTTGAACCTCATAGAAAATCTCTGGTGAGATTTGAACAAGGCGGCTGCAGCATGCAAACTAAAGAATATTACTGAACTGGAGGCCATTGTTCATGAGGAATGGGCTAAGATTCCTCATGAACGCTGCCAAAAGCTGGTGTCTGGCTATGCATCTCGTTTGCAGCAAGTCATAACGGCAAAAGGGTGCTCTACTAAGTACTAAAGATGCTTGCCATGAAGGGGTTGAATAATTTTGAGACTGGAGAAGTTATTATAAGTTGCATTTTCAGTTGGATTTGGGGAAACCACTTGAAGCATTCGTTGTGTTGAGCTATTTCAATTGCTTTTGTTCAATTTGTTCATTGCAAACAGCTGAAAGTCTGTAAATTTTGACTATAAACCTGATTTGCAATGGGGGTTGAATAATTTTGATTACAACTGTACACCCTCCATTCTGCACACAAAACACACATACACCCTCCATTCCGCACACAAAATGCACACACACCCGCCATTTTGCGCACACACACGCCCTCCATTCTTGGCACACACCCTGTGAGCCATGCTGCATCACGCCTAAGTCACTGTCAATGCATCCCACAGACTCGAAATATGCACACACCATGCAATCGCGACATACTCTGCTCTCCACCTGAGCCAGCCAGATGTGTGTGAGTGCCTGTGAGCTGACTGCAGTTGAGCAGCAACTGACGCACATGAGAAAATGGGAAAACTCTGTGCTCAGATTATCTTTTGGTTTCTACTGTCATTCTCCACTGCCTGTGACAGGCTCAGGTACAATACTAACTAATTACATATCGCCACCGCGCCTGGCAGCCTAACTTCAAATTCATGGGGCGGGGGGGTTGGGATGGGTGTCTATCATTGTGCTAGTCTCCCTGGCAATGTGCTTCATCGCGGACGGACAAGTGAGCACTGTCACTGCTGCCTCAGTGCCGGCTGCCTGGCTAAGTGACACCCGCCGGAGGCGGCAGGCCAGAAGGAGGAAGCGGCCGTGAGAATTGCTTGTTATTTACTGCAGTGCATGACAGCTGTCCAGGCATACCTGCAGCAGTCAGAGCTGCTGGGCAGTAGCGCTCAGTGTGAATAAAGTTGTGGGCAAAGCTGGAGGAAGTTCTGTACAAGGTCCGGAGACACTGGGTAAGGGTAAGGGTTGGATAAAAGTAGTCTCCTGTAACTCGCCTATCCTTTAACCCTTTTAGTGCATTGGAGTCCTTTCTGGCACCCAAAAGGGTTAAGTGTCAGAGATAAGCAACGTATGTTTAAGTATCCTCACATTTTGCTCATTAATAAATGTAGTTGCACAATAATTATTCTAAGTTAAGTATGTTGCATTGGAGTCAATCCCCCTTTAGCCCCTTGGATTCTAGAATTGAGTGTAATGTGCATTGCATTCATTTCTGGCATCCAAGGGTTTAAAAGTGTATGTTTAGGAGATCAGACTGTGTGGTGTGTATATAAGTGGATCACCCTGGTGTTCCTGTGTTTAGGAGATCAGACTGTGTGGTGTGTATAGAAGTGTATCACCCTGGTGTCCCTGTGTTTAGGAGATCAGACTGTGTGGTGTGTATAGAAGTGTATCACCCTGGTGTCCCTGTGTTTAGGAGATCAGACTGTGTGGTGTGTATAGAAGTGTATCACCCTGGTGTCCCTGTGTTTAGGAGATCAGACTGTGTGGTGTGTATATAGGTGTATCACCCTGGAGTCCCTGTGTTTAGGAGATCAGACTGTGTGGTGTGTATATAAGTGTATCACCCTGGTGTCCCTGTGTTTAGGAGATCAGACTGTGTGGTGTGTATAGAAGTGTATCACCCTGGTGTCCCTGTGTTTAGGAGATCAGACTGTGTGGTGTGTGTGTGTATAAGTGTATCACCCTGGTGTCACTGTGTTTAGGAGATCAGACTGTGTGGTGTGTATATAGGTGTATCACCCTGGTGTCCCTGTGTATAGGAGATCAGACTGTGTGGTGTGTATATAAGTGTATCACCCTGGTGTCCCTGTGTTTAGGAGATCAGACTGTGTGGTGTGTGTATATAAGTGTATCACCCTGGTGTCCCTGTGTTTAGGAGATCAGACTGTGTGGTGTGTATAGAAGTGTATCACCCTGGTATCCCTGTGTTTAGGAGATCAGACTGTGTGGGGTGTTTTTAAGTGTATCATTGCTCCACAGCAATAAAACTCAGTATATGTGATTTTAAATTAAATTGTGTAAATAAAATCCTTTTGGACTTGTTCTAAATCAGTTATTCAGTTACACAAAGATTTGTCATGAAATAATCTCAAAATTCTAGGCAATGCCCAGCCCACCAGCCACGCCCCCCAGCAACATCGTCTAAAACACAAGTGTCCCTCTTTGGGCATTTGAAATGTAGGGAGGTATGCACCCATCATTCAGCACTCAAAACAGACTCACATACACCCTCCATTCTAAAAACAAGCAGTCACATATACAAACTCTCCATTCCACAAACAAGTCACACACACACGTACACTCACCCACCCATGTACAAACAAACACATATAAACATCCACACATAAACACACACCACAACACCCATATATACTCATTAGATATGAAATCACACACACACACACACACACACACACACACACACACACACACACATCCACATCACCCAAACTCGGCTTCCTGCCTCCGAATTACAAATAATAATGTAACTCCCTTTGCTGGGAGCATAGAGTCCTTTTGGGGATTTAGGGGCTCTGTATGTTGCATACAGTGTACAACTGCCTGTCTATCAATGCCTTAGGGCCATATAGTTAAGAAAAGTGGAGCAAACCCACTACATCATAGGGGAACTTTCACCTAAACACATGTTTTCTTTAATTCACTTAGATTACCGATGCAAACTGTGCTGTGTTTTGGTTTTTTAAAAAAACACAATAGAAAATAAGTTTGAGGGTTTACCTTTTCCCTCTTCACATATTCTCGTTCTGATCGGCACAATTTGTGCCAATGAGAATACATAACAGATCCTCCTCCCCGCTGGTCCGTCAGTAAGCTGGAGAACTCTCATTGGTAGAGATCGATATCTAGCCAGTGAGAGTTCTCCAACTTACTGACGGACCAGCAGGGAGGAGGATCTCCTGTATTCTCATCGGCAAAATGGTGCTGATCAGAATGAGGAGAAGAGGGATAAAGTTAACCCTCAAACTTAATTTCTATTGAGTTTTTTTAAAAAACCGAAACCCAGCAATGCTTGAATCGGCAGGGTAAGTGAATTAAAGAACACGTGTGTTTCGTTGAAAGTTCCGCTTTAAATGCTAAAAAGGTCTCAAACGCATTGTGAAACAATACATTAGAGAATTCTAGCATTCAAGGTGTTAAAATTTAAGAGGGAATTTGGTAAATTGTGTCCCCTGTCGTGTAGTTGGTTTGCTCCAGAATTGCTCCACTCCACTTCTGTAATAGTGTAAATACTCCAGATTGTCATTAAGGCTTTTTATACGCATCCATTCTAAATTCCTGTCCTACCTACATTAGAGAACCTCTTGTCATTTGGGTTCACAGCAAGAACAAGAAAAGCCATTTTCTATGTAAAAAATTGAGTTCCATTTGCGATTAGATTAAATCCGTACTTAATTTCACTTCCTTTCTCTTAAGTCACGGCAGCGGTAGTTTATAGACTCCTGTGCCGTCTTGTTCTTATCTTTTGGGGGGTTTTTTCCAGAAACACAGTAACCATTTGATATCACTACATCCAACTTTTGACTTTCTTGTTCTATTCACATACTGTCTGTTCCAGTGGAATTGCATGAAATTAGACAGATTTTTTTTCCTGCATTTTACACTCAGTCATATAATAAAGGTTGTTTTTTCCTTCCTCCATCTCCTCCTTTCAGTATAAACAGCAGCAATAACATTGTATGTATGACACAATTACCTGAAATATTTGAGTGATTTTATTTAAATTCCATTGAACTAGTCCTGCAAATCTGTTAGTATATTATTTTGTATTTAGACTGATGTACCAAGAATGAGTGGACAAATAAACAGTCCCATTGATTCCACCGGGGATTTTAACCCATTACATGCTTGCAGTCTGTTGGCGATCACTCTAGCATTCAAGGGATTTGAAGCCCCATTTAAATCAATGTGAATTTAGGAGATTCCCTTTAGTGCAGTTAGTTTGCTCCAACATTGATAGTCTCTTAAAGGGGAACTCTCACCTCTAGTAAACTTGTCTTCATCTTAAAGTTCCCTTGTACTCAAGCTGTTATCCGTTTTTTGTTTGTTTGTTTTGTTTTCAATATAATTCTTTATTTCCTGAGATATTAAGCCAGTGACGTTGGTTCTCTACAGACTGCGGATACAGTTCTGTATCACAGCCTGTCAACCTTCCTCTGTTCCCCTCCCCAAGTAATGTCTCTTCCCACCTCCTCCTATGAGGAGGATTTGGACATATGTCCTGGCGTGCTCTCTTGCAAATGCGCATCTGGGTCATTGTACAGGCACAGACTGAGTGGGTTCATTCGTTCAGTTCTTTATAAAAAGTGCTAGTCCGCTTGCCTGTTCACCTGTGTGAACAATGTAATATATAATGTTGTATGTAAAGATGCTCTCAATGTGTATCATGCATTTAGTGATTGGCCAGCCAGTGGGTAAAGCCCCTAACCAAGCCAATTTATCTCTAAATCAGTGTTCCTTAACTCACATGAAATTTTCTCTTTATTTGTTTAATATGAAGTTTTACTTGGGTATCTTTCTTTGGTATAGCTTCCTGGTGTATCCATTTTTATTTATTTTTTTTAATGGAAGTCTGCAGCTGTCTAGACCTGCACACCACCTCCATTTGGTAATGGGTATTTATTTTATTTCCTCACATTTCACCAGAGACGTGCATACCCTCTGTTACCACTCCCCAGCCCCACACACATTGCTCTGCTGAGTAAATCACGAGGCAGGTAACATTAGCAATTACATGCAGCTGGAGACTTCAAATTAATATATATTAATACCTACATAAGTAATTCTGTTGAACAAATTATTTGTAAAGGTGAAGTTTCCACTTAATAGGAAATCATACCTTCTGAATAATTGCCTCATCCTTCACACACGCATCTCTTCCATTCTAGCTGTTCACTTTGTTATTATATATTTGTCCTTCTCATTGATATTCTCAAGTAATAATCTAGTTCCAATTTCTTTATAGATCATCCCTTAAAGTGGTTAAGGCAGCTGCTCAAGTCTTAAATACACTGTGGCAGTATCGAGACCTCCGCAGCATTTATAAGAAGGTAATAAGATGATGTTCTCTGGTCACTGAGGCACTTTGGTTTGCTATTATAAGGATTACATTAGTCGCCCTTCTTGATGTAGGATCATTGCAGGGGATGTCCCCCACTCTCAGCCCTGTGGGCCAGATTAAGTCCGTAAGGGGCAAGTTGTGGGACCCATTTTTACTTACTCTTTAGAAGTGGATTCGTTACTCTAAGAGGCTTTTAGGTTGTTTGGCAGAAGTTGCCATTTTTCTGTAAAATAATTTTTGAGAAATTAACATTTTGGTGTCTCAGTATGCCAATTCCCTGCACAGTATGGTAATAAGTTATGTTCAAGGCCAAATGCATTGCTCTCTGTGCCATTAGAAATGACCCTAGGGCCACCAACAGGCCATGATGTGAGGATTTCCCTGATTTAAGCACAGGTGAGTCAATCAGTGGCTAATTCATTTTGATTGGCCCACCTGTGTTCAGACAAGGAAGTTCTTACATTGTGGCCTGTTGGTGGCCCTTGAGGACTGAACCTGGACTGCTCTGATCTAGTATGTGAACTCTGCCTAAAATCATTCATAGCAAAAATGATGGCCCTTTATGCTAATGTGTTCTGTTTTAAACCACTTAAGATATGTTTATTACATTTTAAGTGACAGGTCCACTTTAACTCTTTCTGGACTGGTTGCTTATCTTTGCTCAGATTAGCGCAAACATTGCTTACATGCACACAAAGGGCCATATGTTCACACAAAAACTGAGGGAATTCTGGGGTAAGCCAAATGTACTATAAGGAAAAATATTAAATTCCTAAAAGTTCACGTTGTTTTAAATTGGGATTTGATACCTGTGAACGCTTCTTTGCAATGTGTTGGAGATCTCTCTAGCACTCAAGGGGTTAAAATCCCCATTTAGCTCAATAGGAATTTTTAGATATCCCCTAAAGCGTATTTGGTTTGCCCTGGAATTCCTCCCGTTTTCTTTGATCATATGACCCATAGTCTTAGAGTATCATACATAACAGAGTTTTCTTTTTCCTTTAGGAGGGTTGGAATCAGTCTCATTTTATTACACCCGTATCAACGCTGGAGCGAGACCGCTTCAAATCTCACCCTTCCTTGTCCACTAACAATCAACAGATGTCTCCCATGATCCAATCAGGTGAGGGCTCCAGGACTCTGAGGTGACATAGGAGCATGGCAAGAGTATGTTTTAACCCCGTAGATGCGGTCTCCAGTGCATTGAGAAGCAATTCATCGGTTCCTCTCTAGCATCCAAGAGCTTAAAAGGAAACAGGGCAAAAATAGATTAGTCTGAGCTGACAGCATGTATAGTTCTGCTGTATCATAGAAGATTATACTGGGTTTATTTGTTTTTTGGGGTTTTTTTGCTGCGTTTGTCAAGACTGATTCTGGTCCCCCCTGCTTTTGTCTTGTTCGTTCCATTAATGTGCTTGGCAGACAAGTAGACAGGTTGACAGCAAACAGAACAGCATATGTTAAGATGTATTGCTAAAATAATCACTGAAAGCCAAAGGCACATTTTTATTCGTTTATTTTTAACCTGGGAATATCTTCATATTTGGCTTTGTGCAAGTGTGTGTTCCGCTGAATAGAAGTAAATGAACTTGCCTTGGAAGAAGCTGGAAATTAAAGACAGTCTGTGATTTTGGTTGCTGTGTTCTTGTTGAAGGGACAGAAATGGCATAAACTCTTCCGTTGTTGTAGTAGTAGTAATGCAAAAAAGAGAACAACGATAACCCTGCTGCACTAGCACTCAGGAATAGTAGTAAAAATATACTAATGCACAAAAAAGGGGAGAAATTATACAGTAAATGGCCTGCTACATAGGGGAGAAATAAGAATTCATATTGCTTTGAATCTGTCTCTTAGAGGAGAGAAATTGTACAGTAAACGGTCTAATATATGGGGTGAAATAAAAATTCATACTGCTTTGAATCTGTCTCTTAAAGGGATAGTAATATTTATAACTTTATATAGCGCACACAGATTACGCAGCGCTTTACACTCATATTGGTCCCTGTCCCCATTGGGGCTCACAATCTAAATTCACCTATCAGTATGTTTTTGGAGTGTGGGAGGAAACCGGAGTACCCGGAGGAAACCCACGCAAACACAGTGAGAACATACAAACTCATTGCAGATGTTGTCCTTGGTGGGATTTGAACCCAGGACCCCAGTGCTGCAAGGCAACAGTGCTAACCACTGAGTGGCTCCAATTAATTTTCATAGTATTTGGGCCTTGGAGAGTGTTATTTCAATACTGTCAGAGTTGTAGTTCAAGAGTAATTGAATGATAAAGTATCCCCTTCCGCCCCTTTTACTGATGTAACACTACTCACATCAGAGCAGCAAAACTGTCCGGATGGATCGCAGAGAGGAACAATGTTCAGTGAGCATAAGGAAAAACCTGTCAAGTGGGCAGGGTTTGCCTTATGCTCGCAGTAAGAAGATTGTCCTTTGCTGTGACCTGTCCGGTCTCAAGACCAGCTTCCACATCTGAGGTGAGCAGTGTTACACAAGGTAAAATGTGCGGGAGGTGGAAACTTAATCATTCAATTACTCCTGAACTACAACTCTCACAGTAATGAAATAACACTCTCCATGGCCCAAATACTATGAAGATTAATTGGAACTGCTGTTTTTGTGAAACATTACTATCCCTTTAACCCTTTGAATGGCAAAGGGGAGAGCAATGCATTGCAAAGCAAATCTTGATTGCTAAACAAGTCGCCAATGTATGGAGACCTATCTTGTATTCAAGGGGTTAACTGCCCCATTTAAAGCAATATAATTTTTAGGTGCTCCCTATGGGATATACCTTTCTGATAATTAACTCTAGTCTTGAAGTGATTAGTAATGTTTAGATATTAATGCAAGCTTGGTTGTTCAATAAATGTTTTTATTACATAACGTATCTTTCTAACTGCTCATAGCGTTGTAGTCTTCGTTTTATTGTAATCAAGTGTCCCCCTCCTGCCCCGTTTCCATACGTAACGCTAACTCCCCTCAGATCTGAAATTCGGTCGCTTGACCGATCACAACGAGGGGCAATCTTATGTCTATCAGTATAAGGAGACCCTGCTCCCCCGATGAAGGAGGGCAGGTTTTTCCTTTTGTTTAAAGAAGCTTGTCCTCTCATTGCAGTCCATCTGTATTGGCTTTCTGCTCTAAGGGGAGGCATTGTGACGTATGGAAAAGGGGCAGGAGGGGGACACTTTTAAGAGCAGTTAGAAAAAGTATTTTGAAGAATCGAGCTTTCATCTGCACATTACCAATATTCTCAAATGGAGCAGACATTCTTGCCTGTTGCAAGCCTCCCATTGATGGTCTAGGCTTATCTGTGACTGGCTGAAATGAGATAACAGCCTTTCTGAATACAAGAGCAGGGGCACTAATCACAATCCGTTACCTGACTTTAGGTGTTCTCTCAATGCAGACATTGAATACATAATATTTAGATATGCTATAGCTGTAAGTATGTGATATTTAAAGCTATACCAACCCATTTCATTTTTTTGGGTTAGTGTTCATTTAACCCCTTGCATTGGAAACCTCTCCAGCATTCAAGGGGTTAAAAGGCCCATTTAACCCCTTAAGGACCAGAGGTCCTGGGGTGTGTGGTCCTTTAAGGACCAGATAGGAAAGTTTGACGTGCCGTCCCACATGACTGAGCACGTGTGCTGGCACGCCGAACGGGGGACTAAAAGAGATCGCTCCGGTCTTGGAGCGATCAATTTCAGTCCCCTGTATTACTCACCGCGCTCCTGCTGGAGCACTGTGAGTAAAAAGTATGTGATGTGCCAGGACCGTCACTGGACGAGAGAGGGTTAAAACAATGACTGCTTTTATTTTGTCCCTGTGGTGCAGTTGGTTTGCTCCAGATTTACACCACTCTAGCTACCTGTATAAAACCCAAGGTGTACTTTAATATCATGCTATAATTAATTCCATGTGTCCATTGCTCTTTCCCTTGGACACAGTGGGCAGCACATCGTCCTCACCAGCACTGTTAGGAATACGGGAGCCTCACTCTGGTTACGAGAGAACACAATCCTCTATGCAATACTACAACAGCCAGGGAGACATCATGACACACAAGGAAATGTATTCTGGTAAGTGGCCACGTTCTTGTAAATGGAAGTCATTTATTAATGTAACAAGGTAGAAATTCCATAGTTTACCCTTTAAGGACCAGAGAGTTGCACAACACATTGCCAAGCAATGAGTTGCACACCTCTCTGGTATTTAAAGGGTTAAGGTTTCAACACAGGATTTATGTTAAATTTTCATTTTCAATTGATGGAAACATTTGAACGACCAATGACTATGCTCAGTTACTCTTAAAAATTCTGTGTTTGCCAAATTATTTAATAATTATTATCCTCCCTCCCCTTTTTGTGACATCAGCCCTTTCTCCTTGGAATGGCCTGACTGGTCATTCAACCAATAGATCTGCAGTTGTTAAAGGAAACCCTACAAGGCGATCAGTCGAATGGTTCATGTCAGTTTCTGACTATTGTAAAGCAGTCATGAATACTGGAACGTTCTACAATAAAGGACGTGCCCGTGACAGATTTACAGTACTTAGAAAATGATTTGTGCCATTCGGCAAATTGACAGGTAGGTTTACCACTGACAACACCATCTCTTTTGGTCAGCAGATTGGCAAGCCCATTCCAAGGGGAAGGGGTTACGTCAAAAAAGGGGATGGGGGGGATCAATAATTAATGTTTTTAAGGGTGTGCCTAAGAACAATCACACTTAAAGGAATAGTAATACTTAATATAAACCAGCAGCTCCAATTAATCTTCAGAGTATTTGAGCCATAGAGAGTGTTATTTCAATACTGTTAGAGTTATAGTTCAAGAGTAATTGAATGATAAAGTATCACCCTCCCGCCCCTTTTACCTGGTGTAAGCCGCCTCCCCTCAGATGTGGAATCTGGTCCACAGACCAGACAACTCACAGCAAGAGACAATCTTCTTGCTGTGATCATAAGGAAATCCTGCCCCCCTTGACAGGTTTTTCCTTCTGCTTACTGAAGATTGTCCCTGTCTATGATCCATCCGGACAGTCTTGCTGCTCTGAGGTGAGCAGTGTTATATCAGTAAAAGGGGTGGGAGGGGGATACTTTATCATTCAACTACTCTTGAACAAAAGCTCTGACAGTATTGAAAAAACACTGCACAAATACTGTGAAGATTAATTGGAGCTATTTTTATTGTGAAACATTACTATGCCTTTAAATTCTTATCTATGCAATTGGTTTATCTTTTGTGAAATCACTAATGACTTTAAATACAAGAGCAGGACTGGGCAACATGTGATGCCCTTGGTGTTGGACTATGACTCCCATCACTCTGTTGGCATTTTTGCTACCAAGAATGATGGGAGTTGTAGTCCAGGAAGTTATGTAGCACCAAAACATGTACAGTTATACAACAGCTGTCTTGTTATTAACTTTTCTGCTTTCTGCTCACAGAACAAGAGTTGTAGTTCAACAGCAGCGGAAGAGCAACCTGTTGCCCAGCCCTGCTGTAAAAGCATGGAAAAGTTTTGCCCAATATGATAAAGGCTGCCAGGATTTAAACCCTTTCAGTTAATGAGTCGTCTGATTCAGTTTTACCTTTAAACACTGTGGGGAATAAAGCATGAATTGAAAGCAATTTATTACGCCTCTCATAGGTAATTGATTGTGACAGTTGTCAGATTATACTGAATAGAGTGCGACTGTCGAATAGCTCTTTCCTTCAGTCATCCCAACTTAACGCAGATGCTGGAATCTCGTTTAAAGAGAACCAGACCCACGGGATTGGCAGGGTGACTGTGCACGTTAACTTGGAGAGCAGTATTCATTTACAATAACATGTACATTGTCATTGCGGAGTCTAGAAACTCGGTGATCTTGCAGGGCTGCTTTAAGCGCTTCTGAGTTAAGCATAGCATAGGGGGCTCTCTTGACCCCTTAGATCAGATGTGGACAATTGTTAGACCTCCAACTCACTTTTGCTGGTTGGGGATGATATGAATTGTAATCCCCCATGACTGGAGGTCCAACAATTGTCTTAGATGTTAGAAATATCTCCAGCTATGAGACTACTGTCTCATGCTAAGGGATAAATAGGAGCTACACCATTTTTCCCATCCTGGCAAAATGAGCATTTGTAGTAGCTTCACAGAAAATTGACCATATGTTAAATTAACTTTATAGAAAGTATTATGTACTGATGGCTAGGATCACACAATGTTAAGCGCTTACCCCTTTAGTAACTTGACATAATAGTTTTCACACTTGGCTTCAAACATTGAGCAAAATGTATCCGTGAAAGTGATGGCCAGTGGGTTCTAAACTGTTGTATGACAGGGTTTCTACTTAACCCCTTCAAATTGGGTAGTTGAGCCCTCTGGTTCTCAAGGGGTTAAACGTGGCCTTGGGCATCTGCTCATTTTGCCCTATTGATAAAAGGTCTGGTGATTGACTCAAAATGTACTACAATACAGTATTAACCCTTAAAGGGATAGCAATACTTTGTTTAAACAAAGCTTAATATTCATGGAATTCAGGGCTCCCAACACGGCTGTACGCCGTTTGTGGAGCCCTGAACCCGATGTGCAAAAAAAAAAAAAAAAAAAAATGGTCCTTAAGTGCCGGCCTCATGCGCCTTCTGCCAGCCCTTAAGGGGTTAAACAAAGTATTGCTATTCCTTTAAGGGACCAGAGAGATGTGCAGCTTGGTGTGAAGCAATGATTTAAGCACCCCTCTGGTCCTTAAAGGTTAACAGTGATACATCAGAGACCTTTCTGGCAACTATGGGGGTTAATAAACCCTATGCATTCTTCTTCAGTTACCAAGGATTAGCTGTACAACATAATTATTAACAGCCCTATGAGTGTTTTATTGATCCACAGAGAATTGCTTTTCAGTGATTTGCTAACCCCCTAGTGTTCAAAGGGTGAAACTGCGTGAGTGTTTTATTTACGTTATTCTTGTCCCTGAGGTGGTGTCCAAGCTTTGTTCTGTTGTGCTCAGGGAAGCAAACATTAAATTCTCTTCTCCATGTCTGCACTGTGTTCAGAAAACAAACCATGTCATTAAATGTCTGTAGAGCGCCCCTGAATCATTGCCTCTCACAGAGTAATTATAGCCCTGGGACTAATATCTGTTACTCTTCCAGGGTCCAGCAAACAGTCTCCTATCTACATCAGTTCTTACTCATCACCAGCAAGAGAACACAGCAGGCGGCAACAGGTGAGCGAAGCGGATTGTTTCCTCCTTCGTTTTTTGTGTGCGTTTTAAAGAAGCAGTAAACTTTTTAATAAAAATAAATAAATAAATAAGTATATATTGTAAGGCTTTTCCTGTTGGGCAAAATAAGAGTACTCCCACTTCTAAGAGTTGCATATTTCCAGAGTTATTACAGTTTAAATATATGTTTTTTTCACGTTATGTGTCCTCTAGTGGTCAAATCTGAATTAGTTATTCTGTTACATTCTCTTTGAGAGGAAAGTCAATAAAAAAACATTTCTCCATAGAATGTGATAGAAACTGCTGAGTCACTTCCTGTCAGTTAGAACTTTCAGGAAGTAAATGCACAGTATATTCACTTCCTGGTCATTTTAACTGTTATAACTTTTGATTAAAACAGCTAACATCAGTGGGAGTACTGTTGTTTTACTTAGCAGGAAAAAGCTCTGTAGCATACATGTTTTCACTAACCCTTTTATTGCACTGGCACTCTAAGGGTTAAAAAAGGAATTCACTACTCCTTTAACGCTAAGTGCCAAAGGGGTGCACAACACATTGAAATGCCTTGCGTATCCCTCTGGCATTCAAAGGTTTAAAGAAGAACTTTACCACAGGAATAAGTGACTATTAATTTGTGTAACCAAAGGACTTACCGTAGTAGGTGTCCTACAAACAGTCCATTTCATCTATATAATGTTTTCTTAGCTGTTTTTGTTCTGTCTTCTGGTCCACTGCTAATTGTGTGATTAAAATGTGAAAACTTTTGTCCTTTATGAGCCATTCAAGCATGGCCAGATATCTCTTTTGGTAGAAAAGGAAATTGCCTGGAGTACAAATCTAGAGGGATGCCACTGCTATGTTGACCACACCCACATTCTCAATTGCGGTGTGGCCAGTACAATCTCAGTGACTTAGCACCATTTTATATACCCCTTAACTGGCTATTATGTAATGCCTTGCATAATAGAAAGGTCTCTAACGCACCACGAAGCAATGAGTAGGAGATATTTCTATCAACCAATGGGTTAAAAGCTTCCCCTGCCCCCCTTGTGCTTGCATGTAATAGACTAAAGTAAATTTCTGTCTTTAGGTGAAAGTGGTTGATGGGCCATGGGTGGAGCTAAAGTCACCTAGGGTGTCTTGACTAGGAGCACCTGAGATGTAAACCCGGCCCTGCGTTCAGGTGTATAGAAGCCCATTGTTTGCTGTGAGGTAGTGCAGCCTAGAGGCAGACTTCAGTAGAGATCTCTATATACAAGAAATTGCAAATATAATGCAAAAAAATTATCAACATTAGTTTGTTAAAATAAAAGAGCAGTAATTTTTTATGATAAACTATATATTGTAGGGTTTTTCCTATTGCATATAATAAGTGTACTCCCACTGCTGAGAGATGCATATTTCCAGAGTTATTACAGTTTAAACCCTTTTTTTTTTACAGTAACAATGCCCTCTAGTGGCCAGATTTCATTTAGTTATTCTGTTACATTCTAATGGAGAGGAAAGTCAGTGACATACAGTTCTCCATAGAATATGATAGAAACTGTTGAGTCACTACTTCCTGGCAGTTACAACAATCAGGAAGTGAACACAGTAAATTCACTTCTTGGTTATTTGAACTGTTATCAAGTTTGAATAAAACAATTGACAGCGGTGAGAGTGACCTTGTTTTATTCTGCAGGAAAAGGTCTATAACATATAGTTTTTCAATAAAAAACTTTACTGCTCCTTTAAGAGACACTTATCCCTAGGGTACATTTTCCTTTTAACCCCTTGAACCCAAGTGAAGAGGCCTTGCAATGCACTGGACACCCCCAGCAATGAAAGGGTTAAAAGAGTAACAAATTGATTATATATCAAACTAGTTTTAAAGCCCGTGTACACTGGCCAACACTGGTGGCACTGCAGTCATGCACAGTACTGACTGCCCGAACACGCCGCAGCTGATACGGAGCGGGGCGCTCTGAATTCAGATTGTGGTCCTCTCTGTGCGCCTTCCTGGGACCAGGCAGTCCCAGGAAGGTGCGCAGAAAGTACTCCGGTTTGAATTCGTAGCGCCCCGCTCCGTATCAGCCGTGACGTGTTCAGACAGTCAGTACTGCGCATGACTGCAGCTCTTGCAGCTGTCTCTACCGCGCATGACTGCAGCACACACAGCCGTCTACTGCATCTCTACATCCTTACAGAATTATAATATAGGATACTGAATAGGAAATTAGGCTGAAAAAAAAAACAACAAAAGCAGCAAGTCCATTGGGTTCAATGGATTTTCCTCCTGAGTAAAACAAGGACACGCCCGCTGCTTCATTCATAAGTGATTAAAGTACATACTGTAAGGGCCCTGTGTTCAGAAGATAAGCGGAGGCGTTCCGGGGCAAACCACTTGCACTGTAGGGAAGAATTAAAAATCCCTATGGATTTAAATGGGGAGTATAACCCCCTTGAATGCTAGAGAGGTCTCTAGCGCATTTCTTCACATTGAGTTGAAGACCTGTCTAGCATTCAATGGGTTAAAATCCACATTTAAATCAATATAAATTTCTGGAATTTTTGGTTCTCCCCTATAGTGGAAATGGTTTGTCTCAGACCGCCTCCTTTTTTGTTTTGACTATACGGCCCTGGGTGTCCTATATTTAATACATTTTTGTCCACCCCAATTATATGAAGAGTACCAGTATTCTCTGCACCAGGGGAACCTCCCCCTCTCCTGTAATTCTGCATGGGCAACAGTGCCCCTTGTTAAACCTGCGGCAACAGTGCCCCTTGTTAAACCTGCGGCAACAGTGCCCCTTGGTAATAAACCTGTGGCAACAGTGCCCCTTGGTAATAAACCTGTGGCAACAGTGCCCCTTGGTAATAAACCTGTGGCAACAGTGCCCCTTGGTAATAAACCTGTGGCAACAGTGCCCCTTGTTAATAAACCTGTGGCAATAGTGCCCCTTGTTAAACCTGTGTTTTAAAGGGCACATGAGGACAGTGGTTGCAAAAAAACCCTGTTGTAGTACACAGGTTTCTAACTCATTGTGTCACATTCATTTCAACTTTTTAAATTAAAAAATAAGACTAGGCTAGCTTCACAACCTTTCTCCTGAATGAAAAATCAATATTCTTCTAGATTCCTGGACACAAGCACCAAATGCAGCCCATCAGACTTTAGTATTACAAGTGAAAAGGAGAGATGGTTTAATCACCCTTCACTTACCAGAAAAGGAATCCTTAGTGCCATCTAGTGGTGGTGAAAGGGAATCTGGTCCATTAACAGTTGGATGATATATTTTGCTTATTTAAAGAGATAGTAATGTCTCTAGATAAATTAAGCTTTGATCATTCATCATAGTTTTTCAACAATTCAAAGCATTATCACAGAGCTGTAATCTGTTTAGTTCATGTGTAATTATGTTATAAAGTGTGCTGCCTCCCCTCAGATCTGGAATCCGGTCATCGGACCAGACAGAACGCAATGAGGGACAATCTTCTTCCTGTCAGTGTAAGGAAAACCCAGCCCCCCTTGATGGAGGGCAGGTTTTTCCTTATGCTAGCAGAAGATTGTCCCTCATTGCAGTCCATCTGGGCCGGCTTGCTGCTCTCAGGAGAGGTAGCCTTACATATGTAAAAGGGGTGGGAGGGGGACACTTTATAATATAATTACATGTAAACTAGACAGATTACAGCATTGTAATAATGCTCTGCATTGTTGAAAAACTATGCTGAATGATCAAAGCTTAATTTCTCCAGAGATATATTACTATCCCTTTAATTCCTTGGATGCTGAAGGTCTGCTATGCATTGCTTCACAACGTGTCGGTGACCTCTCCCACTTTCGAGGTGTTAAAACCTAAAAAGCGTATGAAAGTGGATGTGGACACTGCCCAAATAAATATAATTAGTATTATATTCTCATATAGGAAAATATATAATTAGCTTTATTTTTCATATTATTTACAATAAAACCCTTTTAACTTGCTTGCAGCCAAATTGCCTTTATTTAAAGTGGAGCTTAATCCTTTGAGTGCCAGAGGGGTATGCAATGCATTGGCTATGCAATTCGTTGCTTACCCCTCCACCACTCAAAGGGTTAAGATAATCTTGGTTAACGTGAAAGAGAATTGCTGTACTGGCCACTTGTTTGTAATATAAATAGTTTTTTCTAATAGGTTAATGTGCTGAGCCAATATTACCACTCATTGTGCCATGACTATCTAGGCAGAGCCCACATGCTGGAGACATTTGTAATAACACCACAAACGATACATTTCATCTCAGATGGAACTAATTACCACACTGTGTGGGGAATTGGCATGAAGTGCCACAAAATATCAATGTGAATTTAACTTAAATTATAATGCAAAAAAATGGCTACTACAAAATATATGCAGATTTTAAAGGGGTAGTAAAGTTTCACAAAAAAAAAAAAAAGCGGCTCCAATTAATTTTCATGGTATTTGGGCCGTGGAGAGTGTTATTTTAATACTGTCAGAGTTGTTGTTCAAGAGTAATTGAATGATAAAGTATCCCCTCCCGCCCCTTTAACCTAGTGTAAGCCACCTCCCCTCAGATGTGGAATCTGGTCCTGGGACCACACAGCTCTCAGCAAGGGACAATCATCTTACTGTGAACATAAGGAAAACCCTGTCCCACCCACCCTGACTGGTTTCTCCTTATGCTCACTGAAGATTGTCCCTCTCTGCAATCCATCCGGACAGTCTTGCTGCTCTGACGTGAACAGTGTTACATCAGTAAAAGGGGCGGGAGAGGGATATTTTATCATTCAATTACTCTTGAAATACAGCTTGGACAGTATTGAAATAACACTCTCCATGGCCCAAATACTATGAAGATTACTTGGAGCTGTTTTTTGAAACATTACTATCCTTTAATTCTATGAAAATTAAGATAACTTTAAGGTGATACATCTACTATAAGAAAAAGTTTTACATCTTATATAGCACTGGGAATTTGTGAGAATCAGTGCTGATTTGTAGGAAGCAGGTCAATGTTCAGTTTCTTTAAAATGAAGTAACAATATTCCATTTGTCATTAGCACCAACAGCTTCACTATTGTCATGAAGACTCAAATAGGAAAAAGTATGACGCATACCGATTGTATTTGCAGTCTCCACACAGCTACGAAGACCCATATTTTGATGAACGTGTTCACTACACCTCGGCTGCAGATCAGAATGCTCAGTATGGACTCAAATCGACCACAAACTATGTAGACTTTTACTCCACTAGAAGACCTTCTTACAGATCGGAACAGTACCCCGGGTCTCCAGACTCCTGGGTGTAAAGAGGACTAAAGAAGAGGTGGATCTAAGAACTGTGTTCTAGTAATCATGCTTGATCTGATTTTGAATGGCCTTATTTGCTGTCTGTTTGTTTTGTTTTTTTTTTGGGGGGGGGGGTTGTTTTTTTGTTTTTGAAGATGGAACATGTAAGTGAAATCAAAGAGTGAAAGTGTAAGAGGTTTATTTTTTTTCAAGAAGGATGATCATGAACGAGAGGAGAATTGACACTAGGAAGGATTTTTTTTGCTATGTCTAGAATGTAGATCTTAATGCTTTTAGCTATGTAGTTTGGTGATGGTGCGAGCTATGTGACAAAAGGTATGAGATTGAGGAATGTGATTTTTGGGGGACAATATGTAGGTCAAATCAAATCTTCAGCTATTTTTTTATTTTATTTTTTTTTTATTAATGTGAATAAAGTCTTGTTCAGATAGTTTGTACAGAAAAATGGATCAAATGAATGCTTTCTTTTCTCCTTGTTCTTACCAAGGTGTTTATGCTGGGAGCAAAAAGATAACCATTTTGGAGCAGTCCAACTGGACCATGGGGGGGGGGAGAAATTCCTAAAATTCTATTTGATATAGAAAATTAGAATTTGGCCTAGATTATGCTAGTTAAGGCATGCTGCAGAGGCACTTCCTGTGTTAGCTGTACCTTACCTCCCCCACTTATTGCATTGCCCACCCCCTCTAGCACTGAAAGGGATGTGTTATTGAGTAGGGGAGGTAATATAGGCCTAAGACAGGAAGTGCCTGTACTTGCACGCCTTATTTAGTGTAATCTTTAAATCTGAATAACTGAGTAAATAGTTTTCTAAGTAAAAATAGCTAATACAATAAACACGGAACTCTGAAAGTTCTTTCAAAATCACCAACGTTTTTTTTAAAGGATAGTCCTGTAACCCTGTTGGAAGCCACTTTTGCATTCAAATGGTTAAAAGCACCATTTAAATTAGTGGAAGTTTTATTTCTCCACCCCAGCCTCACGTTGTAGTGGTTTACTCCAGAATTGCTCATCTTTTGATTCCTGCATAAGGCCCTACATGTCAAGATTGTATGCTATTCTGTTGTGTAAATTTATCTCACTGATGTAAATACAATTATGCCAGAATGGTTGGAAGTGCCATCATTTGTACTGCAGTGTGTCATTTTGAATCATTGGAAAAAGCAGAGATATAAAATATATAAATGATAAATAAGGAGTAACATTTTTAAAAAAATAAATATAGTGTAATTTCAAAGTATAACATAATCAACACTTTTTTCCATTCCTCGCCTTTCATAGGATGTTTCACTGCCATTTTCTATGCACATGAAACTTCAAAATAAATGTGGACAATTCATCCACAGAGAGCTGGTCCTTGTCTGTGTATTTCTGCTTTGGCTTTAACATATGCAACTGCATGCCTCTGCTGTGTGTCTCACATTGTGCTCTTTACATTAAAAAGGGATAGGAAATGACCTTGGGAACGGGTTGGAATGTATAGGAAGCTACTTGAAAGCTATGGAAATAGAGTTCCCACAAATAAACTACACGCTATTCTCCATCTCCCTCCTGCAGATCTCTGGGATCTGCTCGGTAAGCCGACATCAGCAATTAACCCTGAACTTCATAGATGTATCCGTCCTTTACAGTGAAACCTGTTGGAGGATTTGCAGACACAGTCTTCAATGGAGTAGATGGTAATCTTGTTTCCCTCACATCACCCAGTTCTACAGATCACAGAGGCAGAGAGAGGGAAGAAGCTAACTTCTGACATTATTGTAGCTTAAACATGTTTGTTTATTTTATTTATGTGGGTTTTTTTTATTTATTTTTGATTATGCTTTCTGTGTCCCAGACAATAGCTCTCTATAGACAGCTTCACCAAGCGAAAATATATTAAAATCAAACTCTCAATTATTAACCATTTAAGAGTAATATTAAAGCTAAAATACTAATTACTCCCTTGAAAAAGGTGTTGTAATATTCATAGGTGTATGTAAGCATTTCTAATGAATAGGCCTGTGCTGTAGTTAAAGGGATAGTAATACTTAGTTTTAACTTTATTTTATTTTGTAGGCATTAAAAAAACATGAACGATATAAGTCTTATCTCTCAAACCTTTATGGTTTAAGAGATATTCACAAGCAAAGTTTCCCCTCCCCGCCCCTTTTACCTAGTGTAAGCCATCTCTTCTCAGATGTGGAATGCAGTCCATAGACCAGACAGATAACAGAAGGGGACAGTCTTCTTCCTATGAGAACAATGAAAGCCCTGCCCCCCTTGACAAGTTTTTCAGGTTTTTCCCTTACCTTGATTGAAGATTGTCCCCCTCTGCAGTCTACCTGGGCACTTCCCTTCTGCTCTGGCTGAGCAGTGTTACATCAGTAAAAGGGGCGGGAGGGGGACACTTTGTCATTGAATTACTCTAGAACTACAACTCTGACAGAATTGAAATAACACTCTCCAAAGTCCAAATACTATAATGATTAATTAGAGCTGCTTTTATTATGAAACATTACTATCCCTTTAAATAGGCTAAAAAAGCAGCTTGCTGTGCTGTCCTCATTCACTGCTATGTAGTGGACACAGTAGTGAACAGGCACCTGAAGGGTTACTCTCTAAGGGCTGTATGTTCAAAAGAAAAATGGAGGGATTCTGGGGTAAACCATTTGCACTATAGGAGAAAACTAAAAATCCCAATTGATTCAAATTGGAATTTTAACCTGGGGTTAAAATCCCCATTTAGATCAGTGGAAATATTTGGAATTTTTAGTTCTCCTCTGTAGTGAAATTTTGTTTACCCCAGAATTCCTCCACTTTTCTTTTAAACATACGGCCCTTAGGCCCCTTTCACACAGGTGACCGTATTGCAGCAATGGTGCATTCCTTATGGTGATCCTGGTAAAGGTATAATGCTGGGCTATGGTGCCGATCACGCTGGTGAATATAATATTGCCTGGAAGCACCAAAGTTCAACCTTCTGTTCTACTGCACAGTAATGCAGTAATAGCAGGGCAGATCTGCCCAGGAGCCTATGGGACTGCCAGGCAGACTTTTCCTACAAGTAATATTGTATTATTATTCAGCAGACATTCAGGTGTTTGGTCAACAGTCAGGCCCCCTCTTATATGGGATTGGCTGAGGAACACTGGAGAAAGGCAAGTTTGGACCATGGGACACAGAACTGTAGCAGTCCCCTACTAGAGTTCTATCACCAGTATGAAAGAGGCCTAAGGTGTAAGAGATCTTTGAGTGAAGATAATGGGAACTGTAGTCCAACAACAGCTGGAGAGCCACTCATGCCTCTCCTCTGAGTTACAGCAATGATTTCACCTCTGCTTTCCAGGAGTTTCTGCATCTGCAACACTGACACATGGTATCCCATGGTAATCCCAATAATTATAGATTACTGGTTTGTGGAGCAATTGATGCCCTTGCCAACCAACTTTTACTCAGACCTCACTCATAAGCAATGAGGCTGGTGTACCAAGAAGTGGGACAATTATGCTCTAAGAAGCGATAAAGTGGTTATAACTTCACCAGTGTTTTAAACTCTCCAGTTCATATGATGATCTGTGGAGCCTATGAACTAATGTCTGAAACTGGAGATATCTTAGTGCATAGACTTCATCGATTAAAATAGGAATTGGAGCATTTATCCTGCAACAATTGTTGTCCCAACTTTGTGAGTGCCTTATCAGCAGTCAGATAATAGAGGAGTGATTTGAGCAACCCAGGAGTTCAAGAGTGTAGATTGGGTAGCAAAGCTTGGGTGCGGAGGCTGTAACTGGAGGCTCCTTTCTGAGGCCTAGGCCAAGTTAGAGGTGCTGGCCACAAAGCCAGACAACAGGAAAGAATTCTCCAGAGACCACTAGGGGATGCCCAACTCAAACGGCAGTGGATTCTAGTGAGCTGAGGTACAGTCTTAAAACAGGATTATACATAGCAAGCTCGACTGAGGAGGGTGAAGTTAAGTCTGAGGTTAGCCAGGTCGTAGCCAGATGTCAGTAAGGACAAAATCAGCAGCCAAGAAGAGTAGTGGGGAACACGCCAAGTCAAACACAAGATTCAGAAACCGGAAGCAAAGATACTGGAACAACTGGAGTCTCATGAATTGAGCACAAAGATTGAGCAAGTGCTGGAGCCTCAAACAGGAAGATAAAGGTAGATAGAGGCAGCCAATGAGAGCTCAATATAGGAGGAGTAACAGGTGAGTGTGTGACACTTATCCCACCTTAGTGCATCTCCTCCCTGCAGTAATTCTGGAGCAAACCAGCTGTGCTCTATAGGGGCTCTCAAATTCCAATTGGTTTAAATGAGGCTTTTAATTCATTGAATGCTAGAGGTATCCAACACAGTGATTCACAATGCATTGGACACCTCTAGCATTCAAGAGGTTTAAAGCCCCATTTAAACCTATGAGAATGTTTTTTTTTTTGTTGCAATCAGTTTGCCTCCAAACCAGCTCTTCTTGGTGCGTGTACTTCACAAACGGAATCATTTGAATTTACAAACAAAAATTACAAATGTGTTTTGGTTGGGTTGCATGATCAAGAGCCAGTCAGAATACAGCATGAATTCAGATCAGTGGCAGACAGAACACTAAAGAATAGATCTAACAATCACCTTTTTCTTCTAAAATACACAATTGTACAAAACCCATTACAATTGTGAATGTCTCTACATGTGCTCCCTCATATAAGAGCTGCTTATGGTTGGGCCTTATCTCAGTCATCATAAGTGTTATATATAGCAGCCCCATAAGTTTCCTATTTGGGATGTAAAAATGGGCCATAGGTGTAAATAAAAAGGAACAATTCTGGGCCAAGTCAACTTCACCACAGAGGACAAATAAAAAATCCCTGTTCACTTAAATATAGCTTTTAGCCCCGAATGCTAGAGGTGTCTACAGTGCATTGTGAAGCATTCCAGGGATTAACCCCTTAGTGACAGACGACTTACCTGGTAAGTCCAGGAAGTCATTCGTTATAATGGGAAAAAAAAAACACTCTGTCATTAAGGGGTTAAAAGTCCCATTTAAATCCTTAATCATTTTGTTTCCTATGGTGAGGTTAGTTTGCTGCAGAATTGAACCCCTTTTTTTACTACATCAGCCTCAGTATCTATACAGCCTTTAGTAGATACAGGGATATGTCTGCCCAATAGAGTTAATAATAATAAATAACAGATATATATCACATTATTAGAGAGGTGCCATTTGTCAGTAAAATTAAGTATGTCACCCTGGAGTGGGGTTAGACTTCTGGAGGTGAGACTTTGTGATGAGGGGAGACCTGTTTGGGGGGGGGGGGGGGGAGAAGGTAGAGACTAGTTTTTAGGGAGGATAAAAAAAGATTTAAGGTGTATTACTTTGAGTAACAGGGACACACACACACACACACACACACACACACACACACACACACACACACACACACACACACACACACACACACACACACACACACACACACACACACACACACACACACACACACACACATCTATTCATCTAAATATAGTGTGCGTGGCAATATATAGTTCACATGGAAGAGTCTTTGAATCACCTCATACTGATACAAACGTCAGATTACGACTCTTGATATATATCATCATTGTGAAACACAGTTTATTGTAACTCTCACACAGTAAGAAATCCTGCCACACTTTGGATACCAACAATGCTGGAAGGCAGATCTAGTCTCCAAGGACCACATTATAGGACTCCATGAAGACCTCTCTAAGGAGGCTCACGTAGAGCCAGCGGACCTGGGGAAACTTATTGTTTATGGATTACAAATCACGGACAATATCACACCACTGTTATTATGCATATCACAGGTGTGCGAATCAGGATTAGATACATAGGACCAAGGGGA
This sequence comes from Rhinophrynus dorsalis, assembly GCA_037306005.1. Lineage (NCBI taxonomy): Eukaryota > Metazoa > Chordata > Amphibia > Anura > Rhinophrynidae > Rhinophrynus > Rhinophrynus dorsalis. Next base: position 207,643,224 of record CM074725.1, on the reverse strand, counting down.
CGATCCGATACTTCCAGGTACCATCACGGAGTATGCTTCTCATGTATTGATTAGCGCTTTTTTCGCTCTTTATATGGACTGTCTGTGTAGATTATGTATTTACTGTAACGTTTTTTCGATGTAGTTTTTGATAGTTTGTTACTTTGTATTTGGGGGGAACACAGAATTGCACATGCTCACTCCATGCAATTTTGTCACATTGTACACTAACCTTGTGGGTTTTTTTGGCGCTATTTCACCTCTTCACTGTATTTAACGGTCACTATTGACTGGCTTCATTTGACCTGGTGTGCACTTTTTGATTGGGACCCATGTCCTGACCGCTCGGCTATATTAAGTATTTTTACTTTACATTGCACCTAGGCATTCCATCTATATTTTGTACTTTATGGTGTGCCCACTCTCTACTATATATATGGACTATACCCTAAAAGTAGGTGGCTCTTAATCTTATTTTCATTAGGAAAGGTGGGGCCCCATGTGAATCTTCTTCTAAGGGCCCCCACAAACCTACAGGTGCCCATGTTCTCCTGATGCATGCTGGGGCAGCGTAGGCAGCAGGTGACAGGCTTGATGTGAATCCATGTGCAGTAATGAGATCATTTACACCTGGATGGATTTGCACAAAACGGCAGATTCTCATTTTGTACAGTTAAATTGCTTTCATGCACTTTCATGTTTCTTAAATCACATCTTTAACCCTTTAGAGACATGTCCAATGCATGACTTTCAAATGTGCTGGAGACATCGCTAGCATCCAGGAGGTTAACTGATGTTTAGATGACTTTTGGCGCAACTACTTTTGTGGATTATGACTCCCATTATCCCTTACCAGCCATTTGGGAGTTGTAGACCCCAACAGCTGGAGAAACAAGGGTTCCCTAACACTGAGTTACACATGGAATCCTTAGACTGCCTGCTGCTACCACTACAGCCCACTTTTTCTTGTCTTTTTTCTAATTCTATGCTTTCCTTCATTCCGTCCTCCTTTCATTCTTCTTATCTACACAGTACCGGTGTCTACTTCCAGGCCACATTTAAGGCTTTTCCTGGCTCATTGACACTTGCACTTAATGTAAAAACAAGCACAGAGAATAACATCTAAAAGCAGAGTTTACTACTACAGACACGTACAAGATCCCCTGAGCCTATCTGAGTCCCTCTCTATAGTTCATTTGATGTAGAGGAGGTCTCAAGTGTGTGTGTGTGTGTGTGTGTGTGTGTGTGTGTCTTCATTAATCCTCTGCTTGTAAATTAGATTTGTTCTCTGCACTTGCCTTTTATATTAAGTGCTTGGAGTGAAAAAGTGGATAAATCCATTTGCAACACAATTTCACTGAACTATCCAGTAGTAACTTTGACAGGAGCATTGTTTATGGCTGATTATACTTTGCACTTTCAAAAGCCTTTGATACTGTGCCTCATACAGGTCACTGTATGAATTAAAATACTTCGGTTTGCAAGCTGATATTTGTGAGTGAATAAAGAACTGGTTAAAGGGATAATAATGTCTTAATTATGTAAAAAGTAATATTGTAGACCAAAAAATAAGCAATCCATCGATGCAATTCCTATTTCTCAAACCTTTACGGTTTGAGAGCTAGAGCGTTCTAAAGTTCCCCTCCCTCTTATTATCCTGAGGTCAGCTATAAGCTAACAGCAGGAGTTCCTGCTCCGGGGACCGACGGGCGGCTCTTCAGCAGCGCCGCAATAGCGAGATTTAAAAAGAAAGACTTTATTGGAACAGTCTACAATGTGTGCTTGGTTTACAAGCACACTTTTTAGACAGTTCCAAAGAAGTGATGACAGAGAGTTGTTATTGAAACGTTTTCAAGATGGTCTAAAGTTTTATGTGGGGTGCCACAAGGCTCAGTCCTGGGCCCAATGCTTTTATTAATTAGTGTATTTTTGATCTAGAACAGGGCTGTCCATGTTCAGTCATCAAGAGCCACTAACAGGCCAGGATGTAAGGATGTTTTTGCTTAAGCAAAGGTGAGTCAGTCACAATGAATGATCCAATGATTAACTCACCTGTGCTTAATCAGGGAAATCCTTACATCCTGGCCTGTTGGTGGCCCTTGATGACTGATCTAGGACAACCCTGATCTAGAAGTGAGTATTTAAAGTAGTGCCTCAATCTTTACTTATGATTTGGATAAATGGAGTGAATGAGCAGAAAAGTGTTATATGGGGTTTAACCCCTTAAAGACATGTGACTTACTATGACCGTCACGGTCCTTGAAATACTCAAGGACCGATGACGGTCATAGTATGTCACATACTTTTTACTTACAGCGCTCTACCGGGAGCGCTGTAAGTAAAAATAGGGCCTGAAATTGACCGATCCAAGATCGGAGCGACCTCTATCAGACCCCATAGTGACGCTCCTATACACGCGACAGGTCACGTGTACCGGCGCGTCCAAGTGGTCCTATGCGGTCCTTATGGGACGCAAACGTCCCAGGACCGCCGGTCGTTAAGGGGTTAAAATAGATAAATGTAAGGTTAAGCAAAAACAAACAAACATACTACAGACACACCAAATGAGAAACTACTTGGAGAATCCATGTTAAAGAAATATTTAGGAGTACTGATAGATGATAGACTTCCCAGTAGTCTGCACTCAATGAGCCAATAGGGTACTTTCATGAACAGAAAGGGGTATAGATGCACAGAAAGGGAATATAATTATACCTCTATATAAATCTTCAGTAAATCCTCATCTACAATATGAAGTACATTTTTGGGCACCTTAAAAAATACATTACTGAACTGGAAAAAGTGCTGAGACATGCAACAAAGATAATAAAGGGATTGTAGGATCTGAGTAATAGACAGACTAGTCAAACTGGGTTTGTTTACATTACAGAAGAGAAGTCTAAGGGGTGATATGATCTCCATTAACACATATATTCAAGGTCAATACAAAGAACTATCACTGGAAAAAATTACTCAAAGAGCAGAGCAAAAAACATGAAGGCATCCTTTTACTAGAAGAAAAGTACTTTTGACTAAAGCAAAGGCAGTGATTTTTTTTACAGTAAAGACAGTAATGTTGTGGCATTAATTGTCACAGGATGCTGTGTTTGCAGATACTGTAGTTGTATTAAAAAAAGTATTGGATACCTTTCTAGTTCATAATGCTATTGATAATCATGATGGTTTCAAAGCAGATAGGATGTGAATCCAGGGAAATATTAGACTTCCTTTTGGAGTCAGGAAGGAATTTTTACCCCCTTTGGAGATTAATTGGAAATTGTTTGTACGTATGTTTTTGTTTTTGTTTTGTTTTTTGCCTTCTTCGGCATCGACAATGGTGATATAAAACGGCTTGAATTTGATGTACACATGCCTATTTTCAGCCTTATCTACTACATTACATAGAAACATAGAATTGGACGGCAGATAAGAACCATTCGGCCCATCTAGTTGCCCATTTTCCTACTGTAAAAATCTTAAACCTTATTTGGTCCTTGGTCTTGTCTTATGTTCAGGACAGCCTTATGCCTATCACATGCGTGCTTAAATTCTGTCACTGTATTAACTTCTACCACTTCTGCTAGAAGGCTATTCCACTTATCTACTATGCTCTCAGTGAAGTAAAACTGGCTTACATTATGTCTAAACATGTGTTCCTCTAGTTTTAGACTATGGCCTCTTGTCCTAACATTTCCCTCCTGCAGTCTGTTGAATCCACTCATGTATTTGAATATTTCTATCATATCCCTCTCTCTCTCTCTCTCTCTCCTCTCCTCCAAGCTATACATGTTCTGATCCTTTAGTCTATCCTAATATGTATTTTCCTGTAAACCAGTTACCATGTTAGTGGCCCTTCTCTGAATTTTCTCTAGAGTATCTATATCCTTCTGGAGATGGGGTCTCCAGTACTGTACACAATACCTCTAGGTGAGATCTAACTAGAGATCTGTAGAGTGGCATGACCACTTCCCTTTTTTCTGCTACTAATGCCCCTAGTTATAAAACCCAGCACCCTGCTTGCACTCCGCACCGCTTTATTACATTTCCTGGCTACCTTTAAGTCATTAGAAATAATTACGCCCAAATATCTTCCCCCTGTTGTCTCTGACAGCACGGTACCCTTAATAGTATATTTTTCCTTTGGATTTTTATGTTCCAAGTACATTATTTTACATTTATCAACATTAAACTGCAGCTGCCACACTCTTGTCCATTCTTCTACTTTACCTAAATCATTTGTCTGTTTTATATGGAATTGATTAATTGCTAAAGAACACACCATCATAACTGTGGGATTATTTGTAGTTTAGGTCTATTTTATTGCTCTTTCCAGACAGTTTTATGTTTTTTTAAGTGACTCCATTTTATTTCACACTGATCACACGCTCTTTACCCACAGGACATACACAGCATGTATATTTTGTTTTGTTACAGAAAGATAAGAAGGGTAGCTCTTCTTGTCTTGTGTCAGTGACAGTTGTGCCAATCAATGACTATGTAGAGGGAAATTCATAGGGCTCCATAATTCCAAAATCACAGAGGAATGAAAGAATAGGGCGCTGCTTCTCTTCTTCATACAGTGATCAGTTTGATGTGAACCAGTGTAGAAAATATAACAGTATGTATGATACACTCATATTATAGATGGAAGCACAGTGTTTGTATATGTTTTTTTCCTGCTGAGTAAAATGAGAGCAATTCTACTGCTGGGAAATTATTTATTTAAAAAAAATGTGAAAAATAAGCTTTTTTTTTTTTTTTTTATTGGAAGCTATAGGTTCAACTCTTCCATATAAAACGGGTTGTGTGTTAGCTGTATTATTGTTCTCCTGGAGCAGTAACTGTGTCAAGCCAAGTAACGCCATCTCAATCACTGCAGACGGAAGGCGTGTGTTCACTCCGGTACAATACAGTGCATTGAGGAGGCCTGAGTGATAGACAGCAATCCGCATGGCTGCTCACACATGAAGTGGATTTCATGGTGCGTGCAAAACCAGTTTTTGTTCCTTCTTACAGAACACAACAGAGTGACTGAAAGACACAAGAAAACTTCAAGGGAACAGAGCAGCAGGCGGCCGCCTCTTTTTCTTTTCATTGTTTATTCAGCTATGACGATAACTTGTTGAATATTAAAGCATAAGAACTACATACGCACTCTAGTGCACAATGGGCCCTCAGGTATTAACCCTTTGAGTACCAGAGGGGTACACAATGCATTGCAAAGCACTCGAAGGGTTAAGGCAAAGTGGAGTAATTGTACAGCAAACCAATCATCACTGTAGGGAACAAATAATGCTTTTTAAAATCTCTTAATTTAAATGGAGCATTTAACCCATTGAATGTCTGAGAACAATGTGTAAAAGCCTCCTCTATATCAGTGGGAATTCTTTTTGTCCCCTATAGCCAGAAGCGTAACTAGAAGTCACCGGGCCCTGGTGCAAAAATTGCCATGGGCCTCCCCTGATCACATTGCCCCCATTGGGTATCTACACATTGCCCCCAATGTCCTCACATTGGCCCCAACTCTCCATATTGCCCCCCAACTCTCCAAATTGCCCCCAATGTCCTTCTCTCCACATTGCCCCCACCTCTACCCCATTGCCTCCAATGTCCTCCGCTCCATATTGCCTCCAATATCCTCCTCTCCACATTGCCCCCAATATCTACATTGCCCCCAACTACAGGTCGGCACAGACCTCTATTAAGTGCTGGAGCTCCCGCGCAGTCCTCTCTCCAGTAATGCAGAAGGCTGGGAGATGATGTCATTACTAGAGTGCTGACGAGAGAGAGCTCAGTCTCTAGAGGTCCGTGGCGCCGGGGACGGGAGGGTCGCAGGGGGTGGTCGGGCACCTGGTGTGACGGGCCTGGTCACATGTGCGCCCCTATTGTTATTCCACTGCGTGTAGCACAGAGTTACTCCACTTTGAATTTACATGGGGCAGACCAAACTGCGCTGTATAGGACCAGTAAAAGTAAAATTCACATAGATTTAAATTGGGCTATTAACCTCTTGAATGCTAGAAGTGATGCATTGGAGAACTCTGTAACATTCAAGGGGTTAAATGGATAGTATTGCTTAATATGAAGGAAATATATAGTAGAGTTTAGCCTTCTGCGTAAAACAAGGGCACTCCCACTGCTGAAAGGAGGATTCTGCAAAAGTTATTGCATCTCAAACTTGAATTTTTTTAGGTGCAGTATATCATTGGCCTGAAATGTTAGTGACGTTTATGGTTAACTGACCAGATCTGTCCATAGGATGGTGAAGCAACAGCGCCACTGTACAATTACAGGCCATTGAAACTGCACAAAAAAAAAATCAAGTTTGAGCTGCAATAACTTTGAATAAACCCCCTCTCAGCAGTGGCAGTACCAATGGGGATTTTGAACTCCTTGAAGGCTGGAGAGGTCCCCAACGCAATGCACTGGAGACCTCACTTATATTCCAGGGGTATTTTGGAAATTTTTAATTTGTCCCCTAAGTGCAAATGGTTTACCCCAGATCTGCTGTACTGTGCCTTTATTAAGAACCCATGATGTGCCAGGACCGTCATGGATTTCAGGGCTCCCCACGCGGCTGCACACATTAAAGGGGAACATTCACATCCCCAAAGATTTTCACTACTGCTTTTAAAATATAAAGCAATATCAGCGTTGGCTTTCTTTATTTTCTCCACTGCCTAAGAGTGGAGATATTAATCATTGAAATGTGGCACTTCTTCGTTCTGGAGAATCGTGTATGAGCAGCAGGACTTCCCACCTCCCTCCCAGCAGCCCCGTTCGCGCTTCTCTTTCAGAGCTGCATTTTTCTGGGCTAACGTGACAGCGAGTTCTGTTTACCATGCTACTGAGGTTGCAAACTCAGTAACATGGTAAACGGAGCTCACTGTCGCATTAGCCCAGAAAAATGCAGCTCCAAAGAGAAGCGCGAATGTGCGCCCCAGGGGCTGCTGGGAGGGAGGTGGGTAGTCCTTCAGCTCCATGCCACACATACACGGTGCCGCAGACCCAGAAGTGGCATATTTCAAAGATTAATATCTCCTCTCTTGGGTGCTGGAGAAAATTAATAAAGCCAACGCTGATATTGCTTTATATTTTAAAACCAATGGTGCAAAATTTGGGGATGTGAATGAATGTTCCCCTTTAAAAAAATGTATTAAAAAAAACGGTCTGTGGTCCTTGCGTGCAGTCCTAAAGGGGTTAACCCCTTGGATGCTATATGCACTTTGTTCAATCTTCTCTAGCATATGAGGGGTTAAAATATATCTAAGTAGATTCACATAACAAACTAATGACCAAGTCTCAAATGTTAGTAAGGAGAGAGAAACTCAATATAGTAACATTTATTTATACATAGTGAAAAGTGTACTTACTTCCGGCTGCGCAAACCCATTGTGATGCAAAACTGGGCATTGGGTAATGGGCCCTGTGCACATGCCCTTGAGTTCCACCACTCACTAAAAGGGACATGTACCTTTGACACAAGAGTTGCATAGGAATTTGTCCTTTGTACAGCACTCAGTTATATGTATTTACTGTTTTCTTTGTATTTAAAGGGATAGTAATACCTGGATTTAAGAAGGTTTAATATTGTTCATATGAAAAAAATAAATGAAATGCAGTAAATCCCATTACTTAAAGATATATATTTTAAAATTTATAAGCTTTTAAAGCCCCCCCCCCCTCCTGTCCCTTTTACTCACATACTGACAGATCGAGATTCTGGTCATGTGAGTAGATGGCTCTTCAGCAGAGCCGAAATAGCATTGTCTACAAAGAAATACTTCATTAGAACAGTCTACAAAGTGTGCTGTAAGAAGTTCGTCCCTTGTTGTGATCTTTCCGGTCAAGAGACCAGATTCCACATCTGAGGGGAGATGGCTTACACTAGGTAAAAAGGGCGAGAGGGGGATACTTTATCATTCAGTTACTTTTGAATTACAACACTGACAGTATTGAAATAACACTTTCAATGGCCCAAATACTATAAATATTAATTGGTGTTGCATTTTTTTGGGAAACATTACTATCCCTTTAAATTAAATACATCATACTACATGCTACAACAGCTATAAAAAATTTCTATTTGTATAATGAGGCCTAAAATCTCATCTTACAGAGCCAGAGATGTATCTAATATCCAGGAAGATAGCCCTTTGAGTGCCAGAGGGGTAATGAACGCATTTCAAGGCAATTAGTTCTGTACCCATGTGGCACTCAAAGGGTTAAAAGGATAGTAATGTTTCACAATAAAAGCAGCTCCGATTAATCTTCATAGTATTTGGGCCATGGAGAGTGTTATTTCAATACTGTCAGAGCTGTAGTTCAAGAGTAATTGTATGATAAAGTGTCCCCCTCCCGCCCCTTTTACCTAGTGTAAGCCACCTCCCCTCAGATGTGGAATCTGGTCTTAAGACCAGTCAGCTCACAATAAGGGACAATCTTCTTACTGTGAGAACAATGAAAATCCTGCCCCCCTTGACAGGTTTTTAAGGTTTTATTCCTTATGCTAATTGAAGATTGTCACTCTCTGCAAGCCATCTGGACACCACTTCCCTGCTCTGAGGTGAGCAGTAAAAGGAGCAGGAGGGGAATACTCTATCATTCAATCACTCTTGAACTACAACTCTGACAGTATTGAAATAACACCTTCTATGGTCCAAATACTATGAAGATTAATTGGAGCTACTTTTATTTGAAACATTACTACCCCTTTAAAGTAGAAGTATAACAAATGAAATGTGTTATGACTGATTTTCTACAAGCGTTCCCTTATGATACTTGCACATTCAGGGCAAATTCCAGAGGAGACACGTGAACATTCCTGAACAATGGTGGAAATCAGACTTCAGTGTCTCCATTGTACTGGAGGAAACTGGAATGGAAAAATTCCAGGGCCTCAGAGCAGCCAAACACTGGATGACAAAATTAATTGGGAAAAAACTCCTTGACTGAGACAATCTACTCTATGAAATAATGAAAGGTCAAAATAAGTCTATTTCCCTGCTTTGCCTGAGTTGTGCCACATTCATAGACACCCTACGGTGCCATTCTCAGTCTGTCACTTTCTTACACTCAGGAAGGTTGATGTATTAAGAGGAATAGGAGCAAAGAAACTGCGGCCTAGGGCTTGATGCAAATTCTCACAATTCCATTGACCTCTCAGCTTTGAAAGGGTTAAAAGCCCAAATTAATGTTCATTTTTATTTGTCCGTCTCCGGGGGAAGATCACTCTGTAGTTCTGTGTTACTCTATGGATCTTCTTTTTCAGCTTTGGGGGAGACCTTAGTGCAGGTATAGGAAGTCTTTATCCCTCCAGCAGCCAAAGGTCAACTGGGCATGTTGGGAGTTGTAGTTTTCAACAACTATAATGTCCAAGGTTTCCTGCCCCTGTCTCTATCATATAAAGGGTTAAAAGCCTAATTTAACGGAAAACTAATACCTCCAAAAAATAACCCCCCACACACTTTCCTTACTATGGCCATAAAATGCAAATGGCCCCTATGAATTTTTCCCTTGTGCCTTTCTTCAAGAGAAAACATCTTTAGGCAGTCCTTGGTGTCAGACCCATGGAAGCGGACATGACAGTTGCAGGCGTTTTTTTTTTTTAACTTAAGCAGGTAGAGCACATGAGCCTACTTAACCCTGTAATGACCAGGAGGTACACAATGCATTGCAGAGCCCTCTAGTCAGGACCAGCATTACATCCCAGATGACCCTAGACAATGAATTCCAGGTGCCCTTCACATGGCCACACCCACATTCCTCACATGACCACACCCCCACTGCTCATATGACCACACCTCCAGTCCTATCCACTGGCACAGAAAATATCCTTGGCCTATTAGCAAGAATAAAACAGCTTTAACTTCTTGGTTGCTTAAGACATCTCTAACACATTGCTTTGCAATGCGTTGGAGATCTCCTTAAAATCCGGTCAGTTAAATGATAGCCTGTAAAGGGGTATAAAACTGGTGCAGGGACAATGAGATTGTTCTGACCACACTCACAATTCAGAATGTGGGTGTATCTTGCGCAGCTGAGGATCCTCTCAAAATTTGGAGCTCTAGGCAATTGCCTCCTCTGCCCATTGGGAAATTTGGCCCTGCCACTGGTCCAAAAAAGGTTTTAGATTAACATGTGCATTAGGCAGAATCCTAGGGCCTGTGGTTCTTCTAGCAACTGTCGTGTCCGCCTCCATGGACATGACATCCAGGACAGACTGAGCATGTTGTCTCTTGAGCCAAGGAGCTAATGAAAAATCCTTAGTAGCCAATAGGATTTTCTAGCCATAATAAAGAAATAAAGGATTATAATCAGGAGCCGTTTATTTGCTCTGTAATGCATTGAACACCCCTCTGGTTCTTAAGGAGTTAAATTAACAGGAATTGTTATTTGTCCCCTACAGCACAGTTCGATAACTCCAGTTCATTTTAGTACATCGGCTTCAATGTTGCCTGTGTTGCCTAGTGCTGCTATAGAGTACAAGCCAGAGGATGTGATACTTAAAGGAGCAGTAAACTTTTTTTTATGAAAACACATATTTTACAGAGTATTTCCTGCTGAATAAAACAAGGTCACCCCCATCGCTGTCAGATGTTTTATTCAAAATTTATAGCAGTGTCAATAATCAGGAAGTGAATTTACTGCGTATACTTCCTGATAGTTCTGACAGGAAGTGACAGGCAGTGTCTATCACATTCTATGGAGAACTGTATGTCTCTGACTTTTCTGACTTTCCTCTCCATTAGAATCTAACAGGAAATCTAATTAGAATTTGACCACTAGAGGGCACTGCTAATGTAAAAAAACATGGGTTTAAACTGTAATAACTCTGGAAATATAAATCTCTGGGCAGTGGGAGTACCCTTATTTTACTCAATAGGAAAATCCCTACAATATATATTTTTTCATAAAAAAAGTTTACTGCTCCTTTAACCTTTCACACAGGTATTTGATCTTTGATTGAGGACTGGCATGTTAACTAGTCCCAGCACAGGCTACAATGGACTTCACTAGGAAACCTCATTCACTAGTGCTCATTTCCTCCCACTGTATAAAATGCAGACGCTTAGCTGGAGGCACTGAATAGGGGAATCTAGAGGCAAGAATAGCAGGAATGTTCCCTGATATGATCCACGGATTTAGCAGTATGAAACCCAGCGGCACTTTCACTTTATTGCATTTCTCTTTACATTCTCACTTTTATTGCCTGCGTCATTATGAATTCTTTTGGATATATCCTTTGTGAGTAAAGAGATGGAAATATTTTTAGCAGGCCTAACATAGCTTAAATTATGGCCTTATCTCATTTCAAAGGAATGGCAATGGTTTATTTTAACTTTATAATATATACATATGGATGGATGTGTGTGTGTGTGTGTGTGTGTGTGTGTGTGTGTGTGTGTGTGTGTGTGTGTGTGTGTGTGTGTGTGTGTGTGTGTGTGTGTGTGTGTGTGTGTGTGTGTGTGTGTGTGTGTGTGTGTGTGTGTGTGTCTCCAATACCAGACCCCTGGTTACCTGTTACTTTTCCTAGCAACCACCAAATTAACCCCTGAAATCCCTCCTGCACTATCACCCCAGTACTACAATTTGCTGCCACCACCAAGACTTTATATCTGGACGTCTTAGGTTACCCCAAACACAACAGAATACAGTGTAAAATCACCTTAATAATCAGACATATAATTAACCCTTTAGTAGCGTGTTTTAACTGAGCTTCCTTCAGAGTAGTGAGTTCATATTAGAGAACAGAGACAAGAGCTGATTAATTGAACATTTAATCTGAAAAAAAAGGCTTCACAGTACTGGTTACAAAAATACAGAAATACAGGACATACGCAAATAAAGATTACACATTGGCACAACAGTCCATAAAATAAAGTCTTTGGGAACTTCTGATGGTATATCCCTCTTCAGTTGTTACAAAGAAATTCACTGTTTTTATCCAAAAACCCATATTAAATAGGAGTCCACAGTTGCTTCTAAGAGGTAGGGTTGCCACCTTTTCTTTAAAAAAATACCGGCTATGGCATTCTCTCCATAGACTTAACATTGGACAGAAGCCAATTTTTTACCGGCCTGCCGGTAAAATACCGGCTGGGTGGCAACTCTACTAAGAGGCCAGATGTTACCTGGGAGGGTCAGGGGTCTGGCCTGTGAAACTTTCTGCAAGGAGTTGGCCCGCCTGCTGCAAAGGGCAAAAAACATTGCTGACACATGCTACAAAACCTTAATACACACATGCCCCACTCACACATCAACAAAAAATACACATATGAAAATAGAAATGCACCACTCACACACACACACACCTCCTCTGTAGCACTGTCCACCTGCTCTCACCACTGCATCACTAGGAGGGAGGTAGGAGCTCCTGTCTGAACACACGCACTCCCACCATGGTCTCTACACTTACCTAACATGCTGCAGTGCCCACTAAAAGCCCCAGGCTGTGTCACACATACATACACAGAGACACACACACACACACACATCTGTATACAGTATTTGTATTGACATACAAATCCCATCCATATAAATATGTGGGAACTGCAGGCTCATGCCCCCATCTGAGCAGGCTCTATCTACAAAACACCTCTTTAATTTAACAGTTCATGTATACTGGGAGAAAGCTGATTGGTGGGGAGCTCCCTCTTTAACCCCTTAACGACCATCGGTCCGGGGTGTGTGGTCCTTTAAGGACCAGATAGGAAACTTTGACGTGACGTCCCACGTGACTGATCACATGGGGTGGCACGCTGAACGGGGGACTGAAAGAGATCGCGCCAGTCTTGGAGTGATCAACTTCAGTCCCCGGTATTACCAGCGTGACGGTCCTGCCACATCAATGGTCCTTAAGGGGTTAACTCTTTCAGTGGTAGAAGGCAGAGCACATGAGTCCCCAACTACTGGTCCATATGTGTCATTTCCCTGCCTATTCTTGAATGTTTGTTAGTATATATATATATATATATATATATATATATATATATATATATATATATATATTGAACAAGGCATGTGACCAAAATTCTCAGTGCCTGGCACGTCTCTATATTCAAATTTCTATACTGCCTGTCCCATTGGTTCATTCATGGGGGTGTGATTTTCACAGGAATGGCCAGGGAGGGCCTTCTATACACACACAAACAACACATGCAATACACATACAGACAATACATACACACAATACATATATACACAAACACAATAACGCAACACACGCACAATGTACACAAAACATATTCATACACAAACACACAATGTACACAATACACACAATCACACGCACAAAGTGAAAAGCAAAATGCAACATAGACAACACACTAAAAGCAAAACCCTATAGTCTATACCCAAAGTGCACAGCACAATACTCTGTATGCAAACTGCACAAGATACGTATACATATAAAACACACAACACAATACACTATACGAAAAAGGCACAATGTAAAACACAATAGGCAAAACGTTATACACAAAATATGCACATGCGCTCATGCACCCTCACACATGCTCTCGCTCTCACATGCTCACTCACATTCACACACACACCCAGACATACATTCATGTTCAGTGATGGAGAGTTGTGTAAAGCAGTGCTTTGCTGAAAGAGCTAAGCACTGAACATTCAACTAGTCAGTCATTAAAAACATTGCCTCCCTTCTGGATTCACCTGGGTGTCACACGTAAATCCATTTGACATTGTTAACCCTATTAGTGCCAGATGCGTATCCAATGCATCAGGATATAATGTGGTAGATTACACACATAGGCCAGGATTCATCAAGAGGCGATGTGGCAGATCGACAGTTTAATTGCAATAATATACACTAGCAGATCGCATCACGTATTCATCATGATAGATCGCCAAAAAAAAACCTCAGTTATCAGCACATACCCCAAATTTGAAAATATATATCGCAAATGGCGAAAATTGCAGAAGAAAGAATATCATTTCCCTATTCATGAAAACACATATTCCAAATTCTCAAAATAAATCGCATACAATTTTGCAATCCGCAGACTCCACAAATAGTCAGGTGAACTGTAAAATAGTCAGGGAAGGTCAGAAAGCTGAAGCAAGCAATGGCGGTTTTGGGATTTCATTTAGCCATTCTACTGAATGGAAATAACAGGGGAAATATGATGAGGGTCCAGGAGCAGAGACGGAAGGATAAAAGGACTCACAAGAGGGCAGAGATGCTGGTTCATGGCTGGATCATTAGGCCTGAGGTTTTTCCTTTAAGAACTGATTTGGCAGACCTGTCAGATCATGACATACTGCAGAGGTTTAGGCTGAACTGAGAGGCCATCATGGCTCTATAACATCAAATAGCCAATGATCTGGAGCCTCTGAATGGAAGGACCAATCCTGTTTCAGGGCTTGTGAAATTGTTAGCAGTTTTGCATTTTTTAGCCACAGGGTCCTTCCAGTCAGTGTCTGCAGTTGTCATACACATGAGCCAGCCATCCTTTTCCAGATGCTTTTCCCAGGTGCTTCAAGTTATGCGACCTCTGGTGTCTATATACATCTCCTTCTCCAAGCAACGTGAAGCATGGCATGAACTGAAAAAGATTTTCATAGAATTGCAGGAATGCCAAATGTCCTTGGAGCCACTGACTGCACGCATGTTGCATTGAGACCACCCCGGCGGAGAGAGGAGCAGTATAGAAATAGGAAGCATATTCACTTCCTCAGTGTTCACATTGTTTTATGATGCACAACACCACATCTTGATTGATAGAGCAGGCTTCCCAGCTTCTTGTCATGAATCTCATCTCTTACGTCAGTCAGCCCTGCTCGAGAGATATGAATTATTCATGCATGAGGCTGGCTTTTGGGTAAGTACACATTTGCGTTGAAAATTATAACTTACAAATAATTGTGGTAGGGTGTAACATGCATACCAAGTAAACAACAAAGTTACAAAGTTAGTCATGTAAATAGTTTTACTCCTAGTTACGTTTGTTTAACCCCTTAAGGACCAGCCGCGCATGTACTTTGCGGTCCCTTAAGGACCACGGACCCGGCGTGCAGCTGCGCAGGGAGCCCAGAATTCCATGATGGTCCAGGACCGTCATGGGTCCTTAATGAGTTAACACGTCATCTGATGCTTGTAAGACATCTGTCACATAAATCGCACAGCCCAGCATGGGGTACCACTTGTTTCCCCCGCTTGTTCACAATAGAATGCTTTTCAAAGAAACAGAATTTGCTGATTTTTTTTTTTTTTTTTTAGGATATACCCCTCACTTTGGAATATAGGTCTAAAGCCCATTTATATCAGACTAGTGTAAAAGCCCATGTGCATGGGCCATGGAGCAGTGAGGTAACGGCAGTACGCAGAGCAGGACCGGCCTCTTAACCCTTTGAGTGCCAGAGGGGTAGGCAGTGCATTGCAAAGCAATGAGTTGCATACCCCTCTGGCACTCAAAGGGTTGACATTACCCAGACCTGCTCTGCGTACTGCCGTTACCTCACTGCTCCACGCGATTGCGCCATCTCACTCACGCGATGCAATCATGCGCAGTAGAGACTGGCTGAACGCGGGCACTCTCTACTGCACATGACTGCATAGTGACAAATTTCTGGACTTTTATTATATAGGATAAGTTATCAACACTACAGAATGCATAGTGATAGTTGTCTATATCAAACAAGAGTGCTGTCAACAGCATTTCCATTTTTACAAATAACTGTTACATAAAAAAGTCTCCCTCTAATATGTGTGTAGATAGACAGATAGATAGATGATAGATAGATAGATAGATGGATAGATAGATAGATAGATAGATATACACATTTATTTTATATATATATATATATATATATATATATATATATATATATATATATATATATATATATACCAAGGGTGGATGGCACTCACTCTTCTTGTGGCTGACGACCAAATGCACAGTCCACAATAGTGATAGTAATGTCTATTTAAAATTGGTTGTCCCAGTCGTCTGTATATTAAAAGGAACAGATTGCGCTATGTCTCAGCGCTTACTTCTTTGTAGTTCAAATGTTATGAAGCACTGAAGATCCACCTCCCACCTCTTTCTGGACTCCTCCCGCGGAATCTGAGATTGGGTCGTGCAACTCGACGGCTGCAGTGAGGGACAAACTTCAAGGGATTGTAATGTTCCAAAATAAAAGCAGCTCCAATTAATCATGTGCAGGTATTGTTTCATATACGGCCAATGCCATAGCTTTTAAGCTTGCCTGTGCCCCAGACCAGGCATGGTCCAGGCAGACAAACTTTTCCTGTTTGCTTTGGATAGAACCACACCAAATAGCAGCATGAGGCTTAAAGTGATAGTAATGTCTCACAAGAAAGCAGCTCTGATTAATCTTCATAGTATTTGGGCTATGGAGAGTGTTATTTTAATACTGTCACAGTTGTAGTTCAGGAGTAATTGAATGATAAAGTATCCCCTTCCGCCTCCCCTCAGATATGGAATCCAGTCCACAGACCAGACAGCTCACAGCAATGGACAATCTTCTTACTGTGAGAACGTTGAAAACCCTGCCCTCCTTGACAGGTTTTTCAGGTTTTTCCCTCATGCTAATTGAAGACTGTCCCTCTCTGTAAACCATCTGGACACCACCTTGCTGCTCTGAGGTGAGCAGTGTTACATCAGTAAAAGGGACGGGAGGGGGAAACTTTATAATTCAATTACTCTTGAACTACAACTCTGACAGTATTGAAATAACACTTTCCAAGGCCCAAATACTATGAAGATTAATTGGAGCTGATTTTATTTTGAAACATTACTATCCCTTTCAGTAAGTAAGGATAAGGGAAATCCTGTCCCCCCTTGACAAAGAAGGGCAGAATTTCCCTTTGCTTACTGAAGTTTGTCCCTTGCTGCAGCCGTCCTCACCACCCTGCAGATTCAGAGTGACGTGGGGAGAAAGGGTGGGAGGTGGATCTTCAGTGCTTCATAACGTTTGAACTACAAAGAAGGAAGCTCTTAGACATTGAGCAATATGTTCCTTTTAATATACAGGAGACTCGGGCAACTAATTTTAAATAGACATTACTATCACATTAATTAATCCAAAGGTTGGAGGAGGGTGGCATCAGTGTGACTTTTAGAAAAGTGAAAAGAAAAGTGTAACCTGTTCTAAAGTGAATACATCCACACCATAGTAGGTTAGATATTACATATTTGTATTTATGCAGTCTTCTTTGATGTGCAGTTGTGGATATTATGCAGTAACATCTGATAAGAGGTGATGAAGAGGAGATGACTTCTGCAGTGATATCACTTCTCTAGTTCATATGTTATGTAGTGCATATTCCGCATCAGTGGTTCTCAGCCTGTGTCCTCAGTGGCCACTAACAGGCCAGGATTTGAGGATTTCCTTGTTAGAGCACAGGTGAGTTAATCAATTTGAATGAACCTCTGATCAACACACCTGTGCTCTAGCAGGGACATTCCTAACTCCTGGCCTGTTAGTGGCCACTGAGGGCACGGGTTGAGAACCACTGTTCTAGATGCATATTCTACATGGACTAACACAGGAATTGAAGACATATCACTGGAGATGTCATCTTCAGTTTCTCACCTTTTATCATGGCTTACTGCATAACAGCCATAACTACCCATCAAACAAAACTGCATAATACAAATATGTGATATCTAACCTACTGTGGTTAGGATGTATTCACTTTAGAACATGTAACACTTTTTTGTTTTTCCAATGCTACAAATGTGTAGACATCATCACCAAACATTTCATGGTTTTATTTTTTTTATTTTTAATTGTGACTTGGTTGCTGTTCTAGTCTGAACTCCACCTGATTGTGTACAGGAGGATTGTGCTGCCCTTTTAGTATCATTTTGGGTCACATTTCTATCAATCATCTGACTCAGTAGACTATTGTGTTCTGATCATAAAATATGTATATGTTTAAAAAATTCTAATTTCTGTGCTGTGTATCTGCTTCTCCTTAAATATTCTCTTTTAATCTGCTTATCTATGTTTTCCACATTTTTTTTGCATTTCTTTGAATTTACTATTTAATATGGACATATCCATGTACATTACCTTGTTTTTTTTTATTATTAATCTACACTTCACTTCATAACAGACAGAGATTTAATAGAGATTTCTTGGAAGCAACACTTGTATCTGCCTCACTTTCACCTGCTGCATGAACTCCATGGTGTTGATTTTCATTTGATGGAATATGTCTGCCTTCGGGTTGCTCATCAACAATTGTGTCCAAGTACAGTGTTATAGTGTCTTCAGTATTTTGTTCAAATGGTGTCTTACCTACAGTGTAAAATATTTAAAAAAAGTGTTACAAAAAAAATTATAGTATATATGTTTGGGTATGTGAATGTTTATGCATCATGATACATCAGCTTGTTCACTGGTGTCATTTATTCCACACATCTGTATTGCTTCATCAATAGTATTGTCCTGAATTAAAGGATAATCTGAAAAATAAATCAACACACAAATGTCATATGTTTATGATCAACACTACTTCCTCATTTGAGATATTTTAATATTCATCTAAATGGACTTAAGAGCTTTAACATTTTTGAGACAGAGGTGACATGACATACAAACTACATTCCTAAATGGACTAAAGAGCTTTAACATTTTTGAGATAGAGGTGACATGACATACAGTTGAAATCCACAAATAATTTTACATATTTTTGTATGCCATATGATGCAACTGATTTGCTCCTGATTCGTACACTGCTCCTTAATAAATACAGCCCTTGAGGAACCCAGACAAATCATTGATATCTACCTTTCTCATTAAAAGCATCATGTAGAATAGATCCATCCATGTCACTGAGGGACCATTCAGTCTGAAATGTCTCTGTTGGCACAGTGGCATTTGCACGTGAGAATCAGATTTGGATACTGCAATTTAATTACAAAAACAATTGTAAGACAAATCCTTGAAATAGTGAAACTCTATGCTTTGCGTTCTGTTGTAGGCCTCTACAAAATACAATACATTGATCTTAGATTATGAACTCTACAGGCAGGGACCTCATCTTATGATTTTCTTTATAAACACAATTACTGCACTTATTTTACCCCTTCTACACACACTGTACATTGTTAAATACACCTGTTGACAGTAATGAATAACAATATACATACATATATATATATAAAACTCCAAAGGCAGTTTCACAGATACATATGATTTTAAAAACAACAGTGTGATAAGAGACACTGATAGGAAATAGGTTCCTGTACCACAATCTCTGACCAGACTCCCTGCGCACAGTGACAGCCTACCAGGAGCTAAATATAAGGATATAAGTCCAAAATCAAAATTTATTGTCCAAAGAACTAACAGACACTATTTATCATAATATGCAGATGATGTCCTTGTCCTTATGAAATGAAAAAATGATGAAATTATGATGAGATATGAATGATATGAAAGAACGGATGATACAACAGTCAATTTGGGGCTGGATTCTATTGCATGTGATAAATGTTAACACCCATTTTATCAAACATTTTCCTACTGAAGTCTGTGGGGAAACCTGTAGATAAAAGCAGTGATAAAAGTAGCACCTGCAATAGAATCCATCCCCTAGATGTCCCAGAGGGCCGTTAAATATAAATTTACTTATCTGTATGGACCATCGCTGGAGAGTAGATGATAAGAAGATGATGGTAAGATGATGAATAATGGTAAAAACGGATGACATAGAGAACAGTCAATCCAGTCTTTCAGTACTTATAGATACTTATAGATATAGATCAATTCAGCTGCAACTCCCCAACTTCGGGACCTTATCCCTCACAGGTATGCACACTCTAGAATAAGGGGTGCAAAAGAGTAGAATCTAAAAGTACTATCTTAATTTTTCCTTCAATTGCGCAAGAAGTGCAATTCTACTTACCAGACCAACTATGTATCAGAGCCCATAAACTCCTGGTCCTTGTAGCCTCTTTCTGTAGAGTCCGGTACCAGATCCCACCTTTGGTCTCTGTTTCCTCGGATTCCACACTCCTTCAACCACTCTGTTGTTATTCTAGATTATTCTAGATTCTCGATTCACTGTAAATGGTGTCTGAATCTATGTAACCTTCAATACCATCAAACACTTCAGGCCCAATCACTTTTTTAAGTTCCTCCTCATATTCCAAGAACTGTACTTCAATTGGTCCCCCACCTCCTGTTGCTCTTGCATGGCAAGATTCAAGTGCCATTTTCTACTTCAACAAAAAATGGAGAATATACTGATCTCCATTTTTTTCATGATTTCCTATATGCACGTTACTTTTCACTCTACATAGAATACGACATAGATTCACAAGCAATTTTTTATTTTTACGCATCACTTAGAATATGCGATCAAGTCGCATGTTTTCAATTTACGCTATTGGCGAAGCTTCGCGTATATGCTCATGTACACTGTTATAATCGCCTCTTGATGAATTCTGGCCATAATGGCTACTCCTGTTTATGATGTCTTCTGAAGTGTCTGTCTCCATAACACACTTTTAAAACATTCAGTTTATTTAGTTATACATACATACTTTTTTGTTTTAAATAATATAGTATGTGTCACCCGTGTCACTGTTGGTTTGACCCAGCACTATTATGCTTGGTCATTATACATAAGATCCATAAAGCCAAAAATATGTTTTTTCTTCTTGAATAATCATCAAGGCATCTGCTGTTGCTTAATAAATATTGCCTAATTCACTCTCTCAGCAGTATATGTGTGTGTGTGTGTGTGTGTGTATGGTGGGGGGTTATTGGCTACTCAGTACGCATAACTACCAATTTTCCATGTGGCCAAAAGAGGGACACTTTTGTTTTAGGGGGTGTTGCAGGGGGAGGCACTGTTGGGTAGAGCATTACCAGGCAAAGTGTCCTTAATACTAGTAGAGGGAGTACTAGAGTCATCAGTAGGTTCACACACACTACAGATCAGCTCCGATGTATAAAGACAAAATTGGACAATTGTGGGCTAAACCAACTACACCATAATCAAACCTGGGAACTCTCCAGATCTTCCCCGGAAGCTACGGTTTTTAGAATGATTTACAAAGTCTCCAGGACAGAGGAGGATTCTCTGACTTTGTGAGTTTGATGGTAAGCCAGTCTAATTTACCACCCACTCCAACACTGTTCCTCCTAATCAGCTCTGCGGAATGTTGGCACTATATTAATACAGAATAAACATTTTACTTCCCCATCCCTTTAAGTGCAAACTCCCCCTCTTAACCATCCAACTCTGTGTCACCTCAGTTAAGCCCCTCCCACATCATGATGCTGATAGCATCATTTTGGCCACTCCCATCCCCAGCCCTGTGAGTTTCTCCAGGGACCATGGATGAGAAGGTTCCCAGGTGTGCTGATAGGGCATCATTTATCAAAGTGGTCCCCAAGTACCCATAACAGTGAAGGTTACAGCTCTCACTGACTGAGTACAGGTGAATTAAGATGCACTAATTGCACACCTGTGCTCAGGTAGAGAAATCCAGATAACCTGCGCTATTAGGGGAACTTGAGGACCATGACTGAGAAACACTACAATGGGGACAAATAAAGAGGATTAAAATTCAGGTTCATTTCAATAGCCTTCTAAATGCTAGAAGTGTCTCAAAAACACGGGCCCATGTTTATAAAAAACTGGAGTTATTCTGGAGTAAACTAACTGCACCAATGGGGACACAAAAATTCCTGTTATATTAAATTAGCCTGTTAACCACTTGAATGCCAGAGGTCTCAAATGCATTGTGAAACAATGCATTGGAGACCTCTCTAGCACTGAAGGGGTTAAAAAAATCTCTATTCAAGAGTATGGGGATTTAGGAATTTTTATTTGTCTCCTATGGTGCAGTTGGTTTACTTCAGAATAACCCCAGCTTTCTTTTATAAATATGGGACATTGTGCTTACAATTTCTTTAAAGCGGAGCTACCATGTCACAAAATGTTTAGCTTAATTAAGTCCCCTTCAGGCGACTAGCTGCTTAGTAGCGCTATTACCTGATTTAATAGATATATGCTTTATTCCCCAGCTGTCAGTAGCACGGAGAACGGACATCTTGCCAGAATGACGTCCGCGCACCTGTGCTGTCAGTCCCAGCCGGGTCTAGGAGGTGTTGCTAGGAGCCATTCGGCTCCGGCTGGGACTGACAGCGCAGGCACGAGGATGTCATTCTGGCAAGATGTCCTTGCTCTGTGCTACTTTATCTATTAAAGGGAAAGTAAACCCCCCAAAAAACTGTAAGCTAAATGATAGGAATAATAAAAAAATACTTAACGCCCTCATTCCCATCTCTCAAACCCTTATGGATTGAGAGATGTAAGAAACGTGTTCTTGCAAGCCAGGCACACGTTGTAGACCATACCGATGAAGTAATTATAGTTAGATATCCAGATGACAGCGCTCCTGAAGAGCCGCCTACAGTCGGGAGACCGGATTCTGCCTCTGACAGCTTTACAGCTCGTCAGGCAGAAAGGGGAGGGAGTGGAGGACTTTATTTTCTTACATCTCTCAAACCATAACGGTTTGAGAGATGGGAATGAGGGCGTTAAGTATGTTTTTTGTTATTCCTATCATTTGGCTTACAGTTTTTTGGGGGGTTTACTATCCCTTTAAATCAGGTAATAATTCTGGCGACTAGCGCTACTAAGCAGCTAGTCACCAGAAGGGGACTTAGTTAAGCTAAACATTTTGTGACATGGTAGCTCCTCTTTAATGGGCCATTGTCAAGGGGGATAGTAATGAAACATACATATTGCAGTGCTGAATATTAAACTACATTCCAGCAGTACGTATTTTCCTGACATGTGGGCCATAACACTACATCAGTGACAAGCTCTTTTAATCTTTTGAGCTTCAGATGGTTGTGTAGAGCATTGACTGCACAACCCGTTGGCACTCAAAGGTTTAATATATCAGTGAAACATCTATCACATGTTTACAGGATAGTTAATCGATCAGGAAAATATGTAATAGTAACAAGCAATGCAGGACTTGTCAGCTTCGGTTAAGATGTAATTTCATTAACAGTACAAACCACTACTGTGTAAGAAAAAATGAAAGATACAGACCTGGACCTCAGGTTTCAAATGCTCTTTCAATAGGCTGAAAAGTTTCCTCATATAAATTGGAGCGCAAGTCTTCAGAACATTATCACCAAGGGCTTACGTGTGGTGTTTTGTTACATTATTGTCTGATTCTCAAAGGGAGCTTTGTGTTCAGAGGGAATCACTGAAAAGAGGTCATCAACATTCAGATAATGAGGCACAATAATTATCAGGACTTTGCAATAGTAAACCGAAGTCTTGATGGTGATGGGAAACACTGAGATCCAGGGCGGAATGTGAGAGAACAAAGATAATCTGCTTCATTTCAGCCTTGAACAACAACCAAATCACAAGGTCAATTGTACGAATCCACTGGCGCAGCTCATTTTCTATACTGGGACACTGGCTCCTACTCATGTAACTGCGGAGTACTTATTCGAGTAGGAATGGACA
Source organism: Rhinophrynus dorsalis (assembly GCA_037306005.1). Taxonomy (NCBI): domain Eukaryota; kingdom Metazoa; phylum Chordata; class Amphibia; order Anura; family Rhinophrynidae; genus Rhinophrynus; species Rhinophrynus dorsalis. Next base: position 207,619,739 of record CM074725.1, on the reverse strand, counting down.
AAGTGAGGTCCTCCAGCTGTTGTCAAACTAAAACTCAATTTCTGCAAGATTTTATGTGAGCTGCCATCTGCCTCGGTGTATGCACCCACTGCACTGTTATTAAGAGGGCCCAGAATGCCTTTCCTATGGCGCACGCATTGAAATAGCATAAAGTTACCCCATTTCTTCTGTGCCTTGCTTAAAGCAATAGTAATGTTTCCAAATAACTTTAGCTTCGATCATTCTTCAAAGTTTTTCTACCATGCAGAGCTTTAATACAATGATATTTGGTGCCTAGTTCATGTGTAATTAAATTATAAAGTGTCCCCCTCCAGCCCCCTTTACCTGCATAATGCTGCCTCTCCTCAGAGCAGCAAGACCGTCCTGATGGATAGCTATGTGGGACAATCTTCTGTCAGCACAAAGAAAACCTGCCCTCCTTCATCCATGGGGTCAGGGTTTTTCTTATACTGAAGACAGAAGATTGTTCATCTCTGCGATCTGTCTGGTCCAATGACCAGATTCCAGATCTGAGGGGAGCCAGCTTACAATATGTAAAAAGGGTGGCAGGGGGAAACTTAATAATTTAATTACACATGAACTGTACACTATATGTCATTACAATAAGGCTCTGCATGGTAGAAAAACGTTGAAGAATGATTGAAGCGTAAGTTATTTGGAAAGTTTACTATCCCTTTAACATATGGTGTAGACATGTGGACCTAAGGTACTTCCCATGAAAGACACATAGGGAAACGTAGTAAATTGGCACAAACATATATATGTCTCCATTGCCATATAAAAATTGGTTGCAAAAAAAAAAAATCTTCTTTGCATCATGAGCACCACGACATAAATTGTGGTTGTGGCTAAAGTAAAAATTTTGCGTTTGTTGCATTTTGTGAAAGCTTTGAGATCTCCTTTTTACCCTATCTTGTCCACCTCACCTTTGCACAGTCACAGTACTGTCAGTCTCTGTCAGTGATGCTCATCCATTTTGTGCTCAAAGTACCCCTAACATATCTGCTGTAATTTGTGGCACCCCTTGAGGTTTATAGCACATATGTCAAAGGTGTAATGAAGGAAAAAATACATATGTAGATCACAAAATAAAGCCCTTGGAAAAGTTATTTGTGGTTTTCACATATGTCAAAATGGTCCATAGTGCTGAATATTTGGAGAACAGGATGGGCTGATACCCCATTCCACTCCACTTCAGAATCCAAACCAGAGGCTACATTCAGCCAATAGGTGCAGGGGATGCACTGATTTAATAGTCTACTACAATGGCATATTCTCATGGAGACTGCTGAGGTGAAGTGGAAGTTTCCCTGCTTTCCCAGGTTAAGGAGAGGCCCTGATCATAGCACGGTGCCTGGAAAGGTTTTACATGTCTGGAAACCCAATGTGTGCTGTCCATGAGAGGCTGTTATTTTCATTTTGGGGACTCGTTGATAAACAGACAGTCCATATGCCATTATGCAAACAAACCAGTGTTCCAGTGCCTTACTGCCCTAGAAGACAGTGCTACACATCAAAATACAGTGACTCAAAAGGCCCCAGGAGAAGGGGTTTGACAAAATAAATATATACTCAGGGCTTATAATTTTAAGTCCTTTGCTACTAGCCAGACCTGAAAATTTACTTGCCACTGCAAGCCAAACCATACCCACCAGGGCTGAATTTCTACTCGCCAGGGCTAAATTTTCACTCGCCATTGGCTAGTAGCGAGTGTAAATTTTGAGCCCTGATATACTTATTCCTAGGCCTCACAGTCAGAATGAAACAAGAAAACATATAGTGAATAAGAAGGTCAATAGGGACAACTCATCATTCCCTTTCTCTCCATGTCACTACTGAGAAGAACGAACCTCAGTGGATGCCCACGCACATCAAAGTGAGTACACAGACCAGAAAAAAACACTGGTCTATGTAAAAGAGATGTAGAAAATGTCACAAAAATGTCAGAAAGTTCACAGAAAAGTCACAAATGAGCTTAGTAGACTTTTAAAGGGATAGTAATACTTAAAATGTAAAAAAAAAAATATGTTGTAGGGTTTATCCCCCTGAGTAAAACAAGAGTACTCCCACTGCTGAGAGGTGTTTTATTCAAAAGTTATTAATTTTCAAAGTTGAATTTTTTAGGTGCAATATCACAGTGGCCTGAAATTGTACAGTGGCGCTGTTGCTACACGATCCTATGGATAACTCTGGTCAGTTGACCATAAATCTCCATAGGATGGTGTAGCAACAGCGCCACTGTACAATTTCAGGCCACTGTGATATTGCACCTAAAAAATTCAACTTTGAAAATTAATAACTTTTGAATGAAACACCTCTCAGCTGAGTACTCTTGTTTACTAGGGGATAAACCTATTGTTTACTTATGGGGATAAATCCCTTTACTACTATGATACTTTTTTTAACATTTTGTAACGTATTACTGATCCTTTAAACTCATTGGACCTTATTTAGTTCATATCTACTGCAAACAGCACACTGACCCATTACTGATTTGTTGAAGAGCTAGCTTATAAGGTGCAGGTAGATGTCAGTGTAGAGAATTACCAGATTGTAGGGAATGCCTATTGGTTCAGTGGTAAGATTGTCAGGGTTTAGCACAGACTTGTAATAGGACATTCCCCAACTGAGGGAGCTTATGTACTCAGTGGAGTAATTATGGATCAAACCAACTGTACTATAGGGGATACATAAAAATGCCACTTGTTAATTGGCTTTTAACTGATCTATGGGTCTTTAACATTGCTTTGAATCCTAGAGGGGTCTAAACACATTGCTTCTCAATGCATTGCAACCTCTCAAGCATTCAAAGTGTTAAATAAAAAAATATTTAAATCAATGGGAAATTTTATTTGTCCCCTACAGTACAATTGGTTTGAGCCAGGATTATTCCAGAGTAGCCAGTAGTGACATTGAAGTTTGCCTTTAACCCTTTGAATGACAGAGGGGTGTGCAATGCATTGCTTCGCAATGCGTTGCATGCCCCTTTGGCATTCAAATGGTTAACTCCTTTCCACCAAGCCCTAGTTAGGGAAAACCTTTACTGGTAGCAGAGTGTATATATACTATCCCATGTATCCCTACCCATTATACTTAAGGGGAGGATGTTGTAGCATGGCTAGATATAATTTTATTAGAAATATTGATGGAACAAACATTTTTTTGATGTTTGTTAACCCTTTGAGTGCCAGAGGGGTACGCAACACATTGTAAAGCAATGTGTTGCGTACCCGTCTGGCACTCAAAGGGTTAATAACTCTTTAAAGGAGCAGTAAACTTTTTTTTATGAAAAATATATATTGTAGGGATTTTCCTATTGAGTAAAATAAGGGTACTCCCACTGCCGAGAGATTTATATTTCCAGAGTTATTACAGTTTAAACCCATGTTTTTTACATTAGCAGTGCCCTCTAGTGGTCAAATTCTAATTAGATTTCCTGTTAGATTCTAATGGAGAGGAAAGTCAGAAAAGTAAGAGGCATGCAGTTCTCCATAGAATGTGATAGAAACTGTCTGTCACTTCCTGTCAGTTAGAACTATCAGGAAGTAAACACAGTAAATTAATTTCCTGGTTATTTTAAACTGCTATAAATTTTGAATAAAACATCTGACAGCAATGGGAGTTACCTTGTTTTATTCAGCAGGAAATGCTCTATAAAATATGTGTTTTCATAAAAAAAAGTTTACTGCTCCTTTAAGGACCAGCAAAGCAATGCGTTGCACACCCCTCTGGTCCTTTAAGGGTTAAATACATAACATATACATAAATTGATAACTATTTTTTCTCCATTCCAGCCCCCTATGCATTAAGTCCACATTCGCTTTATCCCCAGATGATCTTCCTGTAAGGCAGTTTATATGATATATTTCTGATCCATTTTAAAATGAAAAAAAAGTCTTCTTTTCCAAGTCAAAATTAAATCTGCACAAAATGACAGTGATTTATGGGATTTCTAAGGTGGAAGAGACCAGTAATGGAATAGTATGCCAACTGGCAAAATATATTTCCCACAAGTCATTACAAATTAAGTGTAAAATTGCAAGTACCAAAATTCTGGGACATATATTTTATTTTAAGAGAGTACAAAACAAGAGGTGTGACTAGCGCACACAAAAAATAACATAGAAAACAATAGTTTATTATTGGGGAGGGTGTCCTGCCAGATGCTGCCAGCTAAAAAATTTGATGGAGGGGCACCATCCACAAGAATATATTACAAAGTTTTATTTGTTCTCATGCGTTTTTCAGAAATGTTTGTTGTGGAAGGGTATCCCAGGCACAGGCCCTTACTCTCTATGTGCTGAGGGAATCAGCTGGACCACACTGACTGGGCCCTCAGGAGTTGAGTATGAGTGACATTTCTTGGCCTTTCACACTTGCATTTGTACTATTGTTGAAGGGCATCTGCAGAACATCTTCCCTCAACTTTTGGGCATCGGTACTTAGACCTTTAAAGGGATAGTAATGTTTCACTAAAAAAGCACCTCAATTAATCTTCATAATATTTGGGCCACAGAGAGTGTTATTTCAATACTGCCCCAGTTGTAGTTCAAGAGTAATTGAATGATAAAGTATCCCCCTCCCACCCCTTTTACTAATGTAACACTGCTCACCTCAGAGCAGCAAGTTGGTGTCCAGGTGGATCGCAGAGAGGTACAGTCTTCAATTAGCATAAGGGAAAAAGCTGTCAAGGGGTGCAGGGTTTTCATTGTTTTCACAGAAAGAAAATTGTCCCTTGCTGCGACCTGTCTGGTCAAGACACCAGATTCCACATCTGAGGGAAGGCGGCTTAGACTAGGTAAAGGGGCGGGAGGGGGATACGTTATCATTCAATTACTGTTGACCTACAATTCTGACAGTATTGAAATAACACTCTCCATGGCCCAAATACTATGAAGATTAATCAGAGCTGCTTTCCTGTGAGACATTACTATCACTTTAAGCCTCATGCTGCTATTTGGTGGCGTTCTATCCAAAGCAAACAGGAAAAGTTTGCCTGCCTGGACCATGCCTGGTCTGGGGCACAGGCAAGCTTAAAAGCTATGGCATTGGCCGTATATGCAACAATACCTGCACATGCATGGTTTAACAACAGAGCACTATTCAAATGTGAGGTAGAGAAGGCATCAAGTAAATTGTGATGGTGTTACTGTTTGAACTGTTCCAGATGGATGATTTTGACATTTCAATATTACCAAGCACTAGGAGCGTAAGACATCACCTTTGTTAACCTGCACTGAATTTGGCAGTTTTGCAACACCACTGAGGTGACCCCTGACTTGATGGAGTACACATGCATTCGGAGGAGTCCAAGCTGCTGATGGTAAAGATGTACAAACCAAACGTACCCAAAAAGATTTGGCTAAAAATACACTATGAAAAAGTTCATTTCTTGCACAACATTACTAACCAGTTTGGATTGTGTACAAATAGGAGGAAATTCAGGCTGATTTTGAAAAGAGATTTTACTATTAGACATTTAATGAGGACTTGATTTTTTTGTGAGCTAGGGTAGCTTCTTTCACGTCTGCAATGAGTATGGACATACAAATACTGACTGTGACAAAGAACAGTGTTGCCATAACCGAGAGAGGGTGAGGAAACTGAACATCCAAAGTTATCTTAGGCCTCTGGAACTGGGCAGAAATATGTTGCTCATGGAGAAATCATTGCTGTTCTTGCTGCTGTTCCTGGAGATGGTGTCCTGGTTGCTGGAGGTCCTGCTGCTGCTGTTTCAGATGTTCCTAACATGACTTGTGATCACACATGGAGGTCCTGGTGGTGCTAAAGTCATTCTTCTGGCTTCTGTTCTGGTACTGGGGGAACAATGTCTTAGAAGAGATGGTAAGCCCCACTGCAGACCAACATCAGAATGCGGAGCCATCACCTGTTTGAGTGAAGTTGGGAATAAACAGAGAATGCGATGATCCAGAGGATGACTTGAAGGCTGAGTGGTCCAATGAAGATTGCCCTTTGCAGCCCACTGTCCAGTGGGAGCTGGCAAAGAAAGCACAAACGCAGTCACTAAAACAAGGCAAGCCAGTGGCAAAGAGTTCCGTATCAGAGGCTGCAGCTTCCAAAGGTGGATACAGCTCTTGGCTGATGGAGAACATCACCACTGAATCATCTGCTGGAGGAGACAGTTCACTGCCTGGTCCTGAGTACCTAGGCACTACAGCATCCAGCACATCACCAAACCACAGGCAGCCAGAACTTCATATCTTCAAACAGCGACACAGAGACCAACTGAGTAGACTGGAATTATAGTCCTTCTATGTGGTCAGGGTCAAACCCTGACAGAAAAGCAGGAGTGGTCATTCTTTTTTAAAGGGCATTTTCAAATACACAGTGTGCAATAAATTTTATCTGGCAGGACTTTATTTGTGACTGTACTTAGCAATGGAAATGTTTAAATGAGGATGCATCCCCACACAAAAAGAGCATATTAAACTGCTTGAGATTGACATTTTTTTTTATCTAACAGTTTTAGCTGGTGATTTTAACCCTTTGAGTGCCAGAGGGGAACACAATTAATTGTGAATTTACTACTGTATTCATTAGCTACCGCTCTTATGAGAAACATGGCGCCCCATTGGTATGAGCTGAATTACTGTAGGAGGTGCCGAAAGCACAACACTACACCATCTGCAGTCTCTCATTTTTCTTAATTTTTTCAAATGTGACTTGCCTGTACTAAAATGGATGTAGTAAATACATAAATGAAGAAAAGTAGACAGGTCATATCATTTTGGAAGAAGACAACACATTTCACAAAATAAGGGATCATTTGACTTTCTATTCTCAAACTGCAATGTGTTTATCACTCCTTTGGCAATCAAATGGTTAAAATAACGCCTTTTGTACACTAATTGGAACTGCTGCAAATAGTTTGACTTAAATAAACAAGTTTAAGCATGAGATTTCTCCCAGATATAGCAGGAAACTCTCTCTCTCTGTCTATCTCTCTCTCTCTCTATATATATATATATATATAGATATAGTTATATATATTTGTTTGTTTGTTTGTTTCATTTAAATACATTTACTGCTGGCTCCAATTACACTTTTCCGTCAGCAGCCCATTCACTAGAATTTGACATAGCAACACATTTTTGTAGCAAAGCATCAAAGCTTTTCTTTCACCGACCAGACAACACAAAAAAATTTTTATTGACATTGCGCTCTTTAATGGCTGAAAAGAACAAGTGGATTAACTTCAATACATAGTTCTCACGCAGAGATTGTGTTAACAAATGGAGTGCATGAGCCAGCAGTTACACATACTAGGCCTTATGTTTACAAGCAAAGTAGTGCAATTCCTTGGCAAGCCAACATTCTACACATTCCCACTGAAGATGCACATAAAAGCTCACACCAGGGTTGCACTGATTCCTGTTCATTTCTGCAGAAAGAAGTTTTCATAAGAATACAAGGACTTAACTACAGGGGGTGCATAGGATACAGTTGCACCGGAGCCCAGCATCCAAAGGGCCCCATCTGCCCAAGGTCCAATAGGTATGTTCTACTTATGCCGCAGTGAAAATATTTTTGTGTTGGGAGCCCACACAAATGTTTGCACCAGGGCCCTACAATGACTAGTTACATCATTGTAAACTTCCCTAATTTAACCCCTTAATGCTGAATGACGTGCCAGGGCCATCACACAATTCCATCCTTTGACATACCTCCCAACATTTCAAGGGATAGTAATACTTCGTTTTAACTTTATTTTATTTTGTAGGCATTAAAAAAACATGAAGAATGATATAAGTCTTATCTCTCAAACCTTTATGGTTTAAGAGATATTCACAAACAAAGTATCCCCCCCCTGTTCAACCAGATAAGAAGGGAGATGCCCAGGTAGACTGCAGAGAGGGACAATCTTCAATTAAGATAATGGAAAAAGCTGAAAAACTTTTCAAGGGGGGAAGGGCTTTCATTGTTTTCATACAAAGAAAATTGTCCCCTTCTGTTATCTGTACTGTCATACAACCTGATCCACATCTGAGAAGAGATGGCTTACACTAGGAAAAAGGGGCGGGGAGGGGAACTTTGCTTGTGAATATCTCATAAACCATAAAGGTTTGAGAGATAAGACTTATATCATTCTTCATGTTTTTTTAATGCCTACAAAATAAAATAAAGTTAAAACGAAGTGTTACTATCCCTTTAAGTGCCGGACCGCTTTGATGGTCCTGACACGTCAGTGGTCGTTAAGTGGTTAAATAAACATTAATGTGAGCTTTATTGCTGTGGAAAAATGTGATACACTTATACACACACACAGATAACCTCGGGTTGGATTCAAATGCAGGTGCTAATTTTATCTCTGCTTTTATCTCCAGGTATCAACCTAGACTTCAGTAGGAACATTTTTGATAAAACGGGAGTTAACATTTATCTCCTGCATTTGATCCAGTCTCTCATCTCCTAAAAAGAGGGACAACAGGGCATGAGAGGGACATATGGCGCGATGAAAGAAATGTTCGTATCTGATAATCTGATAAAGGCATTTTTGTGCGCAGCTAGATTTTGTGCGCAGCTAGATTTTGTGCATGTTCTAATCCAGGAAGCTGAAAACCAAACGCTTCTTGAATTGCTCATAAAAAAATAATTTTTACCTCAACAGTACACAGATGTATAAATTAATTAACAATAGCACTTCCTGCATTAGGCGCATTTGCTATTCCACTCACACAGATTAGTTAATCCTGGCCACACCCACAAAAAATAAATATGCGCAGCTGTTCGCTAATCTTGATTTTTTTCATGCGCAATTCAACAAAATCATGCACAAACCTATTCCCTAGTGGTTTTCACACAGGAAATAGCGATTGCGCATGTTTCTTGCATCAATAGTGATTTGCGTCTCAGAGGAATAGTTACCAATGTTCATACCTAACCAGTTGGTATTACAAATGCACTAATTGAGCACAATTCATCTCAAGAAAAACTATAAAAAGTTATGTTTTTTCAATTTTTTATATTATTATTGAACTGATGGGTTACACACACAACTATGGAATTCAAAAAGCCATATTTATCCATAACCATTTGAGTGCCAGAAGGGCTCCTCCAGCATTCAATGGGTTAAAAAACAGGTACATAATTCGTGTGGGTGTATTAAACGAGTTAGAGGGAAAATATTGCTGAACAAAAGCTTATTAAATCGCCAAACTTGTTCTTGACTAGTGTAAAAAAACAAAACAAAACCCTCGTCACCCAGATGTTACAATGTACGTGTAATATGAGTGTGTTTCGTTACGTTTTGCAGAAGAGAAATCAAAACAAGTTCACCAAAGGGCCCCAGTGAGGGGGATCCCAACACCCTAAATCCGTGTAAAAGAGCCCGAGTCATAATGTCCAGCCCCTCAACCCCTCTACGCTCACACACGGGGGTGTGGATTTCCTGTCCTGGGACAGTCTGGAGATTTGGGGTTCAGCTTTGTGTGAATGACAAAGTCAACAAGATAAGAAAGGAGAGATCTGCGGGGCCCCTCCTCTTCCTGTATAAAAGCTCGGACAGCGGGGGCGAGTGAGTAAACAACAGAGAGAGCACGGTAGTGATATAGAGTACTGACATGGCTAAAGAGGTGAAGATCCAGGTAGTACCCCTGAAGGGAGGTCATCTACCTGCAGGTAAGTGCACGGAGGTACTTCTTGTTCTAGCCAGGGCACTGGTCTCTCTTTGTGCATGTGTCACTTATTGTTGGACTATAGCTAATAGCCGATTATAAGGTAACTGGGCAGGATAGGGGCTGGAGTTAAGTAGTCGAGGGCTAAAGGCTGCACACGCTGCTCAAACTGCTGCTTAACCCTTCGCGTGCCAGCTGGCCAACGCACGGGATACCTCTGGCGCTCAAGGAGTTAAAATTCACCAGGTGAGGTGGCCAACGTGTGGCTTCCCAGCTGTCTTTTCAACTCCCGTTATCTTCAGACAGGCGAAAGATGATGGTATTGTAGTTCAACAACTGTAGTACCACAGACTGAGTACCTGTTAGCGACGTTTGGCTCTCCAGCTGTTGGAAAAACTGAGGATGATGGGAGATGTAGCTCAACAGTTGCTGTGGAACTACGGGATTCCCAGTCACTGTGCCTAGACTGAGGAGAATGGATCTGCAGCCCTTTCTTGCGTATTTAGGTGACCTGTTAAGGGGAAAGTTTAGTTAATTCACCTACCTGCTTTTTATATCTTACATGGGTGAGTATCCCCGCATTTGTCTTCGAACTACAACTCCTACCCCTTCCACTCCCGATGCTAGCTGTAACTAAGGACTGCATGGCCAATTCTACCTAACTCAGGTGGCCAACATGTGGCACTCCGGCTGTGCATAATGGCAACTATAATCAGAAACTCAAATGCCACAGGCTGCCCCCACCTTGTGTATAGTTACTCTTCCCTTCACCCCTATGTGCTGTTAGTGTGGTGGATATGCCTCAGGCACTCAAACATGTTCCACATATCCACAAAATGGAGGTGTGACTACTGTGCTTGGCTGGTGTGCAGACTTCTATTATAAAGGTACACCCTTGCTAAGGGGTGAATTGGTATTAATAAAGCTGTCTGTTTAGGAGTATTGTTTGTGGCTTCTGCAGAGTCTCTGTGGTAGCTGTCATTTAAGGGGGAACTCTACTTAGAAGTTCTACAGAAGCTGAGTTCATCACATACTCTTCTGGCAAGTGCTATGACTATAGCCATAATCTGAGCCAGTAAACACTACTTGGCATTTAAACCCTAACCCAAAGTACTCTGAACATAATAGTATTAAGCTTGTAGGTGCATAATATGTCTAACCTCTCTAGTTATACCTCTATTTGAACTGTAAATGGGGGGGTGGTGCTATAATACGGGTATCCCATCTATACCAATGGGCAATAGGTTGTAATTCTGAATCTTTGTGGGGCTCCCAAAAGTCACTGGGCCCCTCCAATGAATTTACACCAGTGTTTCTCAACCAGGGTGATGTGGCATGAACATCTACTTGGGGTACTTTTTTTTTTTTTTTTTTTTTTTTTTTTTTTTTAAAAAAACAACCCCATGAACCCTTTGCTTGATCTGTCACCAACACGCTGCTCTGGAAACCTGTAACATTATGGCTTATTTGGTTTGCCTAAAAACTGCTCCTCTTGACTGTATACTAAATATCTATGATGTGCATTTCATGATTCCTGTCACTGGACTAAAGTAACAACTATCTGGGAAAAGGACACCTAAAGAATGCTCCTTTTAGAAGGTTCAGGTTCATTTCACATATGCATTCTATGGCGTCTGTATAACCTTCTCCTAACAATGCATACACAGTGTATAAAGAAGAATTCAAGGCCTTGCTGATGAGTGCACATTTCAATACAAACACTCTGGTCCTTAAGGGCATACATAAGCAACAAACTCCAGTTTATGGAAAATCGTATATAATAAGGAATTCCTGCTTAATGAAGGTATACTTAAACTGCTGGCAGCTGCTTTTTGTATTTTTTTTTTTTTTTTTTTCTCTCTGTCTGGAGTATCTTTTGATTCTTGTCGATATGTCCCTAATATAAATTATGGGGAACCTTAAGGTCTAATATTTACAAGACCTCCGTCATCTAATTTGAAAGTTTCCAATATGCAGATCTGATCTGCTGGTAACAATGCTGGCCAGCCTTCTGTCTGATAGGTGACTCCATAGAATGAGTACCTGCTCAACAACATCCTGGCATTAAAGGGTTAGTAATGTTTCATAATAAAAAACAGTTCTAATTAATCATCATAGTATTTGGACTTTGGAGTGTTATTTCAGTTCTGTCAGTTGTAGTTCAGGAGTTGTTAAATGATAAAGTGTCCCCCTTCCACCCCTTTTACTGATGGAACACTGCTCAGCCAAAGCAGAAGGTAGGTGCCCAGGTAGATTGCACAGAGGGACAATCTTCAATTAAGATAAAGGAAAAACCTGTCAAGGGGGGCAGGGTTTTCATTGTTTTCATATAAAGAAGATTGTCCCCTTCTGTTATCTGTCTGGTCTTACAACCAGATTCCCATCTGAGAAGAGATGGCTTACACTAGGTAAAAGGGGCGGAGAGGGGAAACTTTGCTTGTGAATATCTCTTAAACCATAAAGGTTTGAGAGAAGACTTATATCGTCCATGGTTTTTATTTATTTATTTTTTTGCCTATAAAATAAAGTTAAAACTAAGTATTACTATCCCTTTAACCAAACTCAGTGGTGGGAGTACCCTTGTCTTCCTATGGGGACCTTTCAAACTGGTAACTCTTGCAGTCATCAATGCAGAACCATTCCCTCGGATGTTAAAATGACTAACAATCAGATTGTATCAGATGCCGCTTTTGAATACTGCTAGCTTGATGCAGTAGATGGGACAACTGTGTTACACTGATCACAGCCTCCATAGAACAACCAGATCAACATATTATGTTGACTTCTGACAAAAATTAGTCAGCCACTCTTGCAAGAGGTAACATGGGCATCTGGAAACTGGTAGCATTGTGACTGCACTGCATTGGCCATGTGGCTGCCTGATTTCCACAAGGACTTTTTGCAGTGTGAATCATTCATGATGTCTGTAGAAGCTTGTGCTGTAATTTCCCGTCCAACTGAAAGCTGTGCCATGGTGCAATGTGCTTTAACTCTATTTGCCACATGGGTACAATCAAAGGTCAAGGTAAACAAATGTACAGTAACAAACACTACAGTTTTGTACATGGTATTTTGTTTTTGCCTGAGAGCCACATCTAAGACTATAAAACGCATACAACCCTATCTAATACAATTCCTGACAGGTGATGGTCAGGTGTTTGTTGTGGCTCTTTATGCTCTGGAAGAGCAAAATATTGGATCAGTGTCATGCATCTTATCACACAATGGCAACCAGTAAACTTCATCATGCTTTCTCTGCAGAGAAATCAAGAAGCGGTGATCTGTCTAGCAGTATGGCTGGATGTGTGCAAACAGACCAAAGAACCAAGAAGAATCTGCTCACAGGGTCTTTTCCCCACCTCTAGTGTCAAATGTGGCTGCTACTCTTTATCTAATCACTTACCACTGTTTGATATTGGATTGACTTCAGAATGGAGAATTGTGTACATTGCAGGTATAGCCATGTATTTTACAACTCATGCCTTGGGTGCTACAACTTTCCAACCATTATTAAGCAATGTGTTTGCTGGATCTGCTATATATGGGGGTTAATAAAGGTAAAGCAGTTATGCATATCCCCTTCCTTCTGGGGGCTACAACATGTTGGGCCATATGTTCAAAGAAGTAGTGGATTAGCTTGTCATTTGTAGCGACTTTTCAAAGTACAGTGTCGTTGGGATCACGATTTTTCAGAGTGTCCGTTGTGATTGGAAATATGACATTTGTCCTGACTGAAATTGTCTAACGACAGTGTCTTAACTAGCGACAAATACTCATTCATAACACATTCCCTCCACTTTATTAACATACAAATTGTCTTTTAAAAGACTTTTTTTTTTTTTTTTTTTTTTTTTTATCACTTTGACCATATGGCCCATAATGAAGCCCTGACGTTGAAGACCTCTGGAGGTCAGATTAAATAAATACTACAGCATACCTTGGTTAACTCTACTGCTGTGTACTCTTCAACACCTTGAGGGGTGGTGGTGGTGGTCTCTTCTGGCACAGAAAAGTTTCTTTGGATGAAATATTTGAAATTCTGATTCACACCCTGCAGAAGAGCTTGAAACGTGACCAGTCTGGTAAGATCCAGCCCGCACTGGCACTTTAGATGAGATGCCTAATGGCGAATCTGTCGCTGACTCCATCACTACTGTTCATACTATTCAATTACTTGGGAGAAGAGTACCTAACTGGACACACTGTGCTCATACACTGCTGGAACCCTTGCAGATGACCCTGAGAGAAGAAATTTGCTTAGTGTAATAAGTTGTACTTGATATAACCCTACTGAACCAAAGCAGAGTCTCAGGTGCAAAAATGCATGAAGACACAACAACAAAACAACTTCCTTGGTCACTACTTCTGTGCACACATTTTTAAAGGGCCAATATACCCTAAATGGGGTTCGTAACCATTTTAAAGGTCATGCATTCCTAGTGAGTGTTAACAGAGGGAGGGGCATAAGTGGTAAAATGTTCCTATCTAGGGACGTGTAGACAAATATGCATGATGCTAAAATCAGATGGGCAACATGAGGCTCTCCAGTTGTGGTGGGATTATAACTTTCCTCACCCTTCAGTGGCAAAGGGTAATGCAAACTGTAGTCTAGCAACAGCTGGTGGGCCTTACATTGCCTTTCCCTCCCTGCCAGTTTATCTTATGATATGGCTTGTGACAAAGGAATAACTTGCATATACTGGATAGGAGTATGATATTTTGGATTACTCCTTTGCAAGACCTGGTAGGAATGCAGAGTGAAAACTGCTTCCATTTTTTACATGTAAAGTTGTAACCGAAAATGTAACCATTTTATACACTGAAATAAAGTCCTGTCTTGGATACACACGCAACTCTAGCAGTAAAGATAAAGGTGCAGCTCTGTAGCAAACCATCTGCACTACAGAAGGTAAATGAGAATCCCCCACAGCTTTAAATATGCTTCAACCCCTCAAATGCTAAAGCAAGTGCATTGCTTTGGATGCCTCCCTAGCAGTGTGAGGTTGACTGTCCTGCAGTTTCTCTTTAGATCACTGTGTATATAACGTTGCTGTACAGCAATTCAGTTCCCGTTAACGTATATTCAGTGTTTAAATTGGCCTGTGTAAATATACTCTTGGTTTGAATACATTTAGCATAAGTTAGCAGTGTCAGAAACCTAAAAATTTCTGGAAATGCCACAGCAACTGCATCCGAACAAGTGTTGCTTGTTGACATGATGGGAGGTATGGAAGAGGTCTGGTCTCTATGGCAGAAATTAATCTGACAAAACCCCTTGGAAATGTGGCCTAGCAGGTGTAATCAGCCTTTGGACCTCCATGTATTGGACTACATGTCAGTTGTATTATAGCTGGTGTGGGCTCACTGACTCTCTTGTAAAACCCAAAAAGCTCTGGTCAAAAAATGTGACTAAACATCAGCTTAGTGTTACTGGTTGCCCTCACAGGGTTTACATTCCTATTGCTAGGGTTGCCAGATCATCACTTGCCCCTTAAGGACCAGAGGGGTGTGTGAAATGCATTACAAAGAAATGAGCTGCTCACGCCTGTGGTTTTTCTAACTTTTATAAGTATCTAGAGCAATTCACTGGATACCTCTGGCACTTTAAGGTGGAGATGTGGGATAAGCCCTTTATTTATGCAAGGGGGCAGGGGAGAGCACTCCCTCAGATATAAAATTGACCAAAAAATCCTTTCCTTTGGGTGATACGCATTGATGTGCAGTCTGGGGTCCATGTGGCCCTGTCATCGTGTTTGCTGATAAGTATTGACTTTGCTGTTTTTCTTGGATGTGCTAGGTCTGTATATAACTTGAGGGGGTGGGGCGCATCTTTGGTGTCTTATAGTATAGACTGGTACTGTGTGTTTGTGTGTGGGTTTTGTTTTTTTTTTTTTTTTCTTTGCACTGGAGCACTTTAAATGGGTATTCTATTTTGTATCCATACTGTGTATGAGACTTTATTCTTGTTGGCTGAATGCTGTATTACTATATAATTAAATATATATGTAAATATAATATAATATAATTTTTTTTTTTTTTTTTTTTTTTTTTTTTTTTTTTTGGGCTGCATGTGTAATTACTCGGACGTTTTGTATTTTAAATGTTAACACATGACTCTATCATATAGTTTGTTTGTGTTTCAAATCTTTCTGTATTAAATTTCCTGTTTTGGTATTGTGTGCCTCATGAGTCAGACTTTTTTGAAACGGTTTCTATATTGTATTTGTGTAGTCCCTGAGAGCACCTACTCTATTCAGAGTGTTTGTGCCACAGACATCTATTTAGCACTTGTGCCAGCCCAAATACCACTTGTACCAGATTCTTATACTGGACAGTATCAGTGCCCCATGGTAAGGGTAGTACTTGTGATGCAAAACAAACTGTCCCATGGGGGGGGGGGGGTAAATAAACTCTTATTTGGCTCAGTTGGTGAATCTTTACCTCCCTCCTTATGGCCCTTGGTATATTAACACCTTGATGACCAGAGCTGTTGCACATAACCTTCCTCAGTGTTAAAGTAACTCTGCTCCGCTTTGTTTTTCACAGTTAAAGCTGGAGGAATGAGGGTTTCCAAGAAACAAGGCAGTGAAGAGAATGGAGCGTCTGAGAAAAACGTAAAGAAAACGGCGGCAGAAAAACAAAGGTGTTACTCTTCTTCTGCATAAGTGTCTGGAACATCTCAGATGCAGTGTTTACCCCCCTGAGTGTCAGAGAGGTGTTCAATGCATTGTATGTGCTGCTGGTACTCAAGGATTAACCCTCTGAGTGCCAGTAGGGATAGCAATGCACTGCATACCCCTCTGGCAGTCAAAACAGTTAATGTTGATACTGGGGGGAATGTGGAAAAAAATCCTATAGTTCTTAGTGTTGTTGGGACCTTGCACTCAATATGCAATTTGCATGTGTATAGCTCTGCCACTGCCTGCATAACCTCTTGTTCCAGCAACACAACAACTTTCTGTTGGCCTTGGACCACAAGGATCACTAGACTCTAGTAGCCATACTGAAAGCTAGAGAAGCAACTGGTGCTTTACTATAGCAGAGATTGTATACACTTTCCTAGCAGACAGGGCTGGTGCAAGGATTTTTGCCACCCTAGGCAAAACCTAATTTTGCTGCCCATTTGGCTCTGTCCCTTGTGCTCCACCCCTTTATACCCCACCTCATTTCATGATTGTCCCCTCTCTGCCCCTGGTCTGGAGATGCCCCCCCATCACATACCTGGAGCTCCACGCAGTCTTTTCAGTAATGCAGAGCGTGCTGGGAGATCATGACTCCCAGTGCGCTCTGCATTACTAAAGAGTTGACGACGAAGAGGGAGCGCAGTAGACACAGATCTAACCGTGTTGCGTTCCTGGTGTGGTGCATGCAGACAGCGGGCACAGCTCTTCTTCACTGCATGCCCACGCCCCCAGTACATGTGTGCCCTAGGCCGGCACCTACCTCTCCTATAGGTGGCACCGTCCCTGCTAGCAGAAAGGAACACTGGGTTAGATTATGTATTGGTCTGTCTTGCTCTGCTTATACCCATCTTGGCCCTGGGAATAACTATGTATCCATTTTCCTTTGTGGCAAAGGTCGACTCTGAACTTGATGGTGGTTTGACCCTTCGAGTGCCATTAGTGTCCAGCAGAATGTGTTGGATTCCTCTCTGGCACTCAAAGGGTTGAAATCTTGAGCATTACAACACATTTAACAAGTTTTTCTCACTTGAATTGGTCGCCCATAGCATTTGGGTTACATTTGTATCATATCCTCCCCAAAGCAGTTGTCTTGAATCAGAATAACAGGTTTATCCTATTATGACCCTTAGGGACTTGTGTAACTTGCATAAAAAGGCAAACTGTGCTACGGGCAACCACCTAAAATACCCTCACTGTGTTACATGGGGGCTCTACCACTCCAATGGATTCCCCCTTCTACTACAGTTAGATTTCTTATACATAAGGACTATTCATACAAGGATGCTAAAGGGATAGCCACACAGCTCCCTCTGCCAGTCAGTGGAACACTACCATAGGTTTTGAACCTCCTGATTGTTGGAGACCTAGCGAACACTCCATTTCTCAGTGCATTTGATGTTGTACTAGTGGGTATGAGACTCCATGTGTTGCATACTTCTCTGGCACTCAGAGATAAAAGGGTTCTGTGGGTCTGGATAACATAAGTTCCAATATGATTTCTCTAGTGTGTAATGTATTTTTCTTCTCTTCCTCTTCCCCCCCAGCTCTGCTATGAACATAGCAAAGATGCAAGCAATGAATCTCTTGGCTGGTGCGTTGGAGAAGGTAAGTATCTGGTTCCCAAATCTGCCTTAAAGTACCACTAATGGGCCATATGGTCATGATTCTCCAGCTTGAATAAGTGTTAATCAGGCTCTAACTCCTATGATGAAGTGGGGAAATATTAATGACCTATTAGTGGGCCCCAGAGAACAGGTAAGAAGCACCTGCCCTATATACACAACACCCCACCACCAATCTAAAGATGCTAAAATCCAATTTTCAGCCTGCAAATGGAATCCTGTATTTAGGTGTGGTGATGTACAATAAACATGCGATAAGCCTGTTTAATGGCAGTTCTGCAGTGGGTTGGAGCATTTGCGGATTGAAAGTCCCATTTGAATAGGGCACGTTTTGAATTCTCTATGGTGCAGATGGCTTGGTACACTCCTGGCGTATTTCAAAATGGGCCAACTTTCAGATTTGACGTGATAACCCTGATTCTTGGTGGGATGCCTTGGTTTGCTCTAACCCAAAAGTGCACCAAGTAACACTTTAAGATGCTACAACTTGAATGTTTCACTGCCTGAACACAAACAAAAGCGGGGATTTCTTCACTTCTGTACAAATGTCACTATCCGCACAGACTAAGGGCTCCCCCCCCCCCCCCCCCCCCCGTTAAATAGGTTTTATTTGGACAAAAAAACAAACAAACAGTATTACAGCCATAGGAAACAGAAATATATAACCAGGGCTCAAAATTTACACTCCACTAGCCAATGGCGAGTGACAGTTCAGCCCTGGTGGGTGTTATGGCTTGCAGTGGTGTAACTTTTCAGGTCTGGCTAGTAACAAAGGACTTCACATTTTAAGCCCTGATATAATTAAACAGTCACCGGGTTTACACACGTGTGAGAAAACAAAAGGACAGCAGTACAATGACCCACTATCTGTAGGATTTAAATCCACTCAAGGCTGAATAAAATACTGCATTTGTCATATTAGAGGCAAATATGAGGAGTGTGTGAAGGGAAACACAGGAACAGGAAATGAAAAGGGAGGAGGTGTTTAAGAGAGAAGATGAAGGAGTTGTATATTCTAATGAGAAGTAAAGGAGTTCTGGGGCAAGTCAGTTCTTCTATAGGGAAGAATTAAGTTCCAAAAATTCCCTTTGACTTAAATGGGGGTTTTAAACCCCTTGGATGCTAGAGGTCTCTGCATTTTCAATACATTGCATTGGAGACCTAGCATTCAAGGGCTTAAAATCCCCATTTACAGCAATTGTAATCTTTAGTTCTTCCCTATAGTGCAACTGGTTTTCCCTTAAAATCAAAGCCCTCCCACTCTTAAACAGTCAGCCTTAATAGCCCATGGAGTAGATACACTAAGGTATGATAGAGGAGATTACTTCTCCAGTTTCCATGTCTATGGAGCCAATACTAAAGATTAATTGGACCTGCTTTTATTGTGAAACATTAATATCCCTTTAAAGTGTAATTGCGCTTGGGGCATGATTTCTCAGTTTCATATTTTAATGGGGTATAATTTATGTGGTTAAAGTGGTTCTCAACCACTTTTGTCCAGGGCACCCCCTCATGCCCAATATAAGTTCTTCAGGGCACCACTAACACTTTAAATGCCACTTGTCAACGGCATTATGAAGGGTATACAAGTACCATGTAGTTGTTCTTAGGTCTTGCATTCAGAAGAACAAGTGTATAAACAATTCCATAAATATGCATCTAAAACTCAACATTCACATTTTTGGCAAGTTCTTCATAGGGAACAAGGGGCACTGGATGTTCATGGCACACCAAAGTGCCATGGCACCCTGGTTGAGAATCATTAAGTTAAATGATATGGGTCTACAATGCATTGTATGTGTTTGATGCATTACTCTAGCATCAAAGGGTTTTAAAAGCCCCTTTAATCACTGGGAACCTCTGCCTATTTTGACCTGTCTTCTACCCTCCAGCTCAGTCACGAGTTTCCAGCCGAAGCAGCACAGATGGCCCACCAAAAGCCACGGCCTTCCCTGGAGAAGTTTGTCCTGCGCAAACGGCTCTACATTATTCAGCAGCCGCGCAGATGTTAGATGGTGCGTGCAGGTGAAACAGACGTGACTGTCAATGACCAGTTTTCTGTATAAAGACAAATGTATAGTTTTTGTATCTGTTTAATAAAGCACTTAAATTCAGGCTGTTGTGTTTGTGGTTACTCTGATACATCAGTTTGTGAACAGCTCTGGTTAAGTGGCCATAAAGATCCATAGGATACTGTAGCAACAGCACCACTGCAAAGCTTTAGGCATTGGAGGTACTGTACCCAAAATATCCAGCTTTGAACTGAGCTCCTTTAAAGCCTCAGGTGTGTGTTTTTTTTTTTTTTGTTTTTTTTTTTTTGTTTTTTTTTTCTCTCCCTCCAGTATAAACTGCTTGAAAAGGCAAATACTAGAAGGCAAAGTTCATACTTAGAATGATAGTGCAGTGTTTTTCATATTGTTAACCCACTTGCCATTAATGCACACTGGCAATGTTTTTCACATCTGAATGCAGCTTGCCTTGAGCACCAATGATATGCAGTACACACTAACACTGACCTTGAGGTTTCAGTGCTTGTCGCAACATCCAGTGAATTGGCACCAGCCAGTAAGTGTTGCTGCTGTAGTCTGGGCATCTTTGCAACCCCTCTTCTCTTAGCCACCCCCATAAGACTTCAGGGAGGAGCATTGCCAATGCTGGTCCTCAGAAAAGAGTAATTATGTAACAATCTTAAAGCACCATTTAAATGGATATCTGTAGCCAATCGCAGTAGTTCCTAACTGGATATTTCTTTAGGATGTCTTCTTAACTCCAAGCACAATTGGGGAAAATCTTAGAAATAGCCAGCTAGGTGCCTCTGGCAGGGTTGGGAAGCAATTAATCTCCCCTTACAAACTATAGAAGCAATTCAACTTATTGGGAAGCACAATTTTTGACTTAAGGGGAGTGCAAGAGATAATCAACAGATTTCATCTGATATTCTGCTATGCATCACTTTGGTAATCTGGCCAGTTCTTGTAATTTTACCTCTTGACAAAACATTGTATTCTGTTTCTAACACCCCCCCCCCCCCCAATACTACTTGCACTCGAGTGTTAATGACTTCAGATTCACTATTGGTGAGTGCACTACTCCCATTCACACAAAAACCCATAACCCTGTATAGTCTTCACAACTAAACTTTAGTGCTCTGCATACTTTTGGCTCTATATAGCTATTAAAGGTCACAAACCCAGCCGACTGACTTACTATTATCAGAATCATTATTGCCATTATGAATTTTGCCTATGCCTTTATTCTAAAGATGACCTTTAGGACTTGCTTGTTATGGCTGTGGACACTTCCATGACTGTTGCTAGCGGGACACAAATGCCACCCACTGCACAGGACCACTTAGAGGACCAGGAGAAGTCTGGAACATGTCGCAGTATTGAACATAACTGATCTTTAATGCCTTTTGAGTGCCAGTGGGTGCATTGCAAATTTATATTGTCTGGTACTCAAAAGGTTAAGCAGACACATGTGATATACCTGCTTCAATTTTAAGATTAAAATCAAACCTTCGCTAGCAAGTCTCCTAGGGACATGACATCGAGTGTGTGGTGTCAGATATAGAGATGAAGAAAGTTCTTTAATAGAGTAAGGCCAATATTCATGTGCTTCTGCCCAGAGGAAAGTGGTAATGTTCTGTTAAGCACATCAAGGTAAGGATGACCCTTATGTAGCCAGAGGGTTCACTATTGAAATGTCTCCCTCTATTTGGCGACCAAAACAAGGCTGCATTAAAAAATGTCTGGTTGAAAAGTGCGACCTCAGAATGTGGTCCCCATGAAAAGGACGACATTCTGATGTCGTAGCCATCCATGTTTCAATAGAAATTGTCCGTCTGTCTGTCCCTTCCGTAGTGGCCCTTGTGGTGGTTGACAAACACACATTAAAGCTAATTTGACACTTTGATTACCAGAAGATATACATTGCAGTTTAATTGTCTTTCAGCTAAAGAATTAAGTAATGTAGCAGAACAGGAATAGTGCAGTGGTACAGTTTTTGTATTGGAAGCTATTGCTGGCACATGAAGGGTTTATGCAAAACTGACATGAATCGCCCACTTTGACTCACAGCCATGTTTCTATATTTGCAAAGTGTTAATGTGCGTGATGCTGAGAATACAAGTCACCAACATAATGTTCCTTTACTTGTCCAGTGTACCACAAAAAAGTAGGTATTACCCTTGGAATGCAAGAGTGGCGCATATTCCATACACATCTGGCACTCAAATGGTTAATTTTACAGGCTGAGCACAAGCAATGCACACAGTTGCTAGTACTTGGACTGTGGGTAAGAAGCTCTTTTGTAAAATGGAGATCAAGGTGATGGCCAGAAGGTGGTGTGTCTAAACTGAGCAATGTAAATAATGTTCAGACAGGCTGATGCACTGAAATGGTGCAAATACAAAAATTCCCATTGATTTAAGTTGGGTTTTTAATATCTTAAATGCTGGATTTCCAGTGCAGTGGTGATCTAGCATGCAAGGGGTTAAACCCCTGTTTAAATAGGAATTTGGATTTGTTACCTATGATGCAGTTATGTTTCATGTGCCACTCTCTTAGAACCTTCAGCCTCTGTATCCGTCCATCTGACAGAAGGCTTAGTGATAAAGTATTTCTATCATTCAATAGATTTAGTTCTGCAGAGACTTCAAAAACAGCACAATGAAATTTTTTTTTTTATCTCCCAAACCTTTATGGTTTGGGAGATATCAGTCTACAAAGTTTCCCCTTGTGCTGCCGTCAGCTTTCAAAGTTAGACGGAGATCGCAGTCCATAGTTTGCAAGCACATGTTGTAGACTGGTCAAATGCAGTATTTCTTTGTGACTACCACGATCACGGCTCTGCTGGAGAGCCGCAGGACAGTCTATGGACTGCTTTCCATCTAACTTTGAAAGCTGACGGCAGCACAAGGGGAGGGAAGGGGGAACTTTGCAGACTGATATCTTCCAAACCATAAAGGTATGGGAGATCAGTGATGGCGCAATTAATTTATATATATTTATATTGGTATCTACAGAAGTAAGTCTATTGAATGTTTAAGTATCTCTATCACTTTAAGAGAAGCAAATTCACTTCCCCCTAAAGCCGTAAACAATTCCAGACCTTTCAACTGGATTCATGTTTACGTATTTGAAAACTGGCTATGTGCCATTAACCAAAAGACCAGCAAATGTGCAATTGAGGAAATGTTAGTGTGTTTTGTTTTTTTTTGTGTTTTTTTTTTTAATTATTTCCCCCCCCTCCCCTCCATATGTAAACTGTGCCACCACTTACTTTTCATGAGCTAATTAAGATATTCAGTGAAGTTTTAGATGCTAATTAAGCACTATGGTGCACCAGGTCACTCATGTTTCCCAGAAATAAATGGATATTTCCTAAACTGCCAGATCCTTGGGTAACAGGGCACATGGGCAGTTCTGCCATCTTCAAATATGGGGGGGGGAATTTCAACATGATAGGTACTTGTTGCATTGGGGATCCTCTAGTATTCAATTGGTTAAAAGTACAGTTTAACACCCCACCGAGGACCAAAGCTGTATCCAACATGTCAGGAAGCAATCTGGAACACCAAACTTGCCCCACTGAAATGTTTGAAAGAGACAATTTGCAGGAGTTTGAGGTCCTGGATTGTAACGTAGAATCGTGTTTACCTTTGGCTATATCTGCACTGTTTACATCTTGGTTTTGGGGAGCCAGTTTGCAGACCTGATTCATAGTGGCTATAAGGATTTTTGCCTTGATTAACATCCTTCAGGAAGAGGGGGGTGTGCAGCTCTGCCCAATTGTCTGGTCATCCTGTAAATGGAGTTTAGTGTTAGGTGATGGTGCTCTATGAGAGGGGTGTACATTCTATAACATTGCTATATTACTGTTGTCCTTTAGGCCAGGTATGAAATAGATTCCATCTGTACATTGTGACACCGAAAACATCACAGATAAGATCACACTGATGACATAATCTCTACTCGGCACACCCTGGAGTTGACTCGCATTGTGCGTCTGGAAGATGCCGCAACTGGATCCAAGATGCATAAACTGATATATTGAAAAGCTGTGCAATTCTACAGCAAAGTAACTGCACCATAAATAAAATGTAAAAATATTGTGTTTTAAATGGGTCTTTTAACCCCTTGACTGCCATAGGGTTTTGCAATTCATTGGACACCTCTAGCATTCCAGGGGTTAAAAGTTCAATTCAACTCGGTGGTGGGGGGTATGGAATTTGTTATTCTTCATGATCTAGGTGGGTTGCACCAAGACTGTATCACGTTTCTTAGTACATCGGCCCCAGTGATGTACTTCTGGGTCACACCATCTGCACTGAATGTATTTAAAGGAGCAGTAAACTTTTTTTATGAAAAAATATATATTGTAGGGATTTTCCTACTGAGTAAAATAAGGGTACCCCCACTGCCAAGAGATTTATATTTCCAGAGTTATTACAGTTTAAACCCATGGTTTTTTACATTAGCAGGGCCCTCTAGTGGTCAAATTCTAATTAGATTTCCTGTCAGATTCTAATGGAGAGGAAAGTCAGAAAAGTCAGAGACATAACAGTTCTCCATAGAATGTGATAGAAACTGCCTGTCACTTCCTGTCAGTTAGAACTATCAGGAAGTAAACACAGTAAATTCACTTCCTGATTATTTAAACTGCTATAAATTTTGAATAAAACATCTGACAGCAATGGGAGTGACCTTGTTTTATTCAGCAGGAAAAGCTCTGTAAAATATGTATTTTCATAAAAAAAAAAGTTTACTGCTCCTTTAAATATGAGTTCCCTCCAAAATTCCCTTTGCTTTGGGGATTTTAACACTTTGAACACTAGAGAGGTCTACAGCGCATTGCTTCACCCACCACCTACAAGGCAATGGTTTGAAAACCTAATCTAGAGCAGGACTGTCCAAGTTCAGTCATCAGGGGCCACTAACAGGCCAGGATGTAAGAATTTCCATGATTAAGCACAGGGGAGTCAGTTATAATGAATGGTCAACTGATTACCTCACCTGTGCTTAAAGGGATAGTAAAATCTACTGTTAAGAAAAGCTAACATTGTAGCTATTTCAATAATAAACTAAACCAGTGTTTCTCAATTCTTGGCCTCAGGACCCACTAACAGGCCAGGACTTAGGGATTTCTCTGCTAGAGCACAAGTGTGGTGATCAGAGGCTCATTCACATTGATTAACTCACCTGTGCTCTAACAAGGAAATCATCCAATCCTGGTCTGTTAGTGGGTCCTGAGGACAGGCGTTGAGAAACACTGAACTAAATGATGTAAGTCCTGTCTCTCAAACCTTTATGGTTTGAGAGAGAAAGCTTCCCTTTCCCTGACGTGACCTGTAAAGTGGTCAGCCCGAGCTTCTGGTCGCACGACCAGATGGAGGCTCTTCAGCAGAGCTGAAATAGTGCAATCGTGAAACAAAACTTCGTTGGAAGGGTCTACAAAGTGTGCTTGCAAACCAAATACACCTTGTAGACCATTTCAGTTAAGTATTTGTTTCACGATTACACTATTTCGGCTCTTCTAAAGAGCCTCCGTCTGGTCCTGGGACCAGGATATCCTGCAACTGGCTTTACAGGTCACATCACAGAATGGGGAGGGAGGGGGACTTTATCTTTGTATATCTCTCAAACCATAATGGTTTGAGAGATAGGACTTACATTGTTTAGTTTATTATTGAAATATCTACAATATTAGCTTTTCTTAACAATAGACTTTACTAACCCTTTAATCAGGGAAATCACTAAATCCTTGCCTGTTGGTGGCCATTGAGGACTGAACTCGGACAGCCCTGATCTAGATCAATTTGCCCCCAATAGTCCAAAATCGCTCCATTTTCTTAGTACATCAATCTCCCTGTCCTCTAGACATGTACTGGAAAGAAACTTTGGTGCAGAGAACTAATATACCTGATTATGAAGAAGTGCTTTGTAGGACTTTTCTTGCTCAAAGATAACTCCTTTAAAAGTTTAGTACGTGGGAAAAAAGTGATCTTGGAAGAGAGCTGTGAAGTATTTCTGTCCTTTCATTATATGATTGTTACTGTCTATGGAGAGTTCTGGTTAGTGATGACCAGAGCTCCACACAGACCACAATGACTGCTTTACCATTAAAGGGATAGTAATAGACAGATTTTGTAGCTATTAAAAACTGAAACTTAATGCCCCCAGTTCTATCTCTCAAACCTTTATGATTTGAGAGATAATCGTTGTTAAAGCCCCCCCCCCCTTCCCTGAAGTCAGTGCTCTAGCTGACTGCAGGGGAATCCAGTTCCGGGACCGGAGGAGAGCCAAGTTTGCGTTATTGGAAAAGAAATCCTTCACTGGAACGGGCTTCTACATGTGCTTGGTTTGCAAGCACACTTATAAGACCGTTCCAGTGAAGGATTTCTTTTTCAATATCTCAATCTTGGCTCTGCTGCAGAGCCGCCGGCTGGTCCCAGGAGTGGATTCCCCTGCAGTCAGCTAGAGTGCTGATGTCAGGGGAGGTTGGAACTGTAACAACGATTATCTCTCAAATCATAAAGGTTTGAGAGATGAGACCGGGGGCATTAAGTTTCAGTTTTTAATAGCTACAAAATAAACATTTATAAAATGTATCTATTACTATCCCTTTAAATGGAAAGTCAACAAAACAATCATTAGTCCTTATATCATAAAAACCTGTTTTTGCACTCTAATAATTTTAGAGGCATTCCCTAGAAGTTTGTTTTAGTTGATAGTAGAAAAACTATAAACATACATTTTGTAATTTATTTTTTTCCATAATGTTATTTTACAGTTAATCCCCAAAGCAAAATAAAGGACAGGTCAACAGAATCATACAAGGCCTTGCAATATGTCTGAGTAGGGTGACCAGATCCTTTTTAGAGAAGGACACATGGAACACATTTGCTGCAGGGCTTGAGTGGTTAATTAGGTTGAAATGGTTACCATTTAGCAATACAGCATGTATCTTTTAACCATTTGAGTGCCAGAGGGGTACGCAACGCATTGCAAAGCAATAAGTTGCATACCACTCTGGCACTAAAGGGTTAAAGGATGATCTGACAACCCTTATTTCAAAGGATTGGTGCATAACAGGAGTCTACTGGTCCCCACCCCACCACCACATGGTCTGGAGGAAGTTGGAATAATGAGTACCAGCACAGACTGTAATTAAAGTCCTAGATCAGTACCAAGGTGCAAGCTGCCACCAGAGGATCTTCTGCATTTAAGGGTTAAAATGCCTATTTAGCTCGATACATACTTTTGTTTGCTTTTGCTCAGTTGGTTTGCTCCAGCATGAAACCACATTTCCCATGTACATCAGGCAATTCGTTGAGCCTGCATAGGTAACCTTTTTCCAGCAGGGGGAAGCATCTTCCTTGTATAAATCCAATTCTTGTTTAAGCACAATGATTCCAAACACTGTTATTTGAGTGGACCAAGCTTATGGTGTAAAACTTTCTCA
This sequence comes from Rhinophrynus dorsalis, assembly GCA_037306005.1. Lineage (NCBI taxonomy): Eukaryota > Metazoa > Chordata > Amphibia > Anura > Rhinophrynidae > Rhinophrynus > Rhinophrynus dorsalis. The sequence continues at coordinate 207,592,334 of CM074725.1, read as the reverse complement.
AATGCTTTTGTTGTGTTAGTTTTTCTTAACGTGTTTCACAGGCATTTTTAATTTCCCATTTACCCACTGCTTTTAAAATTTTCCCATGGAGTGTGAACCTTTGGCACCCAAAATATTAAAAGGTTGGAACCACCTTTTTAGGATTATGGGGTTGGCCCATTTAACCTCTTACAACTAATTCAAGAGTGAACAATATCCATCTGTCTGCCTGCAAATATTTATATCATATCAATAACGTGATATTTTTGTGTCAATATTTGTCACCTGATGTAGAGGTAAGTTTTTATTTGAAAGGATAGGTGGGACATCAAACACTTGTTATACCATACATATATACTAGCAATACTGGCACAGCATTGCCCATGCGGTTTAAGGGATAGTAATGTCCAGTAAGAATTTTATTTTGTATTGTAGATTAAAAAAAATATATATGTGCACCAAATCCCATCTCTCAAACCTTTACGGTTTGAGAGATATTCGCTGATAAAGTTCCCCTCTCTCCCTCCCCTTCTCCTGACGTCAGCGCTGTGCTGACAACAGAAGATCTTGGTCCTGGGACCAGCTGGCAGCTCTTCAAGGGATAGTAATGTTTCATAATAAAAGCAACTTTAATTAATCATCATAGTATCTGGACTTTGGAGAGTGTTATTTCAATTCTGTCAGAGTTGTAGTACAAGAGTAATTCAATGATAAAGTGTCCCCCTCCCGCTCCTTTTACTGATGTAACACTGCTCAGCCAGAGCAGAAGGGAGGTCCCCAGGCTGATTGCAGAGAGGGACAATCTTCAATTAAGATAAGGGAAAAAGCTGAAAAACTAGTCAAGGGGGGCAGGGCTTTCATTGTTTTCATAGTAAGAAGATTGTCCCCTGCTGTTATCTGTCTGGTCTATGGACTGCATTCCACATCTGAGAAGAGATTGTTTACACTAGGTAAAAGGGGCGGGAGGGGAAACTTTGTTTGTGAATATCTCCCAAACCATAAAGGTTTGAGAGATAAGACTTTTATTGTTCTTCATGTTTTTTTAATGCCTACAAAATAAAATAAAGATAAAACAAGGTATTACTATCCCTTTCAGCAGAGCCGAAATAGCATTATTTAAAAAGAATGACTTCATTGGAACAGTCTACAAAGTCTGCCTGGTTTGCAAGCACACTTCCTAGATTGTTCCAATGAAGTAGTTATTTTTAAATAACACTATTTCGGCTCTGCTGAAGAGCCTCCCCGTGTTGGCTGACTCGGATCTCCTGCTGTCAGCTTTACAGCTGATATCAGGAGAAGGAGAGGGAGGGGGGAACTTTAGCAGCGAATATCTCTCAAACCATAAAGTTTTGAGAGATGAGATTTGCTGCACATTATGCATTTTTTAAAATTTACAATACAAAATAAAATTATTACTGGACATTACTATCCCTTTAATATAAAAGACTGCATTGATGAGTGGCTTGTTGAATTTTCAGCGATTAGTCCTTTCAACTCCAAAAACATGTGCAACGCATTGCATAGCACTGTTACACATCCCTCCATCTGTGAATGTGTGTGTTTGAGCAACAGTATGAGTGAGCATGTGTATGAGTGACCGTGTGTGTGTGAATGGGTGAGTGTGTTTGAGCAACAGCGTGCGAGCTCTTGTGTGTATTACCAATAGTGTATTGCCTATAGCATTGTGCATTCTGTGCATTGAGCATAGTGTTTTTCCTATACAGTTTGCTCTATTGCACATAGCATTTGGCGTTTCGTGTATAGCATTGTGTATTTAACAGTTGTTAATTTTAAACTCTCAAAACACTCCAGATTCAAGCTATAATAGCGTTTGAAAGCTTCTTCCAGTAGTTGGAGTACATTTATTTATTTTCTTCTCATCGTGGAAATATCCCATAAGTTTTTCTGTCCCTAAATCCATGAACTTTTCAACATATTACATTGAATAACATGACTCCATAAAGAACTGCAATGTTATTTTTAGTGACGATACTGCAGAGTAACTGTAATGACCATTTGAATGTTGGCATCATACAATAATTTAGCATCCTGATCATTGCACAAATTGCTTATGTTCAAGCAAAATGGAGATTTGCATTTTTCCCTAAGCAATTTCAATTAAGAAAATGTATCAATGTGGTTCCAGAAATCACCATGTATTTTTTATTAACCTTTTTAACAGCCAGAGTGTGGGCAACTCATTAAGAAGCAATGTGTTGCTCGTCCCCTTACTCTGAAAGCATTAATACAGGGGTAGGCAACATTTTACTCTCCAGAAACCAAGACGCGCAACAAGCACAGACAGAGAACAAAACGTGGTAGTTGGATCTAGGGGATGGTGCCATCTCAGATGCTGCTCAGTCAGTTTTACCTTCCTTTTACCATTAAACATAAAGCATTTCCATATTCATGTATGTCTGGTTAGAGTTGTCAGATCATCCCTTTAAGAGGGAACACAAATGGAAAATGCATTCTGCTTTGCTACATGTGACCCATTGCAACAGAGTAATGATCACTGCAACGTTCATTTTACATTTTTCCCTGTTTCAAGGGACAATCTGACAATTCCAAGTTTGGTCCTACTCAGAGACATTCTGGTGTTGAAATATCCGATAAATCTTCTCTGCAGGGAGATATTCACGACCCCCGACACCACACACACACACACACACACTCTCTCTCTCTTCAGTGAGGTGCAGCTGATTCGGCCTGGAATACCCTTCCATTTATGGAGACTAGGGGAAAAAAACACATACACAAACAAGGTTGACAAGTAGACACCTAAAATTAATAAAACTGGGCATGGTACCCTTCAGGTATTGCTCAGTCATATTTTTAACTCCCTTGTGCATTAATGACAATACATTTCTATATTAATGTTTGGCCAGTCTTTACTTTAACCTAGAGGGAATCAGATGTACCTCACTAACAAGGCCCACTATAATGTAAGTCTGGCGTTTTGCTGTTTCTTTAGTGCAGGGAAGATTTGCCTGACATGTTGATGCTGGACCTTCTGTGAGTGGGATTAGACCAATTTGAATATGGACATTTCTCCTCTGTAATTGCTCAAGGGAGCAGCACCTGAAGGGGGACACTTCATCCCCAAGAAACAACTACTAACTTTTATTAGTTTTCAGGGTTTTTTTGTGACCTTTGGCAACCCAGCGGTTGGTGACTACAATTCCCATGGTGTAGTGTTTATAAAATATGAATTGTGGTATAGTTGTCTTCTGAGGAAGGAAGGAAGGTTTTAGTGTCTCATCCTCTGAAAAACAACAACAAATCATTGATCTACTGAGGAAAAGTTACAATAACAAACAATGAAGTATGTTTGCTTGTTTCTCTTGGAGGAGCACACAATGTTAACTAAACCGTAATCCTGTTTACAGTAAGAGGTGCAGTGTAGGGGTTATGGTGGAAGAGATGTGTTTATCAGGAAGTGCTTGCAGTATTGCCTGTCCTCATCTCTGTGAAAGTGCAGCCAACACAAAGTCCTGTTATTAGCACAAATTAGGGTTGCCTCCTTTGCTTTTAAAAAAATACCGGCCATGGCACTCCCTCCATAGATTTAACATTGGACAGAAGCCAATTTTTTACCGGCCTGCTGGTAAAATACCGGCTGGGTGGCAACACTAGCACAGATCCTGATATATTTGTTCAAATCAGAACCTGCTCCCGCTTAATAGTAACATATTCTGGACTTAACATGAACTTATCACCTTGATTTCACAATTGCATATTTAAAAAAAAAAAAAATTAAAAACTACCTCCAGGGGGAGATGCACGAAAGGGCGATGTTAAGGCAATGTGTTTGTGGTAATGTGGGGTGAGAATATCGCCATGTGGATACAGACACACACACCGTCATATGCACTAAGAATTAAATAGGCAAGGGAAAGGGGAGATAATTTAATCATTAACACGCAGGGTTGTTACACTGTTGGTGATGTGTAAGGGATGCCGTCCTTACACACAGTCAACAGAAATACAACCCTGAACTCTGAGAACGTCCTCTCTGGTCCCCACGTTCCCACTTGTGGAGGGGAGAGGATGCGCTCAGACTTCAGCACTATGAACAGCATCGCTCCCTAAACCTTTCAGTGCCATAGGGAAATGCATTGCACAGAGCTGTGACAGTGAAAGGGTCAAGATTAGGATTAAAAAAAAATCCTTTTATTCCCTTGTAACCTAGTAGAGTTATTCCCATCTTTCAGCACCCGCCGTAAAAAAAATTAACTGAACCTTTGTTTCGCAAACCTTATTAAACATCCTATCCTATAACATAAAAGGCCAGATGTATGTTTGTCCGATGCAGTCATGCTCAGTAAAGACTGCTTGAACGTCAGATGCAGTCATGTGCCGTAGAGACTGCCCGAATGTCTGATGCAGTCATGTGCAGTAGAGACTGCCCGAACATCCAATGTAGTCATGTGCAGTAGAGACTGCCCGAATGTCCGATGCAGTCATGTGCAGTAGAGACTAACTGAACGTCCAATGTAGCCATGCTCAGTAAACACTGCCCGAATGTCTGATGCAGTCATGTGCAGTACAGACTGCCCAAATGTCTGATGCGGTCATGTGCATTACAGACTGCCCAAACGTCCTGTGCAGTCATGTGCTGTAGAGACTGTCTGAATGCAGGAACGCAGGCGCTGGGAGCCAGTGTACATGGCCTTTTACACTACTATATATATATATATATATATATATATATATATATATATATATATATATATATATATATAGTACAAAGAAGGGCTGCAGCACTCACAGGACTTAATAAAGGGCTACTTTAATAAAAATTAAGTCAACGTTTCGGCCAGAGTGGGCATTCGGGCTGTCTCTATTGCACATGACTGCATCGGACATTCGGGCAGTCTCTACTGCGTGTGACTGCATCGGACAAACATACATCTGGCCTTTTATATTAGGATATATATACAGTACATAGAAGGGCTGCAGCACTCACAGGACTTAATAAAGGGTTACTTTATAAAATATTAAGTCAACCTTTTGGCCATGCCACAGCACCCAGGCATTTCCTAATCTCTGAAAGTGAGTTGTGCTTCCATCCACAACTGTATATATATATATATATATATATATATATATAGATATATAGATATAGTATATGTAAAATGTTTTTGGGTTTTTTGCTGATAAAATTCAGTTACTCCAACTGCTATAAATGTCTCATTCAAAGTAATTTAAGTAACTGCAATTCAAACCTGATGACCAGACCAACGGCTGCCTGGAGATGATGCAAGCTGTAGTTTCCAAGAGCTGGAGAGCCATAGGTTGTCTGCCCATGATCTAACATATACAAGGAGTGTCCCGTTTCCTACTGAACTATATATAGATTGTGTTGTTTGGTAGAAGTTAAAAATAATTAAAAATAAATAGTTTGCCTATTTCCTTTCTTCCTATGACCTACATTTTATGTTTTTACAGCTGCACCCAGATACTGATATTATTGGCGAGCTCAAACATTGAGGTTTAACAAAAAAGTTTTAGAAAAAAGCAACTCCAAATTCATTTTCCTTTTTTTTTTTTCTTTTCTTTCTGAGACTGATCCTTTGATCTCATTACAAGTTAGACGCTCCTGGCTCTTTATTTTACACAGTGTAAGTAGCAGACACAGTGAATACCCAATGGGCTTTCAGGTCCTGTCTGCACTGACAGCTGTAAAACTTATTAGAAAGTGGCAAAAAGGAAAAATCACTTCTACAAATATTTGCAAGTACAGTTTTGGACTGAGAATATAGTTGAATTCCAACATTACTTGAGTTTTATAAAAGAGACCTAGGAGCTTTATTCACAAAAGAAAACAGGGGTGATTCTGTAGCAAACTAACTGCACCATAGGGCAGAAATAAATCTTCCCATATTTAAGCGTTTTAACCCCTATGAATGCTGGAGTGATCCCCAGCCCATTGTGAAGCAATGTGTTGGAGACCTTTTTGTATTTAGAGCAATGGAAATTTGAGTAATGTCATCTCTTCAGCGTTACAGGTCACATAAGGCAGTTCATGGACATACTTGTGATCTCCAAGATCGGCCCTGGTGACTACGGCTTTTGCAGTTCACTACAGGGACTCCGGGGATAGAGGCCGATTCTCCGGTAGTGGGGAGTTTCTTATGAAACTCTGCCCACTTCTCCTCCTTCTCACCCTGTTCTGCCCACTTCCCACTCACTTCTCCTCCTTCCTACCCTGTTCTGCCCACTTCCAACCCACTTCTCCTCCTTCCCACCCTGTTCTATCCAATTTCCGCCTACTTCTTCTCCTTTCCACCATGTTCTGCCAACTTACCGCTCACTTCTCCTCCTTCCCACCCTGTTCTGCCCACTTACCACCACTTCTCCTCCTTCCTACCTTGTTCTGCCCACTTACTGCCACTTCTCCTCCTTCCTACCCTGTTCTGCCCACTTCCCATCCACTTTATTTCACATTCTGTTAAGCCCCACCCCCACCTGTGATTAAGCTCCACCCCATTGCGACAGAAATAGCGTCATTTATATCTCCAAGCTGCACCACTTGAGCCCCCTCCGCAAATTCTAGAAAAAGTTCCCAGGTATGGTACAGGAGTGCATATACATCAATAGCATTAGAAAACCAGTAGATAATTTCACCATTATCTAGGACCAGTAGAGGATTACACTATCAGATGATAACAGAAGAGCATTACATCAGACCATCAGTGCGTGTGTGTTTGTATATGCGTGTTTATGTAACACATCATACCCCCGCACACCACCACACACTACCACAAACCCCCCATGTACCCCCTACTACCACAACATACACGTACATACCCGCACACACCACCACCCATACTACCGCATAACGCCACATACACCCACATACCCCCAAGTTCTGTCCCATACACCCAAATACCCCATCATACCCCCTGCACACCAGCACACACTACCACATACCTCCACATACTACATAATTCCCCCACACACATTACCACATACCTCCACATCCTATATAATAATTCCCCCACACACATTACCACATACCTCCACATACTACATAATTCCCCCACACACCACCACACACATTACCACATACCTCCACATCCTATATAATAATTCCCCCACACACCACCACACACATTACCACATACCTCCACATACTACATAATTCCCCCACACACATTACCACATACCTCCACATACTACATAATTCGCCCACACACCACCACACACATTACCACATACCTCCACATACTACATAATTCCCCCACACACCACCACACACATTACCACATACCTCCACATACTACATAATTCCCCCACACACCACCATACACATTACCACATACCTCCACATACTCCACACATCATCACATACCCTGTGATACCCCCCACACCAACACACACTACCACATACTCCAAATACTCCATCATACCCCACATACTACCACATACCTCCGCATACCCTCCACATACCACCATACCTGGGAACTCTCTGGATTTGCCGTGGAGACTCCACTTTTCAGACTGAATGACTGGGTGTCCGGGGACAGAGGCTGATTCTCCTCTCCAGTGGTGGTGAGATTCTTCTCCTTTCCATCTGGTTCTGCCCACTTCCCACCCACTTTATGACACACAGCTAAGTAAGTCACACCCACCAGATTTAGCCCCAGCCCTTTATGACATGAATCACATCATTGACATCCTCTCTCTGGCAGCACATGAGCCATCTTAAAGAGGAGACCTTCCCAGGTACATATACCACAACATGCCCCCACCAACTCCACACACCATTACACCCCCCATGCACCCACATGACACATACCACAACATACCGCAACATACACCCACATACTACCACATACACCCACATACCACCATGTACCCTCCCATATCACTATGCACCACCACACAATAGAAGCTCAGTTTGTGAATGCAGCAGTGCTGAGCAGTAGAAGATGACTTAATTTCCCTTGAGGCAGATTGGAAAGCAAAAAAAAAAGAGGACAACCATTAAAACTTGAGAAGAAGAACTTTCCACTTAAACAAAGGCAGACATTTTTTTACAGTAAGGGCAGTAAAGTTGTGGAATTATTTGCCTCTGGATGCTGTGTTTGCAGTTTTCTAGCTCAGAACAATACTGAAAAGTATGACAGTTGGTTTCAAACATCAGACAGGACACTCTGTATGTATACAGTGTATAGACGTGTCATGTGATATAGTTACTGGCTATGGGACAGAACATACTGTATGCAGTATATGGATGTGTCATGTGATCCAGTTACTGGCTATCGGACAGGACATACTGTATGCAGTATATGGATGTGTCATGTGATCCAGTTACTGGCTATCGGACAGGACATACTGTATGCAGTATATGGATGTGTCATGTGATCCAGTTACTGGCTATCGGACAGGACATACTGTATGCAGTATATGGATGTGTCATGTGATCCAGTTACTGGCTATCGGACAGGACACACTGTATGCAGTATATAGATGTGTCATGTGATCCAGTTACTGGCTATCAGACAGGATGCACTGTTTGTATATAGTATGTAGATATGTCATCTGATCCAGTTACTGGTTATCTGACAAAACACACTGTATGGATACAGTATATAAAGGTTTAATCTGATACAGTTACTGGCTATTGGACAGGACACACTGTATGTGATACAGTTACTGACTGGCTACTAGCTGGATAAAGAATGGATGTCTGTGTTAAAATTACTGTTTAACTGTCAGTACAAAAATTCAAAACTACTGAGATTCCACAGGACCTTATTACCCAGGCTACATACACAGAACACAATATTTAGCCAAAGAGAATCCCACTCTCTTTGTGTCAGTTTATTCTGACCTTTCTCTGCTACTGACCCAAAATGCAGCACTGTAGTCAGGTAATGCACGTGATTACTGTACCAGGAATCCATGCTATATATCTGGTAAGAGACACAACAGGGACATTATCACATACATTAGATTTAGATTTTAACCCTACTATACCAAGTTTTGACCGATGAGGATATCTATGATCAGTGACACAACTGATTCATATTTATGTTAGCCATTTTTATTTCAAATAATAGATTCTGAGATATTTATTATTATTAGTAGTAGTAGCTTTATTTATTTGTCAGTTTACGTATTAACTAGCACTTGCCAGTAGGAAGTGGCAGTTGGTAATGTAGAGCAATGTGGAATATTTGGATCTGGCAGGCATGCCTGGCAGATTTGCACAAACCGAGAAATAAATAAAACTAAAATCTTAGAAACTACTGTTTTAAATAAAAATGTCTAAGAAATATTGGTGATTTTGAGAGTTTTTTTTCAAAATCATCTACATATTTGTTACAAAATGAGAGTTTCACTTTAATATGTTGGCAAATTGCCTTTACTTGTATTATATTTATTCTATCTCTATTCCAGTTTTAAGAGTTCCTGACAGAGAGCTCTCTGGAAAAAGAGATCCAGGAAGCTCACTGTCAGGAACATAAAAGTGTAAAAAAAAACCAAAAAAACAAAAAACAAAAAAATTAGGTAAATATGAAAGTAAAATTAGGGGAAAAACCCGACTTTACATATTGTACCCCTGCAGAATATGTAATATCAAGAAGTAAGCTTACTACCATATTAATTAACCCCTTAACGACCCTTGACGGTCATAGTACGTCATGGATCGATCTGAGTTAACGAGCCATGACGTACTATGACCGTCATGGAATTCCGGGCTTCCCCCGCGGCTGCACACCGTTCGGGGAATCCGGGACCAGAATTTGAAAAAAAAAAATGCTCCATGGTCCTTAAGTGTCCACGCCGCGCCAATCGGCCGGTCGTTAAGGGGTTAATAGTTTGGACATGTGACCTTATTCAGCTAGCTAAAGAGGTGCTATTCTGGAGGAAACCCAATGTACCCTAGATTTAGATGGCGTTTTTAACCCCTTAAATGCTAGAGAGGTATCCAGCACATTATTTGGCTGTCTAGATTTCAGTGGGATAAATATCCAATTGAAATCCATAGGGATTTTCAGAATATTTCATTTCAAACATATGGTGCAGTTGGTTTGCTCCAGAATTATTACACAGACAGATGCTGATTCATTTACTGGTATAACTGTCAGCATATATGAACAATTCAAATGCACCAAAGTTCCACATATAGAACCTTATTACTCAGGTATATAAGATGAACACAGCAGTGTATCCAGAGAATCCCATCACTTGGTGTCAGTTGCTTCTGATCTCACTCCTGCTACTGCCCCCAAATGCAGCAGATTAACCACCAGATAATGCACGTGAACACTGTACCGGGGATCCAGCCTGTATCAGGTGAGAGGCAGATTAGGGAAATGGACCTAATAGTAATATTGGATGGGAGGGAGGGATACTGCTCCTACCAGATCTAGGGCCACACTCAGCAAATTATACAGTAGCAATTCTGGCCTGGGGCAAATCATCTGCACTATAAATACTCCCACTGATATGGATGGGATTTTTAACCTCTTGAATGTATAAGAGGTCTTAGTAGTGTACAAAAAAATGCGTTGTAGACCTCTATAGCATTCAAGGAGTTAAAAGCCCCTTGAAATCAATGTGAATCTTCATTTGTTTTCTCTACTGCAGTTGGCTTGCTCCAGAACACCTCTATACATACGATTCACAGTCACCTACTGTGGACACTGGCAGTTATTCCTTGGATACGTTTGCACTGCATTTAGTGTAACTGTCAGTACAACTGAACAATTCAAATGCACCAAAGTTCCACATACAGATCCTTATTACTCAGGTATCTAAGATGAACACAGCAGTGTATCCAGAGAATCCCATCACTTGGTGTCAGTTGCTTCTTATCTCACTCCTGCTACTGCCCCCAAATGCATCAGATTAACCAGATAATGCACGTGAGCACTGTACCGGGGATCCAGCCTGTATCAGGTGAGAGGCAGATTAGGGAAATGGACATAATAGTAACATTCGATGGGAGGGCGGGAGGGATACTGCATACCTCCCAAGTGTCCCTCTTTAGGAGGGACAGTCCCTCTTTTAGACCCAAATCCATCTGTCCCTCTTTCCCACCATCAGTATATGTGTATTTATACATTAGTCTGTGTAAATAAAACACTTTATTGATCTAAATCATGTATTAGGTTACACATGGAGGTATCAAAAGGTCATGAAATAGCATAAAAATTCTCAGTAATGCTCTGCCCACAGGCAACGTCCCCAGCAACACCCCCTAAAACTCAATTGTCCCTCTTTGTCAGTTTGAAATGTTGGGAGGTATGATACTGCTCCTACCAGATCTAGCGCCATACTCAGAAAGTTATACAGTCATCCTGGCCTGGGTCAAATCAACTGCACCATAAAGAGAAAATAAATACTCCCACTGATTTAGATGGGGCTTTTAACCTCTTGCATGCTGGAGAGATATTTGTAGCATTGCCAAGCTATGCACTGGAGACCTCTATAGCATTCCAGTAGTTAAAAGCCCCATTGAAATCAATCTGAATGTTCATATGTTTTTCTATATTGCGATTGGTTTGCTCCAGAATTGTACTTTTTTACCTTATTGAAAACAGCCTGTAAATCTCCCAAAATATGTGGCATCTTCTAACTAAAACCTTGGTGTCAGCTGCTTCTGCTACTGCCTCCAAATGCATCAGATTAACCAGATAATGCACGTGAATACTTCTCCTACCAGACCTAGGGCCATAACAGATAATGCACGTGAATACTTCTCCTACCAGACCTAGGGCCATAGCAGATAATGCACGTGAATACTTCTCCTACCAGACCTAGGGCCATAGCAGATAATGCACGTGAATACTGCTCCTTCCAGACCTAGGACCAAAGCAGATAATGCACATGAATACTGCTCCTACCAGACCTAGGGCCATAACAGATAATGCACGTGAATACTGCTCCTACCAGACCTAGGGCCATAGCAGATAATGCACGTGAATACTGCTCCTACCAGACCTAGGGCCATAGCAGATAATGCACGTGAATACTGCTCCTACCAGACCTAGGGCCATAGCAGATAATGCACGTGAATACTGCTCCTACCAGACCTAGGGCCATAGCAGATAATGCACGTGAATACTGCTCCTACCAGACCTAGGGCCAAAGCAGATAATGCACGTGAATACTGCTCCTACCAGACCTAGGGCCAAAGCAGATAATGCACGTGAATACTGCTCCTACCAGACCTAGGGCCATAGCAGATAATGCACGTGAATACTGCTCCTACCAGACCTAGGGCCAAAGCAGATAATGCACGTGAATACTGCTCCTACCGGACCTAGGGCCATAACAGATAATGCACGTGAATACTGCTCCTACCAGACCTAGGGCCATAGCAGATAATGCACGTGAATACTGCTCCTACCGGACCTAGGGCCATAGCAGATAATGCACGTGAATACTGCTCCTACCAGACCTAGGGCCATAGCAGATAATGCACGTGAATACTGCTCCTACCAGACCTAGGGCCAAAGCAGATAATGCACGTGAATACTGCTCCTACCAGACCTAGGGCCATAGCAGATAATGCACGTGAATACTGCTCCTACCAGACCTAGGGCCATAGCAGATAATGCACGTGAATACTGCTCCTACCGGACCTAGGGCCATAGCAGATAATGCACGTGAATACTGCTCCTACCGGACCTAGGGCCATAGCAGATAATGCACGTGAATACTGCTCCTACCGGACCTAGGGCCACAGCAGATAATGCACGTGAATACTGCTCCTACCAGACCTAGGGCCATAACAGATAATGCACGTGAATACTTCTCCTACCAGACCTAGGGCCATAGCAGATAATGCACGTGAATACTTCTCCTACCAGACCTAGGGCCATAGCAGATAATGCACGTGAATACTGCTCCTTCCAGACCTAGGACCAAAGCAGATAATGCACATGAATACTGCTCCTACCAGACCTAGGGCCATAACAGATAATGCACGTGAATACTGCTCCTACCAGACCTAGGGCCATAGCAGATAATGCACGTGAATACTGCTCCTACCAGACCTAGGGCCATAGCAGATAATGCACGTGAATACTGCTCCTACCAGACCTAGGGCCATAGCAGATAATGCACGTGAATACTGCTCCTACCAGACCTAGGGCCATAGCAGATAATGCACGTGAATACTGCTCCTACCAGACCTAGGGCCAAAGCAGATAATGCACGTGAATACTGCTCCTACCAGACCTAGGGCCAAAGCAGATAATGCACGTGAATACTGCTCCTACCAGACCTAGGGCCATAGCAGATAATGCACGTGAATACTGCTCCTACCAGACCTAGGGCCAAAGCAGATAATGCACGTGAATACTGCTCCTACCGGACCTAGGGCCATAACAGATAATGCACGTGAATACTGCTCCTACCAGACCTAGGGCCATAGCAGATAATGCACGTGAATACTGCTCCTACCGGACCTAGGGCCATAGCAGATAATGCACGTGAATACTGCTCCTACCAGACCTAGGGCCATAGCAGATAATGCACGTGAATACTGCTCCTACCAGACCTAGGGCCAAAGCAGATAATGCACGTGAATACTGCTCCTACCAGACCTAGGGCCATAGCAGATAATGCACGTGAATACTGCTCCTACCAGACCTAGGGCCATAGCAGATAATGCACGTGAATACTGCTCCTACCGGACCTAGGGCCATAGCAGATAATGCACGTGAATACTGCTCCTACCGGACCTAGGACCATAGCAGATAATGCACGTGAATACTGCTCCTACCGGACCTAGGGCCACAGCAGATAATGCACGTGAATACTGCTCCTACCAGACCTAGGGCCATAACAGATAATGCACGTGAATACTGCTCCTACCAGACCTAGGGCCATAGCAGATAATGCACGTGAATACTGCTCCTACCGGACCTAGGGCCATAGCAGATAATGCACGTGAATACTGCTCCTACCGGACCTAGGGCCATAACAGATAATGCACGTGAATACTGCTCCTATCGGACCTAGGGCCAAAGCAGATAATGCACGTGAATACTGCTCCTACCAGACCTAGGGCCATAGCAGATAATGCACGTGAATACTGCTCCTACCAGACCTAGGGCCATAGCAGATAATGCACGTGAATACTGCTCCTACCAGACCTAGGACCATAGCAGATAATGCACGTGAATACTGCTCCTACCAGACCTAGGGCCATAGCAGATAATGCACGTGAATACTGCTCCTACCAGACCTAGGGCCATAGCAGATAATGCACGTGAATACTGCTCCTACCAGACCTAGGGCCAAAGCAGATAATGCATGTGAATACTGCTCCTACCAGACCTAGGGCCATAGCAGATAATGCACGTGAATACTGCTCCTACCAGACCTAGGGCCATAACAGATAATGCACGTGAATACTGCTCCTACCAGACCTAGGGCCATAGCAGATAATGCACGTGAATACTGCTCCTACCAGACCTAGGGCCAAAGCAGATAATGCACGTGAATACTGCTCCTACCAGACCTAGGGCCAAAGCAGATAATGCACGTGAATACTGCTCCTACCAGACCTAGGGCCATAGCAGATAATGCACATGAATACTGCTCCTACCAGACCTAGGGCCATAGCAGATAATGCACGTGAATACTGCTCCTACCAGACCTAGGGCCATAGCAGATAATGCACGTGAATACTGCTCCTACCAGACCTAGGGCCATAACAGATAATGCACGTGAATACTGCTCCTACCGGACCTAGGGCCAAAGCAGATAATGCACGTGAATACTGCTCCTACCAGACCTAGGGCCATAGCAGATAATGCACGTGAATACTGCTCCTACCAGACCTAGGGCCATAGCAGGTAATGCACGTGAAAACTGCTCCTATCAGACCTAGGGCCATAGCAGGTAATGCACGTGAATACTGCTCCTACCAGACCTAGGGCCATAACAGATAATGCACGTGAATACTGCTCCTACCAGACCTAGGGCCATAACAGATAATGCACGTGAATACTGCTCCTACCAGACCTAGGGCCATAGCAGGTAATGCACGTGAATACTGCTCCTACCAGACCTAGGGCCATATTCAGAAAGCCAAACAGAAGTAATTCTGGCCTGGGCAAACCAACTGCATTATAAAGAGAGATTAAACACTCCCACTGAGTTAGATGGGACTTTTAACCTATTGAATGCTGGAGAGGTCTTCATAGATTTGCAAGATATGAGCTGGAGACCTCTATAGCATTCAAGAAGTTAAAAGCCCTGTTGAAATCAATGTGACCCCTAATCCCCAGAAAAAATGTGGCATCTTCTAACTAAAACCTGTATCCCCTAAACTGAGATTCCCTAGCCAATCACACAACAGTCTCCTGAGTCTGCAGTTGCCTCTATTCATACGATTCACAGTCACCTACTGTGGACATTGACAGTTATTCCTAGTATACATTTGCATTATATTTACTGTCAGAATATCTGAACAATTCAAATTACACCAAAGTTCCATATATAGAACCTTATTACTCAGGTATCTAAGATAAACACAGTAGTGTATCCAGAGAAAATCCCATCACTTGGTGTCAGTTGCTTCTGATCTTGCTCCTGCTACTGCCCCCAGATGCCTCAGATTAACCACATAATGCACGTCATAACTGTACCGGGGATCCAAATCCTTGCTAACCTCCTCTTCATGTGACCAAAAAACTTTGTCCAAATTTTATAAACTGATCTCCTCAAATAACTTCAGATATCTTCCACCTTACACTGCTGCTTGGAGGGATGACCTGACATCAGAGTCTCTTTCCAGTGAGGACACTTAGAAGAAGATCTTCAAATAAGCTACTCATTTGCCCAGGGACACCCCTTCTCAGGAAAGAAATTTCAAACTGTTGTCATGTTGGTACATGACACCCTTGATACTAGAAGAAATGTACAGGGAAGTCTGAGATGACTGCTGGCTATGTGGCAATCCTGGATGTAGGTGACCAGTGGTGGAAATGCTCACTTGTGCAGCAGTACTGGTCACAAGTCGCAACTAAATTAGAACACATTCCAGGCATCCCCCATTCTTTTGTTATTTTCCCATCACCCTCAATTTCCACACTAGAAGTTTCCATTATTATTTTTTTATTATCAGTGGCCAGATTGAAATCCCTGACCATTGGAGACAGCCATCCATTCTCCCTCTCTCAAAATGTTTTTCTAGAATCAACAAATATAGAGATATTGAGAGTCTTTATGCTATTCAATCGCATGCCCTTAAAACGCAGAGAGATTTTGTCACCCCGGGAAAATTCCCAAATTGCCAAAGAGTAGCAGCAGTAACACCTCACTGAACTCAGGATGTTCTAGCCATCCTCTCACCCCTTCACTTTTGGCTACTAGGACATTTCAGGGTTGCCCATCCTCCCCTCACTCACTCTTCCTCTCCCCTTTCTCTCACACACCTCTCTACCTCCTATATTATACCGCCTATCCTCATGTGTTTTCTACTTCCTCTTTCTGTTCTCTAACCACTACTACTTTAATCTCTCTGTTCACTATTCTTTCCACTCACATGACAATGCTGATATTCTATGCGTCATATGCTGGCAATCCTGCGGATTCTGCTACTCCATAATACAGTTGAGAACCCCCGTCTCAGGGTTCACATATGTAACATACTTTGATTCAGAAACTGTAGAAATGGATATTTCCAGCAATTAGTTTTATGTGTCTTCAGTGTTGTTCTTCTACTATCATTTTCTGTATTGTTATACAATGAATCTGTCCTTTTGCTTTACCTCAAAAAAATGTTAATAAATATATATATATTTCCTGTGCCTCCAGGTGCATCTATGAAGAAGAGTCCTCACTTTGTGTGTGCTATGTTTTGCAAGATTGTATGATAGACAATATATTTTTTTTGATTGAGTAAAGGTTCATTACACATGCTATAGTTATGTAGGTCTTGGATTTTGTAACTAGTGTAAAAGCCCGTGTACATGGGCCAAGGTCCAGGTGATGTTAACCCTTTGACTGCCAGAGTGGTACGCAACGCATTGCTTTACACTCAAAGGGTTAAGAGGCCGGTCCTTCTCTGCATACTTGCACTTGATGCCAGGGCCGGATTTACATGTCAGGAGCCTGTAGGCACAGATATCTGAAGTGCGCCCCCTCCGGCCATCTCCACAATGCTCCAAATCTCCATATTGCCCTCACATTGCCCCCGAACACCATCACATTGCACCCCATCAGCTCCACATTGCACTCCATCAGCTCCACATTGCCCTCATATTGCTCCATCATCTCAACATTGACCCCATCAGCTCCATTGACCCCATCAGCTCCCCATTGCCCTCATATTGCCACATCATCTCAACATTGCCCTTACATTGCCCCCCATCAGCTCCACATTGACCCCATCAGCTCCACATTGCCCTCATATTGCCCCATCAGTTCCACATTGCCCCATTCAACTCCATATTGCCCCCCATCAGCTCCACATTGACCCCATCAGCTCCACATGGCCCTCATATTGCCCCATCAGCTCCACATTGCCCCATTCAACTCCATATTGCCCCCCATCAGCTCCACATTGCCCTTACAATGCTCCCCTTCGGCTCTAACTTGGCCCCACCATCTCCATGTTGCTCTCACATTGCCTCCCTCCCATTGTCCGTTTCCTGCCTCCCTAGCAGATCTGTCGTCTGTGCCTCCTTTGGCACAGTCAGTCCTGTAGTTACTGAAGTTCCCGCGCGGTCTCCTATTCAGGAATGCAGAGTGCTGGGAGATGATGTCATCTCCCAGCGCTCTGCATTCCTACAGAGCCGACGAGGGAGCTCAGCGCTTACAGGACTGTGCCAAAGGAGGCACAGACGACAGATCTGCTAGAGAGGTAGGAAATAGACAACGGGGGGGGGGGGTGCAATGTGAGGACAGCATGGAATGGGCGCCGGCGCAGCCAGCGAGGTGGCAATTTTTTTTTTTTTAAAGAATTAAAAAAAAAAAAAAAAATCCCATTGGCAGACGCCCCTCGGTGGTGTGTGCCTGTAGGCAGGTGCCTACTTTGCCTTATGGTAAATCCGGCCCTGCTTGATGCGGTCATGTACTGTAGAGACTGCCCGAACGCACAGAATGCTCCCAGCACAGAACTCCCAGCATTCTGTGCGTTTGGGCAGTCTCTACTGTGCATGACTGCATCGGATAAACATTCTAGCATTTTATTATATAGGATGTGTTTCTTTATAGTAGATAATATGTGATTGTTCATATTGTTTGTGTATTGGTGTAGGAAGGCCAAAGTCTGCAAGGATTTTGTTGCAAATGGAACTTAGTGTGGACGTTGTATAGTGTTTCATTGTAGAGGTCATCATTGAATGTTACAGTGGAGTCGTGTTCCTGCCATACTTTGGAAAGTATGTCTCGGCCCATGGCATTTTGATGATTTGTGTACAATTGAAGGGAATTAGAGACGTGACAAATCTTTACAAGTAAACAGAAGAGATGTCTTATTTTTTTAGGCGTTTCTCTAATAGCAGCTTCTGTTAGAGTGATATCCCAAAGGTTTTCATTTTCTAACAGATTGGAAACTTGACATGCTAAAGTATAAGTGCTCTATTTAATGTTGTCAATAGTTTTTAAGTCATTGAAACTTGTAGGTCCTTTGATGTGATTTAAAGGAGCTGTAAACTTTTTTTATGAAACATATGTTATAGAGCTTTTCCTGATGAGTAAAACAAGGGTACTCCCACAGCTGTCAGTTGTTTTATTCAATAGTTATAACAGTTCAAATAGCCAGGAAGTGAATTTACTGTGAGTTTATGTCATGAAAGTTCTAACTGACCACAAGAGGGCACTGCTAATGTAAAATCACACTGGTTTAAACAGTCATAACACTGGAAATATTCATATCTCAGCATTGGTAGTACTCATCAGATAACACCCTACAATATATATATTTTCATTAAAAAAGTTTACTGCTCCTTTAAAAGCATTCAAAGGCAATAGCATTCTATGTTGCATGGATGTACAGTGTAAACTCTTCCAAGTTTGTCTGAAGAGAAAACATTGGCATAGATATGTACAGGAGTTCCTCTTTTTTGTCATTAGAATTTGTGTAAGGATGTATTCCAAGTATAGTATGTTGGTACTTAGTAGTGTTTCAGCAAAAGCATTATTTTTACACAGGTCAAAAAATGCTAAAAGAGTTGATGGTGTTGGATTTTTTATAGAAATTCTGTGTTGTAAAGTATATGCATTGTTCATTTTCTAAATGAACTGCCAAACATTGAACACTAGGGTATCTAACGTGCCATACTGCTTCAGAAGTGGAAAATATCTGGCTAGTTGGTACTGTGGTATTCCATTTCCTTCTTTACAGATAGTAGACATAGCATGGTCAGATTCTTTGTTAATGTATTAATATACTAGTTACAAAGCCCGTATACACGGGCTGATGCAGAGCGGGGAACTCCGGGTGTCTCACAGCCTGTCTGTGCTCCCGGCTCCGGTGCAGCAGCGGAGGAGCTGGGTGACAGTTTGTCTGACAGTTTGTCACCCAGCCGCCTCCGCTGTTGCCCCGGAGCTGGGAGCACAGACAGACTGTCAGCCTTCCGGAGCTTTCCGTTCCGGATCATCCCATTCTGCGAGTCCCCACTGCGCATGTGCGGTTACGCACACAGTGAGCAACGCATTCTAGGACTTTATGCTATAGGATATTTCATGAATGTTACTGAATTACAGTACTCAGCGTTAATGTGTGCATTGAATGGTTTTGATAAAGGAAGGCAGTATGCACTACACAAGTGTTGTTAGTGATACAGTGTTTTTTGGTTTGTATTTCAAGCCACCATTGTCAGAGGGTCTGTGTCTGTATGTAGGGTGTCCGTCCTCAGAAGTGCGTGTGTGTGTATGTGGGTGTGTGTAAAGAAAATTGTTTGGGACAATTATTTGGGCATTTATTGTCTTTCATGCAAGGAGATTGTGGATTTTGTGTTTTGCATGGTCCATGGACCATGTTTTCTGTAATAATGATATTTAGTGTTGGATCTGGGTATGGGTTTGGAATCTCTGTGGAGATGAATGTGTCAATGTTGTTAGGTTGGATTTTTGGTTGTAGCCGTACAAGTATGTGTACATGTGGTGAACCTCTTTTCTGCCACTCAAATCCTAGAGCATTGGCTCCATAGAATTAAATAGTATTTGGAGAAGTGCAATTACTGGAGAAGTTATCACCTCTTTAACACACTTTAGTGCATAACCCCCCTTGTGTCTCCAAATATTTTGTGCTTTGTTATAAGGTTAATTAGGACTAAAACTTTTAATCTGAACACTAGCGCAATAATGTCATGTCGATATTTGGTTTTGGTTAGGCAGAAGGGCATTTTGGCTATCAGGCCATTTAGGGTTACATGTGAATGTTATGAATGAATGTGGACGTCCATAGTGCGTACATATATATTGCATGTGTTTTTTTTCATGCATTTAGCTTGGTCCTCTAGTGTATGATGATGGAAGAATTATAATTTAGCCTAGGGTATCTGGATCAGCATCATTTCTCTAGACTGTAAACTCTCACAAGCAGGGCACTCTGATCCTTTTGTTTCTATGTTACTTTTTAATGTTTAAAGTATAATAATTGGCTAGGGAATATTTTTATTGTATGTTCTTAAAGGGATAGTAATACGTAATATGTAACAAACATATATTGTAGGGTGATTCAAATTGTATAATTGAGAGAGGCCATGGATTTCTACGTGGCCTCCATATATGGAAGATCGGAACATGTATGAGTAGTACTGCTCAATACTGTGTCTGGGAATTAGATGTCAGTAATGTTAGTAATGGTGCTAGTGATTTACAATGTATTGTACTGCTCATTTTTGGTACATAGCATCATTGTACAAGGTTTGTTGTAATTAGTATTAAAAGCAATGGAATAAGCAATTTCCATTGAATGATGTATGTATGACGGTGTATTCTGTGGTGTGTGTGTGATGTGTTTTTTTTTGTGGAAATACTAACATATGATGGCTTCTCTGTTATGCTTTTTTTCTGTGTCATTGTGTTGTTCTGTGTAAGGGAAAATAAAGGAAACATTTATTAATTTGGATTTTTTTGTTGAGTTAACGAGTAGTAATATATATATATATATTATTGAAGTATATGGTGGATTATTTCTAGGTTAATGGTCAAATGATTATGGCTTTTATGACATAAGAAGAGAAAGATGAAATAAAGTACTCTACGATTAATTATTACTAAAGCTAATAACACTTCCATATCAAACATTTGACATACATGTGCTGTGTTAGACGACATGCGTTGTGGTACAGAATTACACTTAGGTTTGCAGTCAGGGGAGGGCTGGCAACTTGTGGCCTGGGGGGCAAATACAATCTACTGGCCCAATGTCCCATCACATCCCATTTAGTTAATTTTAATATTTGCATTAATGCTGTTAAGTAAGGCAAACAAGACCACATAGCTTACAGTTGAAATATGGCTAGTCTAGTGATACCATTGAGCTTTCAATTTAAGTACAGCTACATGACTGATACCATAGAGCTTACAAGGGAAATGGGTTATGCTGCTAGTGTAGCTCTATTTGGATTGTAGCTCTGTGGTATAATTTGTGTAGATACATTTTAATTCTAAGCTCTGTGGTATCACTAGTATAGCTCCATTTACAGCAGCAATTGGGAGATTGAGTGAGGCAGTGGCCCACTGGCCCAGACATGTAACCAGCCCAGGGAGCAATTGCCCTCTGCCCCCCACGCCAGCCCCCCTGTTTGCAGTCCTCTTGTGCCAGTATGCACTCGCTGCAGGCCAGGGAGGTTCCTAAGGCAAGTCTCTCTCTTATGCCTTTGTAATACAGTTTTGTCTTGGTTTATAATTGATAAAATATTGGGACCTACAAACAGGGCCGGATTTACATCTCAGGAGCCTGTAGGCACAGAAAGCTGATGCGCCCCCCCCCCCCCCCCCAAAAAAAAAAAAAAAAAAAAAAGTTCAAAAAGTTTTGACTGAAATAGTTTTATTCAGTCACAAAAAAGACCATAGAAAGGCATTATTCCACCCTTTCTGTATACACCTACTTTGACCAGAACTTGAAACATTGAGATTAAGTTTAACCCTTTGAGAGCCAGAGAAGTATCCATTTCAAAGCAATACATTGGATACCTTTCTGTCGCTCAAAGTGTTAACACCAAGAATAAAGGCCCATATTTATAAAAGCAAATTGGAGTTATTCCCAGAGTAAACCAACTATACCATTGGGGATATAATACCATGGGGGATATAATAACATTCCCTAAATTTCCATGCACTTGAATAGAGCTTTTTAACCCCTAGAATACAAGATAGGTCTCCAATGCATTACAAAGCATTTTGGAACCTTTCTAGCATCCAATTGGTTAAAAGACCAATTTAACTTATCAGGAATGTTTATTTGTGCCCTGTGGTACATTTGGATTACTCTAAAATGACTGCAATTTGCTTTTGTAAATATGGGCCATAGGATCTTAGCTGTAAAAGACAATTGCTGTAATTCTAGGACAAACCAACTGCATTATAGGGGGAAATGCACCCCAATGATTTAACCCTAGAATGCTAGAGGCACAGCATGTGTTGTATAGCTCTCTCCATTTAAATCAAGTGAAATTGTGAAGTTGGTTTTCCCCAGAAATGCGCCAGCCAATATGTGTCTATACACCAGACCCAGGGATTCTGAAGCAGAAAAGGGTAATGTCGATTGGAGATGTGAAGAATAAGGTTAGGTTTCAAAAGGATACCTGCTCTGCCTCTTATACCTCTTAAAAACATCAGGAAGCCAGATTGGGTGTCTCATACCCGGCGCAGGCTTACCTCAAGGCCTGGCCAGGGGTTAAATAAACTGTCCGTGCAGGCGTCGGTGCAGCGTCTTGTCAGAGTCCGACTGTACAGACAGAGCCAGAGGCAGCAGCTGAGTAGCTCCTCTGTCTGTGTGTGAAGCGGCTGTGTTGAAGTTGGTGTCCGTCGTGGGCTTGCTCCCTGCAGGCTGCACTGAGCGTGGTAGGAAGCGGGGCAGTTCTGAACTTCCAGCAAGTGGTGAAGTGAGGACAATGACTAATATAATGCGCCTCAGTCCGACCGTGACACTGACTCCAGCTCCTGTCTTTCAAGTTCTGTGTCACAGAGTCAGCTGGTTCAGCATCCTGATCCCCCCCAAGGAAAAGGCTGGTTAATTTTAAAATGAAATAAAAAAAAAAAAGTAAATCACAATAAAAATAAATTAAAAAAAAAAAACGGTCAAAAAAAAACTATCCCAATGACAGGCGCCCCTCTGTGGGGTGCGCCTGTAGGCAGATGCCTACTCTGCCTTATTATAAATCCGGCCCTGCCTACAAAGTAGTATTCATGGTATATTTAAAGGTCCCACTGCACGTTTCCACAAAGGACTCCTTCCTTTCTCAAGATACAAAAGATTTTTTAATGTTAGATAGGTGGTTTTAATTGCATTTACACTGGGACCCACCAGTTTAGTATTCATTTCATCTTAAAGGGGCCCTGCACCAATCTACGTGTTTCCAAAACTTTCTCAAGATATTGTTTTTAATTTAGACAGACTTGTATGGGAATGTTAGAGTAGGTACTTGCCAAACTATGAGGCACCTTGGCATTGGTGGCAAGCTTATACCATTTTGGCCAAAATGGGGACCAAATCCTCATGTTTATTTTCATATTTAGCAATGATTATTATATATGCCTAAGCTAGGGCACATACTCACATACTGATATAGAGCGCAAGTTTGATCTTTTTCTTTGCACTTGCACTTTGGGTTTCGGCCTGATATTTTGGGGGTTATCAAGAACCCTCTCTCTCTTTCCTTGCTGACATTTAAATGTTGATTAATCTTTATCCCTGTTAATTTATACAATATATGTATTCATTGTGGTTAGTTTAGTGCTGTGAGCGCTTTCTGTTTTTTGAATTTCATTTAGGCCGCTTTAGAGGCTGTACAACAATTTCATTGCTTGGGGTATGTATGTATGGTGTTGTATTGTGTAGTATGTGAGGTGTTATGTATTATTTTTTTTTTGGCAGATTTCATTTATTTTCTGCTATGCTTGTTTGTGTGTCGTGTTGTTCTGTGTAGGTGAAAATAAAGGAAACATTTAATAATTGTTATTTTTTGTAATATTGTTTAGTTACGGATTACTGCATTGTGAAATGAAGTTGCACATTTTGTATGAAAAAAGGTAAAATGGTAAAAGTAGGTGGCATGGAAGTAAGAACAGTTTTCTGATAGTGGAGAATATGATGTAGTGTTTGTTGTAGGTCTAAATGTGAAATGATTATGTTTTTATTGTTTTTATGACATGAAGAAGAGAAGTATAAAACAAAGTAGTATATGATAAACTAGTAGAAAAGGTAATAACAATTCCACATCAAATATTTCACATACCTATACAGTGTTAGTGGACAGAGTTTTTGGCACAGAATAACATTTGGAGTTACATTAGAGGCTGTAGACTGAGTGTTGAAAGAAGCGTAAAGTACATAAGTAGCGTGATACAGGTTTTTCAAGTAGAAATGTAGCTATGTAGGAGAGTGTTTTCTCTGACACACTAAATGAAGAAGAAGGAATGAGACGTAAGTTGTGAAGCAAAGAATGGATAATGTGAACACTGTAAACATATTGTTAGTATTTGCTGTGCCAAGTGAGACTATGAGGAACATAAGGTTAAATAAGGTTTTAAAATTTTTTGTGTCTGTCTCTTTTGGTTTTTCTAGTAGGGTTTGTGAAAAGGCTATACGATGTTAGTAGTGTTACTGTTCTGTCATGTATGTGCATCTGTATATTGTACTCTTTTATATAGATAGATAGATAGATAGATAGATAGATAGATAGATCCTCTGATTATTAGTAAATGGCCAAAAGGAATGTATAAATGATCACTGAGGGCAGAGACTGAGAGCATTGTATTCCCATATGTGGGACCTCTCCCAGTCCTTCCCGCAAACTCCAGTTTTGACTGTTAATTACTGGATCTCTGAGGACAGAAGCTATTTCTCCAGCTTGTTGAGTTTCTCGGTAGTCCCACTCTGACCTGCTTACTTCCCACCCTGTTCCACCCATTCCACCACCCATATGAGGGACAATCCACACATTTTTATCATGGTAACCCCATCCACATTGTGAATCAAATCACAACATTTTGGACTGTCCTCACCAGCCCTTTTGATCACTATGGAGGTTCTAGTTAATCCCTTAAGGACCCATGAAGGTCCTGGCACATCATAGGCCAACATGCAATGAGGACCCATGATGTGCCAGGACCTTCATATATTTCAGGGCTCCCCACAAGGCTGCACGCCATTCAGGGAACCCTGAATCGGATAGGATAAAAAATGCTCCATGGTCCTTAAGTGCCGGCCACATCTGTAAGGGGTTAAGAAGGTTGCCAGGTATGTGTGTTCCCTGCGCCTACATAAATATCACACAAATACCCACATTTATCAAACCAGAAGTGGAGGAAAACTACTGCAACACATTTATCAAATAAAAACCCCCTTGTTTTCAACAAGATTATTTTCCTGTGATAAATATGGGACAGTGGTTTGCTGTACAATTGTTCATCTTTTGCTTTGATAAATGTGACTGTAAGTATGTTGTATCGTACGAAAAAAGAAGAAATACTCTTCCTAGATGTAGCAACGTAATGCTCTCAATTTAAAATTCAAATAAAATACAAACTATTCAAAGGACCACTAAAATGGTGCATGGACCAAACAATACAACAGATGTGGATAGGCTCCAGGATAATAATATGTATATCTAGGAGTGTAGAAGGGAAAGGGGTTACATGGCTGAAAGCTTCAGGTATATTAAGGGAATTAACTCTTTGAATGTCAGAGACTGGAAGGTTGAAAAACAAGAAAAAATGTAAGAAACAACAAGAGGAAATGTAAGAAAAAAACAACTTTACAGAAGGGTGATGGATACATGGAATAGCTTCCCAGCAGAAGCGGTTGAGGCTACAACAGTAGAGGTGCGCAATACCTAGCAATGCAAAGAATTACACACTCCTCTAATTCTTTTAAAACACCTGGGTGTAGATATATGGCTATTTTGAGAATAAAATAAATGTGAACTAACTAGATAGAGAAATAGGCAGAGAAGATGGGTCATTTTTTTCTTACCCACCTTCAAATTCTGTTTTTATAAACCAATAATAGCGTGTTATTACTGTAGAAGTATATATTAATTTACTTTATCTAGTGCCGTTCATGTCTCAATTATATGTCTTAAATCTGCTGTTTGATTTTTCCTGTTTGTTTCCCAGGCTTAGTGATGAGAGCGCCCTCTCCATGCAGCCTGAGAAAAAGTCAGAAATCCAGACAGTGTTTGTTATGGATTATAAAAACTCTGTGTATCTCATTCTCCAATATGGAGTGTTGACTGCTTGGCTGAACCATGTTAAAGGGATAGTAATACCTCAATTAAAGTTTAGCTCCGAGTATTATTTACAATTTTTTTTAATATGATATATATAGTTACTTACAGTGTTGTAGTTCAAACACTGTTCAAGAGTGGGGCAAAGTTTTCCTTATACTTACAGAATGAATATTGTCCCTTGCTGCATCCGTCCGGTACGGAGGTGGCCAGAAGGGGTGGGAGGGGGATCCTTTCATCTTGAATAGCATTTGAACTACAAATCTGTAAGTAACTAGATATAGTGCTACATGTTAAAAATTGTAAATAATACTCAGAGCTAAACTTTAATTGAGGTATTACTATCCCTTTAAGACAGAATGGAGACATGCAGAAACAAGCCTGGGCAAACTTTACCATAAGGAAAAAACAAAAATCATAATTGATTTAAATTGGGATTTTAATCCTTTGAATGGTCACGAGGTCTCTAACACATTGCAATTCAACATGCATTTATGGGGCTTATTGCAAAAATCCTTTGCAAATACAGCCGATTCTCAGGCTCCTTTACAGACTAAAGGTAGAGGGTAGTCACATTGTGTAGGTAGAGGAAAGAGATGGTTCAAGGTAAGTACACAGAATTAAAGAAAGAAAACTGACAGCTTAAATAAATATATATTATACTATAATAATAACATTTTGAATAAGACATTACTGTTCCTTTAATTTAGGAATGAGCAATTTTTTCCACTTGAGGACCAAATTTCTCTTAAATATTTTTGGAGGTTTATAGTTGTATGGCATCTCCAAACAGAACAAAGAGCATTTGTATACATCTTGGCTGGGTTCACGCTTGGCAACTAAAACTTCTCTACATTTAAGCCTCCTGTGTACTTACCTCTGATCTCCTGCAATCCCTCAGTTATCATCTGGCATTGGACGGGAGTGGCTGAGGTGTGATGGGGGCTGACTCACATGAGTGCCACATAAATATTATTGGCTGACACTCACATGGTTTGGCCAGCTGTTGAAAGGACATTGCAACGTCCAATACTGCCAGCTTGAATTATCTGCCCATAGGCCACTGTACGGATCAGGAATGCAGTATCTTGGATTCTCGCTGTTCTGAATGCATCGATGTTGAAGCATGCTGCATTCTAATGCATTCTACAAAGGAATAATCACCTGTGTGAACATACCATACGGTTCAATGTTACAATAGCTGTTGTTTTTTTAAATGCAGTGATATTGTCTCCGTATGAATACATCCTTAGCTAGGGAAAAATGGAACAATTCTGTGGCAAAATAACTACACCATAAGAGAACAATGCAGTTGCTTTCAGCAGGGGTTTTTGTTTCACCTGTGCCTTAACCATCTGAGGACCAGTGGGGTTAATACATTGCTTTGCAATGTGTTGCATGCCCCTCTGGTCCACGTGGGGTTAATACATTTCCCTCTATACTTCTTTTATCTTTACTAAATCATTATTAACTAAGGATAGTCTTATAGATTGACAGAATACTGATATCGTATTTACTGTGTATATATATATATATATATATATATATATATATATATATATATATGCAGAAATAATCTTACATTGTGCAACAGCATCACAGTTAAAGGGATAGTAATGTTTCACAAAAAAAGTGGCTTCAATTAACCCTTTGAGTGCTAAAGGGGTAGAGAACGCATTGCTATATAATGCGCTCCGTACCCTTCTGGCACTCAAAGGGTCAATCTTCATAGTATTTGGACCATAGAGAGTGTTATTTCAATACTGTCAGAGTTGTATTTCAAGAGTAATTAAATGATAAAGTATCCCCCGCCCCTTTTACTTAGAGTAAGCCGCCTCCCCTCAGTCTGGAATCTGGTGCTGGGACCAGACAGGTCACAGAAAGGGACAATCTTCTTACTGTGAGCATAAGGAAAACTCTGCCCCCTTGACAGGTTTTTCAGGTTTTTCCTTATGCTCACTGAAGATTGTCCCTCTCTGAGATCCACCTGGACAGTCTTGCTGCTCTGAGGTGAGCAGTGTTACATCAGTAAAAGGGGTGGGAGAGGGATACTTTATCATTCAACTACTCTTGAACTACAGCTCTGACAGTATTGAAATAACAATCTCCATGGCCCGATACTATGAAAATTAATCTGTGCTGGGGTTTTTTTGTGAAACATTACTATCCCTTTAAGACTAATGTTGAACAGAAGCAGTAACAGCATTCAGTCTGCCCTGAAGGACAGAAAATCAGTCAGTGGGCCGGATTTGGCCCATTCTCTGTATATTGCCCATCAATTTGTAAGCAGAAAAAAATAAGACATTATGATAACTTAACTCCTTAAAGGAGCAGTAAACTTTTTTTATGAAAACACATTTTATAGAGCATTTCCTGCTGAATAAAATAAGGTCACTCCCACTGTTGCCAGATGTTTTATTCAAACTTGATAGCAGTTCAAATAATCAGGAAGTTAATTTACTGTGCTTACTTCCTGATAGTTCTGACAGGAAGTGACAGGCAGTTTCTGTCACATTCCTGACTTTCCTCTCCATTAGAATCTAACAAAAAAACTAATTAGAATTTGACCACTAGAGGGCACTTCTAATGTAAAAAAACCCATGGGTTTAAACTGTAATAACGCTGGAAATATAAATCTCTCCTCAGTGGGAGTACCCTTATTTTACTCAATAGGAAAATCCCTACGATATATATTTTTTCATATAAAAAGTTTACTGCTCCTTTAAGGATCAGAGGAATATGCAACACATTCTAAAATGATGTGTTGCACACCCTTCTGGTGTTTAATGGGTCGATAGTCTGAGTGGGTATAATTGTATTTTTATACATTTGTAGTAAAGAGTGCAGAGTCCAGCAGACCTGACGTGAATTACAACCCCCCCCCCCCCATCCTAAAATAGATTTCAAGGTATGCGGAAAAACTTCAGCTGTTCTGGTTAAATATCCTCCTCCGTTTTCCTTGTGTGCTGTGAATGATCTGCAGAGCTGTGATGTTTTCTCAGGGGTCAGGTTGGTCAGGCTGGGGCCGGTCAAAGGCATCTAGGAATTTGAGAATATTCAGGACTTTTGCTCACCTGTTAGTCTTGCGCAACAAAGACCCTTTCATCTAGGCCATTATTTTTCAGGGGTGACAATGCTCTAATTTTATGTAAATAAGAGGGGGGGTTGCAGTAGGTTGGGGCTGCCCGTCCAAAAATGTCTATTCATGAAAACAAAATAAATAATAATATTATTATTATTATTCTTTATGTATATAGCGCCAACTAATTCCGCAGCGCTGTATAACAGGGAATAGACATGCAGAGGTATTAGACAGTACAATCAAATGTGGCGAACAGAAGGATCAAAGGGCCCTGCTCGTGAGAGCTTACAGCCTAGAGATCAAAACTTGTAGAAAGATATGAATTGTTCAAAGACCAAATGATATGAATAACAGCCAAAAACTTTCAGAGAGGACACTTATCATATTAGTATAAGAAGGATTTCTCATTAGGTATGATAGGCCACTGCCTTAGGTCACCAGGATATGAGTGGTACAGGCCACCCCCACTTCTCTGAGTTGGGGACATATAAAAACCATTACTAATGACCCTGAACAAAATACAAACTCCTGGGTTATGGTACATGGGCTAAAGTGCCACCCAGTGGCCTCAGCTGCTGCCCCGGATCTGGGAGCAGAGATAGTTGGCGAGCCATTTGGAGCATCCCGCTCTGGATAAGCGCGTTCGCCCAGTCTCTACTGCGAATGACTGCATAGTTCTGGCAGTGTCTACTGCGCATCTGCTGTTCCACACACAGGGAGCTTCGCAGCCTAGCAATTTATATTATACAAATGTAAATTGCAGTTCAAAGTCTAATTGGCCAATGTATTTAACCCTCTACTGGCCAATTTATTTAACCTTTTTGGAAACTGGGGACCTCTAGAGCATCTAAGAGATTCAAAGCTTTTTTGTGTTTGTATGTTATAGGGTATGGGTCATTTCTGTGCCAGAAATAGAGTCCTAATCCTAAAGACTAGACAGGAGAACTAAGCGCTACTTCCTAACACCAAACATGAGCTGCAGCGGCATTTTCTTCTCATGTACGGCTGATGCATGCTCATGAATAGCAAATGGATGCTGCAGCACTCAAAGCATAATAACTCTGACGTACGAGGCAAATCAATGGAATAAAATTATTTGTTTGTTAAAGAACCTTAAATTTGTAACACAGATAAGTACGGGTGGAGCTGGACAGTAACACTGAAAAAGTTACAGAAACGACTTATGCATTTCGCGTTCTACAGAGGTTAATTTTACACTAAACAAACAACTGGAAACATCACGATAAAATGGTCTCATATTTTTTTTTTATTGTCAGAGTGGTATAGCATGGGAATAAATTGTAGAAGTGAAATATAGTTGATTGGATGGGTAAAATGAAACAAATTAATCAATATATATATTGATTTTATATATATATATATATATATATATATATATATATATATATATATATATATAAAAATAACTAATTGGTAATGAATGCTGATAAGTAATAATGTTTGAATCGCTTGTGAATAAGTATATCATGTTGTATAAAATTTATGTTAATTCAACTTCAATGAATAAAGTTGATAAATTCCCTGCAAAACAATCAGAAAAACAAATATATTTTTTTTGGTTGTTATTGATCAGCCTATATTTGTGTTTTTTATATATACTGATTAATTCGTTTCATTTTACCCATCCAATCAAATACATTCCATTACTAAAATGTATTCCCATGCTTGCTATACCACTCTGAAAATAAAACAATAATAATTAAATATTTTATGCTTATGAGACTATTTTATAAATTAATAATAGATTAAAATATTACTAATATTACTGATGGATAAACTACAGTGCCAGAGAGGCTCCCTGCATATGGAAAACCAATGTATAGGGGACGTCTCTGGCACTAATACGGTTTATCTATTTGCATCATTATAAAAAAAATACATGCACACACACCTGGTAAATGTTGTAATTGTTTTTTTTTTTTAATAGAAAAATACATTTTTGCCAATAACAGGAAGACCCACAAACTTATTGCCACTTGGAAGGCTCAATCCGCTTGTCTCTGGGGCTATATTTAGATCGGCAAACGGACTGCCACTTTTTATATGTTGAGAACGCATTACTGCGCTCTTACTTTGCCTTCACATGACCTGGATGCGCAGTAGGAAAAGACCACACCAGGTCACATGAAGATTTGGGAATCTTTGAAGGAGGAAGGAACAAGGCACAAAATGGGAGGAGGACGGGAGGTGATTGACAGCCTTTCGATACTGAAGTTTACGCAAACCTTTGAATACAATGACATTTCCTACTGTTTTCTGTACCCATTGCCAGATCAAGAAAAATGATACCCCAATGGTATGGGATGCCATACAGTAGGTGGTGCCACATGCACTAAATTACACTTACCTGTTTTCTTTTTTTAAATTACCTGCCTACACTAAAATGAGCATAGATATAAGGATATGAAGGATAAGGATATGAAGAAAAGTCATACCATTTTGGAAAGTAGACATTCTCCCACATGAAATGAGGAATCACTTATTAATCTACCTCTAGACTAGTCTGCACAAGTATTTCCAGGATATGGTGCTATAGGAAAAAACATAATTTATTACACTTCAATCACTTCAGTTTATACTAAAATCCTTCAACACCATAGAATTTCCTAATATATTCCATACCTATTGTCACCCCAAGAAAAACTGTACCCCATTAGTATGGGTTAGCACACTGTAGATGGTTCCAGGAGCATTACTACCAGTGGAACAAGGCTGGGAAAGCAGAAAGTATATGTGTGGTTCTGTGACTACCAGAAAATAGTGGAAAACGGCTTGGTTGCCAGAAAGTGTATGCGTGGGTCTGTGACTACCAGTGAAACAAGGCTATGGAAGCAGACAATGTATATGTGATTCTATGGCTACCAGTAGGACAATTGAACAGGGCTGGGGAACCAGTCAGTTTATGACTACTAGTGGGCAGTGGAACAAGCAGGGATGTCAGATGGTATATGTGGGTACAATGACTACCAGCAGATAGTGAGTCAAGGCAGGAGAAGCAAAACATGCACATGTGTGACTGCTAGAGGGGTGTCCAACACACTGCAATGCGATGAGTTGGATACACCTTTGGCACACATGCTAAACACTTTGTTTTGAAAATTCACACCTCATTGGGGGGCATCAGTGTCCTCCTAATGCCGTCCACCTTCAGATTGCCCAGCCATCAGCACAGGGAGATTAACAGTCCATTAACAGTCATGGACAGGGACGGCCCTAGGCAGAATAGCAAATTGTCCCCTGCCACAAACATCTCAGTCTGACCATTGCTCTTTTTTTAGACATTCTGGTATCAACTTAATAAAAGACAAAATGAATGCTGTAACTGTCAGTGGAGTGTCAGTGTGTGGCCTTGTTTTTGTTTTCTCTCCTGTCACTCATTCGTCCATGCGCTTATAAGCCTTACTTTCACTGATGAGCTATCTGGAGTTTCCGTGACCAGTTTCGAGTTTCCGTGCTTTGTGCTTGTGTTCCTATTTCTTGCTATTCAGATTGCTTCTCTGTGTTTGGCCTGGCTTGTACAACTACCCCGCTGCTTCTCTGTGATTGACCCGGCCTGCATGACTATCCAGCTATCTCTCTGTGTTCAGCCCAGCATATACGACTACCCAGCTGTCTCTCTGTGTTTGACCTGGCCTGCACGACTACCCAGCTGTGTCTTTCTGTGTTTGACCCAGACTGTATAACTACAGCGGTCTCTCTGTGTTCAACCTAGCCGGTATGACTACTCTTCCGTCTAGTTCCTGTCAGGTGATTCTTCATCCTACTTCCTACCTACCCTGTACCTATTGCTGAGTATTGTGTTAGCAGCATCCTTATTGTATCCCAGCCAGGTACTGGTGGTGTAGCTATTCTATCTAATGGAGAGTTGTCCACTTCCTGGTAGTCCCTGCTAGCTAACCTCTCTCCTTGTCTTTACAATTGAAATAGGACTACATAGGTGATACCACAGAGCTTACAATTGAAATGGGGCTACACAAGTGATTACTCAGTGCTTACATATGAAATGGGGCTAACAAATTATACAACAGAGCTTACAATTCAAATGGGACTACAAAAGTGATTCCACAGAATTTACAATCAAAACAGGGCTACAAGATTATATTACAGAGTTTACAATTGAAATAAGCCTAAAAATGATACCACAGAGCTTTGAAATGGGACTACACAAGTGATGACGCAGAGCTTTGAAATGGGACTACACAAGTGATGCCACAGAGCTTACAATTAAAATGGGACAACATAAGAGACACCACAGGGCAACACTAGTGGTTCCAGCCACAGAGTTTACAACTAAAATGGTGCTATACAAGTGCCCACATACACTATCTGCCCCACATTCTGGTTTCTCTGGTAGTCACAGATGCGCACATATGTTGTCTTTGACTGTGACTACCACTGGGAAGTGGAATATCTCTCCCTTCCCCCTGCCTCTCCTTGCACAGGCAACATTGTTCTTCTTTTGCTAGTAGATAGTAAAAAGTTTGGTAAAGCCAATGTTAAAGCGGAACTTTCAGTGCATACTTACTCGCCATGCATTCATTAAACACATGGAGACTAGCTTTGAAATAGATGTCTTACCTTTAAAAAATAGCCCAGTGTAAAGGAATTGTTCCCGTTTGGAGACCGGAACCCAGGCTACAGCACAGACATCTTGTCTGCGCACCTGCACTGTCAGTCCCGGTCTCCATTGAGTAGCACTGCGTGCAACATATGGTTAACGGAAGGGACTCACGGCGCAGGCACACGGACTGCAATAACCTGGCCGTCAGTCCCCAGACGGGAAGGATTCCTTTACACTGGGCTATTTTATAGCGGTAAAACATCTATATCAAAGCTAGTCGCCACGTGTTTAATGAATTCATGGCGACTAAGTATGAACTGAAAGTTTCGCTTTAAATTTCTCACTCACATGATTAAATGCAGAGAACTTTATGTTCTGTAAACATTCATTACACATCCCCTATGCTTTGCAGATGACTTCATAGATGGCATCACAATATAATTAAAGGGTGGCACAAAGTTAACCCTTTGAATTCCGAAGTGGGTATCCATGGCATTGCAATGCCTTGGACACCCCTATGTCAATCAAATGGTTAATGTTTAGGAGATTTTAATTATGAATTGCCCTGTTTTTGTCTGTATGAGCAAACATTTTAACATTGGCCTTAAAGTTTTCATATCTTGAAATAATTTAAAATATATTAAATTGTCTGTGCTGTTTCTCAGCAGGTTGGGCAAACAATAGTAAGTGTCATCTATGTCCAGAGAAAGTTACAAGTGAGAGTAAATTGAATTTTTTTATACAAGTATCAGACATATTGCTGTGTTGCTAATAGGGCAGGAAGAAAAGAATATATATATATATATATATATATATATATATATATATATATATATATATATATATATATATATATATATATACACACAATGTCCAGAGATGGAAAGCACTCACTCCTAATACCAAGCTAATGCCCAGGTGCACAATCCCTATTTTAATGTAAATAATTATAAAAGGATGGATGGGGCAGCACCCGTGGGACTTTTTAATGGATTTATTGAAATAACAAAGTAACAATTATGGTCAACGTTTCAGTCCCATGTGGACCTTTCTCAAGACGCCTAACATACTGAAAAGCCATGTAATAAATACCCTACCGTGCTAGAGCATCCCACATGCCGCCGATGACGTCATTGGCCCGTCGTCATTATTTAAATTGACGGCGGCGTCAGACGAGCCTCACTCAACAATGAGATGTCAGCGCCGATTGAGCGTTAACTTGTCTTGCACATTGCAAGATCAGTCACAATGTGTATAGACTTGCAAGACATGCTGCCATTAAATTTACACATATAAAAATATGATGCTTTAAAAGGAACATACCTATTGGTGTATTTGTCATGCGGTACCACACTGCACCGAGCGCTCACATTTCAGGTCCGTTGGGGGCATCGAGTGTCCGGACTCTGGATTGGACGCACTCGATGTCATTTAAGTGGCCGCGTGACGAAACTAAACAAAAGTTAAGCCAAAAGCAATTGAAAAGTGAGATGAAGAAATCATAAATAAGAAGCACTAGGCAGGATGATCATAACTACTATTGTTACAAAAAAAGTACTGTGAATCAAAGACGGAAATGGTTCCACTTCCAAAGCACTTATGCATCAATAAATCCATTAAAAAGTCCCACGGGTGCTGCCCCATCCTTCTATAATTATATATATATATATATATATATATATATATATGTTACTTAAAAAATACAACTAGCACATATATGAAAGGTATGCTGTAGCAATCACTTTCAACATCCTCTGGTCACAAACTAAGCAGGAAGGAAAAAGTACATTAAAGTTGTTTCCCAAACTGCTGAAAAACAGCACAGACAATGTCATATACCTTAACCCTTAGGGATCAGTGGAATGTGCCATGCATTGCTTTGCGATGTGTTGCAAACCCTCTTGGTCCTTAAAAGTATATGTTCTGAGTCTTAACCCTTTGAGTGTCAGCAATGCGTTGCTTACCCCTCTGGCACTCAAAGGGTTAACCCTCTGAGTACCAGAGGGGTGTACAAGGTATTGCAAAGCAATGTGGGGTGTGCAAAGCAATGCCTTGCATACCCCTCTGTTTCTCCAGAGGTTAACCCTTTGGTTGCCACTAGAACACTGAGGCTGATGTACCAAACAAAAGTAGTGCAATTCTGGTAGCAAAGCCAACTGCACCACAGAGATCAAATTAAACCCCCCATTGATGTAAATGAGGCTGTTATCCCTTTTAATGCTAGCTAGACCGCCAATGCATTGACAAGCAATATGTTGGAGACCTCTAGGAATTAAGAGGTTAAATGCACTTTTTTGAATCAGTGTAGTTTTTTCTCATGTGTTCCCTGGTTTGTCCAGGAATTTTCTTAGTCTATTAGCCTCTCAGTGAAGCAATGCATTGAATACCTATCTAGTTTTCATGGGGTTAATAATGAAGACTAATGTAACTTTATCATTATGGCTAGACCACATTGTTTTGGAGGTATGTGGGAGGATCCATTGCATTATTTGATCATCATCTTATTTCTGGATGGAAAAGTTAAAAGCTAAAAATATATTTGAACCCTTTCAATGCCATAGAGGTATCCAATGCAATGCGTTGGCTACCTATCAGTCACTGAGAGGGTTAAAGAACATCACACATCCTGCAGACCCTCAGCTCAAACTATAGAGGTGGGGGTTTAGGTATGACCCTGCCTTTGACCCTCCCCTTGATCCATTACCTTTAAAGCAAAATAAAAAGGGGGGATGTCAAAATACACATTTTTTCCTCTATTTAACTTTTCCTACCCCAGTGCAAATGGGTTGGAAAATAGAGGGGAACATCCTTTGATTACTGTTTGGCAAATCAACTAAATATATGGTTAACAGGGTCCAGAGATTCCATAGTTATATATGAACACTCCTTACTGCTCTCTGATTGGGTGGGACTAGAGGGGAGAATTTTTGATATAACATCCTATAATATAAAATCCTATAATATAAAAGGCCAGAATGTTTGTCCGATGCAGTCATGTGCTGTAGAGACGGCCCAAACACACAGAACACTGGGAGCAGTGAGGTGGCGGCAGTACGCAGAGCAGGACCGGCCTCTTTACCTTATTGGAACTTGGCCCGTGTATAATGGCTTTTATACTAGTATAATATAAAGTATACCATGACCCTACAGCACAGGTTATGACCTCTGACCCTAATCTTTATTTACTATCTCGCCACCACAAAAATTGGATGGGTGCAGAGGAGAGATTGCTACACCTCATCTGAGGTACAGACTGTACCTTATCTACACACACCCACCCATGGACAGTAGTATGAAGTACAGAATGGTTACGTGTGTATATAGTGTTGCTAATGACTACATCAAACCAGCTGTTCCATATGGGAATAATACAAATTCCTAAAATATATACTGAATTAAATGAGAGTTTAGTGCATTGTATCCCTGTAATGCAGGTGGTTTACTGCAGAATTATACTTCTGTAGTTTTCTGAACATGATCCTAACATTGTACAATTGTAAAGTGTTGGTCTGGGTATTTGGCACTTTAAACATTTATATATGTTTACTGTTGCTAACCCTTCCATTGCCACAAGGGTTGCATGCCATTGAATTGCAAACAAAAGCATTGAAAGCTCCCTGGGTAACGGAGGGGTAAATATTGTACTGTGTTGAATAGGGAGGGTAAATGATTTATTTTTTCTACTGTTGTTAATCCCAACAGAGCGAGTTATTGGGGTTAGTAATGTTGTGAAGCACCAAGTGAGTATTCACAAGAATTAAAGGAAACTTCTGGAAAATCCAGAAACCCACTTACAATCTTGATTTGGCCTAAGGAACCTAACAACAGAATTAAAGGGAAACCATCCACAGGAATCTGCCTTCATTTACCAAAGTATGTTTGGTGACAGAGCATAATACATTTGGGGTAGTGAACAGTGCTGAGTTTTACTCAGATACAAACAAACAACTCACAACATTTGATAGAATTGGCACCTCATACCTTTAATACCCCCCACTTATCAAACATTTGTACTACAGGGCTACAAAGAAACCATTGCAGCTCTAAAACAGGGATGGGTAACATTTGGCTCTCCAGCTGTTAGGCTACAATTCCCATCATCCTCAGCTGACCAACAGCCATTTGAAGATGATGGGTTTTGTAGTCAAAAAACAGTTGGAAGATGCCTGAGGATAATGTAAGTTATACACATCCAGTAACATCTGGAGAACCATATATTGCTCACCTGTACGGAAATGGTTCAGCCCTGCATTGCGCATGTTTCATGAAAAATAGTATTGGATGGAAGCAGTTTAGTAAAGGGACAATAACACCGAAAAATTTAAATGACTCCATGTAACTATCATGTTATCTTAGTCAATATTTGTAAAAGTTATAGTTTTGAGGCTTAAGCCCCAAAATATGTAATAAAACTGCTTTTCCTCTCAGTGGCATTTTAAGAACGTTTGTGGCACCTGTCAAAATTGTGAATGGAAGGCCACAAATACCACAATATATTTAGGGTCCCTTTAAGGTTAGTGGTTTCCTTCTTTAATTCCATCAATGTTTGTGGGGAAAGCAGCCACAATGGGACAACCTGTCTCCCGTCTTACTATCAGGAAATGTGTTCCTTGGTGAAAATCAGAGATATTTGGGAACTCAAGATGATGTATATGATATTTAACCCTTTCAGTACCAGATGGGTGGGCAACACATTGCAAAGCAATGCCTTTCATACCCCTCAGGCATTCAGATGGTTAAATGGATATGAAATCTATTCCGCTTGGGTGCTAATAAGGCTGATGTGCCTTGAAGAACTGAGCAATTATGGAGCAAACCAACTGCACCATAGGGGACAAACATTTCCATTTATATAAATGGGGGTTTAACCCTTTGAGTGCCAGAGGAGTATCCAATACTTTGCCACTCAAAAGGTTAAACCCTTGAATGCCAGAGAGGTCTTTAACACATTTGCTGGACACTTTTTTAGTAATCCATGGGTTAAAGCCCTAATTTAAATCAATGTGAACTTTAATTTGTCCCCTATAATGCAGTTGGTTTGTTCCAAAAACGCTATATCTACTTCATATAGACAAAAGTAAAAATAACATTATCTCTTTAAATAAAATAAGGATCAGAACAAATAGGAAAAAAGTATATCATGTCAAAATGAATCACAACAGTTTTTTCTTCTTTTTCAACTATGCAATGGTCCCTGTAGTCAAAAGAAAGGGGGCTAATTGTGGAGCAAACCAACTGCATCATAGGGGACAAATTAAAACTTCCCTTTAATTTAACTGGGGCTTGACTGCTAGATTGGTCCTCAGTGCTTTCCTGTGCAATGTATTGGAGACCTCTAGCATTGGGTTAACCCTTTGAACGCCAGAGAGGTGTGCTCCTACTGGAATGTCAAGCAATTAACCTCTTAGATGCTAGAGAGGCCTCTGACATACAGCAAAGCAAT
Organism: Rhinophrynus dorsalis; assembly: GCA_037306005.1. Classification (NCBI taxonomy): domain Eukaryota; kingdom Metazoa; phylum Chordata; class Amphibia; order Anura; family Rhinophrynidae; genus Rhinophrynus; species Rhinophrynus dorsalis. Next base: position 207,552,864 of record CM074725.1, on the reverse strand, counting down.
GCAACTGATACCTCAAGAAGTTAAAAATCCCCATTTCAGTCAATGGAAATCTGGGGGATTTTAATTTGTTCCCTGTGATGCAGTTGGTTTGCCCCAGAATACCTTTGTTTACTTTTATGCATAAGGGGCTGGATTCTATTGCAGGTGACAAATGTTAAAGGGACAGTAATGCTCGTATTTAACTATATTTAATATTGTAGAGGTTACAAAAATAAAGTATTTGGAGAACCTGCCATTTCTCAAACCGCTATGGTTTGAGAGATATTCACCGCTATAGTTCCCCCCTCTCTCCCCTTCTCCTGATGTCAGAGCTGTGCTGACAGCAGGAGATCCCGGTCCAGGGACCACCCGGCGGCTCTACAGGAGAGCCAAAATTGCGTTATTTAAAAATAATTACTTCATTGGAAAGGTCTGAAAAGTGTGTCTGGTTTGCAAGCATACTTTGTAGACAGTTCCATTGAAGTAGTTCTTTTTAACACTTTGAGTGCCAGAGGGGTACGCAATGCATTGCTTTACAATGCAATGCACACCCCTCTGGCACTCAAAGGGTTAAATAAAGCGATTTCGGCTCTGCTGAAGAGCCTCCTCAAGTCGGCCGACTGGAATCTCCTGCTGTCAGCTTTACACCTGACATGAGGGAGGGGGGAACTTTAGAAGTGAATATCTCTCAAACCCTAAGGGTTTGACAGATGGTACTTTCTCCAAATACTTTATTTTTGTAACCTCTACAATATTAAATAAAGTTAAATATGGGCATTACTGACCCTTTAACACCTGTTTTAACAGACATTTTCCCATAGAAGTCTATGGGTAAAACTGGAGATAAAAGCAATAGAATCTAGCCCTCGGTCCAGTGGGAATGGGTGCAATTCTGGGGTGCACCATAGGAGACAGCACACATTCCTGTTGAAGTAAATGGGGCTTTTAACCCCATGAATGCTAGAGAGGTCTCTAATGCATTGCTCTGTATCACATGCAGCAGATCAATATTTCCAAAGTACCCACTGAATGAAATAGGGAGTTTAAGCCTTAAATGCTAGGAAGGTCTCTATTAATTAACCCATTGATCTCCAGAGTGGTTGGATACTCCTCTGGCACTCAAAGGATTAATGGGGATTATTTGTCACCTATTAGGTTAGTTTGCACCAGAATGGCTCCACATTTCAGTAGAGCCCTATTAGGAACCATATTTATAAAAACAAATGAAGCAATACTGGAGCAAACCAACTGTCCCAAATGGGCCAAACAATCCTCTTTGATTTAAATGGGGCGATTCACCCCTTGATTGCTAGAGGTGTTCAAGACATTGCAACTCAGTGTGTTGGAAGCCTCTCTAGCAGTAAAAGGATTAAAAGCGTATTTTTATCAAAATTAATTTTTGGAAATGTTTATTTGCCCCCTAAGGTGCAGTTGGTTTACCCAAGAACTGTACCACTTTGCTTTTATACATAGGACGGTGTATTCGATTCATACATATCTGGCACTCATAGAGTTAAATACACTAGCCCTGTCAGTAAACGTAAAACTCAAACAGCAGTATCTGGCATTACGAACATTCTAGTGTCTGGTCAATAGTTACAGTATGTTATACGGGACTTCTCATTTCCTTCCCCAGTCCCACAATGACATAACTTTCCTACTCGTTGGAGTCCTCCATTAGTTTGGTTTCCTGCATTGAGGAGTACAAACTTCTCAAGCCATCTAGTGGTCATTACTTGTAGTGCAGGAGGAGGTGCACCGGTGGGAGAGCTGAGCGCTCAGAGCCGCCTGGTGGGACAGTGTAGCCGGAGGGAGAGTGTGTGATCCTAGCGGGAGTAGAGTGTGCGAACCTGGCGGGACCGGCTGCTGTGTGCCAAGGAGCAGAGGACAAGTTCCCGGAGGAGTAACGGAGAAAGGAAGCGGCGTGTAGGGAAGGTGCGAAAGCAGCACAGAGACAGGAGGAAAGTTGGAAGAGACGTTCCAGACTGGGGGCATAGGAGCAGCATAGGTAGACACAGGACTGTAGAAGAGACAGGGCACTAGGGAAATAGGTGAGACAGTTTTGGATAAGGGCTCTAGAAAAAGGTGAGACAGCTTTACATAGAGGAAAGAGGAGGTTACTGGTTAGGGAACTCGAGAGAGACAGAAAGGAGACAGGGCTCTAGAGAGGACAGCTCTATGGGATACAGAGCGCTCGGGAAAGGGACTAAAAAGTATTAGAATAAGCAGCATTAGGAAGAAAAAATAAGTGATTTGGGTGGTGTAAGGAAAAGAGGGATATGGAGTGTATCTAGAGTGCATAGGATAAGGTGTTCAGAGGAGAGAGCTAGATAACTGATCAGAAGGCTGAGTGATAGAGACTACAAGTCTCTTCATCCTCTCACAGACTGCAGCTCCCATAACCTCAGCATCCCTCCTGGTGTGTGTGTCAGAGCTGGGAGCTGTAGGAAGTTCTCCCTAAGGGTGAGGACATGTCCTGGCTGTACTGCACCCTTCCCTCCTCCTAACCCTGTCTACAGATCAGTCCTGCCTCACTGCCACCTTATCAGCGCTTTCTGAGACTGCAGCCCAAGGTAAGAACAACTTGAATGAATCGTGTACTTAATCCATTGAGTGCCAGAGGGGTAGCGTTGGATACCCCTCTGGCACTCCAAGGGTTAAGCTGTCTGGGGATGGGATGGAGAGATCTGAATCAACATTGTACTGTACGGTAGTTTACTGACAGCTGAATCCTCAGGAGGTAATGTTGGGTTTGCGGCTGAGCATTCTTGCCAAGTCTCCCAATAGTGTTGGGGGAATCCGTAGCTCTGTGTCCTATCTTTTTGTACTACAAGTTAACCTCTTGGGTGCTAGATTGTGAAGTAGTGTGTTGTAGACCTATGTAGTATGCAAACTTTGAAAATCGCATTTTATTTTTTCGTGCAGGGGGTTGTCCATTCAATGCATCGGACACCCCATTCAGCAATGATAGGGCCAATAAATGCATTACAATCCTCTGTAATCAGAGGGGTTACACTTACATTTTAACCCTTTCAGTGCCAGAGGCAATGCGTTGCGTACCCCTCTGGCACTGAAAGATATAATTCTTTGCATGCCATTGGAATTGTCATACAATGCAAAAGTTAATACAACTGCCTATGCAGATAGCTTTGTGGATAAGAACATTGTGGGCTTGTCTTGAAAGCGTTAAAATGCTATGCACTTCCCAACTCGGTTATTTATTGTAAATCATATATCAGTTCATTTATTTAGTGAGAGTCTTTCAGCTGTTAGAGATTTTCTGTTGGTGATACACTAATCTGGACAGAGGACATGCTGGGATATATGTAAAAAGGTAAACTGTGCAGTATTTCTAACATTCCTATTGATTTAAATGGGACTTTTCACCCCTTGAATGCTAGAAAGGTCTCCGCTGCATTACAAAGCAGTGCTTTAGAGACCATACTAGCATCTAATATGTAAAAAGCCCCATCTAAACAAATGTGACCTTTCACTTGTCCCAAATGTACTCCAGCCTAAATCATCCTCTCTAAAAAAAACTGAAGTATGGAGCTGTAATGACTTCTGAATGAGGCATCACTCGGCAATGGGACTACACTGTTTTATATAGCAAGAGAAAAACCACAAAACTTACTTTCCAAAGTAAATGTTACTTTCTCAATAACAAACTGTTTTACCACTGACCTCCTAACAGCTGACCTGCAGCTGTGTTAACAATTTCACTGTCAATGATTGGCTGGTACTTGGCCCATCTGGCACTGAACGGGTTAAACTGTAGGTGCTACTTGTTTAAAGGAAGCCAGTGTCCTCCTGCCTGAAGGTTAACAATTACCATAAATTATCCCTTCCCATGGAAATGATCAAATTCTTAAAATTCTTCAGTGGCTGCTAATGATCCCTAGTTGCCAGGTAAATGTGTGTGTGTGTTTTTTTTTTTTTTTTTTAGGTTTAAGGAGAACTTTTATCCAATATGTTCATCTCTCTTAGGACTACTAAAGGTTTACAAAGTAGGTGGTTGTAATAAATGGAATTTTATTGATCCCTTAAAACAACCTTAGGTTAACTCTTTGAGTGCCAAAGAGGTATCCAACGATGCGTTGGCTACCTATCTGGCTCTCAAAGGGTTAATGCATCAGTTACATTTTATTTCTTAATTGCCTCCATTAAGTGAATCATTGCTGTAGTTAACCACCTAGATGCCAGAGAACATCTTCACTGACACCTCAGGGGGAGGTGACAATTTTGAAGGTAGGTTCAAACTAGTTAACCCATTTAAGCACCAAATGGTACAGAACTCATTACTCAGCCACTGCAAACCACTTAAAGGGATAGTAATGTTTCACAATAAAAGGCACTCCAATTAATCTTCATAGTATTTAGGACATGGAGAGTGTTATTTCAATACTGTCAGAGTTGTAGTTCAAGAGTAATTGAATGATAAATTATCCCCCTCCTGCCCCTTTTACCTAGTGTAAGCCACCTCCCCTCAGATATGGAATCTGGCCCTGGGACCAGACAGATCACAGCAAGGGACAATCTTCTTACTGTGAGCATAAGGAAAACCCTGCCCCCATTTACAAGTTTTTCAGGTTTTTCCTTATGTTCACTGAAGACTGTCCCTCTCTGCGATCCATCGGACAGTCTTGCTGCTCTGAGATGAGCAGTGTTACATCAGTAAAAGGGTCAGGAGGGGGATACTTTATCATTCAATTACTCTTGAACTACAACTCTGACAGCATTGAAATAACACTCTCCATGGCCCAAATACTATGAAGATTAATTGGAGATGCATTTATTTTGAAATATTACTGTCCCTTTAAAGGGATAACCCTCTGATTATATGGGGGTTGCACAAGCCATTGAGAAGTGGTGTATTGGTTACTTCTCTGGTCCTCGGGGGTTAACCTTACTAAAATTCAAGGGGTTAAAATAACATCATAACTCAGTGGTAGTTTGGGGAATTTAACCCTTTCAGTGCCAGAGGCACCAAAGGGGTTACATTTGTTCCTTGTGGTGTAGATATTGTTCTGCAGAATTGCTCCAAATTATTTGTACCTATGGTCCAACCAATTCCTGTTGGTTTCTATGGGAATTGCTTAAAATCACGTGTGTGCGCGCAGCAAACATTTGGATTGACACTACCAGTTGATGTCTCTTCCTGTGAATACCAGCAGGTGAAGCACTAAATTGAACCTGTCGCCTTAAGACAGGTTTTACTGAGAATTAATATCTGTCTGCTGTTTTGTACTAGATTTTTTTTTGTAAAATAGGTTTTTGAGCAATTAAGCTTTTTGTTTTGTCTGCACTTTATGCTAATTTCCTACATAGTATGCTAATTAGCTTTGCTGAAGGCCAAACTTACCGCTTGGTGTCTTACTAGAAATGGACCCAGTGGATGGTCTCTGCCGAAATTCATTCAATGCACAAATTAAAAATTAAAGGCCATATGTTTAAAAGTAAAGTGGAGGAACTTTGGGTTAAACCTTTTATAATACAGGGGAGAACTAAAGATTCCCATTGATTTTTACATGGAGATTTTAACTTCTAGCAAAGCAATGATTTGGAGACTTCTCTAGTATTCATGGAGTTAAAATCGCCATTGAAATCAAAAGGAATTTTTGGAATTTTTAATTCTCCCCTATAGTGCAACTGGTTTGCCCCAGAACAACGCTACTTTTTTTTTTTTTTTTTTTTTTTTTTTTTTTTAAACATAAGTCCTTAAGTATTTTGTTAAACAAACACAATAAAATGCATTGGAGACCTCTCTAGCATTCATGGGGTTAAACCAATTTAATTTAACAGGGATTTTTCTATGTCTCCTATAGTGAAGTTGGTTTACTCAATGATAACTCCAGTTTGCTTTGATAAATATGGGCCAAAGGGCCTTATGCGCAGTGACAAAATGGAGTCAGTCTAGAACACTGAAACTGCACTAAAAATTCCTATTGATGTAGTGGGGCTTCTATCCCCTTGAAAGCTATAGAGGTTAAAATCTAGTGCCATAGAGGTGTTAAAAACATTGCAAAGCAATGTTTTTGAATAACTCCCTGGCAATGAAAGGGTTAAATGAGTCTTTTATTTCTCACCAATAGTGCAATGGTAAATCGCTTCACTTTTGATATATAGCTACTAGTATTGAAGGCCCGTGTGCACGGGTCAGGGTGCCGCCCCGCGGCCTTGGCTGCTTCCCCGGTGGGCCGTTTGGGGTGCCCCACTCTGGATCGACTGTGCCTCTGACTGGGGGCCTGCGCGTTCGGGCAGTCTCTGCTTCGCGTGACTGCGCCGTTTGGGCAGTCTCTACTGCGCATGTGCATGTTACATACACAGAGAGCTTCACATCCTAGCAAACCCTATATAATAATTCTCTAAGATTTGTCAGAAGCCGTCATGCGCAGTAGAGACAGCTGCGTGCACTTTAGTCATGCGCAGTACAGACTGCCCGCGCCATGGCTGTTATGGAGCGGGGCTCTCCGAATTTAGACTGGAGTCGCACAGAGAGGGCTCCGGTCTGAATTCGGAGTGCTTCGCTCCGTATCAGCCGCGGCGCTGCCACTTTCTACTGCTCATGCCTACAGAGGTGGAACTGTGGCCCGTGTAAACGGACCTTTCAGCTTGTTATATTATAGGAGAATAAGGCCTAAATAATTGTGAAGAGAAAAAAAAAAACAACAACCCATTGCAACAGCACCCTTGTTTGCAGTGTGATTTTTGTATCCATGATAAACCCACCCATGTAGTTTAGCACTTCTAGTAAAGAGATGAGACATTCCACACATCACAGCTTCTGTTTAAAATAACTTCATGCATTCTTCAGGTGCCTTGTACCCACTTAGCCACAATGCCATCAAAGGTTCTGCTAATGCTGACAAGCCCCAGTGTTGACTGAAGTCACATCTGGTAACCTCCTGGTCTATATCGGGGCCTGTCATTTAGAAGTTATCTTGAAGCTTTTTATCTGACTGTGACTCTGTTTTATAGCCTGATGATGATGAGTCATATGGTACTTATATATAAAAGCAAAGTGGATAGTTCTGGGACAAATAAAAATTCCAGTGAATTGAATATGGCTTTTAACCCCTTGAATGATAAGTTTCCAGACCTCTGTAGCATTCAATGAATTAAAAGGCCAATTTAAAGTAACAGTCAACCTCCTTTTTGACTTTACATAATCTGCGAGTGCATACTAGAGAAAGCACCCCTCAAAGCCAAGCCAGATAGGCATAAGGGGGACATGACTGTTTCTAGTTAGCCTAGGTAGGTGAAATTTATGTGTAAGGGGAGGGTTAGGGTCTGTGGCACCTTAAAATGTGGTCTCGCCATCACTTCCCTTTCCTGGCAGGAGCTTCCCTCCCTGTGTTATATGATCCTTTATGGAGGGTGATTTGGGTATACGTTGGTGAGATTGGTTAGGTAGTTGTAACAGCATAAGGAGGGGAAGATCCTTGGCATGTTAAATCCTGTCTGGAACACCTCTAAAGGGCAAGTGGTCCCTGGGAAGTGGATAGAGACATTTTGGGTATGACAACCCACTTAGCTGGAAGGGTGAAGCAACCGGAGGAGGGTTCACAGATTCCCCTCCCATTTGGGTTTTAGGATAGGATATAGTTGGGGGTGTTATAGTTATTTAACCCTTTGAGTGCCAGAGGGGGTATGTGATGAACTGGCACTCAAAGGGTTAAGTATCAAAAGGTATTTAATGTATTGTTAATACTTACTACTACTTTTACATGTTAAATATGCTGTGGCCTTTTTCTCCATGTCATGCATGTCAGTTATTTGGGGTTACTTAAGGGGTTAACACTTCTCACTTAAGCAAAATTGCCTATACTAGTTTGATCCTTACCTGTTTTTTTTTTTAATCCTATTATCTGGATTTGTTTTCAGAAAGATTTCTGTTTGGGACTTTGAAAGCAGAGAGAATCCAATAATGTAAAAAAGATAGTAAAACAATGAAGAAAAGCTTACCTCCACAGCATACAAGGAGACTACAACATTGTATAACCCTTTGAGTGTCAAAAGGGTGAGCAGCGCATTGCAAATGGTAAAACCACTCTGCTTTCACAATCCGCGACTGAAAGGGATAGCAATACTTAAGATGTAAAAAAATATATGCTGTAGGGTTTGTCCCCCTGAGTAAAACAAGGCTACTCCCACTGCTGAGATATTTTATAAAAAAACAAACAAAAAACCAAAAAAACAGCTCAAACTTGAATTTTTTAGGTGCAATATCACAGTGGCCTGAAAATTTACAGTGGCGCTGTTGCTACACCATCCTATGGACTGCTGTGGTCTGTAAACCATAAATGTCCATTGGATGGTGTAGCAACAGTGCCACTGTAAATTTTCAGGCCACTGTGATATTGCACCTAAAAAATTCAAGTTTGAGCCATTATAATTTTTAAATAAAATATCTCTCAACAGTGGGAGTTCCCTTGTTTTAGTCAGGGGGATAAACCCTACAACATATATTTTTTTACATTGTAAGTATTACTATCCCTTAAAAGTTCTCTGCTAACATGGAACGTAGAAGTGTGAATATAAATATATAAAGATACCAAAAAAAAGTTGAGGCAATCTGACATTCTGTACTTGCAGAATGTGTAAAGTCCAAGAAGGAGTTGGTGTCTCTCTAAATCAGTGGGAACTGTGGGAATTATTTTTGTTTCCAATAGTGCAGTTAGTATGCGTCACTTTGGCTATATAAGCCATATTCGTTAAGACGAAGAGGTGCAATTCTGGAGCAACCCAGCTGCACCATGTGTGTGTGTGTGTGTGTGTGGCGGATATCACGATTCTGCAAATTCTTACTGATTTAAATGAGGTGCCTTACAAGTTTAATACTAAAGAGATATCCAATGCATTGAAAAGCACATTGACTGACTGATTCCCTGGAATTCAGAGGGTTGTATCCACACTGAAATGTATGGGAAGCTTCCTTAGTCCTCTGCAGTGAATTTGCTGTGTCACGGAATTGCTCCATATAGCTTCTTACATAAGGCCATTGTATTCCATTTGAGCCAAAAGGAAAAAAATGTAACATCTTCCCAGATAATGTGTCCAGAATTTGGGGTGGTGACAGATCTGTGCTCTCTGTACCCTTGAGGCTGACATTTCTACTGAGGATGTTTTGTTATGTCTGGGATGTCCCTGTTTTCTAATTACCTGCTAGTGCTTGTTTAATGAAATCTCTGAGCTAGTCCACCCGCCCTTTTGCTAAGAGCAACATCTATCAGGTTATAGTGGAGTACTCCTCCTCCTCTTCCTAATTATCTTCAGGCAGTGAGAACAGAGCCAAGTTTATCAGTAAACTGTTGATATACAGGATCCTGATGGTAATATCTAGTACATCAGTCTGTGTGAGGGGTATTCAACTGAAAGACCTCCAGTTGTTGAGGACTACAAAGCCATTCAAGATGAGAATGTGTAGACCTCAACTGCTAGAGGGCCTACAACTTATTACACCTGCCCTATATGAAATCTGCTGAGAATGCTATGGCAGTGTGATGATACAATTAACACAGCTGGGAAAGTGCACCACCAGGGGTGTAATTATAGGATGTCTCTAATGTTGTCTTAACATCTAAGGAGGCTCATTGGCTTCAGGTTCTGGTTTTACCCCAAGAAACTATTTTTGTGTTAGGAGGCCCACAAAAATGTTTACACTGTAGCTGTTTAGATACCAGTGACTGTTTGTCACATGAGATAACTGCTATAGAATATGGCTATGAGCAGCCAAATTTGGAATTTGACAAGATGTTGTTTTTTTTTGCTCCCAGAAACACTAACAAATGAAAATACGAACATACAAATTAATGAGGAAAATAAATTATTGTGCTCCCCAATTTTTTTTACTGAAAGGGCAACTATCCTATCTACAGATCTGCTCTCCTTGGACAGCAGAGTCAGGGGTGCATTGTGACTCCAGTGGACAACTGGAGTAACATAATGGGGGCCATAAATAAGACCACTGGTGCTGCTCGGTCTCACAGGTCAGTTCTCCATTGGTTACCTGCACACCCATTGCAGAGCTTAATTAAAAACTTTAACTCTTTGAGTGCCAAAGGGATACGCAACGCATTGCTGAGGGGTCAGTTTTCTGACCCTACCCCCTGAATATCTGATAGGAGCCATTTTTAAGTTGCATAGTGAAGCAAGTTTTATTTTCCCATCTCCTCAAACAGGAGTACATTTAGTAAAACATAATGGCCCTTTAAAGGAGCAGCGAATGTTTATTATGAAAAAACCCAGCATATACTGTAGGGATTTTCCTGCTAAGTGAAACAATGGTACTAACCACTGCTGGGAGATGATTCATTCCACAGTTACTACAGATTATATTTTTCATTGTATTAAAGTGTTGACAACAGTTCCACCTGGTGTCCAGTCAATTCTTCTACTGTATTCAATGGGAGAGGACTACCCTTCTCCACAAAATGCGATAGTAATTGCCCTACCACTTAAAAGGTATTGAAACAAGAGTGGATGACATCATTTTGCCACTGTACAAATCGTTTGTAAGACCTCACCTCGAATATGCAGTGCAGTTTTAGGTCCCAGTTCTGAAAAAAAAAAAAACTATTCTAGAACTGGAGAAAGCAGAGCAAAGAGTAACAAAATTAATTAATGGAATGGAAGACTTGTTGAATGAGGAACGACTAGTCAAACTTAGTTTATTTACTTTAGAGAAAAGACGACTAAGAGGAGATCTTATCACAATGTAGAAGTAGCTCTCTGGTGAGCTATTCATGTCAAGGCCCAATCAAATAACTAGGGGCCACCCCATGAGATTAGAGGAAAGGAGGTTTCAAATTCAGCACAGGAAGTGGTGTGTTTTGTTGTTTTTTTTTGTACACAGTAAAGGTCTATTAAATTGTGAAATTCCTTGCCCAAGGATGTGGTAATGACAGATAAAATGGATACATTTAAGAGAAGATTAGGCACATGCACACATAGACACAAAGGGGGACTTGAGCACCTGCTCTTTTTGTCCAAAGTGCCCTCATGCCCTTTTAAAGGGATAGTAACACTTCGTTTTAACTTTATTTTATTTTGTAGGCATTAAAAAAACATGAAGAATGATATAAGTCTTATCTCTCAAACCTTTATGGTTTATGAGATATTCACAAGCAAAGTTCCCCTCCCCGCCCCTTTTACCTAGTGTAAGCCATCTCTTCTCAGATGTGGATCAGGTTGTATGACAGTACAGATAACAGAAGGGGACAATTTTCTTTGTATGAAAACAATGAAAGTCCTTCCCCCCTTGACAAGTTTTTCAGCTTTTTCCATTATCTTAATTGAAGATTGTCCCTCTCTGCAGTCTACCTGGGCATCTCCCTTCTTATCTGGTTGAACAGGGGGGGGATACTTTGTTTGTGAATATCTCTTAAACCATAAAGGTTTCAGAGATAAGACTTATATCATTCTTCATGTTTTCTTAATGCCTACAAAATAAAATAAAGTTAAAATGAAGTATTACTATCCCTTTAACAAAAAAAAAACAAAACAATTTTTAATCAGTCCGATTTTATCAAGAAGTGCCCTTCTTTTCATCTGAGGCCCTGCCCTCCAAAATGTCTGTGCACGTCCCTGATTAGCTGCATTTCTTTCAAGATGGAACATACCGGGTTTATAATACTGTGTATTAGTAGGCAAAACAGGAAGTTCAGATTAAGACTAACCTGTTTGGCAGCAGGAAAGTTTATATAATTCTCATTCCTCTGGGTTATGTGGCCAAGGTTGAACTTGACAAACTTGTGTCTTCTTTCAACCTAATTCATTATGTTACTATGTTACTTCATGACCATTTGAATCTTGGTAACATTTTAACATTGTCTCTCTGCAGTTGGAATACCCTTATTCAGCAGGGGAACTCTCTAATTTTTTCTTTTAGAATGTTAATAAAAGGACACTGATTTTCCAAGGTAAAGTACTTCTATACAGTACAATGTACTGACATATGTAAAGTGGCCATACCTTTTATAGATAGAATTTAACATAGGGATGAAAAAAATCTCAGGAGTCTGGGACCTGGGCTATTAAATCAGACTTCTAGCTTGTAAATATTTGGGTGTTAATACCCTATCTATGTACATGCATCTCTTCACTGGATTAGTATACTACAAATAATTTTGTTTGGTTTATGATTCTCAAATATTTTGTGCGCTCTTGTCTTAAAGGGGAACATTCACATTAAAAAATGTGACTATGGGTTTTAATCAATAAAACAAGATCAGCGGTGTTTTTTTTTTTTTTTTAACTTGCCTACAAGTGGAGATATGAAGCCTTCAAATTGGGAACTTCCGTGTTCTGTGGCACCCAGTTTGTCCCGCATGATGCCCAGGACTTCCCAGCTGCCCCAGGGAGCATGTTCACACTTCCCTTCGTAGCTGTATTTCTGTGGGCTAACGTTACAGCAAACTCCGTTTACAATGCTACTGAGGTTGCAATATTCTGTGCACTCTTCTTCCATGTCTTGCATATTGGTGTATAGCCTCTTGACTAGGAAGTGAGGGGTGCAATGGAAAATTGCTTCCCCCAGTCTGCCAAAAAAACCCTGTATCAAGGTATGGACATTTTTTCCATATGTAACTGTGAATATTACACCATCAACTGTTTATAAGAATAACAAGTATTTTAGCGTAAGAGTTCCTTTAACTCTTTGAGTGCCAGAGGGGTACAAGCAATGTGTTCCGTACCCCTCTGGGACTCTAAGGGTTAACTGCACGGATGCTACAGCAGTGTCCAATGCATTGCAGACACATCTATCTTCCATGCTATTAACCCTTTCAGAGTAGTGGGTACTCTAATGGTTAATGGAGGGTTCTCCAGCTACATTCCTAAAGGCCTGAGTCATCGGCTCAGTTATTTTTACTATGGCCCCTGTGTTAAATCAGGGATTTCCTAAAGACTGCATTGTCTTGGTATTTTGGGAATGCACAACGCTGGTTCCATGTTAAAGCTAGAACTATAAACCATATATGATCATTGACAATTTCAACTTGGGACAGCACTATATTTTTGAACCAGCTTGTCTGGACCCCCTTCTTATTTTAGGTTTTACCACTTTCTCTGCTGGGAGAATGTTGTGTGGACTGACTATGTCTTCACTTCTAGTCATAGTTTTCCAGCCTATATCATTAGACTGCTTCATGGGTGTCCTGGTCTTAAAGTAGCACTTACCATTTATTCTGGGCTGTACACTGTTGGTGAGTAACACTGGTTGGTATGCCACATCTGACATGGCCAAAACAGCACACTGTTTACCCTAATTCGTATGTGTGTTGGCGCTGGTCGTCTGTCCGATGCAGCCAGCTTGTCTGCTCTAAAGTATATTAAAGGGATAGTAATGTTTCACAAAAACAACAGCTCCAATAAGTCTTCATAGTATTTAGGCCATGGAGAGTGTTATTTCAATACTGTCAGAGTTGTAGTTCAAGAGTAATTAAATGATAAAGTGTCCCCCTCCTGCCCCTTTTACCTAGTGTAAGCCTCCTCCCCTCAGATGTGGAATCTGGTTTCTTGACTGGACAGATCACAGCAAGGAAAAATCTTCTTACTGTGAATATAAGGAAAATCCTGCCCTAATTGACAAGTTGTTCAGATTTTTCCTTATGCTCACTGAAGATTGTCCCTCTCTGCGATCCATCCAGACATTCTTGCTGCTCTGAGGTGAGCAGTGTTACAGCAGTAAAAGAGGTGGGAGGGGGATACTTTCATTCAATTACTCTTGAACTACAACTCTGACAGTATTGAAATAACACTCTCCATGGCCCAATACTATGAAGATTAATTGGAGCTGCTTTTATTGTGAGACATTACTATCCCTTTAATGGGATTCAGAGCAGTTGTTCTAAGAACAACTAGAGTGATTCTGTGTCAATCAAACTAAAATTATAGAGGACATATTTTCTTTCAAATTAGTCTTTTAACCCCTTGACTGCTGGAGAAGTCTCCAAGGCATTGCTTAGCATGATGACACATCTAGCATTTAACTATTTGTGTACTGGAGAGGTAGCAAGTGCATTGCATTGCAATGTAATGTGTTAGATACCTCTCTGGAGCTTAAAGAGTTATACTCTCCATTTAACCCTTTGAGTGCCAGAGGGGCATCCAACACATTGCTTTGCAATGCGTTGGATGCCCTTCTGGCACTCAAAAGGTTAATTAAATCAATGGGGATTTGGGGAATTTTTATGTTCCCTAAGGAAAACCCAGTAATTATTATTATTTTTATTATTATTATTATTAATTATAATAATAAGTTACATGTTAATATAGCTTTGGGCCATTAATTGTCCAAAATCATGTTTGGACAATATGTAGTCCCCCTACTGGAGCTGTACTACAACTCCCATCATCCTTGACAGGAAACAATTTTATTAAAAAAAAAACAAAAAAAAACGTGGTCATGTTTAATACCACCTAATAATGACCCCCCACTTATCTTCGTGTGGAGACTAAATCCTAATGGCCAGGTTGAAAATTCACTAACTGTGTTGTCTGGTGTCTAAAAGCAAAATGTTTTGAATCTGAGCTGTGCCTTTATATAAACTTGTGCAAAGCTGGTTCTTTTTCCCACATTTCCTATTCTAATTTTAAGAAGAGCCCCGGCAGAGGAATGTCCATCTATAGAGAAAAGTCTGTGTGTTTCAGAGTAGGGTGACCTAACGCTCCCATTCCTTTATCTCTGGCGTTGTGTTGATAACAAGTGAAAGTCGTGTGAAAGCCTCACTGTGTCTCAGAGAACCACATCATTTCAGTTACCCGGTAACAATGTAGCGAAAAATGGATGTGTCTATTACTTGTGTGAACATTGTATGGTTACTGAGTGTTTATTTAGTTTCACAAGCTGGTATGGATAGTGTTTATCTTTAAGAAATACAAGCCCATAGATCGGAATTTCTACTTTTGTCTTTCCCATGTGACAGCACAATTACCATTTTTCTGTCTGAAAAATAAGCAGCTGTAAGGGTTGAGTGGCCATAGCAATGACTCCATCAGCTTTATGACCATTCAGAGAAGATGTTGCACCTAATCAAGGAGCTGGGCATACTGCAGTCTCCAGGTGATGCTGGGTTACAATTCCCATCACCCTCAGCCAGCCAGCGGCTAGTTTAGGATAACTCGAGTTGTAGTCCAAAAACTTCTTGGGATATAGTTGAGATAAATGCTCTAATGCTGCTATTAATCTATGAAGCCCAAATTCACCATAGGGGTGACGTGAGAACCCTGTGAATTAACATTGATTTGAATTAATCTTTAACCCTTTCAATGCCAGAGGGGTACCCCATGCATTGAATGTTAGAGAGGTCTACAGTGCGTTTAGTTTCCTCTAGAATGGCACACCACTAGTACGATGAATAAAGTCCTAAGATCTCTCAAGTTGAAAATATATTAGTGCAAAGGTTTCATAGAATTACAGAGAAATTGGAGAGTTTATGGCACATTTATCACACTTATTGCATAAATCGCTGGAGTCTTACAGGTTGCCTACCTCTTCTGTAAGGCCCCTTTCACATGGGTGACACCAGTGCAGTGATACGGCATTGGTGCTATCACCCCTTACGAGAGGTTCAGTGCAGGTCTATGGTACCTTTAACACGGGGCACTATCGCCTTGCATGAACATGCCTAAATCCAGTAAGCTGCAACTTTTCTGTGTTTCACGCATTAGTGCATATTTCCGTATTCTCAGATTAATGAGAAGAGGAAAAAGTATGTGCCAACATCTCCTGACCCCTCAAGAACCTGCTGAGTGAATGGGTGAACTACACATCAAGTAACTGGCTTCCAACCGTCCTTGTGGTGTTACTAATGCATGCCCTTTAGTTTTAAATACTTTCATTAGTTGGTGTTACTTTCTCTTTAAAACACTATTCTTAGCTGTCTAATTTTAGAGGACAAGCTTCCCAGATTCACTGATTTTCTTCCCAGACACAGGAAGCCTGATGTAAGAAGAACTGGGGAGTTATGCACTAAGGAGTGATAAAGAGGTGATGAAGTGGAGATGACTTCTCCAGTGATCTCACTTCTTCAATTCCTGTGTTATAGAACCTATACACTTAGATCTCTAAAGCAGGGGAAATCATAGTGCATAGGCTCCATAGAATATCAGAGGAACTGGAGATGTGATATCACTGGAGAAGTCATCTCTGCTTTATCACCTCTTTATCACACCTTAGTGCATAAACCAGCTGGACCAGATCAGCTGTACCTTAGGGGACAAATAACTATTCACATTGATTTTAAGTGGGACTTTTAACCCCTCAAATACTAGACAGGCTCCCAGTGTATTGTTAAAGGGATAGTAATACTTTAAAATGTAAAAAAAAATATGTTGTAGGGTTTATCCCCCTGAGTAAAACAAGAGTACTCCCACTGCTGAAAGGTGTTTCATTCAAAAGTTATTAATTTTCAAAGTTGAATTTTTTAGGTGCAATATCACAATGGCCTGAAATTGTACAGTGGCGCTGTTGCTACACTATCCTATGGAGATTTATGGTCCTGGGACCAGAGCTGTCCATAGGATCGTGTAGCAACAGCGCCACTGTACAATTTCAGGCCACTGTGATATTGCACCTACAAATTCAACTTTGAAAATTAATAACTTTTGAATGAAACATCTTTCAGCAGTGGGCGTACTCTTGTTTTACTCAGGGGGATAAACCCTACAACACATTTTTTTTTACATTATAAGTATTACTATCCGTTTAAAATCCTCATTTAAATCAGTGGGATTTTGTGTGTAGTATATGGTGCCATTTGGTTTTCTCCAGTTCTTTCTAGTATATCCGCCTCATGTAGACTCCAGTGGGACATTATGTACTAAGATGTTATAAAGAGATCACATTACCAGTGTTGTAAAAGCTCAAGTCTTATGTTACTCTATGGCGTCTATTAACTAAGAACTCAGAAGCTGGAGAATTCTTAGTGCGTTGGCTCCATAGAATTACATGTGAATTGGAGAGTTTATCACATGGGAAAGTTATCTCCACTTTATCTTCTCTTTATCACCCCCCCCCCTCTCCAGGAGAGAATATAGGTTGATGTAGACAAACTGATTTATGGGGATGTGTTTTCCCAATTCCCTGGACAGCTAATATCAATAAGAACAAGTTAGAACATCAGTGTGGGGAACTCTGTCTAGATGAACGTTCTGCTTAAACAAACATTATTTGGTTGCAAATTACAGAAGAATTTGCTGTTTTTGCTGTCTTTGAGATAATCACCCTGTTTTCAGGCCGTGTAGACATCACCAAATGTGACAGTCTGTACACTAATTCTTGAGTCACAGAGAGGATTTGGTATGCGGGTGTGGGGGGCTCTTTGATTTTTGTTCTGTCTAATGTGTGGTTTGCAAACAAGTTCTGGCAAGAAAAGTAGCTTTCAGTTGGTATTCAATGAGGCAAATAACTGTAAGTGCTGTTGCAATAAATTTGCAACTCCCTTCAGCAGAATAGGTGTTTGGAAAATCACACACAAATAAAATATTTATGAATTCATAAGCCGGCACACAGAAGACAGAATGTCTCTATTCTGTCTTTATTTTGCATGAGAAGTGGGAAAATGCCACATCTCTCATTATGTCTAGAAGTGTGCTCGTGTGCCACTAAACAAGACATAACACATATATTGCTTCATCAGTAGATTGCTTCCTACTGCTGTTAGGGCAGTAGCTAGTTGTAACCCTTTGAGTGCCACAGAGGTATGTTGGATACACCTCTGGCACTCAAAGGGTTAACCTTTTGGATGCTAGGCCACTCTCCTGAAGATTGCAATACAATGTGTTTGACATCTATGACTGCCAAGGGATGAACCCCTTGAATGCCAGAGGGGTATCTAGAGCATTGCTTTGCAATGCATTGGAAACCCCTGGCACTGAAAGGGTTGCTGCTGTAAAAATTGTTTTTTCATGGGATAAAAGTTTATTAATCCTTTGAGTCCAAGAGAAGTATCAAATGCATTGCTTTGCAGTAAACAAATTTGGAGATTTGGGAAGAGCTTTTAAAATCTCTCTCTCTATATATAGATATTATAAATAATCCTTTATTTTTATCTAAGAAACTAGTTTTTGAGTAATGTAGTTTTATAGATTGTTAATTAACATCCATAAATCTAATTCAAAAACTAGCTTTCTAAATGCAAAATTAACATTAAAGGGATAGTAATACTCTTCAGCAGAGCCGAAAATGTGTGATCTGAACATTAATACTACATTGGAACGGTCTACAAAGTGTGCTTGGTTTGCAAGCACACTTTGTAGACCATTCCAATGAAGTATTATTGTTCAGACTGCACGTTTTTCGCTCTGCTGAAGAGCCTCCATCTGGTCAAACAGACAAGGAAAGGTAACTATAGAGAGGCATATCTCTCACACCATAAAGGTTTGAGAGATAAGCCTTACATCGTTTTTATAGTTTTTTTTTATGCCTATAATATGAAACACACTTAAAATTAAGTATTACTATCGCTTTAATAAAATTGATAATTTCGTATTTAGAAAACTAGTTTTTGAATTAGATTTATGGATATTAACCCCTTAGTGACCGACCACGCGCACATGCGACCGGCACTTAACGACGGGTTTTTTTTTTTTTCCTATTCTAGCAAATGACTTCCTGGACTTACCAGGTACGTCATCTGTCACTAAGTGACATTTTTGCATGATGTACGTGGTAAGTCCATCGTCACGATGAGATTAATTACCAATCTATAAAACTACATTACTCAAAAACTAGAGAAAAAAAACCTGAAGGAAAAAAGTATATACAGGAGATTTTAAAAGCTTTCTGAATCTCCAGATTTGTTGATTGCAAAGCAATTCTGTAGCGCTTCATAATTAGACAACTCATTACAAACACAACACACTTGGACTGCTCTGCTCGCAAGAGCTTACAATCTAGAGGAATACAAAACGTCTAATAAGTTCTTTGAAACTAAATCGCACTGCTGTATATTCTAGTATAAAGGTTTCTGGGAATAGGAAATGGATGGAGGATATGACAGTAAAATATGTGGCCAGCAGCGGGAAGGAATGTAGCATATAAATATATTGTAGGACATTTTAGTATGAAGTAGATTAAATTTAGCTTCCTATTGACCTAATGGAAACACATTGCTTTCCCATGTTAAATAAAATCTGCCCACCCAAGTTACATGGACTGTGAATCACATTTTGTCATCGTTCTTGCCTTTTTATAGGACATTGTACATATTCTGTCCAAACGTCCAGTCCATCAGAATATATATTTGAACTAGACATGCAATAAAAAGCATTCGCCCTGTAACCCTTTCAGTGCCAGAAGGGTGTCCAATACTTTGCTTTGGTCACCTATCTAGCACCCAAAGAGTTAAATGGATTTACCGCCTCAATGTTTCAAAGCATTGCAATGTGATGTATACTCTGTGACAGTTAATCATTTGAATGCCAGAGGGGTACACAACGCATTTCTTGGCAATGAGTTGCGTACCCCTCTGGCACTCAAAATGTTAAAAAAAATTGTGCTGAATTATGTGTTGGTCCAATAAAGGCATGCTTTATCCATATGTTGGAACTTCACAATGCATTGCACACACACCTCTGGTTCTTCGTGGGTTAAGCAGACTCCTGGACTTTGCATGCTTCAGTTTGACAAAACTGCCAGCAACTGTCCAGATGTTATATCGTGCACAAAGGCCAGAATTCATAGGGTCATTAGGAATGTATGGCCATAGTAGGGTAACTGTGTGTGTGTTGGGGGGGTTTGCGGGTTTCCTTAACCCCTTAATGACCCATGGCGTACATGTACGTCACGGGGTGTAGGTCCCTAAAGGACCAAGGATGTACATGTATGTCATAAAATTCAGGGTTCCCTGCGTGGTTGTACGCCGTTCAGAGACCCCTGACTCTGACCGAACAACAACAACAAAAAAAAAAAGGTCCGACATGCGGCCTGTCCTTAAGGGGTTAATTCAAATATAGATGGGTTAAAATATTTCCTTTTTTTGTTAAAAATATTAACTCCATGGGGTAGAGTCACTAAGCGGTGATAAAGAGGTGATAAAGTGAAGATGACTTCTCCAGTGATATCACTTCTCCACTTCCTATATTATTCCTATGCACTAAGATCTCCAGAGCTGAAAAAATCTTAGTGCACAGGCTCCTTAGAATAACATAGGAACTGGAGAAGTGATATCACTGGAGAAGTCCTCTCCACTTCATCATCGCTTAGTGAATCTCCCCTCTTGAATTATAGAGACATTTCCAATGCATTACAAACACGTGACAAGATTGAAATCGCTTTTTATTAATTTATTTTCTACAATGTTTATATTTCTAAAGTCTTTTTTTTTTTTTTTGCAAAGTACTAAGCTGTTTGTTTTATTCCTCCACATAAGCCACTAGCAAAAGTTTCCAGAATGGTAAATTATATGTTGGCTGTTCCTGCGCTGCCTAATGTCAGGCTTTTGTGACTGTTTCAAGCTCTTTCTAAACCTAGCTTTTAATCTTCTGACAATGTTAAAAATATGAGATTTTACTTAACAAGAGGGAGGACATGGCCACATATGGTCTAAATAATACCTAACCCTTTCAGGGAATGCTGTGACAGATCTATAAATGTTTTAATTACAGATCTATAAAAGTTTTAATTAACACTTAAAGAAGCAATGCATTGCACACCCTTCTTGTGCTTAAGCCTTTGAGTGCCAGAGGGGTGCACAAAGCATTGCTTTGCTGTGTGTTTGTGTACCCCTCTTTCATTCAAAGGGTTAATTGATTACATCTGAAATTTAATTATGTAACACAGAAGAATGTGAACAATACACTGAAACATGTCATACCGCTAATCCTTTGGAGGACAGCACTTTACACTCCCTGAAGGAAACTGTTATGATAATTCTGCCCATTCAGCAGGTCTGTTCCTGTAGGACCCGCCAAGAATACGGTGTGTGTGTAGGGTGCACTAAGATTTGAGGGTCCAGGTTGGCAATATTGTGGAGCTTTTGTAACACTTCCATTTCTTCATATGCACTAAGATTTGTCATCATATCCATGTGAATACAGCACAGATACTCTGACATCGTCATGACTTTGTAAAGTTTACATTATTGCAATGTCTTTGACAGTAGCTCATTTGCGTATTGAAGTGCAACTTAATGAGCCATTCTCATATTCCTGTGAGTGTTTATATGTCAATGTGGCCAATCACCACATACCCCAAGCTCCTATAGTTGCCTACACTGTCGCTTATCTGAGATGGTGAAGTTGGGATCTTCCCGTTGCTTTCTGCTGAGCCACAAAGTATACTTTGCTGTCCCTACTGGAGAGCAGAGGTAACGGTTGTCCTCCCTAATCCCTTAAAGCATTAAGTGAGGTCTGGTTGTGTTTTCCATTCCTCCACTTGTCCTCACTAACACATTACCAGCATTACTCCAACATCATATGCTATGATGTAGTGTCTCCCTTTCCCCTTACATCCTATATAATAATTCGCTAAATCGTGTGTAACGCCCGACATGCGCAGTGACTGCCCCGCGACCGGCTGCCAGAGGCACTGTGGCCCATGTAACGGGCTGTTCAACTAGTACATAATGATTGGCACATACCTCCAGACACACTTCACCATTGCATTGAACCTTTGTGCATCTCCCCCCATCCCCCAGGCTGCATTGTGCAGCCCAGTGCATTAGCTAGAGATACAGTGGAGGTTCAAAAAACTGATCCTCGCAGGTTTTTGGGATTTTGGATTATTTTCCTGTGTCCTATGGTGCAGTTGGCTTGCTTCAGAATAGCTCCTCTCTTCTATTGTGTGTGAGGCCCTAAAATCTGATTACTGTTGCAGCTGGGTGGAGTTGAGAGAACACGAAAAGAACAATATACAAAAGTCAGATTCATGTCAACATCTCCTGTTGTGCCAAGGGAGAAGGGAGGCCTCCAGAGTTCCAAGCCCTGGGGCAATGTGACAGCACACTGTGGGTTTGTCTGTGTGCACGTTGCACTGTTTACCTTGATATGCTGCATACCCGAGAGATCAGCCCCTGCAAAAATAGATATCGCAGCCTGCCAACAGGGACTCTCCTTAGGCTGTATGGTTAACCCCTTAATGACGTGTGACGTGCCAGGACAGTCATGTCTGTCCGGACGTTAAGGACTGGTGAATTCTGGGATCACAGTGAGGCTGCGCGCTGCTCTGCAGTCCCAGAATGCATTGCTGTTAAAAAAAAAAAAAAAAAATTCCGTGGCCTTCTAAGGCTGCCCACACCCTGACATAGCAGTCCTTAAGGGGTTAAAAGATTGTGGAGTAATTTTGGAGCAAGAAAATAATAATGTCAGCACTTTCTGTTGATTCAAATGCTACTTTTAACCCCTTGAATGATAGGCCCCTGGCACATTGTGATGCAAAATGTTGGAGACCTCTGAAGCATTCAAGGGGTGGAAAGGTCCATTTAAATCAATGGGAAATTGTGTTTGTCCTCTGTGCTGCAGTTAGCATGTTTCTAGTTTGGAACATAAGGGCCTTTTGTGTTTATTACAGTCTGCTCATAGAGATTCTGAAGGGGTATGAGCGAAGATGGGTCCCATTATCCCTCAGCCAGGTCATATATGTTCCATTTGATCTGTTTATGACAGATAACTGCTACAAAACCATATTCTTCTTAATTTAACCCTTTGAGTGCCAGAGGGGTATGCAGTGCATTGCAGAGCAAAGGGTCAAGTGGACCTGTCACTTTGAATTCAAGTTTGTGTATCTTAAAGGGATAGTAATGCTTGTTCTTAAACTTTAATATTGTAAATATTAAAAATATAAATTCAATATTGTATGTGTTGTCTCTCATGTATAGTTTGAGAGATATAGGCTTTTAAAGTTCCCCCCTCCCGCCCCTTTCACTGGTGTCGGCTCTATCTGACAGCATGAGATCCTGGTTGCCGCTGGCCGGTCCCGGGACCAGGATATCCTGTTGTCAGCTAGAGCGCTGACGTCTGTGAAAGGGGCGGGAGGGGGGAACTTTAAAAGCTTATATCTCTCAAACTATACATGATTGAGCATTACTATCCCTTTAAAAAAACTTAATTCAAAACTAGTATGTATTATTTTACCCAAAAGATCAGCAGTTCTATAGTTTAGGAGATATACTGATACTTTTATTTCTGTGAGAGGTGTCATATGCTAATTAAGCTCTGTGCTGCACTGATAACATCATTAATATATGGTGCCACACTCCTAGAGCTCACCATACAGAAATAAAGGTACTAACCTTGTCAGTGCAAAGCATTGCAGAGCAATATATTGAACATTTCTGGTACTCAGAAGGATTAATATCTCCTAATCTATCTATCTGTTGGCCTTTTGGATAACACGATACAGAGTCGATTTTTTTATTGACCTTTTCAAATATGCAAACTTGAATTCAAAGTGGCAGATTCACTAACTTAATGATCTGTGGTTACATACACTTAAATACCTTGTTCCGCATGCTAGTATCTGTACAAAATCACTGTCTTTCCTGAGGCCTAAAATCCACTCTTGACACATACACTAATGGGGCGACCATTCCTGCCTGCTCAGAGCTCCCTGACTTCCATTACTATACCAATCTTGATAGCAGGGCTCAAAATTTCCTGTCGCCACTAGCCAATGGCGAGTGAAAATTTAGCCCTGGCGAGTAGAAATTCAGCCCTGGTGGGAATGTTATCGCTTGCAGTGGCGAGTAACTTTTCAGGTCTGGCTAGTAGCAAAGGACTTCAACTTTTAAGCCCTGTTGATAGGGTGCCGCAGAAATGTTAAAAGTGATGACAGTC
The DNA here is from genome assembly GCA_037306005.1 of Rhinophrynus dorsalis. NCBI lineage: Eukaryota > Metazoa > Chordata > Amphibia > Anura > Rhinophrynidae > Rhinophrynus > Rhinophrynus dorsalis. The sequence goes on along the minus strand of CM074725.1, from coordinate 207,529,107 downwards.
TTGCGGGGAGAATATTTATAAAGTTTTTACCCCGGGGGCACCCACCCTCGGGACATACCAATGACCGTGGGGCACAAACCAAAACAAAACCGACCATGGATATATGCCCCTAGGTCAACCCCTCCCTTTCCCTTCGGCGCAGGAAAGAAGCCTGCTATATATACGCTGAATTAAAGTCTTTCGGTCCAGCACAAACTGTTTAGTAGTTAACTCATGTAAAACATCATATGTATGTTGTCTAATACTTGCAGGGGAGGGCTAGCCTGGGGGGCAGAGGGGCAATTGCCCCCTGGGCTGGTTACATGTCTGGGCCAGTGGGCCACTGCCTCACTCTATCTCCCAACTGCTGCTGTAAATGGTATCAGTCATGTAGCTGTACTTAAAGGGATAGTAACACTTCGTTTTAACTTTTATTTTATTTTGTAGGCATTAAAAAAACATGAAGAATGATATAAGTCTTATGTCTCAAACCTTTATGGTTTATGAGATATTCACAAGCAAAGTTCCCCTCCCCGCCCCTTTTTCCTAGTGTAAGCCATCTCTTCTCAGATGTGAGTCTGGTTGTATGACAGGACAGATAACAGAAGGGGACAATTTTCTTTGTATTAAAACAATGAATGCCCTTCCCCCCTTGACAAGTTTATCAGCTTTTTCCATTATCTTAATTGAAGATTGTCCCTCTCTGCAGTCTACCTGGGCATCTCCCTTCTGATCTGGTTGAACAGGGGGGAGGGATACTTTGTTTGTGAATATCTCTTAAACCATAAAGGTTTGAGAGATAAGACATATCATTCTTCATGTTTTTTTAATGCCTACAAAATAAAATAAAGTTAAAATGAAGTATTACTATCCCTTTAAAGCGGAACTACCATGTCACAAAATGTTAGCTTAACTAAGTCTCCTTCTGGTGACTAGCCGCTTAGTAGCGCTAGTCGCCAGAATTATTACATGATTTAAAAGATATATGCTTTATTCCACAGCTGTCAGTAGCACGGAGCGTGGACATCTTGCCAGAATGACGTCCACGCGCCTGCGCTGTCAGTCCCAGCTGGGTGTAGGAGGCATTGCTACGAGCCGATTGGCTCTAAAAGGGGCTGACAGTGCAGGTGCTCCGTCTCAAAGTTTGAAAGCTGACGTCAGTGCGAGGGGGGGGGACTTTGCAGACTTATATCTCCCAAGCCATAAAGGTTTGTGAGATCGAAAACGGCACAATTAATGTATTTTTAAATTATCTATTGAATTAAATGTACATGTTTTCAAGTATTACTATCACTTTAAAGGGATAGTAATACTAATGATATAAAACAGATGTTTATGTCCCCGAATAAAACAAGGGTACTCCCACTGCTGAGAGATTTTATTAAAAAATTATAACCGCTCAAACTTGAATTTTTAGGTGCAATATCACCATCCAATGGAGATTTATGGTCTACAGACCAGAGCAGTCCGTAGGATGATGTAGCAACAGCGCCACTGTAAATTTTCAGGCCACTGTGATATTGCATCTAATAAATTCAAGTTGGAGCTGTTATAATTTTTTAATAAAATATCTCTCAGCAGTGGGAGCACCCTTGTTTTACTCAGGGGGATAAACCCAACAACATATATTTTTTTACATTTTAAGTATTCCTATCCCTTTAAAGCACTGAGGAAAGGAACAACCCAAAACGCCCATAGGATGCCACAATGCCCTCTTTTTGGCACAATCAGCATTAACCCTTTGAGTGCCAGAGAGGTATCCAACACATTGCAGTGCATTTATCTTTTGTATAAAGAGGAAGTCTGTGTTACTGAACAGTGGGATTTCAGTAGGAAACTCCATAGTAGGCCGTTTTCTGGGTTTTAGCTTACTCTGTGTGCTCAAATTGAGTGCCGTTTTATCAAGGATGCACGTTGCCGGGAGCTGCTAAGAACATCAGTTGTCCCATTATCTGTGTTCACCAAGAATATTAATATCCTGGATGTTTCTCTGTAAAGTCCATTATAATCAACTCAGGACAAGGACGTGGGAAGGAGAATAATCTCACTAAAGCTCCTGCTCAGTATTCCATGAATCAGATCTCCACCAGCTGGGGAAGACACAGCCTTCTAATACAAATGATTGGGACTGCACAGCGAATTGTCATTAACCCCTCAGATGTCTTCTCAGTTTGTTGGATGCCAACTTGGCATTCAAATGGTTGAAGGGCAACAATCCTGCTTTGCTAAGTTTGCTTCTGCAGCAATGTACTAAGTGTCCAGTGTTCAAAGAAAAGTTGTCAGTTTGGGGGAAACCAGCTGAACCAGAGGGGAGACCTGGAATGTCCCACTAACTTTTAACCCACTGAATGCTAAAGAGGTCTCCAACAAAACAGACCTTTGCAGCTAGCAGGAGGGCTGGGATGCAAAAAAAGGAAAATCAGTTGCTTAACCCTTTGAGTGACAGAGGGTTACACAACGCATTGCTCTGCAATGCGTTGTGTACCCCTCTGGCACTCAGAGGGTTAAAGGGTTAGTAATACCACACTTATTACTTACAATTTTTTTAACATGTTGTGCTATATACATTTACTCACATTTCTGTAGTTTAAACACTATTGAAGTGGAATGGATCCCCCTCCTGCCCCTTTCTCTGCATCACTGATCATTTCTTGCAGGTCCGGATGGAGCGCGGTGAGGGACAATCTTCAGTGAGCAAATGGAAAATTCTCCCTCCTTCGTCAAGGGGGGGGGCAGGGTTTTCCTTATACTTACTGAGTGAAGATTGTGCCTCGCTGCATCCGTCTGGTCCCACAACCGGATCACGGATCTAAGGGGATGTGGCCAGAAGGGGCGGGAGGAGGATTCTATCAGCTTCAGTAGTGTTTGAACTACAGAACTGTAACTATATATAGTGCAACATGTTAAAATAGTAAATAATAATCCTAGCAAAAGTTTTATTGTTAAAATGCTGTACCCAGTAAACTTCAAGGGTCTGATTTACAAACCCATTGCTTGCTGCCTATGGTTGGTGACACACTCAGAACAGACTGATCTGCAAAACAACAACATTTATTCTGGTGAGATCAGATATAAAGCCATTGGGGGGGGGATGCTAACCTTCCTGCACCCCTGTCTGTTCTGATCTGTTGGGGTGATTATAGTAGCTAAGTCAAGTCTGATGCTACAAATGCAGTCCTTTTGAGTGGGTACATTTTGGATGATAGTGGTCCTTTTATAAGAACCCTAATGCCAAAATACAGCTTACCTGCAAAATCATGTTGCTAAATAAGGATGTATACATTTCCATGTGTGAAATTGTATGTGCTGTTTTTAGGAAGACTGGGGGCAGCTATTTTCCCGTTCCTCATGAAATCAATAGCAGTATGTTAAAGGGCAGCTATCACCGTTCACTAAATCTATAGGGACATATATATTATAAAAGCACATGGCCTTTTTAGGGGATAGTTTAGCTTTCAAGGTGGGCTGGCTAAACATGGAAGTATGGCAATATTTATAAAATCAAATTGGAGTTATTCTGGAGTAAACCAACTGCACCATAGGGTACCAATAAAATTCCTAAATTCCCATGCACTTGAACAGAGATTTTTAAACCCTTGAATGCCTCTAATACATTGCTTCACAATACATTGGAGACCTCTGTAGCATTCAAGAGGTTAAAATCCCAGTTTAATCCAACAGGAATGTTTACTTGTCCCCTATGGTGTAGTTAGTTTACTCCAGAATAACTTCAATTTGTTTTTATAAATGCAGGCCTATGTGACCTAAGCTACAGGCTTAACTTGCTCTTTGCACAGTGCCCATAGACTGTAAAGCAGGGAAGTTAGTTTTCGTCCGTTATCATCCCTTATCAGCCGTTGGTTAATTAGGGACAATGATTGACTGTTCCTGCTGTAAGGGTTGGGGAACCCCCACTTGCAGTAACTGGGGACTCTTTATGCTGCCCCAGGAGAGTAAATCTCACTGTTCATTCACTCTTGTGGGATCAGCCTGACAGCCACGATTCTTACTCTTGTGACTTCCACTCCATTCCCCGGCTGATCCATCAGGGCTTGTGTCTGTGTCCTATTGAGTAAGAAAGAGGTGCAGCTCTGGAGAAAGTCAACTGCATCACAGGGGACAAATACAAATTCTATAGGTTTAACCCATTCAGTGCAGGTGGGTTGTCCATTGCTTTGCTACACAATGCATTATTAAACCCTTTGAATGCTGCAGAGGTATCATGGGGGGCTTTTAACCCCTTGAATGCTAGAGAGGTCATCAACACTTTGCGAAGCTATGCTTTGGAGACTTCACTAGCATTCCAAGGGTTAAAAACCCAGTATAAATTAATGTAAATTCAGGGAATTTTATTTGTCCCCTGTGGTGGTTGTTTTTCCCCAGAATCACTCATTTGTTTTGTGTGTATATGATTGTCTGTCTGTAAGTCTGTCTGGAACGGAATGGAAATAAAAAATATCCCATTACTCTTCCATTTTAGAGCAAGTTGTACTTTAGCCGTTGTGTTCCTTTCAGAGTGATCTGTAGTAAAGCATTACATACAATGCCTAATCCAAACCTCATGCATAAAATAAATAAATCCATTCTGGTTTGTGTAAACCCTTCTTTATTTATGCAGACAGGGAAGCTGCTTTTCCGTTTCAAATTCCTGATAGATGTTTCATGGGAGAATTTTTTTTTATGTTTCGGAGAAGAACTTAATTCATATTAGTTTATGTTGTATGGATATATTAAAGGGATAGTAATGATTAATTTTAAGTTGATTTAATATTGTAGACATTAAAAAAAGGTTAACATCTATGTAAGTCTTATCGCAAACCTTTATGGTATGAGAGATAGAACTTGCTAAAGTTACCTTTTCCTGGCTGTTTTACTCAAGTCTGCCATCTAGCTGACAGCTGCAGATTCCAGTCATTCGCGCAGACAGAGGCTCTTCAGCAGAGCTGAAATCACGCTATTTAGAAATAAATACTTAATTGGAATAGTCTGCACAGTGTGCTTGCAAACCAGACACACTTTGTAGACCGTTCTAAATGAGGTATTCATCTTTAGATGTCATTATATCGGCAATGCTGAAGAGCCGCATCTGGTCAAGCGACCAGAATCTGCTTCTGACAGCTTTACAGCTCATCAAGCAGAAATGGGAGGGACCAGAGAACTTTATTTTCCTATATCTCTCAAACCATAATGGTTTGAGAGATACAAATAAGTGAAAGTACTCTCTTTTAATTCTATCTACCATATAGTTAATACTTTTTTTCTGACATTACTATCCCTTTAAAGCAGAACTAATATTTAATTAAAAAAAACCCTCTTGTCTTATTATGGCCATTTAGTCTTAGCCCTTTGAGTGCCAGAGGGGTACTCAATGCATTTCCATGTATTGAGTACTCCACTGGCACTTAAAGGGCTAATGGTCACTATGATATTTATTTACCCTTTCGTCAGTCCTGGGTGTCCTGTCAATGGAGGTGGGCATGACAATTGCTGGCAGTACCACAGAACCTCAAACTGTACTCACTGCAGATGGTAATCTTAAAGGGATAGTAATGTTTCACAAGAACAGCAGCTCCAATTAATCTTCATAGTATATGGGCTATGGAGAATGTTATTTCAATAATGTACGAGTTGTAGTTCAAGAGTCATTGATTGATAAAGTATTCCCCTCTTGCCCCTTTTACCTAGTGTAAGCCACCTCCCCTCAGATGTGGAATCTGGTCTCTTGACCGGACAGGTCACATCAAGGGACAATCTTCATACTGTGAGAACAGTGAAAACCCTGCACCCTTGACAGGGTTTTCAGGTTTTTCCTTATGCTCACTGAAGATTGTCCCTCTCTGTGATCCATCCGGACAGTCTTGCTGCTCTGAGGTGAGCAGTGTTACATCAGTATAAGGGGAGGGAGGGGGATATTTTATCATTCAGTCACTCTTTAACTACAACTCTGACAGTATTGAAATAACAAACTCTCCATGATCTAAATACTATGAAGATTAATTAGAGCAGTTTTTCTTCTGAAACATTACTATCCCTTTAACCCGTTAAGGATCAGCAGGGTGTGTAACACATTACTTTGTATTCCGCGTCCATGGACATGAAATCCAGGCGATGCCATCGCTTGAACAAGGGCACAAGGCCACATTTTATAGGACTATTAGGATTTCAAAGGGTATAAACTCCTCTTTGGAATCCTCTCTCCCTTTTGAAGAGACACCATATCCCCAAGGAAGGGATGTCTCATAGCAACATGAAATATGGGCTTTATTCAGGACCCTTAACCCTTTGAGTGTCAGAGGGGTACTCCATACATTGGGTACCCCTCTGGCACTCAAAGGGTTAGAAAAGAGCAATTCTACAGCAAGCCAACCTCCACATAGGGGACAAATGAAAACCCCCACTGATTAAGTAAGATTTTTAACCCTCTGGCACTAAAAGGGTTAAAGCCCTAAATGCTAGAGAGGTCTCCAGTGCATTGCAAAGCAATTTCAATAAATGGGAATTTGTCTTTGTCCCCTGTGATGCAGTTGTTTTTCTCCAGAATTGTTCCTCTTAACCTACCTGAACACAGTCCTAGGAGAGAGCCGTTCTCCAGGAGAGGCAGAGTGGCAGCACGAACTTGGGAGTGTCCCAGACAGGAGATTGGTGACACATGCTGGTGATTGATTGGGCACTGTCTGGACTCAGACATTTTATCATATCATTAAAATGATTTTCCAGGCTCTGAGCCTATCTGCTGCTTTGTACTTTTATCTTTAGAAGAAGAACTACTAAAACTGATGGCATTATCTTGTCACCTTGATAATTCTTATAACATTTGTGTAGCACACCGCCCAACATTTCAAGTGGCCAAAGAGGGACACTTGTGTTTCAGGTGGTGTGGCTGATGGGCAGGGCATTACCTAGGATTTATAGGTTATTTCATGACCTACTGACACCTGTTTGTTTAACTGAATAAATGATTTAGAGTAAGAGCAAAATATTTATTTACACAGACTAATTTATAAACACACATATTGAAGTTTATACAAATATCAATGTGAATTGTTTTGCGGTGGAACAATGTGATACTTATATACACACACCACACAGTCAAGTCTCCTAAAAAGAGGAATACGAGGGTGGAAAAGAGGGACAGAGGGATTTAGGTCTCAGAGAGAGACTACCCCCCCAAAGAGGGACACTTGGGAGGTATGGACCCCTAATATCTCCTAAAGATGTACACTTGGGAGGTATGGATCCATAATATCTCCTAAAAAGGGACACTAGGGGGGTATGGTGTAGACCAGTGATTCTCAATCAGGGTGCCGTGGTATTTTGGTGTGCCATGGACATCAATTTAGGGTGCCCCGTGTTTTCTATGAAGACCTAACAAAAATGCACTTGTAAATAAAGATTTATAGAAATTGTTATACACAATGTTTAGTTTTGTTATTATGATTGCAAGATCTAATAAGAAGTGTATGTTTATGTATTGTACCCTTCATTATGCCCTTGATAAATTACATTAAATATGTTAGGGGTGTCCCAAATGTTCTAGATTGTGTGTTAGGGGTGCCCCGAAGTAACAGATTGAGAACCACTGGTGTAGACCAAAGAGAGAGAGACCGTTGTAGTTCAGGGTACCACTGTCTATTAGGAATAAAAACTGTAGGCAATTTGAATTCACATATAATACACTTTCAAGTCAAAAAGGGGACAATGTCTTTCAGCAAAGATCATTATATAAAGGCAGTTGCAATAAAATAGATTCACCTGACTACTGTATAAAGGAAACCTGAATGAGTAATTTCTTAAGTAAAACAAAGTAAGAGCCATATAGTTTTAGGGTAAGGTTTCCCATTAAAGTGGACTTGTTACCTTGATGAGTTAAAAAAAAACAAAAAAAAACAAAAACAAAACTTTCTTAACCCTTTCAGTGCCAGAGGGGTACGCACACTGCCTATGGCACTGAAAGGGTTAATCAACATGCTAGCTATATTGTATCCAGCCATCATAATTCTCAGGCTTGTGCTGAGATAGAAAGGCATACAGCAATCTACACTATGTACAAACACAGTCAAGGAATACAGCAATCCACACTATGTACAAACAGTCTCCTGAGGCAAAGAACTGAACAAATTTACTGCCCTTACTAAATGAAACTTTATTTGTTGGTGGCACTTCATGCAGATTAGTTTGTGCTGGCTTAGTATTGCCACACAGTGCTATGAATGAATCTAGACAGAGCCTACACACTGGGGGTATTTCTAACAGCACAATAAGCAATAGGTTTGGCCTCAAATATTACTAAAGAGCACGATCAGACCTGGGAACTCTCCGGATTTGCCCCGGAGACCCGGTAAAGCAGTATCAAAACCGGAGTTTTTTACTGATTCCTATGGATATGGGGTGTTCACATTGAAACTCTGCCCACTTCTACTCTTTCCCCCAGCCTTTTTCACGGTTTTGAACCTGCCCCCCCCAAACTTGTGTCAAGCCCCACCCTTTTTTGACGCAATCTCGTCATTTTTCACAGCCCCTTCTGCACCAGAGGACTCCCCTCCAGGGAGAGAACAATTTAAAGTTCCCAGGTATGAACATAATGTACAGTGAACCGGAATAAAGTGCTACCCTTGTGTTATCAGTGGTTGCTGCTTGAGGTTTGGACTTTATACTTTTCTATCAGCCTCCATGGAAAAATCCTAAACACCCACATAAATCATCCACTTAGCTGAGGCCCGTGTACAGAACATTACAGATAATACTGCAAATTAATCATGTAGAACTTTCTTATCCAAATAAAAACAGTGCAAGACCGTGCATTATTCCTGGTCATGCTGTACAGTACAGCTCTGATTATACTGGCACTTTAGAAATAGAAGTTAATAATTGAAATGATTCAATGGATGGAGTATTCCTCATATCTACCTTTTACAAGGAAACAGAATTTGAGGGAAGCTTAAAATCAATTGGCCTATTTATTTATTTCCATTCTTTTGAGTTACTTTTAAAGGGCTAGTACACACTTAACCCTTTGAGTGCCAGAGGATACGAAACGCATTGCAAAGCAATGAGTTCCGTACCCCTCTGGCACTCAAAGGGTTAAGATGAAATAAATATATTTATATATATATATGGTTTGATTATTATCCCTTGCATGGGTGGATTGTCCTATAGGGGGTTCGGGTATCTCCCGGTGGGCCACTAGATCATGGGCCGGTGGGGGAGATCAGAGGAGAAGGAGAAGTCTGTGTTGCCACCGTTACAGGCACTCTGTGACAGCCTTCACGTTCCTTGTTAACCCTTTGAGTGCCAGAGGGGTGCAAAACGCATTGCTTTGCAATGCGTTGCGTACCCCTCTGGCACTCAAAGGGTTAATGCAGAGTGCCAGGATATGACTAATATCCTGGCGCCTGCTCTCCCATGCCACACAGGGACCACAAGGGGGCGTCTATAGGAACGTCGGGGCAACTAATGGGCTGCCAGGGCCGGACTGGCCTACCGGGATACCGGGAAAAATCCCGGTAGGCCGCCAGCACTGGGGGCCGGCCGAGGCTGCTTAAATAAATGCAGCAACTTTACAAGTCTAATCATCGGCTGCCACGAGGTTTGAACGGCCGCACGCCGCATATAATGAGTGGAGGCAGGCCGGTCCTAGACCCAGTGACGTAAGAAGCAGTGTGAGAAGCACTGCGTCTGCGTACTGGGTAGGCTGCCGCTCCTACCTTCAGCACTTGTCTGCGGAGACTGAGCGGGAGGCTGGGAGCAGAGACAGCGTCAGCAGACACGGTCACAGGCAAGAGGGGGGGGGGGATCAAGATAGCAAGAAAGGCAAAAGGGGGATCAAGAGGTTTTATATAGAGGGAAAAGGGGGATCAATAGCAGATAAAAGAGGCGGGGGGGGCAAGAGAGAGAAAAAGAGGCAAAAGGGAGAAAAAAAAAAGAGGCAAAAGGAGGGTGGACCAAGAGGCAAAAGGAGGGGGAGAAAAAGACAAAATATTGAGATCAAGAGTCAAGAAGGGGATAGAGAGGCAAAAGGGGGATCAAAAGTTAATGAGGGGGAGGAAGAGGCAAAGGGGAGATCAAGAGAGGAAAATGGGGGAGGGGAGAAAAAGGCAAAAGGGGAAGAAAGAGGCAAAAGGGGGGAATCAGGAAGGGGGCAGAGAGAGGCAAAAGGGGGATCAAGACAAGGATGAAGGCAAGAGGGGGAAAGAGGCAAAGAAGGGGATCAAGAGGAGGAGAATGGCAAAAGGGGGGATGAAAAGACAATGGGGGAAAGAGGCAAAATGGAGGATCAATAGGGGTAGAGTGGTAAAAGGAAGATCAAGAGGGGTAAAGAGAGGTAACTTGAGGAGAGGGGGAATCAGGACCGGGTGAAATAGGCATAGGGGGGTCATGAGTGGGAAAAGAAGAGACAAATGGAGGGGGGATCATGAGGTGAAAGGAGGGGCAATCAAGAGGCAAAATGAGGGACCAAGAGGCAAAAGGAGGGGGAGAAAGGGGGATCAAAATGGAGAAAAAGGCAAAAGGAGGAGGCTCAAGAGTCAAGAGGGGGAGAACGAAGCAAAAGGTGGGAATGAAGAGTGGGAGAGAAGCAAAAGAGGGGAATCGAGAGTCAAGAGGTGGTGTGTGTGTGTGTGTGTGTATATATATATATATATATATATATATATATATATATATATATATATATATATATAAACTCTTTATTACTCTGGAGGTGACATAACTCTGTATTGCTCTGGTGGTGGCATTCAGATGTCTTTTAAAATGCATGTTTTCCCCTTTTATAAACAAGAAAAAAAATGGCATTATGCTATGAGGCTGATATAATGAAGCAACGCTATGGGATTGGTCAGCAGTTTTTTCCAGGGCTGGTTTTTATTCCCAGTCCGGCCCTGTGGGCTGCTTTTAAAAAAAAAAATAAAAAAAAAAATGCCCGGGCTGGTATTCCCCTACAATCCGCCCCTGATCCTTTGGTTAATGGGACAACATTTTCAGTCTGTGCTGAACATCAGGTCTATGGAGTGGGACCTTTTGTTGTTTTGGCTTTTCACGTTTCTCTCCACGCTTTCCCTGTTCTTTCTCACTCTCTCTCTCGTCCCATTGTTTCTTCCATCCTATCCCCTTAATTAATCAGATCTGCTTTTTTTGTTTTTGTGAAAAATTACTATCCCTTTAAATGTGTTGCTCACCCAAATGGCACTTGTGGTTTGTAGTGTTTCTGTGCAGCCAAATGCCAGTAAAAGTAAGTGTGTTGCTTCACAGCAGCAGGTGTGGGTTGCTCTTCAGTGAAGAAGTTGCTTTCCCATAAGTTGCTATGAAGGACTCTTTGCCTAAACACTTGTGTTTTTTTTTTTGTTTTTTTTTGTGGAATGGCAGCTTCTGTTAACTGAGCTCATGCTGGTTAAAGGGATAGTAATGTTTCCAAATAAATGCAGCTCCGATTATTCTTTATAGTTTTTGGGCCATGTAGAGCGGTATTATCATTTTCTAGAGTAGTTGAATTATAAAGTGTACCCCTCCTGCCCCTTTTTACCTATGTAAAACTGCACAGCAAGACCGTCCAGATGGATCACAGCAAGGACAATCTTCTGTTAGCATAAGGAAAAACCTGTCCTCCTCCTTCAAGGGGGGCAGGGTTTTCATTGTTCTAACAGTAAGAAGATTGTCCCTCACTGCAAGCTGTCTGGTCAAGCGAACGGATTCCACATGTGAGAGAAGGCGGCTTACACTAGGTAAAAGGGACAGGAGGGGGGGCACTTTTTATAATTCAATTACTCTGGAACTACACATTGTACAGAATGATAATAACGCTCTACATGTCCCAAAAACTATAAAGAATAATTGGAGCTGAATTTATTTTGAAACATTTCTATCCCTTTAAGCATTAAACCCATAGTTGCCAAATGGTTCACCAGTGTGCTAGACACCTCTGGCATGGTCGGGGTTAAATAGGATGAATCTGTTCATGAGTCACAAAAAAGTGGTTTTATGTTCACTGTAGTATTTTGTCTGGTTTTCTATGAACTTCCTCAGTTTTATTGAAAACATGCTGATTTGGCTATTGTAATTGGGGAACTAGAGGGAGCTTGTGTACATCTAAACTAAACAAGAAGGGTGTGCAGCGCATAGTCCTCCGGTCCCGAAAGTGATATAGTACCTCTAAAAAGGCAATCCGAAAAATGTAATTCAGTAATTTTATTCTGAACACAAAAAATAAAAATGTCCACATACAGTATATAGAAAAACACAAACAAGGGCACAATTTCTCTGAAATGGCATGAATGAAAATTAGGTCATATTTACTAACCTTTCAGTAAGCCACGTATTGTGCTCTGTGTCAGGCCATGCAAAGCTGAGTGTGCCTACTTACCGTCAATGTCCTTCTGTTCATCTGGAGTTTCTCTCGCATGGAATGGGGGGTCTGACACATGGCTGATGCCTTTGTGGCTCGACTTGTTATTGGCAGATGTCCGTGGGTTGGCCAGTGTCTGGAGGATGAGAATGGTTTTGCATTCTCTAGAATCTCCCATGTGAACGATGTGCTCCGTAGGCCTTTATGCCACCTTTAGTGTAAAAGCCCGTGTACACAGGCCAAAGTCCAGGTGATGTTAACCCTTTGAGTGCCAGGGGGCAATGCGTTGCGTACCCCTCTGGCACTCAAAGGGTTAAGAGGCCAGTCCTGCTGTGCGTCCTGCTGCGGACACAGTCATGCACTGTAGAGACTGCCCGAAAGCACAGAATGCTCCCAGCACAGAACTCCCAGCATTCTGTGCGTTCGGGCAGTCTCTACTGCTCATGACGGCTTCCGACAAACATCCTAGCAAATTATTATATAGGATTCAGATCAGAATGCTGGAACCTGGATGTGCTCAACATATGTGCTCATCCCAGTTGCTGCATGCAGCGTTATGGTGCGCTCTGAAGATCGCCGTTGTCTGTGTGCACCATTGGGGGTAAGTTGTTTCACAAGGGTTTGTGTAGAGTAGCATTGATAACTGATCTTAAGTCACCTGTATGAACATAGCCTAAATCAGTGGGAAACCCAACCTGAATGAGTACTTTATGGGCAATTCTGGAGCAAACTAGATGCACTGTAGTGACTAAATGAAATCCCTGTAATTGGTGCTTTCAGACCCTTGAATAGTAGAGCTGTCAATGCATGGATACAACCATAGCATTAAGGGGGCTAAAAACTCCAGTTTAAAGTAACAAATAGTTTAGGAATGTACATTTGTTCCCTGTGCTACAGTTGCTTTGCTGCTGAATTGCACCTTTTAAACCAATTGCATTGCCCCTTACATGCACAAAGTACCATACCTATTCATTCCATGCTTATAGTACAGATGTCCTATTGATTATAATAGGATCATGTGTGTTGTCAAGTTGTGAAACAAAATACAAAAGTGTCTCTATGTGGAAACATAATAACATTTGTAAACAGAGTGGATTTAAAGGGATAGTAATGTCAGAAAAAAAGTATTTGCAGTATGGTAGAAACAATTAAAAGAGAGTACTTGCACTTATTTGTATCTCTCACACCTTTATGGTTTGAGAGATATAGGAAAATATAGTTCTCCGCTCCCTCCCCTTTCTGCTTCACGAGCTGTAAAGCTGTCAGAAGCAGATTATGGTTCCTGGATCAGACGGCGGCCCTTCAGCAACGCCGACATAGTGATACCTGAAAATAACTACTTAATCTGAACGGTCTACAGAGTGTGCTTGGTTTGCAAGCACACTTTGTAGACCATTCCGATGAAGTATTTATCTTTAGATGTCGTTATATCGGCGCTGCTGAAGAGTTGCATCAAGTCAAGCGACCATAATCTGCTTCTCACAGCTTTACAGCTCATCAAGCAGAAAGGGGAGGGAGTGGAGAACTTTATTTTCCTATACTATGTAGTTAATTCTTTTTTACTATTGTTTCATTGGGAGCTCTATACTGAGGATGTGCACCAATCAAGTTATGGCAACAATCTCTCTCTTTTTCTTTTTAAATACTAATATCTCCATTTATACTTTGCCCTTTTCAGTGCCCGTGAGGTATTGAACACATTGCAATGCCACCCTATACCTAGCCTCCCCAAACACAAAAGCTGCCCTACTCCTAGCCTCCCCAGCCTCAAGTCTTCCTCCTCTTAGCCTCCCCAGCCTCAAGTCTTCCTCCTCTTAGCCTCCCCAGCCTCAAATCTCCCTACTCTTAGCCTCCCCAGCCTCAAGTGTCCCTTCTCTTAGCCTCCCCAGCCTCAAGTCTTCCTCCTCTTAGCCTCCCGAAACACAAAAGCTGCCCTACTCCTAGCCTCCCCAGCCTCAAGTCTTCCTCCTCTTAGCCTCCCCAGCCTCAAGTCTTCCTCCTCTTAGCCTCCCCAGCCTCAAGTCTTCCTCCTCTTAGCCTCCCCAGCCTCAAGTCTCCCTACTCTTAGCCTCCCCAGCCTCAATTGTCCCTTCTCTTAGCCTCCCCAAACTCAAAAACCACCTACTCCTAGGATCACCAGACACAAAAGGCTCCTTACTCCTAGCCTTCCCAGACAATCACCCCACTTTTAGCCTCCCCAAACACAAAAGCCACCCTACTCGTAGCTTGCCCAAACACCAAAGCTCCCACAAGACCGGGAGGTGGTGTTTATTATATGTTAAAGAGACAATAACTTCTCCAGTATGATAAACTCTCCAGTCCCATTGTTATTCTATGCAACATATGCACCAACCCCTCTCCAGCTACAGAAATCTTTGTCCATGGACCCTACAACACAACACAAAAATTGGAGAGTTTATCAAACTGGAGAATTATGTCCTTCTTCATCACACCTTGATCGCACCTTGGAGCATCCCTCCCCCGGTCTGTGTTGGCTTTTACCTGTTCACAAGAAGTAACATCTGAGAGAAGCTTTTAGTGTTTGTCATTGAGTGAGATCAGAGCGATAACAAAGAACAAAGGGTGTGTTGCCTTATAACTCTAATGTGTGTTTAACCCTAAGAGGAGGCCACAGTACCTCTCAGCGTGTACTTGGTGTAGTCATAGGTGAAGGTGTTAATGCCTAATTGCTCTGAAATGACAGGGCTGAAAATAGCTTCGGGGGGGGGGGGGAGACATTAAAGCCACAAAGAGATTCACAGACAGTTGTTCATTCTGTATAGGAGGCAAAGTTATGGGTTCTTTCTACGAGCTGCATACACTATTTTTGAGGGTTTAGACAATAGAGTGCCCCAGAAAAATTATTCCTTGTCAATTACTTCTCATTTACTTTAAAGGGAGACCTTCTTTACATTTTTCTTTAATACTATTTTTTGAATATTTGAGTGCCAGAGAGGTATCCACTATCAAACACATTGCAATGAGTTGGATGCCTCTCTGCCACTCAAATATTTAAGGGGCATCATCCTCATCATCATCAAAAACAACCTTAGTGATTCTGAAAAAGCCTTTCCAAATCTTGTATTGGCCATTTTTGATTTTATAAAAGACAGTTTTTAATTTATCTGGTTGTATTATGCTAATGAAGGCACGCCATGCACGCAGATCCTATTTTAACCCGACATTACCTCCTACATTCAATGGATACTGCTCAGTGATGCCTTGGCCACTTCAGTGTCCCTCTTTGAGACCTAAATCCCTCTGTCCCTCCTTCCCACCCTGGTTTCCCTCCTTTTTTTAGGAGATCACACTGTGTGGTGTGTATATAAGTGTATCCCATTGCTCAATAGAAATAAAAGTCACATTTAATGTATGTTTAAACATCAGCATATGTGTTTATAACTGAGTCAGTGTAAATAAAATAATTTGGTCTTACTCTAAATCAGTTACACAAAGAGATGTTATTAAGTCATGAAATAACCAACAAATTCTCATTAATGCCTCACCCGCCAGCCATAGCCTCCAAAACAAATGTATCCCTTTTTATGAATTTGAAACGTTGGGAGGTATGTTCTTAGCAATGAAAGTGTTCCAGGTCAGTGGGGGGTTACCGTAGGGCTAAGGTAGGAAGTGCCTACACTTCATGCCTTATATAGTGTAATCTTTACATGGATAACTACAGTTTGTTTTTGTTTATATATATATATATATATATATATATATATATATATATATATATATATATATATATATATATAAATTAATATATAACTAATAAATATTTTCTAAAAGACTCCAAACGTTTTCCTTTATTTCCTTATTGGAGTATGTTGTGCTGAAGGTAACAGATTCTGGGAAGGGACACGCTAATGAGATTTGCCCATGATTTGTTCCTTTAGGTTTTTGCTCGCACCGGCAACTATTTGATAGCAATGAAATCATATGAAAAAGAAATGTTGAATTTTCACTTACATCTAAGTCCGATTTGTAGCAAAGTTATTTTATATCCTCCCAGCATTACTTGTTTTCAGAAAATGTATCCATTTGTTGTATTGCTGCGACTGTTGGACTAAAGCCATAATACTCTGTGCTGCTTTGAAATATATATTGAGTAAATCCTAATTGGGAATAGCCCCATAAGATACAAGAATACAAGAAATGTTTGCAATCATTATTTACAGTGTACTTTTGACGGCAAAATGATTGACATTAAAATGTTACTGAATTGTAAATGTTTTTTCAGATTGCCGAACGTACCTGCTTTTTTTTTTTTTGTTAGAAACTGTTTCAAAAAGTGGGTGTGGATAGAATGTCCGCTGTGAGAGGATGAGCGATTGTATTTAATTCAGCAAAGCAATTATCACACATTTTCATACGTCTAACTTTGCCATTATTTTAAGGGTTTTGCTAACTTTGTAGTTAGTTTAGAACAGTGCTTTCCAAACTGTGTGTCGCGACACGTTGGTGTGTCGGCTGCAGTGTGTAGGTGTGTCACTAGCAAAGGTGCCATTTACACAGGGCGAAATTGTCATTCAACCCAAGCACGAGCTACACTGGGAGCTGAGATAAAACACAACTACTTAGTGGTCGCATTTACACAGCGGGAGATTGCCTCCGTGTGCTACATACAGCTGGAGCCCACGTAAGATTTGTAACAGCTGGAGTGCCTCCGTGTGCTGCGTACATAATAAGTATGCAGCACATGGAGGCACTCCAGCTGTTACAAATCTTTTGGCGCTTCAGCTGTTAAAATCTTTTGAGATGCCACCTCCTCTACACCTCTGCCCTCTCTTTGGGCTGCCAGGCTGGAGTGTCCTGTGCTCCGAGGCTGCTGTCACATGGCTGCTGCTTCTGCTTGTGGCGCCGATGAGACAGGAAAGACGGACAGTACTTCTAAAATCAGTTATGTGCTATTTAATAATGCGACATGAGAATCTTACACTTATATGTAGCTCAATATTCTCATGTCGCCCTTTTAAAAACCACACAACATGCTTAATGCCTCCGCAGTATGAATGAAAGGTTTTCGTGAGATATGTTGTGCCCCCATACATTTTCTTATTACAGTTTATGTATGTGTCTGTATCTCTTATAAGGGATTATTAGTTTAACCTCCAGTTTGCTAGCAAAACTGAATTACTGTGTCACGAAATGATGCATGTCTAAAAAGTGTGTCACCAACATGAAAAGTTTGGAAAGCTCTGGTTTAGAAGCACGTGCTAGTCAGTATCAAGAAAGAGAGAGAAAAGAGAAGGGAGGCACTTACAGAGTTAATAAGCTTTTAAACCTGAGACTGTGCATAAAATAAAAAAAAAAGGTGCGCACATGTTAAATTGGCCACCCTTATATGATTCGTGGCTGAGCAAGCAGGTGGGGGACACTCCACTGCCCTCCACACAGATAGTTTTCACATCAGCTGCTCCCCGGATATACACCTTCAAAAGAAGAAGGGAAAGACGCAAGGAAAACTAAGACTAGCTACAGGGGCACTTTATATATATAGATAGATACATCAACAAAAATTATATTCTTACTCTCAATTAGTAGTCCTCCAGTTGAAGGATATACAACCGGTTTAAAGTAACAGGGGATTTGATCCTACCCCTGCACAGGCACTCCAATGGTCAGTTGCTATAGCCGATGTGTCCACAAAAAAGCAATCAGTGTTTATTTTAATTTTATTTTATATTTAATAATAAAATAAACCTAAAAATGGTAAAAACCATAAAAATGGCAGAATGTGATAAAAGCAGTATTATCAAATATCACCAACGCATTTTGTGGATTCTGGGCCCCTTTCATCAGGGTGTCAGACTCTATAGAGCCATATTCTGCCATTCTTATGATTTTCACCATTTTTATGCTTATTATTTTATTATTAAATATGCATTTTTTATTATATATAAACACTGACTGAAAGCTTTTGTTTGGACACATCAGATATAGCAACTGACCATTGGAGTGCCTGTGCAGGGGTAGGATTAAACCCCCTGTTGGTATAAACGTGTTGTACATCATTCAACCGGAGGACTACTAACTGTGAGTAAGAGTATCATTCTTGTTCATTTTGAATATTTACTATCTACATATAAAGTATCATGTTGCTCATCTTTGTTTTCCTTGTATTCATCATCAAGGTATTAGTAGTTTCTTGCATCAAACCGTGAGCAACCACAAATAGCACATACATTTATGGCTTTCAGAAAACAGCAAATGCTCTACTTTCTTGCATTGCACCCAATGAGCCAAAGTGCAGAATTTCTGGGCCAAACCAGATTGATCACAGGGTGAAAATAATGTCCAAACCTCCTACTGATGTATATGGAGCTTGTAACAGGTTGGAGACCCCTCTATCATTTAAGGAATTAAAAACGTCAATGTATGAGACGTTTTCCTCCCCAGAATTTGTTCATTTTGCCTACGTATGACCCAGTGTTAACCCTGTGGGTGCCAGAGGGGCATGCAACGCATTACAAAGCAATGCGTTGTGTACCCCTCTGGCACTTAAAGGGTTAACTAAACTTATGCATGTTTCTCATTCATTAAAAACCGTGCCATAAAGTCACCCCTTTGAACACCCAGAATGTACAGAGAATGGTAAATTGGTATGGGTTTTATTTAATCTAAAAGAAAAACTCATGTTTCTAGGTTATGTAGGAAACATTGTACTTTTTAAATTACTTCTTTTCGTTGTGTTTTTTTTTTGTTTAAAAAGGCAGTTTTTAATTTATTTTGCTCCATTTGGCCAGCTGAAGCCACCTTAATGAAACAACGGCTCTAAAATATCTAAGTACTCAAATAATTGGCTTCTCTGCTTTGTCAACATGACCTTCACCTCTGACCTCTTGTCTCTCTGTCAACGGACAAGTCTTTTCCAAGGCTGAATTTCCCTGCACCCCTCTCTTAACCCCTTGAGTTCCACCCATCTAGCATGTAAAAGGGTTAAATCCTTCTGGCATACAATGGTCAGTTTGACATTTTGCGGAAGCCTTTCTGACAGGGAAGGTCAGCAAGGGCCATCAGAAGCCAACTGTGACAAGCTGTAGGGCTGAACCACTAGACTCCAATGAATTTTCATCTTAAAGGAACAGTAAACCATAACATACTAAACCAACTGACTTATCACTGTGCTCCTCATTACCGCCAATTTACTTTGGTAGCCTAGGGGTTAATACAGTCATAAGGCCAATCCCACTTCATTTCCCTGAGACTAGGGAGAAGGATCCTGCTCTCCCTGTCCCAGATAGATGACCAGATAAGAGCTGAGACTGGTATCTTAGGCCGCCATAGAACCAGGGTGCTTACATGTGGGATTTTGGTTCTGTACAAGTACATTGATTCTACTGGGGAACTCGAGTTGTCGGTTTTAGTTCTCATACAGCTGGTATCCAATCACTAACAGGAAGTGGTGTCTGTTTCTCCCCAGTCTTGGGGAAATTACATGGGACTGGCTATGAGACTCTGTAAGTATTAACTACTCAGCTTCTGGAGTAAGTTAGCAGTAGATGGGGTAGCACCTGGCCTGCATTTTAGTTATCTTAGGATATTAGGAATTACCTTTCCTTTAAAAACAAAAAAATTAACAAAGTTCCGCATAATTCCCTTTTAATTCTAGAATTCTGTGTTTAGTTAAGTCTGAAGCTCCTTGATGCGGTCAGTGTGCAGGGATAAAAAGTGATGAAATTCTGGAGGAAAATAACTACTTCTAGTTTTCTGTGTGCTCAGTTGGTGCCTTGACAGACTGCACCATAGGGGAGAAATAAAATTTCCAGAAATTCCCAGTGATTAAAATGGTGTTTTAAGCCCTTGAATGCTAGATAGGTCTCCAAAGCATTGTTCTGTTGATTCTTTGGAGACCTGTCTAGCATTCAGGGGGTTAAAAGCCCCATTTAATTATGGGTGTTTTCATTTGCCCCATGGTGCTGTTGTTTTGCTCCAAACTTTGACCTTTTTAGCCTTCTCGGTCCAGCCCTTACAGTGTTATACTAAATTATGTCTCATGGGCTTCTTGGGAAGTAAGGTTTTAACCCCTTAAAGACCACCATTGCTAGCAGTGTGTTCTACAGTGCTCTGGTCCTTAACGGTTTAAATCTGCTTCTATCAAGGTGACATTTTCCCTTTATTTGGCGAGTCCATGAGGCTGATATATTAAAAGAACATTAACACCTAAAAATGAACGTGTGATTATACACACTTGACCATTTGAGTTCCAGAGAGGTATCCAACACATTGAGACATGCAAATTTCATGAATTATATAGGATTTTTAACCCTTTGAATGCTAGGGAGGGCTCCAGTGCAAAGCAATGCTTTGGAGACCTAAAGCACTCATGAGGTTAAAAGCCCAATTTAAATCACTCCAATCATTTTGTCTTCTGACTATTTGCCCCAGAATTTCTCCAGTTCTTTTTAGTACATCAGCCTCCATACATTTCCAGTGACCTGCTTTTGTTCTTTTGACTGCAAATCACGTCCATACACCAGTAGTGCCTCTACCTCCATTATTACTGCAGTGATGAAAAACACCACTTCCTAATTGTATTTGGGAAATTGAAACCGTATGTGACTTGTCTGGGTCACTACATGATGCCGAGATGGCTTTTTATAATAGCGGATGGCGGTGTTTGTGTCTCCTTGGCGGTCGCAAGTTTGGAATCGGCCTGTAAATGAAAAACTCTTTGCAGTTTAACCCCTTATATGGTAGGGAGGCTTCCAAAACATTGATATGTAGGTGAAAGGTGGTTCTGTGTTAGCTGGAGAGAAGGCAGGAGACTGGTAGAGTAAAGGTGATACCTTTATTGGCTAACTAATTGGCTCTAGGATGCAAGTTTTCAAGAAAACTTAGGTCTTTTCTTCAGTCATATTTAGAATGAAGGCTGAATACAAAATACAAGACAATTTATACACTCATGCAAAATTGTTTTTACATTTAATTTCCACTGAAAGTATTGAGAAGCAGTGCATTGGAATTCTCTCTGGCATCCAAAGGGTTAAAGATTACTGAAGACCCTGTAAAGAGATTAAATAAAGTCTGACTCTTTCATGATCAAACCAACTTCAGCCATGTTCACTTCCTGTGTAGTGAATGAATGTTCTTCAATTGATCTTGATTTACATTTGGGCCACTCTGAAAATAAATTGTGTATAATTTCCTATTCCATCTATTAACGCCTTATTACACCCCTCTGGTCCTTAAGGGGTTAAGTAGTACTACACATTGAGCCATATTCAATAAGTTAAAGGGATAGTAATACTTCGTTTTAACTTTATTTTATTTTGTAGGCATTAAAAAAACATGAAGAATGATATAAGTCTTATCTCTCAAACCTTTATGGTTTAAGAGATATTCACAAACAAAGTATCCCCCCCCCCGTTCAGTCAGATCAGAAGGGAGGTCCCCAGGTAGACTGCAGAGAGGGACAATTAAGATAAGGGAGAAAGCTGAAAAACTTGTCAAGGGGGGGCAGGGTTTTCATTGTTTTCATACAAAGAAAATTGTCCCCTTCTGTTATCTGTCTGGTCATACAACCTGATCCACATCTGAGAAGAGATGGCTTACACTAGGAAAAAGGGGCGGGGAGGGGAAACTTTGCTTGTGAATAATGCCTACAAAATAAAATAAAGTTAAAACGAAGTATTACTATCCCTTTAAAGAACTGCAGTTCTGGAACAAACCATCAGAACAATAGGGGAATACCTACAGACTTCCTGAATCTGACCTGGATCATTACCAGGTCTCTGGGGACAGGGGTCAGTGAGTTCACTTGTAACGCTGCCTGCTTCACGGTCAGTTCAGTCGCCGTTGTTTTCTTCTTGCTGATAGATTTTATCCATCAGCTGTGATTTTTCGATACCGAGGCTTGAGCCTCACTACTCCATCTTCTCGGGTTGGGTTTGAAGTCGCAGGTTTGGATTCTTCTTGGTCTGTGTTGACTTGTCACAGTTGGGTTGGTTTCATAGGGTCTTCGCTGTGATGGGCTGTCAGCATACCTGGGAACTTTCATTTGAGGGCTACCCGGAGGGTAGTCCTCTGTTGAGCAGGGGGTAACAAAAATGACGCTAATCGCGTCAAAAAGGGGCGGGGCTTAACGCGAGGGTTGGGGGGATTTAACCCTTTGAGTGCCAGAGTGGTACGGAATGCATTGCAAAGCAATGCATTCCGTACCACTCTGGCACTCAGAGGGTTAAAATGTGTCCCACAGAAGGCTGGGGACGGAGGCACAACGGGAGAAAAAAGCGGATGTGGCAGAGTTTCTATAGAAACTCTCCAGATCCGGAGGAATCAGCCTCTGCCCCGGAGACCCGGTAAAACTCTGTCAGAACCGGAGTCTCCGGGGCAAATCCGGAGAGTTCCCAGGTATGGCTGTCAGTTCAGGTCACTCTCTGCCCATTTTAAGGCAAACCCCGTGCCACTCAAGCCCTGCCCATTTTGACATGAATCATGTCACATGGTCATCCCCCAGTCCTCACTGGGTCTCCAGAGGCTTGGGATAATAATGTTTTTAGGTATGTAGAAGGGGGAAATAAAAGTTTCTAATGATTTTCAATGAGGATTTCAATTTCTTGAACTCTAGGAGGGATAGGATTCTAGGAGAATGAATGTAACGGGCACTTCTACATTAAAGAGGTTACACAGCCCAATTAAATATGTGAGAATTTTTATGTGCTCCCTGTTGTGCAGGTGATTTGCCCCAGAACTGCAGTGGTTTAGATTTTTTTGAGTAGGCCCCTTTTGTGCTTTTTTTTTTTTTTTTTTTTAATTTGCATGTTGCTGCATGGAATTCTGGGAATGCAGTGTAAGTTATGGTCCGCTGAGGACGGTATAGGATTATTTTTGTTCGACAGATGCACACACTTGAGTATTATATATAGGTACTACTACTTGTGAAGTATATATTTTGATGGTAGACATGAACCAGTTGGTCCATTTGAGTCTGCCCATTTGTTATGATTCAATATGGAGAGCCAACATGCTGTGCAGCGCTGTACAAAGAGGGGAGGTGATTATCAGACACTGAGCCTAATGTTCTAAGGACTGGAATAGACCAACTGCACCAAAGCGGGCAAATAAACATTATCCATTTTAAATAGGACTTTTAACCCACGCGGTCTCAAATGCTTTGCTTTTGCAGTCCATTGGAGACCTGTCTAGCATTCAAGGGGTTAAAAGCTCAGTTTAAAGGGATAGTAATAGTTAAAATTTACTAATCCCCAAATTGTAGGCATTAAAAAAAGAAAATAACTGCCCCCAGTCCAATGTCTCAAACCTTTACAGTTTGAGAGATAATCGCTCGCAAAGTTCTCCCTCCCCTCCCCTTTCCCTGAAGTCAGCGTTCTAGCTGACTGCAGGGGAATCCGGTCGTACGACCATTAGGCGGCTCTGCAGAGCTGAAATCACGTTAATAAAAAAAAGAAATCCTTCGGTTCTGCTGCAGAGCCGCCTGATGGCCGTACGACCGGATTCCCCTGCAGTCAGCTAGAACGCTGACTTCAGGGAAAGGGGAGGGGAGGGAGAACTTTGCGAGTGATTATCTCTCAAACCCTAAAGGTCTGAGAGATTGCACTGGGGCAATTAATTTCGTTTTTTAATGCCTACAATATGGGGATTAGTAAATTTTAACGATTACTATCCCATTAAATCAGTGGTAATTTGGGGAATTTATATGTTTTCCATATAGTGCAGATGGTTTGCTCCAGAGTTGCTCCAGTTTCTTAGTTATCATCCCATCTGAAAGGAACTAGAGCAAACCAACTGCAACATAGGGGGCAAATAAAAATAATTTAAATTCTCGTTGATTTGATTGGGGTTTTTAACCCCACTGAATTCTGTAGACCCTTCTAGCATTCAAGTGGTTTAAAGAGATAGTAATGCTTCGTTATAAAGTAAGGTTCCTTATACTTTGTACTAACACTCTCCTGTGTTGCACGTGTTCTAGATTCTGTGTAATAATATTATAAGGTTCCCCCCCTTCCTCCCCTTTTACATATGTCAACCAGCCTCCCCTCAGTTCTCAAATCCGGTTGCTTGATCGGACAGATCACAACAAGGGAAAGTCTTCTGTCTATCAGTATAAGAAAAACCCTGACCCCCTTCCTTGATGGAGGGCAGGTTTTTCATTATGCTGACACAAGATTGTCCCTCGTCATGATCCATCCGGACCGGCTTCTGATTTGAAAGCAGAAGATTAACATATGTAAAAGTGGAGACCGATATCAACATTGACAATGGTGGAGAGTGTAGTACAAAGTATAAGGAATGATTGGACCTTAAAGGGATAGTAACGTTTCACAAAAGCCGCAGCTCCAATTAATCTTCATAGTAATTGGGCCATGTGGAGTGTTTCAATACTGTCAGAGTTGTAGTTCAAGAGTAAAGAGTAATTGAATGATAAAGTATCCTCCTCCCATCCCTTTTATCTAGTGTAAGCCTCCTCCCTTCAGTTGTGGAATCTGGTCTCTTGACCGGACAGGTCACAGCAAGGGACAATATTCTTACTGCGATCATAAGGAAAACACTGCCCCCCTTGACAGGTTTTTCAGGTTTTTCCTTATGCTTACTGAAGATTTTCCCTCTTTGCGATCCATCCAGACAGTCTTGCAGCTCTGAGGTGAGCAGTGTTACATCAGTAAAAGGGGCGGGAGGGGGATTCTTTATCATTCAATTACTCATGAACTACAGCTCTGATAGTATTGAAATAACTCTCTCCACTGCCCAAATACTATAAAGATTAATAGTAGCTGTTTTTTTTGTGAAACATTAATATCCTTTTAATTTATGAGACATTACTATCTCATTATAGCCTGACTGAAATCAAAGATAAGTTTTATTTTGCCCTGTGTCGTAGTTGGTTTGGTCTGGAATGTTTCCTCTTTTCTTTACAGAATGTGACCAGACCTCTGGTTTAATGCAGGGGGTTTATTAACCTTTCATTTTCAGAACTGTACAGGAACCAGTACAACCAACCCCACAATGTTTGTTTTTCATTGGTGTTGCACACACCCTTTGAGTACCAGAGAGGTATCCAAAGCATTGTGTTGGATACCTCTGGCACTCAGAGGGTTAAAATTGCAATCTGGTCACATTACTTTTACATGTAAGGCCCGCTGACTTGCAGAAGACTGAAACAAAAAGCAGTGAGGGCCACTAAGTGAACATTGCAGACTCTCAATATTTTTGAAGTTAATGATCCGCAAGGTGGCCCATGGCAAGCTGAGGATAATGGGAGTTGTAGCTCAACAGAATTATGAGAAATATAATACAACAACAGCAGGAGGGCCTCAGGTTGCCCATCCCTAATACAGATCCGTAAACACACGACCATGCATAATTAGAAGGGTCAAGCTCAACTTTGAGAGGAGGCGGAGGTTATCTTTTACTAATTACCTCTCTTTCAAATTGTTGTGTGCTTGCAGAAGTGAGCCTGGAACTCGTTAGTTCCATAGGAAACGCCCTGAAGGAAAGTTTGTTTGATGTGTGGGCTTAGTGACTTAATATGAGCTCTCTAGGGTTCAGGGGTCACTCACTGCTTTGGTTCTGTGACTCAATAAAATGTGCGGCGGCGTTTGTTTTGAGGATCTGCCGTTTCATGAAAACTAGTTTGAGATCATTTTTTTTTCTGTTATGAGTAACTGAAGTCCTTCAGGTTGTAAGCCTTTGAGTGCCAGAGACGAATTCAACGCACTCTCTGGCACTGAGTGTTAAAACTATTTGCTTGTTTCAGATATCTAAAAAGAAACACTACGAAATGAATTTGGTTGTTATAACTTTAAATATCATGTACTTACATCTAGTATATGTAAAAATCTGTTTAGCCCTAAAATATAATTTTAAACTTGATTTATTTTTTTTTTATTTTTTTTTATGCATATACTAGTTGAAGAGCCCGTTACATGGGTCACAGTGCCAGCCGGTCGTGGGACAGTCATTCGCAGTAGACACTGCCCCTGCCGTGGCTGATACAGAGCTGGAGCGTCCAGCTCTGTATCAGCTGAGGCGCGGGTAGTCTCTACTGCACATGACTGCAGCACGCGCAGAAGTCTCTACTGAGCATGACTGCGTTGTTACATATGTTTTAGCTAATTATTATATCAGATGAGAGTTGGTACCGTGTTAGCTGTAGAAATACAGGAGGCAAATATAATTTTTGATACCTTTTATTGGCTAACTAAGGAGATTTAAATGCAAGCTTTCAAGACCTTAGGTCTCTTCCTCGGGTATAACATGCCTGAGGAAGAGACCTAAGGTCTTGAAAGCTTGCATTTAAATCTGCTTAGTTAGCTAATAAAAGGTATCAAAAACTATATTTGCCTCCTAATTATTATATAGGATTGACTTTTCTATTCAAATAGCATTTGGTTAATTTTGTTTGTGCTGTTTGTAATGGGAGATAAGAATGAATGGCTGATTTTGCTGAGCAATACCTCTCCTGTTTTCAGAAAGGCTGTTACCTTATCTCAAGTGACTTACAGACAATCAGTAGCGTCACTTCACGGACTTCTATCAGGATTGCTACATTAAAGAGAATCCCTGCAAAAAGCGGCAGTAGAAACACCCAAAGCACAAATGTAAGACTAGATTTTAGGCATCAGAAAGCAAATAGAGAAATTTTAAAAAGACTAGCATAAAATACAGGGTATGTAATTATATATTCCGAGATCATTGTAGATGATCGTGTTCCTTTAACCATCTCAGTGCCTGTGGCACAAGTAACAACACATTGTGCAGCTCTCCATTGTAATGCAGGTGCTTATGGAAGAAACACCTATTGTAGGGATGCACTGGTTCTTAAAGGCCCATAAAAGAAATTTCCTTAAAGGGGATCTATCACCCCTATACAAGTTAGTCTTAGATTATATAGCGAATATGTGTAAAACTGTATTCATTTCATTTTTTAAATCACTATTTCGGCGAAATTGATGGAATAAATGCTGCCCTGCACAGTGCTTCCAGATAGACTGCGGGTACCAGCTCTGTAACCGCAGTCCGTCACTCTGCCTCTACTCCCCTCCCTCTATCCAGCCTCCTCCAATGACGGAGGATTTCTGCCTGTAAGCTGGAGCGCTCTCATCACATCTGAGGAGAAGCAGCTTACATTAGGTAAAAGGGGCAGGAGGGGGATACTTTATCATTCAGTTACTCTTGAACTACAATTCTGACAGTATTGAAATAACACTCTCCATGGCCCAAATGCTATGAAGATTAATTGGAGATGCTTTTATTGTGAAACATTACTATCCCTTTAAAAGGTTAGTTAACTTTGTTGTTCTCTTTCTTTCACCTTATTCGTTGCCCTTTAACTCTTTGAATGTCAGAGGGGTGTCTGAAGCAATGCCTTGGACACCCCTCTGGCGCTCAAAGAGTTAAATAGCACTCCCAATATGTTTTATTTCTGGTGGTTGGAGAAAGTGATATCTTTTAGCTGCCTCATGTATCCACTCAGCTCTGCGGTTTCCTTTCTATATGTTATATTACTACAAAACTGTCATTTGATCCCCCTGATTTGTTATCACACTGCTCTGTTTGTATTGTTCTGGTGAGTATGCCACTTATGCTGCCTTTCACTATGTAACCAGATCATCATCATTGTTGGTCTATATTGACAATGGTGATGTAAAGGATCTCCATGCAATCCTCCCATTTACTTACCTCTGATGTCCTGTTCTCCTGTCTCATGAAATAACATATTTTCTTTTATATTTCTACTAGTGTAAAAGCCCGTGTACACGGGCCAAGGTCCGGGTGATGTTAACCCTTTGAGTGTCAGAGGGGTACACAACCCTCTGACACTCAAAGTGTTAAGAGGCCGGTCCTGCTCTGCGTCCTGCCGCCAATGCAGTCATGCACTATAGAGACTGCCCGAAAACACAGAATGCTCTCAGCACAGAACTCCCAGCATTCTGTGCGTTCGGGCAGTCTCTACTGCGCATTGCTGCTTCTGACAAACATCCTAGCAAATTATTATATAGGATGTGCTTCTTAACCCTTTGAGTGCCGGAGAGGAATACAACGTATTTCTTTGTGTACGCCTCTGGCACTTAAGGGTTAACCTTTACGTGAAGACATACTTTCTTTCCTTAAAGGATTAAAGTGAACTGTCACCTTAAGATACATTTTTAGTTAATTTTACTTAGAATTGTCATCTGTCCATATATGGGATTAGCCATTTTTAGGTAAAATACAATGGGGTCTATGCACTAAGGAGTGATAAAGAGGTGATAAGGTGGAGACAACTTCTCCAGTTCTTGTGTTATTGCATATACTCACAGATTTCCAAAGCTGGAGAAATTTTAATACATTGGCTCCATAGAATAACATAGGAACTGGAGAAGTATCATCACTGGAGAGGTTCTCTCTGGTTTATCACCTCTTTATCATGCCTTAGTACATCTCCACCTTTATCCTTGAGAACTTAATTAACCTTCAGGTTTGGTGGCACTTTATACTAATTCCAAGTACAGTTTGCTAATTAGTCCTGTTCAAGGCCAAATTTATAATTTGCTGCGCTCTTTGAAATGTCTGAAGTGTGTCGACTCTGTCTGGGATTCATCCTTTAGATTGTAAGCTCGTAGGCAGATGTCCAAGGAAAAAAAATAATAGCATAGTGTGTGGCGATAATGGCCCAGAACATAAATTAATTAGCATATGGTGTCACTTTGCCACCAACAAATAATAGTTTTTAATGCCATGTAATCCTTTTTAGTGCCAGACATTGCGTTGAAATGCATTGGATACCTCTCTGGCACTCAAAGGGTTAAATGTAACAAACTTGCTTTAGGGTGACAGATCCATCTTCAGCACTTATAC
Organism: Rhinophrynus dorsalis; assembly: GCA_037306005.1. Taxonomy (NCBI): domain Eukaryota; kingdom Metazoa; phylum Chordata; class Amphibia; order Anura; family Rhinophrynidae; genus Rhinophrynus; species Rhinophrynus dorsalis. Next base: position 207,499,988 of record CM074725.1, on the reverse strand, counting down.
TGAAAAGAATACATTTTGCATTGGACTCTTCCTGTGGTGTAGGGATTCCAGCGGTCCGATGTTGGGTTCCCCCATCCAGTTTTGTCGAAGCTGTTTGGGTTTCAGAGGTTCTGTAACCCGAACAGATTCACGTTCAATGTCTTGTGCTCCTATTGGTTAGAGAACTCGTCTGCCACCAGAGCTCACATTCTGATTGCCTGGTTTTGCTGCTGCCTGCTGATTTAATCCTTTGAGTGTCAGACATGTATCCAACGTATTTCTCTGCAATGCGTTGGATACCTCTCTCTTTCACAGGGTTAAAATGGAATGTTTAACTCCTTGAATGCTAGCAAGGTCTACAGTGCATTACATGTTTAAAACAGACCTAAATTAACCACCAAAAATGTAGGTTTTTGTGCTGCGTTTTAATAGAAAGCACCATGCCTGTGTTTGGTTTAGGCAAGTGTAAAAGGTGGCAACTCTATTGCTGGATAATAGTACTCTCACTGCTGTGTGATGCTTCCTTCAAAAGCTATTATAGAATAAAACAGTTTTTGGTGTACATTAAATCCGTGGCCTGTCCATGTTATGGGGAATTATGAGCAGCATTGTTTAATTTATTTATTTATTTTCTTCCAAAGAATTGTTTTACTTGCAGGACAAGCTCTGTAACATAAGGCTGTTCCCACTACTGGGGGAATGTGTCATTTAAAAATGATCACAGCTCATTTATTTAAATTTTTATTTACATTTTCTATACTGGTTACCTGATGGTTCTTCTCGCTTACTAAAGAGAGCCAAAATCACTTACTAACACAAGAAGTACAAGAGTGCACATATTGTCCTAAAATGAAAAATAATAATAAAAAAATGTACTAAGTAGAAATGCTTGCCTGTTTCACCTAGGGGAATTATTTTGCCCCATAAGAAGCCACTAAGATGGTCATGGAACGATTAGAGACGTTTTATTTGTATTGTTTTTGTTTTTTTTTAATTTAAAATAATATTTTTTATGACTTCCTTTTGTCCTACTTTGATTCTTTGGAGCAGCTTTGTGAACCACTTAGGGAGGGTGACAAATTCTCCTGTAAAAACCATCCCGGGGAGGCAAGCATTCCACCGGGGATACTGTATATTTACCAGTATATGCCTTACCCTTATTGGGTTTTCTAATTTATGGCAATATGTGAGCCTTGTACATCTTCTTGTGTTGGTCTGGGGTACTGCTTCGTGTGTGGTAGTATTTATTAACAAGGTGCTGTATGTGGGGCCAGTTAAAATATCCCCCATGTGCTCATCTAGTCACTTGCATCTTTACTCTTTAAAGACCAAAGGGGTGTCAGTGCACTTAATACCCTTCCTTTAAAGGGTTAAAGTGACCTCATTACTAGTGTGAACTTTTTCTTTTTTGATTGCTTATATGCGTTAGTAGAGACTATAATGCACGTTTATTTAGAAAATGCTTTACCAGGAAGAATACATTGAGATTTCTCTCATTTTAGGTGCCCACTTTGTCTCTTTCCTTTTTTTTTTTTTCTAAATAGTCAATGACTAACACTCACTCTCATAGAGTGTATACATATATATTTAGACACTAGTTGGTGCCTTTGCTAACAGTTTGATTTAAAAAAAGCCTTGGATGAATTTAAAACCTAGATATGATTCATTGAGGCTCTTGCACTTGGTAAGAGATTATATTACTGGTCCATAAATGCAAAGTATAATATGTAGTAAGACAGTGTTTCAATCTGCAAATGCTTCTTTCCCCTGCATTATATTCTGGTGGCTTCATCTATTTTTTTAAAAGTGTGATGACTCGCCTGTTGAATATGAATCTGAAATATTACTTATAAGACTGAATGCATATTTAACCTTTAAAGCGATAGTAATGTCTAAAAAATCTTTTTTGCATTTAGAAGAGCTCAAAAAGCTGATCTGAATGCAAAAAACCGTATCTCTCAAACCACTATGGTTTAAGAGATACGGGCGTTTGAAGTTTGATTTCTCCTACTGACAGCTGTAAAGCTGTCAGCAGGAGATTCGTGTCTGTCGACACTGTGGCGCTTGAGAAGTGCCGGGATCTCGTTACTTACACAGAATCCCTTTATTGGAATGGTCTAAAACATGTGCCTGAACACTAGGCACATGTTTTAGACCATTCCATTGAAGGGATTCCGTGTAAGTAACGAGATCCCGGCACTTCTTAAGCGCCACAGTGTCGACCGGAGAAATCAAACTTTAAACGCCCGTATCTCTTAAACCATAGCGGTTTGAGAGATACGGTTTTTTGCATTTAGATCAGCTTTTTTAGCTCTTCTAAATGCAAAAAAGTTTTTTTTAGACATTACTAACACTTTAAGGACCTGACGGGTTTCTCAGTGTGTTGCATGCTTCTCTGGTCTTAAAAGGTTAACATTAATTTAAGAAATGCGTTCTAGCTTCATATGCAGCCGTGCGAGGCTGCAAATTTGCGGCAGTATTGGTGTTCCCACGTGCAAAGTGATAGCCACCAGTATGAAAAGACATCATAGAATGCAAGAGGATCTCATTTTCATACCTGGGAACTCTCCGGTTTTGCCCCGGAGACTCCGGATTTCAGCCTGAATTACCGGGTCTCCGGGGCAATGTGTGGATTACCGGGTGGGCAGAGTTTAAATAGAAACTCTGCCCACTTGTGCTCTGTCCCGCCCGATTCCTCCCACTCCCCGCCCTCTTAGAGACCTTTTTACAGGGTTTTTTTTTTTTTTTCTGTCCCGCCCCCCCTCCGCGCCTAAGCCCCGCCCCTTTTATGACGCAAATCGCGTCATTTTCTTCCTCTGTCGGAACTGACAGGGTTACCCTCCGGGTAACCCTGTTTCAAAAGTTCCCAAGTATGTTTATGTGGTGGTGGTGGTGCTGCTGCTGCTGCTGCTGCAGTGCGACTAGGTGGGGGGTTACTGAGATTTTTAGGTTATTTCCTGGCCTAGTGACAACTTTTTAGTCATAAACCTGGAGCAGAAGCTTTTAGACCACGTGTAGACATTGGCTGGGAGTGATGGAAGTTATAGTCAGCATACCTGGGAACTCTCAGGGTTTGACCCTGAGACTCCGGGTGAAGAGCCAAAATCTCAGGGTGAGAGAGTTCAGTGCTACCTGTTATATATTCTTCTCAAGTTAAATGCTTCTTTAGTCTCTACACTGGTGCCACTTGTACCAGAAAGGCAGAGGGAGAAGTCCTGCTTGATTTGTGTGTGTCCATGCAGTGATGTCTGTAAGTTGTTGTGTATTAATGTCTCCGTGATTGCTGAACGGAGCGACTCTCGATTACAACAATGAGGGATAAATCTCGGATAATCTATATTGTGGGAAATTTAAGGGTTAATATTTACACAATCTCAGGGTCAGCTCATTTTGAAAGTTCCCAGGTATGCTCATTTTCTACACTTACACACAGTATTTTTAGCCCTGTGCTAAGTCATCTGTGTGAACTAAGTCTTATAATGTCCGAGATGTTCAAAAAGTCGTCATAATAGAAACATTGTGAGATCATAAGTTGGTGATAAAAGAAGGACAATGTTTTCAGATGTAAATCTGTGACTTTTGAAAATGTCACTAAAGAATTAAAAGTGACGGTTAAAAGATCTTGATGAACATTGCCTTTAAAAATTTTGATGTTAAAAATATCTTTGAAAAGGCAATTTTCAAAGAAACAAAGACAATTTTTGTCTTTGAAACAACATATTGTTTATCAGTACTTTAATTTGTCTTCAAGTTTAGACCATTTTTATTTTGTTGGGAAAAAATGACGTTAATCAGACAAAACAGTGACGTTGAAAATATCAGAAAATACCTTACAATATGACGGTAGATTGAACCACACCCATTTTTAACCCTTTGAGTGCCAGAGGGGTATGCACCCCTCTGGCACTCAAAGAGTTAAGACGGCTTTTTCTCTTTGATGGAGATGGCAGAATTGGATGCAAAAAATGTCGGAAATATGTCTGAGAATTGACGGACCATGGGGTAAGAACTTTTTTTATTCTGATTACAGACAATTTTAGTTACCACCGCTTTCTGAACGTCTCGCCCTATGTGGTGGTTCACTTGGGTGACTTTTTCAGCAACAGAGTTGCTCATGTGGATTAGGCCTAACAATTCGCTTCCTTCCACTTTAAAAGGGTAGAAATGTCACCAGATAAAGTTTTTTTTATTATTCATTATACAATATAATGCACCGTATTGTTTTAAATGTCCATATTCCCCTTGTAATTTTAGTTGAAACTTCCACGCCTCCCACCCCTTTTCCCTACAGCACTCATAGTCTCCTCTGATTTGAAATCTGGTCCAGATGGATCACAACAAGGGACAATTCAAATCCGAGGAGATTATGACTGGTTTTCAGATTTGAGGGAACTATGACTGACTAAGGAAAAAGGGACGGGAGGGGAAACTTTCAGCTAAAATTACAAGGAGAATACAACAGTATGGACATTCAAAGTGGTACGTTGCATTATATGCAAGTATCCTATAATATAAAAGGCCAGATGTATGTTTGTCTGATGCAGTCATGTGTAGTAGAGACTGCCCGAATGCACAGAATGCTGGGAGTTTGGGCAGTCTCTACTGTGCATGACTACATCTGGCCTTTTAAACTGCAATGTATAAGAAATACTTCAGAATAAAAGAAAAGCTGAGAGGATCAAGCTAATACCTTCCAAAGCTTGAGCCCAAGCGGCTCTGGGAGGAGAATGCGGGAGGAGCACAATGAAGAAACAAGTCAGTCTCTGAATACAAACCGCCATGCCGCTAAGAAAGCACTAGCCTGCATAAAAAGAGGTGTAGAAGCAAGGGATGCTAATATTATCCTACCTCTGTATAAATCCTTGGTTAGGCCTCTTGTAGAATATGGAGTAGAATTTTGGGCGCCTGTTCTAAAAAAATACATTACTGAACTGGAAAAGGTGCAGAGACGTGCAACAAAACTGATAAAGGTATTGGAGGATCTAAGTTATAAAGAGAGACTAGCCAAACTGGGTTTGTTTACATTAGAGAAGAGACGTCTAAGGGGTGATATGATTACCATTTACAAATACATTCAAGGTCAATACAAAGAACTATCCAATGAATTATTTATGCAAAGAGCTGAGCTAAGAACAAGAGGTCATCCATTAAGACTTGAGGAAAGGCGCTTTCGACTAAAACATAGGCAGGGATTCTTTACAGTAAGGGTGGTAAGGCTATGGAATTCTTTGCCTCGGGATGTTGTGCTTGCAGATAATGCAACTGCATTCAAAAAAGCAATGGATGCCTATCTAGCACAGAACAATATTGACAATTATGACAAAGCAAAGCAAATAGGATATTGATCCGGGGAACTATCTGACTACCAGTTGGAGTCAGGAAGGAATAGTTCCCCCCCCCCCCCCCCCCCCCCACACACACACACATACTTGGGACTACACTGGAAATTGCTCCAGAGGGCTTTTTTGTTGCCTTCCTCTGGATCAACAGGGGTGTTATTGGCATGGGCTGGACTTGATGGACGCATGTCTTTTTTCAGCCTTATCTGCAATGTTACTATGTAAAGAGACTGGAGAACCAGTGGCCTTAGATAAGAGGAGCCAGTGGCTACTAAACGGCATGAGAGAGAGATGATGAAACGGAGAGGAAAACCGGCAGCATACAATACATCTGGCCTTTTAAACTGCAATGGCCCTTGTACACGGCTTTTACACTAGTAATAAATAATCGAAAAAATAACTTTATCTGGTGACATTACTATCTCTTTAAGATCCACTGTTTTAGGAGCTGGTATCTGTAGCCCTCAGGAGTTATTTCAGACTTGGAAAATGTAGACGTTATTTGCACTTGACGCCAGTCACCAATCCCAAACTGTTTTAGCTTGACAACCCGAGATTTTAGGTGTGGCAGTTGGAAAAATATAGTGCCAGCCAATATGCCAAACAGCTGCTGTGTTACTATAGCAGACCTGCAGCTGGCCAAGCAGAACTCAGACAGCAGGAATTCCTTTTTCTTTACTTCACCTCCATTCTAGACATTCAAAAGGAGTCTGCTACTGTAGCAGGAAGGTGTCACACTGACAATGATGTACTATAAGGAACTGAAGCAGTTCTGGGGTATGCCATTAGCTCCATAGGGGAGAAATAAAAGTTCCCATTGATTTAAAGGGATAGTAATGTTTCACAAAACAGCGACTCCAATTAATCTTCATAGTGTTTGGGCCATGGAGAGTGTTATTTCAGTACTGTCAGAGTTGTAGTTCAAGAGTAATTAAATGATAAAGTATCCCCTCCTGCCCCTTTTACCTAGTGTAAACCACCTCCCCTCAGATGTGGAATCTGGTTTCTTGACCGGACAGGTCACAGCAAGGGACAATCTTCTTACTGTGAACATAAGGAAATCCCTGCCACCTTGACAGGTTTTTCAGGTTTTTCCTTATTCTCACTGAAGTTTGTCCATCTCTGCGATCCATCTGGACAGTCTTGCTGTTACATCCCTTTAAATGAAAGAGGTTCCCTATGTATTGTGAGGCAACACACTGGATACTAGTTTTGCATTCAAGAGGTTAAGTCCCATTTAAACCATGTGGGTTTATTGGAATTATGTCTCTCCTATGAGACAGTTGGTTTGCATCTGACTGTCTCAGTTCCACTTAGTTAATCAGCCTCAGGGTGTCTGGCTTTTTCTTTTTTCATGGTAGCGTATGTTACTGAGAGCGAATTAAGGGCCATATGCACAAAATAAAATAACAAGCAGAGCAATTGTGGGCTAAAGTCAACTGTAAAGTCAACAAATGTAACAATTCCAAAATATGAATTGAATTAAATAGGGGTTAACGCATTCAATTCTAGAGATATTTCCAGTGGTTGTAGGAGCTATGCTCTGGAAACCTTTTTGACGTTCAAGGGGTTAAGATCTCCGTTTAGGTCAATGGCAGTCTTTAGGGGTTGCCTATAGTGCAGCTGGTTTATTATACAATTGCTTTACTTTCTTTGTGATTATGGACTATGGTGTTTTACATTTGAGGTGTTTCTGATATTCAGTGGGTTAAATGTTGCATTTAAAGCAATATGAATGTTTATTTATTTTATGCGTAGCTGGTTTGCCCCTTTACATATACCTGTTTTTTTTTGGGGGGGGGGGGGTTCCATGAGAGCAAATATATATCCAGCAAAATGCATTTTATAACCCTCTGGTACTCATAGGGTTCAATGAATTGTAACACATAATAATAATAAACCCTCACTTATCTTAATCTGGGCCAAAAAAATCTTAAGGACCACTATAAAACAATTCTGTGTATATTGGTTCTCAAAAATTAATCTTTAATTGGTACTGGTTGAGAGATCCATGGAGGCAGACATTTTTTTTTTTTTTTTTTTTTTGCTGGACTTCACTCCTCCTGCTGATGTCCGCTTTAGGAAGATAAGCAAAATATCATGTCTGCCTCCATGGACCTGATATCCAGTACTAATTAAAGTAGGCTGTCCAGATCTCACCTTTAACCAGGGACACATAGGAAATAGCCATTTTGCAGTACTTCACTGAAATCAATGCAGTCCTGAAGTACGCATTTCTCCTATGCGTCCCCGGTTAAAGGTGAGGTCTGGTCAGCCTAAATTAAAGATTAATTTTGGACAGACTATCCACATAGAATTGATTCATAGTGGCCATTAGGAATTTCTACCCAGTTTAAGGAATGTTGGGGTTTATTATTAGGTTTGTGTGTGTGTGTGTGTATATATGTGTTTGGCATGTGAACACATGTTATTGACTGGAGAATTGTGTTTCTGAAGTATAATATGAAGCAGCTGCTGGGTGTGAGATTAATGGACTCTGGTATAATGGTTTGCTTTTAAGCCCAATAAAGTAATCACCTAGGCAGGAAAGAAACCCCATTATGTCCAGTCATTGCTGGGCAGCTTTGTGTACCCCGAATATCTGAATTCCCCAGATATTTAGATTAATCCTTGGCAATGTGTTGCAAGCCCATCTGGTCTTCAAGGGGTTAATCTAGATCTTGGACGTGAACATCTAAACATGATCTGGGATTCTTTTACAATTAAATACCATGTGCTACATGATAACATCTGTAAAGTGTCTCTATTTGTTTTCAGAGGCCTAAAATCTAGTCGTACATATTCCATTGTAACCACCTGCAGGGCAGGGAGCTGCAATAACATAGCAATCTTGATAGGGATCTGAGAAGTGATAGTTCTGCACTGTCTGCGAACAGCCTGAGATAAGGTAACAGCAATATCTTGTACAAGTTGGGTAGTTATCTGAATAAATTAACCATTTGCACTCTTATCTCTCTCTACAAAGAGCACAGACAGAATTAACCAAGTGATATCTCAAAAGGACAGTCTACACATTCACTATAGAAAAAAAAAAGGTTAACTCCTTAACGACTGTGGATGTGCCAGGACGATCACAACTTTCGGTCCTTTAAGGACCAGTAACACTCCTGGCACATCATGAGTTAAAGGAAAAATAATGTCAGAAAAAAGTATTAACTATATGGTAGATACAATTAAAAGAAATGACTTGCACTTATTTGTATCTCTCACACCGTTATGGTATAAAGTTCTGTGGTCCCTCCCCTTTCTGCTTGATGAGATCTAAAGCTGTCAGAAGGAAATTCTGGTTGCTTGATCAGAAGCGGCTCTTCAGCAGCGCCAATATAACAATATCTAAAGATAAATACTTAATCGAAATGGTCTACGATGTGTGCTTGCAAACTAGGTACACGTTGTAGGCATCACTTGTTGGCGCTGCTGAAGAGCTGCCGTCTGATCCGGGAACCAGAATCTGCTTCTGACAGCTTTACAGATCATCAAGCAGAAAGGGGAAGGACCAGATAACTTTATTTTCCTATATCTCTCAAACCATAACAGTCTGAGAGATACGAATAAGTGCAAGTACTCTCTTTTAATTGTATCTACCATATATTTACTACTTTTTTCTGACACTTTTATCCCTTTAAATGATCACAGCATGGCCAAAGACGCACTATGCTAACGCTGGGAGGATGGACCTGACTGCTCCAAGTGTGTAGCAGTCCATTTCGGCCTTTCCCTCAATGAGCCGGTAAATGTGATTGCCATACCTGGGAACTCTCAGGGTTTGACCCTGAAACTTAGGGTTTTGATCCAAATCTCAGGGTCTCAGGGTGAAGGGCCAAATTCTCAGGGTGGGAGAGTCCAGTGTTTCCTACTGTCTAATTTTCAACAATTTACTACTTATTTAATATCCAAATTATTGACATTTCTACCTGAAAGCCAGTGGCAGAAGTCCTGCTTGCCTTTTGAGTGTTTAAGAAGTGATATCTTCGAAGTATAGCATGTTATAGGTTCCATTAGAACTGACTGGATGGTCTCTAGTTTAAACCACACATTGACATAGCACGAAAACCTACTTTCTTGGGAGCGTGAAGGGTTAATATTTCAAAGATCTCAAGGGTGAGCTCATTTCAAAAGTTCCCAAGTATGGTGATTGCTCAGTAAATGAAATGGCTCTGGTCCTCCTGTGTAAAAACAAAACAAAAACCCTGGTCCTTAAGCATTTGAGTGCCAAAGGGGTACATAACACATTGCAATGAGTTAAATACCCCTCTGGTATTCAAAGGGTCAGGGTCTAAGAATGTCGTTTTGGGATCTAGCATAAAGTTATCTTTTACAGTTGCTATCTGTAGGTAAATATTGTAACACCTTGGCATGTCGTAGGGTTAGGCAATGAATTCTGAAGAGAGGTTTTGTGGACCCCGCTGGTATTCAAACGGTTAAAGTTAAATCAACCAATCTCATTTTTAGGTAATTCTGGGCAAACTAACTGCACCACAGGGGCTGAATACAAATTCCTATTGATTTTAACCCTTTGAGTGCCAGAGGGGTGCGGAACACATCCTCTGGCATTCAAAAGGTTAAATGGACTTTTAATCTCATGAGTGCTAGAGAGGTCTCCAAACACACACTGCTCTGAAGAGGACTCTAGTATCTGAAGGGTTAACTCAACCTTGAAGTCTCCTGCTTGAGGCCGTATGCCTGTATTTATATACATACCGTAGAGGGGAGAAAAGGGCTTATTATGTGTTTGGGTAATGAGAATTTGCTGGTTGTAGTGTTTTTACAGTGCTGTATAATTAATGATGTCAGTCCAAGGGTCATGCTGGGAGCTGGTATAAACTGTGTGTATAATGGAGTTTCATTTTTCATTTTGCACAGTCATGTCTCTGTGTTTGCACACTAATTGTTTAAAACATGTACTGCTCACTAAATAAACGAAATGCTAGAACGTATTAATGCCCGAAGTATGAAGGTCGTGTGGAGAACAGACCTTCGTGTGGGGAGTGTTTAACCCCTTAAGGACCGGCGCGCGCACACGCAGCTGGCACTCGACAACCACGGGCCTTTCTTTTTTTTTTTTTTTTTTGTATAAAGTACTTCCGGTTCAGGTCCCTGAACTCCATGACGTGCCAGGACCGTCACTGGTCCTTAAGTGCTGGACCGCCATGACGGTCCTGGCACGTCAATGGTCGCAAAGGGATTAACCCCTTATTGCCCGAGGTCGTACACTTATGTCCTGACCGGATGTCCCAGGTGGACAGAGGACGTACATGTATGTCCCGGAAGTCATTTAATATAATGAAGAAAAAAAGTTCGGCGGGCGTTAAGTGGCAGCTGGTGCGCGCGTAGCAGGTCACAAAGGGGTTAAAGGGATAGCAATACTTCAAGTAAACTTTAGGTCTGAGTATTAGTTACATTTTTTTAACATGTTGTGCTATAAATAATTACATATTTGTAGTTCAAACGCTATTCAAGAGGAAAGGATCCCCCTCCTACCTTTTTTCCTGTGTCACTCTGCCTCTCAGTCTGGTCCGGATGGAGCGTGGCGAGGGACAATCTTCAGTAAGCAAAAGGAAAACCCTTCCCTCCTTCATCAAGGGAGACAGGGTTTTCATTACACTTACTGTGTGAATATTGTCTTTTGCTGCATCCGTCCGGTCCCACAACTGTATTCCACATCTAAGGGGAGGGGGCCAGAAGGGGCAGGAGGGGATTCTTAAATAGCATTTGATCTACAAATCTGTAAGTAACTATATATAGCGCTATATGTTTATAAAAAAAAATATATAACTAATACTCGGAGCTAAAGTTAAGTGGATTACTATCCCTTTAACCATTTAATGCTTTGCAACCCTGCAAACATATATATATGAAACGGGCAGCACTCTTGAAAGTCTTATCATATGCCTGGGTACTTGTTAAGCAAATTTAAATAGAGATTGAAAAACCGCATTTGCAGGTCTTTTTAAAAATGAACAAAGAAAAGCTTTATTTGATGATCAACGTTTTGAACTCTGGTCTTGATAAAGATCCCAGACGGGGATCGAAACGTCGATCATCAAATAAAGCTTTTTTTTGTTCATTTTTAAAAGACCTGTGAGTGCTGTTTTTCAATGTGTAAATATATTTATGTATATATAATATAATAACTGACTGGAACTCAGTCAGGAACAATTTCATATACATTTATTAACGTCAAATTTATTAAACTGCCAACATTTTGGCTCCAACTTGAGCCTTAATGATATCCCTTTAGTTAACCCTTTGAGTGCCAGAAGAGTATGTGACACATCGCAATGCATTGCATACCCCTCTGGCACTCAAAGGGTAAATACACGCTGTATACAATGTTCCAGGTCTAATATTCCATAGCAGGTGGCCAGTAGAAAGATGTCTGGAATTAATCCATCATCTACTTTCTGATGTGAACTTATCTGACTAGTGTAAGGTGCAGTAGCTTTTCTTTAATTATTGCACCAACCTCATTTCATTATGAAACATGAATCCACGTTCAGAAGGGAGAGGAGCAGAGAGACTCAGTAGGAATGCAGCTCATTTCTACCGTTGGCTACAGATTTCAGCACTTCGGTGTTAAGGCTGAGGAATCACAAGAGTTTATGAGTCTTCTTCAGTCTGTGAGATGAAAGTCATTTGTTAGAGGTCTCTCACTGCTAGAAGAGGAGATATGTCAGACGCCTGGTGTTCTTATTTGTTGATTCACTTCGTGGTAAAAGTAATAAATGTTATGTGTTATTTTCTAGCTCTCTTGTTACCTAAGCAGGTTAAGACATTTTTGTATCCAGGTTGTACATCTTTCCTCTGCTATTCCTTGGTACAATCGCAAGCAGTGCTTTAGAGACCTCTATGGAGTCAGCGGGGTTAACAAAATGATGATGCAAAACAAACAGATGAGAGATGCCCAGACTGTAAATAAGCTCTACTTTTCTTACTATTCTTAACATGATCTACTACCTTACCCATGGCTGGATTTCCAATAGGGCAGAGTAGGCAGCTGTCTAGAGCTGCACATTTTGAGGAGAGTCTGAGCTTTTCCCTTGTGATTCAACTTTTAAAGGGATAGTAATACTTCAAAATTACCATCCCTTATATTGAAGTCCTTGTAGAACTGTATAAAATGCCACCAGCGGCATCTCTCAAACCTTTATGGTTTGCGAGATAGCCGCTTTTAAACTTCGCTCTCCCTGCCTCTCCGCTGATGTCAGTGTTTTTGCTGCAACAGGGAAATCTGGTCCCGGGACCGGCGGAGGCTCTTCAGCAGAGCCTAAATCTCGTTATGGAAGACAAGATCCTTCACTAAAACGGTCTTCTACGTGTGCTTGGTTACTCTGCTGAAGAGCCTCCGCTTGATTCAAGGAAGGGATTTCCCTTATGCAGCAAAAACTCTGACGTCAGCGGAGAGGCAGGGGGGAGCGAAGTTTAAAAGTGGCTATCTCGCAAACCATAAAGGTTTGAGAGATGCCGCTGGTGGCATTTTATCCCGTTTTACAAGGGCTTCAATATAAGGGATAGTAATTTTGAAGTATTACTATCCCTTTAAATGAAAAGACTATGACCAATTTGACTCCTTCAGTTTTGGAAGGGTTTGATAAACACTGCTCGGCATGAACCTTCGTGCGGTCTAGCAGTAACCAGGTACTGATCTAATGGTAGATTGCAATGTACTTATTGGGCAATGTTGCAATAGACTATACTATTTAAAGGGCAATAGAAATTGTAAAAAAAAAAAAAATGTTAAAACTCAGTCTTTTACTAATTAATCACTACGATTCATCCTCTGGGATTATACATACATACATATATAGCCATAAACGCACCGATACACCCCCAACCCTCTTCTCCCACCTCCTTCAAAAGCTGGAACTGGCAGTGGGGCCTTATCTCTGTTGGCTGGGCAGGTTGTTGTGGCCTTATAGCAGCTGTTTCTCAGTGTGTGTGTGTCAGGGCGATCACTTGGGTTACCTATTTACAGATGTTTGAGTTTTTAAAGGCATAGTAAAGTCTATTGAGAATAAAAGCTAATATGGTAGCTATTAAAATAATAAACTAAACAATGTAAGTCCTATCTCTCAAACCTTTATGGTTTGCGAGATACAGGAAGATAAAGTTTCCCCCTCCCTCCCCCTTCTGTGACACAAGCTTTAAAGCTGTCAGCCCGAGATTCTGGTCTTGTGCCCAGACAAGGCTCTTCAGCAGAGCCGAAATAGTGCGATAGTGACACAGATACTTCATTGGAGCAGTCTACAAAGTGTGCCTTCAAGCAGGCACACTTTGTAGACCGTTCCAATTAAGTATTTGTTTCACGATCGCTCTATTTAGGCTCTGCTGAAGAGCCTCCGTCTGGTCCTGGGACCAGGATGTCCTGCAACCGGCTTTACAGGTCACATCACAGAAGGGGGGGAGGGAGGGGGAACTTTATCTTCCTGTATCTCTCAAACCATAAAGGTTTGAGAGATAGGACTTACATCATTTAGTTTATTATTTTAATAGCTACCATATTCACTTTTATTATCAATACACTTTAATATCCCTTTAATACTTTGAGTGCCAGAGAGCTACTTCCAGAGGTGAGAGTTGCAACAATTAACTTTTATCCTATAAACCCTCAATAGTTGTTTATATGGTACATGTACTTATATAAGCCGATAATCATAAGTGAATTGCTTTCAAAAATGTAATTTTTAAATGAAAATGAAATGGTCACCCAATGCAATGGGATTTCATCCAAGTAAAAAATTTGAGTACACTATCCTTGAAACCATTACAGTATTGTTAGAGCACTGGCCAGCGTATAAAAGTGTCCCTGTTAGATGTTCTCTGAGTTAACTAGCCTGGTACCTAATTAACCATTAGTCACCAATTATTGTGAGCAGATGGGAGTCCATGATTATTACAACTATAGGTACCATAGTCACAAGTTTGTCCTTTCTGAGTATAAGGGAACAGAAAATATGCTCAGTTAAGCAAAGAAAAAAGACAATCTGTAATGTCAGTCTTTTTATTTACAAAAAAAAAACTATATGTAGAGGTTTTACTGATGAGTAAAACAAAGGTACTCCCGCCACATTCTGTCAAGAACTCTGTCTGTGACTTTCCTCTCAAATAGAATGTAACAGAATAACTAATTGGACTATGACTACAAAAGGGCATTGTTAATGTAAAAAAAAACAACATAAGTTTAAATTGTAATAACTTTGGAAATATGCGTCTCTCAGCAGTGGGAGTACCCTTATTTTACTGAACAGAAATAGCCCTACAATATATATTTTTCATAACCAAAGTTTACTGCTCCTTTAAGACATATCACAAACACTTGTTGTCTGTAACTGTTGTGGCAAAGACCATCAAACTATTTGAAGAAACTGGCACCGATATGGACCGAACAAGGTCAGGCAGGCCAAGGCTGACATCAGAATCCGATAACAAGTTCAACTGAGTCGCAAGTCTGTTCGGTGATTATCGGTCCCTGAAGTTCAAAAGTTCAACTAGATGCTACTAGAAGTACAGATGCCTGAGCATCAACTATTAAGAGGAGATTGAATTAAAGGGACAGTAATGCTTAATTGTAAAAAATTATACTGTAGTGTTTATCCCCATGAGTAAAACAAGGGTATTCCTACTGCTGAGATATTTTATTTTGTAACATTTCAAGCCACTGGGAAACTGCAGAACCTTTAAAAAAAAAAAAAAAAATCAAGTTTGAGCTTCAATAACTTTTGAATAAAATACCTTTCAGCAGTAGGAATACTCTTGTTTTACTCCTGGGGATAAACCTTACAACATATAATTTTTCTATACTGTAAATATTACTGTCCCTTTAAGCTAGCCTAATTGGAAGAATTGCTGCAAAGAAACCATAGTTAGATAAGTGCAGATAAGAAGAGGACATTTGCTTTGCATAAAGAACACAGAAACTAGGCGTTTGAGTAGTGGAAGCTGGTCTTGTGGATCGATAAGTCCAAACTCAAATATGTGCAAAGGATGACAGTTGGTTATCTTTACTGTCCCTTTCAGCTTGCCATAGACTTGGTATTGTCTCATAAAAATTTTTTAGACTTTTGTAGAGGTTTAAAAAATAAGCTAAATGCCATGAATCCTATCTCTCAAACCACTATGGTTTGGGAGATATCCTCCGCTAAAGTTCCTCTTCTTCTGATGTCAGCTGTAAGGCTGACAGAAAGAGATCCATGTCAGCCGACATGAGGAGGCTCTTCAGCAGAGCCGCAATAGCGCGATTTAAAAAGAAATGCTTCTTTGGAATGGTCTAAAAGTGTGCTTGCAAACCAGGCACAATTTGTAGACCGTTCCAAATAAGTATTTAGTTTTAAATTGCGCTATTGCGGCTCTACTGAAGATCTGCTTGTCGGTCCACATACCAGGAACTCCTGCTGTCAGTTTACAGCTGACGTCAGGAGAAGAGGAGGGAGAGCGGAACTTTAACGAATGATATCTCTCAAACCATAGCGGTTTGAGAGAGAGGATTTGTGTCATATTGTTTATTTTTTTTAACCTCCACAAAACTCTTAAGCATTTTTTATGGGACATTACTGTTCCTTGAATCAGCATGGCTATCATTTCATAAATATTATGGCTAGTCGGGCATGCCTTAATTCTTCAACAAGAAAACGACCCGAAACACACCTCAATTGTGCAAGAACTAGCTGGCGAAGAGGGAAAGGACAATGCAGTAATCTGGCCTGCCCAGTCTCCATATGTCAATATCATAGAACGTTTATGGGATGAACTGGATGGATTAGTCAAATCAAAGCTACCCACATGTTCTTTACATCTCTGGGAATTTCTACAGAAGTGCTGGGAAGACATGTTGGCAATTTCCTGCTGAAACTGATTGAACGAATGCCTCATACTTGTGAGCCTGTTATTAAAGTGATAGTAATGTTTCACAAAAACAGCAGCTCAAATTACTCTTCATAGTATTTGAGCCATAGACGGTGTTATTTCATTACTGTGAGTGTTGTAGTTCAAGAGTAATTGAATAATAAAGTTTCCCTCTCCCACCCCATTTACCTAGTGTAAGCCCCCACTCCTCAGATGTAGAATCCAGTCCATAGACCAGACAGCTCACATCAAGGGTCAATATTCTTACTGTGAGAACAATGAAAGCCCTGCCCCCCTTGACAGGTTTTTCAGCTTTTTCCCTTATCTTAATTGAAAATTGTCCCTCTCTGTAATCTACCTGGACACTCCCTGCTGCTCTAAGCTGAGCAGTGTTACATCAGTAGAAGGGGTGGGAGGGGGATACTTTATCATTCAATTACTCTTGAACTACAACTCTGACAGTATTGAAATAACTCTCCAAGGCCCAAATACTATGAAGACTAATTAGAGCTGCTTTTATTATGAAACATTACTATCCCTTTAAGGCAAAGAGTTGCTATTTTGAAGAATCCAAGATTTAGATATGATTTTCAGTGTTCTGGAACACAATGCTTTGATGCCTCTTATGTTTTTGTTTTGTACACTGTAACATGTTTTTATTTTCAAGTATTCCAAGGAAGTTATACAATGGAAAACATTGTCTGTTATGAAATAAACTTAGTTTCAAGCAGGTGCACTCAAACTTTTGACTGGTACTGTGCATGATCTCTTTGAATGTCAGAGGGGTGGGCAAAGCATTGCTTTGCAATGCGTCGCACACCCCTCTGACATTCAAAGGGTTAAATTGTAGATGACAAGCAAATATTTTTATGTTATCACAGTTATTTATGAGATGCAATATTTAAAATTCTTCCCTTAGTTTATTTTGTACTTTACAATTCAAATGCTCATTTAAATTAATTGTAGTGTTTTATTATGAACATAGATAATGCACAGGTTTTTTTTGTTGTTGGATGAAACTATTCCCAGGAAGCTGTAAGATGCTTTCTCCAAATGTTAATACAACACAAACTCATTAGGCACATTCAGCTGCAGTTGCAATGTGAAAGATCTAGAATATTTTCGCTTTCTGCAGTTGTCTTTATTTTGTATTGGCCTATGATGCTTCAGTAATATAAATATGCTATCATGTGCTGTTTGTTTTCTGCCTGGGTCATAATGATTTAATCTAGTTATTCTGAATTTCCAGTTAGCTTTTAATACAATTGTCCTCCATCTCTTTTTTTTCTTTTTTCTTTAATATCATTTTCCAGCAGTGTTCTTCCTTCCGTTATTTCTATTTATAAGATACAGAGGATGTGCATATTGTGTTTCATGTGCTTAGCAGCCACAAAACATCAGAAAAAAGAATAAACTGTAAAATCATTGTTGATATCACATGATTTATTTATTTATCTATTTTGCCATTGCTGTTACATCCTTGATGACTTTGAGGACTCAGACATCAACAAAATGTGTTGTAGTGATTTGGATAACATACCTTTCTGGTACTCGGGTTAATGGTGAATTAGGCCTGTAGATCCCAGATATACCTAGTCCTCTTCCTTGGTCACACCCTACTCATCACAAGATCCTACCCATAGCTGGGAACTCTCCGGATTTGCCCCAGAGACTCTGGTTTTGACACTGCATTACCGGGTCTCCGGGGCAGAGACTGATTTTCCAGATGCAGGGAGTTTGTACTGAAACTCTGCCACATGTGCTTTTCCCACCCTGTTCTTTGTTTCCCAGCAGATTTTTGCTATTTATGTCACCCCTAATTAGCCCTGCCACCCCCATCTTGTTTTAAGCCACGCCCCTTTTTGATGAGAGTTTTATTATTTTTCTCACCCCTTCAGTGAAACAGGACTCCCCTTCCAGGGAGACAACACTTTGAAGTTCCCAGGTATGATCCTACCCCAAGCCATATCCATTGTTGCTTGGCAAAGAAAATACCCTTTACTTCTATTACAGTGGTTCTCAATTGGTGTTCAGTGGAACCTCAAGCTTCTGTGTAGATGCACAAGGAGTTGTGGTGTGTGTGTGTTGTGTGTGTGTGTGTGTGTATGTAGAGTCACTAATGTGTGATATAACAGAGATGACTTCTCCAGTGATATCACTTCTCCAGTTCCTATGTTATTCTATGGAGCCTATACACTAAGATCTCCAAAGTTGTAGAAACCTTATTGCAGTGGTTCTCAACCTGTGGGTCGGGACCCCTTTGGGGGTCGAATGACGATTTGCCAGGGGTCGCCTCAAACCATCAGATATTTATATTTCGTTTCATAACAAAATTACAGCGATGAAGGAGCAACAAAAATAATTTTACTGTTAGGGGTCTCCACAACTTGGGAAATTTTATCAAAGGGTCGCGGCACTAGAGAGGTTGAGAACCACTACCTTAATGCATAGGCTCCATAGAATAACATAGGAACTGGAGAAGGGATATCACTGGAGAAGACATCTCCACTTAATTACTGCTTAGTGCAGCTCTACCATTGTGTTGATTTTTTTTTTTTAACAGAAACCACAAACACAACCCCCACCCCAAAAAAAAAAAAAAAAAATCCAAGACCTATAACCTCATCCCTAATAAATACTATTGATAATCTTCATGTACAGTTACCTGGTGACTGTTTCATGATCAAGTGTATACTAATTACATTTTTATATTATTTAATATTACATTGGGTCCTATATTCAAAAGAAAAGTGCAGTCGTTTGGGGACTAACCAGCTGTACCATTGGGAACAACATTTCTCACAATTTGATTTGATTTAAATGGAGATGTAGCTTTTAACATTTGAATGCTATAGGTATCTTTCACATTTGCTGTGGAGAGCTCTGTAGCATTCAAAGGGTTACCATTGATGTAAATGGCATTTTTAATTTGTATGTATCCCTATGGTTTTAGTTGGTTTGCTACAGATTGCTAAACTTTTCTTTATGGCCCTATGTTATCCACTTGGATGCTAATGACATTTCTAGCATGCAGTGGGTTAAAATCTTCATTGTTGGGGTTCCATGGGAATTTATTTTGAGATTAGAGGATTCCTTTGTGCCAAAAACGTTGGGAGCCACTTACCTATAACATACAAACCCCAAAAATTCTTAAAATAAACTGGCCAGAACAGGGATACTTTTAAACAATCTCTCCAAATTAGTGTAAAAACTGGACATGACAACAGTATATAAATTGGTTAGTACAGGATTATAGTACATGGTAAATAACACTGTAAATTGCTATGCAAACTGGACTTTACAAAGATTATAAAATGTGGTTAAACCCTTAATGACCGCGTGACATGCCAGGGCTGTCACCGTTTTTTCCTTTAAGGACCAATGATGGTCCTGGTAAGTCACATACTTTTTACTTACAGTGCTCCTGTACAATGGAAATTGTATCCTTTTTTTTTTTTTTTTTTTTTTTTTTTTTTTTTTTTTTTAAATGTGCTCATTTGGAGAAATTAAAAGATTAAATGTAGCTGTGTACCTACTTCCGGCAGACAGTGCTGACCGGATCCGTACCGCAGTCTGAGCTTCTATCCAGCCTCCTCCGATGATGGACGCTTTCTGTCTGTAAGTTGGAGCGATCTCATTGCCTGAGATCGATTTCTGGCCAATGAGATCACTCTAACTTGCAGACAGACAGCCTCCTTCATCAGAGAAGGCTGCGGTACGGATCCGGTCAGCACTGTCTGCCGGAAGTAGGTACAGAGCTACATTTAATCTTTTAATTTCTCCAAACGAGCGGATTTTTTTTTTTTTTTTTTAAAAAAAGGATACACTTTCCATTATTTATCAGTTATAAGGAAACTATTTAGGCAAAGTTGTGAAGGGGGTAAACATCCACTTTAACTGCAGGCTGTGTAAGGAGTTAAAATTGAGCCGTAGCCACTCAGTCAATAAGGTATCATTTTTATTCTTCCATACGGTACCACCCTTTACTTAAAAGAAAATTTGAGGAGTTCTGGGGCAAACCATCTGCGCTATAGGAGAGAATGAAAAATTCCAGAAAATCCAATAGATTTAAATGGGGATTTTATTCCCTTGAATGCTAGGGGGGGGGGGGGGGGGGTTTGGAGTCTGTCTAGCATTCAAGGGGTTAAAATCCCCATTTAACTTAATGGGAATTTTTAGGTCTTCCCTATAGTGCATATGGTTTGCCCCAGAACGCTTCCACTTTTCTTTTGAACATACGGCCCAAATGGTTTGCACAGTTAAAAGCAAAGAAGAGTAAAGGGGGTCAGAAAGATGTCACAGCTGTATAATGAGGTTAAGAAATGTCTTCATTGCACTGTAAAGCGTGATCAAGGAAAAGAAACCCTTTAACCCTTTGAGTGCCAGACAGGTATCCAACGCATTGCGTTACAATGTGTTGGATACCTCTCTGGCACTCAAAAAAAAAAATGTTCAGTAGATTCTGCTGTAGTCCTGTGTGTGTGTGTGTGTGTGTGTGTGTGTGTGTGTGTGTGTGTGTGTGTGTGTGTGTGTGTGTGTGTGTGTGTGTGTGTGTGTGTGTGTGTGTGTGTGTGTGTGTGTTATATATATATATACATTTTTTTTTTTTTTTTTTTTTTGCAATTGCAAAAATGCATAACTGATGAAACCCCTACATTTTTTTCCAATCCTCCGTTTTTTCCCAGGGGAATTTGGTCTAAATTTTCATGGTTTATAGTCCTATAAACCGTGCAAATTTAGTCCAAATTCCCCTGGAAAAAAACAGAGGATTGTAACAAAAAAGTAGGGGTTTCGTCAGTTATACATTTTTGCAATTGCCCTTGAAGGGCAGGTTGAACTTTTAACCCTTTGAGTGCCCTCTGACACTCAGAGTTAACCCTCTGAGTGCAAGAGAATGCATTGGATACCTTGTTGGCACTTAAAGGGTTCATTATGGCTGCTGCTATGCAGCTATTTTTTATGTATATATTATAAAATATAATTATTATTATTATTATTATTTTTTTTTTTGTGGTTTCGTTTTTCCCTGGGGAACCATCAGATTTGTGAAACAGAGGAGGGCCCCTTGTATGTGTGTGTGTAACTCTAGGTGTTTGTTTAGGAAGTGGACCTTGAAACTGCCTCCAGTCTTTCATTACCACCCAAATGTGCAAAATGCTTCCTAGGTTGTGTTAGACTTGTGGAAGTGGCCTAGAATATCCTGCTCTTGACCGCCCAAGATGTGTCTTTGAGCTATGAAACCTCTTTTCTCAGGAATGGGATTTATTTTTTCTACAACGTTGGCAGCTTGTCATCAATGACAGTGGATAATGGCAGAGAGAGATTTATGAGATCATTACACACACACACCAGTAAGATGTAACGATAAATTGGTTTAACTGGCACATTCATTCACTTTGCTTCATTGCATACACTTTGCTTTAAAAGTAACTTAAAGGGATAGTAATACTTAAAATGTAAAAAACAATATGTTGTTGGGTTACTCCCCCTGAGTAAAATAAAGGTATTTCCACTGCTGAGAGGTGTTTTATTCAAAAGATATTACAGCCCAAGCTTGAACTTTTTTAGGCACAGTATCACAGTGACCTGAAATTGTATGGTGGCGCTGTTGCTACACATCCTATGAAGCTTTATGGTCAACTGACCAGATCTGCCCAAAGGATGGTGTAGCAACAACACCACTGTACAATTTCAGGGCACTGTGATACTGCACCTAAAAAATTAAAGTTGGGACTGTATTAACTTTTGATTAAAATACCTCTCAGCAGCGGGAATACATTTGTTTTACTCAGGGGGATAAACACTACAAAAAATATATATATTTAAATATTAAGTAGTACTATCCCTTTAATCCTTTCAGTACCAGAGGGGTCTCCATATTTATTTTAAGTGATATGGTTTCCCATTAACCCTTTGTGTGCCAGAGAGGTATGCGTTGGATATATAAGATATATTGCATTTGTTGTCTTTCAGCAGACTGTGGGAACACAATTCTTCCTTGCACTTCTTCCTTTCTGCTGTGTTTTTGACAGAAGAGTACCTCTCTCGATCAGGAAATAAGGAGTGTATGTTATCAACTGGTTTCCTCTCAGAGATTCCAGTTGACGTTTAGGGCGAGATCTAGACATAGAAATAAATTAGCAACCGCAATGGAATCCAGGCCTAAGAGTGATATTTGAAAATGTTAAATACAAAAAAATTGTATGCCCCTTTACAGTTTTGAATATTTAAAAGAATCATCTCAGGGGGATTAGGTCTGCTTCATCATATGAACCGGGGTCTAAAAAATTTTTTATAGGTAGTTGGCTCCTGGCGAGTAATTTGATAATTCCTTTGGTGATCTCACAACAGAGTAGTTATTGTCAGGGAAACATGATATGGGTTGGAGAGTATTAATTAAACGGCTTTGCAAATTATTGCCATGTTAACAGTTTAATAAAGAAGGCCATTGTTACCAAGCTCATTTTTAGAATTCATAAAAATCAAAGTTCAACCTCCCAGGACCCATAAAGATCTTAATGCATTGCAGTGCTTCCGTACCTTGGTATAACTAAAACGGGCCCTCTAGTTTAGAAGTGGCTCTTAAAAGATAATAATAAGTAACTTGGGGGGTGGATATATATTAATCATGGGGGGGTTGGAAGCACTCGCTCCTATGTTTTACAGCCCAGGTGCACAATCCCAAAAACGTGAATGCAAGATGAGGAGGGCAGCACCAGTGGGATTTGATTGCAGAAAATGGTTTATTTAGGTAGAACAGCAATTGGTCAGGTTGACATTTCAGTCCTTCATGATAAAGGTCCATGAAGGCCTGAAACGTCGACGTAACAAATTGCTGTTGTACCTAAATAAACCATTTTGTGCAATCGAGTCCCATTGGTGCTTCCCTACTTCTTCCAATTATATATGTACTAGTGTAAAAGCCGGTGTATACGGGTGATGCTCCAGGTAATGTTAACCCTTTGAGTGCCAGAGGGGTACACAACGCATTGCAAACCAATGCATTGTGTACCCCCTGGCACTCAAAGGGTTAAGCGGCCACTACCGCACTGCTCCACGCGATGCAGTCTTTCGCCGCGTCACTCACGAGATGCAACCATGCGCAGTAGAGACTGCCCAAACGCATGCAGTCTCTACTGTGCATGACGGCTTCTGACAAACATCCTAGCAAATTATTATATTATATAGGATTATAAAATGGGTGCTGGACTTAATTGGCCTGACATATTACAGTGGTGCTATTCATACAGTAGTATCCTATGGAGCTTTATGGCCAACTGACCATATCTGTCCATAGACAACTGTAGCAACAGAACTAAAATCTGAGGCCATGAAAATACTGCACCCAAAACATGTAGGTTTGCTTTGCAATGTGTTGGAACCCTCTCTAACATTCAAAGGGTTAAAAGCCTTATTTAAATCCATAGGAATTTCTTGTCCTGTGTGGTGCAGATGGATTACCCAGTTGCCCTAGAATTCCTCCACTTTCCTTTTGAACATAAGGCCATAAATAATCTACCACAAAAGTTATATCTGACTAAAAGCTCCATTTCAGATTGCCCTAGACAACAGTTCAAAGACACTGTTTAAACGTTTCACTTGGGAAAGCCATCAGCTATAGCAACACAGTGACAAATATTTAGACTGAGACGTTTGGGAGAATTTATGGTTACTCTCGCAGAGCATGATGGGTACAATGTAAAGAGAGAAGACACTGGCAATAGGTTTTTAAACATTCTAAAATTATTTTCCTACTTGGATAGATATACAATGTGATATATAACCTTTTTAAAGATCAGAGTTGTGTGCAACGCATTATGAAACAATGACTTGAACACCCCTCTGGTCCTTAATCCCTTAAAGGAGCAGTAAAACCAGGGCACTCCCACTGCTGTAAGCTGTTTTATTCAAACTTTAGAACAGTTCAAATAACCAGGAAGTGAATTTACTGTGTTTACTTCCTGATAGTTCTAACTGACAGGAGGTGACTCCGCAGTTTCTATCACATTCTATGGAGAAGAGTAAGTCACTGACTTTCCTCTCCATTAGAATGTAACAGAATGGCTAATTGTAATTTGACCACTAGAGGGCACTGCTAATGTAAAAAAAAAAACACAGGTTTAAACAGTAATAACTCTGGAAACATGCATCTATCAGAAGTGGGAGTACACTTATTTTACTCAACAGGAAACTCCCTAAATAAATAGGTGTCCCAATGGCATACAGCTGCGTAGGGACCCCTGAATTCCATGACATATATACATCACATGGGTCCTTAACGTACGTTTTCCCATGACTTATGTATGTTGTGGGTCCTTACGGGGTTAAAGGGCAACTTGTGTTTTACTAAGCCTACTTTTACAAAACCGTTCTTGGAAAACATTCTGGGGTTTCACTGTGTAGCACTAAAACACCACCTATCAGCTGTTATTGGAGTCAGAAATCTGCCCCCCCCCTGCTGCTGACATATCACATAACATGCATTTTAACCCTTTGAGTGCCAGAGAGGTGTCCAACGCATTGTGTTGCAATGCGTTGGATACCCCTCTGGCACTCAAAAGGTTAAATCATACTGCAGTTCTGTGACCTGGACACTAGGAGCAGCTGATGCTGTTTATGCTCTTCACTGCAACCAATAACAGGGCTGTTACTTACAGTTTGATTAAAACAACAACGTCATCATGACTCTTCTGAGTCTGATTTTTGAACTAAATAAACATGTGACTTCATCTATCACTCCCTACTTTTGGACCGCCTCGAGACTTTACTCTGACGTTCACTACAGTCTGGGTCCATCCCACCGTTACCGGTACCCAAAAGCTAATTTCTGCTCACGTTTATATTCCTCCTTCTGGGAAGCAGACTTCCTCTCACCATGAATGGTATGACAACCCCATGTGATGTTGGTTGATATCAATCGTGTTTGTCACCTGTTAGCGTGCTGTATTACTCTGGTTCTACCACTATGGATGAACATTGTGTATAATCTGAATTATGTCATGATGTCTTTTTTGATTTGTATGTCTTCTTTAAACTCAATAAAGTCTTTTGGAGAAAAAAAAAAAAAAACAACAAATGAGCAGAAATCCAATTTTTAGCTCTAACGCCCTCTGAAAGAGGCCTTTTCCAGTAGTGCCCCTAGTTTTTCCTCAGGAGTCCTATAATAATATATTTTTCTATACTAAAACATTACTATTTTTATCTTCTAAAAATAACTCTGTGATGCACAGGGGATTTTTATATTGCCATTTAACCCTATGAGTGCCAGAAAGGTATCCAACGCATTGCAACACAATGTGTGTGTGATACCCCTCTGGCAGTCAAAGGTTGTACCAGAGGGGGATGTCCAATGCTCTGGATACACCTCTGACACTCAAAGGGTTAAAGCAATGATGTTCACGTATTTTCAGTCGTGAGACACATGACCCAAAAGCCATAGGTGTGAGGGCATTATTTTTTTTTATTCATAACAATAGTGAATTATAGCCTATCAGCTATTCAAAAATATGGATTAATTTATCAAAACAATGTCAATACTGATATTTAATAGGTTAAAGGGTTAAAATGTGTTGCATTGCACCAGACTGCACAAGGGGCTCACCCCACACAACCTTGGTATCTCCCACTCAAGCTCTGATTGACCTCCCCACCTCAGCAGGCCACTAGATTCTGTATATTCCTTCTGTTCCTAAGACTCACTGTACATTTAGAGATTTCTTGACAGGTTGATGTAGCTATGACCAAGTCATTGTACCATTGCTTATGATAGATCCATCTGTACACATGAGAAGATTTATTTTACCCTGCACTGGTACTGAGGCTTGAGGACCAAGTTTAAGAACAAATATCATAGGGTACAAAATAAGTACAATACTGTACTCACCAGGATGTGATCTCGTTTTTGAATATCTACTTGTGAAAGCCTTGTCTAGAGCAGTGATGTGGAGTAATGGCACTTGTGAACTAGCTAAATAAAGAAAATACAAAGTAAATGGTTTGGAACACTTTTAGTTTAGTAACCCTCTGTATTTAACCCCTTTGATGCTAGAAGAGACTTCCAGTGCATTGCAGAGTAATGTGTTTGAGGCCTTTTGTAGCATCAAAGGAGTTAAGTATAAAATGTTACATAAAATAATTTCTTTCTAAGTGTTCCTTTGGCTGTTGGTTGGGAGCAGTGTATATATTTACAGTGCAGGTTACATACTTTTACCTGATAAAATCTAGTCGTACAATACTATGGAATGATACGCTGTATGTAGTTTTTATATAATCAATGTAATGGGCTGCTGGGTGCTTTCCAGCTTAGAAAATATGGCATCTACTGATAAAACCACCAAACATCAATACAGTTTATTGCAGTTCTGTGATAAAAGGCATTCCTTTCTATCACAGTGAAAATGGAATCTCTTTGATGCAATGCATTGTGGTTTTGGGTGTGTGTGTGGGTAAGTTTAGATACATAATGTATAGTTTTCATGTATATGCCCCATATGGTAAAATATTTTAACCCTTTGAGTGCCAGAGAGGTAAGAGATGCATTGCGTACCCCTCTGGCAATCAAAGAGTTAATTACGGATGCAACAAAAATGAATTGGTTTCAGACAAATCTTGGAAAAAAGATTCAGCCAAATGGTAGCAAAAAGATGTCGGAAAACACAACCACACCGTATTGACATTTTAAGAATGTCCCCTCCCCCAACAAAAATGGGGCAAAGAACTCGTTGAAATCGATGGCAGCTGGACCACCTGCATTGTTAATCTGTGATTAGTTTTATTTTCCATGATAGTTTAATCTGGAACTAAAAATTGGGGATTTGAATTTAGTTAATCAAATAGCATATGTTTATTTTTATAATCCTACTAAACAAACCATCACTCTACTCAAATACCAAATCTTGGATACAGTGAATCCTATTTTTCTGTGTTTTGAATTGTTTTGGACTTTTTTATATAAGGATTATATGAAGAAGTTTTGATAGAGCACAGACATTTTGTTGTGGAGCTCTTTTTTTTTTTTTTTTTTTTTAACACAGTGTTCACAGTCACCCAGGACACAACTTTCTGTAATTTTATGGAGGCTGTGGATGGTCACTGGGAAGTTGCAGCACTGTGAGTCTGCATGTTAGCCTAAGTGACCACCTTGTAGATTCTGACATAAGTGATTGGTCATTGTGCTTTGCATCTCATAACTGAAATGGCTTAATCCAGCTGGATCCAGACATTGTCCCATACCCCTGCCAGCTATCTGCCTCCTACCCTACAACAATACCTGTGACCATTCACTGGGAAACCATTGTGTTAACCCTTTATGGACCAGAGCAGTACTGTGAGAATAGTTAGTAAGCCCACAGAAGGAGGAGGAGTGTTAGCAATCAATAGTAGAAAACTGAGCTTGTGGACATGGGCTACTCACAGCTGGGTTGTGCGGTGGCCAAAGCAGCATCTAGCAGAGGAGCTGGTGGTCTGCTCAGGATAATCACCAGGAGCAACAGTTCTCCTGTGGAGGAGAGTGAATGCTAGGGTTTGGTGCTAGTGGGTGACGATACCCCTGGTAAGGGCAAACCGCCAAGTATAGAGAACCCCAAAAGAAGAGATGACCTTACCCTCAGGATAACTCCCTAGGAATATATACTAGAAGTAGCAACACCAGGATATGTTAGCAGGTAGCAGCGGAGTGTTGGCCTAATGTACGTCAACAGGGCACCACAGGAGGATTGACAACAGACAGGTAGTGACAAGTCCAATTCGGCAGGCAGAAGAGTAATCTGTACAGCCCATGTGAACGTCAGCTGAATATTATAGGCTGTCACTCACGTGGGTCAGCTGTTCATTGGAGGTGGAGATGTGCATTGCTGCCTTCAGCATTCTTTGCGTGAAAGATCAAGCAGTGGTCCCATAGACCTCTCTGTAGATCTACCCTGCTGCATCTTTACTGTGTGAATGCAGTAAAGATGCAGCTTGCTGGACTTTGGTGTATTTATACTAGGAGACAGTCACCAGTGTGTATGGCAACATAGATAAGCCATTTGTCTTTCATCCCAGGGCAACAAAACCAATGTGCCATTGCTTCAATGGTGTTGCCTCTGTGAAAGGGCCCTTACAGTTGAAGCTAGCTGTGAGATTTTCATTCTCACAGACAAGTAACAAATGTCCCTGATAATTCTAAGAAAGTCCTTATCAAATGGGAAGGAGTAGTGTGTGGTCTGGATGTATTTTCACTAAAGATAAGAGAAGAATGAACGATTATCAGGACAGATCTGCAGCTGACTGAATCAGCAACAGAGGAAGGAAGGTCTGGGGCCTAGACTCTAAGGCCAGATATTTTTTCCTTACAAATGATATAACCTGATGGTCCATTAAATAAAAGTAGCGAAATTATGAGGCAATCTATTTGCAACATAAGAAAAATACAAATTCCCATTGAGTTAATTGGGATCTTTTTGTAACCCTTTGATTTCTTTGCATTGTGCTGGAGACTTCTTGAGCATTTAAGGGGTAAAAGTCCCATTTAAAGTGGAACTTTCACCCTCTATAAAGTCGCCCTCCAAATATTAGGCAAATGGTGACTAGCTTAATTATAGCGCTGTTATTGCTCATAAGCACCCGGTTCTGAAGTAATCCTTATTCTTCAGAGACTGACGGCCAGGCTTATTGCTTTAGAGCAGTCTGTGCGCCTGCGCCGTCAGTCCCTTCCAATGCCTCCTAGAGGAGACGGGGACGGGCAGTGCAGGCGCGCAGACGTCTCTAAGACGGGTACTTATGAGAGATAATAGCATTATTATGAAGCTGGTCACCATATGCCTCATTATTGGTTGGTGACTTTATAGAGGGTGAAAGTTCCGCTTTAAAACTAAATTAAAAAATGACAAGTTATACAAAAACAAAAAAAAACCAGCAGATGCATAGTTTAGGAGCTATTAATACTTTTATTTCGGTTTAGTGAGCTCATCGAGTGTGGCACCATATGTTAACCTCTTGAATTTTGGCTAATCTAACACAAAGGTAGTTCTGAATTAAGGTTTTAAATATGAAAAGTTAGATTTAAGGTGACTGGCCCACTAGTTCTGAAGGTCCTGATTTCAATTTTCCAGTGTGATTTCTATGGGTTTCCTTCCTGCTAAGAAGAAAAAAAAGTAAAAAAGAAAAGTAAGGTTTTGCCGCCGCATTTTTCCGTAGAGTCCCATTATCCCCCACTGAAATTTAATCTGTATGGGGAAAACACAGACATTTCTATTATTTGCGTCAGTGTAGTAAAATTGAACTTTAGAGCAGAGATGGGAAAACAGCCATCCACCTATCTATGGAAGTTGCAGCAGGGATGATCTGCATGACCGTACTGGATGTGTGGTCCATAGAGGCGGACATGACAGTTGCTGGCAATTGTTTTTCAAACTGAAGCAGGCAGCTAACTATTGTATTAAAATGGGAAAAAAATATTTTGCAGTGTGTTGTTTGTGGATACTGGAAATGCTAAAATGTTCTTTTTTTCTTTTCTGTATTGCTTGTGAATCATGTGTGTTTGCTAGTATTTTCCATGTATCCTGTACTTCCTGGCTGGCTTTTCTGCAATGTGCTGCTGCTTTACTGCTGTCTGGGGACATACTGAGGCAGGCATCAGATTAGAACTTGGTGGATACACCTCCAGCCATTCAGGAGTGTAAATATGTCCTCCTTAGTTGGAGATGATATGTTCTCTACTTTTTAATGGACAATAAATGTTCTTACCCCATGCCCCCCCTTCAGTTTAATGCTTGGCATGGTGAAGCAATGGCCCTCCAGCTTTTACTTCAATACAGTTTGTATAATATATGACAGCCTAGCAGCCAAGGATGATGGGAGTTTTGGAGTTGTATTTCAAAAACCATTGGATGGTTACACAGGTATGCACACATTAGCGCAAACATGCATATTCATATACTCATTTGCCTGTGTATTAATTCACGTTTCAGTGTATATTCACATGCACACATACACGTGTACATGTCCATTCATTTGTATGTACATCATTGCCAGCCAGCCCTGGTCCTCAAGAGCTACCAGCCGTGCATTTTTCTGGATATCCCAGCTAGAACACAGGAGGGCTAATTAGTGGCTCAGTCAGTTCAATTAGTTCACCTGTGCTCATTCAGGGATATCCCAAAAATATGCACTGTTGTTGGCTCTTGAGGACCAAAGTTGGCTACAGCTGATACACACAGACATCCATCCATCCTTCTATCCACACCCTCCCTATTGGCACATTTGTATGAGTGCGCGTTCTCGCAGAGTTTGAGGTTCTTTTGCCCTGCTGTCACCTGTCATGTCAGCCTCCATGGATATGATATGTAGGACTAATTGAAGATGTTAGCTGTTGGACTGTGGAGAAAAGATAAAATGTATAGAAGACATTAGGATTTTATGGTCATACTAGGGTAAGTGGTTAGATACTATTAAGAGGTATTAGTTCTCCTTTAAAGGGATAGTAATGTCTGCCATAAAGTAGTTCTCCGAGTCTTCTCTAGTGTAAAACTAACACATTGTGCTATGTTAAATCACTTTTATGTAGTTCCAAAGATATTACATGTAAAATGATCCCCCTTCCGCTCATTCTGGCACCTCCCCTTAGAGCTGCAATCTGGTTCCTGGACTGGACGGATGCAGCAAGGGGCAAACTGCAGTGCAGTAAGTATAAGGAATACACTGGCCCCCTTAACAAAGGAGGGCAGGGTTTTCCTTTCCTTACTGAAAATTGTCCCTCGCTGCTCTTGATCCGGACAACAGATAGAGGCAGAGTGACATGGCCAGAAGGGGGGAGGGGAGTCTTTTTACATGTAATATCTTTGGAACCACATCAAAGTAAGTGATTTAAACGGATAGTAATGTTTCACAAAAACAGCAGCTCCAATTAATCTTCATAGTTTTTGGGCCATGGAGAGTGTTATTTCAATACTGTCAGAGTTGTAGTTCAAGAGTAACTGAATGATAACGTTTCCCCCTCCTGCCCCTTTTACCTAGTGTAAGCCACCTCCCCTCAGATGTGGAATCTGATCTTAACCCCTTAAGGACCAGCGGTCCCGGGGCGTGCCGTCCCTTAAGGACCACATAGGAAAGTTTGATGTGCCGTCCCACGTGACTGATCACGTGGGGCGGCACGTCAAACGGGGCACTGGAAGAGATCGCTCCGGTCTTGGAGCG
The DNA here is from genome assembly GCA_037306005.1 of Rhinophrynus dorsalis. Lineage (NCBI taxonomy): Eukaryota > Metazoa > Chordata > Amphibia > Anura > Rhinophrynidae > Rhinophrynus > Rhinophrynus dorsalis. Next base: position 207,468,633 of record CM074725.1, on the reverse strand, counting down.
ATCAACTTCAGTGCCCGGTGATACTCACCGCGCTCCTACAGGAGCGCGGTGAGTAAAAGTACGTGACGTGCCAGGACCGTCACTGGTCCTTAAGTGCCGGACCAGCGTGACGGTCCTGCCACGTCAATGGTCCTTAAGGGGTTAAGACCAGACAGCTCACATCAAGGGTCAATCTACTTACTGTGAGAACAATGAAGCCATGCCCCCCCCTTGACAGGTTTTTCAGGTTTTTACCTTATCTTAATTGAAGATTGTCCCTCTCTGCAATCCACCTGGACACTCTCTGCTGCTCTGAAGTGAACAGTGTTACATCAGTAAAATGGGCAGAAGGGGGATACTTCATCCTTCAATTACTGTTGAACTACAACTCTGACAGTATTGAAATAACACTCTCCATGGCCCCAATACTATGAAGATTAATAGGGGCTGCTTTTATTATGAAACATTACTATCCCTTTAACATAGCGCAATGTGTTAGTTTTACACTAGAGAAGACTCTGAGAGCTACTTTATGGAAAACATCACAATCCCTTTAAATCTCTTCACTAAGATGCTGGGGGGTGGAGTAGCATTAGGTTTTTTAAGTTCTTTGAAGGCTGGGATTGCAGAGTTTACATAACTGTAATTTAGGATGAATTGCTTTTAAAACAAAAGTTTATAAATTCTGATCTGACCCATAAAACATGTGTTGTGTGTTCTTAAAGTGTGTGCTTACTTTTCCCATGCTAGGACATGGAAATCCAGTAAAAATAAGGAAGAGAAATAAACAGTTTCAAGGAGATGTCTGTGTAAATAGACTTTACACCATTCCATCATGATTAGAACATAAACTAAAAATGGTGACCAAGTATAAATGATTCTGTTCTCTATGTGTCATTTTGAGTGCGCTATTAAAGCGGAACTATCACCCCAAATAAAGCCCCCCCCCCAATAATTAGTCATACAACGATACAAATAATACTATTATCCAGCATAAGTACTGCGTTATTCAGAAATCCTACTTCTTCTGAGACGAACGGCCAGGCAACAACGCAGACATCTTACCTTAGAGACATCTGCGCTCCTGCGCTGTACATCTCAGTCTCCTCTAGGAGGCGCTGCATGGTACCTTAAGGTGACAGGAAGGGACTGACGGCACAGGCATGCAAATGTCTCTAAAGCAAGAAGCCTGGCCGTCAGTCTCAGAAAAAGTAGGATTTCTAAATAACGCTGTACTTACGCTGAATAATAGTACTATTTCTAAACTTATCACTATTTGACTAATTATTGGGGGGGGTTGTTTGGGGTGATAGTTCCCCTTTAACCCTGTGATTGCCAGAGAGGTATCCAGCGTATTGTAACTTGCATTACATTTCTGGATAGCTCTGGCAATCACAGGGTGACTGCCCACCTCCATTCTATTAACTCTTTGTGTGCCAGAGGGGTACGCAGCACATTGCTTTGAAATGCATTGTGTTCCCCTCTGACATATAAAGGGTTAAATAAAGCATACACAGAGTACTGTGCTGCAGGGATAGCAGGGGGAATGTACAAATTCTCCAGCATAGGCCAACTGCTGTTACCACCTGATTCCAGTCTGCTTATCAGGATCTGCACTACTGATCCCTGGCACATACTGGTTCACACACTCTCCTGCCTACTACCCTATAGAATGCACAGGGAGATAGACAATCGCACCAGTTCCAATATGCCTTGTTCAGTAGATGACATGAAAGAGAGATGGAAGAAAGGAACTCCATGACCCCCATGGATTGCTAAAGTGGCATTAACCATTTGAGTGCCTCTGGCAGTCAAAGGGTTAAGATGATAAATGTGTACATAGTAAAGTGATTTGTCGTTAGGCAGACACAGAGCCTGAAGGTCTGTTTTCAGTGCCTGATTACATGAAGTGGTGAATCTGTTTTGTACATTCACCTTAGTGTTACATTGTATCACTATGCCTAGTTTTACAGTCCCTGGCAGAAAACGCTATAAATCCAGGAAGATCACTGTCAGGGATGTAGGAAGCATAAATAAAGTGAACATGAAAACAAACTGTATAAAAAGTGTAGACAATTTAATGTGCGCACTTAGACAAGTACGCTGATTGTCTTTTCTACTCCGTACATCGCAATTCTGTCTGCATAGCAACTGCTCTGCAATATGATGGCGATCTCTAGCGAGCATTTAATTGGTCATTTAAATCAGCAGGATGTCTTATTCCAACCCCCCCTCCCCAGAGTAGCGCCACTTTTCATTCTAACTTGGGGCCATCCGCGTTGGTGTCCTTTTTCCTATGCCATATGACTAATGTTGGAATAAGTCCATTGTGCAGTACATTCTTTCACATGCTGGCCGCAGCTTTCTTTTATTACCACTTCCCTTTCCTGATGTCCCACATCTGTGCGTCTGGTTGGACCCGTCGCTGCATTGACTAATAAACTTGTTTTTTTTGTTTCCCTCACAGTCAGCAAGTTGACTTCATTTTTTTTTTCTTACTGATTGTTAAAAGCCTAAACAAATCTCTGTTGCACAGACATAACATATAAGGTTCCTTAAAGAGGAACGATCATCAGGAGAGAGCTCCACTGGGAGACGTGCCAGAGAGTCTGGTGCCGCATTGCTATCCTCAGAGGACCAACAGGGGAGCAGTTCAAGAGTCTGAAAGAGACCCCAGTATCTCCTTTTTTGGCTGTGCAAAAATACACTGAACTGCAAGACTGAAGTCTTGCAAATTCAGTCTCTTGTGCTGCACAGCGGAGTCCCCATAGAGCCTCTGTATTGAGCTTGAAAACCTAGCAGAGGTTCGAGTCTGCATGCTCAGCCTGTTTAACCCCTTAATGCCCTGGGGTTGGATTCCCCTTAAGTACCACATAGATGTCAACTGGCGAACCGGCACACATAACTGATCATGTGTACTGGCTTGCTGAGCGAGAGTCTGAAACTGACTGCTCCAGTCTGGGTAAAATCTATTTCAGACTCCCGTAGTGCTCACAGTGCTCTGCAATGTGTTCCATACCACTCTGGCAGTCAAAGGGTTAAATGCTCTTAACTGTGGCAGCGGTCAAAGGATACCTCAAAACAAATCTATTCAAAAAAAATGATGCCACTTACTCCAATAATTCACTTTGAAATAAAGTAAAATGCATACTTACGTGTATAAATCTTTTTTATATTTTCTTTAAAAAAATCCTTCTGTTGTTTTCTTACAAATTGGTGCTATTACTTTGTTTCCATGCAATTTTATGCTATTGAACATTCTAGTCTAATCAAAAGAAAGTGGTCAGAATTTGCAGTATTTTTAATTTTTAATTAATGAGGCACATGCTCATTAATGTACATGTAATAACTCGGGATGCCACCTCATTCTTTTAAGCCTTTGTGTGCGTTGTCTTTCAGTTCATTGGACACCCCTCTGGTGCTCAAAGGGTTAATAAAATCCGTCCCCATGTGAAAGGGATAGTAATACTTAAATATTACTATCCCCCCATCTTGTAGCCCTTCAAAAACTGAGTAAAATGAGCCCAACTGCATCTCTCAAACCTTTATGGTTTGAGAGATATCGGCTTTCAAATTTCCCTCTTTTTGCCTTTCCCCTGATGTCCGCATTCTAGCTTGGGATCAGCCATCGGCTTTGCAGCAGAGCTGAGATTGCTGTAATAAAAAAGAAATCCTTCACTAAAAAGGTTTGCAAGCACACATAGAAGACCTTTTAAGTTAAGGGTTTCTTTTTTATTACCGCGATCTCGGCTCTGCTGCAGAGCCTCCGCCTCTCCTCTTCTTATTTCTGTTCATTTTAACAGGAAGTGAATTACAGTGTGATTACTTCCTGAAAGTTCAAACTGACAGCATGACGCTGCACTTTCTATCACATTCTATGGAGAACTGTTTGTCAGTGACTCAACTCTCTCACAGAATGCAAAGAAATAATTGAAATCTGACTACTAGAGGGTACTGTTAATGTTAAAATACAGGAGTTAAAACTCTGGAAATATGTGTCTCTCAGCAGTGGGAGTGCCCTTAATTTACTCTAATATATTTATTAATATATATTAAATGTAGTTTATTGCTCCTTTAATGTTCAATTAGTACTGATTATCCATACCTATGGAGGCAGACATCACTTTTTTTGCATAACTCAAGGACACAAACCCTTCAGAAGAAGCCTTCAGTGGAAGTTTGAGGTCCTTAAAGGGATAGTAATATTTCGTTTTATCTTTATTTTACTTTGTAGGCATTAACAAAACATGAAGAACTATATAAGTCTTATCTCTCAAACCTTTATGGTTTGAGAGATACTCACAAGCAAAGTTTCCCCTCCTGCCCCTTTTACTTAGTGTAAGTCATCTCTTCTCAGATGTGGAATCTGGTTGTAAGACCAGACAGATAACAGAAGGAGACAATCTTCTTCCTATGGGAACAATGAAAGCCCTGACCCCCTTGACAAGTTTTTCAGGTTTTTCCCTTATCTTAATTGAAGATTGTCCCTCTCTGCAGTCTACCTGGGCACCTCCCTTCTGCTCTGGCTGAGCAGTGTTACATCAGTTAAAGGGGCGGGAGGGGGATACTTTGTCATTGAATTACTCTTGAACTACAACTCTGACAGAATTGAAATAACACTCTCCAAAGTCCAAATACTATGATGATTAATTAGAGCTGCTTTTATTCTGAAACATTACTATCCCTTTAAATCCTCTCCATGGATGTAATTAAAGATCTGTTTTGGAGAACCAAAACACAGAGAATTGATTCATAGTGGCCACTAGGATTTTCTACCCAGATTAAAGTAAGTAGAGAAAGTTATAATTAGGAGGTGTTAGTGATGCTTTAAAACCCTTGGAGTGCCAGAGGTGCCAACACCTTGCAATGCATTGGCTACTGTTTTGGCACTCCAAGGGATAAGCCCATTATTAGAAGATTTGCAAGGGCAAAAAAACAATTCCTCTGCAGTAGAAAAGAAAAAGTGAAGTATTTCCTCCAGCGATTAATCCATTCACTGGCGATTACATTGTTAATAGTTTTCCTGTAACTTTCCTAAGTTGAAGGAACAATTAATAACTCAGATATTGTTTCCTAACACTTATATAGTACAAGATTCCACACAATGGAATGCAGAGCTTCTGGGATAGGAAGGTGATCCAAACATAGCATGTATTGTTCTTCTAAGGTTGCTTGTTGAATTAGTCTGTGTATGATTAACCGTTTGAGTACTAGAGAGGTATCATTGCGTTACTACGCGATGGGTTACTCTTTGGTGCTTAAAGGTTTAAAAATATCACGTTTTACCACTTGTAGATTTACAAAAATTGGAGGAGTAGGATTAAACATTGAGTTATTGTAGAGAAGAAAAATCAATTTAATTGCACACGTACACAATGTTTTGTTGCCTTTAACCCCTAATGTACCAGGACCATCACAAGTAAACTTGTGTTAAGGACCCATGATGGTCCTGGCACGTCATGGAATTGAGGGGTCCCCCCTGAATCGATATCACTAAAAAAAAAAACAAAAAAAAATCTGTGTTAAGGACGTATGACATGCCAGGACAGTGACCCTAGTCCGGACATTAAGGGCCGGTGACTGTCTTGGCACCTCATGGAATTCTGGGATCGTAGAGCAGCTGCGCACCTCTCTTCGATCAAGTGCCATGGTCCTCAAGGACCCAAATGATTTACTGGATATTGTTCACACCAGGATACCTCTCTGGCACGGAAATGGTTAAATCATGAAGGACTTGTTATTCATAAACAAAAATTATCTCAAACAATTTAAGTAGTTTAAAAAATATAGTTTATTTAAAACAAATTAAAATATCATATTGGAATGCACAAAAATACATGCTCTGCACATTTTGTGGTTCGAACTCCATTTCATCAGGCAAAAAACAAGTCTGTTTGATCTGGCTGTCCCTTGTACCCTCCCATAGTATAGAAAACAACCAATCATGTGTCTAGGACTTGTGTGACTAAACCATCTGAGCTAACCAGTCTGGACTAGCAATGTATTGTACACTCCTCTGGATTCATGCACTCTGCCTGCCTCACTTTGAAAAAACTGCCAATGACTGTCATGTCTGCCTCCATGGACATGAGATCCAGGGCCCATTGTAGATGCTATCTCTTGAACAGTGGCACAAGGCAAAAGTTATAGGGGCCATTAGGAATTTCTGGATTATTGTAAGGTAAGTGAGGGTTGATATTAAGAGGGGTTAATTCTCCATTAACACTTTGAGTGCCAGAGGGGTATGCAGCACATTGCTTTGCAATGGGTTGTGTACCTCTCTGGCACTCAAAGGGTTAACTCTAATGTAGGACTAGGTGGTTCTTAGTAGGTCATTCATTCCTATTTGCTGTTGTCCTGAAGATTACCTCCATAACTGGTTAACCATTTGAGTGCCAGAGAGGTATCCAGTGCATTGCAGCACTTAAATGGATAGTAATACTTCGTTTTATGTTTATTTTATTTTGTAGGCATTAAAAAAACATGAACAATATAAGTCTTATCTCTCAAACGTTTATGGTTTGAGAGATATTCACAAGCAAAGTTTCCCATCTCTTCCCTTTTACCTAGTGTAAGCCATCTCTTCTCACATGTGGAATCCAGTCCATAGACCAGACAGATAACAGAAGGGGACAATCTTCTTCCTATGAGAACAATGAAAGCCCTGCCCCCCTTGACAAGTTTTTCAGGTCTTTCCCTTATCTTAATTGAAGATTGTCCTTCTCTGCAATCTACCTGGGCACTTCCCTTCTGCTCTGGCTGAACAGTGTTACATCAGTAAAAGGGACGGGAGGGGGATACTTTGTCATTGAATTACTCTTAAACTACAACTCTGACAGAATTGAAATAACACTCTCCAATTAGAGCTGCTTTTATTATGAAACATTACTATCCCTTTAACCCCTTAACGACAGATGACTTACCAGGTACGTCCCGCAGAAACTGTCACTTAGTGACAGAGGACGTACCTGGTAAGTCACGGAAGTCCGCGTCTCTGTGCGGCTGCACGCCGCTCGGAGACTCAGGACTTCTTTGAAAAAAAAAAAAAAAATGTTCGGCGGGCGTTAAGGTGACAGCTGCGTACGAACACATTGGCACTTTATGTAAATTTCTGCAAATGGAAAACTAGATATTGCTCTCACGTGCCCTGTGCTCAAGCTGTACTCCTTGTTGAGAAACTGATTTTTATTTAGATACATTTTGAATCTAATCCTGTATCTGTCTGATGTTCAATCTGTTTTAATTGGCAACATTTTGAGGTGAATCTGTTTCTTTTCCCTTAAAACAGGGAGTAACTACAGGGGGGTGCAGAAGGTGCAGGTGTACTGGAACCCAGCTTCCAAAGGGGTCCCATGTTCTCCAAGTCTCCATAAGTTCTAGTTATGGTTCTATGAATATCTTTTTTGGTAACGGGGCCCTAAAAATCTTTTACACTGCAGCTTTCCAATAATTAGTTACACCACTGTCTTAAAAAGGAACAAAACCTATTTCAGGGGGCTGCATGCTTTGACTCTCCAGCTGTCAGCTGGTTGGGAATGGTGGGAAATGTAGTACTCAGCAGATGGAGAACCAGATTTTTCCTACTCTTGACCTATTGGATGTAATGATTCTTAAAGGGGCAATAAAGGGTCTCGTGAATGGGGTATAAAGTGTAGGAAGTCACCTGAAAGTGAAAAGAATAGAGTCCTCATGGATAAACCCTTTAAGTACCAGACAGGTATGCAACCCTCTGCCTCTTAACCCTTTGAGCGCCAGAGGGGAACAGAACACATTGCAAAGCAATGCGTTATGTGACCCCTCTGGCGCTCAAAGGGTTCATCTGTTTCCCATTGCCTTCGGGTGACTTCCTGCACTTTTAAACCCTTTGACCCAGGGGGCGGCTCTAGGTTTTTGGGTGTTCTAAGAGAAAAATTCACTTGGCTCCCCCTTTATTCTTGTGTCAGTATTTCTAATAAGACATTTGCCATCTGATTTTGGGGACAGTACTGTATAAACACTGCAGGGCCCTCTGACCAAGTGGGGTATGTAAGCAGCTGCTTATTCTGCTTATGTTGTAGTGCCACCACTGCCTTCACCAGACATTTTTCTGCCCCTTTAAACACTTAACGACTGCCTGATTCAGGGGTGGGCAGCTGTAGAGTACCACAGTTTTTTTTTTTCTTTTGCACAATGAATTCTGGGATGGCAGAGTGGAAGAGCAGTGTGCAGCCACGCTGCCATCCCATAATTCCATGACGTGCCAGGACTGTCATCGGTCTTTAATGTCTGGACCAGCATATGACGGTCCTGGCACTTCACCTGATGTTAAGGAGTTAACGCCTTAGATGTTGGACACTTCTTTAGCACCCTCTCGGCAGGTTTGTTCCTCTGGAAACAGACCTTCAGAGGCGCCCGGGTCTGCCTATGGAGTCTCTATACAGTAGATCAGCGGGAGAGCCGAATTTATGTCTGGATTCTAGATTGCCTTTAAGTGCAATGGAAAATCGTAGTAAACATTGAATTGCTGTTATAAGCATTGGCTGGTTTATACTCAGCATGTGGCCATGTATTCCTGTATATCTATCCTAACATTTAATTACACATGCCTAATATAATTATGTATAATAATCCTTTCTGTGTTCCAGGAATCTAGCTGAAGCTATATATTTCACAAAAAAATAATACCGTTAAATGATTATCTTTGTTTCTCCATGGGGGTCCTATGAAGGGAAGCAGCTTGGCTCCACAAATATTATTTAAAATGAAAGATGGTGTGTGTTTTATTTTGAATTATAGCTTTATCTCAGCCAGGGTACAGTTGCCAGGATCGAACACAGCAACACAACAGAACTCCCAGAGGGGAGAAGTCTTGCTGAGAAGGGAGTTTTCTATCTGTGGAATTTCTCCAGACTGGACCTCTGGAATCCGGTTAATTACAGTTCCTCTGTCCTGTCCATCCTTAATTGCAGCTTGTATGATGCTGCTGCCACATTTCTTGCTGTCGCGTTAAAGGAACAGTTCATCCGCTAGATAAAATGTATCAACAAACACGAAGGGACATATGAACAAAGAAATTGGAGAAATTCTGGGGCAAACCTACACCACCATATCACTGATATTAATCACCCATTCATTACTCTAGTACTTGCTCAGCTCCTAGGTCCTTGTACAGAAGTTTACTCTCACTCTGCATGAATGTGTGTCAGGCTCTGACACATATACTTGCATTATAAGCTTCAGTTAGCATTGTTTACAGTTGCCTGAATGATGGTTAAAGTGAGGCTGTAGTTGGCAACAATGGGAAGTTGATAATACATTATGTAACAGAAGTCATGAAATGTCTGCCTTAAACAGAAGACATAAAGGTATTTCCTAAAAACGATGAAGAGTTGTAAAGAAGTGCATTGGATAATTTTGACACATTCAAGGCATTAGACACATTTGGAGGCGCTGTAATCCTTTTTTTAAAGAAAAACTATATCCTAGAGCTTCTCCTGCAGAGTAAAAGAATGGTGCTCCTACTGCTGTCAGTTGCTCTTTTCAAACATTATAACCGTTCAGATTGTCAGAAAGTGACCTACAGAGTGATTAGTTCCTGAAAGATCAAACTGACAGCATGACTGCAGTTTCTATCAAATTCTATGGCGAACTGTTTGTCAGTGACTCACCTCTTCTAGAGAATGGAAAAGAATAATTGGAATCTGACCACTAGAGGGCATAATTAATTAAAAAAACAAGAGTTAAACTGTAATAACTGTCAGCAATGGAAGTACCCTTACTCAACAGGAAAAACATATATATATATTTTTTCCCCATAACAAAAGTTTACTATTCCTTTAACTCTGTTTCTAATTTACTTTAACCTTACTATGCTGGACTCATATCTAGCATCCAAGAGGTTAAATAAATTGTCTACTCGTAACAGAAGACTAAGGAAAGTAACATAATTGTATAAAGCAGGACAACAAGCTTCCTGGTTCAGTTCTCTCTTGAATTAAAAGTTTACAACCGCCAGTTGGATGAGGATCCTGGGAGTTGTAGTCTGACAGGTGAAGGGCACGTCCTACCCTATGACACAAAAACCAAGGGCATCTGTACATGGATGCTTTCAAGGACTTTGTGGAGACAGCAATTCACCGTTTTAAACAATACAAATACAATGGTCAAGGTCGACTTGAGCAGTATTTGTAACAGAGGAAATTCCATTTACAGAACATCCTAACATAGAATTTGATGGCAGATAAGAATCAGTTGGTCTAGTCTGCCCATTTCTCTGTTTTAAAAATCTCATACTTTTTTAACCCTCTGGCTGCCAGCAAGGTATCCAACACATACCACTGGCATTCAGAGGGTTTTAAATGGGAACATTCACATCCCCAAAAATGTTCACCATTGCTTTTAAAATATAAAACCGTATCAGCGCTGGCTTTATTAATTTTCTCCACTGCCTAAGAGTGGAGATATTAATCTTTGAAATGCGCCACATCCGGGTCTGCGGCACCGTGTATGTGCGGCATGGAGCTGCAGGACTTCCCACCTCCCTCCCAGCAGCCACTGGGGTGCGTGTTCGAGCTTCCCTTCGGAGCTGCACTTTTCTGGGCTAAAGTGACACCAAGCTCCGTTTACCATGCTACTGAGGTTGCAGGACTGTAATACAACTATATACAACCTCAATAGCATGGTAAACTGAGCTTGGTGTCACGGTAGCCCAGAAAAATGCATCTCCAAAGGGAAGCGCGGACGCGTGCCCCAGGGGCTGCTGGGAGGGAGGTGGGAAGTCCTGCCGCTCATACACGGTTCCCCACAATGCAGAAGTGCCACATTTCAGCGATTAATATCTCCACTCTTAGGCAATGGAGAAAATAAATAAAGCCAACGCTAATATTGTTTTACATTTTAAAAGCAATGGTGAAGATTTTTGAGGATGTGAATGTTCCCCTTTAATACTTAGGACAGGCACTACTGTATACCAAGCAATGTGTTGCACGCCCTCTTGTCTTAGAGTGAAATTGGAACTGGGCCTTAGGAAGAAGGGGCTCTTCATTTACTTAACCCTTTGCAATGCTTTGACTGCCCCTCATGGACTCAAAAGTTTAACATATTAATCCCTAGAGGACCAGAGGGTTGCACGATGTACTGTAAAGCAGTGTTTTTCACAATCCTTGTGTCCTCAAGGGGTTAACTTACCTACCTAGTTGTGCTTCAAGTAGACACCAGGTGTATCTATTTATATATTTGTATTATATCTGCCGTTACCTCTTTTAAAGCGGAACTACCACCCAATCTAAAGTCGCCGCCCCCCCCCCCCAATAATTAGGCATATGGCGGTTATCTTCCACAAGTACCACGATCTGAAGTAATCCTGTTTCTTCAGAGACTGAAGGACAGGCTTCTTGCTGTAGGGCTGTCTGTGCTCCTGCGCCGTCAGTCCCTTCCGGTGCCTTTCGGCTCCATACAGTGCCTCCTAGAGGAGACTGGGATGGACAATGTAGGCATGCAGATGTCTCTAAGCCAAGATGTCTGAGTGCAAGCCTGGCCGTCGGTCTCTGAAGAAACAGGATTACTTCAGATTGTGGTGCTTGTAGCAGATAATAAAACTATTAAAGAGGCACTACCACCCCTTACAAACATGGCCCCAAATAATTACCAATCTGGTGACTAGTGGCTCAGTAGCGCTAGTCGCCAGAATTATTACCTGGTTAATGAGAATTATACACTGCTCCTGGACTGACAGGCAGGAAACGGCGCAGACATCTTTCCATAGTGACGTCTGCGCACCTGAGCTGTCAGTCCCTTTTGGAGCTGAACGGATCCTAGCAACGCCTCCTAGAGCAGGCTGGGACTGACAGAGCAGACGTCACTATGGAAAGATGTCTGCTCTGTTTCCTGCCTCTCAGTCCGGGAGCAGTGTAAAATTCTCATTAACTCAGTAATTCTGGCGACTAGCGCTACTGAGCCACTAGTCACCAGATGGGGGAATTATTTGGGGCCATGTTTGTAAGGGGTGGAAGTTCCTCTTTAAGAAGCATGTTGCCATATGCCTAATTATTGGGGTCGACTTTATATAGGGTGGCAGTTCTGCTTTAAGGCTCTCTGAAGTCTGTCAATAGTTCACCTCCTTGCATCACTTGTGATGCATTGGAGGCCTTTAACATTCAAGGGGTTAAAAATGAATTTAAATCACAGAGAATGTGTATTTGTCTCCGATAGTTCAGCTGGTTTTACTACAGAATTACTACAGTTCTTAGTAAATCAACCTCACAGAGAGGTAAAGTGTCTTGCCTAAGGTTATGGGAGTCTGGCATGGGAATCCAACCTGGTTTCGCTGTGTCAGTGACTGCATGCGGTGACCAGTCAGATACTGAATGTCATGCATAAACAGTGGTCCTGAATTTGATAGCGATTAGCATTAAAATGAAGGAAGCTAATTCCTAACTCATAGCACTAGGCAAATGATCACAGGTACTTTACTTTATTGGCATTCATATGCAATCTGGATAAAAGGATTCCCCCCAGCTTAAATAAGTACAAAGGCAGAGTTGCTTGAAGGTAAAGGTGTAGCCATCTCATAGAAACATGTATAACAGTGAGAGAGAGAACCACATAGGCAGCTGTTCAGCTTAATGGAGCACCATACTGAGCCTTATTCATCAAGCTAAAGAAAAGCAGTCTAGCATCTGCATTTTAGGGGTTTGAAGTCTCATTTAAATCAATGGGAATATTGATCCTCCAGTGTGCAGTAGGTTTCACTCTAAAATTGCACTTCTTTAGTTTGCAGATTAAGGCCCATTGGGCTTATATATATATGGAATTTTTATTGGTCCCCTATGGTGTAGCTCGTTTATTCCAGAATAACTCCAGTTTGCTTCTATAAAAATAGGCCAGTGTGTCCAAATTTGATTTGCAATAATAATTATAGACTAGGTTAAAGCCCACCATTCGACAAGGTCTAGGTCATGCAGAAGCGTTTCTGTTCCTCATCATGGCAGTGGGACAGCGGACAGCGGCGATATTGCGGTGATCCCTGGAGCCTGCCGCTCTACCGATACTTTCCCCTCAACCACCGCGTGCGTGCAATTTGCTAGGAGGCATTGCTGTCTGTATCTGTGCTTGTTACGCACACAGGGAGCAAGGCATCCTAGCAAATTACGTATATAAATTATTTGACATTGAAGCCCAGATGGGATTTAGTGTTTTTAGGTCTATGGTGAAGATACAGGGGGGATGTATGAATCTTCCAGTGCAGCTTATTACTCTTGTCCAGCACTACTGGGTATGTACTAGAGCATATAATTGCTACAGTGCATACCAGTGCTCCCATTTTGCCATAGTTAGCCTTTAACCCTATGAGTGTCAGAGGGATACACACTCTTCTGGCTCTCAAAGGGTTAATGACACTCTACCACCTACAAACATCTTTGATTTTTGAAAATCATCTTTAAATGTCTTTTTTTTTTTTATTCTCCTATTTCCTGTCTTGAAACTCTGACACTAAGGGTTTTTAGAGGTTGTGTTCACAAGCTACAAAGTTTGTGGCAAAGCGCTACTTATACTTCCAGGTTATATCCCCGCTGTTACCAGCCAGGGGAGTGGAGAAGTAAGGGTGTCAGTCACGCAGCACATACACATATGGCTGACAGGAGCCATTTTGGTGCTGCACACTGTTTGTTGTTTGTTTTTTTATATATAAAGTCCACATCCATAAGAGCAAACTTGGTTAAATATGGTATTTGACCATTAATTGCAAATATGTTTGATAGTACAAATATATAGTGAATTTATATTTCTATGCATAGAGCTGGACTTCCCAATAGATAGAGTAGGCAACCACCTAGAGCTCCATATTTTGAGTGGAGCGTCTCTGCTCTGCTGGCCACACCCACATTCCAGGCTGCTTGAGTGTGTGACCTGAGAAATCCCAGAGCTCCTGCACCAGGTACCCCATTGTAGCTGACATTTCCCAGTTTTTCATACCACTTTGTGACTCATTATTGAACCCCTTGCCCACTAAAGAGTTCTCCAGTGCATTGTGAAGCAATGCATTGGCAGCCTGTCCAGAAGCCAAGTGTCTGAGTGCTTTTTGTGTTTGCATTTTATAGGCATGGAATATGTGCCAGTTAACAATGAATATGTCATATGAGGAGTTGTGGTGTGACCATGGTTGGGGGTAAGGGCACCTACGTGCACTTCCTAGAGGTACTTGAGATATTAATCAGTTGTTCCCTAAGAAGTTTATAAGCACAATAGTGACCATACTGGGAACCTTCTTGTCCCAAGCCTCTGGAGGTCCACTAAATCTGGGGCTGGGAGTGTCCAAATGATGCAGTTTGTGTAAGTGGGAAGGGCTTGATTGGTGGAGTGGGATTTGGAGGAGCGAAGGTAGGTTTGCCCTTAAAATGGGCAGAGAATGAGAACAACAGGCTGGAGAGGTACCGGAGCGGATAGTAAAGTGGGCGGAGTTACAAGGGAACTCGGTGAGCCCGGACAAACAGCCTTAGTTCCTGAAGACCCAGAAATTTAAGTACGAAAACCAGACTTTCCGGGTCAGATCGGGAGAGTTCCCAGGTGTGGTAGTGGCCAGTTCCATTCATTTTTTTCCTGCTCGTTTTGTCATGTGAACATAAGATTGTTATTAGCAAGAAAGATCAAAAACACATATTGCTGTTCCCTAGATCCCTCTAGCAATGGAACGTTTGATACAATAATATTAACCAGATCAGTTTCTTTCTTGATGCCTTTTTGATCTGCAGCTTTGTGTTCCCTGTAGCCTTGGTACGGTGCCAAGCATTTCTTTCTTTTCTTTTTTTTTTTTTTTTTTCCACCAGGCTTCAAAGCAAAGGGTCCAGGTTTAGCCTCCTAACCCTGATTACATGTGGTATGCAGGGAATGCTGGATAATATCTTTATTGCAACAGGACACACAGTTTTAAAGCACTACAATTTTTTTTTCACTTATATCACTTTAGCAGTATAAATTAGATTTTTTCTGATGGCTTTAATCCCATTTAATTATTTATACTTGCCCCAAATGATCTATTTCAGTTCTTTTCTTCAGTCTGTTTTCAGTGATCTGAGTGCCCTCTACCTGCAGTCTGTGAAAACAGCCTGGAAATGATCTATGTCTGCAAAGGATAACAAGAAATCTGTGAGGCTGAAGAATTCTGGGGCAAACCAAGTGAACCATAGGGGACAAGTAAAAATTCCCCAAATCCCCATTCATTTAAATTGGGCTTTTAACAATTTAAATGCTAGAGAGGTCTCCAACACATTGTCATTTTAATTGATTCAATATCCTGAATATCTTCTCTGTTAGCAGCTCTGGAGCACTGATTTTACCTCCCTCTGCTCTTTGTGTTCAGATGAATATCGAGCACAAATTAACCCTTTAACACCCAATAACCTACCAGGACCGGTGACGGTTCTGGCATGTCATGGAAGTTTGTGATCGCAGCATGGCTGCCCGCTGTGATCACTGAACACTTCCATGGAAGAAAAAGAAAAGTACTCTGGTCCTCCACAGCACCCCCCCCCCCCCGACTGCACAGTCCTTAAGGGGTTAATAGAACATGTGAAAAAATGGACAAATGACACAATTCTGGGGCAAACCAACTGTATTGAAATGTTGTTTTTAACCCTTTCAGTGCCAGAAGGGTACTCAACACATTGCAAAGCATTGCTTTGCATACTCCACTGTCACTGAAAGGGTTAATCCCTTGCATCAAGCAGTGCGATGGAGATCTCGCTAGCAATCTGTGTCATAAAAGCCCCTTTTACTGGGAAGTTGACAAAATGTTATTTGCCCCCTACAGTGCAGTTGGTTTCCAATGAATTGCTCAAATACTCTGTAGTGCATCAGCCTATGAGTTTGTATAATTATTTGCAGATAGTTACATTACATCACAGACTTTTTTTAGACTGCATGTAGGGGGCACTCAACACACTGAAAGTGAAAGAATCTGTAAGTTGTAAACAGACTCAACAGGCAAAATAAACTGATATATGTGTACTGCTAAAATAATAACTATTAAAAAAAAAAAAAAAAAAGTATTACTATGTCTTAAATCCTAAATAGTTTGAGGGATAGGCATGTTTTAATCTCCTCTCTGGTTACTCCCTACATCAGATTTTGTTAAAACAGCTTGGAGCCAGAGAGGTCTTGTCAGCAGGCCTATTTTTGCCTAAAGAGTTCATAAAAACTCATGTTTCATAATTTATTTAGAGAGAAAAATCCCTTGCTTGAATAACGATAAGAGTACAGTAAGTCATTGTTGTTTTTTACAGATATCAAGTGTTGCGGATGGTGATGTCATAATATGGATCTGTTTCCCTTTTGGCTGGAAATGGCAGTTTTAATAGGTTTCTGCATCCATTAATCATGGGCAATTTTAAAAATAAAAAGTAAAATGTAAATTGCTGAAATAGTTTCTTTATCTCTGTGGAGTTTAGAACAGGCTAATAGTATTTCCAACTCCCCTGTGGTTCAAACACACAAGCTTATCTTTTCTCAGTGAAGATCAACTGTACGTGATAACGCGTATCCTGAAGATCATCGTCTCTGGGCAGTGTTGAGGAGCTCTAGTTACTGATATTTATGGCTTTCACCTTATTTATTACCTTCCAGAAGTGTGTAGGGGGGTGGTATTCAGATTTCTAAACTCTTATTTTATATTATTTTATAAAAGTTTAAATAGATGTTTTAGAGGCAAGAAAAACGTTTAACCCCTTCGCATCCGATGACTTATCCGGACAGTCACGCTGGTCCGGCACTTAAGAACCAGTGATGGTCCTAGTACGTCACGTACTTTTACTCACCGCGCTCCCTCAGGAGTGCAGTGAGTAATGCCACTGACTGAAGTTGCTCTCTCCAAGACTGGAGCAATCTCTTTCAGTCTCTCATTTGGGTGCCGGCACACGTGATCAGTCACATGGGGCGGCACGTCGAACTTCTCTGTCTGGTCCTTAAAGGACCACACACCCCAGGACTTCTGGTCCTTAAGGGATTAAAGTGGATAGTAATGTTTCACAAAAAAAGCAGCGCCGGTTAATCTTCATAGTATTTGGGCCATGGAGAGTGTTATGTCAATACTGTCAGAGTTGTAGTTCAAGAGTAATTGAATGATAAAGTATCCCCCTCCCACCCCTTTTACTGATGTAACACTGCTCACCTCAGAGCAGCAAGACTGTCTGGATGGATCACAGAGAGGGACAATCTTCAGTGAGCATGAGGAAAAACCTGTGAAGGGGGGGGGCAGGGTTTCCTTATGATCACAGTAATAATATTGTCCCTTGCTGTGATCTGTCTGGTCAAGAGACCAGATTCCACATCTGAAGGGAGGTGGCTTAAACTAGGTAAAAGGGGCAGGAGGAAGATACTTTATTATTCAATTACTCTTGAACTACAACTCTGACAGTAATGAAATAACACTCTCCTCGGCCCAAATACTATGAAGATTAATTGGAGCTGTGAAACATTACTATCCTTTTAACGAAACCTTGCAACTTTTACACAAGAAAGCGGGATAAATGTAACAAGGAAGCTCTGTAGGTGGCTGCCAGCAGACCTTTCACATGAGTAGTGCTGGAAAGGCCATCCCACATGGTCACTAGTCAATAATATTCAGCAGGTGCTCATGTGGGGTGGCTGTCAGACACCACTCTTACATTGAGATGGAGATCAGCAGAGGACTATACGAGAATGGTGCGTTCACAACATGGGAGACAGAACTGTAGCAGGGGTCTGCTGTAGTTTTGTCACCAATTTAAAGAACCAAAGGCTTATGATACAGCTGCTTAACCCTTTGAATGCCAAGGTCATGGGCAATGCATTACTAAGCAATGAGTTGTGCACCACCTCTGGCATTCAAAGGGTTAGAGGGGAATTATATCTTTTTGTGACCCCCCCCCCTTACAGTTTACAGTAATTTGCCATACTTTGAGGGTTCTGCTGTCTTCTGGTGCATTCTTCTTTGGGATTAATTGAACCTTTCCGGCCTCAAAGGTTCACCAATGAACTTTCTGATGTCGCCCTTTTGATTCAGGCGACATTTTTAACACTCCGTTTTGATGGTCACCCAATAGATGGCGACATTTCAATAGGATGCCGGCAGCATAGGGCTGGTTCCAGCTTTGCCTTGCCCCTCTGAATTGAAGTGGTGAGCTTTTGTGCATATCTAATACATCAGATTGTTTTTTGCTTTTCTTTCCTTCCAGCAGGTCTAATACAAATATATATTTAATTTTTTTGTATCAAATATAATATTATTATATTTATATAATTATTATTGCTTGTGAGTGTTGCATATTCCTCAGTCCCTTTCAGGTTAAAACAAATTAATTTCTATTCATTATATCTTTATTGGTTTTCTGGTATAAATATTATATGTGTATAGAATATAATATAGTTATTGCCTCTGTGTTGTTTTCTTTCAGGATTAAAAGAAAATGTTAAAAGCAGTTTTGAAAAAGAGCCGGGAAGGTGTGAAAACCAGCAGGAAAGACTCAGGTGTGTAAAACCGTCATATACTTTTATTGTTTTAATCCAGGTCACTGGTAATTAACTTTGAAAGTTTGGCACAGTCTGTGGCCAAAGGGTAGATGAAGAATAGGGTAATGTGTCTGAGCTACTTATGATTTATGCTCTAAGGCCCCTTTCACACTGGCGGCATTGTCACAGAGATGGCAACACATGGAAAAACACAGTATATGTTGGATGGGACATATCACATAGGCCACGATCACTGCACATGTTTCAGAGATGCAGCACGCTACAACTGTACACCAACAGTGCATTAATGCACGTACAAATTGCAGTATAGTTTTCAGTGGCATTGCATTAACCCTTTGAGTGCCAGAGGGGTACAATGCGTTGTGTAGTCCTCTGACACTGAAAGGGTTAAAACCTCTGTTGACTTTTCCCTGCAATATTATCAATGAGGTTTTTTTATTTAGAGAATGGCGTGCTGTGAAAACCTTGCTACACTGTGACACTAAAAATATACTAACAGTTGCCACAGAATGTATGCCCATGTGAAAGAGTCCTAAGTCTGCGCACTTCCTTGGCATTCAAATGGTTAACCCCTTGTTTGCTAGATAAATCTCTAATGTATTGCTTTGCGATGTGTTAGAGCTGTCTTTAGTATCTAAGGGGTTACAATCTAGAAGTATGGTATGCTGACTCCTACATAGCTAACATATCAGAAGTTTTATGGTATGTATTTTCTGCTTCAGAAATTCCTTAATTTCCTTTCATGGTAATCTTTGACCAATAAATCATTTTGTGTAATATTATTCCTAGTTTGCCCTATGACCTTAAGTCGTTAAACGAACACATGTGTAGGCCCTGACCTTCTCTGCAATTAAAATCCCTCTGTTAGAAGAATAGAATTTTTATGATGGTAAGAATTATCTATGGATGTTTCACAATAGTGACTTATATTTTGTATTTCCTCACACTGTGGTCTGATCAGTTGTGATTCTGATTTGATTATATATATATATATATATATATACCTTTCATGCTTATCAGAGATGTGTTGAAATATGGAATCTGGAACATATAGTACAGGTGTGTTAAAGCGGAACTATTATACAAATAATATTGGCACCCGCTATATTCGTAACATAGCGATTTGCAAATCCTTACTATTTTTAAAGTCAATATGTCCACGTTATTGATGATGCGCTGCTTCTTTCCAAGGCATCGGGCTGCACAGAGCTTACAAGGGAAGCTCTGTGCACCTGCGCATTCAGGAACTTCCAGTAACTTTAAAGTAACCAACTAGTGTCACCACCAATGCTGGCAGTGAACGGGGAAGACAGCGATGTAATATGTCTGAGCTCTCTATCCTCTCGTTCCTGCTAAAGAAGCAGTGTATCAACTTTAAAGCGGGCATATCGAATTTAAAAACAGTAAGGATTTGCAAATCACTACGTTATGAATATAATGGGTGCCAATATTATTTGTATGACAGTTCTGCTTTAAAGGGATAGTAATGTTTCACAAAAACAGTAGCTCCAATTAACCTTGATAGAATTTGGGCTATGGAGCTTGTTGTTTCAATACTGTCAGCGTTGTAGTTCAAGAGTAATTGATTGATAAACTATCCCCCTCCTGCCCCTTTTACCTAGTGTAAGCCACCTCCCCTCAGATGTGAAATCTGGTCCTGGGACCAGACAGGTCACAGAAATGGACAATCTTCTTTCTGTGAGCATAAGGAAAAACCCTACCCCCCTTGACAGGTTTTTCAGGTTTTTCCTTATGCTCACTGAAGATTGTCTCTCTGTGTGATCCATCCGGACAGTCTTGCTGATCTGAGGTGAGCAGTGTTACATCAGAAAAAGGGACGGGAGGGGGATACTTTATCATTCAGTTACTCTTGAACTATAACTGACAGTATTGAAATGGCACTCTCCATGGCCTAAATACTATGAATATTAATTAGAGCTGCTTTTATTGTGAAACATTACTATCCCTTTAAAGGAGCAGTTCAGTCTTACTGTGCAACTTACTGAGTAAAATAAGTGTACTGTCACTGGCAGTATTTAATTCAGTATTTAATTCAAAAGTTATTATTATTCAGTATTTAATTCAAAAGTTATTACAAGGACACTTGTTTATAAAATTATTACCCATAGGGGTAGCAGTGATTTCATAGTAAAAAAACCCAAAAAAAACAAAAAAAAAAAAACAAAAACCTGAATTTATTTTTAAAATAGTTTTTTCCATTTAATGTTTCATCAGAAACACAGTGATCTCTATATTTTGTTGCCAATATTTGGGTCATTGTGTGAGTTAGTTGGCAGAATGAGAATTGTGGGCGAGAGTTAATTTCGTCACACATGAAGTGCAGATCTTTTCTTGCAGCCCTTGCATGCTTCAGTAAGACTTTTGTCCTTTAAAAAATGTCTTGTAACAGAACTTCCTTTGTTTAATCTGATGAACGTCTCACTGTGTCGGTTCTGTGATGCTTTGCCCAGTTCCCTATATTGTTACCAATTATGGCGCAACAATTTTTTTGCAGCTTCTGCAGATACAAAACATTGTATGACACAGACCACGTGCATGTCGCTGGCATAAAAGTGCAGTTTCTTATCCTTTTTTTGTTGTTTAGGTGCGGCTTATATAACTAACATCTTATTAAAGGGGAACTAAACTCTTAGATATAACAGAGGTCTAATAGACTCTTATCCTATATAATAATTCGCTAGGATGTTTGTCAGAAGCTGTCATGCACAAAATGCTGGGAGGCATAGAATGGTGGGAGTTCTGTGTTGGGAGCATTCTATGCTTTCGGGCAATCTCTACAGTGCATGACTGCGTCGGCGGCAGGTCGCAGAGCAGGACCGGCCTCTTAACCCTTTGAGTGTCAGAGGGGTACGTAACGCATTGCGTACCCCTGTGGCACTCAAAGGGTTAACATCACCCGGACCTTGACTCGTGTACACGGGCTTTTATACAAGTTTTCAATAATAGAAGATATAGTTCAAAGAATTCAGCTTATATCTAAGGGTATTCTTCCCCTTTAAAGAAAAAATCATAAAGTGAAATAGGCTTTATATACATTAAACTCTTTGCATGCCAGAGGGTGTGCACTGAGGCAGCCAAAACATACAATATTCTAGTTGCTAGTGTGGATTAACCCTTGGATGACAGTCACCATTGTACAATTATTCTAATTTACAAGGAGGCCTCTTATTTTCAAGAGCCATAACTGTTCCAGTGGGATGAAGTGTGGTGTTAATCCCCCTAGCAACTGTTAACCCTTTGAGTGCCAGAAGGGGTACGCAACACATTACTTTGCAGTTGATTGGTTAGGATTCTTTAGTAGCTTTATATATAAAGTAAACGAGCAGGACATTAAGTGGTAACATAATGTGTAACCATGGCTGAACAAATATATAACCTAGGTTCATTTGTTTGGTGGAAATACCTTAGTCCCTGATACTACACAAAAGAAGCCTCTTTAATAAAACTGCTATGATCACAAAAGGGTTAATAAGGAAGCTTAGAACAACACCATTGGCATATAAAGAGATATTTTTGCTAAGTGTTTCCCAACTTGTCTGCTGGATGACTGCTAATTTTATTCTTGATGTTCAAGGTAAATGAACAATGGTAAACAGTGGGGTAGACCTTGACCTACATTTATTATAATTGTTCTTGCTAGAATAAGTAATTTTAGTATTGCTATAACCATATGATTTAGACTTGTAGAACCGTGAAAATCCATGTTCCATGAAAACTTTCTCCACAATCCACCTTAAGGAAGGTTCTCCTATAAATTCAGTTAAAGTGTTAGTAATGTCCCATAACATTTTTTTTTTATAGATTTGTAGAGGGTAAAAAAAGGAATCTCATTGCCACAAACCCCATCTCTCAAACCGCTATGGTTTGAGATATTGGCAATCAAAGTTCCCCCCTCCCTCCCCTTCTCTTGATGTCAGCTGTAAAGCTGACATAAGGAGTTCTGTGTCTGCCGACCCAATGAGGCTCTTCAGCAGAGCCGAAATCCTGTGATTAGAAATTAACTACTTCAAGGAAACGGTCTACCAAGTGTGCTTGCAAACCAGGCACACTTTGTAGACCTTTCCAATTAAGTAATTATTTTCTAATAACGGGATTTCTCTGTCGGCCAATACAGGTTACTGGTAACTTTGGGTAGGTGATCCACCCCTTTAATTGTAGGCAGGAACAATTCTAGAATTGTATGCAGGGGGTGGAGCCTACCTTCCCTCCTTGGCTGCAGCTAGCCAACCAGCTCCAGAAAGATTTGTTCCTTGGTGAAGATAACACAGGCAAGAGAACAGTTCTGCTATAGTTTTAGAAGCTTTTTTTATTTTTCTGTTAGAAATGGAATACCACCATTAGGCGGATTACCGTAACTGACAATGCCCTTAGATATGGCTAGCTCAGTGACCCGGTGCTTTTTGTGGACCTTAAGCCCTCAGGGAAGGGGGATGGAGGGGGCAACTTTGTGTTCGGTTATCTCTCAAACCATAAAGGTTTGAGAGATGAACCTGGGGACAAATCAAATCTTTTTACCATGGCTACAATATGGAGATTAGTAATATATAAGTATTACTATCCATTTAAGGAACAGCTGTGGTCTTTTTCCTTCATAACCAAGACCTCCATCATCTCTTTAAAGGGGAACTACCACCCCTTAAAAACTTAACCTGGACTGATTCTTCATCTGGCGACTAGCTGCTTAGTAGCGCTAGTCGCCAGAAATATTACCCGGTTCTGAAGATTTCTGCCTTTTTCGGACGGTCACTGGAACAGGAAGCACGGACGTCTCTTCACAGTGACGTCCGTGCGCCTGCGCTGTCAGTCCCTTTTGAGCCGACCGGCTCAAAAGGGACTGACAGCGCAGGCGCACGGACGTCACTGTGAAGAGACGTCCGTGCTTCCTGTTCCAGTGACCGTCTGAAAAAGGCAGAAATCTTCAGAACCGGGTAATATTTCTGGCGACCCGCGCTACTAAGCAGCTAGTCGCCAGATGAAGAATCAGTCCAGGTTAAGTTTTTAAGGGGTGGTAGTTCCCCTTTAAAGATAGGCTCACGCAGCTCTTGAAAGTATGTTGGCCTGCAGAACAGATTTTATTGCATTTTAAGTTGACCATCTCTGTCATAGGGTGAGTTCATAGCTTTGAACACAAGGTTTCATGTATGATGTTTAATATACAATCACAGATCGTTTTAAAGAATTCTTGCGCAGTTTCATTGGCGCCTTGGATGCTATTGAGTCCAACAGTTTGCTTTGCAATATGTTGAAGATGCCTAGCATCTATTCTAGAGATTACCAACTTCCATCAACTTTATTTGTGAAAAGTAATGTTCTCATTATTAAGAGTAGGACCCTTTTTGCTTGATTCGTTTATGTTACTTTGCTTTCATAGTACTTTGTTTTATATAATATTGATTTGTCACACAACGACAGTGACAAGTAGAGCCAGGTGCCAAGCAAAGTATTGGTCTAGTGTCCTATTGATACAGTACATAAGGTGTGTTACATATACCATTAAATCTGACCTGTGTGTTCTGGCTTTGTTTGTAAATTGGCATTATGGTTTCTACTCCTAGACTACATCAGTTGGTGGGTTGTATAGGTTTCATAGATAAATGCAATAGTAGCAAATAACTCTAATAACTGGTGTTATAACTGGGGGTTCTAAAACAGTTTTTTTCATCACATAATGGGGAACATGAGTGCATGTGGGGTTCTGGGTAACTGGATACCCCCTCTTTGTTTGCGTTTGTGAGCAGAAATGGCCCATATTTATAAAAGCACTTATTTTGGAGCAAACTAACTTCACCACAAAAGGGATAAAAGAAAAATCCCTGTAAAATTAAATTGGACTTTTAACCCCCTGAATGCTAGAGAGGGATCCAGAGCATTGCAAAGCAATACATTGAAGGTCTCTTTAGAAATCAAGGAGTTAAAAAGCTGTTTTCAAGTGCATGGAAATTTAGGAATTTGTATTTGTCCCCTGCGGTGCAGTTGGTTTACTCCAGAATAACTATAAATATGGGCCATTGGGTTTTATGTTCAAATGAAAGGAGGAATTCTGGGTCAAGTTTACCGCTCCATAAGGAAGATATAAGAAAAATCTCAAAATTCCCATTAATTTAAATAGTGTTTTTAATTTCTTGAATGTGGTGGAGACCTCTTTGGCATTCAGGGGGTTAAATTACCCCCCCCCCCCTTTTTTTTGAAATGGAGGGAATTTGGGGAGTTTTTATATTTCACCTATGGCGTGGTTGTCTCGACCCAGAATCTGCAATGCGTTGGATACCTCTCTGACACTCAAAGGGTTAAAGCAGAACTTTCACATATTAATAAGTCGCCCTTCAGTCGTTTAAATATATGGCGACTAGCTTCATAATACATGTATTACCTATCAAAAGAGGCAGATTCTAAAGAAATCTATAATCTTTGAAGACTGACGGCCAGGTTAGTGCATTCTGCTCGCCTGCGCCATCAATCGCTTCTGGTTACCATGTGGCACGCTGCAATACTTCTTACAGAGACCGGGACTGACAGAGCAGGTGTGCAGACAAGATGGCTGTGCTGTTACCTGGCTTCCGATCTCTGAAAGTTAAAGATTTCTTTAGAATCTGTCACTATTGATAGGTAATACATGTATTATCAAGCTAGTCTCTATATGTTTAATGATTGAAGAGCAACTTATTAATATGTGAAAGTTCCGCTTTAAATGAGCAGATTATGTCTGTCTCTCCTGAGTTTATAGGAAGATTTTTCATTCTAAAAATGAGAAAATGGCATCTGAGGGCATTGAAAAGACGTAGGAGACTGAAAGGGTAAAAATTGTTCCTTTATTGGCTAACGGAGAAGTAGTGCAAGGGAAGGCAGCCTTTACTTTTATTTTAATGGTAATTAAAGTAAACCTATTTTTTGTGCAGTTGGCCTTGAACTCACAGTGAATTTCACAGCACCAGTCATGTGCCCAATACCTAAGGAGGCTAGTAACAAGCACTGATTTATTACTTGTAACAGTGTGCTCCTGGCATGCCTTGTTCAAAAGAGCGATCAAAGTTTCTCCCCAAGTTCCAGCTATGCCATTCTCATTAGACGTTGTCAGACGTACCTAATAAATTCTAGTAGGTATTACTTTCCCTTTAACCTCTCTAGAGTGTTTTTTTATTGCAGGCAATGGGATAAAGGCTTTTTGAGAGAATTGTATAGGGATTCCATGGAAGCATGGTCGTGCAGCTGGTTAGTCGCTCCTGTCTTCCAGTACCCTCATTTTAACCCCTTTTAGTGTCAGAGAGGTATCCAATGCAATGCATTGAATACCTCTCTTGTACTCAAAGGGTTTTAAAGGGATAGTAGCAGTTAATTTGTAAAAAATTATTCATTGAAGGGTTTATCCTCCTGTGTAAAACAAGGGTACTCCCACTGCCAAGAGATGTTTTATTCAATAGTTATATTAGCTCAAAGTTGATTTTTTTTTTTTAGGTACAATTTCGAAATGGCCTGAAATTGTACAGTGGCGCTGTTGCTACACCATCCTATGGAAGTTTATGGTCCACTGACCATAGGATAGTGTAACAACAGCGCCAGTGTAGCATTTCAGGCCATTCAGAGTCTAAACCTTAAAAAAAAAAAAAAAAACGTAAAGTTTTAGCTGCGATAACTTTTGAGTTAAACACCTTTCAGAAGTGGGAGTACAGATGATTTCCTCTGGAGGATAACCCCAACAAGATGTATATTTTTACATATAGTTACTATCCCTTTAAAGATTAAGTCAACCTCTGCAAGTGCATAGTATATAAAGTCAAAATGCCTATATATTTTTTCACACACACACACACACACACACACACACACACACACACACACACACACACACACACACACATATAAACACACACACACACATACATATATAATGCACCTGTTATTAAGATCCCTAGATCTCAATTTCAAGAGTGCTTTCTGTCAAGGACTATGAAAGCAGGGATATACAATGTTGCAGTCTCCCTGCAGCAAGGAGTGATCTGAATACAGGTCTTCACACATTGTTTCATTGTCTTTTTTTGCATTGTATCTTTTTTCACAGTCAAAAACAGAAAGACAGTGAATCATAGTCACATAGTAAATTCAGTTGAAAAAAGACATAAGTCCATCAAGTTCAAGCCTTGCCTCATAAACTTTTTGTGTGAAAAAAATATATATTGTAGGAGTAAAATAAGGTACTCCTACTGCTGAGGTACATATTTCCAGAGTTAATTAAGTTTAAATATATTTTTTTTAACATTATCCATGCCATCTATTGGTGAAATTCCAATTTGTTATTCTGTTACATTCTGTTTGAGAGGAAAGTCAATGACCAGCAGTTATCAGTAGAATGTGATAGAAACTGCTAAGTCACTTCCTGTCGCTTAGAACTTTCAGGAAGTAAACACACAGTAAATTAATTTCCTGATTATTTGAACTGGTCTAACTGTTGAATAAAACAATTGACAACAGGAGTGCCCTTGTTTTACTTAGCAGGAAAACTCTATAACACACAGATTTTCATAAAAACAATGTTTACTACATTAAAAAGTTGTTGCAGTTCAAATTGTCACAGAGTGGAAGTGATATTACTCTGCCTGTTATAATTGCTGTTTACATTATAGTTATATGGATTTCCATGGAAGGAATTATAGAGAGAATCCAGTAAATCACATTAAATTGAACTCCTACCATCTTATGCTATACATAGATCACACACATTTATACTGGCTATCCGTAAGATCGTTTCATTTTATTTTTCTATTCATCCGCTGTTTTGCTAGACACTATCTAAATGGGAATTATTTTGCTGAATTGTATTGTTATTGATATTATTGGTTTTTTTTTTTTTTTTGTGTGTGTATATGTGTGTGTGTGTGTATATATATATAATATAATTTTTTTTTTTTTACCAATATCTTTGTTTATTCTATATTAGTATCCCATTAAGTACCAGCTTTGCGCGCTCGCAACTGGAATTTAACCCCTTAACGACCCTTGACGGTCATAGTACGTCAAGGGTCGATTTGACTTAACGACCGATGACGTACTATGACCGTCATCGAGTTCCGGGCTCCCCCCGTGGCTGCACGCCGTTCGGTGAGTCCGGAATGCAACGGAGCAATAAAAAAAAATTGCTCCATGGTCGTTAAGTCACTTCCGCATTCCCCTGTCGTTAAGGGGTTAAAGACCACTGAGCTTTATTTTTTTTTCTTTCCTGTCTGACACAGGGCTCCCCGAATGGCGTGCAGCTGCATTGGGAGCTGTGAAATCCTTGACGGTCCTGGTACGTCATGGGTCCTTATCGCACGTCCCACCCATGATGTGACAGGACTGTCATGGATCCTTAAGGTGCTAAATATTATTTGAGAGGATGTGATGTAAGGATGTAATTGTGATTTCATGTATACCGCTTCCTCTGTTGTAAGACTTCCAGTGCCAGAGGGGTGTGCAATGCACGTCACTATGGAACTGAAAGGGTTAAGGGAGCATGCTCTTTGTGGTGCTGAAGTCTGAGCACATCTTGGGTTAGTGTTATCATGCACATAGGGTGTAGTTTAAGTCTGGTGGTCCTGCTAGCACCTGTCATGTCTTCGACTAATTTAAATTATCTCTTGAATCAGGACTTTAGGAAAAATTCAAAGGGCTATTAGGATGTTCTGGCTATAGTAAAGTCAGACATTTTTAGGTGATGTTACTTTCCCTTTAAAGGTTTTGAAAGCCCGGTTACATCCATGTTTTGCCTCAGAATTGCTTCACTTATCCTTTGTGCAAATAACCCTTAGGCCATGGGTAATCAGTTGTTGGACCTGGCTAGTTGGCAATGACATTTTAGTTCCTCCTCCAGCAGCTGGAGGTCCAGCAATAAACTACCCCTGCCTTTGACTTTTATGAAGGGTTTTTTTTTTTTGTTAAATGTATTAAAGCACTAACGTTGAATATTTTTATTCTACTCTTCATTTATTTGACATGCTTTTCATGGTAAGTTGACATTTCAAAATAAATACAGAGTTTTGTAGAGGCCTTGCGTGGATAGAAAACGTAAATATTTGAGGGAACTAGATTGCGGGTGTTTAAGTGCAGCTGGCGTTTTATGCCAGGGAATCGCTGTTTATGGAAAACCTGTCATTCTGCTGAATTCTGCTTTGTAGAATCTTGCTCCTAATACCTCAATCTGATGTCACGCTTCTTGTTTTGTTTTTCACATATCAGAAATATTACAAATATCAATATGATCGCTTAGTCTCTACAGACTGGGTAAATTTTAACAATTAGGCAAAGTGGTGTGCACCCCTCTCACCCTTAAAATGCTAAATAGGCTCATGTGCTTTGCCTGCTTCAATGTAATAATCAACATCTCATTCTTATTTTTTGGTAATAGTTTCCCTTGTTTGATTACTTGGTAAAGTTTGAATATACATACCAAAATGTGAGATGCTCTGAGGACAAATAAAACCACAAGTGGCTTGTTCAACGGCTAGTCACCTCTCAGAAGTATCGCGTTTCAGCTCTAGTGCCATTACAGAGGAGAAATTTCCACATATAGATTAATCTAATCCTGCCCAATAGGGCAGTCCAGCTACAAAATGATGGCAAGTCCCCTCTGCACGAAAGCACCACCTAAACCCCAGATGTACGTTTCACTATGTTGGGCCTTGTGAGGGAGGTGCAGCTGGTTTCCCTAGACATTGAGAGCAAGGGGTCCACATTTGCATTACTCTTCACTCTTAAAGGGATAGTAATGTTTCATAATAAAAGCAGCTGTAATTAATCATCATAGTATTTGGACTTTGGAGAGTGTAATTTCAATTCTGTCAGAGTTGTAGTACAAGAGTAATTCAATGACAAAGTATTCCCCTCCCGCCCCTTTTACTGATATAACACTGTTCAGCCAGATCAGAAGGGAGGTACCCAGTTAGACTGCAGAGGGGGATAATTTTCAATTAAGATAAGGGAAAAACCTGAAAAACTTTTCAAGGGGGGCAGGGCTTTCGTTGTTCTCATAGGAAGAAGACAGTCCCCTTCTGTTATCTGTCTGGTCTATGGAATGGATTCCACATCTGAGAAGAGATTGCTTACACTAGGTAAAAGGGGCGGGAGGGGAAACTTTGCTTGTGAATATCTCTCAAACCATAAAGGTTTGAGAGATAAGTCTTATATCGTTCTTCATGTTTTTTTAATGACTACAAAATAAAATAAAGATAAAACAAAGTATTACTATCCCTTTAACTCTTAAACTCTCTAAGTGTATTCAAACTACATACCAAAATATGAGTATGAACAGAAGCACAAGTATCTTGTTCTACGGCTAGTCACCGCTCAGAAACATCACATTTTACCTCTCTATTGCTATTATAGAGGAGACATTTCCACGTACATAGTAGACTAAACCCGCCCAAGAGGGCAGTACAGTTCCAAAATGACGGGCAAATCCCATCTACACAGGAACAACAGCTAATCCCAGATGTACATTAGGGATCTTGCTAACAGTAAGGGTAGTGCAGGGAAATCAGCTTCACCTCAATGACAAGGCCCAACAAGGCTGAAACGTACATCTGGGGTTGACAGGTGTTTCCGTGAGGAGGGGACTTGCCTGTCATTTTTTGGACTGGACTGACATTTTGGGCTGAATTAGTCTGATATGTATGTGGACATTTTTCCTGTGCAGGGGCACTAGAGAGCTAAAATATGCAGCTTCTGAGCAGTGACTAGCCATAGAAGAAGCCATTGTGCTTTTGTTCATCCTCAGAAGCCTCTCACATGTTTGCATGGATACTATGGAAGAACTGCCAGCAACTGTCTTGTCTAACTCTGTGGATATGACATCCAGGACTGATTAAAGATGTTCCCTCTTGAACCAAGGAGCAAGAGCTCTGGGACCATTAGGATTTCCTGGACAGTGTAAGGTAAGGGCTGAGGGGTATTGTTAGGAGGTGTTACTTCTTCTTTAATAGGGAAGCTGTACCAATAAGATTCCATGCTAAATACGCCTTGTAACAAATTCTTAGTGCAACACCATCCTTACCCAATTCACTAAGCTACATATACCAAAAATAGCGGTCTATGTGCCGTTTGTGCCAAGGAGAGGGTAGTGTGGAAGTGTATGATCGTTTTCGTTTTGTTTAATGTCCTGTATTAGTCACAGAGACAAGTAGGGTAACTGTTGTTTTTTTCTGTGCTTATGTTAGAATGGCGTGTGTATGTGTTTCATTGTGCACTAAAGTGTGTTTATACGTACTAGTGCGGTGGTTCTCAGACTTGTCCTCAGGGATCACTAACAGGCCTGTCTTTAGAATTCTCCTGCTTGAACACAGGTAGCCACTAGTGGCAGGTGTGAGTAGTCACTGGTGTAGTACTTGTTGGAGGTGTGAGAAACACAGCTCTAGTACATACCCCAGAGCGCAAGCTGATGAGTAGTAAACCAGTGTCCCAGAGAAAAAACTTGTCCTGGTAGATTTGTACTTTGTCCCCTGACATGTCAGGAATAATATGCTGCTTTATAAGGATACAGTATAAACAAACAAATCTTAGCTTCTAAATGGCTGGGCCAAGTATCTGGGATGGATACAGCCGATGCTGGACTGGATTACGGTCCTTCTGACTCGGGCCCAATAAACCGCGTATAGAAGAAATGTATACTGGCAGCACAACACGGCTCAGCGGCTTGTATACTTTCCTCTTTACGCTTTATATAGAGACACGTTATACAATACCCACATTGATATACCTTGGATTGTAAAAGAAAACTGGCAAGTCCGTTTCTCAGTGGGATAAGTAACCCCCAGAAATCACACTGACCCATATGTATAAAGAGAAAAGGGGAGAAAATCTGGAGCATACTATGTACACACACCATAGGAGGTAAATACAAATGAATGAAAAGTTCTGTTGATTTAAATGGGGATTTCTCTTTGAACAACAAGATCTCCATGCATTTTGAAACTCTGTTGTTACCTAGATTATAAGAGGTTAAAACCACCAATTGACCCTTTGAGTTCCATGTGATGATCAATTCATTGCTTCCTAATGCTTTTCAAACCCATCTGGCACTCAGAGGGTTAAATCATATGGAATGGTGTGTTGTGTGTGCCACTTTCTGCAAAGCAATGCATTCTGTACCCCTCTGGCACTCAAAGGGTTAAAAAACTAACAAAAAAGTGGACTGAAGCAATTTGAGAACAAAGCATCTGTGCCGATGCATTGCAGACCTCTAGCATTCAAGGGGTTAAAATCCCCCTTTAAATTAATGGAAATTTGGGGAGCTTTTGTCTCCTATGGCGCAGTTGGTTCACACCAATATGGCTCCGCTTTTGTGTTTACACATGCCCATAGGAATGTAAGCTTGCTGCCAGTGTACCTGGACAAACTGTGGAAATATTGACATTGTTGCTGTAAACGTTTGCCAGGCCTGTTTCCCAGGCAATCCTTCCTGTTCCAACTCTGGAATGGAGCTCAGATAAAATACCGTGAGATACTGAAACGGATATAGAACATAACACTGATAGCAGCAAGGAAGAGACATTAGAAGAGACATTACTAAAATATCACTGCGAGTGGAGCTGAGCCAATGGAATCTTTGAGGTAGCAGCAAAGAGAATGAGTGTGACTGTGTGAGCAAACATAGAAAATAATGATATTATGTAATAACCAGTGTGGGTACTTGTTGGAAGCACACCTATGCAGTGACTCGCATGGTTACTTGTTGAATCAAACATAAGAGTATTGTAGATACTTGTCAGTAGCAGCTACTGTAGGCACATGATAGAAGCAAATGTGGATAGTAAAGGTACTTATTGGAAGCAAACATGAGTAGTGACTATTGTAGTACTTGGAGGCAAATTTGATTACCAATTAAAGTAATACTTGGAGGCAAGTATGAGTAGAAACTCGTGTAGAACTTGTTGGGGCCAAATGGTAGTTGCCACTAGTGTATCACTTGTTTCGGGCAGTTGTGAGTGGCCACTAGTCTAGTATTTGAAGAAGGCAGATGTGAGTAGCCACTACTTTGGTGCTTGTTGGAGGGGGGGAAGTGAGTATCAACTAATGTAGTACTTGTTGGAGGCAGATGTGAGTAGAGACTAGAGTAGTACTTGTTGGAGGCAGATGTGAGTAGAGACTAGTATAGTACTTGTTGGAGGCAGACCTAAGTAGAGACTAGTGTAACACTTGGAGACAGACTTGAGTAGGGACTAGTGTAATACTTATTGGAGGCAGACATGAGTAGAAACTAGTGTAGATGTGTGTAAAGTCTAGTGTAATACTTGGTAACAGATGTGTGTAGTCTAGTGTAATACTTGTTGATAACAGATGTACGTAGAGTCTAGTGTAATACTTGTTGATAACAGATGTACGTAGAGTCTAGTGTAACACTTGTTGATAACAGATGTGTGTAGAGTCTAGTGTAATGCTTGGTAACAGATGTGTGTAGTCTAGTGTAATACTTGTTGATAACAGATGTGTGTAGTCTAGTGTAACACTTGTTGATAACAGATATGTGTAGTCTAGTGTAATACTTGTTGATAACAGATGTGCGTAGAGTCTAGTGTAACACTTGTTGATAACAGATGTGTGTAGAGTCTAGTGTAACACTTGGTAACAGATGTGTGTAGTCTAGTGTAATACTTGTTGATAACAGATGTGTGTAGTCTAGTGTAATACTTGTGATAACACAGGTGTGTAGAGTCTAGTGTAACACTTGTTGATAACAGATGTGGGTAGAGGCTAGTGTAATACTTGTTGATAACAGATGTGGGTAGAGTCTAGTGTAACACTTGTTGATAACAGATGTGGGTAGAGGCTAGTGTAATACTTGTTGATAACAGATGTGGGTAGAGTCTAGTGTAACACTTGTTGATAACAGATGTGGGTAGAGTCTAGTGTAACACTTGTTGATAACTGATGTGGGTAGAGTCTAGTGTAACACTTGTTGGTAACAGATGTGGGTAGAGTCTAGTGTAACACTTGTTGGTAACAGATGTGGGTAGAGTCTAGTGTAACACTTGTTGGTAACAGATGTGGGTAGAGTCTAGTGTAACACTTGTTGGTAACAGATGTGGGTAGAGTCTAGAGTAGCACATGCTGCAAGCTGATGTGAGTAGCAATTTGTCAATTTATTGTTAGAAGCGAATGTATCAGCTAGTGCAGTACTTGGGAACTCTTATTGTCCAGTGGATATCACATTTATGAACATGAGACTTTAAGGGACATGAGGCAGGAATAATTTAGGGGAGGAGAGACTGAACATGAGGCTGGGGGGATCCTTTGGAATGGTGCAGGTTTGTACAAGTGGAGACAGTGTATAAGGGAGCACAACAGATATGGGAGCCGGGGCACAATAAATGGGGTGCGAGCACCATACAGAAGGAATTTGGGGGCACAACAGTGAGAGGAATAGTGTCATGATAATGAAATTCCAGTGTTTCCAGCCAGCTGAACACAGCTTGGCAATCCCAGAATCAATTGCAACAACAAAAAAGTGTTGTGGTCCTTAATGGCTGCCCTTCCCGTGGATCATGTGTTAGTTAAGTGGTTAAAGGGATAATAATACTTTAAAATGTAAAAAATATATATGTTGCAAGGTGTATCCCCCTGAGTAAATCAAGGTGACTCCCACTGCTGAAATTTGTTTTATTCAGAAGTTATTAGAGCTCAAACTTGCATTTTTTAGGTACAATATCTCAGTGGCCTGAAATTGTACAGTGGCGCTGTTGCTACACAATCCTATGGACAGCTCTGGTCAGTTGACTATAAACCTCCATAGGATGGTGTAGCAACAGCACCTCTGTACTGTTTCGGGCCAGTGTAATACTGCACCTAAAAAATTCAAGTTTTAACTGCAATAACTTTTGAATAAAACACATCTCAGCAGTGGGAGTACCCTTGTTTTACTCAGGGAGATAAGCACTATAATATATATTTAGATTTTAAGTATTACTATCCCTTTAAAGGGGCACACTGTGAGACCAACAAATAAAAGTAATTTCTTCAAAAATTATAGTAGAAACAAATGGCAAGTACAACATATATAAGGTAGATTTTGATTCTCTTTAAAATGAACAAAACATATTCTATGGTGATGGGTCCACTTTAATCTTTTGAGTGCCAGAGGGGTATCCTTTGGATACCCCTCTGGCACTCAGTATC
Organism: Rhinophrynus dorsalis; assembly: GCA_037306005.1. Lineage (NCBI taxonomy): Eukaryota > Metazoa > Chordata > Amphibia > Anura > Rhinophrynidae > Rhinophrynus > Rhinophrynus dorsalis. The sequence continues at coordinate 207,434,013 of CM074725.1, read as the reverse complement.
CTTTTAAAATATTACATAGCGACTACAGGGCGCATTCAGCATTGTTGCCATGATTAAAAGGGTGACATGAGAATCTCGCATTGCAGGACAGAGCAAGCGTCTCAAGTCGTGTCTTCAAATGTTGCCTTCAAGTCCCATCATCCTCAACCTTAGAGAGGCCCAGAGCGGCTTACTTACATACCTAATGAAGAGCCATAAATCAATGTCCTCCCCTCACACTGCATCTCCTAATACTATTCTCCTGTCGTATTGCATCCACATTGTTCTGCTATCGCTGCATCCCCTCCTACTGTCCTTTCATCACACTTCGTTACGTGATATTGTCCAATACTTAATACTGGATGAAGTACGTTAAAGGGAAACTTTAATATATAGTAATATGTGGCTCTTAATGTGTTCAGAAGGGCCTCACTATGTGTAGGTATCCATACAGCAAGCTGCAGATCTTGGAAAGGAGAAAGGTGGAGGTAATCATGGCAATGTGATGCTACCCATAAGTACCAGGTGGCCGTGGGCTTTTCACTCACCACCACTGCACTCCGTTCCAGTCCAGTCAAGAAGCCCTCTCAGTGTGTAGCAGCTGCCAGCAAAAACATGCTGGTGGAGTCAACAGTGACTTTATACCCCCACAGGAGAAAATACAGACTAAAGGAAGGTGGTAGTTTGTTCCCTCTGAAGAAAGAGTTTTGCCCTGTATGTTTCCTGCATTAGCCTCTATGAGGCTAAGGATGATGAGACTTGAAGGTGACTTTTGAAGACATGACTTAAGAATCTCGCTGTGTCCTGCAATACAAGATTCTTATGTCACCCTTTTAATCATGGCGACATGCTGAATGTGCCCTGTAGTCGCACGCTATTTTACATGCAACATTTTAAAACTGAACCCTGGCATCAAAGGGTTAAGGACATCCCTGATTCAGCACAGGTGACTTAATCAGTGACTCGTTCATTTTGACTGATCAATCCCTAAATCCTGACATGTTTGAATTACATGAGGACCAAAGTATGACACCCCCCCCCCCCTTTATCATTTTTGTGTGGGGGATTGTGACGGTGTAAAATCCATCCAATTAAAATGCATGCTTTTTTTTTTTTGCTCCCATCTAACAGTAACCAGGGATCAGTATTTCCGGGAGCCTCATTAAACATGAATTACTGTTTCCAGATCAGTGTGGCGCTGCCCCTGTCCGTTTTATGTTCCTTTTGCACTTATGAATGGCATGAATAGGATACTTTGATATTTTGGCATAAGGTCGTGTCCCTGCTGACCCAGCCACCCACAGGAACGAGTTCTTATAGGTCAATTGAAGCAAAATTCTTTTGACAAGATTAAAGTATCCTCAGGCTTTCTGCTGTGACTGGTAACTGGCCTGGATAACGATGTGGTGCATAAATGCCTTTTCTTCTATTCTTCAGCAGGCGTACAAATACATAAAATAACATGCGAGCGTAAAGCACCAAGAAAGAGGAAACAAATGGACTCATCTGATCTCTTCTTAGAGTTGATTTCAGTTCTCTTTATATTGTTGTGTTGTATTGAGTTTTAAGCAAAGTTCTCTAGCATTCAAGGAGTTAAAGGATAGTAATGTTTCACAAAAAAGCAGCTCCAATTACTCTTCATACTATTTGGGCCATGGAGAGTGTTATATCAATACTGTCAGAGTTGTAGTTCAAGCGTAATTGAATGATAAAGTATCCCCCTCCCACCCCTTTTACTGATGTAACACTGCTCACCTCAGAGCAGCAAGACTGTCTGGATGGATTGCAGAGATGGACAATCTTCACTGAGCATAAGGAAAAACCTGTCAAGGGGGGCAGGGTTTTCATTATGTTCACAGTAAGATTGTCCCTTGATGTGAGCTGTCTGGTCAAAAGACAAGATTCCACATCTGAGCGGGAAGGTGGCTTACACTAGGTAAAAGGGGCGTGAGGGGGGATAGTTTATCATTCAATTACTCTTGAACTACAACTCTGACAGTACTGAATTAACACTATCCATGGCCCAAATACTATGAAGATTAATTAGAGCTGCTGTTTTTGTGAAACATTACTTTCCCTTTAAACGGAAGCTACCTATTGCAGTAGTTCTCAGCTCCAGGACTTGGGACACAAAAAAATAATGCAGGTTTTTAGGATCTTCTCATAGGATCACAGGATATCATTAGCACAGGTAGATCTGTCACCCTGCATTGTTTGTGTCCTGAGGACTAGAACTGGGAACCACCGACTGACCAGGAGTAAATGGCTCAATGTGTTTAACCCTTTCAGTGCCAGAGGGGTATGCAATGCAATGCAGTTTTTTGTGCATTTGGACTGTGTTTTCTATAGCTGGTCACTTTCAGTTTACAGTCTGATAATCTTATTGCTTGGCGGAACCACTGGTGAGAATTTTCTCCAAAGTATTTCTCATTCAGACTGATGAAGTATTTTGCCTATTATGTGTGAACTAATGGGGTTGAGAGTGTTTTTTCTGTGTGTAAGATGTAGGCTAAAGGTATATTCAATGCCAGGAAATGAGGAATGAGTCGGGGGGTGCAGTGGAGTCACATGAAGTGTGGCCATGGGTTGGGCTTAGGGCTCTTAGAGTGCCTTGACTCAGATTACCTGGGATGTTTATCCAGCCCTGCCAATACAGCCCATTGTAACTTTCATGTATTTTTATTACATGAGCAACTGTTGCACAGATTGTAAAGCACAAAAACAATGTGTATACACATACATGTTAGTTGTAAATATTATTTTGTAAGGGGCTGTTCACACAGGGTTACCGCTCATGTCTCAGGGAGATGCAGCTGGCTTCAAGTTTTCACTTGTTAACGTGCCTTTAAATTTGTAGTATGGGTATCTAGATAATCACACAAATATCACATATAGCAGTATATATTCAGTGTGATGATGTTGGTGTGTTCATGTTGAAAGAGACAGATGATAGGGAAAAAAAACAAACCCTTTGTGTTTTGTCTTGTTAGAAATGCAACAACAGATTGTGCTTCAGAAGGTCACCTGTGTGTGTACATAGGACTGTATGTATAAAGGAAATCAGTGGCGTAACTATAGGAGTCGTGACCGGGCCTGTCACTCCAGGGGCTCTGCTTCCCCCTGCGACCCCCCCTCCTCCTGGCGCTGCAAGCTCCCTCCCACTTTCTAGTAATGCAGAGCGCTGGGAGATTACATCATCTCCCAGCGCTCTGCATTACAGAAGAGGACAGCGCGGGAGCACATGGCACCAGCCCGCCTCTCCTGCCACTCCACTGGACCACCAGAGACTGGGAGGTAGGAAATGGAGGCATTGTGGAGGGCCTGGGGTCAATGTGTTCGGGGGTTGGTGGGGGCCATGGCACTTCTTGCACCAGGGCCCGGACCGTTCTAGTTACGCCTCTGAAGGAAATTGAAGAAATGCTGAGGTGACATAGTAACATAGTAAATTAGGTTGAATAAAGACACAAGTCCATCATGTTCAACCTTTGCCTCATGCCCCAGTGACTTGAGAATTGTATAGCTTTCCTGCTACCAAATAAGTTAGTCATTTATCAGACCTTCCTGATTTGCCTACTAATACACAGTATAACCCTGTATGTTCCCTTTTGAAAGAAATGTATCTAATCTTCTCTTAAAAGTATCAATTAGATCTGCCATAACCACCTCCTTGGGCAAAGAATTCCACAATTTAACAGACCTTACCGTAAAAAAAAAACCCTTCCTCTGCTGAAGTCTAAACCTCCTTTCCTCTAATCTCTAGTGGTGTCCCCTGGTCACCTGATCAGGCCTTGGAATGAATAGTTCACCAGAGAGATCCTTGTATTGACCTCTCATATACTTGTACAATGTGAAAAGATCTCCTTTTAGTCGTATTTTCTCTAAAGTGAATAAACCAAGTTTGCCTAGTCGTTCCTCAGTTGTAAATTAGTTGTACCATGGGGGCCAAATACAAATTCTCAATGGGGCTTTTAATCTCTTGAGTACTAGAGAGGTCTCCAGTGCAGTGCAAAGCAATGCACTGGAGAGCTTTTTAGCATTCAAGGGATTATATGTCCCATTTAAATCAATGGAAATGTGTTGAATTTGTATTTGATACCTGTGGTGCAATTGATGTTCTCCAGAAGTTCTTTTCTCAACTTGTGGTGGGCTGGAACACAACATGGACGTTTGTGTGGTGTGCGGCCTCCATATATTTTTGTGCTGGGCCTGAAAGCCCTTTATGAGAGTCAGTGAAGGACCAGCCAGACTGAATTGTGACTTGCTATTCAGTCTTTCTCGTAGCACCAGAGAGGGAGCACCGGAGGTCTCTTTTCCTTCCCTTCTGCTCCACTACTGCTCATAATGCAGCCCTGACTCCATCAACAGTTCTGTTTCCAGGGGCTCAGATCTGCTAATGGGTCATTATCCACTTTATAGTTGCCATTTAAATAGATTCCTTTATTGAGACTAAAAGCCATGCAGTGACAGATAAACTCTAGTGTAGGAAACGTTGACCATATTTCACCAATGGATTGCTAAGGCTGGAATGCTTACTGTAACAATGTCTGTACTCAGACCAATAAAATGAAGCCAAATAAAACAGGGGTGGATTATAGAAAAGGGAATGTGCACATCACAGGATAGTTATTTTCACATTTCCCCAGTAAGCCTGTGTAAATCTATCATCACTTCTTCCTAGCTTTGAGGAAAATAGAATATTGAAGTATATTTCCATCAGTTGTATGCAGTTTTTTGAATAAAATATCTCTGTACACAAATGGATTTCATATTGCGTCTCTTTTACACGTAAGGGCTACAAATCTTCTATTCTTCTTCTGACTTATTTTACTGTACTTTAGGGAAAGTGACTGCCTTTTATTAGCCTGCAGTTTAGGAAAATGGTGTTAAGCTAACAGACTGAGGAGCCAAGAATTCCCACATTTAATCTGCAAAATGCATAATGTCCCCTTGTGCCAGCTGCTTTTTTCAGACATTAAATACATTTCAAGATTTCAGTCTGTTAATATTAATGGGTTTATGGGAAAGAATATTTTTCTGTTTGGAGAAAGAATAATTTCTAAAAACAACCACTCACAATGTCCATTTCATGATGACAGATCTCTGTTGCGTATAAGGCCCTGTCACACATGTAATTGTAGCTTTACAGTTAGTAATGCTTTTCTAAACACGCCCATGTGAAACAAATTGCACCTGATGGTTCTATTCACACAGCCCATTTTCATCTCATGTAACCCACCCTAGCGTAGCATGCTGCAACTGGGATTTGCTCAAGAGTTGGACATATCCAGGTTGCAGCAGCTAAAACAAAATGCTTTAAGCTCTATTGAAATCAATGGACATTTGGGGAATTGTTATTTGTTCCCTAAGGTACAGCTTGTGCACCTCTTCAGATATTTGAATACAGCTAAAAGCACCTTGAACTGATTTGGCATCTCAGTGTGTGTTAAACAACAAATATAGATTAATTTCTACAAAGCTATTACAAACGGCTAATTTAACATATAGCCAGTTTTATGTTTAAAACTATAGTAATGTTTCACAAAAAAGAAGCTCCAAATCATCTTCATAGTATTTGGACAGTGGAGAGCATTATTTCAGTACTGTCAGAGTTGTAGTTCAAGAGTAATTCAATGACAAAGTATCCCCCTCCCGCCCCTTTTACTGATGTAACACTGTTCAGCCAGATCAGAAGGGAGGTACCCAGGTAGACTGCAGAGAGGGACAATCTTCAATTAAGATAAGGGAAAAACCTGAAAAACTTGTCACGGGGGGCAGGGCTTTCATTGTTCTCACAGGAAGAAGATTGTCCCCTTCTGTTATCTGTCTGGTCTTACAACCAGATTCCACATCTGAGAAGAGATGGCTTACACTAGGTAAAATGGGCGGGAGGGGGAAATTTTGCTTGTGAATATCTCTCAGACCATAAAGGTTTGAGAGATAAGACTTATAACGTTCTTCATGTTTTTTTAATGCCTACAAAATAAAATAAAGATAAAACGAAGTATTACTATCCCTTTAAAATGATACATTACTTGTATTTTATTTATATGCATTTGTTTAATTCAACATCAGACGGATTCATACTGAAACATAATGCAGGGTTGATCAGCAGAGGTGCACAACTCTCCCAGTGCTTATTCATTACACCTGATCCCACAGGAGAGACAAAGGGAACTATCAGGTGATAGTTTTTCTTTGAATTAAATAATAAACGAATGGGGGGAGGATACAACGCCCTCAAATTCCCACTGAATTAAATATGTGGCTGTAGGGCTCTCTCTCTATCAGCAAAAAAATAAATAAGAAAATAATTGCTATATGTGAATATACTTCCATAGAAAGACAGCCGCCTTTGTTCAGGCAACCCCATGGTAAATGTGAATCAATCCATGATTTAAATTAATGTATTTGAAATTCAGTTGCCCTAAGAAGAATATGAAATAAAAGGCCCAGTACTGTGATGAAAAGGCCGTAAAGCCATTAAACTCTTTGGTTTATATGACTTAACGTTTCGTATTCCCTCGCGCCCCTGCATCCACATATTCTGGTCTGGCCTTTTGGAGTGCAGCTGGAGTGAACTGGTCATGTGCGTGGTTTAACCCTTTGATTGTCAGAGGAGTATATAACATTTCGCTTTGCAATGCATTGGCTATCCATCTGGCACTCAAAGGTTTAAATATCCTTTGCTCACTCATATGCCACTGTGATGCCCATACCTGGGAACTCTCCGGATCTGCCCCAAAGACTCTGTTTAATTGCTGAGTTTTTGGGGACAGAGGATGCTTCTCCAACTTTGGTGGGTTTTCTGGGTATCTCTGCCTACTTCTCATACATTCTGCCTACTTCCCACATTGTTCCGCCCACTTCCCCTATCAATCCCGATTAAGCCCCACCCACCCGATTTTTGACATGATTTGCGTCATTTAGACATGCCCAGTTGCAGTCCATGAGCCCTCTCCAAGGGGCTCAACAGAAGAAAGTTCCAAGGTGTGGTGATAACTCATGTCGGAGCCATTTCTACAGGGACGTGCACAGACATTTTGGGGGGCAGGGGCTCAAATTGAAAAAAGGGCACTTCTCATAATTATTATTTATTTATTTTTGTTAAAAGGGCACGAGGACACTTTGGACAAAAAGGGCAGGTGCTCAAGCCCCCCTTGGTGTCTGTGTGCCCGTGCCTGCATTTCTACATGTAAGTATAATTGGTTGTGCTCTTTAGTATATGAGGAAACTAGGTAAAATGGTCCTATGAGGTGCCCTCTACTTTTCTGTATTCTGATTCAAATGGGGCTTTTAACCCCTGGAATGCTTCACAACATGTGGGAGGCCTCTCTAGAATTCAAGGGGTTAAAGGGATAGTAATGTTTCACAAAAACAGCGGCTCTAATTAATCTTCATAGTATTTGGGACATGGAGAGAGTTATTTCAATACTGTCAGAGTTGTAGTTCAAGAGTAATTGAATGATAAAGTATCCCCCTCATGCCCCTTTTACCTAGTGTAATCCACCTCTCCTCAGATGTGAATCTAGTCCACAGACCAAACAGCTCACAGCAAGGGACAATCTTCTTACTGTGAGCATAGGGGAAAAACCTGCCCCCCTTGACAGGTTTTTCCTTATGATCAATGAAGATTGTCCTTCTCTGTGATCCATCCGGACAGTCTTGCTGCTCTGAGGTGAGCAGTGTTACATCAGTAAAAGGGGTGGGAGGGGGATAATTTATCATTCAACTACTCCTGAACTACAACTCTGACAGTATTGAAATAACACTCTCCATGGCCCAAATACTATGAAGATTAATCATAGCTGCTTTTATTGTGAAACATTACTATCCCTTTTAAAAGCTGCATTAAATCAATGAAAATGAAAAATATACACTAGAGGTCAGTAGTGATATCACTGTAAGGCCTGAATACTCAGAGGACACACTGAAACCGCAGATGTTTCTCTATCAGCATATAGTTATCCAGAGTGGTACAAATCAACTGACCACAGAGGACAAATACATTCCCATTGATTTAAATGGGGGTTTCAACACCTTGAATGCATTGGAGACCTCTATAGAATTCAAATGTTAAAAGAGCCATTTCATCATGTACAATACTCCACATTTGGTGGACCTGCCCCCTTTTTACTGGGTTCTGGGATTTGGAAGCTACTTGCATTACCACCTTATTGAGTTTTCATCTCCTGCTTCCCCTCAGACTTTCCTACTTTCCGTCCTGCTGATTGAGTCCCCCCTCTCCCTCGGCTCCTCTCTCAGGCTTTGGGTTAATCTGATTACTACTGCCAGAGCCTGTGTACCTCAGCACTGGAAATCCACCACTCCTCCTTCTCCTCCTCTGAAGGATTGGAAATATCGGCTGAGGCACTTCTTAGATATGGAACGTCTATACCACAGCTCACCTGACACTCTCTCTGCCTTTGAAGAACTCTGTAACAATTGGATTACGATTATTGATTCATTATAGTTACCATTGGTACAGGAGCCCGCGGTGGTCTCCCCTTCCTTCCCTTCTTCCCACTTGTCACCTATGCTCCTTCTCTATCTTCTCATTCTCTTTGATTTATCGCCTTTAGACTATCTCCTTTTTCTGACACTATCTCAACTGCCATATCTCGCACTTCTTCCCCCTTTTCCCGCTCTGGTGTAATACGTTTATTCTTGTATTTCTCGAAGGCTATGTAATGTCAAATTGCGATGGAAGCTGTCGAGTTGTACTGTGCACCATTTTGACAACTTCACAAGTAAATTGCTACAACAAGTCATATTATGTATGCCTAATTCTTCCCTTCTCATATGACACCACTTTGTACCCTTCTTTTACAATTTCAATAAAAACTTTACAAAAAAACAAAGAAACAAACAAAGATCCATTTGATCAACAGGATTTTTTATTAATCCACTGTTGTTTAACTGTTTTACATCAGAATTGCACATCCTAAACTTCCTGCATACTGCACTTAGTGTTCTCAATGAAAACATTATCACGTTTGATAACAAATACTATAATACATACATGTATGTATTGACCCATGTCCTATATTGCTTGATGTTTTTTGGGTGTCTTTTATTATATTGCATGTGGATCCCAGACTTTTCTCCATTCTCCTACGTGCCACTCTTGTGTTAATACTGTTATCTGTTATGCTAATCATCCCTGAGGGTTCAGGACTTGTTGACAGAATCATCCAACAATGTAACTGCCCAAAGGGTTCCCTGTCACAGCTGATGGGATTATGGAAAAGTGAAATGTGGCATGTACTTTCATTCTTGTGTTAACATTATCTTAAAAGCACACTTTTCTGTACTGACTGTGACAATAGAGCTTTTCATTTTTTTTTAACGTATTGATTGCGAGGTCAGTCTGCCATGCCCGAGGGTTCACAATTTACTCTTGGGTCTTACAGTGACATTTTATCCCTTAAAGTAGTATAATTGCAACATACAGAATCCTTCTCTTGTTTCCCTGCAGTCTTTACATTTAGGAATTTGCCAAAACCAGGAAAAAATTAACCCCTTGAATGCTACAGAGTACTCCAGTGCATTGCAATGCATTACCTTATTAGCAACCAAGGGACTAAAGAATGTTAAAGGGATAGTAATTGTTTGTTTTAAGAAAGGCTAATATTGTAGATATTAAAAATAGAAATACCATAACGTACCTCCCGTCTCTCAAAGATTTATATTTTGTGAGATATAATCTTCTAATGTCCCCCCTCCCACACCTTTCATAGACGTCAGCGCTGTAGCTGACAGATGGAGATCCTGGTCATTTTACCAGCCGGCAGCTCTTCAGCAGAGCTGAAATAGCAGTATGTAGAAAGAAATACTTTATTGAAACAGTCTACAAAGTGTGGTTACAAACCAGGCACACTTTGTAGACCATTCCAATGAAGTATTTCTTTCTGCATATCTCTATTTCAGCTCTGCTGAAGAGCCACCGGCTGGTTAAATGACCGGAATCTCTCTCTGTCAGCTACAGAGCTGACGTCTCTGAAAGGGGCGGGAGTGGGGAACTTCAGAAAATTATATCTAGCGAAATATAAATCTTTGAGAGACAGGAGGTACGCTACGGTATGTCTATTTTTAATATCTATAATATTAGCCTTTCTTAAAATGAACATTTACTGTCCCTTTAATGCTAAAAAGCCAGTTTCTTTTTTTCCCTGCTGGAAATTTTCTAATATCTTTTTTTTTTTTTTTTTCGATTTCTTTCCAGTAGCTTGACCTTAGATTTATGATATTATAATATTTTAAATTTGGAGGAATTTTAGGTATTTAATTGTTCTCTTTGGAGAAAAGAAAATGTTATTCATTTTAGATAAAAATATGGTCAAGTAGAGTGGAAAAAAAAAATGTTATTGATTTTGTTTACTGCATGTAACATTCTGAGTCCTATAATGGTGGGCAATGTATTGGGGAGCAATGCTTTGTTCACTTACTCAGCACTCAGGGAGTTAAATGTGTGTAAATCTTCCCCTACCAGATGTAACTTGAGATACAGAATAGTCATACCTGAGGTTTTTTTTATATAAGTAGTTAACCATAATGTCCCCAGAATGTAGATTCTGAATGATATGCCCCTGCTTCCTCTAGACCAGATGTGCATTAATCTGTCCATGAGGAACCTTCAACATGCTGCAACATATAGTGTATAAGACTGGATTCTTATCACCCTGAGGTTTGGGCTTTTCACTCTGAGACCCTGAGATATGGGTCAATCCCTGGTTGCTTCTAGGTATGGTAATACTTCATGTACATACCTTCTAAGCTTCTCTCTTTCCTAACTTGGGGAAGAGATGCATTAAGATGTGATGACATCTGCAGTGTGACAGACTCTCCAATTCATGTTATTCTATGGAGCCTGCAAGCTAAGATTCTCAAGTTGAACAAATCTTAGTGCATTGGCTCTATAGAAGAACATAGGAATTGTAGAGTTAATAACACTGGAGTAGTTATCTCCTCTTTATCACACCTCGGTGCATAATCCCCAGGTATCCCTACTGTTAGGAGATGTGTAATGTGTATAGAAGTGTGTCACATTGCTCCACAGCAATAAAACCTCACAATGATTTTTTGTTTAAACTTTGGTATGTGTGTTTTTAAATTTGTTCGTGTAAGTGAAATACCTTGGTCTTGTTCTAAATCACTTATTCAGTTACATAAGGAACTGTCAGTAGATCATGATGTAAAAAATTCTTGGCTATGTCCCACCCACAAGTCGTGACCCCCAAGCGCCACAATACTATCTAAAACAAAAGTAGGTAAAAGGATGGTACCGTGTTAGCTGTAGATAGAAAGAGCAGGGAACTGGAAGAGTAAAAGTGATACCTTTATTGTCTAACTGAGTAGCAATAGAATGGAAGCTTTCAAGACAACTTAGGTCTCTTTTTCAGGCATATGAAGAAGAGACCTAAAATGTCTTGAAAGAGTCCATCCTAAAGCTACTCTGCCAATAAAGGTATAATTTTTACTCTACCGGTCCCCTGCTAAACAAGTGGCTCTCTTTGGCCATTTGTTGGGAGTTGTGCATGTACTGTTTTTACTTTAGATGGAAGGCTGTGGCTTTCGCACTGCGCACGTCTCGCTTCCTGGCCAACATACTGCAAATTAGGCTGTTTAGACTTCGCTTTTATCCATGGACACACATGAAAGTTGCCTATTGTGCGGCTGCTTTGATTTCAGAGCAGCCCTGAAATATATGTTTCCTATATGTTCCTGGTTAAATGTGAGGTCTGGTCCCCATACTGTTCGGTATTGTGTAAAATACAAGCGGAAGTGGTGAGTGCATGTAATAATTGTTCCCCCAACTTGCTTTAAAAACAACACATGCTATAGTATGTCTTAACCCTTTGAGTGCCAGAGGGGTACACAGTGCATTGCTTTGCAATGCGTTGAGTACCCCTTCGACATTGAAAGGGCTAAATTCTGTCAAGGTATAGAAGAGTTTTTGCATATGTCTATGAATGTGTAACATCACGGAGCTGGGAATGAGTAATGATGTTATTACTGAGAATTTGTTCATAATGAAAATAAATACAGAATATAGCCTCACCATTATACTTTGGGAATATGTACCTTAAACTCTGATTTTTATTTAGGTGAAGAAAACACACAAAATATATTGTATCCAGGTCACAGTGTGGATCTTCAGAGCAGTAATCAGGGCATCCAAGATGATCCATATAGAATGGGCTACTCCAAAGGTGTGTCCGTCTCGTTACCTTCCTCTCCACTGCTGCCGCGCCAGACATACTCCATGCAACAACGGGGCCACAAGAAATCTCCAGGTATTCACTATATCTCCTACATGAAGGGTTTCTAAGTGTAACTTCTTAATAAAGAGTACTGAACATAAAAACATAGAACTTGTTAGTAGAGGAGTCGATTAGTAATTTAATCTGTCCTTTATCTTATCTATTCATTGCTAGAAAAGTATCCAACCCAAGCAGAAAAAGAGTGTTAACCCACAAAGGCTTGTGGCATATACCTTAGCTGGGAACTCTACGAATTTGCACCGGAGACTCCGGTTTTGACACTTCATTACCTGGTCTCCAGGGCAGAGGCTGAGTCTCCGGATGTGGGGACTTTCTACTGAAACTCTGCCACTTCTGCTCTTTCCCACTGTGTTCCTCCTACTCCCCACCCACTTTTCTTCACTAACAGAAAGAGAAAGAAGGGGCGCAAACCCATCTAAGAGCAAGTCTGTATGTAGGAAATGGGGTATATCAATACTTCCCCCCTCTTTAATATCTGCTTACCAGATTCCACCAGATGTTGAACTTATAGATATCACTCTTAAGGATATCACTGAATTTTCAATCAGCTTATTGATACTAGAATTCTTCCAAGGCGACGAAGTATTTGTGAGTAATAACGAAACGCGTTGGGCGTTATATCATTGTACATCTGTTTTATCCCGTTGAGTGATTTGTATTGTTTTCATGGAATAAATTTATTGGAGTAAACCGGTCTACTTGGAGCCTTGGAAGATTTCTAGTATCAATAAGCTGATTGAAAATTCAGTGATATCCTTAAGAGTGATATCTAGAAGTTCAACATCTGGTGGAATCTGGTAAGCAGATATTAAAGAGGGGGAAGTATTTATATACCCCATTTCCTACATACAGACTTGCTCTTAGATGGGTTTGCGCCCCTTCTTTCTCTTTCTGTTATTTTAGTTCTACGCGACTCTACCCACCACCGGGGTTAAAGGGAGCTGCACCCAGAACAGACGGATTGATTGAGAAAGGAAAAACTGCTTACATTTTATAAAAAAGAAGAGAAGAATATATGATATAATTTTTTCCTATAGAACTGGTTTTACTATATATTGGACAATATTATTCAGGACCTATAGATTAATTGGCACCTTGACCTCAATATATATTCTTCACTTCTCTTCACTGCCCAGCCTATTTTTACAACTTTTTCATGCCCGTTAAGCCCTGCCCACCTCTTGGTTAAGCTTTGATGTGTGGTCTCCTGTTTTGATGCAAATTGCATCATTTTTCTCCCCCCAGTGGCACCACAGGACTCTCCTCTGGGGAGACCGCACATCAAAGTTCCCAAGTATGGGCATATACCCTATGTTTATTAAAGGGACAGTAATGTCCCACAAAAAATACTTTCCATATTTTAGTCCTGAAAAAGTTGAGCACAGCACAAAAATGTATCTCTCAAACCGCTATGGTTTGAGAGATACAGGCATTTAAAGTTCGTGATTTCCTGCTGTCAGCTGTAAAGCTGTCAGCAGGAGATCCGCGTCGGCCGACACAGAGACTCTGCAGCAGAGCCGTAATCGAGTTATTTACAATGAATTACTTCATTGGAATGGTCTAAAAAGTGTGCTTGCAAACCAAGCCGACAGCAGGAAATCACGAACTTTAAATGTCTGTTTTTTGTGCTGTGCTCAACTTTTTAAGGACTGAAGAATGAAAAATATTTTTTGTGGGACATTACTATCCCTTTAACTCTTTCCGTTCCAGAGGGTATCCAACACGTTTCAAAGCAATGCTTTGATACCCCTTTGGCACTCAGAAGGGTAATGCAGAAGGACAAATAGGCCGTATGTGTAAAGACAAGAGTGGAACAAACCAAATGCACCATAAGGGACAAATAGAAATTATCCTTGTTTTAATTGTGACTTATCACTTGGATGCCAGTGTTGTCTCTAGGATATTGTGAAACAATTGGGCTGTATGTTCAGAAGAAAAAGTGGAGGAGTTCTGGGGCAAACCATTTGCACTATAGGGGAAAACTAAAAATTCCCATTGATTTAAATTTGGATTTTAAAGGGATAGTAATGTTTCACAATAAAAGCAGCTCCAATTAATCATCATAGTATTTGGGCCACGGAGAGTGTTATTTCAATACTGTCTGAGTTGTAGTTCAAGAGTAATTGAATGCTAAAATATCCCCCGCCCCTTATACCGATGTAATACTGCTCACCTCGGAGCAGCAAGAATGTCCGGATGTATCTCAGAGAGGGACAAACTACAGTGAGTATAAAGAAAAATCTGTCAAGGGGGGCAGGGTTTTCCTTATGATCACAGTAAGAAGATTGTCCCTTGCTGTGAGCTGTCTGGTCCCAGGACAAGATTCCACATCTGAGGGGAGGTGGCTTACACTAGGTAAAAGGGGAGGAAGGGGGGTATGTTCTCATTCAATTTCTCTTGAACTACAACTCTGACAGTATTGAAACAATAACACTCTCCATGACCCAAATACTGAAGAATTAATAGATGCTGCTGTTTTTGTGAAATATTACTATCCCTTTAACGCCTTGAAGTATTTATTACAGGTGCAAGAAAGATCACAATGGGGGAGATTCACTAACCAGTGATAAAGAGGTGATAAAGCGGATATGACTTCTCCAGTGATATCACTTCTCCAGTTCTTATGTTATTCCATGGAGCCAATGCTCAACTTTGGAGATCTTCGTGTATAGGCGTTATAGAATAACATAGGAAGTGGAGAAGTGATATGACTGAAGAAACTAGCTCCACTTTATCACCTCTTTATTGCCGCTTAGTGAATCTCTCCCAATATCTGTAACCCTTACTAGACCTTCAGTCCAAACAAGAGTCTACCACGTCACCTCTCGGAGCCAGCATCATGTGCTCCAGTTGGTACCCAGCTGATACTTCTCTCGATGTGCTGTCTCTTTACTCTTTTGGTCCTCTCAGTTCTTTGTAAGATGAAAGTTAACCCTTTGAGTACCAAAGGGGTATGCAACTCCTTTTCCATCAAACTGGAGTATTGCCGCACTTTTCAGAGGGCCTGGGGCTGACTCTTGGAAGGAAGTGTATGGAATGCCGATCTGCCAGCTCTGGTCACATTCTGATGCATGTATCAGGGTGCAAGGTCCTGGTGGACACCATTGGAGATCTCACAGGGCACATAAGGGACAGTGATTGACAGATAAGAGGGTGTTTCCCAACACTTATTGTGGACTAATGCGGGCCACTTCCTCAGGCATTTGGTGGGACTAGAATAACTATCAGTTTGAAATAGCAGGTGATTGGTGTCCCAATATCTCTTAACATTTTACAGTTGGGGTTGAAGTAGCGACTGAACAATTTTCTGTCTGCATTTGACTAACATTCTTTCACTTTCATTCATTTGCATTTGTTTGGCAGTTACCTAGGTGGTGGTCTGTATGCTGAAAGGGCACATCTACTTGATATAGTGTCTGTTAGTCTTGAAAGCACAGTGATTAAAGGAGCAGTAAACTTTTTTTGATGAAAAAAATATATATTGTAGGGCGTTTCCTGTTGAGTAAAATAAGGGTACTCCCACTGCAGATTTCCAGAGTTATTACTGTTTAAACCTGTGTTTTTACATTAGCAGTGCCCTCTAGTAGTCAAATTCCAATTCGTTATTCCGTTACATTCTAATGGAGAAGAAAGTCAGTGACTTACTGTTCTCCATAGAATGTGATAGAAACGTCCAGGTCACTTCCTGTCAGTTACAACAATCAGGAAGTGAACACAGTAAATTCACTTCCTGGAGTGACCTTGTTTTACTCAGCAGGAAAAGCTCTATAACATAAAAAAAAGTTTACTGCTCCTTTAACCATGTGTGAAACCTAGAACATAAACCCTTTGAGTGCCAGAGGGATACGCAACGCATTAATATTCTATCCTAAATGTGTTGGAGACCGCTCTAGTATCTGTGAGGTTAATTTGTATAAATTGTTGCAGTGGCTTTGCTCAAGAATGTATCTATTTTTGTATTTATACAAATGCCGTATTGATTTCTATTCCAAGTGCCACTTCTCATCAGCTGTAATGACACCATAATTCATGCCAAGTCTGCCCTGACAAATTAACCCCTACCTCTCACCTGCCCCAGATTTCCAGATTTTTTTGCACTCCATTTTGTCTTAGTTTTTAGACTTCAGTTTTAAACCTTTGAGTGCCAAAGCGGTATCCAATGCATTGCAATGGGTTGGATACCTCTGGCACTCAACTGATTAATCCTTTATCATATAACTGAGGTGCGCAATTAGGGTTGCCACCCAGCCGGTATTTTACCGGCAGGCCGGTAAAAAATTGGCTTCTGTCCAATGTTAAGTCTATGGAGGGAATGCCATGGCCGGTATTTTTTTGAAGAAAAGGTGGCAACCCTACGTGCAATATGCGGCCTGCCAGCTGTTGTTCGAGTACATCTCCCGTCATCTACAACTGACTCTTGTCTACCTGAGGATGATGACATTTGTAGTCCATTATCAACTGGAAGGCTACAGGTTACTGGTCACTGCAATGTACTGACAGGCTAATCTAGCAGGGCAGGGACAATTTGAGGGTATCTTGAGCATCCAAAGGCTCTTACCACAGAGTCAAATCAGTGTAGCAATGGTGCGTGATTGATGTTGCCCATGTAGAAAGGAATGCATTCAACAGATGGATGCACCAAGATCCAGTATGCTGGTCTGCACTGAGGACTAAAGTGCACTTGACAGATCTTTCACACAATCTATAGGCTCATTGGAACCTCCAGTGAATCACAACTGAAATGAGCGGTAGCCAGTCATGTTTAACAGATGTTCATGTTGGCCAGCTTCAGCACTACCTTGAGTCTGTAAATGAAATTACCATTCAGATTTAAACAAACCCCAGGTATTTAGATACCACCTTTTTTCAGGGAACTAATTTTTGTAATCCTAATGAAGTAAACTGCACAATGACGTACAAATATAACTTTATCAGATGCAGATACTTCACGTTATTTTTGTATAGACGGACAAAGCAGTTGGTATCATTCTTGAATACATTGGAAGCTGGTGTTTGTTCTGATTTGCACACGCATAGCTTTTTAATTCACAGCATACTCATTTGTACTTGTGGGGCAGGGAGGGGGTTCATGTTCTCAGAAGCAAGCAATATAATTTAAACTGAACTGTCATCAATGTAACATGTCTAATCTGTATTAGGAAGTTTTATTGAAATATGGTAGAAAACAAATTAAGCCTTTGAGTGCCAAAGGGGTACGCAACTCATTCATTGCATTCCCCTCTGGCATTCAAAGGGTTCATCGTTTTTTGGACCAGGGGTGTAAGCATCATACTGGGAAGTAATGAACGCCCCTTTTGATCCTTAAGGTGCAGAGCAAATGGCATATTGATAAATATGAAGTAAAGAACTGTAAATATTTTATTTTTACTTTTATTATTGTAGTGTGGTCTTATGCATGTAAAAATCAAAGTGAATCTGGTTCAATGTCGGGGGTGTAGATGGAAAACCGCTGCCATTCTGTAATATATATAAAACAATGTTATCCTCCGTCTTAGGAGGAGGCACAGGGCCCCTGCCTTCTTTAACCAACCAAGTAAAACAAAAGTCAGATCTGGGGCACCAGGACCCCTCCTGATGCCCCCCTACTACCGATTCGGCTGGGAGATCAGTAGAGGCTTCAGTCCTACCTGGAGCCGGGTAGGAGTGGGTGGGATCTGGAAGCCCTTTCATGTTAATAAGGGAAAGCCTCCTTCACTGACGTGAGAGAGTTTCCGTGATCCCGCCCACTCCTACTCAGATCCAGGTAGAATGGAAGCAGGGGAGCTCTCTTGCTCACTTGAGTCACCTTTATTGATCTCGCAGCCGAATTGGCGGTCCTGATGCCCCACCACAAGGTCTGACTTTTAATACAATAAAAAAAACAAAAACAAACCAGGTTTGCTGCATAGGCAAAGCCATGCTACACGCCTGCTTTTATATGTGTGTGTGTGTGTGTGTGTGTGTATGTGTGTATGTGTATATATATATATATATATATATATATATATATATATATATATAAAATATGTATATATAATACATATATGCTGACTTTCCTTAAGTTTACATATTTATCACTTACACTAACTCCTCCTAAGATCCCTGCACCTTAATCTGAGTTACTTTTGGTGCGATGCAAAAAACGTTCGCATTGGATAACGGCATTTTTTGTGCGCAGATAGATTTTGCACATGTTCTAATCCAGGAAGCTGAATATCGAAAACTTCTCGAATTGCGCATAAAAAAATCCTTTTTATGACAACACTACACAGATGTATAAATTCATTAGCAATAGCACTTCTGCATCCTGGCCACGCCCACAAAAAATAAATATGCGCAGCTGTTCACTAATCCTGAATTTTCATGCACAATTCAACAAAACTATGCACAAACCTATTCCCTAGTGGTTTTCACACAAGAAATAGCGATTGCGCACGTTTCCTGCATCGCGCCATATGTCACTATGGATTGGTTCTCTAAAATTAATCTTTAAATAGTACAAGATAGCTTGACAATGGGACAGACATGAATATTTATGACGAGCTCCTGGATGCCAAACCCCTCCCACTGAAGTATTCTTGGTGCGCCTTATATGGGAGTAGTTTGCAGTTCAGGAGTCAAACATAATAGAAACATGTCTGCCTCCATGGACAAAATACTCAGTTCAAATTAAACATTAATTTTGGAGAACCAATCCACACAGAACTGATTCATAGTGACATGAGGATTTTCTTCTGGGATTGTTTTGTGGGGGTTTATTGTAATGGTATTCTTTTGCATTGGCGACAAGTAAATGGCAAACATCAAATTGGCGTGTTTAAAATGTCGCCTTTGCAAAAGGATTTCCCCTCCGGATCAGTGTTGGTTAGGTTAGGCTAGTTTTGTTTAGGGTACAGTTAGGGTTAGTTTAGGTTACTTTTGGTAACCTTAGGATCCGATACTTAGGTTCGGTTCAGGTACTTAGGCTAGGGTACTTGGGATATGTTAGACCGGGCAGGGTAAAACGACATTTTAAACGGTGACATTTAAAATGCCCTATTTTGAAGGCCACAACATTTTAACCCTTTGAGTGCCAGAGGGGTAGGCATCTTATTGCTAAGCACTCTGTCACTCAAAGGGTTAAATATGACGCATTGTCATAACACTGTGACATTTTCGTACTGAAGCCATTATAATGAGGTGTTAATGTTCTTGTAAGCTACTCTCTCTCTTCCAGTTTCAGTGGTGTAAGCTCTCTATTTCCATCTGTAAAATAAGTTTTAAACCTAAAGGAGCCATAAATATGTTTATGAAAACCTATATGTTAAAGGGTTTTTCATGCTGAGTAAAACAAAATTATTAGTTTAAAGTTTCTGGTAACCATTACCGTAATATATCACATGTCCTCTAGTAGTCATTGAACCACACATAGACCAAGGCTGATACACAAAGAAAAGCAGAAGAATTCTGGAGTAAGCCTGCTGCACCATAGGGGACAAATAACATTTCCTAAACTTTCAGTTGATTTAAAAGTGGGTGTGACTTATCGGGATGGAGGAGAAAGGGGTGGGAAGTGGGCAGAACAAGGTGGGAAGGAGAAGTGGGCGGAACAGGGTGGGAAGGAGGGAAAGTGGGCAGAACAGGGTGGGAAGGAGGAGAAGTGGGTGGAACAGGGTGGGAAGGAGGGAAAGTGGGCAGGAAGTGGGTGGAACAGGGTGGGAAGGAGGGAAAGTGGGCAGAACAGGGTGGGAAGGAGGAGAAGTGGGCGGAAAAGGGTGGGAAGGAGGGAAAGTGGGCGGAAAAGGGTGGGAAGGAGGAAAAGTGGGCAGAACAGGGTGGGAAGGAGGGAAAGTGGGCGGAAAAGGGTGGGAAGGAGGAAAAATGGGCAGAACAGGGTGGGTAGGAGGAGAAGTGGGCGGAAAAGGGTGGGAAGGAGGAAAAGTGGGCAGAACAGGGTGGGAAGGAGGAGAAGTGGGCGGAAAAGGGTAGGCGGAACAGGTTTCCCAGGAAACTCACCACAAAAGGATAATCAGCCTGTATCCCAAAGACCTGGTAATTAACAAAAAAAAAACAGTCTTAGGGGCAGACATTTCCTCCATTTCTTAGCACATCCGCTTCATTCTCTGCCACCCTAATCCTGAACTATTGTCACCATTGCCAAAATTTGTTCCCTGGAACTCCTTGTATCAAACTCAGTTTGAGAACCAATCAAAGAAAATGCTGGATGACGAACATTATTTTGGTGCATGTGAGTAGTATTTTGACAGCTGCTGCCTTGCCCTCCACTGATCTAATTCCTCTTCCCTGTCCTCTTATACTGTTAGATTGTGTAACTTTATGAATGGTGCTGATCAGTGAGCCAGGCTAAGAGACAATGGTTTGTACTTTTTTTTTTTTTTTTTCCCCTATCTCGTTTATCGGTTTCTATGTGGACTTTAACCTACACTTGACGTACTGTGGAGGAAGGGCTGTGAAATATTATGAATCATTGTTTATTTTGGAAGCAGAACAAGGTTTTCCTTAACTCTTTGACTGCCAGAGTGACATTCATTGCTTGCTTTGGCCATTTCTCTCTATTATTCGAAAGAGATAATATGTCTCAAACAATTGGGTAAACCTTGTCAGATTGAGATATTGTTTAACCCTTCAAAGATCACAGGGCTGCGCAATGCAATACATTGCTCATCTTAACCCTTTGAGTGCCAGAGGGGTACGCAATGCATTGGGAAAACATGGGAAAAAAATACTGTAATTTTTTTTTTATATATTGTGTATATTTGATCGCATTATTTTTAAGTGACAGTTCCACTTTAATGGAAATGTGACCGTTACCATTGATTTAATCACAAGTAACCCATTTAGAGTGATGGATTCAGGGATTCGGATTGCTTACTAGTGTGTTAGCCTGTTGTGGAGGCAAACTAAGGTCACTGATGCACCATAAAAGGAATACAGAAGACAAAAACTTTATATTGTAGGCACAAGAGTGTCCTAACAGAGACACATTCATTTCCCAGGAGCTGTGCTGGTACAGAAATGACCCCTATTACATCCTTCACCCTGACCTACAGGACAACTAAGGTCACTCTATATTCAACACACACACACACACAACCTATTTTTATATAGTGTTTTTCTCCGTTAGCACAGAACATCAGAATTAACCTTCTGAGTGCCAGAGGGGCATTGAGTACCCCTCTGACACTCAAAGGGTTAAAGTGGAACTATCACCTTAAAGGGATAGTAATACTTCGTTTTAACTTTATTTTATTTTGTAGGCATTAAAAAAACATGAAGAATGATATAAGTCTTATCTCTCAAACCTTTATGGTTTATGAGATATTCACAAGCAAAGTTTCCCACTCCCGCCCCTTTTACCTACTGTAAACAATCTCTTCTCAGATGTGGAATGCAGTCCATAGACTGGACAGATAACAGAAGGGGACACTCTTATTCCTATGAAAACAATGAAATCCCTGCCCCCCTTGACAAGCTTTTCAGGTTTTTCCCTTATCTTAATTGAAGATTGTCCCTCTCTGCAGTCTACCTGGGCAGCTCCCTTCTGACCTGGCTGAGAAGTGTTACATCAGTAAAAGGGGCTGGAGGGGGACACTTTGCTTGTGAATATCTCTTAAACCATAAAGGTTTGGGAGATAAGACTTATATCATTCTTCGTGTTTTTTTTATGCCTACAAAATAAAATAAAGTTAAAACGAAGTATTACTATCCCTTTGATGCAAGTTTGCATATTTTAAAACTACAGTAAAAACTACCTATGTGTCATGTTAACCAAAAAGGCAGCAAATGTACAGTTCAGGAGATATTCACACTTCTTTCATATGCTAAGTTATGCTAATTGCGGCAATGTGTGGCATCAATAATGTATTTATATGCTAATTAAGCTAATCAATGATGTTTCCCATGCTAATTATGCCATTTAAGTGTGCAGTACCAGGAAATATTCACTTTCACTTTGCCCAGAAATAAAAGTGTGAATTTCTCCTAAACTATACATCTGCTGGATTTTTGGTTAACATGACAAATAGGCAGCTATTAATGCAGTTTTCAAATATGCAAACTTGAATTAAGGTGAAAGCTCCACTTTAACCAAACTGGGACAGCTAACAAATATTTGTCACTTTTGCCTAACTTGGTGCAGTCAGCTGCAAATTTGATCCGACAGCGCCTTCAGCGCTGTGGGATCCCAATGGAATCAGACTAAAACCGGGGGTATTTGTGTTTTCAGTGTACTTTTACTCAGTCGGATGTTTTTATAGAGAGCAAGGGAAGCTGGGAGAAAAAGTAGTCACATATTATCTATAAATGCAGTAAAGTCGGATTAAAAACTCCTGAAGAAAGCAGTCGCCCATAAGACGCAGTCATGACAAGGAAGAATGTGGAAGTTTACAACTTTGAGGGGATTTGGAGTATTACGTACTTATCACAAAGATAAACATGTGGAAACAGACCAAAGCCATTGTTTACCCTAGAAAAAGGACTTTACTCATTCTTAAGGGGGTAAACTCCTTTTATTAGAGATGCCTTTGATGCGTTGCTTTGCAGTGTGTCTTTAGAATGCAGTGGGTTAAATGGCACCACTGCAGGATAGTTACCGTTTTAGATCTGCAGATTAATCAGGGGCTGAATTATGAGCCCTGGAGGACCAACATGGGAGCAGGACAGGGGTCTGAAAACATCCCTCCATGCTCTTTGACTGGTCCTGCTAGAAGAGACTGAACTACAATATTGAAGTCTCTTTGTTCAGTCTCTTATCCTGCGCTATGGTGTCCCCAAAAAACTGTGTTTGGCTTTAAATGCTTCCACTGTTCTTTGACCATAGGGCCCTTAGCCCAGTGACAAGCAACCAGATTCACCCCAAGGACCTCATATGTGTTGATACCTCTCTAGCACCCAGGAAGTTAACCATTTAAGAACCTGAGTGGTATGCAGCTTTGTTTTTCAGTGTGTTGCATACCACTCTGGCCCTTAACCCTATGAATGCCAATTTGTTGCACTCCCTACTGGCACTCAAAAGTGTTAAATGGTCTAACATGGAACAATAAAAGTCCATGGGGGGAGCGCAAGATGGATAACTTGTCCCCCTCCATCCCGATAAACATAGGATGTGGGTGGGCTGGCCTGGGGAGTATTATGGCTTTGGTTTCCCTACCAAACTTCCCCATGAAAAATGTCTGTGGGTGCCTATGGTTGAAACCGTGTCCGTGTAAAGGGAGTTTTGCTCGGAGAAAATTAAAACAGATGTGCTATTCGGGATGGAGATAAGATTCTAGAGATGTGGGAGAGGAAAATGATCTCCTCTGAGGGCCACAGGGGATGCGTATGAGGGCCACGTGTCCCCAAGGATGCCTACCTCTTGCTACTGCTTTAGACACAAAAGGAAGTAAGGATTGTAAAGGAAAATTGTTTCCCACATTCAGTCGAAATTCAAAATATGCAACATCCGATTTCATTTTCTATATGTTATGGAAGCATATACATCTGTATCTGTGATTGGTACAGTGTGCTCTTCAGTGTACCATAATAGCAACTTGGTTTTTTAACAGTGATGTTCCTTTGACCCTTTGGGGTAAATGATTGAAACACAGAATCAAATATCCTTTCTGGTGACATTCAGTTTATCTCCATTTAGCACACAGGGGCTGCTGGAGGTGTCATTGGTGTTATTATTTGTTGAACTGTTGGCAAGAGTGCCACCTGGTGCCCAGACAGCCATTCTGTTTCATGCTATCGGACAGCTGAGCATAGGGTCACCACCTTTTCACACAGACTAAAAGTGATGTGCATGAAGTAAATACATATTTATAGATCTAAAGCAGTCTGGGAATCTCAGGAACTACAGGCAACTTCAGATATAATGCAAAAAACTAGTGTGTGTGTGTATAAATGTACTTATCTTGTGTAGCCATGTTAGTCCAGCAAATATTTTTCATATACATGCATATACATCCAAACTTTGTGGGTTGCATGTACGGCCTCCACAGACCTTTAGTGGTGGACCTGGAAACCCTGCACAAGGTTCTACAGAGGCTGCACGTGGCCCAATGAGATTGAAAGAGAAAGTCTACAGCTCATTGTGTTCTCACAGGACCAATGAGAGAGCACCAGGCTCTGTTTTGCTCCCCAGCTGGTTTTCTAAGACTCAGTGGGGCAGATATGACAGTAGGCAATTTTCCAATGCCTATTGCCCTTTAAACTACATTTTTTCCTGTAAGTTATACTTCTAATTGAAGCGGGTAAATGTCATTGGTTTTAGCTGCCCAGCCCTGTGATGATCTCTTTGAAGTATAAATCAGACTTTGAACAACCTGTAGTATTTGTTGCGCATGCCTGTGCCAGGGTGACAGCTGCCCACAGTGTTTATCCTCCTCCCAGCTCTCCTCTGTGTTAGGACGCTGTGTGTGTGTGTTTGTCAGTAGTTTTTTTCTGATTTGCTCAGCTGGAGGCACAATCACTCTCGTCCTGCTGTGTCAGCTCCAAGGCAATGAATCTTCACTCAGCCAACGGATCCCTTCACCATCAGTGTTTGAAGGGCTGCAGTAAAACTCATAGAAACGCTCTTGGTTGTGAAGTGGATAACCAGAGGTAAGAGTAATCATAATTTGTCTTTGAAGGACTGTGGAGCCTTAAAAAGCTGTTTATTTTTTAAGCAATGACCTTTATCTTTATGATTCTCTAGTGCTGGTAACAGAGTCCTTGGTCTAAAAATGATATTGATTTTTCAACACCAGTGGTTCTCAGACATTTTGTAGTGGTGGGGCTCTTATGTTTCAGATTAAATCTATGCGTTATCATAAAAGTCAAACACTTTAGTTCCTTGGATGACATAGAGGCCTTCAATGCACAAATTAACATTGTATCAATAATAAATGTATTAGTATGTAAATTGATACCAGAAACGTATGGCTAATTATTAGGCTTAACTATATTGTCTGTCAGCCAAGCCTTGTTCCAGTGTTCCTAGTAGTCACGGAGCCACACACACTATCTGACACTCAGACCTTGTTCCAGTGTTCCTGGCAGTCACAGAACCACACATACTATCTGACACTTAGGCTTTGTTCCACCGTCCACTGGAAGTCACAGAATCACACACACACACACACTGTCTTGCACCTCAGATTTGTTCCAGTGGTAGTCACAGAACCACACATGCGCTGTCACACACCTCTGACTTTTTCCACTGCCTACTTGTAGTCACAGAACCACACATACACATTCTGCACCCCACATTTGTTCCACTGTGTACCATTGCTCTGAGGAAACATGCACTTATTTAGGGATTCCCAGGGTTCTGTTGAACCAAGTCTGAGAACCAGTGTTTACACAGTTTCCTTTTAATCATTTGACAGATGCACAGTCATGTTAGTTTATACTTCTCTTATTTTAAGTCTCACACAGACAATCTAAAGGACACTAGATAGGCACATACCTGGGAACTCTCCGGATTTGCCCCGGAGACTCCGGTTCTGACAGAGCTTTACCGGGTCTGCGGGGCAGAGGCAGATTCCTCCGGATGTGGAGAGTTTCTATTGAAACTCTGCCACATCTGCTTTTTCTCCAGTTGTGCCTCCGTCCCCAGCCTTCTGTGTGACACATTTAAATCCCCCCAACACTCGCGTTAAGCCCCGCCCCTTTTTGACGCGATTAGCGTCATTTTTGTTACCCCCTGCTCAACAGAGGACTACCCTCCGGGTAGCCCTCAACTGAAAGTTCCCAGGTATGGATAGGCAGTGTAGAAGTGCATACCTCCCAAGTGTCCCTCTTTAGGAGGGACAGTCCCTCTTTTAGACCCAAATCCCTCTGTCCTTCTTTTCCACTCTGGTGTCCTGTGTTTAGGAGATCAGACTGTATGGTGTGTATAGAGGTGTATTACATTGATCCACTGCAATAAAACTCACATTATTGTTTGTTTAAACATCAGTATATGTGTTTAAAAATTAGTCTTTGTAAATAAAATGATTTGGTCTTGTTATAAGTCAATTATTAGTTTACACAAGAAGGTTTCAATAGGTCATGAAATAGCCTAAAAATTCTTGGTAGTGCTCCTCCCACTAGCCAAGCCCCCAGTAACACCCCCTAAAACACAAGTGTCCCTCTTTGGCAATTTGTAATGTTGGGAGGTATGGAAGTGTGATTATACTTTAGTAATTTATAGCTGTCATATTACTGAAGAATATATTTACTAAGTATCACACAAACTGTACTGGAGCATCTGAAATAGTCCATATGTCATAAGGAAGTAATATCCAGCACGGACATAACCCCTTTTATGTGTTGGAGATGTATCTAGATTCCATGGGGTTAACTGTAGTCTTATATTTAATAAATGTCACAAATGAGCATGTCCTGTGCACACACAGTTGCAATGCGTTTTTTGACATTCGGCATCTTAGCAGAAGCATTATATTTATATGTGTACTAGTGAATGTGTCACAGCGTTGCCTGTGGGATTCTGCACTCCGTTTTCATTTTAGAGAGGGCGCTGCAACTCTCTGGTGGTGAATCTCTCTGCAGGGGTTTGGACAGGGGAGGCTAGAGAGGCTTTGCCCATCTGACCAAACCTGTCAAAATCACCGCCCTGTGGCGATTCGCTGGTGTGCAGCAAACTGCGATCCCTGCCCTGCTGCCTCGAGTAGGGGAGGACAGTAAACCAGAAACACATATATATATATATATATATATATATATATATATATATATATATATATATATATATATATATATAATATATAATGTGTGTGTACAATATATATTGTATATATGAAATCAGATCAGAGGGTCTGTGACGTGGGTCTAAGTCCTGGGGGCACCATCTTGTAGGAACATTTCCCTGCGTCAGTCTGGTACAGATGGAGCTCTGCGAGAGACAATCTTAAATTAGGCAGAAGGAAAATGTTGCCCTTATACTTACTGAATGAAGATTGTCCCTCGCTACATCCACATGGTCCCACGACCAGATTCTAGATCAAAGGGGAGGCAGCCAGATTGGGGGGGGGGGGTCCTTTCAGCCTGAATACATTTTAAACTACAACACAGTAAGTAATTAAATATAGCGCTACATGTTTAAAAAAAAAAAAAACATAAAGAAGACTCTTTGAGGCAAAACTCGAGCAATTCTAGGGCAAACTTCACCTTAGGGGACAAATATAAATTGCAATTGGTTTGTATGGGATGTTTAAACCTTTAAAAGTGGGTTAAAGCCCAATTTAAATCAGTAGAAATTTAGGGAATTTGTATTGGTTCCATATGGTGTTGATTTGCTCCATTTCTTTTTAGTCCGTTAGTCTTTGTATTGGTCGCTATCAGGGCAGTGTTTGTGTATTTCCTTATCTGTCTCCTGTATGTGCATTGTGCTTTATACTATCCTCTGCCTCTTCCTGTTTGGAAGAGAGGAGGGGATTTGAATACATCTGATAGTGTTGTCTTTGATTGGTGTCACAGACACAAGAAAACATTCTTATTTATAAATGTCTCTTCAGTTTTTTCAAAAGGAAAAACAATTCTAATACACCTGATGGTTATTTTGTAACCACTCTGTTAATACATACATAGAGATGTTACACTCTTTATAAGTAGTATAAGTGCACATATCTAGGGTTAATATACTGCATTCTCTTTGAAGTTGTGTGTGCCTAATGATGGCCTAGATTCTATTACCGGTGATACATGGTATCACTGGTTTTATTTCACAGATTCCTGTTGAAGTCTATTTGTAGGTAAAAGCAGTGATCTAGTTTTCGCCTGCAATGGAATCTAGGCTGATGTTGGTATAATCTAGAGAAAAGCTGTCTGTCTGGATGCATAACCTTGTTTTACTTAAAATCATACATTTTGTTCTATGCATAAAAATTATAGAGGCATAAGCAGATACAAAAATTAAGTTAAAGGGATACTAATATTTCACAATAAAAGCAGCTCAAATTAATCTTCATAGTATTTGAGTCATGGAGAGTGTTATTTCAATACTGTCAGATTTGTAGTTCAAGAGTAACTGAATGATAAAGTGTCCCCCTCCCACCCCTTTTACTGATGTAACACTGCTCACCTCAGAATAGCAAGACTGTCCGGATGGTTCGCAGATAGGGACAATCTTCAGTGAGAATAAGGAAAAACATGTCAAGGGGGGCAGGGTTTTCATTGTTCTCACAGTAAGAAGATTGTCCCTTGCTGTGATCTGTCTGGTCTTAAGACCAGATTCCACAACTGAGGGGAGGTGGCTTACACTAGGTAAAACGGGCGGGAGGGGGATAATTTATCATTCAATTACTCTTGAACTATAACTCTGACAGTATTGAAATAACACTTTCCATGGCCCAATTACTATGAAGATTAATTGGAGCTGCTTTTTTGTGAAACATTACTATCCCTTTAAATGGACCTTTCACCTTGAGACACGTTTAGTTTGTTTTATGGAGGATTATAATCTGCCTATATGTTGCAATAGCTATTTCTCTATGTAATAAATTGCTTTTGAGAAATTAACCCTTTCAGTGCCAGGGGGACTACAACGTATTGCACACCAGGGGTTAACCTTGCCAGTACATGTGATGGTGGTAAAATGTGGCACTTTATGCAAATTATCTGCATTGTTTTCTAATTAGTTATGTTATAGGCCAAACATAAATACATTAATCCATAGAAAACTAATTCGCATAAATTACCAAACTGCCACAAACAATTCTAAGTTAAATTACTAAAAACTATTCATATTGCAAACAAATGACTAGTGGAACATAAATGCAGGTTTTGCTTATCCTTAAAAATATCTAAGGGTTAAATGTCCACTTTGAATTTTTTTTTTTTTAAATCACATAACCTTTAAATTGAATCTAATGCTATTACTGTAAACCTTTTTGTTCCAAATTACATTGCTAACTGGTTTGGTAGTGTAACCTAATAGGGTATAGGGAAAAAAATTTGAGGTAGTTTGTAAAACAATTTTTACCTTGCTATAAAATGTGAAATCAAACACGAGCCCTGGGAAAAATGTACGAGGGCAGCTAGCCAGTGATCTATTGTTACTTAGGTTGGATGTTTATTAGACTTTAAAGCACTGCAACACGCACTGTGCTCCTCTAATGATGTATGGCTGTTACACATGGCTAATGTTACACACGGCTGCAGTGTATGTGTGTGTATATGTATATATGTATGTATGAAACACAGAAGGGCACCCTAGTGCAGATCAGTCCACCACCTTGTACACCCCACACGTGGGTACTCACAGAATGTATAGGTGCCAAACAAATATATGAGAGACAGCTCAGATATTCCTGGCCCAGAAGCAGGATCTCAGTAGAATCCTCAATAGGGAACCAGGGTCGCTCCACCTCCCCAGATAGAAAGAGTATCGATATGCACGAAACAAAGAAAAGAGGGGGTGGCCCAATGGTATAACGTTGATACGCTTAAACAATAAGCAGTAATGTATGCACTCACATTTAGTAGTGGTCAGTTAAGGTAATACTCAAAGCAGACAAACAGGCAGATGGAGAATTTGTCTGTCTCCACTTGGTGGTTTCACTTGCTAGTCACCTACTGATCTCCTCCAGTCAAATAAAAGATCCATCCATCCAAAAGTATCAAAAGCTTTAATGGTCATATAACCAAATATACCAAGACCAGCAGCTGACTAGAAAGTGGATCCACTGAGTGGAGATTGTGCAAATTCTCCATCTGTTTATCGGCTTTGAGTATTACCTCAGCTGACCGCTACAGAATGTGAGTGCATAATTTATTGCTTATTGTTTAAGCGTATCAACAATATTATACCATTGGGGTGCCACCTCTTTTCTTCTTTTTGTGCATATTGATAGTCTACTGAAGAATATCCTATATAATAAATCGCTAAAACGTGTGTAACGACACAGTCATGCTCAGTAGAGACTGCCCGCACTGTGGCTGATACAGAGCTAAGGAGCGTCCAGCTCTGTATCAGCCCCGGCGCAGGCAGTCCCTACTGCGCATGACTGCCCCGCGACCGGCTGGCAGTGGCACTGTGGCCTGTGTAATGGGCTCTTCAACTATTATATGTGTGTGTGTAAAATCTCAGGTACATTACGAACTTGTGTATAATATGCAGTTGTAAATTTTACCCTAAATTTAAAGGGAAAACAAAAGCGCCTGTGCATGCACCCTTGTTTTCCCTCCCTCTACCCACCAAAAAAACATTATTAGATCTGATGCATAGACCTCTGTGCACTGAAACTACAGTAGTGCCCTGCAAGGACCTTCAGATCCTCAAAAGGCACTACCATTATTTTGAATTAACCCAGGTCCTCACAGGGTGATACAGGAAGAGGGCTGCAAATGCAAGCATGCTGCACAGACATCCCAGATGACTCCGGAGTGAGTAGAGGAATGCGATGGTGGCAGCATACTGAGGTGGGTGGAGGAAGGGAAGCAGACGTGGATATATATATATATATATATATATTATATATGTATTTTTTTCCTTGTGTATAATATGCACCTTCCACTTCACATAAGGTGAAAAGGGGCAGAATTGTGAGAATTATATGTGAGATTTACAGTGTGTGTATATATATATATATATATATATATATATATATATATATATGTAAGTATATAAAATATAGGCTTAGACATAGACACACAACTCGGCCCTATGTATGAAGTCTATGTGGTGCAGTTCTGGGATAAACCAAGTGCACAATAAATATCCAAAATTCCCATTGATTTAACCCAGAGAGGTATTCTTTGCGTTGCAATGTGTTGGGTACCTCTCTAACACTCAGAGGGTTTCAGTGGGACTTTTAGTTGGGGTCCTCTCTGGCATTTAAACCACTGGGAGTTTTAGGAATTTATTTCTCCCCTCTGGTGCAGTCAGCTTGTTCCAGAATTGCCTGTCTTCCCTTTTGTGTACAAGGCCCATAATGTGTCATTTGTTTTGCTGTGTTCAGTGCTTACTGGTAACCCTGTGAGTGCCAGGCGGGTGTGCAATTTGCTCTCTATCACTAAAGGGTTCGTAATGGTTAGGTATGAATGTATCATCGATTCTTCTACGTACTTTTGTGTGTTTTGAATTGTGCACAGCGTTGCTGTCTTCTTTTTATTCTATATTAAAGTGTCCCCCTCCCACCCCTTTTACTTATATCTCGGGTTGCCACCCAGGCGGTATTTTACCGGCAGGCCGGTAAAAAATTGGCTTCTGTCCAATGTTAAGTCTATGGAGGGAATGCCATGGCCGGTATTTTTTTGAAGGAAAGGTGGCAACCCTACTTACATCATGAATCATACCTTAAAGGGATAGTAATACTTCGTTTTAACTTTATTTTATTTTGTAGGCATTAAAAAAACATGAAGAATGATATAAGTCTTATCTCTCAAACCTTTATGGTTTATGAGATATTCACAAGCAAAGTTTCCCCCTCCCGCCCCTTTTACCTAGTGTAAGCCATCTCTTCTCAGATGTGGAATGCAGTCCATAGACCAGACAGATAACAGAAGGGGACACTCTAATTCCTATGAAAACAATGAAATCCCTGCCCCCCTTGACAAGCTTTTCAGGTTTTTCCCTTATCTTAATTGAAGATTGTCCGTCTCTGTAATCTACCTGGGCACCTCCCTTCTGCTCTCCCTGAACAGTGTGACATCAGTAAAAGGGGCGGGAGGGGGACACTTTGTCATTGAATTACTCTAGAACTACAACTCTGACAGAATTGAAATAACACTCTCCAAAGTCCAAATACTATGATGATTAATTAGAGCTGCTTTTATTATGAAACATTACTATCCCTTTAAGAGCATCAAACCGGGCCAGATGGATCACGACAAGGGACAGTCTTTTTTCAACATAAGGAAAAACCTGCAGGGTTTACCTTTAAACTGATACACAGAAGATCGCCCTCTCGCTGCTATCTGCTCGGTATGATGACCAGATTCCAGATCTGCAGGGAGGCTGCTTAACATAAGTAAAAGGGGTGGGAGGGGGGACACTTTAATATGAAATAAAAAGAAAACGGCAACATTATGCATGATTACAAAGGTATAAACAGTTATACAATGGTGTGTACATGAGTCGATGTTACATTTATACCTAACCATTACTATTCCTTTAAAGCAATACTAAATCTCTGTTGAAAGAGATATATTACACGGTTTAGGCTGTTGAAGTATACCATGGGTATTCCGACTGCTGAGAGATGATTTATACAAAATGTATTGCAGCTCAAACTTAAATTTCTTTTGGGTGCAGTACATTCATGGCCTGAATTGTTATGGTGGTGCTTTTGCTACAAAAGGCTGTAGACTCTTCTGTTCAGTAGTCCATAAACCTCCATTTTTTTTCTGTAACAACAGTGCCACTGTAAAATGTAATGCCATGACAACACTACAGCAAAAAGATGCAATTTTAAGCTGCAAGAACTTGACTAAAATACCTTGTAGTTGTGGAAGGGCCCTTGTTTTATTCAACGGTGTAAACCTCCACAATATATATTTTTGCAGTCAGGGCTGGATTTACATCCCAGGCTCCCCTAGGCAAGGCACCCTAGGTGCTTTTAGCTCCACCCATAGCCACACCTCCCTGTCTCACATGATCACATCCTCAGTCCCATCTTGGCACAGAAAAGATCTGCAAGGACAAAAACAATTGTTTTAACCCCTTGGTTGCTAGATAGCCCGCAAATGCCTTGCAAAGCAAGGAGTTAAATAGCGTAAACGTGTTATAGAACTGGCAAAGGGACCTTCGGATTCCTCTGGCCACACCCACAATTCAGAATATGGGTGTGGCCAGCACAGCTTAAGCACCCCTAAAAATTTGGATCTCTAGGTAGTTGTCTACTTGGCCTGTTGGGAAATCCGGCCCTGTTTGCAGTATTGCTAACCCTTTAAAGGGATGGTAATGTTTCACAAAAACAGCAGCTCCAATTACTCTTCATAGTATTTGGGCCACGGAGAGTGTTATTTCAGTACTGTCAGAGTTGTAGTTCAGTAGTAATTGAATGATAAAGTATCCCCCTCCTGCCCCTTTTACCTAGTGTAAGCCACCTCCCCTCAGATGTGGAATATTGTCTTGAGACCAGACCGCTCACAGCAAGGGACAATCTTCTTACTGTGAGAATAATGAAAACCCTGCCCCCCTTGACAGGTTTTTCAGGTTTTTCCCTTATGCTCACTGAAGATTGTCCCTATCTGCAATCCATCCGGACAGTTTTGCTGCTCAGAGGTGAGCAGTGTTACATCAGTAAAAGGGGTGGGAGGGGGATAATTTATCATTCAGTTACTCTTGAACAACTCTGACAGTACTGAAATAACACTCTCCATGGCCCGAATACTATGGAGATTAATTGGAACTGCTTTAATTTTGAAACATTACTAACCCTTTAACATACAAACAGCCATTTTTGTTATAATAATCTGCTTTAAAATGGCTGCGGATCCCAGGAACCAGAGCAGTGTATTCATGTTGCATTTTACCACTCAAGCAGAACAGGATTCTTACTGAGACTGGAGGAGGAGGATTGATGGGGGCAAAGTAAACTATTTAGGTTATACAGTATACTAAGCTGAGAGGCACCCTGCCACCTCCCCAGTCATTCCTGGTATGTGTAACAAGCAGCACCAGGTGTCCGCTACTCCAGCTCAGCAACTGCAAATATGAAAAACAAGTGAGGCAATTACATGGGCATGTCATTCTCCTAAACACTGAGGACAGAGAACCATATGGACAAGTGGGGGCATTGTGATAAGGAATCGTGGTTTTACTGTGGCTAGCATTGCAGATCTCAAGCAGTGTTAACACATTGTACAATAAATAGACAATAATGCAGTCTGGTGTTACATGGATGGGTGAATGACTTTATTCAGATATAGACTTTTTTAACATTCACAGATATATAAAAATATGTAAAAGATTATGAGCCATATTCAGTAAGCTAAAGAGGAGCAATCCTGGAGCAAATCAACTGCACTGTAAGGGACAAATAAAATCTCCCAAAATTCCCATTGATTTAAAAGGAGCTTTGAGTAGGAAGCCCCTCTGGCACTCAAGTGGTAAATAGCTCTATTAATATTAATGGATATTTAATGTCTTCCTTAGGAAACATTTGGCTAACTCCAGAATTACTCCCCTTTAGATTATTGAATAGGGCCATGTGTTTTGAGAGCCGAGTGTTTGTGCCTTGTGTGTGTACAGAGATGGTGGAAGAGATCTATAGACTGATAGATAACTAATACCCATACTCCACCTAGTAATCTGGTAATAGTGATTGTACATGTGTGTGTGTACGAACAGAGATGGACAGAGTGATGTATAGTGATTATGTGTGTACAGGGATGGTGAGAGGTCCCACTACCTGACTGGTAATAGTGAGAGTGTGTGTGTGTGTGTGTGTGTGTGTGTGTGTGTGTGTGTGTGTGTGTGTACAGAAATGGGCAGAGTGATGTACAGTGATTGTGTGTGTACAGAGATGCGCAGAGTGATGTATCGTGATTGTGTCTGTGTGTGTGTGTGTATACAGAGATGGACAGAGGGATGGTGAGAGGTCCCACTACCTGACTGGTAATAGCGTGTGTGTGTGTGCGTGCGTGTGTGTGCGTGCACGCTACAGTTTATCAGTGTTGTGCTTTATGAGGCTCCAAGGATCTTGTGCATAGAAGAAGACTCATTCTGGGGTGAACCAACTGTAACATAGGAGGATACATAGATATTCCTAAAACGACCATTGATTGATGTACACTCAAAGGGCTAAACAAATGAAAGCTTTCTATATTTCCCCTGTGGTGCAGGTGGTTTGCTCCAGAATTGTTCCTCATTACTTTGTGTGCTAGGCCCAAGTCTTTATGTGTATGGGTGGATACCCTCACAAACATGCAGAAATCCAGCACTTGCAGTACTAGTCCTTTGTAAAGCACATACATTTCTATTTTCGTTTTAACCCTTTTTCCACCGCGTACCCCTCTGGCACTCAGAGGGTTAAGGGGTTGAATGAAAAGCTTTTACTGTTTGTAGATTTGAGGATTTGAAATTGAGGACAACTGCCATAGAGGAGTTTAGTTTCACACTTTTCAGAGTACAGAATAATTTTAACTAGTAACTAGTGGCAAATAATTAAAAAATACCATCGCTTTTAATCTTGTTGTTGCTGTTCTTTATTTCATTTTATTTTTGTATTTCGTTGAGTACAAAAGGGGTTTCCAACATCCCTTCTGGCACTAAAAAGTGAATGCTATTTGATGGCTGCAGGTAGAAATCACTAAAACTCCCAATAAACTTTCCAGTGGTTCACAGGTGCTATTCTGCATGTCCAGTAGATGGCAGCATGGCTTGTTTTGTGCTTTGCAGGAAGATGTCCATTGTGTATTTAATTGCTTCCAGTGATTGTTCTGCATTCCTCAACTCCTGACATTGTTATATAAAGTAACACTTAGTAAAGATTTATATACCTCATTTAAAATGCCGACAGAATGCATAAGCATCCCTATCTGTCAAAAAAAAAAAAAAAGGTTAATATCCAATATATTGTTTTTATATTAATGTAATATATGGAATAAATGTTCATAGTGAATATGGCAGACTGAGTAATAACATGTCCTTGTTATAAGGCGTAAATCTAACACACAGCAGTGCAGGATAACTTTACACTGGGTAAGCAGAGCAGACAGATGGATTCTGCAGCAAACTGAGTGCACCCATATAAATAATTCTCATTGCTTAACTCCCTGTATGCTAGAAAGTTCTCTAGTGCGTTGCTTTGCAATACATTGGAGACTTCTCTAGCATTCAAGGGTTTTAACCCTTTCAGTGCCAGTGCTCTGGCACTGAAAGGGTTTAAGGTGCATTATAACATAATTTTGAAAAAAGAACATGTTTTAGGGCTTTCATATAGAGTAAAACAAGGGTATTCTCAATGCTTGGAAATGTTTCTTTCAAAACTTATTAAACCTTTGAGTGCCAGAGGGATACCAAACGCATGGTTTTGCAATGCACTGGGCACCCCGCTAGCAAGCGTAATTAAAAAGATAATGTCATTTTTCTGATAGCTTGAGTTCAAGATGTGTTGTAGCCAGGTGGCGCTGTTACTGCACCCATCTAGGGGATCTTGCATCTGCAGTGCCTGGCTTTTCTCAGGCTGTGATATCAACAGCGCCACCTGGCTGTAAAACAACTTTAACCTGTACTATGTGAAAAGTGTCAGTTTATCTTTTTAACTTATTTTGAATGAATCATTGCCAAGCACTTGGGGTGCCACAGTGATAATCTATATAGGAAAAAACATACAGCATACATGTGTGTTAGAAATTAGGGCCTACAGCCCCTTTAAATGAACTGGATTTTTATCTACCTCCCTGCAAAGTGTTGGAGGCACCTCTTTGGTTTTAAACTGGGGCTTTTAACTCTTTAAGTGCTTTGCAATGCTTTGCGTACCCCTTCGGTACTTAAAGGGTTAACTCCTTGAATATTACAAAAAAAAATAGGAAAAAAGCTCAATTTTAATCAATAGGAATTGTGTGTATTTTGCAATTGTTTCTTCTTTATACAAAGGCCTCCATGGAATTTATTTTTCAAGATACGAGAGGATTATATATATATGGTTGATAGATCACCCCTTTAACCCTTTCAGTGCCAGATGGATGGGTGCCCATTGCATTGCAAAGCAATTCGTTGAACATCCTACTGACACTTAAAGGGTTAAAAAGGGACACATGAAAAATTCATGCTCCGTGGAGTTATGGGAAACGGTGCAGCACAGTTATAATCGCTGCAACATGAATTTTTCATGTGTTCTTTTTAAAGGGTGATATGACAATCCTAAGCATTTACTTATTTACCTACTTAGAAAGTGTTTTTCCAGGAAGAATGCATTGCGATTTCTCTCATTTACAATTATGTCCTCTGTGTGTGTATCTCTATCTATCTATCTATCTATCTATCTATCTATCTATCTATCTATCTATCTGTCTGTCAGTCAGTCAGTCAGTGAGTGGGCACTCTGTAACTATAAGTAAATCAGATTAATTCCCTGGGTGCATCTTGTAGAAAATCATATACAAAAATGGGTTAATGGTTATGGAACCAAAAACAAGCGCACTCATAGGACTTGTAAAGAAAAAAAATATAAGATTTATTGAATTTTAGTCTTCATTTCAAGATCAACGTTTCGGCTCCATTACTTGAGAAAGGCTCCGTAATGGAGCCGAAACGTTGATCTTGATATGAAGAGTAAAATTCAATAAACCTTTTATATATAAACTAGTTGAACAGCCCGTTACACGGGCCACAGTGCCTCTGGCAGCCGGTCGTGGGGCAGTCATGCGCAGTAGAGACTGCCCGCGCCACTGCTGATACAGAGCTGGACGCTCCCTCGGAGCGCCCAGCTCTCTATCAGCCGCGGCGTGGGCAGTCTGTACTGCGCATGACTGCCGCACGCGCAGCAGTGTCTACTGCGCATGTCGGGCGTTACACACAACTTAGTGAATTATTATATAGGATATTTTTTTTTTTACAAGTCCTATGAGTGCACTTGTTTTTTGTTTCTTAACCATTAACCCATATATATAAAATAAAAAATTATATTTGTATCTGGCTCAATGTCCTCCCCACCCCAGGGCAGCAAGTGGCGTCCAATATAGCTCACGGGTAACTCTGGGAAGGCGCCAGCCCAGAGTTACCTGTAAGCTATATGGACTAAGAGAAAAGGATTTAACAGGTAAGACTAAAATCCAAATATATATAATAACATACTTGGGAACTCTCAGGGTTTTGAACTAAATTTTAGGGACTCTGGGTTAATAACCTAATTCTCAGGGTAAGGGAGTCCAGTGTCTCCTACTATATGATTTGCACCAATGTATTGGTTAGTTAATGTCCAATGTCTACCAGAAAGGCAGAGGGAGAAAGCATGCTTGTCTTGTGACTGTTTCACCCTTTGAGTGCCAGAGGGGTACGCAATGCATTGTGTATTGCCTACCCCCTCTGGCAAGGGGTTACGAAGTGATATCTCAGAATTGTAGTATGTTATAAGTTCCTTGACGACTCAGTGAATCACATCTAGGCTAGAGCAAACAATAACATAGCACCTACAGTCTGCTTTCTTGGGAGCGTTAAGGGTTAATATTTCATAGATCTCAGGGTGAATTCATTTCTGAAGTTCCCAGGTATATATGTGTATTCATGTATAATATATGTGGAGACTGAATTTCAGATTGATTTTCAGAGGGGAAGAAAGTGTTACAGTGTGGCGCTTTCACAAAGGATGAAGCCTTTCCCCTTTTTTGGAAGCTATTCATGATTCTTTTAGAAGGCTAATTGCTTGTCATTTTCCGGGGCACGTTTACATTCCAGAATGCAGCTTTCAGACAGCACTTGGCTGTCATTGGTAGTGCAAGCCTCTCTGTCTTCACTTGGTACAAAACTCTCCCCCTTTCCCTTCCGTTTAATCTGACTGTGAGAACTCAGGAGGCAGGAGCGTCCGTCATGAAGCTCACACACATCCCATGTGGATAAAATAAGACATGCCCCAACCTTATTCATTTCAGGACCAATCAGGAAGCTGAAGTATGTGGAGAGCCCCCGAGTGCCAGGAGATGTAGTTGCGATGCCATTGAGAAAAGTGTCAGAGCTGCCGGATTGCAATCAGAATGGTGAGTGTGTTTTGCTTAGGCTTCTAACTTTTTTGTTTTGTCTGTCACTTCAGATTAACTGAAATTTGGTCGTTTTGAGCTGGGGAGTTGCAAGAAAAGAAATAACCCTAGGGGGATGGGCAACACAAACAATTAACCCTTTGAGTGCCAAAAGTGTCCTATGCATTGCGAAGCAGTGCGATGGGCACTTCTCTCAAAGGATTAAGTGAGCGCTTACAATGAATGGAACAGACTGTTCTGTATTTCCCAGAGGTGGGCAACCTATGGCCCTCCAGCTGTGGCAACTATAGTTCCTTCGTCTGGTCAAAGCTGACTGGAGTTGTAGTTCAATAGCAGGCACAGGTTGTCCACTATGCCTTAACGGTTTGTTCTTGGGTTAATCGTTTGAGTGCCAGAGAGGATTGCATTGCAATGCACTGGATACCTTTCTAGCACTCACACAGGTTAACCCTTTGAGTGCCAGAAGGGTAGGCACCGCATTGCTTTGCAATGCGTTGCCTACCACTCTGGCACTTAAAGGGTTAAATATAGTATCACTGAAATGCAGGTTGCGCTTTGAATTCTAATCTGTAATTGCTACACAAACAGGACTTTTCATTCTGAGCCGAAGTCATTTAACCCCTTGATTATCAGACTGAGTGTGCCAAAGCATTGCTTAGCAAAGCACTCTTTTTGTTAAGGGTTAAAGGGGCAGTAGTGCTGAAAGACAAGTGGCACTTTTATGAAAAGATATGTTGTAAAATTCTTAGATCTGCATTAAAACGTTTCCATACATTGATTAGCAACATTACAGTTCATATGAACAAAAAAAATGGAGCGGTCCTGGGGCAAACCATCTTTTCCATAGGGGAACAGAAACCTAGTTCCCAATTATATAAATGGGACTTTTAACCCCTCTATTGATAGCGAGTTCTCCAACGCAATGTGTTAGAGACCTCTCTAGCTTTCTATGGGTTAAAAGACCTAATTAAATTAATTGAAGTGACTATTTGTTTCTCTCCTACCATGCAGATTATTTTCCCAATAAATTGCCTCCTCTGTTTTTTCATCTGGCGCTACATGTGCTGGTTGGGGGGGAGGCATTTCTCACTTCCTGGTCAGGTGGTTGCACTGGTCTATGTTAAACACAACAGGAAGTGACAAGTGCAAAGGAAATAGCTTCCCCCAGACTTCTAAAACTCTGCACATAGAATGATGAATGTATTCAGTTCAGTCGGTAGATGGATACATTTATATACTTGAGTGTTACAGTTTGGTGTTTCATATGAGAACAAGTTTCATTTTATCATTAGTGCTACTTTAACCCTTTGATAGATCAATAGTTTTGCTTATTGGTGTCTGATACATTCGTAGTTGGTCAGTTTATTTTACATTGAATTTTATTTTATTTTGGTGGAGGGGAACAGGCTTGTTTCACCCTTTCAGTGCTAGAGGAGTATCAAATGCCTTTCACTGGATTTGGCATCAGAGGGGCATATAATGCACTGCACACCACTCTGGCACTGTAAGGGTTTGAAAGCATCCTGAATTTTATTATATTAAATTGTTCCAAAGAAAACTTGTGTATTAAACCCCCCTCTTCATGTTTTTTGCATTGTGGGAAAAACTAGATTTTCTAGTCAGGGCAGTGGAGGGGGGCAGGATTGTAATATTACCACTGTGCGATTCAGCAGTTTGCTAAAGCCATGCTGTTGAAAACCGCCACATGTGCTTTGCACTGTTCATTCTCCAGCTTAAAACCCTTCAGTGCTCCAACACCTGTTGCTTCAGGCATTCACGCACATGGAATGGGGCCAGTTCTCACCATTTTAACTCTTTGAGTGCCATATGTGATATGCATGCACAGACGTGTATACACACACTGCCATTCAAAGGGTTAACCCATTTCATGTGAGATGGCCACATTGCCCCACTCTGAGATGGAAAGAAAACCGTTAATAGGGCATAGCCTGAATCTATAACCACAGTTTGCAGACCATCAAGGCCAAAGCAAACAGTCCAGGAATTGCCTAACAATTTTATACTGGCAGAGAAGGAGGGTGGAGGAGATTGGTGAGGTCTTTCCAGACTTTTTGACATGAGGTTGAGGAGAAGGAAGACTGGTAAAATGAGGTT
This sequence comes from Rhinophrynus dorsalis, assembly GCA_037306005.1. Lineage (NCBI taxonomy): Eukaryota > Metazoa > Chordata > Amphibia > Anura > Rhinophrynidae > Rhinophrynus > Rhinophrynus dorsalis. The sequence goes on along the minus strand of CM074725.1, from coordinate 207,393,031 downwards.
ATCTCTCTTTGGAGGCCTGTAATGTCAATGCTAAGCAAATCAACTCAGTGTTTTGTTTAAAAGAAAGTTAACAACTCCTAATAATATCAACTTTAACCTGGGCAGAAAATCCTGTGTGGATGGATTCCCCAAAATGTATTTTTAATTGGTAAACAGAGGCAGTGGGGGAGAGGGGAGTGTGTGCTCCAATTTTAAACATGGGTCCAGTTTGATGATGCTGTGGTGAATTGAACTCCGTCCTCTCATATTATGCACTAAGGTGTCTTTGTCATTTTATCCTTGTGATTACACCTCAAATATCCCTACATCACCGTGCTATCTCCATGACCTCTCCACATTTACAGTGTTACAGCATACCTCCCAACATTTCAAATGGCCAAAGAGGGACACTTTTATTTTACCTGGTTTACATAGGGGTTTGACTGGTGGGCGGGGCATTACCGAGAGGTTTTAGGATGTTTAGTGACCTATTGACACCTATGTGTGTAACCTAATAAATGAATTATAACAAGACCAAAGTATTTTATTTACACAGGCTAATTTATAAACACATATACTGAAGTTTAAACAAATATTAATGTGAGTTTTATTGCTGTAAAGCAACATTATACACTTATATATGCATAAGAAAGTCTGCTCTCCTAAAAAGAGGGACATCAGGGTGAGAAAGAGGGACAGAGGGATTTAGGTCTAAAAGAGGGACACTTGGGAGGTCTGTTACAGTGTCTCTTTCGGCACTGGTTCAGTTGCTTTTTGAAATGTGGATAAATGAGCCAGTTTTGTGTTCCTGAGGGCACGTTTATATGTTAATATGGCTGTTTGGCACTTGCACTAAGCCCTAAAAGCTGGTCATCCTGGCGCAGCTCACAGACACATTCTCCTGGCAAATATGGGATCTTTCCATAATGTTCTATGCAGTCTGAGATTGCACTTCATTATATGTTACAGTTTTCCATCCATAGACATGAAAAAAATTCAGCCCCAAGGACATCATCAGCTGTCCCTTAACGGTGTGAGTGCCAGAGAGATCAGCAACGCTGTTCTTGATCCTAAAGACTGAAGGTTGATGCATCCTTTCTTCATCCCCCCCCCCCCTTACCACCCAAATGTAATCTCTTTTCTAAAACTGGTAGACACAAAAGGAGATGGGTGCAAAACCTAGTGCATTAGAACTTTATTTTATATTTATTAAAGTAAAACAGCAAAGTGGTGACTGACTGGATAGTCACTTGGATTCCCAGGCTTGCGCTAGTTGATGGAGAAGCCTCAGTCAGAGTTCTTGCTCTGCAGATCACAAGGCACCAATCAGCTGTTAGTGCTAAACATAATTTAACAGACCTTACTGTAAAAACAAAACAAAACCCTTCCTCTATTGAAGTTGAAACCTTCTTTCCTCTAATCTCAAGGTGTGGGTTATTATTACGAGGTGATAGTATTTATATAAAAAATTGTTCTTGTGTATAGTGTATTTTTTTTTCCATTCTTATATGTGTAAAAGCGTCTGTATATTGACAGTACTAGAGATGCATTAAATTGTCCTTTCTGTTTATCAGCAGTTTGGAGCAAATATTTTACCTGCCCTTCTCATTTCCTGCTTGGCCAGTGACAGTACAGAGAACACTTGCACAGTATTTGTTTTGCAACTTGCACTTTAGAAAAGCTGTTTCTTTAACCCTTTGAGTTCCAGAGAGTTATCCAATGCATCTCAACAAAATGCGTTGGATAACTCTCTGGCCCTCGAAGGGTTAATGGAACACAAACACCTAAAATTAAATGACGTAATACACTTTTAAAATACCAAGTACTTACAGTTAGGGTCTGAAAACATTGTACATTTTTGTTACATTTTCTGTACCTTGTCTCAGAATGTTAGCAGACATTGCAGCGTTAACACTTCTCAGGCATCTGTCACAATTATATTACCCCATAAGGTTCAGGGCGGAGTGCAATACATTGCAAAGCAATGTATTGCATACCCCTCTGGTCCTTTAGGGGTTAATGGGAGTCAGGGAGTCCTGGAAAAGGTAAAATGGAAGCTCCCTTGAAGCACATAAGGGACTAGACGTCCATCAATTGACTACTCAAGCTTTAACATTATGAAATGACCACCCTTTAATCATATTGACCCTGTATACATTTTCTGCAAGTACATAATATGTACAGTCAAATTGCCTATGATAATAAGATGCTGCTATTTGTTTGCAGAGAGCTTTCTGTCAGGGAACATGAAAGCAAGTCTAGTGATACAATGTAACAAAAGATAGACTGTAAAATAAAAAGAACTCTGTGCATTTAGTGCTGCAGGGAAAGTGTAACAACATATTAGATCCTGCTGTTATGGTCTGTCCAGCAGGAAACACTCTGTAAAAGGAGTGCCAGGGAGCTCACTGTCAGTGACATAAAAAAAAGCTCATGTACACGGGCCAAACCTCCCAGCATTCTGTGCAGTCGGGCAGTCTCTATTGCGCATGACTGCATCGGACAAACATACATCTGGCCTTTTATATTATAGGATATATAGAAGATAATGTAGGAAGAACTGGCTACCTTGCCATATTGATACATTGTTGCAATATGAATGATGAGACTTACAAATCTGTGCCAGTTATCCAGAAAGATGGGACATTACCAGCCAAATGAACCATATTTTTAATTGCAGCCAGACAAGTCTGTCAGACATTTTACAGCAGTGAGTGTACGGGAAAAGAATCCTGAAATGTTTAACACTTTGAGTACCAGAGGAGTGGGTACCACATTTCTTAGTAATGTGCTGCCCGCATTTCTGGCACTCAAAAGGTGCACCAACACCTAAAAACTAAAATTGGGTTATATAATTTTAAATATCATGAATCTCCAGTTAGCCTCTGTAAAATTGAGTTATTTTGTGATAGATCCATAAATTCTAATCCTAAACTAGAATTTTTAACGTGTTGAGTGCCAGAGCGGTATGCAACGCACTCTGACACTCAAAGGGTTACTGCATGTGTAGACTATTCTATATAGACACATTTCAGTACTTTTTCTTGTGTAGCGATAATACTGTTAATGTATTGAGATTAATGCCTACTGTTCTTCAATTCAGAAAGGCTGTTACCTTAAACATTTACCCCCTCTGGCACTCAAAGGGTTAACACAATCCATGTAAACACAATGAAGAATATTAACTTCTTAGATACCCTATAAAGATTACTATGGTAATGGGAGTCCACACTGAGAATTTCACTGTAGGCCTCGGAAAACAAATGAAGAATTTTTACAGGCATTGAGTACTGAGTATTTGTGTGTAACACCAGATCCTGTTAAGTGTTAATGTATTTTTGACAGCTTACATTTATTAACACTAGCGATGATGGTGCATTGCTCTGTGTGTTTCCTGAATTTTTGTTTGCTGCTACAGAGGTTATTGCATAGCATTGTGCTTCAGGCTAAACCGGCAGAGAAGAAATTAATAATTTCATCTGTTATTGCCACCGGCATGGGTGGAATATGTTCATCTGATGGAATGTGTGTAGCTTTTCTCATGGGTCTAACACCTTCACAGCCAGAGGGACTTGTTCTGCTAATAAGAGGTGAATGAATGAATATGTTTATTTATATAGTGCCACAAGTGTATGCAGCACTTTACAATTTAAGGGTTTAGACAATAGAGGGTTAAAAGTGCTTTGCAAAGTGAAACACTGTAAGTTAGGTCTCTGCCCGAAAGCTTACAATCTAAAGTGGTAATGGGAGACATACAGAGTACATAAGGGTCAAGTGGTGAATACAGTGCTAGAATTCTGGACCTGTTTAAAGGGAAAAGGGAAAGTAATGCCCCAAGGTAAGTATTTTAAACACTTGTATCCCAAGGAGCCCTGAAATAATGCTGTACGCCACAGTAAGTACTTTCCCCAAATAGTCAGGGCATCCATGTTGCATGATGAACTATGAGCATGGTGGGAAGAATGGTCCATGTCTCTTCCCCCCTCATATCACTGATGCAGTGGTTGAGCACTGAGCATGTTCCTGACTCCTGTCTTAGACCCCTCTGCACTTCCTGATTTTGCTTTGTTCCCTGGTTACCATTAGTCTATCCAAAGCCCTGGATGTGCATGATCAGTACTCACTGAGGCTGATGTACTAAGAAGAGCTGGAGAAAGTCTAGATCCATCTTGTACTATAGGGGACTAATAAAAATCACCCAGAATTCCCCTGGATTTAGATGGGGTTTGTCATTCACTGAATGCTGGAGAGTTCTGCAACACATTGTGAAGTAATAATGTAAGATGTCTAGTTGCCAAGAGGTTAACACACTTGAGTGTCACAGGGGCGTCCAACACATTGCTTTGCAATACGTTGAATACCCTTCTGGCACTCAAAGGGTTGAACAAAACGTTAACTGTTTGCGTGCCAGAGGGGTGTGCAATGCATTCTGTAGCTATTGACATATAATTTTCTTTTTGCATTTTGGGCCATATTGAAGAAGTCAAAGAGGTGCAATTCTGGAGCAAACTAACTGCACCAGTATTCCTCCACTTTACTTTTGTGAATACAACCTGTAGTTCGACTATTTTCTTCTCTTAATTTCATTTTGTTTATTTCTCTCAGTATGTTAAATAAAACATTCAAATGCTGGTGATATTGACAGTGAAGGACAACAGAGCTCTGTGGGAGAAAGCCCTGCCTCAAAACATCAGCAAAGTCCTGTTTGTCAGTAGAAAGTAGATAAAAGCCACACAATCCCGTATTAAGAGCTTCCCAACATGTAGAAAAAACAAGGATAAAGAGATTACAACCTTTTTTCTTACATTACTTCCCCATTTTCCTCTAAAAATGATTTACAGACACAAATAAAGCATTCTTTTCATGATAACTTCCATTTAGAGTGTCCTTACAGGTCAGTAAATCCTATAAGACTTTTGTCAGTGACTAGAGCAGAGGTGGATGCCCTCTTTGTTCACTGACAATGCGGCACACATAAATCTGGCACACGGAAGCAGTGCTACACTGAATGAGTTTGTGTGAGAAACGGGGTTTAGGCAGTTGTAACTTTTTGTGAGAAAACCACACTTTTCTTTTGTAACCCTTTAAGTGCAAGAATGGCATCCAACACATTGCTTTGTGACTTAGAGGCAGACTTCAATAGAGATCATTGTATACAGGAACTGCAAATATAATGCAAAATATATATAAATATGTATAACCATACTTCCCAACATTTCAAATGGCCAAAGAGGGACCCTTTTGTTGTTGGTGGTGTTGCTGGGGGTGTGGCTGATATTCTGGACATTTCCAAGAACTTTTAGGTTATTTTATGACCTATCGACACCTCTTTGTGTAACTGAACACACGATATAGAACAAGTCGAAAGTATTTTATTTACTCAGACTAATTGATAAACACATATACTGACGTTTAAACAAACATTAATGTGAGTTATATTCCTGTGCAGCAGTGTGATACACTTATATACACACCACACAGTCTGATCTCCTAAATAGAGGGACATCAGGGTGGGAAAGAGGGACAGAGGGATTTGGGTCTCAAAAAGGGACTGTCCCTCCTAAAGAGGGACACTTGGGAGGTATGTGTAACTTCTGTACTAAGAGTGCTTACCCAGTTAAATCACTCTCCTAACCCTTTGCGTGCCAGAGGGGTATGCCTACCCCTCTAGCACTCAGCTCTAGCACGCAAAGGGTTAAATGAAGTGAGCCACAGTTATACTCTATAGAATTCTGTGGTCAGAGGCCAAATAGGGAGAAAGCGGTACAGGCAGAAGGATTTCCCCCAGCCTACTGAGAAGCAGCTGATATATCCTGTATTTAAATTTTTAGCAAAATGCGGAAACATTTACATATGCATCTGTGAAAGTTACAGTATAGCCTTTGACATAAGAGCAATTTATTTTTAGCTTCTTGGGTGCAAGCATGTTGCATCAGCGGAGCAAAACATTTTCATTACTTGGCTTGCAAAAGTTTGGTCTGTGTCTCATAAGGGCAGAAACACAAGTGTGTGTGTAGGGGAAGATTTGGGAACTATAACACCCCTCTGTCTGCCCTTCCTTTTGATATTAATTTGGATCATTATTCTAAAACCAGGTTCACATATATTCTGACCCCCGTCTGAAACCATGAAAACTTTCCTTTCTTACTGTTCTACTAAAATGGACTGCAGCAAACCGGTCTGTCTCACTCACATTAAAATATGAAATGTCAGTGGGTGACAGGCAGGGAGGTTCAGTAATCAGTTTGGCTTCACTGAAGTTCCCTTTTACAGGGTTAATTAATTTGACTCTCTGAGCCAAGTTCACACCAGCATTTCCAGATCTGACAGGAACGCAGACGTAATTGTAATGGGACTAATGAATGTGTGTAGGAGCAGGACGGGATGAGACTCGCAATGAGGTGGTTACTGAGGAAGTCGTGAGCTTCACTGATGTTCCTTAACACTTTGAGTGCCAGAGGGGGGTGCAACACATTGCAAAGCAATGCGTTGCGTACCCGTCTGGCGCTCAAAGGTTTAACCCTTTGGATGATGAAGACTTCTCATCAGTGCATTGGAGAGGTCTTTAGCAGCCAAGTGATTAAAACAGAGATGGACAGTTGAAGAAGATGGAACTTGTAGTTCAACAACAAACTGAGGGCTGCAGATTGACTAACTGTGCCTTTAACCCATGGGTGCTAGTGGAAGATGTTGCAAGCATTCAACAGTTTAAAGGGATAGTAATGTTTCATAATAAAAGCAGCTCTAATTAATCTTCATAGTATTTGGGCCTTGGAGAGTGTTATTTCATTTCTGGCAGAGTTGTAGTTCTAGAGTAATTGAATGATAAAGTATCCCCCTCCCGCCCCTTTTACTGATGTAACACTGTTCAGCCAGATCAGAAGGGAGGTGCCCAGGTAGACTGCAGAGAGGGACAATCTTCAATTAAGATAAGGAAAAAAGATGAAAACCATGTCAAGGGGGGCATGGTTTTCTTTGTTCTCACAGTAAGAAGATTGTCCCTTGCTGTTATCTATCTGGTCAAGCAACCAGATTCCACATCTGAGGTGAACAGTGTTACACTAGGTAAAAGGAGTAGGAAGTGGAAACTTTATCATTCAATTACTCTTGAACTACAACTCTCACAGTATTGAAATAACACTCTATATGGCTCAATTGCTATGAAGATTAATTGGAGCTGCTGTTTTTGTGAAACATTACTATCCCTTTAAAGGAACACTAACCACTTATTATGTTAATCTGGGCAGAAAATTCTAATAGCCCCTAGAAAATCACTTCCTTGTGGATTAGTTCTCCAGAATGAATTATTTAGTGCTTGATATCATGTCCATACAGACAAACGCAGGATTGTTTTACTAGGGCTCTGTCACCCCAATGTCCTCTCTCTGAAGGCTTCCTGAGAAGACCAGTGGCAGGAGTATTGGTGTTCTTGCATTCCGCAACACATAATCATATCTTAATACAACAAAATATCAGTGACGCAAAGAAATAAATCACCACGGAAGAATTAAATAATCGCCCCAAGCAGCCCGACCAAGACTTCCACTCCTATAGCCCTAAAAAACAAAGAATACATTAAAAAAATCTGGCGCTTAAAGGGAAATTATGACTTGCTACACAGGTTCGTAGGCAAAAATTCACAGGTCCCCCATGCACGTCGGCGCCATAGAGTCCCGTGGTAGCGGTTTTTGAGATATTTTCTCCCGCTGACCTGTGATGCAGTGTGTCCGCTGGGGGCGGGGTGACTAGACTGATTTGGCTTGCGATCCTCCCAATGAGGGTTTTTTAGGGTTAATTACCAATCCAGATTTGTGCTGAAGATTGGAATTTATATATTATACTAGTGTAAAAGCTCGTGTACACGGGCCAAGGTATGGGTAATGTTAACCCTTTGAATGCCAGAGGGGTACGCAACACTTGCTTTGCAATGCGTTGCGTACCCTTCTGGCACTCAAAAGGTTAAGCGTCCAGTACCTCACAGCTCCACGCGATGCCATCATGCACAGTAGAGACTGCCTGAACGCGGGCAGTCTCTACTGCGCATGACTGCATCGTGACAAACATCCTAGTGAATTATTATATAGGATTATTATTTGGGGTCTACAATATCACATATTCCTATAATTAGGACTAGGTTATTCTGGTTACTTAGTCCCAACATTTAGTCTTCTTATAGATGTATGGAGGATATTTGATTTATATTGTATATCTTATTAAAGGCAATTTCTCTTTTTTATAATGGTATTGTTTTTTCATTCCTTTGCCTGCGAACCTGTGTAGCAAGTCATAATTTCCCTTTAAGCGCCAGACTTTTTATATAAATAATCATATCTTCTTCCATGGATGTAATATCCAGAAGTGATGAAAGAGCAATTTTAAAGAACTAATCAACAAAGAATTTATACATAGTGGCCATCATCACCGTTCTTTAACCCTTTGACTTCCAGAGGGGTACTCAACGCATTGCTTTGCAATGCGTTGTGTACCCCTCTGGCACTCAAAAGGCTAAGTATACAGCAAGATTAGGGTTATTCTTTCTAGCAGGAGTTAGTGTTGCTTTAATGGTTTAACACCTTGGTTTCCAAAGTAATGGATTTGAGGTTTCTTTAAAGCATGAGTGGGGCAACTGAGAATAAAGATATTTGTAGTCCAACAAGAAACCTGAGGTTTGCAGGTTGCTTACATATACCTTATCTGCTTGGATAAGAGGTATCGCTTCTGCCAACGTAACCCTAAGAAGCTCTAGATTTACGTATCTGTTTCAAATTGCCTTTGGATCGTCCCTTTGATGTTCTGTAGTGTGCCATGGCCTATGTATGTTAAATGAATAGTTACATTATGTCTTGTTATTCTCTATTGAAATCACTGTGTCCAATTCACTGTAATATCTGTGGATACAATGCACTCTTTCACTAATTCGGAGCATGTGCTTGTAATGATAATTCACTTATCAGCTTCTTTAAACAAAACATGAAAACAAATATGAAAATTATGAAATATAATTAAAAAAAAAAGCCATTCAGTTTGAAAGTGGTTTAATGACATTTAATAGGAACAGATGTAAAATCATAATGGTTTAAGGTTGGTCTTTTATTAGTTAATCCCTGCTAGTCCCACCTATGTTAGTAGCATCAGTGTAAACTCACAGCCCTCAATCCCACTAGGCTTCTCTTCTCCAGAGCTGGTGCTATCGGCTCCAAAGGCAGTGGATGATTCCAGTTGCGATATGTGACATCTCGCACCAGCAATGGCCAATAGAAATAAGGTTGCTACTGGCAGCTTTAGGTTTTACTGGAGGTGGGACAAAAACCTGCAAGATGAGCTGTATAATTAGAGCTCTTCGTTTATAATGCTGCTACTCCCAGAGGTGTTTGTAGCAGTGATTAACTAGTAAAAGACTGGGGTTAAAGGAACACGAACACCTAAAATGTTGTGGATTTATACACTTAATTTCTCCATATTTTGTGCTAAGACATCTTTGATTTCTGAGGCTTAAAATATTTTCTCTGGGGGCAGCCATTTCTGCCTTTTTCTAGGTCTCTGTGCCCCCCATTACTATTTCAATCTATATAGATATTTCAGAAATGATAGTGCAGGATTGTCTGTAAACTGGATGACATATTTATTTGTAAAACAAAGTAAACTTGTCTTAGGGTCCATTTTAAGGATTTGCTTGTCTGAACATAGGTGAACTAATTAAATTAAAAGCTCCATTAATTGCACATTTGTGCTTACATAGGGGGACCCTTAACCCTTTGAGTGCCCCTTGGCACTCAAAGGGTTGAAACGTGCACTGTTACGGGAAAGTTGAAAATCTATAGTCTACACATGCCTTAAAAAGGATTGGATTTTAACCCCTTGATGACCAGAGGGGTGTGTGACATTTTTTCAAAACTTGTTGTACCCACCTCTCTTGTCCTCAAGGTGTTAAGGATGTAAAATACAGGTGCGAGCTGGAAATGCATTATATTTATAATTATTTAACCTAATTTCATTGTTCGGTATTGATGTTCTTTTACCATATGGTTTTACATGTTGCCATGTTAGTTGTCCTTTAATATTCCTTATTGATTTTCTTCCAGAAGCAGCGCTTGATCAGAAATTGGGCTGTTCTCCTGCTGCTCAAGAGCTGATGACCAGACTCGGATTCTTGCTTGGAGAAGGGATCCCCGCTTCTTCCCGTGTATCCATGGAAGAGAAGAACGAAGCTATGGTAATTTAGGCTCTGTTATTGGGAAATGTGGCTGTCTGTTGACTACATGTTCAGGATTCATAAAATAGCAAGCAACCTTTCGAAGCTGAGAGCAAAATATAAATCCCATTCAACTCCTGGGATAGTAGATCAATCACCATTGTGTTGACGAATTCCCTTACATGTAAGGTATTGAATGTATTTTCTAACACTAAGAACTATCCTGGAACTAAATTATACTTTTTCTTGTTAAACTAAAACGGTTCACTTTCGAATTGTCGCACACTATTGACTGTCAAACAATACATTGCATTAAAAACGTTGCCCGCTTCAATATGTCGTGTTAAGAATGTCGTGTGCATATTTACGGTGTCTTCATAATGTTGCATGTCAGATAAGCATAGTTTATTATCGAGAGCGCGTCAGTCGTATATATGTGCTTGCGCTAGTTGATGCCTGGCAATATTGAGGAGATTAGATTACAGATTGCACCCTTAAAGATGTGCGCCCTTAATATGTGCGTGACGTAAAGATGTGTGTGCCTTTGAACATGTAAGCGACATTTTGACACAGACAACATATTGACCATGACATTAATGCATCATTTTGATGCTGGCAACAAAAGAATTGCGACATTTTGACACACGTGATTCAGTGTGCGCCATTTCAAAAGGATGCCAACTCCTTCTAATAATCCCCCTCTTTACCGTACTGTGGCCAGAATATCCTAACTGCCCTTAGGAATTTTGACCTTGTGCCTTTGCTCAAGATATAGCATCTTCAGTCAGTCCTGGATGGTGTGTCTATGGATGCAGACATGACAGTTGCTAGCGGGGCTACAAGACCTCAAACTCTGCTTACTACACATAGTATCCTTAGCCCCTCTGGTCCTTAAAGGGTTAATAGGCGCTTGTACTCTGCCTGAGTTCATTTGATAAAGCTGCCAGCAGTTGTCATGTTCGCCTCTATGGACATGATATCCAGGATTGATTTTTCCCCCTATTTTATGTTATTTCCTAATCAAAGCCACAAGGCAAAATTCAGAGGCGCTATAGGATTTTCTGACTGCAGTTAGGTAAGTGGGGTGGGGGGGTTGTTATTATTAAGTGGTGGTATCTCTCGTTTTAGAGCTAATTCACACAGGGGACACTAGCACAGCAATGATTCTCTCCCAATCTTGCCACACTGAGCATAATATAGGAATTGGCTTAGCTGCTGACATGCATGACTTTCACCTGACATAGACTTGGGAAAAGAAGGAAAGAAAAGCTGAAAGGAGAGCTCTTACAGTATGTAATGTAAGGGATAGAGGCGAATATGGTCTCATACATGGGTGGAGATGTCATATCACTCTCAGTAGATGATCCAACCAATGTGGAATCATAGCAGCCAGTCATATAGCATACTGGAAATTGGTGGTGCAGATCCTCCTTGTAAAGGAGCTGATCAGTCAGCACCACAACAGCTGTAACTCTTTAGATGATGGAGTGTGGAGAGATCAGACAGCAGGATGAAAAAGAAAAACTATCAATAAACATAACAAAATCAATGAAAAACCCTCAACGATTTTCATGGACCGCTGAGCATTTCACCAGGAGACCATTAACTCTTTGAGTGACAGAGGTATCCAAAGCATTGCATTGCAATGTGTTGGATACCTCTCAGGACTCAAAGGGTTAACACCAGCAGATTCCCCTGGGTAATGCAGAACAATTCTGATCCGTAAATTGGGCAGCCTGACTGGAGCAACATCTTTGATGCATTCAAGTCACGTATGTGAACGTAGACTATGAAGAGTATGAGCAAGTCTGGAGCAAACCAACAGCACATATGGGGGTTTTTAGTCGTCCCCTGAAGTCCCATTTAATTGGTGCTTTTAACCCACTGAATGATAGAAAAGTCTCAAACGCTTTGCTTCACAGTGCTTTGGAGACCAGTAGTATGTAACAAGTTAACAAACCCAATTAAAATCAGTGGGGAATTCTATTTGTCCCTTATGGTGCAGTTGGTCTATTCCTATTTCAAATTTATTCATATGTGCTGCTGAAAATGACATTTAACTATGGGTTGTCCTTAGGGTTCTTGTGTTGGATGTTATGATGTCATCTTGTTGCAACATCCTGACTGTGTGACAGTGAAGCGCGAGATTTGCTAACAGGCCTTGTGTAGCAGCCAAACAAATCCCGTGACCTTATGGTCATTAGGTCGAAAGGCTTCAATGACCCCCTTCTCCCTGCCCCCCATCTACCACATTCATGCTAATAATCTCCTAATTTGTCAGTTATCTAGTAGAGTCTGGATCGTATGCTGAAAGCAAGATCCCCAAATAAACATTCCCCAATCTCCCATTGATTTAAATGGGGTTTTTAGACCGTTGAACATATTTTCAGCCAGAACAGTGACATAGTACATTCTTGGGCACTTTCCAAGAATAGAGAGACCCGGAACCATTCGTTTTAGAAAATGACCCCTGCCCTTGAATACTAAAGAGGTCTCCAATGCATTGCTTTGCAGTGTTTTGGAGACCTCTCTAGCATTCAGGGGGTTAAAAGTCCAGAGGGAAATGTTTGTCCCCCATCTGTGATGCAACTGCTTTGCCCCAGAATTTCTCTTCTTTATTTTCTGCACATGGCCCTTCCATCCTATCTATTTCAGTATTGTAACAGTGGCTATGGGACATGTAATGACATGTTCTGTGTCTGCATGGAGACCTAAAAAAAGAAACTGAATGAGGATGTGAGGGGCCGGGAAGGATATTCACTAGGGATAACATTACATTATAGATATGAGGTATTAATGGATAGGGAGCTATTAACCCTTTGAGATCCAGACGGGTGAGCAAGATGCAAAGCGATGAGTAGCTGTTAAGTAGGGAATGAAACAAACACCTATGGTAAAGGGGCAATTTGCCCTCAGTAAATGATGGTCTTGGTGTAGATTTACCCTTCATCCAACTACCGAAGAACAGCGGGTTCAGAACTCTAGAGTAGTGGTTATATCCTTATGGACCCCTAAGTGCCCATGTCTGTAGGATTCCCCTGCTTGTGCACAGGTGAGTTAATCAGACACTCAGTGATGTAATTGACTTGTCTGTGCAAAAGCAGTGAAATCCTAAAGGCATGGCCTGTTATGTTCCCCTGAGGAGAAGGCTGGGAACCAATGACATAGCAATGAATGATCAGATGCTATCCCCTATGCACAAACCGCCGCTTGCCTCCCTTTCACTTGTCTGTCTCTCCTCATATTGTTATTTCACCTTTCTCATTTCTTCTCTTACCATTAATCTTTCTCGTCTCACTATTGCTTTCTCCTATCTTCTCTCACATTCTACCTTATTCCTTTCTCCCCTGCCTCTCCCCTTTTTTTCCTTCTCTTTGCTTCAATCTCCTTTCTCTTTACTTCTCTTTTCAATCTCTTCTATGTTCTCTCTCATCTTTCTTTTCCCATCTCTCCTCTCTCTTCTTCCCTCCTGTCTCTGTGCCTCCCTCTATTCTTTCTCTTCCCCCCTCTCTTCACTTTCCCCTTCTCTCCTCTTTCTCTCTCCCCATCTCTCACCTTTTCCTCATCGTTTCTTCTCTCATTCTCCCTCTTTTTCTCTCTCCCCCTTTTCTGTGTCCTATCCTTTTTCCTCTCTCCTGGTCTCACTCTCTCCCCTCTCCTCTATTCCCTCTCTCCTCTCTTCCTTCTATCATTACTCTTTCTCCTCTCTCCCATTTTCTTTATCCTCTTTTTCTTCTCACCTCTGTCCTCAACTCTCTAATTCCACCCCTTTTTGATTCTCTCTCATATCTTCCAGTTTTTCCCTTCTCTCCTCTGTTCACTCCCCTCAATTTTTTCACTCTTCTTTCTCTCCCCTCTCATTTTTTTATCTTCCCCCTTTTTCCTCTTTCTTTCATTTTCATCGCATTTGTCTCTTCGTTCTCCATCCTCTTTCTGTCTCGTGCTTCATTTTCTTCTCTCTTGCCCTTTCTCTTTTTTCCTCTCCTTTTCTGTTCTTCTTTTATTGTTCCTCTCTTTCTCACACTTTTTTTTTTTTATACAGATCATAAATAAAGTTAATGATTTGAAGTGTCATACATGTAAATGACAGATTTTTGAGGAACTAAAAAGATGAATTGTTCCTCTTTTCTTTTGTGCATATGGCCATATAACACAAGTGTACCTATGGAAAATGCATGCCAGCTAGGTCCTAAGTCTTGTGCATCCTAGCAATTAATTGTTTATTTCTTACAGTGCACGGTATCGAGTCATGGGATAAGTCCTTGTTCCACTCTGACAAACAGCACAGCATCTCCCTGCACCGCCAGTCCCTGTTCTACCCTGAATAGCTGCATCAGCAAGACGGCGACCAGCAAAACCAGTCCCAGTGGTACTATCAGCAGCCCCAGCTCCACGCTGGAAAGCAAAGATAGTGGGATCATAGGTAAGAGGGTGATCAGTGCCTCGTAACATGATCTGTATGTGGTTATTGAGTCTGTGTGAGCCTGTTAGGACTTACTTTGTTTCCATGAAAATAAGTGATTTGTATTTAGTTTCCCTTCACTTACTAGACTTATATGCTGCTCTCTGTGAGGAAGAGTATGTTTTATTAAACCCCTTGAATGCTAGAAAGGCCTCCCAAATGTGTTGCAATGCATGGACACCTCTGTAGCATCCAAGGGGTTAATGTTGTTTGTTTCCTTTCCATAGCAACATTCTAAGTCCCTGGAGGAAGTACATAGCGCATAGACACAATGTTTTCCTTTCCTATGACATACAAACGACTTCAAACAGCTATTTCTCAGATCAATTTCTCAATCAAAAGGCAGCACCTCTTACCATAAAGGGAAATTATACTTATACAGTAAAGTGCTCTTAATTTGCTTTACAAAATAGCTTAACCCTTTGAGTACCAGAGGGGTACGCAACACACCTCCCTAACACTGCACTGCCCACCTCCCCTACTGTACTGCACTGCACTGCTTACGCAGTCTGTCACCCTGCCTCTGCTCCCCTCCCTCTATCTAGCCTCCTCCGATGACGCAGGATTTCTGCATATAAGCTGGAGCGGTCTCTAGCCAATGAGAACACTCCAGCTTACAGGCAGAAAGCCTCCGTCATTGGAGGAGGCTGGATAGAGGGAGGGGAGCAGAGGCAGAGTGACAGACTGCAGTACAAAGCTGGTAACTGCAGTCTATCCGGAAGTAAGTATAGGGCAGAGTTTTACTTCAATTTCGACCAAAAAGAGCTTTAAAAAACGAAATGAATACACTTTTACACATATTCACTATATAATCTAACTATTAAGGCTAACTTGTATAGGGGTGATAGATCCCCTTTAAATAACAAGATGAATTTTGGTCTTGCTGTTGAGGTTTTTGAGATTGTTTATTTTACCAACAATTAATTGAATTATATATTGTATTATAATTTTCTGTTTAGAGTCTATATGACCTCCTTTATATCTAAAGCTATTATTCCCCTTTAGCTTAAAGGTGAACTGCTTCTATAAGAATAAGTGCCTCATAATGTATCTGAATGACGTCTTTATGAAGATGACTGTATAGTAGTCAAGTTTATTGATCAATCTATTTTTTGCATAGTGGCTATCATTGCCTATATTTAGTCTGGCTTTATTGGAAGTCTGTTGTCTACTGTGGTGAAATGCATACAGTCTGATTGAGAGAGCCCACAGAGAGAAACACCACCTAATCGTTCTGAAGGGCCATGTAAGCCAAGGGTGGAGAACTCCCAAGAGCCTTTGAACTAAGGCTTGTAAAATGTCACTGCTGGCTCATAAATATTTGGAGTATTTTGTATCGACTTGTGTGTGGCTTCTAAAATTCATGCCTAGCTCCTAGAAAACTTGCAGAGAAAACAGCGTGCAACTAAAAGTCGCATTAAGCATGTTGCAGTGATGAAAAGGGCGATATGAGAATCTCGCCCTTCATCAAAAGCGCAAGATTCTCATGCCGCCGCCTTTAACATTGTTTCAACCTGCATCCAATGCATTATATTTAACCCGAATGTCTCCTACGCAGAGGCTCTGACTCCACATTAAACTACTGGTGAGCATCACACATCACAACACCCATTACACGTGGGGAAGCTACCACGGGAATATGTTACAAAAAATGTTAATTTCCAAAGTGCTTTGGGGCTGCGTTTACATATCTCATATTCCAGTGAGGCCCATAACCTCTACATTTGTGAGTATAACCTCCATCCATCATACAAACAGAAACCATGCCTCCAAACAAATATTACCCACCAACGGCAGACACAGAGAACCCACATTCCTTAATGTAGCTTTAACTCTTTGGGTGCTTCCGACCTCTGTTCATCCCCTGAGTCATTCGGTCTGCACGTGGGGAAGAGAGATGCTAGTAGGAATAAGCTAGAGAAGTCTCTATCATCCAAGGGGTTAAAAGGTGTGTTTTTGTTTTTTTAAAAAAGCCATAATTAATGACTACTTTAAGTTAGTTTGTGATAACGTTATTTAGCGTTTATTTGCAGGGATTCTTATTAACCTATTCAGGACCAGAAGAGGTGTGCAATGCATTGCATACCCCTCTGGTCCTTAACCCTGTGAGTGCCAGAGGGATACGCAATACATTTCTTTGCAATGCGTTGCGTACCCCTCTGGCATTCAAAGGGTTAAAGAATTAATCAGTTTCTCACTTTCAAGACTTGCTTGCGTAATGATGACTGTGAGTGGTAAAGAAATTACTGTTAAATCAAACTGTTCCTCTCTCCTCCCTCTGTATGATGTGTATTAATCCTGTAGGGTCCAGAGAGCTACTCACAACGCGTTGCACCCCCTCTGGTCTTTAAAGAGTTAATTACGTTACCTATAAAAATCAGAAGGCTGCACGTATTTTGAAACCGTGCTTTGAGGCATCTCTGCCATCGCAGGGGTTAAATACAATATGCAGTGCTATTGCATTGGGGGGAAGCCATATGCCCTTTTCATTTTCACAGAGAACAATGTCAAGGATAAACACGTAAATTCTATGTAAAGATAAAAAGCGGAGCGAGCTAAATGTCAAGTCATAAAATCAGTGTGTCGATTGGGGCTGAGCTTAGGAAATAAAACGCTGAGGATTATCTTCCCAGACTGCATCAACGGAAGATTATGTTTTGGGATTTGGCACATGCAAGCAATATTTTAAGATCGTAAAAATAGTTAGTGTCCGTAATGTAAAAAAAAATATATATATGTATGTGTATATATATATATCTAAAAGAAAAAGAAAAGTAAGAGCTGTGCTTTTATGTGTAATGTTTCAAGAGGCAGACAAGTTTATTGTTAACTGCTGTTTCTTTTGTTAACCCTTTAGTGCCAGAGGGGTATACTAGTAATACAGTGTGCTGTACACCCAACCTGACACCTGAAGGGTTGCATGTACAAATTCGTTGTGACGCAACGCCCGTAGCTATGCGTTGTACACTCCCCCATGGTGCAGTTGGAGGGCCATAGGTTGCTCAGCCTTGTGTTCTACAATATATAGCAAGAGCTTTTCATCTGTATTTTGTTAAGAGCCATATGTACAAAACAAAAAAAGAACAACTCTAAAGTAAACCACTGCCACAGGGGGAACAAGTACAAATTCTGTCCTCTGCTGCTGGCGGTGGCTTGGCTTCACAAGTAATGTCTGTGGCTTAAAGAGACACTATCACCTAAAACAGCTTTAGTGATTTTGAGAGACATTTTAAAACCATCTGTATGTTGTATTTGCTAATTTTTATTTAGACAACCTTTTTCTGGGTGAATTTAGATGTATAGCTCATGCTAATTAAGGCATCCCATGAAGACACATCTGGTTTTAGTCCTACATCACCTCCCCTGCTCAATGACACTGCTCAGCAATGTATTGCCCACCTCTTCTAGCACTGAAAGGGTTAATAGTCAGTGGAGGTGGTCTTCTAGGCCTAAGGAAGTGCCAGAATGACATGCCTTAATTAGTATAATCTATACACCTAAATAACTAAAAAATGGCTAACACAACATACATTTGACTTGATCCACATTCTTCTTTATACGTATAAACCATAATTTTCAGAGGACTTAACATTAACCCTCTGAGTGCAACACATTATGGAGCAAAGTTGCGCAACCCTCTGCCACAAAGTGTTAAACGTGTGGGTATCTACATTCTGGGTGTAAGCATATTTATCCTGAGCTTATTGCTGGAGCCCCAGGGCAACCCTGGCAGTCCCAGTCGCTTCATGCATATGCGTGTTGAAGGCGCAGCCTTAATTTTATTTATTTACATTCCTGCAATGTAAGGCTGCTGGTATCTCTGTGGAGGAGTGATACCTTGAGAGTTTCTGGACAGAGGCTGGGGTGGAAGGACCTAATGCTCTCAGCAGTGATTTCATCAGTCCGGGATTACAGGTATCCAGTCACGCCAAGGCAGTGAATACAACATTGGCTTTCTGCTTCCTATGCCTTACAGTGGGCTTTATGTATTGACATAAAGAGGATCATGTACTGACGGAATACTGAAGCAATCCATCTGCACCACAGTGGGCAAATGAACATTTCACAATGTCCCACTGATTTAAATTGGGCTTTTAACCCCTTGAATGTGAGAAAGGTCTCTAATGAATTGCTTTGCAAAGTGTCAAAGACCCCTAGCATTCAAGGGGTTAAACCCCATTTAAATAAATGATAATTTTATCCCTCCCCCCCCCATTGGTGCAGATGGTTTGTACCAGAAATGACTCTAATTCCTCCTAAGTGCAGCGGTTTTGGTGAAAACCAGTTTAAAGGGATAGTAACACTTCGTTTTAACTTTATTTTATTTTGTAGGCATTAAAAAAACATGAAGAATGATATACGTCTTATCTCTCAAACCTTTATGGTTTATGAGATATTCACAAGCAAAGTTCCCCTCCCCGCCCCTTTTACCTAGTGTAAGCCATCTCTTCTCAGATGTGAGTCTGGTTGTAGGACAGTACAGATAACAGAAGGGGACAATTTTCTTTGTATGAAAACAATGAAAGCCCTTCCCCCCTTGACAAGTTTTTCAGCTTTTTCCATTATCTTAATTGAAGATTGTCCCTCTCTGCAGTCTACCTGGGCACCTCCCTTCTGATCTGACTGAACGGGGGGGGGGATACTTTGTTTGTGAATATCTCTTAAACCATAAAGGTTTCAGAGATAAGACTTATATCATTCTTCATGTTTTTTTAATGCCTACAAAATAAAATAAAGTTAAAATGAAGTATTACTATCCCTTTAACTGTAGGGACATATAAAAGAACTCCCCAATGTGTCAGAGATCTCTATAGCTTTCAAGGGGTTAAATGCACCGTTTAACCCTTTGTGTGCCAGTGGGGTATGCAACAGCAATGTGTTGTGTACCCCTCTGGCACTCAAAGGGTTAAAACAACAGAAATGTATGTCTGTCCCCTATGGTGCGGTTTGAAACAGAATTTCTCCACTTTGATGTGATACATGCAGCCCAATGTGTCTGTAGTTTCTTTGCTGCTGTTATGCTCCTAAGGGTTTTTAATCGTACAGGCCTAAATAAATCTGCCACTGAGGCTTTCCCAAAGAGAATAATCTGAATGGGGAAACCCAGGACTCAAGAGGTTTCAATGTTGCAAATCCATGGCAAGGGTTGAATGGTTTTCTTTCATTAAAACAGTGTTTTGTGTCTTCGACCTTTAGCAACAATCACAAGTTCTTCTGAAAATGATGACCGCAGCGGTTCCAGCCTGGAATGGAGCAAGGATGGCAGCATAAGGGCTGGAGGCCACCAAGGGATGATTCACGAGCGGAGAACAGATAATTGCTCACCTGTGGTGGAGGAGGAAACCTGTGGATCATTGGACAGTTTGCCAAAAACTGACGCCCCACTTGGAGAAGGCCCAATTCCTTACATGCAGAACTCCAGTTCACTGGTTATGCAGAGACCCAACTCCGTGGCAGGTAAAAGAAATCTGAATTTGCAATAGAATTGGTTTTGCTTCAGTTTTGGATTGCAGACAAATTGCCCTCTTAAAGGGACCCTGTTGCCAAAAAATAACTTTGGTGATGTTGAGCTTTCAAACTCACCCGCATATATAGCATTTTATATTCTATATAATAATTCACTAGGATGTTTGTCAGAAGCCGTCAGAACAAAAAAAAACACATTTGTTTCCTATGCATAAGTCTTAGGAGTGCTGTTCTGTTCCTGTTGGTAATTTTTATCACATCAATTGCTATATATATATATATATATATATATATATATATATATATATATATATATATATATATATATATATTATGATATGCTAATTAGTGCATGCCATGCAGTGTGTTGCATACCTCTCCAGTACGCAAAGGGTTAATCATACATTACCTCCCCACTCGCTAACACTGCTCAGCAATGCTTTGCAATGGGTTTTTTTTTTTTTAAACTTAAAGGGTTAAAAGAAGGACTTACCAATGTGTGTGTTCTTCATACAACAGGCAGATACATTTCTTTTCACTTAAACTTTTTTTTTTATAAAAATGACCACTAGCTGGTGCTGTTTTATTAGCCCTTATGGAGAATTGCTGTCTGACTGTAAAGCTCTGCATGCACTGATAAAGAAACAATTAATATTCATATGTTATATCCCCAAATATATCATTCTAAACTTGCTTTTAATGCACATGTAAATTGTGGTGTTTGTATTGATGTTTGTGGTGTTTGTACTGAGAGATTAGTGTCCACTGCTTTTGTATTCGGAAAGGCTGATATAGTTCCTAAGCCCATTTACAGATAATCCTGTATCATTAGTGGGAGCGCTGGAAAAGGAAGGAATGTATGCTCGCTCAGAGTGTATGTAAGACTAGATTTTAGGCTTCAAAAAGCAAACAGAAACATACATGGTATGGGCATTAACATACAGGTCCACACTGTGCCACAAAAAAAACTTAATTCCTCAAAAGATAGCCTGTACAACACATGGGCAGATTTTAATTTGTCCATAAAACTACTACTGGTTATCAATCAAAATCTCAGTGGAGCTCTAACAATGAAACCCTTTAACATCCTTTATGCTAGGAGAGAGGTCTCCAATGCAGAACAAAGCAATGTGTGGGGTGTTTTCTAGCATCCGAGGGGCAGTGGCGTAACTATTAGGGTCACGCCTGGACGCCCCTGCGACCCCTCTGCCTTGCGCCCACAATCTCCCTCTGGCGCTCTAGTAATGCAGAGCTCTGGGAGATGACATAATCTCCCAGCGCTCTGCAATACAGAACAGGACCACGCGGGAGCTCAACGCGCCAACCTGTCTCTCCTGAGCCACTGATGATTACCCATCTGTGACCAAGCAGGGAGATCCTGAAAACCTGAACTGCTGGAATTTCCCAGGATTAACACTGAGAACACTGAACAAGTATAAATGTCATAGGTTTTATAATTTTTGTGAGTACTGGTAATTTAAGGGTAAATTATTAGGATAATGTATCGTGTAAGTACTACCAGGTAATTATTTGTTTCCATTTTTCACCATTACTGAAGTTTGTTCCATGGAACCCTGGGAACTGCTTCATAGAACTATAGGGTTCCACAAAACACAATTTAAACACTGAGACTATGATTTTGTTACACAGAAAAGTATGTGTGTGTTACTGTCCAGTTATTTATTTTGAAGCAGCCTTGTGGTAAATAGGAATTAGTAGGCAGAAATTAGTACTTGTCCTGCATTCCTCCGAGATGAGCCTGCAGTATGGAGATATAATGTTTTCTTCTTGGGGAGAGGACAGAATGATGGGAATTGAGTAGGCGTGTGCCCTGCTCTGTTTGTTTTCTCTTTAAATTACTGACTTAAAACACATTAAGTATGTCACCATTAAATATTATATTAGTGTGCAGGCTCTGTAAACAAAGGGCAGGGGATTGAGCCATATTGGTGTTAAGAAAACATTTTTTAATTACAAGGCAACCTAGGCCACTAAGTGCGTTGGGGGCCTAGATGTAGGCCATTTGGTGCGTTGGGGGCCTAGATGTAGGCCATTTGGTGCATTGGGGGCCTATATATAGGCCACTTGGTGTGTTGGAGGTCTAGGTATAGGTCACTTGGTGTTTATGGGGTCTAGATGTGGGCCACAGGATATTTTTAGCCAGTATTTTATGGCTAAGCTGCAAAGACCTGCATGGCCAGTCATTCTGTGAACATTATGTTCAAAAGTGAAGTGAAGTAAGTTTGGGGAAATCCGCCACCAATCTGACACAATCTGCCATACTCGCCATGGGTCCACCATGCTTTCACCAGGTTTAAGATTTTGTTCAACAATGGCTCATTTGCATGTGGAAATACAGGTTAATGAGCCAGTGTCGTATTCATTTGGGTGTGTTTATTTGTTAATGTGCCACATTGCTCCGATGGCAGATTTTCCTCACAGTTCAAATGTCTCCAACCTCAGACTGGTGATGTTGGGATCTCTCTGTAGCTCTCTGTGGTGCCAGATTACAGTTTACTCTCCCTACTGGAGAGCATAGACATCTGCTGTCGACCTTTAACCTGTTCAGTGCCACTGGGATGTTCATTGCACACCCATGTGGCTCTGAAAGGGTTACAACAGTAACAGATTTTTCCAGCGTTAACATAACATCTAGACTAAGGAAAGGGAGAGAAGCTGTGATATGTCATAGCTTCTCTTCCTTTCTCGTAAAGATAAATTAATGCTGCCAATATCTGTTAATGTTGTAACCCCTTCAGTGCCACAGGATGTGCAGTGAACATCCCTATGGAACTGAACGTGTTGAGGGAGCAATGCTGTTTGTGTGTTGCTCTAGTCTGAGTGAATCCTTTCCTCTCCCCAATGGGCAAGTGGGGTTGCAGAGAGGATTCACCCAGTCTTCATGGTTGTCGAATTGCAGGCGATGTATACGGGAGGGCATCTCTCACACATCGCCAGCAGCTCAACAATCTTCCATCTAATGACTAAATCCTTCCCCTTCCCTTATAGTGTCTCCATTGCCAAGGTGATAGGCTCGCCACACATCACCAGACACACATTGCCATATCATAACTGCTTCGTAGTGCATCTCGGTCCAAAGAATATAAATGTCGAAGAAAATAAAAAGGTAGCTGATATATTCAGCACCAAACCCACTTGTCCTATAGTGGTGGGTTTGATGCTGCATATATATGTTCCCTTTTTCTTCTTCTTTGATATTTATATGATTTATTACAGATTAGCACCTTCCCTTAGTTTATACATAAACCATGTTCACTCCCCCATAGTGGTGCAGCCTTTTTTCTCCTTCATTTAAACCAAAGACAGGAAGTTTCAGAGGAGATTAATGGTGGCGGGGGGGCATCCATACATGGCTTGGACCTTGCATGGTTTGCAATGATAGTGATTAATCACAGGATATATCCTAAGCTTAATCTCCATTGGAATGAAACGCATAAGGCAATATCCAGTCCATGTACGTCTGTACCCCCCACACCATTAACCCTTTGAGTGCCAGAGAGGTGAGCAGTCCGTTTGCACACCCCTCTGGCACTCAAAGGATTAGTCTGCTGTGAGACTTCATGTATTTGTTTTTCAATCAGAAATAAAGCATTTAGGATTTATTATACCGGCACTGGAAGCAGAGCAATGCGTTGCATACCCCACTGGCACTGAAACGGTTAATGTGCAACTACTACTACTACTACTACTACTGTCCATTACAGTTTGAGAGATATTCGTATGTAAAGTTCCCCTCTCCCTCCCATTCTCCTGATGTCAGCGCTGTACTGACACAAGGAGATCCGTGTCGGCTGACTCGAGGTGGCTCTTCAGCAGAGCCGAAATAGCGATCTTTAAAAAGAACAACTTCATTGGAATGGTCTACAAAGTGTGCCTGGTTTGCAAGCACACTTTTTTTTAGACCGTTCCAATGAAGTAGTTATTTTTAAATATCGCTATTTTAGTTCTGCTGAAGAGCCACCTCGAGTCAACCGACACGGATCTCCTTGTGTCAGCTTTACACCTGACATCAGGGAGAGGGGGACTTTAGCAGTAAATATCTCTCAAACCATAAAGGTCTGAGAGGTGGGATTTGCTGCACATAATTTATTTATTTTTTTAAGCCTACAACAAAGCACAAAATTATCATTGAACATTACTAACCCTTTGCACACCCCATTGGCACTCAAAGGGTTAGTCTGCTGTGAGACTTCTTGTATTTGTTTTTCAATCAGAAATAAAGCATTTAGGATTTATTATACCGGCACTGGAAGCAGACCAATGCATTGCATGCCTCTCTGGCTCTCAAAGGGTTTATGTGCAGCAACTACTACTGTCCATTCACTAACATATACAGTGTTAATTGTAACTGTATGTAATAATGTATCATACTTTAGGCTATAAAACAAGAAGCTGAACTGAAGCAAGTTTACATACAGATGTGAGTGATAAGTTCTTGAGATGTAAGCAAATTAAATCATTGCCCTAAAGACATCTGATTCCTGGGAACTGGCTGATACTATGACTTCTCAAACACTGGGCGCTGCAGGGCACAGCAACGTACTAACATAACGGCAGAACTGGTCAAGACGATTAGACAAGGCAGTACTTCCAGCGCTGTTTATTCTGTGACTCATTTGTGGTTATTTAACCCCTCGAGGATCAGGGAGGTGTACAACACATTGCAAAGCAATGCATTTACACAGGCCTAGGCCTCAAGGGGGTAAAAAAATAAATGTTCATTAAACAGACATGTTTAAACCTTTGTGCACCAGAGAGGTACGCAATGCATTGCTTCGCAATGCGTTGCTTACACCTCTGGCGCACAAAGGGTTAAAAGAACACTGATGTCTCTGAATAATAGTCCCCCCCCACACACACACACACTTAAAGGGATAGTAATGTCCAATGATAATTTTATGTGGTATTGTAGATTTAAAAAAAAAAATTATATGCAGCAAATCCCATCTGTCAGATCTTTACAGTTTGAGAGATATTCACCACTAAAGTTCCCCCCTCCCTTCCTGCTGTACTGACAGCAGGAGATGACAAAAAACAAAAAGGGGCGCTCCTAGTATAATAATTCCAAAAGTATGTATACCACCACCATTTATACACCAAACTCACAATTGAAAAAAACACTATAAGTGGTCAGCTTAACGAATGGAGGAATTCGGACTGCCCCCACTCAGTCGCTCCAATGTTGAAAAATGCTGCTCCCAACAAAGAAATAGGGATCTTGAAGAGGACCCCTAGCAAAAACAGAAAAAGAAAACCAGAAGGGGTGCAATATCGAATAATAGAAGATAATCCCCAATAATAAAAAAGGATACTCACAATATTTGAGGCACCCAGTTGAGTTGACTACAACAGGTATAACAAGCAGGGATTTATAATCTGTCCTGCTTCAGATATACTGATCTCTGGATCAAAAAACTGGAATCTCTGGATCTCTTCTTAAAAGTTTAATTCAATTCAACATTAACATTAAAAAATAAGCCCCAATGCTAAACGCGTTTCGAAGCACTGCTTCTTCATCAGTAGCATAAACAATACAAATTTTGGGCTCAAGAATTAAAATCAATTAACGTACAAATATATTTTCATCCTACGTTATTTGTTACACCGGTTGTAGTCAACTCAACCGGGTGCCTCATATATTGTGAGTATCCTTTTTTATTATTGGGGATTTTCTTCTATTATTCAATATTGCGCCCCTTCTGGTTTTCTTTCTCCGAGCTGTTGAATTTGACGTTGGACCATTTTTTGACAAATATTTGATAATATTCTTGCCAAAACTAGACTATCAATTTGCACAAAAAGAAGAAAAGAGGGGGGCGCCCCAATGGTATAATATTGTTGATACGCTTAAACAATAAGCAATAATTTATGCACTCACATTTTGTAGCGGTCAGCTGAGGTAATACTCAAAGCCGATAAACAGATGGCGAATTTGCACAATCTCCACTCAGTGGATCCACTTTCTAGTCAGCTGCTGGTCTTGGTATATTTGGTTATATGACCATTAAAGCTTTTGATACTTTTGGATGAATGGATCTCTTTTTTTGACTGGAGGAGATCAGTAGGTGACCAGCAAGTGAAACCACCAAGTGGAGATGGACAAATTCTCCATCTGCATGTTTGTCTGATTTGAGTATTACCTCAGCTGACCACTACTAAATGTGAGTGCATACATTACTGCTTATTGTTTAAGCGTATCAACGTTATACCATTGGGGCACCCCCTCTTCTTTTCGTGCATATTGATACTCTTTCTATCTGGGGAGGACGAGTTTGAGGTGGAGCGACCCTGGTTCCCTATTGAGGATTCTACTGAGATCCTGCTTCTGGGTCAGGAATATCTGAGCTGTCTCTCATATATTTGTTTGGCACCTATACATTCTGTGAGTACCCACGTGTGTGGGGTGTACAAGGTGGTGGATTGATCTGCACTAGGGTGCCCTTCTGTGTTTTCTCCCCACCTTTCTTGTGTTGAAGACTAGATCATGTATTGTTTGCCAGGAGAGAGAGTATATAGGACAGGCATTTCAAACATGCATCCCCCTAACTAATAAACTGCATCCCCAACAAGATTACTTATTTTAATCCTTTGAGTGCCAGAGGAGTATGTGTAATGTATTGCTCTGCAATGCGTTGCATGCCTCTGGCACTCAAATGGTTAACTACAGGGTATCCCTTCTGGTCCAGACTTCAATTTAAACCAGCTTGGTTTGTGGTCACCTTCTAGAGCAGGCGTAGGAAACATTTGGCTCTGCAGCTACTGGCTAGTTTGGGATGATAGGAGCCATAGTCTACAGCAGCTGTAGAGTTAAAAGGTTCCCTCCTTACTCCTGGTCTACAGGTAAGCTAAACACTGGTCTTTTTATCAGAACAGACATAGCAGAGGAGCAGACTATTAATATTTCATCCCAATCTCCAACCCCCCCCCCCCCAACAAAATAATAGTGCAGGCATGGGCAGCCATTGTTGAGGCCCTCCTTAGAGGGCATGGATGAGTATGCAGCCCCCCCTTAAAGTGTATCGCTGAAAATGCGGCCCTCAACTATATTTGAGTTTGACATGCCTGATGTAGGAGGTCCATGGAAACTGTAGCCGTGTGGTTGAACTCTGTGGGGCCCACTGAACTCCATTATGATGAATGAACTTCCCTGCCACTGAATCAATTTATCATCATGAGAATATCATTTGAAGTTACCACTCCATTGGCTCACTGACTGTTCTCCTTTGGTTCATCTCATTTTGGCACTGCAGGCCACCCACTGCTGTGCGAATACTTGGATGTCAAATAGCAAGACTGATATTCTGTTATTAACCCCTTGAGGATGTGAGGAGTGTGCAACACATTGCAAAAGGAATACATTGCACACACCTCTGGTCCTTTAAGTGGAACTATCAACCAAATTAAAGTTACCTCCAAATAATTATGTACATAACTATAAGAATATCCATACTAGCATTATCCGCAATAAGTCCAGCGTTATTGACAAATCCAAGTTGTTTTGAGACGCACAGGCAGGCATCTTGCTGTAGAGGCATCTGTGCACCTGCACTTTTAGTCCCTTCCTGTACCTTAAGGTACAATGCAACTCCTCCTAGAGGAGACTGGGACAGACAGTGCAGGAATGCAGATGTCTCTAAGGCAAAATGTCTGTAAAAGGGGCAGAAGGGGGAACTTTAGCACTGAATATGTCTCAAACTATACATGTTTGAAAGACGGGAGGTAGGTGATTGCATTTATAGTTTTAATATCTACACTATTAATCTTTGTTAAAATAACCATTACTATCCCTTTAAGGGATGTATGTTGAAGAGAAAAGTAGAGGAGTTTGGGGGCGATCCATTTGCACTGATGGGGGGAACTAAAAATCCCCATTGATTTTAAATCTAGCATTCGATGAGAGAAAATCCCCATTTAAATCAATGGGGTTTTGGAATTTTTAGATCTCCCCTATAGTGTAATTGGTTTGCCCCAGAACTTGTCCACTTTTCTTTTCAACAAATGACCTGAAGTGGCCAGTTTAAATTAATGGGAATGTTTAGTTGTCCCCTATGGTGCAGTTGGTTTACTCCAAAATCACTTTAATTACTAACTCATTCATGACGTGTAGTTGTTTTATATGACTTCAATATGATGATAAAATTCCACTGTTTGTTCGCAGCGACAAGTTCAACGAAACTGGAAGATTTGAGTTATTTAGA
Source organism: Rhinophrynus dorsalis (assembly GCA_037306005.1). Lineage (NCBI taxonomy): Eukaryota > Metazoa > Chordata > Amphibia > Anura > Rhinophrynidae > Rhinophrynus > Rhinophrynus dorsalis. The sequence continues at coordinate 207,364,713 of CM074725.1, read as the reverse complement.
CGTTCAGAGAAATGCCCCTTTGCGGACCTCGATCAGAATGCCGTGGCATAACACCGCAGGAACCCGGGTCCAACAAGAGATCAAAGGTGGGAATAGCTATGTATATGTATGTATTACAATGTTGGTAGCACTGCTATGTTTTGTCTATGGCGCACCACAGTTGAGCTAATGTTAAAAAACCTACTTGCCTTACTATGACCAGAAAATCCTAATGGCCCCTCTGAATTCTGACTTTTGGTCAGTCCTGGATATCCTGTCCGTGGAGCCAGACATGACAGTTGCTGCCATTTGTTTTCAAACAGAAGCAGGCAGGTTGCATTAGCCTGCTTAACTCATTAACCCTTTGAGTGCCAGTGGGGTATTCAAAGCATTGCTTTCCAACACATTGCAAAGCAATGCTTTGGATACCCCTCTGGCACTCAGTGGGTTAAATACCTTATGGGAGTGCAATGCATTGCAGATCAATTCACGGCAAATCCTCACGAACCTTAGTGTTAAAGGGATAGCAATGTTTCACAAAAACAGTGGCTCCAATTAATCTTCATAGTATTTGGACCATGGAGAATGTTATTTCAGTACTGTCAGAGTTGTAGTTCAAGAGTAATTGAATGATAAAATATCCCTTGCTGCCCCTTTTACCTAGTGTAAGCCACCTCCCCTCAGATGTGGAATCTGGTCTCGTGACCGGACAGATCGCAGCAAGGGACAATCTTCTTACTGTGACAGGTTTTCCCTTATGCTCACTGACAATTGTCCCTCTCTGTCATCCATCCGGATAGTCTTGCTGTTCTGAGGTGAGCAGTGTTACACTAGGTAAAAGGGGTGGGAGTGGGATACTTTATTATTCAATTACCCTTGAACTACAACTCTGACCGTATTGACATAACACTCTCCATGGCCCAAGTACTATGAAGATTAATCGAAGCTGTTTCTTGTGAAACATTACTAACCCTTTAAGATCACCATATTCAGCGGGCACAGTTTGAGGTCCTGTGGTCCAGCTAGCAACTATCATGGTTGCCTCCATGGACATGTCATCCAGGACTGAATGAAGTACAGTAAGTGGGCAGTCATTATTGAAAGGTGTTTGTTTCCCTTTATAGAAAGCTTTATGTCATTCTTCGCTTCTTTCACAATCTTCAGCAATGCTAAACAGTAGCTTTTATGTGTAGCAAGCATTTATTTGAAGGCCACAAAAGATCAGTTGCGTGCATCAGGATGTAAAATACTGCACAGCACAGCAGGACAATGACAGGGCGGCAGATTACTGGAAGGCACTTGTTTATAAAAGGAAAATGTAATAGCAGTCAATCAGCTGGTTAAGTTAATAGCAAATATGAAAGCAGTAAGCCAATAATGTTTGCACGTTGAAGCTTTAGCGGAAGTAGGATGCCTTAGAGTGCAGCGTACCTTATTCTGGGAACAGTGAGTGATGGACCGGTGGAACCTACAGTAATGACTGTATGGACACACTGGGGCAAAAAAGTGCTCCATTAAATTAAATGGGGCTTTTAACCTTTTGAATGCTATAAAGATCTCCAACACATTCTTTGCTTCTGCAAAATAAACGCCCCTATTTCCGCTTGCAGCGCGCCCTTTGATAAATTCTGGGTTGTTGCTCTCATGTTGCTTTTGCCTTTCACAATACTTGTTAAGGTTCATACAAAACATGAGTTTATGCAGTGTGTGATCTCATTTTGTGATTGTAATGACTGCTTTTATACCCTCTTGATAGCTGCAGGGGATAACTCTGTGCATTGCTAGTCCCCTGCAGCATTGGAAGGGTAGCTATTCTTCCGCTGAAACTATTTTTATGCTCTTTGCAGCACGTTTTGTCCCCTACAAGCCACAGGACATTCTTCTCAAGCCCCTATTGTTCGAGGTGCCAAGCATAACAACAGACTCAGTGTTTATTGGAAGGGGCTGGCTTTTTCAGGAGATAGACGAAAAGATGAAAAGCTCTGAGCTGTCCGAGAACAGAGGGATCGTGATTGTTGGGAACGTTGGATTCGGAAAGACAGCAATAATTTCCAAACTAGTAGCACTTAGCTGCCACGGAACACGCATGAGGCAGATTGCTTCCAACAGCCCCTCTTCGTCTCCCAAGAGTATGTTGACTGTCCAGTTAGTTGTATGGTGTAACATAACCCCTTTGAGTGCCAGAGGAGTGGACAATGTAATTAGTTGGCCACCACACTAGCACCCAAAGGGTTAAAGTAAACCATTTATTCCTGAATTCTCTAGTAATATTAAAGGAGCGGTAAATATGTATTATGAACAATGTTATAGGACTTTTCTGGTGAGTGAAACAAGGGGACTGTATCACTGCTGTGAGTTTTTTTTTAATTCCGAGTTAAAATAACTTCTGATCTATCCTTTTTTATTCAACAGCACCAACTAGTGTGCAAAAGGCAATGTTTTTCTTATAGTGCAGCCTATGGAAAAACTCAAGTCCGTGACACTGATGCACTTAAGAAAAAAGTGGCACAAGCCAAGTTCACCATGGGAAACAAAATAAAAATTCCAGTTAAATGGGGCTTTTAATCACTTTGGTACTAAAGAGGTCTTCAGTGTTTTGCTTCACAATTCAATAGAGACCTGTTTGGAATTGAAGGGGTTAGAAGTCATCAAAATAAATGGGAGTTTTCACTTCTTCCCTGCTGTACAGTTAGCGTTCTGCAGAGTTACATCACATTGCTTAGTGTAAGGGTAGTCAGTTGCCATGATGTAGTTCTAAATAGCTGAAGGTCCAACAAATGACTAGCCCTTGCTTAGTGCATCAGCCTCACTGACTATGGCTTCCCATGCTAAATGATGAGAACGGCACACACCATGCTGACCAGAATGCAAAATTGCATATTATTTAAAAAAAAAAAAAAAAAAGTTTCACATGTAACTTTTTAACCCTTTGAGTGCCAGAGGTTAATAAAAAAAAAAACCTCTTCCCCCAGTTGGAGTACCTTTTTAACCCTTTGAGCGCCAGAGGGGTAAACAACACATTGCTCTGCAATGCGTTGCATACCCCTCTGGTGCTCAAAGGGTTAAGACACAGCTGTAAAAGGCTTAAGTATATAATGTTCCTTAAAAAAAAAAAAAAAGTTTACTGCTCCTTTAAAAAAGTATGTCGCCACGATGTTTGTCAGAAGCTGTCATGCGCAGTAGAGACTGCTCACTTTCGGGCAGTCCCTACTGCTCAAGACTGCATCCCGTGGAGCAGTGAGGTAGCAGCCGCTTAACCCTTTGAGTGCCAGAGGGGTATGCAACGCATTGCAACCCTCTGGCACTCAAAGGGTTAACATTACCCGGACCTTGGCCCGTGTTCACGTGCTTTTACACTAGTTCCATTTATAATTAACGAAAAGAGAAATATAATGGAATATCTGTATTGTGGGACTTTCCCTGTTTACAACAAAGGTATTCCCACTGCTGGCTATTACAGCATTTGTGTAAGAGGACTGGTGCATTGCTTTTTGTGACCTCTCTGTTTTATGATTCATTTTTATTTTTTTAATTTACATAAACTGCCATTTGTTTTTCTTTTTTTGAATCATGGTCACAATGTGCTGTGCTGGTCTCACTTCCTAGTTAACATAAACAGGAGAGTAGGTCTTATAAATAAGCGCTACTTAGCGTGAAACGTTACATGTGTTTTGTCTAACTATCCAGTGAGTGCATTTGAGTCCTACTCCCTCCTTTTTGGACATGTCTGTCCTTTTTATTTTGTATGAATAAAGTTTGGATTTTTTATTTGTATGAGAAGCTATGTCCGTTAGTGACATGGATAGGACACCAGTGTGGAGAGTGCTCCCGTGCCGTTTGATCCTGTGTGGATTCTCACTTCCTAGTGCTTTAGTGTAGGTCTCAAGAGCTCCCATGGGGATCCTAAAAAAAACAATGGCCCATATTTATAAAAGTAAACTGGAGTTATTCTGGAATAAATCAACTGCATCATAGGGGACAAATACAAATTCCTAAATTGCCATGCAATTAAATAGCTTTTAACCCCTTCAATGCCATAGAGGCCTACAATGCATACCTTGGCATTCAGGGGGTTAAAAATCCTGATTCAGTGTAACAGGAATTTTTATTTGTTCCCTATGTTGAAGTTGGTTTACTCCAGAATAACTCCAGTTTCCGTGTATAAGTGTGGGCCATTGTTCTCTAAACACCTGTTGGAGTTGTTACCTTCTGTTTGAACCATAATAACATTTGAATAGAGCATCTCCCATCACTGTGACTACAGTTGTTTTACTCAGCACGAAAAGCACTACAATATGTATGTTTTCATAATAATATGTTACTGTTCCTTTAAGGTTCCTCTTTATCTTCTGGCTGTGGTGTGAATGTATGACCTGATATCTATAAGTTATTACACTTCCCATTCCAAGTTCCATGCAGGTTCCACATGCTGCAGATACAGACAGATTCTCATGGATCACGTGTGTTCCTGTTGCTGGCATGTGTTCCAGGGGTTAGTCATGGGGTACCAGCCTTTGCTGTGCAGTTCCTATCTGAAGGGCTGCAGCACCTGACACTGCCAGGAAAAGTCTAGTTTTGTATATAAATAATAAGGATCTCTATGGGAACAGTGAGACTGAACTGGAGCATACGAACCACACTGGAGAGGAGAAATGAAAATTCCCATAAATGTAACTAAAGCGTTTAACCCATTGATTGCTAGAGAGGCTGCCAGTGTTTTGCAAAGCAATGAGTTTCTAGACCCCTCTAACACTGAAAGGGCTAAAATCCCTATTTAATATCAAATTGTATTCTGAGATTTTTTTTTTGTCTCTTTACTGGTGCAGTTGGTCTGCTTCAGAATTACTCCAGTTCATCTTAGTACACTAACCTCTGTGTCTCACTGCCAAGCATGAACTCACACTCTGTTTTGTCCTTGTTTGATTAATAAATTTGCTTGCGAGAGTGCCAAGTCAGCTAGGTCAGATTTTTTTAACTCTTCGACTGCCATAATACGTGAATGGTAGTTTTATTTTCTTCCCTACAAGGGCTGAGACTGATCACATATCAGTCTTTACACTTCAGTCTCTGTGTGGTGCTTAATGAATGTTGGCCTACATGTTAAACTGATCTCACATCAGTCTCTACACTTCAATCTCTGTGTGGTACTTGATGAATGTTGGCCTACATGTTAAAGTGGACCTATCACCTTGAATTTTACATGTTTGAAAACCTAATTCTAAAATTCCAGCAGATGTGAATTCACACTTTTATTTCTGGGAAAAGTGAAAGTGAAAATTTCCTGGGATAACACAAAGCCTCATTAGCATACGGCACATCGCTGCACCTCATTAGCATATCAAATGTCACAGAAACCTTAATTAGCATATGGCACATCACTGAACCTTATTAGCATACCAAATGTCACTGAAACCTTCATTAGCATATGGCACGTCACTGAACATTATTAGCATATTAAATGTCACTGAAACATCATTAGCATGTGGCACATCAATGAATCTCATTAGCATATAAAATGTCACTGAAACTTTCATCAGCACATGGCACATCATTGAAACTCATTAGCATATCAAATGTCACTGACAGTTCCACTTTAAGACATTGCTGAGTTTCCTTGTATTTTTAAAGTAGATTGCTTCTGGGTTTAGTTTGTGTTGCATAGAATTAAAATTTGCATGTATGTTTTCCCTAGACATTTCTTCTGTAAAATAAATGTTTTTTGAGAAATTAACCCTGTCTTGGAGATAGTGTGGCGCTTTGTTGCATTCTATTTCAATTGAAGGCCAGAAGTACCCATCACTGTGCTGTTAGTGGGCTTTGCTTAGGTTCGTTTTTAGTTCCCTCTGTAGTAATATTGGCTCAGCACAAAAACTTCTTACAGGTACTAGCATAATGTGTTAGAGAGTGCCAACAAGAAGTAAGGGTTAATTTCTCAAAGACGTTTAAACAAATGGCAAGCACGCCATTTAGTCCGTTTTTAATCCTCTTTAAAATAAACTAAACTATAGGTGACATGACTACTTTATTTCCTGCCTTAATTGTGTTTGTGTCTTCCTATAACTAGGCATTGAACCCACTCAGGATATCCCCCTCTCACAGACCTCTCCACTTAGCCTCACCCTATGTGGGTCCAATACCATGAAAAGCTGCCGTGGAAGTCCTGAACATCAAAAGTTGATGGACGATGCACTGAAGCAACTTGGTTCAAAGGTAAAAACAAAATTAGTGAGCAATAAAAGATCTGATGCTAAAGACCTTCAAGGGTTTAAACCAGTACCACAGAGAATATCTGTTTGGCCTTTTGTCTCAACATATCATGTTCTGTGTCCACAGGTTGTTGCCTATCATTACTGTCAGGCTGACAACACTTACACTTGCCTGGTTCCGGAGTTTGTACACAGTATCGCGGCTCTGCTCTGCCGCTCACATCAGCTGACGTCTTACCGGGACCTTCTGATTAGAGAACCTCACCTGCAGAGTATGCTTAGCTTGCGGTCCTGTGTCCAGGATCCACTAACTGCTTTCAGAAGGGGAATTCTGGAACCTCTATCAAGCCTGCGCAGAGGTACTAGGGAAATCAGAGGGGATAGCTACATTGGGAATTTGATATTTATTCACCAGGGTCAGACTTACGTATGATGGCTCTTCAGGCAAGGTAGCCCATCCAAGCCAAAACACCTTTAGTTTATAACATTCAAGCACAGAAAACCCTCCTAAAGTGATATTCAACCTCCTTTTTTACTGTACATATTCTGGAGATGCATATATGTAATGTGAAGTTATTAATACTTTTTTTTTTTTTTTTTTTTTAATCTTCACCTATTTTTTTACACTGTTATGTACATTACAGGGAGCTCCCCGAATGTCATTTTACAGAATGCTTTCTGTCACAAACTGTAAGAGCAGGACTAATGATACAGTGTTGCACTATCTCTGAAGGAAAAAGACTGCCCCCTTCGGTAGACAGAATGCTCAGTGCTACAGGGATAGTGTTACATTGTTGCTCACACTCTGCTTTCACAGTCCCTGACGTGAAGCGCTATGGAATAGAAATTCAGTGAGATTGCTATCAGGAACATAAGTGTTTGTTTTATTAACCCCTTGGAACCTAGAGACACCTTCAGTGCATTCAGGAGCAATACATTGGAGACTTCTCTAGCATACAAGGGGTTAAATATAAATAGAATGCAAGATTACAGGAATAAAAAAAAATGAGGGGATTGTTCAGGTTTGATGTAATGAAAACCAGATTTTATTCTGAACCCTTTGAGTGCCAAAGGGGAATTCACGCATTGCTTTGCAATGTGCTGAATACCTCTCAGACACTCAAAGGGTTAATGTTCCACCATATAATCATTATTAACCCTTTGAGTGCCAGAGGGGTACGCAACGCATTGCAAAGCAATGCAATGTGTTGCGTGCACCTCTGGCACTCAAAGGGTTTAAGTTCTAAACCAAAGGGAATCAATCTTTGGAGCACTAGCTGTTTGAATTTGTGACTCCATCATCCCTCGGCTGGCTGATGATGATGGGAATTGTATTCTCCCACTGCTGAAGGTTCATCTGTTGATTAGCCCTGATGTAGGCTTTGTAATCTGGGTGAATGTGCATTGTACACAAAGCTTTAGGACACAGTACTGAAATCTTGTGTAGATACTAAAATCATATGTTATAGACCAGTGTTTCTCAACTCCTGTGCTCAGGACCCACTAACAGGCCAGGATGTGATGATTTCCTTGTTAGAGCACAGGTGAGTTAATCAATGTGAATGAGCCTCTGATCACCACACCTGTGCTCTAGCAGAGAAATCCCTAAGTCCTGGCCTGTTAGTGGCCACTGAGGGTATGGGTTGAGAAACACTGTTATAGACAAAATGGAGCAATTCTGAGTCATACCGTTTGTCCCAAAGGGAACAAATAACATGTCCATTTGATATAGATGGCTGTTTTATGCCACTGAATGCTACAGAGGTCTCAGTGCATTTCTAGCATTCAAGGGGTTAAAAGGTCTCTGTTTAAAGCAGCAGGAATTTGGGGATGTTCTATTTCACTGCTATAGTGCAATTGGTTTGGCTCAGAATTGCTCCAGTTTTCCATAGGCAAAATAATCCAAACAAGAAACCTGTGAAAGTACTTCAACCCGATTTTATGGATTATGGTTTTAACCCTTTGAGTGCCAGAGGGGTACTCAACGTATTGTACCCCTCTGGCAGTCAAAGGGTTAAAGCAATTACATTTTCACGATCCATTTTCTTACGAGTTATAAAGTGACTTCACAGTAGAAAGTGCTGCACAGCTCGGTCTAATTGTCTCCTGTTTATTATTTGCAGAGAGAAAAATCCCCGAGGATGAATTCCTCATTTTGGTCGATGGGTTAAATGAGGCTGAATTCCATAAACCAGATTACGGAGACACAGTCGCGTCCTTTCTCAGTAAAATCATCTCCTCGTTCCCTCCCTGGATAAAGCTAATTATGACAGTACGGAGTAATTTTCAGGTAAATTATCAGGTGATGGTGGTCAGCCTGTGTGTGGCATAAAATCGGTGTGGTGTGTTAAGGGTAAGCAACCTTTGGCTAGTGGCTGTTTGGGGACAGTGAGAGCGGTAGTCCCCAACAGCAGAAGAGCCAAAGGTTGCTTACCACTAACACACCCATTGGCAGGTTGGGGATGGTAGAACTTCTAGTTCCCAACAGCTAAAGAGCCAAAATTTGCCCACCCTTGGATCTTAATGTTCCACCACCTAATTGTTACAAATATCCTATATGAAAGGGAGTCAATCTTAGCATATCTAGCTGTTTGAGTCTATGACTTCCATTGTCACTAACCAGCCAACAAGAGCTGTAGTCCCCAACAGCCGAAGAACCAAAGTTTGACTATCCCTGTTCTAGGGTGTATGAAGCTATTAATCCGGAGCGCTGACAAGTATGTGCCCAAGTCAGGTTTGCACAAGGGAGGTTGAAAATGTTCTGCTTAGTGTAATTAGGGTGACCACATTTCCCTTCTGCCATTCCGGGACGTGGTCACCCTAGTTGCCCCTTCATACCTTGAGTCCCTGGTGGTCTAGCGGCGTGGAAAGTGCTCTGTGCCTCCTCTGGCACAGAGCTGAAGCTCCCGCGCGGTCTGTGCTCAGTAATGCAGAGCGCTGGGAGATGATGTCATCTCCCAGCGCTCTGTATTACTAGAGCGCTTGCCTCCAGGAGATCAGGTAAGCTGCATTGCCGCCCTGGATGTCAGCCTGCAAGCGGCGTCCATGATGTGACACACCGCTTGCAGGCTGACATCCAGGGCGGCTTGGCTTCATTCCGGGACACTTCATTGTCCCGGTTGAAGATGACCCGGGACGCGGGACATAGCCCTGAAATAAGGGACAGTCCCGGACGTTCCGGGACCCGTGGTCACCCTATTAATAATATAGTATTTGGGCTCTTTGAAGACAACCAAATTAAATATAAAGTCCCTTATCACCTTAAACTATTCACTTAGAGTTCAAATGCACTTAAAGCAACCTAAACATGTAAAATTGAAATTGATTGATCTACCTTTACATTTAATCACTTACGGCTGCCATCTGTAAAACGCATTTATTTTGTTGTATGCATAAAATGTTATCCTAAACTGCCGTGTGCAGATTGTCTTATTCGGAATTTGATTAATTTTTTTTGAGCTGTTTGTAATAAGAAACAAGCGCTAACTTATTTAATTTATTTAAAATAGTATCCCTAGTACTTGTATTCAGAACGGCCGTTAATCCTATGAGTGCCAGAGGGGATCCAACGCATTGTAATAAGTTGGAAGTTGGATCCCTCTGTGGCACTGAATGGTTAACTGTAAATGGACTAATATAAGTTAATATTACCCTATCAAGACTGTTATGGTATTGGGAGTGAGGGAGCTTTGGAAAAGGCATTAACACTTTGAGTGCCAGAGGGTTACACAACACACTGCAAAGTTTTGTAGATCAAGCACTATTCAATCAGAAAGAACCCCCCTGCCCCTTCTGGCGCCTCCCATCAGACAGGTAATTCTGTTGTGGGTCCGGAGGGATGCAGCAAGTGACAATCTTCACACAGTAAATATAAGGAAAACCCTGCCCCCATGAGGAAGGATGGCAGGATTTTCCTTTTGCTTACTGAAGATTGTCCTGCATTGCACTCCATCAGGACCAGACAGAGAGGCAGCTTGATGTAGGGAAAGAGGCGGGAGGGGGATCCTTTCAGCTTGAATAGAGTTTGAACTACAAATCTGTAAGTAATGAAACATAGCGCTACAAGTAAAAAAAAAAAAAAAAAACCATAAAGAAGACTCAGACCTCAAGTTTAATACAAACATTACTATCCTTTTAAATAAATGTGTTTTACTGTGACAGGCCCACTTTAAGTGTGTAATCCTAGTTTTTTGTGTTAATATTCCTTTAACCCTCTGAGTGCCAATGAGGTAGCCACACTGGCACTCAGAAGGTTAAACCCATTTTCATCTGGGGAAACAGGTCAACAAAGGGGTTATGTGTTTTCAGACTGACTCATTTATCAAATATTAACATGCTACAACACGTAGGGATGTGAATACAAGAGCTTTCTGTTGAACTGGAAATGTGACATTTGCATCAGTTCAGCTTTTTATTATTCTGACGCTAGTAGTAAAGAAGAAAGATTTTAACATTCTTGTACCCAAATAGGAAAAAAAAAATCTATGAAATGTGCTATTTTATTGAAATCCTTGACAAGCTGTGTGTGATGTTGCACCTGCACAGGCTGGGATATTTACATTACACTGTAACCTTTAAGTTATGTGTCTATGTTAACCCTTTGAGTGCCAGAGGGGATACGCAATGCATTGCAGAGCAACGCATTGCGTACCCCTCTGGTACTCAAAGGATTAACTCCTTGGGCGGAGATGCACTAAGGGGTGATACATTGGAGATGACTTCTCCAGTGAGATCACTTCTCCAGTTCCTATGTTATTCTATGTGGCCTAACACTAAGACATCTTGGGGGGGAGATGCACTAAGGGGTGATAAAGAGGACATGACTTCTCCAGTTCCTATGTTATTCTATGTGGCCTAAACACTAAGACATCTTGGGGGGAGATGCACTAAGAGGTGATAAAGAGGAGATAACTTCTCCAGTTCCTATGTTGTTCTATGGAGTTTATTCACTAAGATCTCCAAAGCTGAAGAAATCTTAGTGCACAGACTCCACAGAATAATATAAGAACTGGAGAAGTCATCTCCACTTAATCACCTCTGTGTCGCACCTTAGTGCATAACCCCTCCTTTTGTTAGAGACATCTCTAGCGCTTAATAACTGAATACAATTCTAAGCATATGTACAAAGAAAAGAGAAAAGTGGAGCGATTCTGGGGCACACCAAGTGCACCATAGGGGAGAAATACAAATTCCCATTGATTTAAAAGTGGCATTTGACTCCCAGTCGTATAGAGAAATCATGACTTGGAAACATGTCTTGCATCAAAATGGTTAAATGTTGACTAATCCTATATAATAATTCGCTAAATGTGTGTTTGTCAGAAGCCGTCATGCGCAGTAGTGATGGATGAGCGTGCTGCAGTCATGCGCACTACAGACTGCCCACACTGCGGCTGATAGTGGAGCGGGGCTCCGAATTCAGACCGTAGTCGAGGACTACGGTCTGAATTCGCCCCACTCCATATCAGCCGCAGCGAGGGCAGTCTCTACTGTGTATTACTGGGCTCTTCAACTAGTATTAACCCCTTAGTGTGCTCGCGGCCGGCACTTAACGCCCGCCGAAGATTTTTTTTTTATTTTTTAAAAAGAATCTGGAGACCCCGAACGGCGTGCAGCCGCGAGGGGACCCGGATTTCCGGGCCGTACTTGTACGTCCTCGGGCGGTAAGGGGTTAAAATACATAAGTGCATTGTTCCTGGTCCTCCAAGGGTTTAGATATGATATTGGATGTGTTGTTTTTCAGCAGGCTGGGGGAAGCAATTTTCATTTGCACTTCTCATTTCCTGCTAAATCTTACACAATGTACCACAGCCACCTGAACAGGAAGTAAGAAGTGCAATGAATATCTCCTCCCCCAGCTTTCTGAAAATCAGGACGCTCAAATTGATATTTCAAATCCCATATAAGTTATAAAGACTTCTTTGTATACGTTCGCATATTACAAAATTATCTTTCATGTTATAGCAAATTGTATTTTATCAGTAGTGTTCCTTTAAACCAGGCTGGTGTTATCCTGGTAATCCACCTTCACTTGCCAGAATTGCTCTAAGTCATTGTTGATTCTGGCGATTACATTACCTCTTTGCTGTTTGTCTGCCAGGCAATTTGCTAAATGCAGTTTAGGGAATGGAATCCATTAGACGTCTGAAAGAAGGCAGTGAGCAAAACTAAGCGATTTTGTCATGAGCTTGATATTCTGAAGATTAATATTTTATGTAGAGAAAGCTGCTAACCTTCTGTGGATTAAAATAAGTCATGTAACAAATGTGCATTTTTTTTAAATTGCAGGAAATAACAAGTTCACTGCCCTTGTCCAAGATTTCCTTAGATGATTTCCCTGAGAACAAAGACATCTGCAATGACCTGAGTGCCTATATCCAATACAGACACAGCACTAGCCAGGAAATTATGAACAATATATCTCTAAATGGGAAAACAGATGCCAACACCGTCAGCAAGTTGAGTGATCACTTGGTGATGAGGAGCCAGGGTTCCTATCTTTACCTAAAGCTGACCCTTGATCTTTTCGAGAAGGGCCATTTAGTCATTAAGAGTTCAAGCTACAAAGTGGTGCCTGTGTCCGTTTCTGAACTGTACTTACTTCAGTGCAATATGAAGTTCATAACCAATTCAGCTTTCGAAAAAGCACTTCCCATTTTGAATTTAGCTCTGGCCTCCCTACACCCCATGACTGATGAGCAGATTTTCCAGGCTATTAACGCTGGTAATGTTTATGGGGAGCACAACTGGAAGGACTTTCAACAAAGGATGGATAGCCTCTCTTGCTTTTTAATCAAACGTAGGGACAAGACCCGTATGTTTTGTCACCCGTCTTTTAGGGAATGGCTTGTTTGGAGGGCGGACGGAGAGAGCTCACAGTTTTTGTGTGAACCACGGTAAGGAGAAGCAGCTTTTGGCACAAGTAATTCAAAATAAAAGGCAAGCAGGTGGATTTTAATTTATTTATCCCTCTGAGTGCTAGAGGGGTTTTCAACACATTTCAAACCAATGCACTGCATACCCTTCTGGCACTCAAAGGGTGTTATGCATTATGGCATGATAAAGAGGTGATAACGCAGAGCTAACGTCTCCCGTGATATCACTTCTCCTGTGATGTCACTTGTCCAGTTCCTATGTTATTCTATGGAGCCTATGCTAAGATACTCAGAGTTGGAGAAATCATCACCTCTTTATCACGCCTTAGTGCATCTCCCCTATAGGGTTAATAGAAGAACCTAGCCTACATTCCATGGGTATTTTACCATCTTGAACTGTTTACATGGCTTTTTAGAATCTGAATTACACATAGAGCCCCAGTGATGATTCTAAAGAGCTATGTACATGTTCTCATGAAATTAAAGTGTGTATGTTCAGTTATATATTACAGCAAGACTCAAATGCGAAAAACAGTAAATATATACAGCTGACTGTTGCATGGATGACAACTGATTTTTTTTTCCCTTCTGTTAACTTAAGTGCCATTTATTTCAAGACAAAATTCCCCCATTAAATAAGTGATGAGCAGCTTATGGCTGTCAGGATGTTGTTGGACTACAATTTACGTCATCCGCAGCCAGCAGAAGGCTTCCCTTCCCTGCATTAAAATGTAACCCAGAAAAAAAGTGATTTTGATTATGGAAAAATTCAATTGACGTGTTCAGATTTTGATTTTATTTTCCCTTGGGTAACATTCATATTGGCTAATTGTTAACTTTGCCTAGCTCTGTTTTCATTTGTTCTATAGTATTTTCCTATCCATCATAGCTATTGAGTTTACCTGGTAAAAAAAAACCTCACCATACTTGTGAATTCATCAGAATTACCCCACAGACCCAGAGAGATAGGTCTATAATGGGTATCCAGAAACTAAGACCCCTTCTTCAGGATCAGTTTGTGTTGCTCCACCCACTCTGTGACCAGCACTTACATCTACCTGCCCCATTTGTCCACCCATTTCTTTGCTTAATACACCCACTGTACCCATTGTAAGAAGATTTTGCTGAAGAATCAAACCTATTATTTTGAAATCCAGAATACTTTATTTGCTTCCATGCTAGACCATGCCATTATACATTGCTTCACAATACCTGGGAAACAGAATCCAATAGGTTAAATAATGTTGTTGTTTTTTTAATGTTTTTAATTAGTCATTTCAAATTACAACAACAACCCCCACCCATCCAGCCTAGCCCCGCCACCTCCCCTGCACACACACTAAGCTCCTTCTCACCCGTCACCGAGGATGAAGTCTCCCTTCTCCTCACTCACTCAAACCTAACCACATGCCCTCTTGACCCAGTCCCATCTCACCTCGCCCAAGAACTTTCACCTCTACTAACACCACCCCTTACTCACTTATTCAACCTCTCTCTCTGTCAACCGGCACCTTCCCATCCTCTTTCAAACATGCACTAATCACACCCATTCTAAAGAAACTCTCCCTGGACCCAAACTCACTGTCAAACTACCGGCCCATTTCCCTACTCCCGTTCGCCTCCAAACTCCTTGAGCATCTCACATATAACCAGCTCACTAAATTCCTCTGCTCCCAATTCCCTGCTTGATCCTTTGCAATCTAGATTCCGTCCCCATCACTCCACTGAGACTGCCCTCACTAAAGTGGGCAACAACTTGCTCTCCGCAAAGTCAAAAGGCCGCTACTCCCTACTCATTCTCCTGGACCTGTCAGCTGCCTTTGACACAGTTGATCACTCACTCCTCCTCCAGGCCCTCCACTCTCTAGGTCTCAGTGACACTGCCTTCTCTTGGTTTTCATCATATCTCTGCAACCGCTACTCCAGTGTGTCCTACTCTGGCTCCACTTCCCCACCCCTCCCACTGTCTATCGGAGTGCCTCAGGACTCAGTCCTGGACCCCTTGCCCTTCTCAATCTACACAGCATCCCTTGGAAAACTAATAAACGCCTTTGGGTTTCACCACCATATCTATGCTGATGACACTCAAATCTATCTTTCCTCCCCAGACCTCTCCCCTTCACTCCTGTCCCAGGTACCTGACTGTCTTTCTGCTGTGTCTTCCTGGATGTCCTTCCATCAACTCGAACTTATCCTTGGCAAAACTGAACTAATTATCTTCACTCCCTCTCCTACCAGCCCCACCCCAGATATTGCCCTCACTGTCAACAAAACTACCATCACACCAACCCCTACAGCACGCTGCCTGGGGGTCACACTTGACTCCGCCCTATCCTTTATCCCTCACACCCAGTCAATCTCCAAATCAAGCCTCCTCCACCTCCGCAACATCTCTGGAATCCGGCCCTTCGTCACCCAAGACACTACTAAAATTCTAATCCAAACACTCATCATGTCCCGTCTTGACTACTGTAACTCATTAATTGGCCTTCCTCTCAACCGACTAACCCTACTACAGTCCATAATGAACTCCGCAGCATGACCAATATACCTCACTCATTGCTTCTCTAACACCACTCCCCTATGCCAGCCCCTACACTGGCTTCCAATAGCATACAGAATTAAATTCAAAATTCTGGTGCTAACTTATAGAGCTCTTACTAACAGCGCACCCCCCTATATCTCATCTCTCATTTCCAAATATACTCCCACTCACCATCTCCGTTCTGCACATGACCTTCTGTCTCCACAGCTCTTATCACATCCTCCCACTACCGCCTACAGGACTTCTCCCGTGCTGCCCCTGAGTTCTGGAATTGCCTCCCCCGCCCAATCAGACTCTCCCCTAGCCTTCAGATCTTCAGACACTCCCTGAAAACTCACCTCTTCAGGGAAGCCTATCAACTACCTCCATAAATACGATCACCAAGGACCAACCCTTCCCTGGACCACTGCACGCAATAGCACTTTACTCTCCCACCCACTGACTAGCAGCTTATGTGGCAGGAGGCACTTGCACCCAATAGCACTTGCTCCTTCTGTGTCCAACCCACCTTCCTCTATGTAAGTTCTCACGAGCAGGGCCCTCTGATCCTTCTGTTCTCCACATATGATTTGTACTATTTAATATCTCTGTATGTCTATTCCCTATTGTAAAGCTCTGTAGAATAAGTTGGCGCTATATGAATAAAGATTAATAATAATAACATAAGGAAAGAGGATAAAAGAAAACAAGAGACAATGATAAAGAAAGTTACCATAATGGTGGTAAATTAACATTAAAATAAATAGAGAGAGAGCACATTCAAATAGTTTGCAGTGTAATATTACCAAATTATCATGGTGTATGCAGACTTCTTTAGATGTTTGAATGCTTATTTAAGGTTTTGCTCACACTGGAAACTCCGCTGTATTCCATTTTAGTGCAGGCCAACCTGCTCTTGGGTACTTCAAATGTCCTGCATTCACCCTGTGATTCTCTTGCATTGGAAGACATGGGTTGGCTGACTTAGTTGTTGACAAGTCATTATTGTCCAATGCCTGCTTGGGTCAGCAAGTCAGTTGAGGAGATGAACGATATAATGTGCCTGGGCGAGTGATTTGCACTGCAGTCTGTAGGCCGCTGTATGGATCAAGCATGCTGAAACATGGATGTGCCCAGTGCCCCTTTTCAGCTCGCTTCATTATCGCGTGTTAAGCATGGCAAAAAATCACCCTTGTGAACATTTCACTCACCGTTGAGGGCAAGTGTTTTCACAAGGGTGCTTTTGATGAAGCTTTAATCCTTTGATTGCCAGAGAGGTATCCAGCACATTGCAACACAATGAGTTGGATACCTCTCTGGCACTTAAAGGGTTAACAGTTCTGTGCTAAAGTCACATTAAGGTTCAGCAACATTAATGTATAATTCTTGGTACAGAAACGGTTAAATAATGCTAAATTCCCACTTGTCATTTTGTGTTGGTTAGTGAAATTTTGTTTCCTGTGTTTCTATTACTGTTTCCATTAAAGTGATGATAATGTTTCACAATAAAAGCAGCTCCTATTAATCTTCATAGTATTTGGGCCATGGAGAGTGTTATTTCAATACTGTCAGAGGTGTAGTTCAAGAGTAATTGAAAGATAAAATATCCCCATCCCGCCCCTTTTACCTAGTGTAAGCCACCTCCCCTCAGATGTGGAATCTGGTTACTTGACCGGACTGGTCACAGCAGGGGACAATTTTCTTACTGTGAGCCCCCCTTGACAGGTTTTTTCTTATTCTCACTGAAGATTGTCTCTCTCCGTGATCCATCTGGACAGTCTTGCTGCTCTGAGGAGAGCAGTGTTACATCAGTAAAAGGGGCATTTTTTGTGAAACATTGCTATCCTTTTAATGTTGGTATCAATTAATGCTTCTCATCTTGCCTTCAGGAGTGGACATGCCCTCCTCGCTTTTATGTTCTCTCGTCAAGAAGGAAAGTTAAATCGCCAGCAGACTATGGAGCTCGGACACCATATTCTTAAAGCACACATATTCAAGGTACCCATAATGTGGTCTTTATAATTTGTGGTGTACTTATTGTTGCAGTCTCCACATTCCTAGTTTTATAGGATCATACGCAGAAATAAAAAGAAGAGCAATTATGGATCAAACCAATTGCATCATAAAGAAGTAGTACAAATTCTTATTAATTTAAACAGGGATTTTAACCTCTTGAGTCCTGTGGCAGTCACAGTGCATTGGAAGCCTCTCTAGCTTTCAAAGGGGTTAAAAAATGAATTGAGATCTTTGGTCTTTTTATTGCGCAGTCAGTGTGCCTCAGAATTGCTCCACTTTTTGCTTCTGTGTGTGGATCTCTGTTCCATAAGAAGCCGAACTACAACCGCCAAGCAGCGCTCAACCTCAGAACAGAGCACTGTGATTGGTTGAGTGTCAGTGGTCTACAGACTATAATTGCTCTGGTAATTGCATATAGAGGAGGGCTGGCCAGGGAGTAGAGGAGCAAATGGCATATGTCTGGTCTGGTGGGCCACTGCCTCACTCAGTCTCCCACTTGCTTCTGCAAATGGACCTACACTAGTGATACCACAGAGCTTATAATTGAAATGGAGCTACTCAAGGGATACCACATGCCTACAATCCAAATGGAGCTGCATTAGTAACATAACCCATTTCCCGTGTAGCTTTACTTACATTATAATCTCTATGATATAACTAATGTACTTCCCTTTCAATTGTAAGCTCTGTGTTATCACTGGTGTGGCTCCATTTCAGCTGTAAGCTCTGTGATAACACTAGTGTAGCTCCATTTCAATTGTAAGCTCTGTGGTCATTACTACTGTAGCTCCATTTAAGCTGTATGCTCTGTAGTATTGCTAGTGTTGCTTCATTTCATCTGTAAGCTCTGTGGTTATTACTACTGTAGCTCCATTTAAGCTGTAGGCTCTGTGGTATTACTAGTATGGCTTCATTTCAGCAGTAAACTATGTGGTTATTACTACTGTAGATCCACTTCAGCTGTAGGCTCTGTGGTATTACTACTGTAGCTCCATTTCAGCTGTAGGCTCTCTGGTATTACTACTGTAGCTCGATTTTAGCTGTAAGCTCTGTAATATCATGGTGTAATCACATTTCAATTGTAAGCTACTTGGTACCACTTAGATCACAACATTTATGCACATTTTTAAATTAACACAAGGAGGTGGGCTTGGACAGTATATTGTAATGCTAATAGAAATGGGCCACTTGATTATATTTGCCCTCTGTCCGCAAGTTGCCAGCCCTCCCCAGATTTCTTACTGATTGATACACCACTCAGAATTGTGGTACTTTTGCTGAATGGGTTGTCTATTGCCCATACTTATCTTCATACCTGGGAACTTTCTCTTCTGAAGTCCTCTGGTGCAGCTGGGGGATATAATTGATGCAAACTGTGTAAAAAAAAAAAAATAAATAAATAAATAAAAAAATGGTGTATGTAGGGTTGTAGGACAAAGGGATTAAAATCTTCATTTAGATCAATGAGAATGCTGAGATTGTCTGTCTGTTCCCTATGGGTTTGATGGTTTTTTTGTGCATATAGACCATATTATCTAGTTTTCTCATTTAAGCATTTATGGTTAAATATTTAGGAGCAGAAATATTAACCCTTTGACTGCCTTAGTGCTAGTGCAATGCAATGTGTTACACACCCCGCTGGCACTCCAAGAATGTTGTTTTGGATGCAGATAGCATATGGAATGTAACAAGCGATATATGATTAATGTCTTGCTATAAAAGGCACACAGTATGTATAAACCAATCCTCCTAAAACTTTATTTCACTGTGGCATTTGTAATTTACTTCCAAATAAACCTGGGTGGGGGTGGGCTGCTTTAGGGTTCAATACAGTGGCGGATCTATTTGGTGATGTGATGAGAGCACTTCACCATGGCAAATAAGACTCACCTCACTATAATAACTAAGAATTAGGGCAGAGGCATTGGCCATAGGGATATGATGTTGGAGTAACGTTTGCAGTTGTTTTGCACTGTTATGTGTGCAGTCAGGTTAATAATCAGGCTAATGAGAAATATGGAGATTTGTTCTCCGCTTTGAAATATGGAGAGCCGTGAAATATGGTGAACTGTTCTCCATCTTTACTCCAGGACTGAGGACTGCACAGACGGCTATGGAAAAGGCCGTAATTCACCAATCTTGGGCAAAGGAATACCTTTCTGTGAGCTCTGTATACATTGCTTGCTTAGCATATTGGCACATATGGCAGATAGTCACACTAGCATATAAAATCGACTTCAGGAAAAAGCAAATGCCTCATTATGTAAAAAATCATAAGCAAATAAGCCACTGGCAGAGATACTACAACACTGGAGGAGAACACACAAAATAAAGCATGGTGATGTAATCCCAGGGATAAGATGACAAGCACAGTTTAGTGCATATGCCTAGATAGACTATGTTCAAATTCACCATATTTTATTTATTTAGTGTTCCATCAGGGAGACTGAGACCTCTTGTTTTCAGCTATGTCCCGGACAGTCTTTACAGTAATAATCCTATAACATAGTCCTAGAATGCGTCGCTCACTGTGTGTGTAACCACACATGCGCAGTAGGGACTCACAGAACGAGCTGAGCTCCGGAAGGATAACAACCTGTCTGTGCTCCTGGCTCCGGGGCAGCAGAAGCGGCTGGGTGACAATCTGTTACCCAGCACCTCCACTGCTGTCCCGGAGCCGGGAGCACAGACAGGCTGTGAGTCATCTGGAGCTCCCCGCTCCGGTTCAGCCCGTGTATACTGGCTTTGTAACTAGTAATATAATAAAGTACAAAGTTATATATTTACACAAATAGACAAACAAAAAAGTATATAAATAGATTTAAAAAAATCACATTCAATTTTATTTTGTTATGTTGTTTTTAAATATAATAAAGCAGTTATTTTGGGGGATTTTAGTTGTGTTTTTTTTTCCGGATAGATTATTACAGGCTTTAGGAGCTCTGAAGGAGAAGACAGATCAACAGCTTCTTGTTTTGCAGTGTGGGACACTCTGTGAGTTGTTAATAGTAGAGTGGAGATTATAGTTCATATGGAAAGCTGTGGTGAGCACACTGGTCACCTGTCTGGTAGCTATGCAGAGAAGTGGTTATAACCCAGGCAAGAAAGATGAAGGGTACATCTAGATTCAGTTGTTACATGGTTTAGTTCTTTAAACAAATTACAATGAAGGCAGTATAATTACTTCTGAGGACAAAGTAGTATAACTAATTATACAGAGTGTTGAGTTCACCAAGGCCATTTTGTGTCTCAGAAGAATATACTACATACCCATAGTGTATGACTGACATTAAGATCTATGGAACAATATGTTCTTACCAGGGAATTTAGACAGAATTTGTTTATAAATAGGGCACCTATATTAGGATAAAGTTTGGATGTCAATTTACCAATATAACATAGTAATATAGTAACAGTAAATTAGTCTGAAAAAAGACACAAGTCCATCAAGTTCAACCTTTGCATCATTATCCAGAAAAATGAGAATTATGTAAGTCTTCTTGCCACAAAAAACTATGTCTATTTATCAGAAATTTCTGTTTTACCTACTAATACGCAGTATACACTAATATTTTCCCTCCTGAAATGTGTCTAACCTTCTCTTCAAAGTGTCTGTTGTATCTGCCATTACTACATCCTTGGGCAAAGAATTCCACAATCTGACAGATCTTATTTCCCATAGTTATTTAATCAGGCTTTGGAATTAAAAGCTCACCAAAGAGTTCCTTGTATTGACATTGCTTATACATTGTAACAAGGTCTCCTTTTAGTCGTCTAGCCAGATACCATGTAGCTAAATAGGACCCTTTCCAAATCTTAGTGCAACTCCCTCCATGGCTGCCCATATTTAATGGAGAAGGGATGAAACTCTATCTGTGTTAATTAGTTTATCTAAACTGAAGCCGCCACTCCTATTGTGTTGCCCACTACCTGGAGTCTTTGATTGGCTCACTAAAGTAGAACAGGTGTCAACAATCTTTCTTTAGTGGCAGCATACATCTTTACAGGATTCTGCATGATTCTGCAGTGAGAGGTAGGTGGGAGGGAGAGCAGTGTGGAATGTTAGTATCTGGCTGGCATGAGGGTACTGCATAAACTAACAAATAAATAAACCTACAAATCTCAAACTATTGTTTTAAATAAAAAAGTGTATTATAACAACTAAGTGATGTTGAAAGTTCTTATAAAATCAAAGATGTTTTTATAAGCTGTTAATTTCACTTTAACCTGGAGGGGCATGCACACAATACTAAAAATAAAGATACCCACATCTTCACCGTAAATTACATAAATAGACTGATAACTGTCTCCCAGGTGATTGAAGGGAATAATATCCCATACTTAGAGAGCCCATTGTGCAGCATTGCCACATAAGCCAGTTTCTGAAACAAATGTTACAATTTCACAGAAGGTTGTCACTTAACCCTTTGAGTGCCAGAGGGGCAATGTGTTGCGTACCCCTCTGGCACTCAAAGGGTTAACATATGGGAAGGGAGCTAATGATCTTCTAAATATGTATATGCTTAGGGGCTCTTTTCACTATTACAGCAGTGTCACCTAAAACAGGGTTCTGTTACTATCGTAATTTTCCTTTCAAACGTAGGGTTGTGATAAGTCTAGGGAGCCTGCTGGTGATGTCATCATGGTGCCAAGTCAGTGCAGCAGAAGGGTTTGTGAGCCTGCTGGTGACATCATCATGGTGCCAGGACAGTGCAGTGGGAGGGTTAGTGAGCCTGCTGGTGATGTCATCATGGTGCCAGAACAGTGTAGCGGGAGGGTTAGTGAGCCTGCTGGTGATGTCATCATGGTGCCAGGACAGTGCAGCGGGAGGGTTAGTGAGCCTGCTGGTGATGTCATCATGGTGCCAGGACAGTGCAGCAGGAGGGTTAGTGTCTAAGCTTTTGCACTTTAACAATTTAAATTGAGTTTTATGAGCCTTAGTTGAGTTTTGCGTAGCTGACAATTATCGTTTACATGATTATACAAAATAGTGTTTTTCCATATCTCTGGCTTGTAGTCCTCTGAATACAGAGGACAGGACTTAAGTGCTACTCATTGCTCCAAAACCATGAACACTTCCCTGGCACTCAAATGTTTAACTCCATGACTGCCAGATGCATACACAATGCATTGCAAGGCAATACCTTGCATACCCCTCAGGCATTCAAAGGGTTAACACTGTCTTTTAATTTAGCAATCTGGAAATTAAATAGTACAGATTTTAGTGCCCAATACTTTTTATATCAAACTTTGAAAGTCGATTTTTGGTTTTCTCTTCCAGGGACTCAGTAAGAAGAGCGGTGTATCTTCTAGTACGTTGCAGGCCCTGTGGATTGGATACAGCACTGACGGCTTATCAGCGGCACTTGCTTCTTTGAGGAATTTGTACACTCCAAATGTGAAGGTACAGAAAATCACAGAAATACGCTGAATGTGCAGTTTCTGTCTAAAGCTGTTAGTCATGAAATGCTTTCCCCTGTAGCCAGTAAAGCAAGGTACTAACCAATCACTCTAGAATCGGCCCATCCCTCTGCTCTGTGCATGGTAGTCAACTTAGAAAAGAGGGTAGAGAGTGCGGTTGAGTTAAAGGGATAGTAATACTTCGTTTTAACTTTATTTTATTTTGTAGACATTAAAAAAACATGAAGAATGATATAAGTCTTATCTCTCAAACCTTTATGGTTTAAGCGATATTCACAAGCAAAGTGTCCCCCTCCTGCCCCTTTTACTGATGTAACACTTCTCAGCCAGGGAAGAAGGGAGCTGCCCAGGTAGACTGCAGAGAGGGACAATCTTCAATTAAGATAAGGGAAAAACCTGAAAAGCTTGTCAAGGGGGGCAGGGATTTCATTGTTTTCATAGGAATAAGAGTGTCCCCTTCTGTTATCTGTCTGGTCTATGGACTGCATTCCACATCTGAGAAGAGATTGTTTACAGTAGGAAAAAGGGGCAGGAGGGGGATACTTTGCTTGCGAATATCTCATAAACCATAAAGGTTTGAGAGATAAGACCTATATCATTCTTCATGTTTTTTTAATGCCTACAAAATAAAATAAAGTTAAAACGAAGTATTACTATCCCTTTAAATAATATCTCTGTGCATTGGTCAAGGCATCAACAAAACAGTACTTGAAATAAGTAGATGGTGCATGACAGAGCCCTTCATGACGAGATCAGTATAAAGGCAGTGTCAGACCTTTATTTACTCCTCCAGGTTTAGGGCTCTTTCACACAGGAGGCAGAAATGTAACAGCACCCTGCTACATTTCTGTCAGCTGTGGTTTTAACTTGCCTCTCATGCCTTCCCTCAGATCCTACAACTCAAATATGGATGGGGAAAAAACAGAAAAGATATCCTCCATCTACAGCAGCAAATCCCTTGAAAATTAGAGGCACTCAACTCAGTGTAGTAACAATACAATACAAAATCATTTATTAAGGCAATATACATCAAATACACATGGACTCATAAAAACAGATTGATAGGGGGAACCTCCAAATATACAGACTAGCTAAGTAACAGATCCGTTATCATGTATCAGTAAACACAATTATGACTAGTCATAGAAATTAAACCTCTAATACCTCTTATCAGTACTTGTGACTAATTGTGCATAATAACACTAAGAAACATACAAACATATATTTATACATCAACTAACAATAAAAAACTATGTGCAATTACTTATCCGAAGTGCAAGTGCAAATATGAAAAATGCTGCAAGAAGAAGTGAGACAAGGAGGAGACCCCTATCACACACTACTCTAGCCCAACGCGTTTCACCTTAACTGCTTCGTCAGGGGATAAACATCCTGTGGTAGAGAACCAGTTTAAAAAGGATGAAGAGGCCTATGGGAGGACAGCCCAAGATCTCTTGGAGCAAAGGATGAGAAGTAAATGGACGCAAGTCATTGGATCATGTGACACGCATTCACGGTGATCCAGTCCCTTAGAGCAAAAAATAAGAAGTTGATGGACGCAAGTCACAGCATCACGTGACCCGCATTCCTCGAGATCCAATGAGTTAATACCTCAGCAGGGGCGCAACTACATATAAATTCCATTTATTACATAAGTTACGTTGATACACCTGCGCATTGGCCTCCATGAGCTCATTGCTGAACATCATAAAGTAGAACGAACAGGCTTGAGACACTACATCATGTGACCCACAACAATTGTGATCCATTGAATCGGCGCATGGATCTAAACAAGCACAGTTACTAGTACAAGCATTTGTTAAAGGTAAAGGGTAAACAAATATCCAAAATTACAGGGTCCTTAAGATGCGAATCATAATAATGCGCATGTGCATAAGCCACCGCCATAGTACGTACAGAAATAAAACATGAAACCAATAATTAACTCATTATTAACAGATGTTATCCCAAAAAGGGGATTCTTACAAATATAAAAGCTATAGATAACGTCGCACAAATAAATGGCAACTACATATTGAAGTAAGTCTTCATAATGAATAGAAATTATAAGTTATTAAGAGGCACTCCCTCAAACTCTCAATGGTTTATACTGGTATTTAATTTCATTCTCATTCACCTAATGTCTCATTTTATTTGAGGCTTTTAACCAACCTTGGGTGAAATGCATTGAAGACCTTTCAAGCTGTTAAAGACCAATTTTAATCAGTGGTCATTTGGACAGTTTTTATTGGATCCCCATGGTGCAGCTGCTATACCCTAGTGTTGCTACATGTCTTCCCAATAAATCAGCCTCAAAGTGGTATACAACATATTGAGGACATGGCTTATCCCAGACTGGGGGGGGGGGTGCACTAAGGTGTTATTAAGAGGTGATAAACTGGTGATAAAGTTGAGAAGACTTCTCCAGTGTTCTGATCTCTCCAAGTCCTATATTATTCTATGGAGCCAATGGACTAGGATTTCTCCACCTTTACAGATTTTAGTGCATAGGCTTCATAGAATAACATAGGAACTGGAGAAGTTCTATCCTCTTTATCTCGCCTTAGTGCATAAACACTCTGGGGACCCTGAAATCTTTAACCTTTACGTGCCAGTGAGGTGTGGACACACAGTGGGTCACACAGCGATATGGCACACAAGTGGTTAAACATCTAGAGTGCCAAGGGTTTGAGCTTTGCTTCTCAGTGTGATGCGCACACACCTCGAGTTGCAAAAGGGTTAAGTGGTCCAGAGTGCTTCATATTGTTAAATAGTTCCTGTTTGTATATATGGTTTCCCTTCCTTCCTCCGTCACTCCTTAAGGGTGTATAACAAGTCCCCACATTACAGGAGGGCTAATGGGAAACGCACTCAAAATTAAACCTCCTCTGTTTCCTTTGGATACTTCCCCTCAGGTTTTTTATGTCTCTCTCTGCCCACACTTCCTCATACCCAGTCTCATTTATCTTGCCACCTATTCCTATGTAACCCATTGATGACCAGAGTGGTGCTTGTGCACCCCTCAGGTCCCCAGTGGGTTAAATGATTAGTACACTTTTTAAAGTACAAAATGTTTTAGCTCTTTTCCTGCTGCATGAAATATGGCTATCTCCATTGCTGTAAGCTCAATCACTCAAAAGTTATTAAAGCTCACATACTGTTTTTTTTTCTTCCTTTTTTAGAAAACTTGTTAGCAACAGCACCATCTGGTGTCCAGAAGTCAGTTTTGTCTGTAATGTTCTTTATGGAGTCTTAGACTACAAGTATCCATAATAAGTGATAGGAAGATCACCACTTGGTGATCACAACAGATCATTTAAACGTTTAAATCAAAAATCGCCCAGCAGTGGGAGTGTATTTTTACACTTCTCCTTTAAGGCTGCCATGTGATCCCTTTAATACCAGCCTTTATAAAATATACATAGTGTTCACTGCATAAGAACCATTGTAGCCTTAGAGTAGGGGAAAACTTTGTCTCTGTAGCAGTGATTGTACTACAACTTCCATCAACTGGTAAAGGATGATGGGAATTATGATACAAAACCAGATGGAAGGCTAGGGGAGGCTCATTGGAGTTGTAGTCCAGCAGGTGGAGAGCCAAGGGTTTCCCAACCCAGACCAAGACTGCAGTGATTCCTATACAGGCCAGCAGAATGCATCTTTCACATGAAGCTTGTAGTAAAGGGTTAAGGTGGCAACTGGATCTGGATTTACGTCTCTGGCTCCATTGGCTACGTGCCCTTAGCACTTCCCATGGCCACATTCCAACCCCATCCGCTGCTGCCTGGCACACACACAGCATTCTTATTCTGTAGCACACAAGGACAAAGAACGCTCTTAACCCCTTTTAATGCTAGAGATGTCTCTACTGCGTTATTTCACAAGCAATGCATTGGAGTCCTGCTTTAGCATTCAAAAAATTAAATGCCAACAGGGAGGTTTATTTTGTTCCCTGTAGTGCATCTGAATTGTCCCACAATTGCACCATGTTACTTCGTACATCCGCCTCTGAGCATTAAAAGCAGAGCTCTGCCCAGGCTTATCCCTTCTCAGTTCATTACCTGGTGTGAGTGAGGATCGTGTTAATGACAGTTGAAACCTAACACTGGTTTAACTCAGCCAAACAAACAGGGCTTTCAGGAGGTAAGAGAAATGCCTTCTGCTTCATTGAGTCCCTCTACTCCAAAGAAAAGTGTAAAACCTGGAATGTTTTCCTTGGTGTTCATCAAATCAGTACGCCTGATTAGGGATCAGTGTCAGTTCAGTTCAAACATTATCTTTCCTACTGCTAATCATAAATAACAGGGGGCATTGAACAAGCTGTTCTAATGTACAAACAGGAGAGATTCCAGATTATAAGCGCTTGAAATGAATATTATTTGTCAAAAGCAAATATGTGAACAGAGTTGAAGTGTGGAATTATGAGTTCTGGACTATGTCTCAGGTTAACCCTTTAATCCTCTGAATGCCAGAGGTATACGCAATGCATTGCTTTGCTTTGCAATGTGTTACACACCCCTCTGGGATTCAAATGAGCGCTGTCCACTGTGTGTACATTGTTACAGTGTGGGTGTGGTAACACATTCACGGACTGGTGCATCAGCGAGTTTAATTTCCTGCTGAGTAAAATAATAGTGCTTGTAATGGGTGCTGTTGTATTTGAAAGTTATTCAAATTCAAACTGTTGCAAAGTGGCACGGCTGTTACTATGACTTTCTATGGAGAACTGTAGTCAGCGACTCACCTCTGCCATAGAATGCAATAGAATAATTGTCTGGACAGTAGGAAGACTGTAGATGAACTTCCCTGGCAGTAAAATCCCTTAAGTATATACTTTTTCATAATGAAAGTATAGTGCTCTTTAACTCTTTGAGTGCTCAGGCTGGCTAACATCAGTCCTGTTTCAGAAGCTGCTGCACCTGTCCATTAGCCTTCTCAGATGTGAACAGCCAATAGCAATGTTACAATTTTGTTTTCTAAGATCACTGGAGAATGTTGTAGTAAAGAACGTAGTCATTGAGCTTTATGATGTCATGCACCACACCAAGACTCATTGCTGGGATTGACAGTTCTTCTTGCAATGATGTTCTGAAACAGCTGAGATATTTCAGTTTCCTACAGAGGACGTGACTTGAAATGGCCTTATACATAGTCTGGTTGCAAACCCCTTAAACAGACATCTCCAGCACATTGCTTCTTATTGGAGGTACATTCAAGGGGTTAGATACCCAAATAACTGCCAGTCTCCCTGACTTTGAACCTCATTAAAGTAGCAGTAAGCATTTAAAAGTTACTACAGATCAAACAACATTATAATGCAGTTTTTATATTACAGCCAAAAGCTAGTGCTATTCCCATCACATACTATGGACAGCTGTAGTCTATGACTCGAGCTGTCACATAGAATGCAGTAGAAATATAATGTGTCTTTTGTATCCCAGTTGGCACTGTTGGTAACTGTTTGATATGATACATTTTAACTGTAATATCTTTTGGATGAAAAGTCTCCCAGCTTTGGAAATACACCCAGTTTACTCAACAACAATTGTATAAAAATGTTTTCATGAAAAAATATGTACCGCTCCTTTAATAATAATAATAATAATAATAATAATAATAATAATATCTTCTGATATTGGTATCAATTTGCAGCATATAAATTATTTGGATTCAAGAACAGTTATCAGCATAGAATGGAAATGGGATTTTAAGCATTTTACCTTACAGATCGTGCTTCAAATTCTTTCCTAAACCGTGTCTGGCAAATCTTGTGCACATTAGACTTGTGAAATCCACCCCATGAATTCATGGAAAAGCCATTAGTCTTCTCAGCCCTGATTGTCTGGTTGTGTCCTTAGGGAGCGATACAACGTATTTCTGAATTGTCCCACAGTATAATCGTACCATTAAAACTTTCCATCTAAGACTAACAAGGGTACAGTTCTATCCGCCAACTGCTTAAAGGGATAGTATTACTTCAAAATTACTATCCCTCATATTGTAGCCCTTAATAAACTGAGTTAAATGACACCAGCGACATTTCTCAGACCTTTATGGTTTAAGAGATAGCCGCTTTCAAAGTTTCCTCTCCCCTGATGTCAGCGTTCTGCTGCCAGCAGGGGAATCCGGTCCCGGGACAGGCGGAGGCTCTCAAACAGAGCCAACATCTCGTTTTGGAAGGAAAAATGATTAATTGAAACAGTCTTATACATGTGCTTGGTTACCAAGCACACGTAGAAGACTGTTTCAATTAATCATTTTTCCTTCCATAACGAGATATCAGCTCTGCTGAAGAGCCTCCTCTTGATTCAGAGACCGGATTCCCCTGCTGGCAGCAGAACGCTGACAGCAGGGGAGAGGAAACTTTGAAAGCGGGTATCTCTTAAACCATAAAGGTCTGAGAGATGCCGCTGGTGTCATTTAACTCAGTTTATTAAGGGCTACAATATGAGGGATAATAATTTTGAAGTAATACTATCCCTTTAAACACTAGATGGCTATTTTATTGATGATGGTCCTACTGCAAACTCTCTGAACTTAACCCTTTAAAGATCAGAGGGGTGAGCAAATCATTGTGAAGCAATGTGTTGTACACCCCTTTGGTCCATAAAGAGTTAAAACCATCTCTTGGCAAAAAAAGATGATTTGTTGATATACATATTATAAATGCATTTTTTTTTTTAATTAACTCTTTGAGTGCCTGAGGGGTGCTTATCGCATTGCATTCTCTGACATTCAAAGGGTTAAACCCCCCCCCCATTCAAAGCTCTCCAAGATTCTCATTATACATCTCTTGCACAGGGAGAACCTTTTTTTCTGAATTAGATATGTGCCATCTCAATACTTAAGCAATAACACGTTTAACCCCTTTTATGCTAGAATTGCTTCCAACGCTTTATTTTGATGTGTGACTTTACATTTCTATTCAGGTGAGCCGCCTTCTCATCTTAGCAGGAGCGAATGTAAACTACAGGACCGAGGTGCTAAATAATGCCCCAATACAGTGTGTTCAGGCTCACCTCGGCCATGAAGAGATGGTCAGCCTTCTATTGGAATTTGGGGCTTTAGTCGATGGGGTATCGGAAGGTGGTATGACCCCTTTGTGCTATGCAGCTGCGTCCGGTCACATGAACATTGTTTCACTTCTATGCAAAAAAGGAGCCAAGGTATGTTTACATTTCCATAATAGTTATGAAATATTGGTGTTGCAGGTCAGTACGCTCATTAGGGTAAAATGTGCTCTATTCATTAACCCTTAGAGTGCCAGAGGGGTACGCAACGCATTGCAAAGCAATGCGTTGCGTACCCCTCTGGCACGCAAAAGGTTAAAATAATCCCACCTGCAGACCAAGGACCATATGTTCAAAAGAAAAGAAAAGCGTCAAAACTGTCATTAACATCAATATAGGTTTGTTATCTTTTAAATGAAAATTGCAAACCAGGCCAAAGACCGTTCCAATTAAGTGTTTATTTTTAGATCAAGCTATTTCGGCTCTGCTGAAGAGCCGCCGGCCGGTCCCAGGACCAGGATCTGCTTCAGCAAGAGGTTGATGTCTATGAAAGGGGAGGGAGGGAGGGGGGGACTTTGGAACCTTATATCTCTCAAACTATACAAGTTTGAGAGATCAGACTGGCATCAATGGATTTATTTTTTACATATCTACAATATTAAATGTAGTTAAAATAATCCATTACTATCCCTTTATCCCTATATAGACCAAATAGGTGCACAGTACAGTACAAAAGAATGTGGTGCACACCTCTCTAGTCCTTAAACACTTAAAGGGAGAGTAATGCTTAAAAACAACTTTAGTTCATATTGTAGCCCTTAAAGTGTATCTATCGCCTCTACATAAGGGTGAAAACGTTATGGATTTTTAAAAAAAACAAAACAAAAACACACTATTTGTGTTAAAACAATAGTTTATAGAGTGTCCTGCACCCTACTTCCTCATAAACTTCCATTGCTGCACTGCCCCTTCTGCCTTCCCACTACCCAGCCTCCTCCAATGACGGAGGCTTCTGTCTGTAAGCTGGAGTAATCTCATTGGCAGAGATCGATATCTAGCCAATGAGATAGCTCCAGCTTACAGATAGACAGCCTCCATCACCGGATGGGAAGGGAGAAGGGGCAATGCTGCAATCTGCGGCAACAGAAGTTTAGGAGGAAGTAGGGTGCAGGGCATTCTATAAACTATATTTTTAACACAAATAGCATTTTTTTTTTTTTTTTTTTAAATCAATAACGTTTTTACCCTTATGTATATATCCTCTACATAATAAGCATAACTTTTGTATGGTTTGAGAGATAGCCGCTTTCAAAGTTCCCACTCCCCTGATGTCAGGGTTCTAGCTGACTGCAGGGGAATCCGGTCCCAGGACCGGCGGTGGCTCCCCAGCAGAGCCGAGATCGCAATATAGAAACCAAAATCCTTCACTGAAATGGTCTTCTATGTGTGCTTGCAAACCAAGCACACGTAGAAGACCATTTCAGGAAAGGATTTCTGTTTCTATAATGTGTTCTCGGCTCCGCTGCAGAGCCGCCACTTGTTCAGGGACAGATCCCCTGCAGTTAGCTAGAACGTCAGGGGAGTGGGAACTTTGAAAGAGGCTATCTCTCAAACCATACAGGTTTGAGAGATGCTGCTGGGCTCATTTAATTTGTATTTTTAAGGGCTACAATATGAATCAAAGTTGTTTTTAAGTATTACTGTCCCTTTAAGCTGGTCACGTACAGTGGGCAGTGTTTTTGTCCTGTGGTCCTACTAACAACTGTTATGTCCACCTCCATGGATAGATGACATCCAGGACAGATGTCATCTCTTGTACCAAGGAGCAAGTGAAAAATGTAAATAGTCCACTAGGATTTTCTAGCCATAGTAAGGTAAGCTGTGTGAGCGGATATTTTTAGTATGTGTCACTACCCCTTTAACCCTTTGAGTGCCAGAGGGGTAGGCAATGCATTGCTCCACAATGCGTTTCCTACCCCTCTGGCACTCAAAGGGTTAAAAGCCTTTTTAAGCACAGGCGGCTTGAAAGAGCTGCACTTGAACTCTTACTCACTGATGACCATTTCTCTCTATTGTGGTTTATCCATGTGATGTACAACATAATATGGAAATAGAAATCATACCAGATAGACTTGATCAAAGTTAGGAGGCCACACCAAATGTAAATACAATAACACAGAAGCCTGTTCACTGTTTCCATTCTTTGTAATTGTCCAAGATGATCACTCATCAAAAGTGTGGAGATTTGAAGGCTTGGTATTTCCATTTGTGTTGGTTTCCTGAAATGTATCATCAGTTACAATCAGTCTGTAACCTGTAAGATTCCATTGGCCTTATTCATCAGAAAGTTGTAATTCCGTTTTTTAAAGGAACACTAATACCAAATAACAACAATCCCCATCCCCTTTATGTTAATATGGGCAGAAAAACTGAATTGATACTATGAATCAATTCTGTGTGGACTGTTTTCCCAGAATTAATCTTCAATTAGTATTGGATGCCATGTACGTAGAGGCAGACGTGATTCTTTGCTGCGGGACTCAGACTCCAAACCCCTCCCTCCATGGTCGTCTCAGGAAGATAAAAACCTTCAGTGGGAGGAGCTTGGATTTTTTAAGTGCTGCCATAATAAATTATCTACTGCTAATTAGATTCATTTCGGGGACTCACTCAACACAGAATTGATTCGTAGTGGCCATTCGTATGTTTTGCCCAGATTAACCCTTTGAGGACCTGAGAGGTTTGCAACGCATTGCTTTGCAGGGAGTTGCACATATCTCTGGTCCTTTAAAGGGTGAAGGTAAGTAAAGGGTTATTAGTAGGATGTGATAACCCTCTGAGTGCTGAAGAGGCAGCCAACACATAGAAACGCAATGTATTGGATAGCCTTCCAGCACTGAAAGGGCTAATGTTCATTTATGAGTCAAGGAGGTGTAATCACACAATACAGAAGATATTGCCATGTGCATTGGCCTTTTCCATTTAAATAATAGTATCTGGAAATCATTGCATGCACTATTCATAATGTTCACCACCCACCAATTAGATTAATTGGGATAGGTTTTAATAAAGTGTTCTCCCACACACACAAATATATGATTACAATAGAAAGTGTGAACGCCCCACATCAGGCATCCATGAAAACAGCCAACCCTCTATTATTGCGTTTGTGGCCTGAGGTACATTAACCCTTTGAATGCCAGAGAGGTGTCCAACGCATTGCGTTGCAATGCATTGGTTTCCTCACTGGCACTCAAAAGGTTAATATGCAGTGCTGCCCTCTGCATCACTGGGAAAGGATCCATATACTGCCATTAATACCCAGCAGATGTTATTGCTTCCTGTTCTAGAAGCTCAGGCAGGAGAAGCTTCCTGTCCTGGGGTTGCCTTCTTAAAGGGACAGTAATGTCCCATAAAAAAAAAATCTTCTTGTTTTGTAGCTGAAAAAAAATTATTTACAGCAAATCCCATCTCTCAAACAGCTATGGTTTGAGAGATATTCACATTGAAAGTTCCCCCCTCCCTCCCCTTCTCCTGATGTTGGCTGTAAAGCTGACAGCAGGACTCGAGGAGGCTCTTCAGCAGAGCCGAAATTGTGTTATTTAAATAGAATTACTTCATTGGAACGGTCTAAAAAGTGTGCTTGCAAACCAGGCATACTTTGTAGACGGTTCCAATGAAGTAATGCTTTTTAAATAACACAATTTCGGCTCTTCTGCAGAGCCGCCGACTGGTCCCCAGGCCAGGATCTCCTGCTGTCAGCATAGCACTGATGTCAGGAGAAGGGGCGGGAGGGGGAATTTTCAGTGCAAATATCTCTCAGACCATAGCGGTCTGAGAGATGGAATTTGCTGTAAATATTTTTTTTTCAGCTACAAAACAAGAAGATCTTTTTATGGGACATTAAAAATCTATGACTGTGAGCTGTCACTAAACAGCAGCTGGGGTGCCACAGTTTACCCACTTGTGAGCTAAAGCCCCAGTCACAGATGATGCCAGTGTTCAATATCTGCTTTGCAATGCATACTGTACCCCTCTGGCACTCAAAGTGTTAAACCCTTTAGGTCACAAGTGGGTAAACTGTGGCACCCCAGCTGCTGTTTAGTGACGGCTCACAGTCAGATTTTTAATCACTATGCATATGTTTCAGTTACAGTAATTTGTACTTACTGTGTGCAGTCTAAACTGATGGTTTGCTACTTCAGTACAATACACTTGTATAAAATAAGGGATTTGATGGCAGAGTAAAGGGATGATTGGACTCACTGGCTGCCAGAGATTTCTGCTACACTTTGCTTCACAATTCATTGGCGATGTCTCTTGCGTCCTACAAATGCTATATACCTATATAACTATCTAATTTACATTTACTTTTTGGGTTAAATATAAAGTTTGCTGTCTAATAACTTTTGAAAGTAGAATCTCCCAGCAGTGTAAACACCCTTGTTTTACTCGACAGGAAATAATACACCAGCCCTAGAATATATATTTTTCAGTAGTTTTACAGTCCCTTTAAATGTACTTATCTTTTTCTGATCCGCCTGTTACCAGAACAACAACTCCTTTCAAATAAAAACTGTTTTTATAACACATCAGAAATATGTTGCTGTGTCACTTGCTAAGCAAATGCAACTTTTGTTTGCTGTTGTACCCATCAGATTGGGTAACATTCTGTGACCACACATCACACGGGAAGAAAAGAAAACATATTGGGTAACTATCACAAGTGTGTGGGCCACAAACTTCCACACTGAGTTCAACTGCTGCCAGCCAAGCGCGGACGGTTTCTGAAAGCCCCCCAAATAACTTACAGGAGGTCCCATTAGGAGCAGAATTGGTAAAACATGATAAATGCACCTTAAAGTTTTCCCCTATTCTGGTAGAGAACAGTGTGCGTGTGTCTGTGTGCGCGTGTGTGTATATATATATTTGAAAATTTAGCCCTGGCGAGTAGAAATTCAGCCCTGGTGGGTATGCTATGGCTTGCAGTGGCGAGTAACTTTTCAGATCTGGTTAGTAGCAAAGGACTTCAAATTTTAAGCCCTGTATATATGTATGTATATATACATACCTCCCAAGTGTCCCTCTTTAGGAGGGACAGTCCCTCTTTGAGATGCAAATCCCTCTGTCCCTATTTTCTACCCTTTTGTCCCTTTTTTCAGGAGATCAGAATAAATAATGTTTATTACATAGTTCCACAGCAATAAAACTCACATAAATGTGTAGTTAATCTTTAATATATGTATTTATAACTTAACCTGTGTAAATAAAATACTATGGTATTGCTATAAATACTTTATTCAGTTTCACAAAGAGGAGCCAATAGGTCATGAAATAGCCTAAAAATTCTAGGTAATGCCCCTCCCACCAGCCACGCCCCCATAAACACCAGCTAAAACACACGTGTCCCTCTTTGGCCATTTGAAATGTTTGGAGGTGTGTATATATATATAATTGTATAGATATAGATATATATATATATAGATATAAAATATTACATACATATATATTACATTCAATAGTTATCTATCTAGCTTAACCCTTTAGTGATGAGGCCTGTTTTACACTAGCGGACGAGCAATTTTGGCATTTTTAGTATTTTTTTTTTCCAACCATATTTTTCCTCTAATTCATTTAGCACACCCACACAAATAATATACTGCTGTTTAATCATGAGTAAGGCTTTCTTTTGATACCACATGTGTATTGATAACCCACCATTTAATTTGATAATATAAAAAACAACATTTATATAGGTTTCCTGTGATCATTTGTGCTTAATAGGTCCATTCTTAACAGGTACTGGGTAAAGGGTATGAATGTCTGGTCATACCTCCTAGGTGTCCCTTATTAGGGGGTTCTGTCCCTCTGAGATTAAAATCGGTATATCCCTCTTTCCCTCCCTAGGCTCCTCTTTTAGGAGATCAGACTGTGTGGTGTTTATATAAGTGTATCACGTTGCTCCTTAGCAATAAAATTCACATTAATGCTTGTTTGAAAGTCAGTATATGTGTTTATAAATTATTCTGTGTTGGTAAAATTCTTTGGTGGTGTTCTAAATAATTTATTCAGTAACATAAAGAAGTGGCAATAGGTCATCAAGTGGCCAAACCTGCTCTACCCGTAGTCCTGCTCCCAGCACCAAAAATTAAAATAAAAAAGTTCTCCCACCGTTGGCCATTTGATATACTGAAACCTCTGTTTTCTGCTTCTCTCTTCCTCGAGATCACCGTGAGGAAGAGAGAGGCAGAAAACAGTGAGACAGAATGTATAGTTACGTGGCTGTATCGGAGAGATTTCTAAATCACCAATATTTGTTAGTCACTAAAATAAAAAAAAAAAAATAAAAAAAAAAAAAGATTTCGAGATATTTAGCTTTTTTGTCAGTTTATGCTAGTTAGATACTAAATTCCACACTGCCCTCCCTCCCACCTGCCGCGTCCTGCGAGACAGTAGTAGCTGAAGTTCACACACTGATAAATAATCTTTAATATCTCCAAAAATATTGTTTGAAACCAAAAATATTTAACACCAAAATATATTTGTAACAAACAAATTATTCTGAAGATGACCTATATTTTAAAGGTAATCATCAAACTCACTTCCTTGTTAAATGACAGTTAAATGGATTTGGTACGTGTTCTGCAATTGCTGCCAGGAGGTTACAAACACAATGAGGAGAAATGCTTTGCTATCATCTCTGGCACAATAAGGATTAACAGTATATTGTCATAATTTTCTTAATTGTTTTTTAATGGGCCTTGCCAAAGAGAAATATACTTAAAGGGATAGTAATGTTTCATAATAAAAGCAGCTCTAATTAATCACCGTAGTATTTGGATTTTGGAGAGTGTTATTTAAATTCTGTCAGAGTTGTAGTTCAAGAGTAATTCAATGACAAAGTATCCCCCTCCCACCCCTTTTACTGATGTAACACTGCTCAGCCAGAGCAGAAGGGAGGTGGCCAGGTAGATTGCAGAGAGGGACAATCTTCAATTAAGATAAGGGAAAAACCTGAAAAACTTGTTAAGGGGGGCAGGGCCTTCATTGTTCTCATAGGAAGAAGATTGTCCCCTTCTGTTATCTGTCTGGTCTTACAACCAGATTCCACATCTGAGAAGAGGTGGCTTATACTAGGTAAAAGGGGCAGGGGGAAATGTTGCTTGTGAATATCTCTCAAACCATAAAGGTTTGAGAGATGAGACTTATATCGTTCATGTTTTTTAATGCCTACAAAATAAAATGAAGATAAAACGAAGTATTACTATCCCTTTAAAGGAATTAGAGATTCTTAATTTGTTTTACTGAAGGAATTACCTAGATAAGAGTTTTGTAGCTGAACAATGGTAGTTTACTATCTAAAAAAGATTACAGTATCCTAAAGAATATTGGATAGGGGTATCTCAATGGAATCTCTCATTCACTCTATTGAAGATGGTCAGTTGTGAGGTGGTTTGAATTAAAATGCATAAAATGGAGATTATTAAAGATACACAAGTGCATACATAAATATATAGCTGTATATGTGAATTCTGTATACCTCCATACAGAATTCACATATACAGTTATATATTTATGTATGCACCTACCTAGGTAACCTATAGGTTGTTTTATTTAATGCTTAAAGATGATGGCAACAGAAGCTTATCAAGTACACAACTTAATTTGAGCTCGGAAGATTTACAATATGGGGGGATAAACTGATTCTGTCTTCTATATTCTTCATAATACATTAGTGACATGTGGTGTCTGTATTTAATAGACGAGTATTATACTATTATAAAAATGTGTTTTATACCTATAATATGCCATACAACTTATTTTTCATAATAAGGGTTTCCATCCTTTAAACAGTTATAATAATTCTTATTTTTAACTGCAGGTTGACCACTTGGACAAAAAAGGACAGAGCGCATTGGTACACAGTGCACTGAGAGGGCATTGCGATATCCTGAGATATTTACTGAATTGTGATTGGACGTCCTCTGGAGGGCAACAAAGCTATGTGCGGAAGAGCCATGCATTGCAGCAGTCACTGACTGCAGCCTCTAGTATGGGACACACAGAGGTAAAATTATTATTATTTGACTCATGTATTCTGCAGTGCTGTACAAATTAACAGGGACAGAGTTTCCAATAGGCTGAGTAGGCAGCTGTAGATGAGCATCTCAGCTATGTTGGTTTTACACCTCTTGTCCCAAGATGTGGAAGTTGCCAACAAAAAATCTGTGGTAATTAACAGCAGATAGGCCTGGGAGCATGGTCAAGTAAGGAGTATGGGTGCGGCCATTTTAGGGGTTAAATGCCCCTAGTTTGCCTTATCTAGGAGGCCCTAAGATATAAATCTGGCCTTGGTACTAATCTGGAAGTGACCATTCAATGCAGTTTCAACTGCACATGAAAAATATAGACAAAATGCAATGAAATTGCACGTTCATTAAAATCCATTGTGTGTTAGCACATTAAAATCTTTTGGCAAGATACACTGACCTTCATAATGCTCATCTGAACAGCCTCATAGGATCCAGTGCATTGTATTTCATGTGTTTTTTAATACATTGAAAAAGCCTTTATGACCTAGGACTAAAATACTGTATAAAAACTGTTTTGAAAATAAGTGAACAGGACATTGTCTGCCAATTGATGCCCCCAGGTGGGTGGATTGGCCCTTATGTGGCAATCATTACCCAGCACTTGAGGGACTATTACTTAATTACAATGAAAGGCATTGCATGTTTCCCCCCTGCAGAGAACAGGCTAAAGGTGGTTACTGCACAAGAACAATTACTAAAAGGCTTTTCCTCCATTGAGGAGACCTATTAGCTGACAAGCTCATGTTTCACCACCGTGTTAGAAACCAGAGACTAAACCTTCATGGAGCCAGCAGTCCAGTTTCTCAGAACAGGCTTTCATACCATTTGATACGTTGGAAGGTGCAGTAAAATCCGAGACAATGCCCCAACAGCTTCTTTTTAATTTCAGC
This sequence comes from Rhinophrynus dorsalis, assembly GCA_037306005.1. Taxonomy (NCBI): domain Eukaryota; kingdom Metazoa; phylum Chordata; class Amphibia; order Anura; family Rhinophrynidae; genus Rhinophrynus; species Rhinophrynus dorsalis. The sequence goes on along the minus strand of CM074725.1, from coordinate 207,325,699 downwards.
AGGACCAGCTATGTAATCTCAGTAAAACTCGAGAGGCAGGGTGATAAAAATGCACATGTTCTCTGGCGGTAAATCTGCTTCCGTTCTGCTCTTGGCAAGTCAAGCAATGATGATCGCTGCGGCTGAAAGATTTAGTGCCATTAACCCCTTAAATGCTAGTAATATCGCCAGTGTATTGTGAAGCAATGCTTTGTAGAAATCTCTAGCATCTGAGAATTATACAAGAACTGTACCCTAAGAATAAATGACTTAATTTATTTATGAGCAGGTAGCCTTCAAACAGCAGTTGGTTATGTCAATATACATTTGTTATTTTAATTTGATCAAGTGGACCTATCCCCTTACATTTTTTATATATATCTGAAAACTTCATTCAGAACTGCCTATGTGTCATGTTAACTAAAATTGCAGCACATGTATAGTTTAGGAACATTCACACTTTTATTTCTAGGAAAAATGAGAGTGAAAATAAACTAGTACTGCACAGAGTTTCATTAGCATATGAAATGTCTCTAAAACCAGTTCATTAGCATGTGAAACTTCACTAAAAAGCTTAATTAGGATATGAAACTGTAATAGCATACATGTCCAAGTGTGAATATCTCCTTAAGGGTTAGTAATGTCAAAAAACAAACAAACTATTTTTCATTTTGAAGAGGTTAAAAAGTTGGATTGAATGCACAAAAACGTATCTCTCAAACCGCTATGGTTTGAGAGATACAGGCATTTAAAGTTCCTGATTTCCTGCTGTCAGCTGTAAAGCTGTCAGCAGGAGATCCGTGTCGGCCGACACGGAGGCTCTGCAGCAGAGCCGCAATCATGTTATTGACAACGAATGATTTCATTGGAATGGTCTAAAACGTGTGCTTGCAAACAGAACTTAGGCCTATATTTATAAGGGGATTCTGGAGTAAACCAACTGCACTAGGGCTCAAATAAAAGTTCCTATTAAATTAAATTGGGGTTTTAACCCCTTAAATATTAGAGAGGTCTCCTCTCAAGAGTCCAGGGGTTAAAAAGCTGTATTCTATATGGTGTCATTGGTTTACTCCAGAATAACCCCAGTTTGCTTTCATAAACATGGACCTTAGGGCCTTGTGCACAAATGATATGATAAATAACTCTGGTGCAAACCAGTTGCACCTAGGGGACAGAACTAATTCCCTAAATGCCAACTGATTTAACCCTTTGAGTGCCAGAGGGGTACACAACGCATTGCTTTGCAATGCTTTGTGTATCCCTCTGGCACGCAAATGGTTAAATATGGATTTTAAGTACTTGAATGCTAGAAAGGTTTCCATTGCATTTCAGAGTAATGCATTGACGACCTCTTTAGCATTTAAGGGGTTAAATGCCTCATTTAAAATCGGTGGGATCATTTTTGTCCCCTGTGTGCAAATGGTTTGCCCTAGAATAACTCCTAATTTATTTAGCGCATATGGCCCGAAGTTTAAGAATACTTTTTAAATGGAAAATAAGTCCAAGCTGGGCGGATGTAACTGCGTTTATTCTGTAGCTTTGGCTGTTATAGAACATTCTTTTAAGATCTATGTATAGTTAATAGGCAGCAGCAATTTGAGTTATGAGTATGTGGAAAAAATTAAAAAGTTGTGGACTTAATTGAGCTTAAAATGTTAACCCTTTGCAGTGTATTGTGTACCCCTCTGGCACTCAGGTTAAAACAAGCAGTGACGCCACAAAGTCATTGTTGTAGATATTCCACCAGGCTACGAGGTAACCCACGGTTACTTGGGGTGTCTGTGGGAAAGCTGTGGGTTGGAATGGCCAGTGCTTTAGAAGTACACAGAATTATTTCTCGTCACATCGAACAGTGAGGAATCTGTTTTTTGATTGATTACGATCAAGTCTTGGATTTCAGGCCTGTCTAACAGCAAAATATGTGTTAAATGAATCCGTGACCTACACAAGGGCTGTATTTAGGATGTGTAACCCTTTAACTCCAAAGAGGTATCCAACACACTGCAATGCAATGTGCAGACTTAGTTTTAAGAGGTGCAATTCTGCGGTGAACCAACTGCACCATAGGGCACAAAAGAAAATCACAAAATTCACATAGATTTAAATGAGAATTTTAATCCTTTGAATTACTTTGCAAGGAGTTGGAGACCTCTAGTATTCAAAGAGTGAAAAGGCCCATTTAAATCTTATATGGTGCCACTGATTTCTGCAGAATTGCTCATCATTAGGGCATCTATCACATAGTGCACTAATAACAGGTCTGAACCTGGGGAGCAGACCTACTGATGAAGCGGAACTGCATTGTGAGGCCTGGCAGACCATGGGCATACCTGGGAACTTGTTACATCTGACCCAGAGACTCCAGTTTTTATACATAATTATCTGGTCTTCAGGGAAAGAGGCTGATTCTCAAGGCTCAGTGAGGTCCCTTGTAACTCGGCCTACTTCACTGCTAGCTCCAGTCACTCTGCCATGTTATTCCTACTCTCTTCCCATTTTATGGTCAAACCCCACCTCCATTTCTCCCAAACCTACCCAGCCCAATCAAGGACCCACCTACTTTAAAACATAAACTAGCTCATTTGGACACTCCCATCCCTAGACCTTAGTGGACATCTGAAGGCTTGGGACAAGAATGTTCCCAGGTATGCCAACAGGGGAACAGAACAGGGGTCTGAAAAGAGACTCCTAGGGCTCCTTCGTTGGTCCAGTGAAAGAGACTGAACTACGAGCCACTGATATCTCACAGTTCCATTTCGATAGACCGTGCACAGCCCCAACAGACTTTAGTGAAGGGCCATCAAGCATGACACTAAGGGTGATGGGAGGCTGCTTATGCAATCCACAAAGTTTGTGACTGAGCCAGAAACATTCTGGATGGTTCCAACGAAAGCCTTCAGAAGGATTCAGTTTTTTGACCCCCTAAACAGCTGACAGGAGCTTTTTGGGGTTTGCACAGCATAACCACTGACCTTTTGTGAAGTCTGTTCCCATAGGAACAGACTTAGTAAAACATAAGAATTGCCCTTTAATTGTGTGTGTAAGTGGAAGTCTAAAGTCATGTCTTATTTCTGAGTGGGAAAATCCTGTTGACTCTCCGCTCTCCATTGGCCATCTGAGGATGATGTGATTTGTAGTCCAACAACAGCTGCAAGTTGCTTGCCAGTGTGTTGGCCTGCCCATGTTTACATTAGTCTTGTGTCACTGGTGTATGACACACAGAGCAGTTTTAACAATAGGCAGAGTAGGCAGCTACCCTCCTAGTGGCCCGCCCCACAGTCAAGGAGAAATTCTATCATACAAAATAGTTTTTGACACAACCCCCCCCCCCCCCCCCCACACACACACACACACACATCACTGTGGTACCAGGGACCTCCTTGTCTGTTCAGGGAGGTGGTACCCCCCTTTTTGGCAGGACCCCATACATGAGTACTGCCTGTAACCATCTGATGGCAGCCCTGGACTGTCCCTTGGGGAGTTTGGGGAATCTCCTGGTGGGCCCCTAAAAGTTCTCTTTAGGTAGAGTGGCAGAGAACTGGAGTGCACCTCTGCCACTGTGTCCTCTTTCATATCATACCTCAGGGCTGTTCAAGTTCAGTCCTCAAGGGCCACCTACAGGCCAGGATTTAAATATTTCCCTGATTAAGCACAGATGGGCCAATCAAAATAAATGATTAACTCACCTGTGCTTAATAAGGGATATCCTTACATCCTGGCCTGTTGAAGGCCCTTGAGAACTGAACTTGTACAGCCCTGTCATACCACATAGTAGAGCAGTTCCACTATTCTTACAAGTTGCAGTACAAATGAGTGGGGCTGGCTTTGTCGTTTTACTGGGCCCCAAGATTTCTGATGGCAGCCCCTGTGTCACTTTCCCTGATATGTGGCACAAAATATAGTGTGCTTATTGTGTGAAGCCATTTTATGAAGATAGGTATGAAAACACATTATTGTGTGAAAGCTCAGCATTTGTCAAACTATATTACGTGTAACAGCTTTGCATTATATGCATGCCTGGGAACTTTTATCTTGTTCTCCCTGGAGGGGGAATCCTTTGGCGCCACTGTGGGAGATAGATGACACGATTCGTGTCAGAAAAAGGCGTGGAGCTTAATTGGGAGTGGGGGCGGGCCGCCACAGACCTGCAAAATTGGAGAATAATTTGGAGAAACAGATGGGGAAGGAGCAGATGTGGGCGGAGTTTCAGAAGAAACACCCTACATCCGGAGAATCAGCCTCTGCCCAGGAGACCCGGTAATGCAGTGTGAAAACCAGAGTCTCTGGGGCAAAACTGGAGAGTTCCCAGCTATGGTTATATGAGCATCCAACATTTTATTAATCAATGTTTATAAGCTCAAAACTGTGTGATACTACTATTGCTTAAGTCTTCACTTTCGAAGGAAGGAAAAACAGATGTCATTATTTAACCCTATGACTGCCAGATATGTATTCGACTCATTTCAATGCAATGAGTTAGATATCTCTGACATTTGAAGGGTTAACCCTTAGGTGCTAGCAAGGTTACCAGCGCACTGCGATGAGGGCTCATCTAATCTAATATAATTTGCAATAATGGACCAATTAAGCATGGTAATAGTCTGATAGATCTCTAATATCCTGATACAGTATATTTGTTGATAACTTGGCATGTCCATACAAGAACTGTATTTTGTGTTTTCGGAGTAAAATTTCAGTGCAATGTTATGTTATGTTTTGTAAAAAAAAAAATGTATCCACCAATATGGAGTGAGAATGTTTCAGATCAGTATTGTCCAAACCTCAGATTATTAGTGAACTTTGAATGAATGAATTAATATGTTTATTTATATAGTGCCACAAGTGTACGCAGCGCTTTACAATTTAAGGGTTTAAACAATACAGGGTTACAGGTGCTTTGTAGAGGGAAACATTGGGTGCGAGGTCCCTGCCTGAAAGCTTACAATCTAAAGTGGTAATGGGAGACATACAGAGTACTTAAGAGTCAAATGCTGAATACAGTGCTAGTTCTGATGATGATAGAGGACATCAGTAAAGTAAATAAATTATAAGAGCATTCGTTGTACAACATCAGTGCCTTCTAGCATGTTGAGATTTTATCCATGAGGTGCATTTTTAAGTGAGATTTGAAGGTTATCAGAGAGGTGCAGTTTGCCACCTTGTTGTTCCATTTAGAATTCCGCTTGCTGTATTGCTAACCCTTTATTGCCAGTTATGGATATTTGTGTCCTGGTCTGTTTTTCTATGACATGTCTATGATTACTATGTAACCAGTTCAGGTTTTGCTTAATAATACTGACATAATTCTACTGCCATTGTTTCACAGGTAGTACGATGTCTGCTGAACCTCGACAGAGATTACCCATTGGATATCAATGAAAATGACACTTTGTGGGGAGAAACAGGTATTGTGATATTCTTTTTAAAGGAGCAATTAACATGTTTTAATTAAAACTGTTAAGGGGCTTTTCCTGCGAAGTAAAACAAGGGTTTTTACATTAATTGGACTGGTTTTTCATTCAAATTGTTACTGCTGGCACATAGTTTACACTCTTTAACCCTTTGAGTGCCAGGGGGTATGCAACGCATTGCAAAGCAATGGGTTGCGTACCCCTCTGGAACACAAAGGGTTATACACTGTATGGGAGTGCCTGAGTCTCTGACTACAGCTCCGCATAGTAAGTTATAGGGAACAGCACCACGTGATAACCAGAATAGAAAACTGCAATTTAATTAAAAAAAATAAACATTTGAGATGTAATAATTTTGAACAAAAAACCTCACAGCAGTACGAGAACCCGCGTTTCATTCATCAGGGAAAAAAACCCTATAATATACCGTAAAATCTCAGGTATAATACGCACCTGTGTATAATACGCAGGTGCAAATTATACCCAAGATTTTGGGTAAAAGTGTAGTTCCTATGTATAATACGCACCCCTATCTGGAGGCAGTGGGCGGCATCCCTGCGCTCACCGCCCGCTTCCTCTGTGCAGAAATACTGTGTAAAAAAATGAAATGCCCACCTTGATAACCAGGATTCCCCCTCTGTACTTCTAAGCAGCCGTCAAGCAGAGAAAGAATGCCGCCCGCTGTCTCTGCTTGACGGCTGCTTAGAAGTACAGAGGGGGAATCCTGGTTATCAAGGTGGGCATTTCATTTTTTTTACACAGTATTTCTGCACAGAGGAAGCGGGCGGTGAGCGCAGGGATGCCGCCCGCTGCCTCCAGAGAGGTTGCTGGACATATTTTACTTTAATTTTTTTTTTACTCGTGTATAATACGCACCCCCCACTTCACATAAGGTGAAATGGGGTAAAAATGTGCGTATTATACCCGAGATTTTACGGTACTTTTCTCTGGAACATACGGCCCTTAGTATGTGGTAATATTAACCCTTTACAGAAGTTGATAAGCTTAAAGTGCCACACTATGCCACAACAAATATAGATTAATTTCTCCAAAGCTATTACAAACGGCTAATTTAACATATAGGCAGTTTTATGTTTAAAACTATAGTAATGTTTCACAAAAAAGAAGCTCCAATTAATCTTCATAGTATTTGGACAGTGGAGAGCATTATTTCAATACTGTCAGAGTTGTAGTTCAAGAGTAATTGAATGATGAAGTATCCCCCTCCTGCCCCTTTTACTGATGTAACACTGCTCACCTCAGGACAGCAAGACTGTCCAGATGGATCACAGAAAGGGACAATCTTCAGTGAACATAAGGAAAAACCTGAAAAACTTGTCGGGGGGCGGGGTTTTCCTTATGCTCGCAGTAAGAAGATTGTCCATTGCTGTGATCTGTCTGGTCAAGGGACCAGATTCCACATCTGAGGGGAGGTGGCTTACACTAGGTAAAAGGGCAGGAGGGGGATACTTTATCATTCAATTACTCTTGAACTACAACACTGACAGTATTGGAATAACACTCTCCATGGCCCAAATACTATGAAGATTAATCACAGCTGCTTTTGTTGTGAAACATTACTATCCCTTTAAATTAACTAAACCTGACCTAAGGTGTTAAGTCCACTTTAATGCCTTCATCTAACTGGAAGCTTTCAATAACATAGAGACAAAATAAAAAATCTTCCATCCTTAAAAATAACTCAATACTCCGCAGATTTTAACATATGTCTACAGTTTCACCTCTAAATCTTATTCTGCAAAACAATGTGACGGCTTCTCACGTGTGTTTGGTTTGACATCTGTATTTAGAGTATTGAAATGATGAATGAAATAGGCTTAAGATTACATTGAACAAGTAAAATAAATAACTGAACGTTTGTAGATTTCTAATGTTTGGAAGCTTTTTATGTAAATAACTGTAAGAGACGCAAGTCCTATCTGCCAGGGATAGATGTTTTCAGGCAGTGATAAATGAGATAGGAACAAGTGACTTTAAATCTATCCAAAGCTATAAAACCCACAGATGTAAATAAGAGATGGAACTGTTTGGAATTGCCCTGACCTGCTTTTTTGGATGTGCACATGTTCCTCCTATCAAACAAGCCTAAACAAAGAAAATATGTTCTGTGAACCAGGTCATCTATTGACTTGCCCAACAAGGATTCTATAATAATCCTCCCGAGCCAAACATTGCTTTCCCATGCCACACCTTCATCCTGAACCTTCTGCTGAATGAGCCTCGATGGCATGAGCTGATATGTCCGTGTCTTTTACTAAAAACACATGAACTGTTCTAACATAGCAGAACTAGATGGTTTTGTTGATTAGCATGAACAAATCCTGATTGATCTACCCTGTGAGAGTGTTTAGAGAACAGGTTTCCATTTATAGAATCTTTGTAAGGTGAAGGAGTGACAACTCCCAGGGGAAAAAATAAAGTCAACTGCTTTAATTCTTAACCCTTTGAATGCCAGAAGGGTACACAACACATTGCTTTGAATGACCATATTACTGACCACCCAGTGTCCTCCACCTAGTGTCCTCTTCCTGTCCTGTTTAAAACCAGATAACTAAATAGTATTAAAGGAATACCATCTCCAAATTATAACCTATAACTCCCCTTACCGTGGCCAGAAACTCCTAATTAAATGTGTCTTTCTGCCTTTGTTAAAGAGAGAGCATCTTCAAACAGTCTAGGAGGTCATGTCCAATCATTTTTCATGGAGGCACCCATGACAGTTAATAGCAGGACTCAAACCCTGCCCTTGCACATGGTTATCCTCTGCAGATCATGCACTTTGCCTGCTTCAGTTTGGGGAAAAAAAAGAGAGATTTTCCGGTGGATGGAGTTTGAGACTAGTAATCCTGACAGCAACTGTCATGGTCCCCTCTGTAGACATGACATCCAGGGCTGACGTTCCACTTTGACTTGTGACTAGGCTTATAGTGTCTGAGCAGGGACAAACTTCCTCCCAGCTCAGACCTCTGATTGTTCTTGTCATGAGCAGAGCATCAGTGGGAATAATGGGAATATCTGGAGTCAAAGAGCATGGGCAAACTTCTTAGACACTATAAGTATTTTCTGGCCATACTGAAGTAAGTTAGGGATTGTTATTGAGCAGCGTCAGTGCTGATTTAAAGGAATAGAAAGCCCTTTTTAAAAAATGGCTGGATCTAAAGGACATGTTGGCCTGAGAACAAATGATACCAAGTAAAGTGTCATTTTGCACTGTGAACAGTGGTATACCAGGTAAAGTTTAAAACCACATATTACCAAGTTACTTACTTAAAGGCTCTACTGTATTGTAGGAGTAAACAAAAGAAATAATTTGCCCCCAGTGATATCTCTCAAACCTTTATGGTTTGAGAGATATTTACTCGCAAAGTTCCCCCCTCCCTCCCCTTTCCCTGAAGTCAGCATTGTAACTGACTGCAGGGGAAGTCTGTCGTACGACTGTCTGGTGGCTCCTCAGCTGAGCCGCGATCTTGTTAATAAAAAAGAAATCATTCACTTAAAAGGTCTTCTACGTGTGCTTGCAAACCAAGCACACGTAGACCTTTTAAGTGAATAATTTCTTTTCTGTTATTGCGATCGCGGCTCAGCTGAAGAGCCGCCGGATGATCGTAGGACATACTTCCCCTGAAGTCAGTTACAATGCTGACTTCAGGGAAAGGGGAGGGAGGGGGAACTTTGCGAGTGAATATCTCTCAAACCATAAAGGTTTGAGAGATATCACTGGGGGTAAATTATTTATTTTGTTTACTCCTACAATATTGGGCTTAGTAATTTTAAAGTATTACTATCCCTTTAAATCTCTGCCTGACTAGTAACAGGGAGCAAGTGAGAGAGAGAGTGGGAGAATTGTGTGTGCTTCTGTGTGAGGTAGAGGTGTGTGTGTTCTTCTGTGTGAGGTAGAGGTGTGTGTGTATGTTGGTGTGTGAGAGGAGGAGGTATGTGTTTGTGTGAGAAGGAGAAATGTGTGTGCTTGTGTGTGAGAGGAAGAGGTGTGTGTGTGCTTGTGTGTGAGAGGAAGAGGTGTGTGTGTTCTTCTGTGTGAGGAAGGTGTGTGTGTATGTTGGTGTGTGAGAGGAGGAGGTATGTGTTTGTGTGAGAAGGAGAAATGTGTGTGCTTGTGTGTGAGAGGAAGAGGTGTGTGTGTGCTTGTGTGTGAGAGGGAGAGGCGTGTGTGTTTCTGTGTGAGAGGGGTGTTTTTCTGTGTGAGAGGTTGAGGTGTGTATGTGTGAGGGAGAGGTGGGTAGGTGTGTGTATGAGTTGGGTGGGTGGTGTGCTCTTGTGTGTGAAAGGTAGAAGTGTGTTTGCTTCTATTAGAGCAAGAGTGGGAGAGGTGAGAACAGATTGTGAGTGATGTCAGTTGTGCATGTGAATGACAGATGGATAACAGCTGTGCTGCAGAGTGAGAGAACATGATCACTTCTACCTCTCTGCCCTGGAGACGTGATACATTGGTCCATGTTTATAAGTGGTGTAATTCTAGAGCAAACCAAGTGAACTATAGGGGCATGTTAATCTTCCCATTGATTTAGACCCATTGAATGCTAGATAGGTCTCCAAAAGCATTTCTCTAGCATTCAAGGGATTAAAAAGCTCCATTTAAATCAACAGGAATTTAGGAAATGTTTATTTCTCTAAGATGGTGCATTTGTTTTATCCCAGAATTACCCAGTTTACTTTTATACTAAGACCCATTGTCTCCTACGTATGAAACCAAAATGCAGCAAATCTAGAACAAACCAACTGCACATTATGAGGGAAATAAAACTTCCCATTGGTTTAGATCAGTGACCGGTAACCCAAATCACCCCAAACGGCCATATGAGTGGCTCTGAAGACCATCTGGTGGCCTCAATTTACGATTAAAAAAATTAACATTTGGGTTGAAAAAGTAAATTAACTCCTTGGGTACTGGAGAGGTCTCCAACAACTAGCTTTGCAAGGATACCTCTCTAGACTCCCAGGGGTTAAAGTGGAACCGTGTACGTATAAAGGGAAGAGATAGAGGTGGTGTGTGTGTGGTCTTTGGGGTGAATGTAGAGTGTGTGATGTGGTAGAGGGACATTATCTCCTCATTCCACTATAACAGAGAACAGGCAGGGGGCTGCAATAGAAACCTCTAAGGGACACCCTTTTCCCACAGCTGGTTTAGATGGAGATTTTAACTTCTTGGGGGAGATTCACTAAGCGGTGATGAAGAGGTGATAAAGTGTAGATGACTTCTCCAGTTTATCACTTCTCCAATCCCTATGTTGCTCTATGGAACCAATGGACTAAGATTTCTTCAGCTTTGGAGATCGTAATGAATTTGCTCCATAAAATAACATTGGAACTGGAGAAGTGATAAACTGGAGAAGTCCTCACCATTTTATCTCCTCTATCACCACTTAGTGAATCTCCCCCCTTGAATGCTAGAGGGGTCTCCAATGCTGGAGACTTCTTTAGTACTGAAGGGGTTAAACATTTCCATTTAAATCACTAGGGATTTGGAGAATTTTAGTCTGTCCCCTCTTGTGCTGTTGGTTTGCACTAGAATTGCTGTACTTCACTTTTATACCATTGTATCCGTTATGTGCTTCATGTTGCAGTGCGGGGTATGCGCTAAGGCGTGATAAAGTGGTGATGACTTCTCCAGTGATATCACTTCTCCAGTTCCCATATTATTCTATGGAGCCAAGATCTCCAAAGCTGAAGAAATCTTAGTACACTGGATAAATAAACGGAGGAAATGGAGAAGTGATAAACTGGAGAAGTCATCTCCAGTTTATCACCTCTTTATCACACCTTATTGCATAACTCCCATTGTGTCACTTTCACTGTAGTGTAAGCCAGAGGTGATTCTCTGTGCAACAGCACAGCTGTAAGTATAGTGTGCACTTAGAAGAACAGGGACAGACAGGAATATCGCATGAGATCAGTCAGAAGACCAGATGCAACCCAAAGTAAGTATTGTGGCCATTTTTAAAGTTGACAATATGCAAGAAAAGTATACATTCCTGCCAGGTCTGATGTTCAAATAACCCATTCACTACACTGCAATAACCCTCCTGGCTGAAATGCATACACAAAACTGGCTTAGAGTGGGTATGTAATTCCATTGCTGAATAGTGTAAAGAAAATGGTTTACCATGTGTAAAGATGGAATTTGCCATTTCAAGTTACGGCAACCCCTTATAATGAAAAGATTTATATTGTAGGGCTTCTTTCTCCTTAATAAATTGAGAGTATTTGTACCGATGGGAGATGCTTCAGTCATATGTTATTATAGGACAAATGTGCATTGTTTGTAGAGGGTTTTTTTTTGCAGGCAGATGGCTTTGTTGATTTTGATGTACCCCCCCCCCCCCCACCGGCAGCGAAGCATCTTGAACACAAGCTATCAGTAAAATGCCAAGATAATTTTACAATAACTTTTGAAAGAAGAATACCCCTGTTTTACTCAGTGCAATATATATATATATATATATATATATATATATATATATATATATATAATATGTGCGTGTGTGAATATTTTTTCACCCATAATTGGGGTTTACGATCTGTCCTTTAATAAAAAGCACAAATGGCAGTATGGAGGAAAGAAAACATGCAATTACATATATTGTGTGTATCATAAGGGTAAAATAAACATTTTCATTGGTTTAAATGGGGCTCTAACCATCTTAATTGCTAGAGAAGTCAGGAGGGTTCATAGCCCAGTTTAAATGTTTCCATTTTTATTTGCCCTTATTATGTGGTTGGTTTGCTCCAGAATTGCTACTTTCTAGTTTTCTGCACACAGCTCCTTGTGTGTATAAATCCCTCCTAGTAAATCAAAATGGCTGCCAGAAGTAAACAAGTGGGAAGAAAGAAGCTGCCTGATTGGCTGAGGGTTCTTATCCAGTGTATAATTAAATGCACAAGAGATACAGAGATACTACTTTAGAAAATGGATGTTTCCAAAACTGTTCTCACACCTCAATATTTTGTTTTATCCGTCTGATGTCCTAATGGCTAGCCATATGTGTTTGGAATGTACAAAAGTTAAACATAATTTAGACTATCTATTCCAGATATAAACATTTTCATGTCACATGCTTTTTAAACAAACTCATTTTAAGCATAGTTCCGTACATTTTTTTCACATGTTGTGTTTTACCATTTTGAAAATGATCTTTAACCCTTTCAGTGCCGGTTTACTTTTTAAAGGTCGCATGTGTAAGATCGTGCGACCATAAAACAGAGTAACCATGTCTCCATAATAAAAATGGTGACATGAGAATCTTGCGTTGCAAGACAGTGCAAGATTCACATGTCTGGTAATAAAAGGTCGCATCCCAGTCTTGAAGTAAGTTGTTTTTTTTTTTTGTTTGTTTTTTTTTTTTTTTTAGCAATGCAAGAAAATTGGACTAATTCTGAGTAGAGGCTGTCCTATAGAAATAAAATGCATGCTCCCATTCATATAATCAAGGCTTTTAACCACTTCAGTGCAAGGAGACATTTGTAGCATTCAAACCAATGGGTTTTTATTGTTTCTCTTCGATGCACCTAAATTACTCCATAATTAAATTTCTGTACAATGATTACATATTTTTGACATTTCTAGACTTAGTTCAAAACAAGGATGCAACCTTTCACTACCCGACATGAGAATCTCACACTGTCTTGCAGAGCGAGATTATCATGTTGCCATTTTTATTATGGTGACATGGTTATTCTGTTATATGGTGGCACTTGCGACCTTTTAAAAGGATACCTTCAGGGGCAGAGGGGTATGTTGCATACCCCTTTGGCACTGAAAGGGTCAAGTTTAACCCTTGACTGCTCTAATATTCAAGGTGTTAAATCTGTATTGGAGTCTGGATTTTTTTTTAACTAATAAAAATAAAATCACACAGAACATACATTTTTTTGTTTAGTTTTGTTTTAGATACATTCAATCCATTAGCTAATCCCAGTCTATTTCTATATTGTGATGTTGGGATACTGATTTAAAGAGTCCTTTAACCCCTTGAATGCTACAGAGATCTCCAACGCATTGCTTCACACTGCTTAGCATTCAGGAGGTTAAAGCACCAGCAAACTTTTTTTTTTAATTAAAAAAAAAATGTATATGAATACAACACAGTCTTCATTTTTTTTTTTAAGATTACATTGCTTGGCAGATCCTATCATGTAACCTCTTAATCCTTTGAGTGCCAGAGGGGTACGCAACTCATTGCAAAACAATGTGTTGCGTACCCCTCTGGCACTCAAACGGTTAAGGACCAACACAACGCACTGCACACCACTCTTGTCCTAAAGAGATTTAAAGGGTAACTATCATCAGGTAGCAGATTATCATCAGGGAGTTGACCTGACGAGTAGGCCGATGCTGCAGTGTGAGTCCTGTCACACCAACACAGGTAGCAGAATGGTGTTCTGAGAGGAGCCAGTATTCCATCCATGTATATGTGTTGCATCATTAAGGACTGTTTCCTGCCCAGTGTGATACACTTGAAAGCCTTATACAGCATGTCAATGGGGGTTATGCAGGGCTAGATTTAAATCACAGGTGCCCCTAGACAAGGCATTCTAGTTGCCCTTAGCTCCACCCAGAGCCACAACCCCATTCCTCATATGACCCCCACCCCCAGTCTCATCCTGGCACAGAAAATATCCTGGCAAGGACAAAAAAAAATGCTTTAGCCTCTTGGTGACTAGAGAGATCTCCAAATCTCTCCAGCATCCGAGGGGTTAAATAATAGCCTGCATATGGTTATAAAACTGATGCTGGGACAGTGAGTGTGTTCTGGCCACACCTACAATTCAGAATGTGGGTGTGGCCAGCACAGCTGATGCATCCCTTAAAATGTGGCGCTCTAAGCAGTTGCCTACTGTGCCTATTGAGAAGTCTGTACATGGGACTGTGTGCTCCAACCTGGAGTTTGTGGCTGAGAGCCATCGTCTTGCGGTTTGTGTTCCAGCCAAGCTGACCCCCAAATGGCTGTAAGGCTAGTTTTTACTAAGTCTATTCCCACCAGAAAAAACTCTGTAAAATGTGATAATTACACTTTAATGTGGATAGATGTAGTTTTAAGACTGAAATGTTCATACAGTGTGCATTGTATTACACATATGGCTCTGTTGCTACCTTTCAGTAAAGTCATTCTTCTTAATTTTTGTATTAAAGTTTACTGCTCCTGTATAATCCCCATTTAAATGAATCAGAATTTCTGTTTGTCCCCTACACTGTGAGTGGTTTGCCCCAGAATGACTCCACTCTGAGCAAAGTGACCCAGTTCTGGAGCAAACCAACTACAAAGTAGACAAGGAATAAAAATTCCAGTTGATTTAAATGGAGCTCTTTAACCATTTGAATCATACTATCCTCGTGTATTTTATTGAATCCCTTGATGTACTTTGTAATCATGCATATAAATACATAGGGCGAGCTGTTCAGAGAGTGGTGGTAACTACAATTGTCTGTAAGCAGAATAAAAAAGTTATTACACCACGATCCGTCAGTTCTCAGACACGTTTCCATCATTTTGCATTCCGTACCCTTCTGGCACTCGAAGGGTTAAAAGTGGGTGCGGTTTAATCTACCGTCATATCGTAAGGTATTTTCAGAAAAATATTTTCATTTCAACTTCACTTTTTTGTCTGATTAATGTCATTTTTGTCCTGACAAAATAAAAAATGGTCTAAAATTGGAGAAGATAAAGTACTGTTAGCAGGAGTGAGAAGCAATTTGTGTTTCAAAGACAAACTCAAAGACTTTTTTAACATCAGAATTTTCAAAGGCAATGTCAATCAAGGTCTTCTTACCATCACTGTTGATTCTTTAAAGACATTTTCAAATGTGACAGATTTACTTCTGGAATTATTGTCCTCCTTTTAACACCAACTCATGATCGAACAATTTTTTCATTATGACGACTTTTTGAACATCTCACCCTTAGCGTATGTAATATTTTTTGCATCATACTTGGTAATCTGTTTGTACTTGACTTTTACCAGTTGATAGAAGTTAAATCACGTGTGGATAACACTGAGTGAATAAGAATTCAAATCCACTTTGTGCATACCTCCCAACATTTCAAATTGCCAAAGAGGGATGCTTGTGTTTTAGGGGGAGTGGCTGGAGGTGTGGCTGGTGGGCGGGGCATTAGCAAGAATTTTTAGGCTATTTCATGACCTATTGACACCTCCTTGTGTAACCTAATAAATGATTTGTAACAAGACCAAAGTATTTTATGTACACAGACTAATATATAAACACATATATTGATGTTTAATCAAACAGTAATGTGAGTTTTATTGCTGTGGAGCAATGTGATTCCCTTATATACACTCCACACAATTTGGTTTCCTAAAAAGAGGGACATCAGGGTGGGAAGGATGGGGATTTGGGTCAAAAAGAGGGACACATGGGAGGTATGCTTTATGATCTATAAATTGTATATAACTATAAACATGGTGCAACTTTTGTGGTATCTAACAACTTGGATATAGGGTTGCCACCTTTTCTTAAAAAAAATACCGCCCATGGCATTCCTTCCATAGACTTAACGTTGGACAGAAGCCAATTTTTTACCAGCCTGCCGGTAAAATACCAGCTGGGTGGCAATCCTACTTGGATACTAGCAATATCTCCCATAACTTGCTTTGCAAAAGGCTGGAGAAATTTCTAGCATCCAATGGGTTAATACTGTTTATATTTTACTCTTGTCAGACCTGCCAGGGACATAAAGCAAAGGCAAGTGATGGTGCATTATAGTTTCTGGGCCTACTCAAAATAACCGTGCTCCCCTTTGTTTTTACCTTCCTTAAATCCTTCTGTCTAAACTCTGCCCCTTTCTTGTCTCATACCAAAACATCTCATTTTTTATCAATGTTTCATTTAAACTTCCTGTCAGGATTGTTGGCTTTAGATCAAAGATCTTCCAGATTAATAGTTTGGTCCTTTAACCTAATGAGCTCTAGGAAAAAACAGTCTTTTAAATTTTCCTAGCTTGATATTAAGTCAGTTCTCTGAAATTATTACTATCTTATTATTTTGTTTAAATGGACCTGTAACTTTATATTAAACATTAATATATTATTAAAAACCTGTCTGTTGCGTGTTAACTACAGGTCAACAGATACATAGTTTAGGACAGGAGTATTCCACACTCAAGAGCTAACGATAGTGCATGTTTTCAGGATACGCCAGAATGAGCATACCTGGATCAGTTAAGGTGACTGAGCCACTAATTGGTCTACCTGAGCGCTAGCTGGGATATCCTGATAACACTCTCTGGTGGAAGCTCTTGAGGGTGCAGGGTTGGCTACCCCAGGTTTTGGATATATTCATCTTTTTATTTCTGTATGGGGAACTCTCTTAATTTTTTTTTTTTTTTAAAGTATTTTGCTAGGAAGAATACCTTGAGATTGTCTCTCGTTTTCAAGTATGTCCTGGACTCATTTTATCTACCTTAGAAAGGTGAAAGGCTGAGCTGACCTTGCCGGGACTAGAACCTGAAACCTCAGGGTCTGAGCAGATTCTACAGCTGGTGCCTTAACCAACAGAGCTATCTCTCCGGCTCTTAGTTACCATATGAAATTGGACTGAGAGATACTTTAACTTTTTCAGAAATAAAAAGTATCAGTATTTTCTAAACTGTGCATCTGCTGGTCTATTGGCTAACATGATACCTACGCAGTCTTGGATAAAATTTTCTAATATGTAAACAAAAAGGGATAGTACTACTTTATTTAATCAAGAGTTATTATTGTTCATATTAAATAAATAAAGCAAGTGATCTTAGTCTTCTTGCCGTAACCTTTATAGTTTTCATGTAATATTGTTCTAAAGTCCCCCCCCCGCCCCTTTTATGAGGCAGGCACACTTTGTAGAGCGTTCTCATGAAGATTCTCTTTGTATGCCCTGCTGTTTCAGCTCTACAGACGAGCTGTCCTGTCCTGGGACCACAATCTAAGTTTGTCAGCTAGATCACTGACATGGATAAAAGGGGCGTGAGGGGTAACTTTACACCAATATTACATGAAAACTATGTTATGGCAAGAAGACTAAGATTATTTCCTTTATTTATTTAATATGAACAACAATAACTCTTGATTACATAAAGTATTACTATCCCTTTAAATTCAGAGTGACAGGTCCACTTTAACCTTGTGGAAGCTAAATATATCTCCATTGTATTGTTTCCCATTGAGTTTGAAATCTCTCTAGTATTCAAGTGGTTAAAATAGAATAATGTTTGGGGAACAGTGTTATTTACATCAAAGAAATAATGCACTTTAGTTTGCATCAATTTCACAAATTAACAAAGACCGTACTAAGCATTAGAACTACACAAGGAAACTAGCTGTTAGTGACTTCAACTCCCATCATCCTCAGCTAGTCTGATGGGAGTTCTAGTCTTCGACAGCTGGACAGTAAAACGTTGTCCTAGTCCTTGGCTTAGAAATACAGCTGCTGTATCTCATAGTGGAAAGGAAGAGTATAAATAAAGTGCAAATACAAATTAAATAAGGCAAATTAAATGCGACTTCTCAGCAAACACAGCAAACACTGATCATATGACCGAGCCTTGTGCAGAAAGAAAAAGAGGAGTAAATAAACTGTACCATAAGGAACAAATCAAAATTGCCAGATGTTTAAAGCGGGACTATCACCAGAAATAAAGCCCCCCCCCTCCAATAATTAGTCATATAGCGATAAGCTTAGAAATAGCGCTCATTATCCATCATAAGTACCTGGTTATTAATAAATCCTACTTCTTCTGAGACCGATGGCCAGGCTTCAGCACAGACCTGCTGTCTGTCCCAGTCTCCTCTATTGTACCTTAAGGTACAGAAAGGGACTGACAGTGCAGACGCGCAGATGCCTCTAAACCAAGAAGCCTGGCCATCAGTCTCAGAAGAAGTAGGATTTCTTAATAACGTGGTATTTATGCTCAATAATAGCACTATTTCTAAGCTTATCGCTATGGGAGGGGGACTTTATTTGGGGTCATAGTTCTGTTTAATTGTAAAGCATTAGACTTCTCAGGCTTTCAGTGGGTTAAAAGTCGCATTTAAATAAATGGGAATAGTGCAATTTCTAGTTCTACCCATGTCACATTAGGTTTACCTCATAACTAAGCCTCTTTCTTTTTTTAGTGTAACAATTTAACCATTTCAGTGCTAGAGGGGTACACAACGCATTGCCCCTCTGGCACTGAGAGAGTTGACTTTCAGTGGCCTGCTTATCAGTTGTGGGTCAACCTGCCGCAGATCTCACTGCAGGATGGGTGTTGCAGAGTTAGCGGTGTTAACCCTTTAGGAACCAGAAGGGTGTGCAATGCATTGCACACTTCTCTGAACCTTAAAGGGTTAGTGGACGGAGAGTTTTTCTGTCAGATAAGAGGTGGTCCTCAGCAGTAGAATTGCCGGAATTCCTGAGCATAACTCTGCTATGATGCTGTTTATTTAAGAACACTGTGGGTTAGCCAGTTTCCGAATATGGTAAACTGGATTTCAGGGTGTATCTCACAGGCTGCCGCCATAATCCATGGTAAACAACAGGCCATAATTATCGGGAACTTTTATTTTTGCTTTATTGCCCCTTTTTTTTACGGTTTCCTGCATTTCGTGGAATCTAGGTCTGAGCAGTGTTTAGTTTTTTTCATTTTCCTGCCTGGCTGGGTGTTCAGTGAAGGTCCCTCATTAGTGGGTTAGTAATATGGGACTTGCATGTAGCTTTGCTTGTAATTTACATCTTTCAGGACCTCCACTTTTACAGACCAGCACTGGGCAAATTGTGGCTCTCCAGTTGTCATTGGATTACAATTCCCAGCATCAGCCAGCCAATGATGGGAAGTTTAGTCCAACAACAGCTGGAGAGCCATGGGGTGCTCAGCTTTGGTGTAGAAAAATGCTGTGTGTTCAGAACCCAGATTTGAAAATGAAAGGTTTGGTGCGGCCTAGTTTTGGTTTCAGCCTCCCAAAAGTAACTTTGTATTAGAACTGCTGGGATAATAATGCCTGCTGTTAATATTGTAGACATTAAAAATATAAATTAAATGATTTTTGCATTGTCTCTCAAACACGTATAGTTTTAGAGAGATAAGCATTTAAAGTTCCCCCCTCCCGCCCCTTTCACTGATGTCAGTGCTCCAGCTGACAGCAGGAGATTCTTGTCATGTGACCCTACTGTGGCTCTTCAGCAGAGCCGAAATAGCTCTATCTAGAAAGAAATACTTAATTGGAACGGTCTACAAAGTGTGCTTGCAAACCAGGCACACTTTATAGACCGTTCCAATGAAGTATATCTTTGTAGATAGCACTATTTCTCTCTGCTGAAGAGCCGCCGGCCGGTCCTGGGACCAGGATCTCATGCTGTCAGCTAGATGCTGATGTCTGTGAAAGGGGCGGGAGGGGGGAACTTTAAAAGCTTATCTCTCTCAAACTATGCGTGTTTGAGAGACAACGCATACATCATTGAATTTATTATTTTAATGTCTATAATATTAAAGTTTCTTAAAGGGATACTAATACTTAAAATGTAAAAAAAAATATGCTGTAGAGTAAAACAAGGGTACTCCCACTGCTGAAAGGTGTCCATAGTTGTCCATAGGCTGGTGTAGCAACAGCGCCACTGTACAATTTCAGGTTACTGTGATATTGCATCTAAAACTTTCAGATTTGAGCTGTAATAACTTTTGAATAAAACACCTTTCAGCAGTGAGAGTGCCCTTTTTTACGCAGGGGATAAACACTACAATATATATTTTTTTTACATTTTAAGTATTACTATCCCTTTAACAGCAGGCATTACTGTCCTTTTAACTGTCTGAATGCCAGAGGGGTGCACAGTTCATTGCATACCCCTCTGGCACTCAAAAGGGTAAGAAACCCCTTGTAAGCTAGAAAAGTCCTTATCATTCAAAGGGGTAATACATCTACTATGCTATACACATGAGTTAGGCTAGGAATGTACAATCTCTAATGCACCTAAAGAAAATACACTGTGATTTACTGGTTACTTGACATAGCATACCTGTATCTGTGATGCATTTTTGATAACGCATAATGGAAGACTTGATACATTTCAGTTCAGTGTTTTCACAAACAAAAATCCCTTACACAACTTACTGTCAAAATGTAAAGTACAAAACATATTATTTATTGGATTTTTTTATTTAGAAAATGTTTTACTAGAAATGATACACTGAGATTTCCTTCGTTTTTCAGGGCATCCATTTGAAAGGTCGCATTTGAAATATCGCGTGGCCTCACGCCGCATTAAACATGTCGCCCTGACTTTTCCAGTAGAAAGTTATATATTGTTTTGCTATTTGTGTATATATATATATATCTATATACACATAAACATACATAAAAACGTATATACGCTTACATACTGTTACATAATTTTAAGTTAATTCATGTTAAATTTATATTCCTATTTTCAGAGGGAAAATATTGATCCTTTTCCTTTAACCCTTTGATTGCCAGAGGGGTATGTAACGCATTGCAGAGCACCCCTCTGGCACTTAAACGGTTACCCACCAGAGGTGGTGTTCAGTGGATCATGTAGCAATGAATTGGACACACCTCTAAGGTCTCTGTGTCAGAGCCATGAATGTCAGTCCAATAGATATTTTCAGAAGCTGGAATGTTTCGTGTTAAACCACTGCACCTTTCCTTATCTTGCCTCTCGTGTTAGATACACGGACTGGCCAAGGATAGAGTATTGTTGTAGCTGTCACGTATACAGACTTATATTGCTTACAATATAATTTGTATTTCCCCCTAACCTTTCACTCTTTCAGATAACTCTCACAAGTTGTAAAATTAGATTTGAAAACAAATATATTAATTATGTCTGACCTTTAATTCCCTTAATCTTCTGTGTGCCTAGAGAACTAACCAGACTTTCAGAGCAGGCTTGTCTGGCTGTGAATGGGGATTAAACTGGACCTGTTGATCGAAGACAGGCTTAGTTACTTTAACAACTATTAAAAATGCCTTTGTTGCACTAGCCATTTTTCTTGAGCATTTACGAACTGGATGGGATACAAAGCAATGTGTGCACATATCTCGTCCTTAAGTGTGTAAAGACTAAAGACTATATATTACTATCCACTGGGCTACAAGCAAGCTTGAAAACACTCTAGATCTGTCCAGGAGACTCTGTTTTTTAGTGTTAATTACTGTGTTTCTGGTGACAGAGGCTGATTTTCCGGTGGTGTTTCCTGCCCACTTCGCCGCCTTCTCACCCTCCCACTTCTCTTCCTTTTAACCTCCCACTTCCTGTCCACTTCTCTTCTGTCTCAGCCTCCCACTTCCTGCCCACTTCTCCTCCTTCTCACTCTCCCACTTCCTGCCCACTTCTCCTTCTCACCCCTCTCACCCTCCTTCCCGCCCACTTCTCCTTCTCACCCTCCCACTTCCTGCCCACTTCTTCTCCTTCTCACCCTCCTAATTCCTACCCACTTCTCCTCCCTCTCACCCTCCATTTTCCCACCCACTTCTTCTTCTTCCAACCCTGTTCCACCCATTTCTCTGCTGAATCATTAAACTCTGCCCTCCTTGTATCAAGAATCACTTATTAACTTAAGCTTTGTAGCCGCCCAGGAGCCCTCTCCAGGAGCTCCAAAGGAGGAAGTTCCCAGGTATGGCCATAAGACATAGTGCTGGGCTTCTTTTTTTTACCAGCACTTAAAGAAAATAAATAATGGGGAAAAAGTGACTTTTAGGGCCCACACTAGTCTCAATGACATGGAGACGTCGAGCATTCAAGCATTAAAAGCCCTATTTAAAGCAATCGAAATTTGTTAATTCCTCCAGGTCTGCATTTGATTTACTCCTGAATTGCACCTCTTTGGCTGTATGAATAAGGCCCCATGTTAATGGCTTATTTGAGTAAGCGTCCTTAAAGGGATAGTAATACTTCGTTTTAACTTTATTTTATTTTGTAGGCATTAAAAAAACATGAAGAATGATATGTCTTATTTCTCAAACCTTTATGGTTTAAGAGATATTCACAAGCAAAGTGTCCCCCTCCAGCCCCTTTTACTGATGTCACACTGTTCAGCCAGATCAGAAGGGAGGTGCCCAGGTAGACTGCAGAGAGGGACAATCTTCAATTAAGATAAGGGAAAAACCTGAAAAGCTTGTCAAGGGGGGTAAGGCTTTCATTGTTTTCATAGGAATAAGAGTGTCCCCTTCTGTTATCTGTCCAGTCTATGGACTGCATTCCACATCTGAGAAGAGATTGTTTACAGTAGGTAAAAGGGGCGGGGAGGGGAAACTTTGCTTGTGAATATCTCTTAAACCATAAAGGTTTGAGAGATAAGACTTGTATCATTCTTCATGTTTTTTAATGCCTACAAAATAAAATAAAGTTAAAATGAAGTATTACTATCCCTTTAATATAATTGTCAGTTCTATCTGTATAGAATTAATTTTGCATTGGAACTCTGTTTTTTCATAATAAACATTTACTGCTCCTTTAAGAAAATACTGTATGCATGTAACAGATGTTCATATGTGCACCACAGAGGAGGCTTTTGCTTCTATATGATAATCTCTACTTGATTGAAGGAGTAGAAGTGTCTGTAACTTGCTCTCTTTTGTGTTAAGCTCTTACGGCTGCAGCTGGACGTGGAAAGCAGGATGTCTGCGAACTACTACTAGAATGTGGTGCTATCTTATCCCGGGTTAATAGGCGAGGGATCTCTCCGCTCTTCTGTGCTGTGCGACAAGGACACTGGCAGGTGGGGGTTCAAAGAATTTGAACAATTTATTATTAAACTGTGTCATGCTTGCAACCATTCCATAATAAAATTGCCTTTCACTCCTCTTTAACCCTTTGAAGCTGCAAGGCATTGGATGCCTCTCTGGCACTCAGAGGGTTAATATGAAATCTCAAAAGCTGAGCCCAGTTTATCTGCTCTGACATCATCTTGTTCTAAATAGATATATTGCCATGCTCTCTCTTCAGCCATTGGTAGAGACAGAGTTGACCCCAGCCAATAGGAGACAATCAAGGGACAGTACATCTCTACTAGATTGTGAAGGTGTCTATTCAGTAAACTAAAGAGGTACAATTATGTGTGCAAGCACACTGCACCATAACAAATTCCCATTGATTTAAAATTGATTTCTAACCTCTTCAAGTCTAAAGAGGTTTCCAAGGCATTGCAAAGCTGAAGATGAAAGAAACAAAAGGTATAGGCAATTGACTTTTCATATCATGGACTCATAGAATATGTAAAGTCAAAATAGAAGGTTACTATCCCTTTAAAACACCAACTTAAATCAATGGGAATTTTAGTATGGCTGCTGTGCTGTAGGTGATTTGCTCTAGAATTGTTCATCTTTAACTCGCTGAATAGGGAGCTAAAAAATACCTGGGAACTCTCAGGATCTTCCCAGAGACTCTGTTTTTAATTGTTCACTAATGGAATTTCCGGGGTCAGAGGCTCTGTACCTGACTGCGCCCACTTCCCTTTCCTGTTCCAACCACTTTTTGCTTTTGTTCAAACCCTGCCTGCTTTATTCCTTAAGCCTGGCCTGATTAAGCCCCACCTGTGTTTTTGTACATTAACAGTGCCCTCTATTGGTTAAATTCCAATGAGTTATTCTGTTAGTCTATTTGAGAGGAAAGTCAATGACAAACATTTCTCCATAGAATGTGATAGAAGCTGCTGAGTCACTTCCTGTCAGTTAGAAATTCCAAGAAATAAACACACTGTAATCCACTTCCTGATTACCTGAACTGTTATAACTTTTGAATAAAACACAAAACGGCAGGAAAAGCTCTCTAGCATATAGCTTTTCATTAAAAAAAAAAAAAAAATGCTCCTTAACGACCGCCAAGTCCGTCTTTGGGAGGCCATTAAGGACCGCAGCACATTTTTAATTTATTTTTTGTCAATGAATTCTGGGATGGCAGAGCAGCATGTAGCTGTGCTACCATCTCAGAATTCCATGACATGCCAGGACCATCACTAGTCCTTAACATCAGGACCGGTTTGACGGTCCTGTCATGTCATGTGACTCTAAGAGGAGGTTAAAGGGCAACTGTCATTGGATAGTTGTTCTACTGGCAGATCTGTTCTACTGTAAGCAGACATGCTGATCTGGGGTGCAGTGTAGACCCTGCCACACCAACCTGGGAATAGAATGAGGGACTGAAAGGAGCTACACTCCTCCAATTCTACACCCACATATCTGTACTCATCACAGCCTCCTGTCCTGTGCACTGCCTTGCCCCATAGACCTTCAGAATAAGGGCTGAAAGCTTGACACATCACTGACCCAATGAATGGCCTATAGGAGCTGTTTTGGGGCTCCCACTGGAAAATACTCAGTGAGAGCTATATTTTAAGACTCTGTAGCATTCAATGGGATACTAGCCCCATTAACATCATTGCAAACTTTGGGAATGCTTTTGTCCCTTCCAGTGGCATTGGTTTGCTCTAGAATAGCTCATCTTTAGGGTCCTGAATAAGTTCAAAAATCGAGCAGAAATGCTGATATTTCTAACAACGGTTTATTGAAAATAATGAGGCTACTAATGTATCCTGCTTCCCTGAACCCCCCATAAAACTGGCTAAATAATATTTGAACAAGAGGGTTTGAAAAGGCGCCTCTCACTCTCTCTTTTTTTGTCCTTGGAAGACATTGCCATACAAATTCTAATGAGATAGTCTGGCTCTTTGTGTCCGCTTAGAGTTGTCCTTGTTGTGTGGTTTTTCTTTAGCTTCTTAAAGTGGAGAAAGATCTATTCAGAACACTCCATACAGTTCTTAGAACAATATACAAACTGTCACATTACGCAGAGAGTCTGACATGGTGTTCTGGAATCCAGCCAAGCTGACATCTATAATGACCCTGATATCCCTTTAAGAAAGAACATTTCCATTTATAATACAAATATTGAAGTTTATGTATGAAAGCATAGTGGAGCAATTCTGGGGGAAACCAAATGTGCCATGGGGTACAAATGAAAATGGCAACTGATTTAAATGGCACTTTTAACACCTCGAATGCTAGAGAAATCTCAAACGCAGACCTCTCTAGTATTTGAGGGGTTAAAGGTGCCATTTAAATCAGTGGGGATGTCTATATGTCCCTCTGTTGTGCAGCTGGTTCGCTCTGTTTTACCAGTGGGCCTTATGTATAAAGTGGATACATTTTGGAGCAAACTAGTTTCCTCCAGAGGAGACAAAAAAGTAACTAGCATCTGAGGGGTTAAAAAGCCCATTTAGATCAGTGGGGAATTTGATGTATGTATATTTTTCTCCTCCACATGGTGAAGAATGGTAAGCTACTGAAGTTTTAATGATAATTAACTCCTTGAATGCTAGCGAGTTCTCCAAAGCATTTTGTTTTATGTTTTTCAAAAGCTTTATTGAATGCACAGACCACATACAAGGAATAATAATAAAGATAACACTTTATCCTACATCAGTAGAGATCTTAAATTGCTTCTATAATAACAGAGCCAGATACAAGTAAAGTATCACATGGAGCATACAAAGTAAAGCATGAGTTAAGTCACAGTAAACTAGATAACTAAATAGCAATCCAGTCTAGTATGAAGAAACTGATCACTGTATAATATCAATATCTTGCAGCAAAATTATCTCAGTCAGATATAACTGAAAAAGATAAAGAGCGAAATAAATGCTTAAGGATAAGCAAAGCCTAAAAGCAGAATGTTAGTAAAAAAAAACGTGGACAAGGTAATAAGGAAACGACCCTACACCCTGCCTGAATACCATGCGGGGACCTCATAGAGGTCTTTGGGGGGGAAATAATCCTATATAATAATTCGCTAAGGATGTTTGTCAGAAGCCGTCATATGCAGTAGAGACTGCCCAAATGCACAGAATGCTGGGAGCACAGAAAGAATGTTGGGAGCACAGACTGCACAGAGTGCTGGGAGTTCTGTGCTGGGAGCATTCTGTGCTTTCGGGCAGTCTCTACAGTGCATGACTGCGCCGGCTCAGGACACAGAGCAGGACCGGTCTCTTAACCCTTTGAGTGACAGAGGGGTACGCAACGCAGTGGTTTACCCCTCTGGCACTCAAAGGGTTAACATCACCCGGACCTTGGCCCTTGTACACAGGCTTTTAGAAGTCTGTAATTAGTCATTGTTCTTGGTGCAAACATTTTTTAGGGCCACATAAGTTAAATACTCTTTAAAGGGCATAAATGCCTGGGCTGATGGTCCCTTTTCCATGCTGGCTCCCATTACACCTACTTCTGCTGCATGGTCTGTATTGCCCTCTGCTTGGGCATAGATGCATTATTAACCCTTTGTTGCTTTGCAGTGCTTTCCGTACCCCTCTGACACTCAAAGGTTGAATATAACAATGGATGGAATATCATGTTTCCAAGTCATGCTGCCCCCATGTGGTAATTCATCAGGCTACATCCTCTCTCTCATGTACTGAGTGGCCTGGTTATAATATACTGTAGATGTGAGCAGCTGGCTGAGCACAGTGGATATTGTAGTCTAACAGCAGCTGGAGAGCCATGGGTTATCCACCCCAGTAGTAAAATCCTAATGGCCCAGACAAACTTTATCCTTCTGCTCTTGTTCTAGAGATGAGTTACTCGCAAGACCACAGGATACAAACTCCACCCACTTCACATGATGATCTTAACCCTTTAAGAGCCAGAGGGTTGTGTAACATGTTGTTCTGCACCCCTGTGGTTCTTACAGAGTTAAGATTTCTGCTTCAGTTTGAAAATACTGCCAGCAACTGTCATGTCAGCCCCCATGTCCCATGTCTTCTAACCAAGGCTAATAATTATGGGTGTAGTAGCTCATAAAATTCTTTACAAATTCAGAGGTTCATCAATTTTGCCAACAGACGCTAACATAATATACTTAATTTAATTTGTGTGTCATTGCAAAACCAAAATTACTGGGCCATAAATCTATCAGGGAACAAGTACGAATTCTCAAAATTTCCATTGATTTAATAGGGGTTTTAACCCCTTGAATGCTAGAAAGGTCTCCAATGTTTTGCAAAAACAATGTGTTGAAGGCCTCCCAGCATTCAAGGGGTTAAAGGGAACATGCCACCCTAAGAGGGTTAGTTTATTTTAACCCGTTGAGTGCCAGATAGATGGGCAGTGCATTGGTTTGCACTCTGTTTCTCACAAGCAATACAGCCCTGTTCCTCCATCCGGACTGACATGAGAGGCAGCGTGACGCAAGTATAGGGGCGGGGGGGATCCTTTATAACATTATAACTCTTGACCTATAACTCAGATAAGATTATTATAGCGCTCTACATGCTGCATAAGATATACAGATGAATACAAGCTCAGTTTATTTCAATCCATTACTATCCCGTTAATTGTCTGTACAACAAACTAAACTTGAAGGTGGCAGGTCCACTTTAAAAGTCCCTTGTAAATCGATAGGGATTTTTCTTTCTCCCCTACGGTACAGCTGGTTTGCCACAAAGTTTTTACTATAGGGTCCATCCTGCCTCAGTTATTACTGTAATTCCCTAAATTATTTTGACCATTTTCTGAATTATCACTGCCATTCAATGAATCACTGCTGATAACCTCTGAATTATTACTGCCATTCAATGAATCACCGCCAATAACGTCTGAATTATCACTGCCATTCAATGAATCACCGCCAGTAACCTCTGAATTATTACTGCCATTCAATGAATCACCACCACTAACTTCTGAATTATTACTGCTATTTTCTGAATTATTACTGCTATCCCTGAACTTCCACTACCATTGTCTGAATTTCACCATCATTCTGTGAATTATCACTGCTGTTCTTTGAATGGTGAGATAGGTCAGTTGGCTAATGCACCAGCTGTAGAATCTGTTCAAACCTCAGGGTAGCAGGTTGTAGTCCTGGCAACATCAACTGGGCCTTTCTCCCTTCTGAGGTAAATAAAATGTATACCCAGGACATACTTTAAAACAAGAGACAATCTCAATGTATCCTTCCTGATAAAATACTTCCATTAAAAATATCACCTCCATTCTTTGAATTATCACAGCTATTCTCTGTATAATCACTACTAGTCTCTGAATAATCATCGCACTTCTTTGATTTATTACTGCCATTGTCTGACTTTTCACTGCCATTCTCTTAACTAATACTGTTATTATCTGAACTGTCACGGTTAGTCTCTGAACTGCCACTTTCATTCTTTACAGATTGCCAGACTTCTGATGCAGCACGGCTGTGATGTGAACGTAAGCGATAAGCAGGGCAGAACTCCGCTCATGGTAGCTGCGTGTGAGGGCCATTGTGGTACTGTGGAGTTCCTTCTGTCTGAGGGTGAGATTCTTTTTTTTTTCTTTTCACCTCTGATTACTTATATGTCATTGACTTTCAATCTGGGTACCTTGGAGCCTCAAGAGTCTGTGAAGAAACATATGGGGTTCCCAAAAATAAACATAAATAACAATTATAAAGGGAACAAGGCTGTAGTGCCAGTGTGTTTGTTTATGACTGGGAAAAAAGGCTTGACTGCCAGTGGACAGTAAACAGTGTTGGAGTATCAGACTGTGTGTGTGTCCCAGTAGACTGTGTGTGAGTGTGTATAACAAGGCTTGACTGCCAGTGGACAGAAAACAATGCTGGGGTATTAGACTTTGTGTGTGATCCTGTGACTACAACTGGAATAGAAGAACAAGGCTGGTGTGTCATACATTGTATATGTGGTTCTGTGCCTACAGGTGGATAGTGGAAAATGAATGGGGTGATATATTTTATGTGTGGGTCTGTGACTACCAGTGGTCAGTGAAACAGGACTAGAGTGGCAGACGTTGTATGTGTAATGACTAGCAGTGGACAGTGGGAGGAAGGCTGGGGTGCCATTGTGTATGTGTGGGTCTGTGACTACCAGTGGAATATGGCTGGGGAGCCAGTGTGTATATGTGGGTCTGTTACTACCAGTGGACAGTGGGACAAGGCTGGGGTGCCAGTGTGTATGTGTGGGTCTGTGACTACCGATGATCAGTGGGTTATGGCTGGGGTCCCAGACAGTGTATGTGTGGGTCTGTGACTACCAGTGGACAGTGGAACAAGGCTGTGTGTGTGTGGTTCTGTGACTAAATTATCATTAATTCAAGTTGTGTTTGAACCCTTTAAATGCTAGAGATGTCCCCACTGCCCACAACAATCCCTACTACACACTCCTACACTGGGGTGCACAGTGTAATTATTGGAACCTATGGCTCCAATAACTTAGTACTGAAGTGCTAGGCAAGGACAGCACAACAAAACAGATTCCAGTACCTGTTTTATAGCAGAATGATTCTGGTGCATTTCCCTTATTGTATTTTAGATAAACAAAGCACTTTTTATATTCTTTTCTTCCAGGTGCAGACATTGCATCGTTAGACAAAGAAGGACTGACTGCATTGAGTTGGGCCTGTTTAAAGGGCCACAAGGCAGTGGTTCAATGTCTAGTGGAAAGAGGCTCAGCAATTGATCAGATGGATAGAAATGGGCGCACACCTTTGGACTTGGCAGCGTTCTATGGAGATGCAGAAATTGTAAGCTTCTTTGTACACTTTTTATTTAACCCTTGAAGGACCAGGAGCATGCCAGCATTGATTTGAAATGCATTGCACACACCTCTGGTCCTTTAAAGGGTTAAATACAAAGAACGTGTTAAAGTTCAAATACTTGATTTGATGCATTGGCCTTTCAGTGATGTTTAAGCAACCTTCCTGCATTCTAAACACCGGAATCCTAGGAGTAATGTTCATATCTAATCTTCTATTTACACATTGTGCAGATGCCAGCACAGTGCATTCTTTCTTTAAAAGCTCTCATGGCACAACAACATGTTATGCATTTCAAAGGGGAATGCCCTGTTATCTGTTTGCACAAGACAGAAGATGAACAGGGCATCACTTGTCCTTGATAAAGGTTTATATATTAAGCTGGCAGCTGATCTGAAGACTGCAGATGTTTTGCTGGACAGGAAAGGGCATTTCTCTCACGGGCATCAGTGTATCATAGAGGGCCAATGTTTACAAATATCTATCTACCTCCCACGGGAATGAGGCGGAGAGCTAAACCATTCCATAGGTGAGGGCAGAATTCTAGATATTTGTCCTTATACAGAAAGCAAAACGTCAGCAATTCTTGAACAAACCAGCTGCACAATATGGGACAAAATAATTCCCCAAATTCCCAGTTGTTTAAGTGGGGCTATTAAAAAACCATTTAAATGACAGAGAGTTATCCAACACATTGTCCAATTTATAACCATATACATTTTTATTTGTCTCCTATGGTGGAGTTGGTTTACTCTAGAGTTTTGTGATTACGGACATCAGTGTGCTCCTAATGTTGAAACATATCCTGATAGAAATACTGTGACCTGTCACCTGCACAGCTTTTTGTCTTATTAGTGTCTATCAAAACTACCTATATCTTATGCTTTTTATTCCTCAATTATTGTAATAGTTTTATAGAATATTGCTTTAGTATTTGGGGAATCTAATCTCATAAGAACTTTGTTCTCTGACCAGTTTGATAAATCATGCAAAATTAATTACTCGTCTAGAAAATCATCTCTCTATATCTTATTTGACTGGTAGTACATATCCATTTCCATCATGGGGTGGATTAAATTAATGGAGAGGAAAAATCATGCAAATCCATTCACGATGTGGACTCCCACTGAGGGGAGGCTTTTAAAACTTGGATGGTCTTCTTTAAGAGTGATAGAGTCAAAGTATTTGCTGTGTGATCTCTCTGACACCTTTCTTTTTATTTTGTGGCTTTGTGTAGGTGCAGTATCTGGTTGAAAATGGTGCTATGATTGAACATGTTGACTACAGTGGGATGCGCCCTCTGGATCGAGCCATTGGATGTCGAAATACTGCAGTTGTCGTCACATTGCTTAGAAAAGGAGCCAAACTAGGTAAATTTCAAATCTTCTTGGTTCATTGAGTAGGTATTTTTAGCACCAAGGAAGTGTGTGTGTTTATGCTATAGTCCAGTGGTTCTCAAACCTGTCATCAGGGACCATTAACAAGCCGTTTCTTAACCCTTTGAGTGCCAGAGGGGTTTTCAATGAGTTGTGTACCCTTCTGGCATGCAAAGAGTTAAGGATCTCCCTCTTTGAGCACAGGTGTGTTAATCAAGACTGAGCCTGTGATTAACTTACCTTGCTCAATCAGGGAAATCCTAAAATAATGAGGCATATTCAGTAAGGTACAGGTGGAATACTGGAACAATCCAACTTGACTATAGAGGAGAAACAAGAAATTCCCAATCACATAAATGGGGTTTAACCCCTTGGATGCAAGGAGATCTCTAATATATTGTCCGTGAAGATGGGTTTGAGAACCACTGCCATATTCAATATTCTGCCTGAGTTACCCAGCAAAGACCATTTAATGCTTCACGTGAATGGAATCACAGACAATTTCTGTTGTAAAGTTAGATAAATGCATATCCTGCAAAATAACTAAATATACATACGTGCAAAGGCTTCCTCTCAAGTTAACAGACCTGTTTGATACAAGATGTCAGATGAAGAAGTCTGTTTGAGGAAACTGATGTAATTTTCCTGCCTCTCTGCTGTATTGTGTTAAAGACATCTGTGTTATCCCGTTGTACTCAGACAGATGCCCTCTGCACCTCTGTGTGTACCAGGAAGTCTGAATGTGGACTCGCGTGCATGAAAATCTGCAATGATGTATACATTCTTCTATGTCAAACTTCCGTATTAAAGTAACCTCGCAGTGCATTCAGTAGTGCTTTGTTGGTGGTGAAAGATTTAACCCCTTGGGTGTCTGAGACTTCTGAAATGCATTGTTACAGGATGTGTTGGAGACATCTCAAGCATCCAAGAGGTGAACCCTTTGAATGCCAAAGTGGTATCCAAAGAATTGCAAAGCACTGGATACCTCTCTGGCACTCGGAGTTAAGAGATGCTATGTTGCTTTAACCCTTAGACTACCAGGAAGGTATGCATTGCATTGCGCTGCAATGTGTTCGGTGCCTCTCTGGCACTCAAAGGGTTAATTTCAGAAGTCATGTTACATTTTGCAAAATACAGAGACTGAATAATTGAAGCATTTCTGGAAAGGAACTGCACCACAGGGAACAAGTAAAATTTCCCAAGTTGCCGTTCATTTTTTTTTTTTGGGGGGGTTAACTCTTTGAATGCTAGAGAGGACCTGAAATCACCATTTGACCCCTTAGCAACACATGAAATGCCAGGACCATCACGCCAGTCCAGACATTAAGGACTGGTGACGGTTCTTGCACATCATGGAATTCTGGGATAGCAGCATGGCTGCATGCCACTCTTCCATCCCAGAATGCATTGTGAAGAGAAAAAACGTGCACCCCCGGATTGGGCCATTGTTAAGGGGTTAAATCTATGCACCACCCAGTGGTGCAGTTGGGTTGCCTAACAATTTCTCTGCTTCTTAACCCTTTCAGTGCCAGAGGGGTATGCCATGCATTGCAGTGTACCCCTCTGGCACTGAAAGGGTCAAAACATCAGCCTCACTCTGCTTCCTAACCTTTTGTATATTATGTCATTGATATGTTTTTTTTTCCCCCCATTTTATTTTTAATAGGAAACGCAGCCTGGGCGATGGCTACTTCTAAACCAGACATTCTCATCATTCTCCTACAGAAATTAATGGATGAAGGCAATATACTATACAGGGTAAGTGTCTAGCTAAAATCACTTTCTGGGAACTGTTTCAAAAGGCATTAGGTTCACATTAACACCAGCACCATAAGCCTCAGGGGATTTGCTAGGTACCCAAAAGACTCAAGGCTCAAGCCAACCTAATGCATTATTAGTGCACAGTGTAGCCCATTGCACCAATATGACATAGTATCATAATTGGTGGAGTTAAAAAAGACATTTCTTCATCACATACAACCTTTGCCATATCACTTTTGTTGATCCAGAGGAAGGCAAAAACACAAACCCAGGTGGGTGAAATAATTCCTTCCGGACTCCAAAAGGTAGTTCTATATCTCCCTGGATCAACATCCCTCTGCTGTTAGATTAGCACTATTACATTCTCTGAGCTGGCAGTGAGACCCATGACCCAGTGAGACTTGATGTATTTAGCCCCTTCAGCCAGTACCCAGCGATGCCCTTGATGGGCCATATCCAAGAAGCTAAAAAAGATAAATTCTGGAGCAATGTAACTGACCTTAGGAAACAAATAAACTTAGCCAAAATTCTAATTGATTCATATTGGGCTTGAATGCTAGACAAGTCTCCAAAGCCATGAGAATCAATGTGAATGTTTAATTCCGCCCTATGCAGTTTGTATGCTTTGGTAATGCTTAACTTTCTGTTCCTGCACCAGTCCCTTAGTATAACTGGATAGTTGTTATTAAGCCGTTAAGGACAAGGGGGTATGCAAAGCATTGCTTCATAATGTGTTGCACACCCTTCTGACTCTTAACCCTTTGAGTGTCAGAGAGGTATCCAATGCATGCTCAATGCATTGGATAACTCTCTGGCACTCAAAGGGTTAAGCGTCTCGATTAAAAGGATAGTAATGTTTCACAAAAACAACAGCTCCAATTAATCTTCATAGTATATGAACCATAAAGAGTGTTATTTCAATACTGTCAGCTCACAGCAGGGGACAATCTTCTTACTGTCATGCCCCCCATGACTATATTTTCCCTTATCTTAATTGAAGATTGTCCCTTTCTGCAATCTACCTGGACACACCCTGCTGCTCTGAGGTGAACAGTGTTACTATCAGTAAAAGGGGCGGGAGGGGGATACTTTATCATTCAATTACTCTTGAACTACAACTCTGACAGAATTGACATAACACTCTCCAAGGCCCAAATACTATGATGATTAATTAGACCTGCTTTTATTATGAAACATTACTATCCCTTTAAAGGGATAGTAATGTTTCACAATAAAAGCAACTCCAATTAATCTTCATTACCTAGTGTAAGCAGCCTCCCCTCAGGTGTGGAATCTGGTCTCTTGACCAGACAGCTCACAACAAGGGACAATCTTCTTACTGTGAGCATAAGGAAAACCCTGCCTCCTTGACAGGTTTTTCCTTATGCTCACTGAAGATTGTCCCTCTCTGAGATCCATCCGGATAGTCTTGCTGCTCTGAGGTGAGCAGTGTTACATCAGTAAAAGGGGCGGGAGGGGGATACTTTATCATTCAATTACTCTTGAACTACAACTCTGACAGTATTGAAATAACACTCTCCTTGGCCCAAATACTATGAAGATTTAATTGTAGCTGCTTTTATTATAAAACATTACTATCCCTTTAACATGGCAATACCTTTGTACCTTATTTGTTTTGTGCAGAAAGGGAAGATGAAAGAAGCCGCCCAGAGGTACCAGTACGCTCTCAGGAAGTTCCCCCGGGAAGGATTTGGAGAAGAAATGAAGGCTTTTAACGAGCTCCGCGTTTCACTGTTTCTGAACATGTCAAGATGTCGCAGAAAAACAAACGTGAGTATTTCCAGCTTGAAGCTGAAGTAGGCTAGTGGAGAGTGCACTTTTTCTGGTAGAGAATTTGGGTTGTATATCAGTACAGTTCTACTCAATGCACACATTTAACTATAGGGAAAACCAATTGAACCACTGGGAAAATAAAAACTCCAGTTGATTTAAACTGGAATTGAACCCCTCAAATACTAATGATGACTCCATGCATTGCTTTTCAATTCATTGGAAGCCTCTCTAGTATTCAGGATGTTAAAAGCACAATTTATTTGTATCAGTGATTTTTATTTAACTATGTTGCACTTGGTTTCCCTTAAAATTGTTTTACTTGTAGTTTTAAACATATGCCCAATGTATTGCACAGGCCTCTAGCAAATAAGATCATACTTGCTTGCATCAGATAGCATGTATAATTCCAAGTGGCACTGCTTGATTCTTCTGTCTGATGCAGTAATTCTTAGCTCGGGGCACACAGACAGGTAATGTTTTCAAGAATTAAGCACAGGTGGATCAGTCTCAATGCATGAACCCCTGAATAACTAACCTGTGATTAAGCAGTCTACCTGAAAACTTGTGCCGTTGGTGTTCCTCCATCCCATTTAAGTGACATCAGCTGATCAGGAAGAATGATTGATGTAGCTGAGTTTGCCAATTACAAACCTAAATGGAAAACTGCCAACTGAGTCACATCCCTGTTTCTAAGTCTTGTAAAAGAGTCCTGAGCATTAGCTACAATAAAGCAAGAGCTCAGGACTTGTTTACAATTCTTAAAAGCGGCAAATTGTCTCAGTTGGTAGATCACTGCTTAAAGTGTCCACTGGCAACCTCAACTCCATCAACTGGCAACCTGCTATCCCCTTCTGAGGAAAAGAGGATGATGTCACATAAAAGGAAGGGAGGAATATTCAAACTCAAATAAGTGGCCAAATACAGTTTTTTAAGAGCTTGACTGAGATTTGTCAAACTCGTAAACTGGTCCATTTACTGAAGTGTATTAGAAGAATTACTGTATCTTTAAAGGAGCGGTAAACTTAATTTATGTGAATATATGTAGATTGTAGGGCTTTTCTGTGGAGTAAATTAAGGGTACTCCAGTTATTACACTTTAAACCCATGTTTTTTTACATTAACCGCGCCCTCTAGTGGTCAAATACCAACTGTCCTAAACCTCAACCATAAACATAGAACAGCTGAATAAAACTTTCAGCATTATATTGAGGACAGACACTTCTGTGTACTGTAAACAGGGTTTGGGCGAGCCAAGGTGATACTGGTTGTTCTTTCAGGAGGAATGTGTTTCAGACTTGCTGCAGTCTCAGGATCTCTCCTCTGTCTCTTGTGATATGAGGGAGTTTCAGGTATAGGATCTCCATATCTCAGTGTTTGAGACCAGAACTAAGTGTTGGAACTAAATTAAATAATAGATGCATTGTGCTTTCTACCTCACTAATTCCTGTCCTGTTTTCACATTCCTGGTGTTGTTTTGGCTTTACTGTATTAACACGTATTGGTGCCTGCAGGATGTGTCAGGGTGGGGTTGTTTGTGCAGTGGACACAGAATGAAGATATATATTTTGGGGCGTTATGTATAAAGTCTGCAATTGTGGGACAAACCAAAAGCAACAGACTGGAGAAATAAAAGAAAAAACAAAAATAGCTGTAACATACAAGAAGTTAAGAAGTAGGGATTTATATAGACAGTAAGGAATGGGACTTTTAAAATCTTGAAAGTTAGATAGCTCCTAGAGCCCTCTCTAGCACTGCAATGCATTCTGTACCCCTCTGGCACTCAAAGGGTTAATGGGGAGGGGTAGAAAGGCCAGTTTATATCAATGGAAAGTTTGGGGAATATTTATTTGACTTCTACAGTGCAGATGGTTAGCCTCACAACTGCCTTTATACATTAAACCCATTGTACTTAATATAAAGAGATTCTGATGATGAATATGCCTTTGA
The DNA here is from genome assembly GCA_037306005.1 of Rhinophrynus dorsalis. NCBI lineage: Eukaryota > Metazoa > Chordata > Amphibia > Anura > Rhinophrynidae > Rhinophrynus > Rhinophrynus dorsalis. Next base: position 207,288,885 of record CM074725.1, on the reverse strand, counting down.
TCCTCACACAGGATTTTGGCATGGCTGAGGAGTTTGCTACTAAGGCCCTGGAGCTGAAGCCAAAATGTCATGAAGCTTATTATGCGAGGGCAAGAGCAAAAAGAAACAGTAGGTAAGTTATCGCTCTGCTTTCAAACGTGTCATTTTTGTCTTTGTTTAACAGGGAAGTACGCCCTAATTCTGAAAAAAATGTTGTGGGGCTTTTCCTATGGAGTAAAGCAATAGTACTCCCAATGCTTGAATGTGTTGTGTTCAAAAGTTATTAACCCTTTGAGTGCCAGAGGGGTATGCAATGCATTGCGCACCCCTCTGGCACTCAAAGGGTTAAAAAGATATCAGAATATTTCTGATTTCAGCTTTCGGCCAATAGTAATATTATTATATGTGTGTGTATGTATATATATATATATATATATATATATATATATATATATATATATATATATATATATATATATATAGGGAGAGCGCCAGGTCTACTTTTATTGCTACTCGTGTAAAAGTAATAGTGGTTACTAAAGTAGTAAAATATACAATAGAGAATATAAAACATATAAGACCCCCTAAACAGTAAATATATAGCGCTGTGTGTGTATATGTGTGTATATATATATATATATATATATATATATATATATATATATATATAAAATGTAAATTTAAAAATGCATTCACTTCTGATGAAATGGGAGTAGCTGAGGTAAGCTGTGATAACTGTAACAATGTGTCTCCTGTAGAAGCTTTTGAAAGACTATTTGGCTATATAGCCTATGTTACCAGTAGTACAATGTACGGGGATCCACTGCAGGCAGAGATTCAACGTGTTAATCAAATGTTCGTCTCTCCCGTCTTGATCTATCCGTGTGGTGTGTAATATGTCTCCGCGGGCAGATCTGGGATATGATTCTCCTGTTAGAGTCTCTCCCATCCGTATATACGTGGGCAGAGCTACAATGTAATTCCCAGCTTGGCGTCTCCCCCGTCCTTGTTATATAGGCAATTGGAAACGATAATGATCCTGTTGTAGCAGCCAGAGCTCCAATAAAGTTCCTGAGTAAGCGTTTCTCCTGTCTTTTCTTATCCCGGCAATTGGAGGCACTAATAGTCGTGAAACATTAGTAATATAGCAGACTGAGTCTCTCCACATGTCCGTGCGCTTCTACTGGGCTTGACCTCTCATCGAAATATGTGGTAATGAAGCTCAGCTATCTCACTGTAAATGTAGTCCACGTGGCAAAATATGAATACTGTAGGGGTTTTGGTACTCGTACATGTTTCATATCTACCAAGGATACTTCCTCAGGGAAAAAAAATATATATATATATTTATTACTGTAGAGACACGGAAAGTCATAATAAAAACGTTTTTCTTTCACGTTGACATTTCATATGTCCTGAGAGTGCCTTTCCGTGTCTCTACAGTAATATATATATATATACACACACACACACACACACACACACACACACCAGCTGCACCATAAGGAACGTTTGTCAAATTTTCATTAATTTAAATGGGGCCTTTATCCCATCAAATGTTATGTCTACAGCACATTGCTTCACGACCTCTCTAGATACAAAGAGTTAAAGGGACATTACCCCCAAATTGTGAAAATAGCTCAAATCCATTCAAATATTATAAACTCCTAGACAGCAAATTTTAAACATTTTTTTTCCTTTGGTGAAAGCGACCACTTTTGATTTAGAGCAAACCATGAAATTGCACTCAGCTTCTAGGAAGAGAGTCCTCCTGGGTAATAGTACCAATAGTTGTTCACCAGAGCTGTTGCTTCTTCTACCCATGGTCCACAGTTTGACCTAATTGCACAGCTGTAGAAATAAATAAAGGACAGCACAAACAGACTCTAAATGTAGAAGTGGATGGCACTTGGAAATTTCAATTCTGAGACCTCCCCCCCACCCCTTCTGATAGGTACTCATACTTTTGTGAGGCTACTCCAGCCTCCCAGGAACGTTCGCATACGCTGGTTTATAACACCCCAAGCTAGGTGGTCTCTCTCCAGGTTTTCTGTTCTTTTAAACCTATGTGTGCCAGCGGGGTATGCAAAGCATTGAAAAGCACTATGTGTAATAAATAGTATTACACTCAAGAGATAAAAATAAAACAATATATAGGAGCTAAAAATCTATGCTAGCAAAAATTTCATTAAAAATAAAATACTGATAAGTAAATAAGAATAAAAGAAGCAGCTCAACATATTTGTGATTCTATTAAACACCACTTCATCTGGAGTATTCACAACATTTTCTTTTCTAGTCTTAGTGCTAGTACCCCAATCCCTGTCCTGTTATGATCTTTACACTGTCATCCATACTATAGCTCCCTATATAGTCTCCACTTAATATTGGACCACAAATCCCTAGAAAGTGATCTAGAGAGAGCGAGAAGATATTACATCTATTGTGGTTTGAAGCCGTAGATACTTTTAAGGTAGCAGAAAACCTGGAGAGAGACCACCTAGCTTGGGGTGTTATAATCCGGCTAGGGTACCTGTCTGAAGGAGGGGGAAAAGGGGCTTACAACTGACATTTCCAAGTACCATCCACTTCTACACTTAGACTCTGATTAAACAACACACCCAATTCAGTTCACACGAAGTCATACCTCCCATTTGTTTACATAAATTGACCCATATCATTTGCATAAACAGAATGGGGACAAGTGGCCCTGCACAGCTGCCTCCAGATGCATAGCAAAAGAAAGCTTTTGGGTTTGTGTACCTTACATATAACGTTTACAAATGCTGGCTAGGAGTACATGATATTTAAAAGGATATGAACGCTCTTTACTGTTAAAAAGATAGTAATGTTTCATAATAAAAGCAGCTCTAATTAATCTTCATAGTATTTGGGCCTTGAGGAGTGTTATTTCAATTCTGTCAGAGTTGTAGTTCAAGAGTAATTGAATGATAAAGTATCCCCCTCCCGCCCCTTTTACTGATGTAACACTGCTCAGCCAGAGCAGAAGGGAGGTGCCCAGGTAGACTGCAGAGAGGGACAATCTTCAATTAAGATAAGGGAAAAAACCTGAAAAACTTGTCAAGGGGGGCAGGGCTTTCATTGTTCTCATAGATTGTCCCCTGCTGGTCTATGGACTGCATTCCACATCCGAGATGAGATGGCTTACACTAGGTAAAAGGGGCGGGAGGGGAAACTTTGCTTGTTAATATCTCTCAAACCATAAAGGTTTGAGAGAAGACTTCTATCGTTCTTCATGTTTTTCTAATGCCTACAAAATAAAATAAAGATAAAACAAAGTATTACCATCCCTTTAAGCAATAATGTCCCTTTAAGCCCCATTTAAACCAGTGGCCTTGCTAATAGGAACACACACTCACTCCTTTCCTGCTGGAAGCCAACCTTCTAAACAATGAGGATTCAACAACCAAGTGTTTGTGGTGTTTTGTTTCTGAATGTCTAAATATTTTGAATTCTTTGGTGTTTATATGAGACCATATAAAATTGTCTGGAAGTGAACGGAGTAGGTAAAATTTTTAAATCCTAAATTTTAAACATATTCTTCTATTTTGCTTGTGTTCAGCATATTTTATATGCCTTTGATTTGCTTCTTTTAGGCAATTTGTTGCTGCTCTTGCGGATCTTCACGAAGCTTTGAAATTGTGCCCCAACAACCAGGAAATAAGAAGGCTTCTCTCTCGTGTGGAAGAAGAATTCAAACAACAGCAAAGGACACAACAAAAGCAATATCAACTACCAGTGCAACCTCACACAGAGTCTGACCAAGAAGAGGAGTCACTAGGAGAAACACTAAGCAGTCACCTGAGTTTTGAGGAAATACACGAGGAGCAAACTCCACAGAGTGACAGTAAATTTCAAGCATCCCTACGACCACACAATGTATCTACTAGCAACAGAATACAGGAGTGTGTTAATCAGAAATACAGGCCTGAGTCTCCTGAGGAACATGCCGGTAAAAATGTATGCTTGCAACAGGCATTAGTTAAGCAGCCTACAAAGCAGGCACAGATTGTAAAAACCAACCAGCATGTGAATTCGTTGCAGTCTTTGTCAAGAACTGGAAGCTCTTTAAGTGCAATGAAGGCTCAGGTATCATCAGCCTTAGCACCTCCAACTCCTCTCCCTTTGAGAAACTCTTCTAATCCGTCCAGTAACCGAGGTACCAGTACTGATGGGACAAGTCTGGTGTCTTCTGGGGCTGCTACTGTTGGATCTCATAACTCTGGGTATAGTGAGAAGCTGACATCAGGACACGGAGTCCAAAAGCATCTTAGCGAGTACTCACCTCAGTTAAAGGTATCCAGCTCATTCACAAGCAAAGCTAAAACAACAGAAAAGCTACTGGGGCATCCTGTTACTCAAGAAGTCCAAACACCATGCAGTGAAAACCAAACTGGACCATGTTTAGTCACTGAAAGCAAGAAAATGGCTTCCCACAACTTAACTTTAAGCAGTAGTTTCTCTGAGGGTGTAAAAGTACCTGATGTGAGAAGCAAAGAAAGTAAATCCAATCAGTTGTTGGGTGGAACTTCAGAACATAGACCCCGGAATATTCCATTTATGGGAATTATGGACAAAACAGCCAGATCTTTGCAGCAGAACACACAGTCCGGCCGTAGTTGGCATAATCAGACAATTGAGGGTTTGCCAACAAGTTCCTCCTCTCTTGGTGCTGTCCCATCAGCAAATGTTGATAAGTTCCCTACAAGGCAGATACCTGGGTTTGGTAATCACAACAAAAACATGGAAAATGCATCTAGAGGAAATCTCCACAATGGAATGCACTCAAAGGACATTGAAGATGGAAAGTGTCAAATGTCTGGGCTCTCTCAAGATATAAGGATATCCAAGGCAGTTCCTCAGTCATACCAGGAAGCAATGACAAGATCACAGTCTTTTATTACTAAAGAAACAAATTTAAGTTCTATGTCCTCAACAAAACCAAAGAGATCATTTATAGAATCTAATGTGTGATATGCTGGTTTCACCCTGAAAATACTGACTATATCCGTTTTCTTATCATCTTTTATTAATAGCCACCTGCAGTTAATCAGTTTGCCTTTTGCCTGAGATGGGATTGAGGTCTTATGACTGGTTGACTCTCAAACTGACAGTGAACAATTTGACATGGTATCTGGAATTTTTGCTGCATTTGAATGTGTGTGTTCTGAGAACTAAAAAAAAAAAAGTGCTGCATTTTAGCCCTTGAATGCTAGTTAGGTACCCAATGCATAGTTTCACAATAGATTGGAGACCTCTCTACCATCTGAGTAGTTAACATTTTTGGAAAATATCACAATGAAGCATATAACCGATGTGGCTTTATTTCCTTCTCTGGGCAGGAGTTTCAAGACCGTTTCTGTTTCCACTTTGCTAGTGTAGCGCGAATATAATTATTCTGGAATGTAAATCTTTGTGTAAATTACATTTTAAAGAACTAAACTTGTTTGCAATAAATTACATGTTTGTGATCCATCCAACTCTGGAGGGGAAAAAATGAAAAAAGAAAACTACAAGCAATTCTTGAAGTCTGTGGATCTGTACTTACTGACCTGTAAAGGAATGTATCTTTGCAAAGACTCTGGTAGCAGAACTATAATTTTCCTTTAGAGAGTGCCCCTTTCTGCTAATAACAGTGTTTGGATCTTGCTGTGCAAGTATTACATTACACTAGGCTCACATTTTAAGCCCTTTGTTCCCTGATGGCCATGTAAGGCATAAAGTCCCTCCAATATTAACATTTTAAAATTCTCATCGCAGTGTCTATTCAAGGGAACTTAAAGGGGAATTTAAACAATAGGAATATGTGGTTTTTAATGTGGTAAAGAGAACTTAAAATCATATTCTAAGCTAAAGAAGTGCAATTCTGGAGAAAACTAGATGCAGTATAGGGCACAAATTAAAACTTCCACAATGAATTGCTTACTTCGTTGGCCCTTTTTGGGTTAAGAAATTATGAGCCACTTATTTTTATAGATATAATTCCTGTTTAATACTTGTCATCAGCAGCAGAAAAACCTTTGGTCTTATCTCTATATTATGGAGCCTTCCCTAAATTTGGAGATTAACTAGAAACTATAGGCTGTGATAAGGAATAATCTTGTTTATTATGAAATGCAAAATCCATTATTTTGAAGGGGAAGTTTGCCTGGTTGGTAGAGAGACAATTGTGCTATGGCCTATTATCATTTTTAACCTTTGGCTTATCAAAGACCTGCTGCAAGGCCTCTTGGTTGTCAATACAGGTTTCCCTTCACAATTATGGGGGGGAAATTCCCAAAGTTATGCACAACACAACTTTCCAAGGGATTCTGCAGCATCCTAATATCAAGTTATGTTTCTAAGAAGTACAATTTTGCAGCCCTTACACCAGGGAAGACTGGTATTAAGCCAGTCCAATAGAATTAATTTGCTTCAAAGTCAGCCCCTGCTTAATCTCAACGTTTATGGCAACTGCTCCCAGTAACTGGAAAAATCAGTATTACAAAGTAGCAAACATAGTGCCTCTGAACCCCTTATGGACCAAGAACGTCCACGTATGTCATGGGGTGAATGCCCCTAAAGGACCCATGACGTACACGTATGTCATTGATTTCAGGGCTCCCCGTGTGGCTGCACGCCGTTCGTGGAACCCTGAATCGGATCCTGAAAAGAAAAAAAAAATGCTCCATGGGCCTTAAGTGGTTAAAATTTTAAACTTTTAGGGGTTTTTTTGTTGTTGTGTTTTTTTTAAGCGCTTAAATTTGTAAAAATTAACTACTTTGATGCTAGAAAGATCTATAAAGCATTTCGAAATAAATGAATTGGAGATCAATCTAGCATCTAAGGGTTTTAACCCTTTATTGATCAAAAGTGTGTGTGACACTGCTTTGCACACTCTCCCTCTGATCCTTCAAGGGTTAACATGGCCTTGTGTATAAAGAGTAAATTGGAAATTGAGTGTCTTAACCGTTAGCCCTAAATTCAGGCTTTTTCCTTTAAGCATAATATCCAAAGATATATTCCCTCCTTTCCTGTGAGAGGGATTAGCAGTGCAATCTCACTGGCAGGAAATGGGAGAATTCTGAAAAGGGCAGTTGTGGTATTTAGTTATGTAAATGTAATGTTTATATCAGACTACATGGGCATTATGTTTGATAGAAAAGTGGAGCAATTCTGAAGCAAAGCATAGAAGGGATAGATCCAATTTTCCACCAATTTCAATGAGGCCTCAAAACCCTTAAAGGGACAGTAACCTCGAAAAAAAAGTACAGGCGACTTTATCGGTACGATTAAAACATACTTACTGCCCTCATTCCCATCTCTCAAACCGTTATGGTTTGAGAGATATAATAAAATAAAGGTCTCCGTTCCCTTCCCTTTCTACCTGACAAGCTATAAAGCTGTCAGAGGCAGAATGATGTCGACTGACTTTAGGCAGCTTTTCAGAAGCGCTGACATTGGGATATCTAACTATAAATACTTAATCAGAATGGTCTACAATGTGTGCTTGCAAGCCAGGCACATGTTGTAGACAGTACCGATTAAATAATTATAGTTATATATCTCGATGACAGCGTTCCTGAAGAGACTCCTTCTGGTCCCGGAAGCAGGAACTTGTGACGTCCGCGAGAAGTGGGAGGGAGCAGAGACCTTTATTTTATTACATCTCTCAAACCATAAAGGTTTGAGAGATGGGATTGAGGGCAGTAAGTATGTTTTAATTGTACCTATAAATTCACCTGTACTTTTTTCTTGAGGTTACTATCCCTTTAACGACCCTTGACAGTCATGGCATGTCATGGGTTGGTTTGCGTTAAAGACCCATGACATGCCAGGACCGTCATGGAATTCCGGGCTCCCCGCGCAGCTGCACGCTGTTCGAGGAGCCTGGAACCGGATACAAAGAAAAAAAAAAAAAAAAAAAAAAAAGGTCTGTGGTCCTTAAGTGCCGACCACGTGCACCATAAGGGGTTAGAGGGATAGTAATGTTTCACAAGAAAAGCAGCTCCAATTAATCTTCATACTATTTGGTCCATAGAGAGTATTATTTCAATACTGTCAGAATTGTAGTTCAAAAGTAATTGAATGATAAATTATCCCCCTACCGCCCCTCTTACTGATGTAACACTGCCCACCTCAGAGCAGCAAAACTGTCCAGATGGATCACAGAGAGGGAAAATCTTCAGTGACCATAAGGAAAAACCTGAAAAACCTGTCAAGGGGGGCAGGGATTTCCTTATGCTCACAGTAAGAAGATTGTCCCTTACTGTTAGCTGTCTGGTCCCAGGACCAGATTTCACATCTGGGGGGATACTTTATCATTCAATTACTCTTGAACTACAACTCTGACAGTATTGAAATAACACTCACTATGGACCAAATAGTATGAAGATTAATTGGACCTGCTTTTTTGTGAAACATTACTATCACTTTAATAAATGCTATAGAGGTTTCCAATGCATTAGAAACCTCTATAGACTATTGAAGAGTTGAAACAGTGGTTTGGGAACTTTTTATTCATCCCAGCTTTTGGTTTGTCCAGAAATTTATCACTTTTTTCTTTTAAACATAATGTTGGATATATTTTGTAGAGAGGGGTCATGTTGTGTAGATCATAGCATAATTATGGCAATATATTGTTTTCTATAAAATAAGTTCACATATTACCTTTCCATATGTATATATAACCTTATTTTAAAAGAAAATTCAAATTATTCATAGCCACATAACAGTAATTATAAAGCTTCTACCATACTTGGTTATTGCACTGAATTATATATTAATAATGCAAATCACCAGTTTTAACAATTATCGCACTTTATTTTGTTTTATACAGACACCTTTGAGGTGCTATCTTAGAATATAATTGTACATTCAGAGAGAAAAGGTACAAGGAGAATAGCAATACCGAAAATTGTATTGGGGATATGGGTTATATTTTTTTGAATGACAGCAAGATAATGGCTAAAAAGAAAAGGTTTTTGTTTAATTGTTTGTGTTTCAAAGGTGCATTTTGAGGTGGACAAAATGACTAGTTTTCTACACCATTGTTTTTAAAATCTTTAATTTCTGTATATATTATTTTTACTAATTATTATGTGAAACATGGAGGCTAATGTACTAAGAATATTTGGTGGCAAATGAACTGCACCTCTGGGGACTACCACAATTCCTGTTGACTTAAATGGGGTTTTAAAACATCATAGATGCGCTATTGCAGCTCAGACTTGCATTTTTTTGGATGCAGTACCTCCATAGCCTGAAATTTGGAGGTTAGTGTCCATAGACTACTAAAGCAACAGCGCCACCATATAATTTCAGACCATAGAGAATTGCACTCAGTATACAAGTTGAAGCTGCAATCATTTTTGAGAAACGGCTCTCATCAGGGTACTCCTTGTTTTAGTCTTTTTATATACATACATACATATATATATATATATATATATTAGACACACACACACACACACACCATTTTATACATATTAATCCCTTAAGGACCGGCCGCGCACGTAAGCAGCCATCACTTAAGGACCACGGACCATTTTTTTTTTTTCTGGATCCGATTCCGGACACTCCCAACGGCATGAATCCAGGACCATCATGGGTCCTTAACGGAAATCAAGCCAGTGACGGTCCTGGACAGTCATCAGTCCTTATGGTGTTAAGCAATACTTTCCTTTAAAATCAGTGGATATTTTTTGGAATTGGTGTGACCCCTGATGGTGGTGCAGTTGGTTTTCTACAGAATTGGTCTACTTGTTCTTAGTACATCAGTTTTGATAGGTTTCATCTACTCTTATTTTAGGAAAGTACATACTTGTAATATGTTTGTTTAAAATGTTAATGGAGTTTTCACAGCTATGTTATGGTTCCTCTATATAGCTTATTTATTTTTACAACTCGAATATATGTCCCTTCATTTGGTTTGTAGCCTCTTTTGCACATCTACTGTATTTCCATAAGGAATAAAAAAAAATTATCATTTTTCTATGATAAAACTGTGTACAGCATATTTTCCTGTGTTATTGTTGATCTGCCGGACAATATAAAATACCTATAAATTGGATCTATGCAAGACATTAACCCCTTAACGACATGTGACGTACTATGACCGTCACGGTCCTTGAAATACTCAAGGAATGATGGTGGTCATAGTACGTCACGTACTTTTTACTTACAGCGCTCTACCGGGAGCGCTGTAAGTAAAAATAGGGCCTGAAATTGACCGCTCCAAGATCGGACCGATCTCTATCAGGCCCCATAATGACGCGCCGATACACGCGACAGGTCACGTGTACCGGCACGTCCAAGTGCTCCTATGCGGTCATTATGGGACGGAAATGTCCCAGGACCGCCGGTCCTTAAGGGGTTAAACACATTTTTTGTAGATAGTATGTAGGATACAAATATACCTTAGTCAGGGCCGGCCAAAGATCTTGTACTGCCTGGGTCCAAGGATCAAATGCTGCCCCCCCCCACACCAAAACACACCCACATCCAAGGCTACAATTCCCATCATCCTCACGCTTGTAGGTGATGATGTGAATTGTAGTCCTGAACAGCTGGATGGCCTCGGGTTACTCAATACTGATACGCGTACTAAATGCATCAAAAATATAACTTAGTATCTGATTACCTGCAATCATTGGTTAGCCTTTAGTGCCAGGGTTACACAATAATAATAATAATATTACAAATAAGTAGAGGTGCGGGGAAGAAGAAGTGAAGCAATTATGAACCACAGGGTACAAGTACTGCACCTCGGGGAACAAGTAAAAATACAACATTTATACAATTGGATTTTAACTCCTTGAATGTTTCAGGTGTCTAATTCATTTGAGACCTCTAGCATTCAAGGGATTAAAATCCCCATTTAGAGGATTCAGTACATCTATTTGTTACCTGTGGTTCATTGGTTTGTCCCTTTATAGCCCTAGTTTTCATATAAATAACATCCAGGGCTGGTCAAATTGAGGTTTTTAGGGACTACAGTTCCCTACATCCCCAGCTTGTTAATGGGTATTGTAGTCCTAGACAGCTGGAGGACCTCAGGTTGCCCAGTCCTTGCTAGAGAGTATGGAAACTGTAGTCCTAATCAGCCTAAGGTCCTCCGCTTGCCTAGCCCTGATCTCTATGGAAGAAGTGCAGGCTCGCCATGTACTCACTCTGCATAGCCGGTCTCAGTGCAGAGCTCCGGGTCTCTTGGCTGCACAATCCGGCTTGAGTGGTCTCCGGATGCCTGCAGGTCCTCTGGTGAAAGTCTCAGGAAGATTGGTCTGCAAGGGGGGCTTGGGGGATCACAAAGTCTGGAAGCTATCTTTCTGGGGTACAAGGACAGGGTTGCGCTCTGTGCTTGCTGAACACAGATGCCACAGCTACCCTGAACCAGACAGCGGAGTTACTGATGTGCGATTGTTTTGACAATGACAGAAGAAGTTGGGGCGGCAAATTGCTGCCCCTGTTGAAATGCCGCCTGGGTCCCATGGACCCACCAGGACCCATGTAAGGGCTGGCTCTGACCTTAGTAAAAAAAAAACAAAAAAAAACATTATTGCTTCAGTCTTTTAACATTTAATGATGTTTTACAATTCCAGATTTTTTTTTTATATACTATTGCTCACCAGTGTTAGCAATGTTTATATCGCTTTATTTTCTATGAAATATTATAAAGTGTTTCACACCTGACCCTTTTACTTACATCAGTCTTCTGTCTTCAGAGCTGAAAGCGGATTACTGCAAGGGACAGTCTTGCGTCAGTATGGGGGAAAGGGTTTTCCTTATACTGATAGAAGGAAGATTGTCCCTCATTGTGATCTGTCCGGTCTGATGCGGGAGATGGGGGGGCGCTTTATAATATAATGTAATAGAAAATAGAGTGATATAAACATTGTCAACGCTGCAAAGCAATAGTATACAATTATAAGGAACGATTGTAGCTTACGTTCTAATGAGCCATTACTATCCCTTTAATTGTTGCCACTCCATCTTTGGGAGATGCAGCTCCCAGCAAAGCGGAAGCTGCTAGAGGCAGTCAAGGACAGGGTAATGGGATCATCTGATTGTTTTGGAGTGTTCCTTTCCCTTTACACCTTGTTATGTATTAAAACAAGAGAGGAAATGGCACGATTTAACACAGTCTCCCTGTGCATTCTCTGGGGCAGGAATAAAGGACTTGCTGGCATTGAAGACCAGTGCTGGCAGAGATTCCCCCTGGTATACACTACAGAGCTACCCTGAAGCGCAGCCACTGGTGTTAGAAGCGATCACTAATGGAGCTGCACTGGAGAATTCATACATTTGCCCCACAAATGTGTTTATGGCATTCCTTTCTAAACATTTTACTTGCATTTGTTAACCCGTTAAGGACCGGCCACTCACACATGCAGCCTGCACTTTTAAGGACCAGGGACCATTTTTTTTTTTTTATTAGCAATCCCGGTTCAGGGCTTCCGAACGGCGTGCAGCCCTGAAATCCAGGACAGTCCTGGCACATGATGGGTCCTTATGGATCGCCAACGCATTATGTGCCAGGACCGTCAAGGGTCATTAAGGGGTTAAAATAAAAACGTTATCTTCCAGTGAAAGCTGTGTTTGGCAAAGCAGGATAAAAAGCAACCAAAACCAAATGTGGGTAAAAATTAACATTTATTTCTAACATAACATACAAATATAGGACTAGAAACACATTGTGCCGATATGGAAAGGATATATTACACCTAATAATAATACTAGGGTTCATAACCTTTTAAATAACACACAGTCCTAGCTACAACCTGTAAACATATCTTCTTAGGTGGATAAGTCCCAAAACATGAGAGAGAGCTGCTTTTCCTATTTGTACATGGATATCTGTGCATGCCCATCGGACTCCCGTTAATTGTACAAACGCCTAATAAATAATACGTTACAGGCATGGCAAGACTGATGTAAACAAACAGGAGCTAAGGGTTTGGGGAACTGAAAATGAAGAGTTCTAAAGTCAAAACAAGTATACTTAGTCTGTCAGGAGTTTCACACTTCTGGCACTCAAACGTTTAACCCTTTGAGCACCAGAGGGGTACGGAACGCATTGCAAAGAAATGCATTCCGTACCCCTCTGTCACTCAAAGGGTTAAGGACAAGAGGGGGTATGCAATGCATTGCTTCTAGTCCTTAAATTTTTTAATAAACTTGTTAACAAATATTTCCAAACTGCAACCTCTAGCCTCTTTCTACATTCATCTATGACTGTTTTTAACTGTAGATCTAAAGGAAACCTAATATATAAATGGAAATCCAGTAATAAGGTGCCTTTAATCATGCTGGTTATCTCCTCAGGCATTTGAATGGTTTAGTTTTAAGCCGCCGCCATCTTATTGTTCTGATGTAGCTGAAGCTGTTGAGGCCAAGGTGCACAAACCATTGAGAAAGCACTATATTACCATACCCTCCAATAGTTCTCAAAAGGGTCACTGACATCCGCTCTTCTCCCATTCTAAAACACGCAAACCCCTGGATGCAAGAGCAAAGCAATGTTTTAGAGGTGCCTCTGGCATCCAAATGGTTAATGCAGAACCCATATGAAAAGATGAGCAGCATGTGGGTGTCTAGCTGTTGAACAACTACAATTCTCATTATCTTCAACCATTCATTGGCCACTTTAATATATGGAGTTGTACAGCTGGACAGCTACATACTGGTATCCTATAACGAGTGTATGTGAGGAGGGGTGGATATACAGTTTAAATATTTTATCTACAAAAGTAAGCCACAATACTGAATGAGCATTAAGCCTGGCAGCATCGGTTTAATGGCACTGCACAAAGTTTGTGTGGCTGCACAAAAGCACATATATAAGAAACTCAGTATCTTCATAAAAACAACTTCATCTTTATTAAAGAAATATCAACATAGAGTAATAATCAACCAAATTGACATTTTACTTGGAGTTACAGACCATGAGACTTTTTCATGAACAGGTGTAGACCCCCGATCAACGCATTTCGCGTATAACAACGCTTAGTCGTGACCATAAGTTTGTCTCTATGCCAAACACTCACCTTTATGGCTTCCGGTCGACAATTCGGATCCTTCAGCACCTGAAAACTTCCGAACACCCATGAATGAGGAAATGAACCCCTTCATTACTTTCTTGCGACAAAGAAGACTGTTTTTAAGCTCAATAACCATCAAAAACCAAAGGGTTCTATTTCTCACCAGACATATGAAAGTCCCGAAAATTCAGGTGCATCCCAACAACAAAAAAAAATATATCCAGAATAAATTAAGACAATACAATATATTCCAATATACAGGAAGCCAAAAAGGAGTGCCCATGGCAAAAAGTCAAAAGTTAACCCTGCTTAAACCCGTTCACAATGATCACGATCCATCACAATGTATCGATCATAGATCTCTATGACTTCAGAATTATCATTTTTACAGGCTAAGCATAGCAACATATATCGACAACATCAATTAAAAACATTTAAAATTTCAATTTCAATTTCGAACCTGGGTGAAGGGAATCTTAAAACTCCAAAAAAGTGAACACGCTATTATAACTCACAAGAAATTCTTGTCACTCATGGTTCACTAATTCCCATTTTATATGAGAGCGAAAAAACCTTATAATAGGCCATATTAAGACAGACCTCAAACCTAAAAAACATTGGTGAATGGCTCCTTGTACTGGTCTGTGTGGGCCACATTCAATAGAATTGGAAAGGGTGCAAAATCCTTCTATGTTTTAGGTCTGGCTGGCATGACTGGACAGGCTGCACCCCCACCAGCGAATCAGGGAATCACAGTGGCACTAACACATATCCAGTTTAACCAGTATAGCACTAGTGATGCAACAAGCACAACTGTACCACTCTATTCTTCAAGGGGTAAAAAAAGAAAACCTTGAATTCTAGAGACATCTCAAACAAATCTTGAGGTAATGTGCTGTAGACATTTCTAGCATCCATGGGGTTTAATAAATATTAACGTAACCATAAAGGCAGCTGTTGAAATCAACAGAAAAATAGTAGTGTATGTATAGGTTTAATTACACAGCACCGCTAATGTACATTGCAGACAGTACCATGAAAAGCGGAAGTACGTGGGGCCACAAGCATAGACACAAACGTGGAGTATTTCTGGGGAAAAATAATATTCCTGCTGATTTAAAGCAGACCTATCATCTTCATAATATTGCTCCCCAATACATTACTCATATAGCGATAGGCAAAGGCGTACTTGTATTCTGATGAATAAGTCCGCGTTATTTAAGTAATCCAGCTTCTTCTGTAGGCATCCAGGGCACAGAGCTTACAAGATATGCTCTGTGCAGCTAGCAACTTCTGTTACCTTAAGGTACCCAACAAACATCACCACCAATCCTGGCAGTGAACGGGACAGACAGCGCAGACTCAGGGTCAACTTTCCTCTAAGATGTCTGCTTTGTTGTCTGCTGGATGACTGCAGAAGAAACTGGATTACTTCAATAACATGGATTTATTCAGCATAATACAAGTATGCCTTTGCCTATCGCTTTATTAGTAATGTATTGGGGGGCAATATTATGAAGATGACAGTTCCACTTTAAACGGTGCTCTTGGCCTCTTCAATAAGATCTCCAACATATTGTGAAGCATCACATTGCTTTGAAATGCGTTTCACACCAAGTCTCTCAAGGGATTAAGCAAGGCACAGTAAAATCGACAACAAACTTTTGCATGTCAGTGCTTTGTACTGTGTTGCACACCACTCAGGTGCTCGAAGGGTTAAAAGGGGTCTAACACCACTGTGTGTGCGCGTTTTTGTAGTGGTTCCTTCTAAGGTGGACACTACTACCTTCTACCCCAAATATGAGAGAGATCCATGTATGCGCCCACAACAGAGCTGGATTCTTGTAAATGTTATTAAATATACCAGCACTGAAGCAGTGGTTATCCATTTTAATAGGGGTCCTACTAAGGAGAAGTGATACAGCAGAGGTCCCCAGATGTTTGCTGGAATTTAGATAACCCTTTGAGTGCCAGAGGGGTATGCAATGCATTGCACCCTTCTGGCACTCAAAGGGTTAATACAAAGGGACAATATTTCGCGATATAGAAAATATAGTTTAGTCCGCAGGATAAACCCTGCATAAACACTTCTGGAAAATGTTTTATTCAAGAGCTCAAATTTGCATTTTTTTTTTTTTTTGGGGGGGGGTGCAGTATTTCCACGGCCTGAAATTTTACTGTGGTGCTATTGATACAGCATTCTATGAACAAGTATTATCAATGACCCTAGATAGGATGCTGTAGTAACAGCAACTCTGTAATATGTCAGGCCATGGAGACAATGCACGTTTGACCTGAGATAAAGCCTCAGTATCTCTTTTCTTCTACTGTTTCAAAATCCACTACCCTCCCAATTCAATTTACTTCTTTCCAATGCTAATCTATTTCTTCTTAGTTTACCCTCGATCACTTACTACCCCACATATGCTCTGTAGCTTTTTTTTTTTTTTTTTTCCCTCTCCTCTATCCCCCAGGTGTCTATCACTTCATATCCTTTCCCCCTCATCTCCCACTTAGATATCTATTCTTCACTGCAAGTTATTTCTAATTCACCTAATTTTCATATCCCCGCTCCACTTTTTTTCATTTCTCATCCCAGCAACAGCCTGTGAGCCACATGAAGGTTTTTGTTTTTTTTTTTAATAGAGGCTACGAGGTCATACGTGGGGTGGGAGTGTCTTACATGCTACATCATATATAAAAAGTGAAGGGGAGCAGGGGTGTGGGTGTGACAGTTGCACTAATTAATGGAACCTGGAATGTCATTGCTTTGTTCAATCACAGATTCATTCCATTCACATTCTCCAACATAAAATACAATACAATAAGGCCTAGATCGCAAAACAACCGTTGAGAATTAAGGCATATTTCAGATCTTGGGCCATATGCGCAAAGAAAACTGAATACTGGGGCAATTCAGCTGCACCAGGGGGGATATGTGAGAACTTCCAGTCTGTGTTTGTGTGAAAAATGCTGTAAATCTTCTGGGTTGCATGCACAGTCTCCATAGACCCACTGTGTTGGGCTTTCAAGTCTAATACAGAAGGTCTGTGGGACCACATGGCACAGGATAACATCTATACACTGGGTGAGCATTGGAGGGTCTCCTTTTAGACCCCATTCAGACCTTTCTAACTTTCAAAGGGTTAAAATTCCCATTTAAACCAATGTGTTTATTTTTCACCTATAAGGCAGTTGGTTTGACCCAGAATTACTTCACTTATATACACACTCCCACACAGAGCGCGTATATAATATGGGCCAGTTTGTTTAATCAGTTTGAGAGAGGAATGTGTCTTCTATTCATTAATTAACCCTCTGAGTGCCAGAGTGGTATGGAACGCATTGTACCACTGGCACTCAAAGGGTTAAAACACAAACCTAACACAAAAATAGCCCAAATCACACAAAAATATGATATCTGTGCGAAGATAATAAAAGGAAAAAAAAATATTTGTGCAAGGGCTGTTTGGAGTGTGATAAATGGTCCTCAAACAGAAAAATATTACAAATGTCAAAAACAACCCACCAACGTTCTTCCCAAAATGTACCCACATTTTAAATATACCTCTGCTCAGATTGGAGAACGGATAGGTATGCCTTCAAATACATCAAATTATAAAACAAGACACCCACCAGACAAACAGCACGCGCTAACAAATACATACAGTGTGTGGGTGTGTCTCAACCAAACTGTAACCTTGAACAATTTTTTCATCTCAATCTATAATTATAGATTTATAAAATTAATTTACATTTAATCTTAACTGGACTACTAATCATCTATAACAATGCTTCAGAAATTCATCTATGTAATTTTTTTTTCTAAATAATACAAACATATTTGGAATATCTATATAAGGACAGATTCTTCGTTAACTATAAATAACCCATTTGGAATCTATTTATCTATTACAAAAAAATTATGCCTGGAATTAATTCATATAAATGTCTCAAATATAGCAGTAACTGCAGTTTTAATAGCATTGAACTGTACATTCACCCATCTCAGATTTATTTAAATATGATAAAAAGGTATATTTATTTGGCGTAGTCTTATTGATGTATTTTTTATTTTTCCAATACTTACTGTGTATAGTAGCGATATAGGATCGCTACTACATACAGGTGCATATAGTATGTAATCTATCCAAACACATTATGTGTGTATACTTATCACCTGTGCCTCACTGAGGGCGAGAGAATATGCATTACCATTTTTATGGTAGGTGTTTTCTAAACGGATATATTTGAATAAAGGGATAACTATCCTTTCACCATTCTGAGTCAGAGGCATATTTAACATGTGTGTTAATTTTGGGAAGGGAACTGGTGGATTGTTTTTGAAACAATGAAAAATAGATCAGCATTCTTCAAAGCACCAGATTGTTTTTCTTTCATAGGTTGCCCTCAGGTTTTTAATCAGGAGTAGAATGCAAAAGCCTGAAGACAGAGTTCATTTACTTAGCTGTAACATGAATTAGGAATTATTTTAATTGTAAGATTGTTCATATTTTATCCAGAGGTGGGGGACATGTGGTTCTCCAGCAACTGTGTAACTAAAAATCCCATCATCCTCAGACAGCTAAGGATGGTTGGAATTGTTGTCCAACAATAGCTGGGGAGTCATAGGATGCTCTCTTCCTTGGGGACCAGAAGAATTACCGTAGTGATGTCATCTCATTAGATTTACCATGACTCTTTGTGTCTAACCAGCGGTTTAGAGCCATTTTTAGTGTCCTGTTTGGTGTGAGCAGGAGGTTCTCCAAAGGAAGGTTGGTCATGGGGCTCGTCCTCTTTGTACTGATCCAGTTCTCAATGGCTTTTCTCTCATACGAGTAACCATCTGCTTGAGAAAATAAGATAACTTAGTGTGCTGCAGGATGATACATCCAAAGAAAACATTTTGGGTAGTAGATTGGCAATTGATCTCAGGACTGGCAAGAAAGCATACCACAGAAATAAGTTAAACTTGAATAGCAGTAACATTTTATGAAAAATGTTTTATAGCTCTAATACTGCCGAGTTTAACAAGGGTATTCCCACTGAGTTTTTCCATTCAAATGTTATTTATTTTAAAACATGAAACTGCAATTTCCTATTATGGTGATGTTCATATCAATTACTGTGCAAAGTTTTATTCTATGATTCAAGTGTATGCAGGGAACCTCCTGCTGGATGGAGGTCACCACTGTGGAACCCAATTAGAGACATAAAACAGACTAAAGGGCAGGAATTACAGGCCAAAGTATGTGAGAGGATCTGAGGACAAAAACAAAAGCACTGGTGTTTGTTCTATGGCTAGTCTCCGCTCAAGAGCATCATAGTTTATCTCTCTAGTGCTATCACAGTTGAGTGCAGGAATTACCAGCTTTTTATTCAGAAGATTTTATTGGCATATCAGAGCAATTTGAACCTAAGAATTAGACTAATTTTGCCCAAAAGGGCAGTCCAGTTCCAAAAGGATGGGTAATTCTACCCTGCATATGAAATACCAGTTAATCACAGATGCAAATTTTGGCCTTGTTTGAGCCTCGTCAGTGAGGTGCAGTTGTTTTCCCTAGGCGCTGAGACCAAGGGGTCCACATCTGGATTACCATTTCCTCTTAAAGGGAAACCCTAAGAGTGTTTCAAAAAAGCAAGCCAAATTATGTGAGCGCCTCTAAGAAAAAACAAAAGCAATGCTGCTGTTTCTACAGCAAGTCACCACTCAAAATCATCACATTTTAGCTCTCTAGTGCAATTACAGAGGAGATCAGGAATTACCTGGTCTTTACGGAGATTTCTAGGCATGTCGAAGAAATTTCCAAGTCCATATTAGACTAATCACACCCAAAAGGGTAGTCCAGTTCTAAAATAATGGACAAGTTCCCTCTTCATGGAAATACCAATTAACCCCAGACATCTGTTTTAGTCTTGTTTGGTTCTTGTCAGTGAGGTGCAGCTAGTTTCCCAAGGCATTGAGAGAAAGAGGTCAATATCTAGACTCCCCTTCCGCCTTCAGGAAACACCCAAAGAGTTTTCTGAAAACAAGTCAAAGAATGTCAGAGGCTCTGAGGATGAACAAAAGCAATGTTGTTTGTGCTAAAGGTAGTCACTGCTCAAGAGTATCAAATTTTAGCTCTTTAGTGTCAATACAGAGGATCAATTTCCACATACATATTAGAGTAATCACACCCAAAAGAGCAGTCCAGTACTAGAATGACAGGCAAGTCTTCTCTGCACGGGAAATAACAGCTAACCCCAGATGTCCTTTTCGGCCTTGTCTGGTCCTCGACAGGTGCAACTGGTTTCCCTAGGCACTGAGAGTAGGGGACCAAAGTCTAGATCAGTGGTTCTCAACCCATGCCCTCAGTGGCCACTAACAGGCCAGGACTTAGGAATTTCCCTGCTAGAATACAGGTGTGTTGATCATTGGCTCATTCATATTGATTAACTCACCTGTGCTCTAATAAGGGAATCCTCAAATCCTGGCCTGTTAGCAGCCACTGAGGGCACAGGTTGAGAACCACTGGTCTAGATTATAGTTCCCTCTTCAGGGGACACTCTAAGTCAAAGTTTGTCAAAGGCTCAGAGGATGAACAAAACTATGTTGTTGTTTTAGGGCTAGTCACTGTTCAAGAGCATCATGTTTTAGCGCTCTGGTGTCATGACAGAAGAGGGCAGGAATTACCAGCTCTTTACTGAGAGGATTTCTAAGTGTGTCGGAGGAGGGTCCAAAAACTCTGCCCAATCTGTGCTGACATATCGGCAAAACAAGTAAAATCACAAATGCTATATGTTCTGGAGCCCCTTCTGACTGGAATCCAGCTTCATCCAGATATCCGGGGCATACCTTGGAGAGACAGGGAATACAGGGTTACAGGCTTCGCCGATGTTCTGCTGTCGCATGTAGACCCAGAGAATTCTTTGTTCTTAGCAACTGCACTACTTATGGAATACGAGTCTTTGGCGGGTTCCAAGGTTAATATTGCCAAGTCGTGAATCCTGAATCTGAACCTCCCTCCCCATCTCTGCAGCTTCCTACAATAGAGTTATGAGTTTGCTTGGCCTATGGAGTTTATTACATATCTAGGCACAGAGATCACTCCTCGAGCCGGAGACCTGTACCATTTTAACTATCTTCCCTTGCTGGAGGCCATAACCACGGACCTCCAGATGTGGAGAAGCTCACGTGACTCTTGATTTGGAAGGGTGAATATAATAAAGATGATGATATTGCCTAGAATCCTCTCTCTGTTCCAAGCTCTGCCAGTCCCATTTCCTCACTCATTACAGCATTGCCTACAGACAGAGATCAATAGTTTTGTTTGAACGACAGAAAAACCTACACTTTATAAGCGGACGCTGGTCTCCAGGAGGGATGCTTGAGGAGTGAGTCTTCCAGACTTTGAGGCATATTATGTTAGTTCTGTCCTTACTAAACCCACTGACGTGCAGCATGTCTGGCCTAAGGCAGATTGGCTCTGTCTAGACCTTTGCTCTCACAGCACAGTTTCCGTGAGATAGCTGCTATGTTCACCCAGGAGTGCAGTCCCGGACATTATTCTTAATTCGTCTCTCTTCGGTGGTATCCTCTCAACTTGGCATCACTATAATGAATCCAGGGACTGAGCTCCATTCCCTTCCCAGCTATTAGACATACTTGGGACTATGGGAGGGCCTTTGTGTGGTGGAGGGAGAGGGGACTTAATTCAGTAGAGAAGTTGACAGATGGTCCTCATCCACTGAGGTACACTGACAGGTCAGGAGCTACCTCCTTATGATTCTTAAAAAAGGCTCTTACTCCATGACTGTGATGGAGTCGTTCCTAAACACTTGACAATGTTATCAAAATGTTGTCGAAACTCTACAGGCTCCTCATGGAGAGGCGAAATGATACTGTTTTGCCTTGCACAAGCTTGGAGTGCAGCTATTTCTGTGCCAGCACTAAGTGATGTACCTATTTGGCATTCTAATTGCCCAATGTCTCCAGAAGGAAACCATCCCAGGAGGGCCATTACAAACTTCTGACTAGATGGTACCAGACTCCCAACAGATTGTTAAGCCTGGACTCTGGGAAGACTGATCGTTGCTGGCAATGTGATGCAGAACATGCTGACATGGCCCACATCTGGTGGACATGCCCAATGTAGAGGAGTACTGGTGCATATCAGAAGGGCGATAGCAGACATCCTGGGTTTCCCAAACCCTGGTGACCCGTTGTTATTCCTCTTTTCTTTCCACTCATCCTTCCTGCCTAAAAAAATCCAATTACTACACTTTCTGCTCACAGCGGCACGTTGTGTCTCAGCTGCCTGGAGTCGATCTGCCCAGCCGCCTCTGGCATCTTGGATGACAAAAGTGAATACATTTAGAGACAAGGAACAATTGCATGTATATAGCCTACTGTGAATGGTGGAGTATAGGGAAGTTTGGTCCCACTGGGATCTCTCAGACTTTGCACAGTAAAGGTCTGCTCTGCCCTGGCATTGGGAGCAATCTAGTGGCGCCAATCCATTCCGTAACCCTAGAGTTCCACAATTAACCTGGGTCTTGACACTTCTCCCCCCCCCCCTCTACCCTCTGTCTTTATACTTACACCTCCTTTCACTTTGCCTAATAGTCTGCTGAAGATACCTCATTACATGCCTGGAACTGATTACTCGGTATGTTTTATTGCTTATTTAAATAGATGCACTGTCCTGTCCTTATATGGAGAGCTTGTACTTTAATTGTGCTATTCAATTATTTTTTGTACCATGGAATCTACAATAAAGTGTAAATAAAAAACAAAAACACACTGAACATTCACAAGTTTCCCCATTCATACCCCATGGTCCTATTGAACACTCAAATGGCCACAAGGTCAGTTTCCCCCCCACTAATACCCCAGAGATCAGAACAACCAATCCAAGGGTGACTTATCAGGACTGGTCAGCAGGGCTCTGAATTTAAATGGATCCAATTAGCCATATTATGACATGAGCCCCGTCTGTAATGTCATAAGCCTGATGGTCCCTTGGAAAGAGGACCACAGTTCTGAGTATTCCTGCACATACTCAGTTATCACTGCATACGTCCAGACTACCCGAGGCCTACCTCTTTATGCTGCTGCCAGATTACTAAACCCCACTGTCCATACTGATGGACTGAGGTGCCGCCTGGGAGATTGTATAAGAAAACAAAATCTATGAAGGGACATAAGTGGAACAGCAGGGTCCCTGGCTCAACCTGTACCGTGATTGGCACCATGACTCCCACTGTAAATGGTAAAAATACTTTAGTTCCACACAATCCCAAAGGTTGAAATGTTCATGTGTCTGGAGTGTCCTGCTGGGGTTCCGATAAGGTGTATTGTTACAACCTCCCCACCACGCACACACAGGTAGGGAGTGGCAATATTAATTCCCCTGGTCATCTGTAAACGTGTCAGTCCTCCTCAGCCTGAAAGAACACACTTTTTTTTTTTTTTACTGGTCCACCTACCAGGATAGACCATTGGCAGTGTGGTGCTGACCTCCCTACTGGTAAACCACCTAAAAGGCGTAGGGCTGCGGGGCCAAATTCCATCTTTCAGACAAGTAACTGGTGCTTATGGTCAGTCACTGCAGTAAATTCTCATCTATGTTAGTATACCTGAAGTTTTTTCAGAATTTTTCTAAACGTTTCCTCCTGATAGTTATCCTCAGAGTCCAAGACCTGGCTCAACATTGCCCCAAGTCCACAGGTAGAGGCATCCATCTGGGATATGAAGCATTTGTTGAAGTCTGTGGCTGCTAGTAGCAGAGTTACTGAGAACATCTTCACAGGTGGTTTTCCAAACCATGGCCCGGTACTGGTTCTTCATAAGCTCGGTCAGCGGTTTGGCCAGTGTGCTTCAGTTGGGAACAAATGTTTGACAGTAACTAACTGTTCCCGGGAAGGCTAGCATCTGTTTCTTTTTCTAGGAATGGACCACTGTTGGTTAGCTTAAGTTTTTCACTGGTACAGGTTGCACCTGTCCACTCTCCAATGTATGAACTAGGTACAGTACTGCAGCCATCTCAGACCGACATTTGTAAGGGCAAATGATCAGCCCTGCCTCCCGAATACAGTCCAAGACCTCTACAATATGCCTTAATTGATCGTCCCATGTAGCAGTGTACTCTCCTATGTCACTGAGATTGGGGCATGCACCGTGCTGTAACAGTTCTAGCAACCTGTACACCAGTAGTTGGAAGGTGAGGGAGAGTTCTTCATTCCAAATTAATAAAGGCCAAATAGGGTGATGAAGACTGTCTTAGGCTTTGCTAAGGTAACTGAAATGATCCCTTACTCAGATCCAGTTTAGTGTATCTAGCATAGGCCAATTGATCTGACAGATCATGCACAGTGGGCAGAGGCTGCATGGAAGCATGAGAGCACAGACTGACTGGACCCATCTGCTGCAGACCTCACAGGTGAAGCAATACTCTGCCACCTCCCGGAAGGCCACCATCCAGTAGAAACTCTGGGTCAGGCACGCCTGCATTCTTCCAATCCCCTGATGCCTTGCTAACAGTATATCATGACCCAGTTGCAGGAAGGTTGACCTGTACACTTGGGGTACAATGATCTGTTGGGTGGCAATCCAGAGACAATCTGGTATTTCCGGATCTGGCACCTGATATAGCAGTCTTTCTGTCCACACAATTCTTTACTTGTTTTTCCCTTACTTCCCCCATTTCTGTACAAAACTTCATCCCTTCTACCCTCATCTGTCTGCAGGGCAGCACTAAGTGCCTCTGTCTCCCACAAGAACCTAGGTTCCCTGTCAATGTTCACATCCAGCCTATGTGGGTCGCAGAGTACGGGGGTCAGAGGGGCTGGAGTACCCTGAGAAGACCATATGACGGAGCATTGTGGGGTTTGTCCAGTTTGTCAGGTGTAGTGGACTACAGTACTCATCAGGATGGATGCCCTGGAATCCCCTGCTGCTGATGATGTGGATGTGGTTCCATTTTACGTTTGTTGACTCTTACTGTAGCCTCATGATGTCCACTGCAGATTTTTCATAACCCCCTACCACATATGGTCCTCTCCTGACTCTGATGTCAAGGTGAACTTTGCCCTGGGGAATCCCCCTGCAGGTATGTCCAGTCAGTTCAACAGCCAATCCTCATCTGTTCACATATGCATAATCAGAGACCCAGCAAGGCCCTAAATCACATGGGCGTTGACCTTCATTTTGTACCGCAAGGCTTGTGCAGTTTACAGAGGATTAGGGTACATTGTCATCCCAGTGGCCATAGTAACCTACATTGGGGTCCTCTACATAGAAACTGGTTCCTCCTGCAGCTGTGGCTTTGAGTAGATCGCCAAATGAACAGGCCATACCTGGTACTGGGGAACGAAGATGGGACACTGGTGTCAAAAACGTCCCAATTTTTGGCATGCATAACAACGTTGGGGAGGTACAGGTTCTCAATGCCAGGCTAGAGCACTAGTATAACCTCCTGTCAGATGGAGTGGTCAGGAGGCCCCAGGCTGGTTCTTTTGTCTTGGAGCCATGCAACAGTTTGCGGACTACTGGTGGCTTTAACTCTTTCTGTGCTAGCTTCCAGTAAGGCTTCAGCTGCACTGCTTTGTTGGTCAGTGCCATTCTCCACACCTCCTTGAGACACCCCACCTAAAGAAATGTTCATGGAGCATTAACAGGATCACCTGCTTGATGGTCATCACCTTTCTACATGTAACCCAAATAGGCAAAAATGCAGTGCATCTCCAAGGCTGGGGCATAGCTCCCAGCATCATCTGTGGTAAGGCTCTGGGGTAATCTGATAGTAGGCTAAAATCACCCCCTTGACCTGGTGATAGTCTTGATTCTGAACTCCTGGTAGAATCTGGTAGACTTTGGCTGCTCCTCCTGTGATTAGAGGTACTATGATCTTGAACCACTCCCATGCTGCTACCTCATTTAGCTGACAATGATTCTCATTCTTTAAGCACTGTTGAAATCCTGTGAGCCTTCGGGGAATGCCTTGACATCCCTCACAGTCAATTATACCCCCCACCCCCAGAAGGCAATGCCATACAGGTCAGGACATGAACTGAATCATCTTCCAAATGGTGAGTTACTCCACCCTGATCCTGCCAAAGAATACAGGGTTTCCATGGATATGTCCTTTATTTGAGGTCCTCTATGCCTGGCATGATTTATTTTTTTTTTCACCCTTTAAGAACCAGATGGGTGTGCCTAGGCAAACCAACTCCACCAGAGGAGGGTAATTAACATTTCACAAACAACCGATTTAAATTGGACTTTTAACCCCTTGAATGCAATGAAGTTCTGTAACGTATTTTGAAGCAGTGTGTTGGAGTCCTCTATAGAATTCCAAAAGCCTCCTTTAAATTAATGGGATTCTGAAATATGTTTGTCCCTATGTTGCGGATGGTTTGCACAATAATTACTCCAGTTCTTCAGAACAACAGGTGCCATACACCCGCCGAGCACCATTTCATTAAGCAATTTATGATAAAAAATCCCCCCTTTAAAAACTTGTAGGGAGGCAAGGGGGCAGTCTATGTGCGATTTGTGGCATTTCGTTCCTCTACACGTTTTTTTAATACCATAATAACCTAACCAGGGCACAGAGGAAATGGTGTAAACTTACACTATTTTTCTGCAGATGCTATTGGGGCAAGTTTAACAGGGCTTGCTGGTGTTAAAGACTTAAAGTGCTAGTAGTGTTTCATAAAAACAGCTGCTCCAATTAATCTTCATAGTATTTGGGCCATGGAGAGTGTTATTTCAATACTGCCAGAGTTGCAGTTCAATAGTAATTGAATTATAAAGTATCCCCCTCCCTCCCCTTTTACCTATTGTAAGCCATCACCCCTCAGATGTAGAATCTGGTCTCTTGACCGGACAGCTCACAGCAGGGGACAATCTTCTTGCTGTGAGCATAAGGAAAACCCTGCCCCCCTTGACAGGCTTTTCCTTATGCTCACTGAAGATTGTCCCTCTTACCAATCCATCCAGACAGTCTTGCTGCTCTGAGGTGAGCAGTGTTACATCAGTAACACTGGCAGGAGGGGGACACTTTATCATTCAATTACTCTTGAACTACAACTTGGACAGTATTGAAATAATGCTCTCCATGGCCAAATACTATGAAGATTAATTGAAGCTCTTTTCATTGTAAAATATTACTATCCCTTTAAACATAAAACGCTGGGTGCAGCTGCTAGCGTTAGAGGCTAATAACATTTGTGCTCCATTGGTAATATCCTGGAATCTATTTACATGGCCATTATTCAAAGGAAAGTATAACATTTTCTCAAGACAATATTGAATAGCAGAAGTGTATTAGCCCAAAACTTACCTGACGCAATGACCGGGTCCGTCATTACTTCCCAGGTTATAGGGCACATAAATTCATCAGGGATTTCTGATGAACCAGTTTTCATCTTGCTCTTTAGGGCATCAATTTTTCTCAAGATCTTATTACGCAGGCCTAGTGACTCTGTTAATTGGTAGAAAACAAATGAGTATGTCAGATGTTATGAGTGTTATCTACACCCCCTAAAGTATTTCACCTTCTATCTAAACCATAGAAGTTCATCAAAACATAAGCATAATTAAATATGTTTTAATCTGTGCCGCCATTTTACAGTTCAGTTTATGCACTCCATTCCTTTATTTATACATACAGAATATGTACCACTTTTTAGGGCAGTATGCAGGATGTCAGATTGAAGCACTCTAGCTGCTTCTTTGAAGTCTGAGGGGTGACAAAACCTCTGGCACTAAGTATGGGTTATGCACTAAGGTGTGATAAAGAGGTGTTAAAGTGGAGATAACCTCTCCATTGATATCACATCTCCAGTTCCTATGTTGTTCTATGGAGCCTATGCACTAAGTATTCTCCAACTTTGCATAGGCTCTATAGAATAAAATAGGAACTGGGGAATCAATATAACTGGAGAGGTTACCTCCATGTTATCACCTCTTTATCAAACCTTAGTGCATAACCTCCACTATGCTGATAGAGCAGCTCAATAGTAAATGTTGCCCTATTTGTTACCTATCCTGAGGTCATTCAGCAAGCTGTCCTTTGTGAGGTTCAGTAATTCTTTGCCATCAATATTATTTGCCTTGAAAATATGTTCCACTTCTGTCAAGCTTTCTTCAGAAAGCCAGTGCAAGACCTCTGCCTCTGACCAACCCTCGATAAAACTATCCATCTTGCTTTCCACTGTGCAAACTAAAGTTAAAAGAAAAACCACAAATCAGCACTTCTAAAAGGCAAGAATATTTAAATAATTTTTGGGGGGTTTCCTAGTTCTTGCACTTTATGTAATATATAAACAATTTATTACCTGGTAAATCATGTGATTGTCCTAATTTCCATATAGTCACAGTCTTGTCCATGGATCCTGTGGCAAGCAACGGGTGATTTGGTGCTAAGGCACATGCTGTAACATAGCTAAACGAAAGATGTACAAAGGAGTTTGACTGCATTTACACTGTCAATGACATTCAATTCAAAATTGGACAAATGAAAGGCATTGAAATTCCCCTTGATTGTGCTCGCACCTTAGCATGTGGTAATTTTATTTAACCCCTTAACGGCCAGTAACATGCCAGGACTGTCAAGCCATTCTGGTCTTTAAGGACCGCTGACGGTTTTGGCACATCATGGAATTCTGGGATGGCTGTACCGACATCCCAGAATGCATAGGTAAAAAACAAATGCTGTGGTCCTTTAGGGCCACCCATCCCCGGACCGCTCGGTCCTTCAGCGGTTAAGACCTAGACTACATTTCAGTCCATAATTTCATCACTCTCCCCCAGACTTCAATACGAATCTGTGAGATAAAGCCAGTGATTATATCTCCTGCAATTAAATCCAGCGTAAAAAGAGGATTTTAGTCTTACATGTTAAATCCTTTTCTCTTAGTCCATACAGGTTACTGGTAACTCTGGGAGGCGATCCGCCCCTTTAAGTAGGCAGGAACATTTCTCTAAATGTATGCAGGGGGTGGAGCCTCCCCTCCCGCCTCAGCTGCATCCTAGCCAGCCACCTCCAGAATGATTTGAGACACTAACAACTGACCAGAAATAGGAGAGACGAAGACTCCTGTGAGCATGCCCCGAAGGACTCCCACGTATTGCCACAGGAGAGCCAAGCATGGTCTCTTGCCAGGGTGGGAGACAAGTAACCTGCATGGACTAAGAGAAAAGGATTTAACAGGTAATACTAAAATCCTCTTTTCTCTGTCGTCCAATACAGGTTACTGGTAACTCTGGGATGTCCAACCATTGAGTTTCCCAGAGGCGGGAAGAAGGCAAGGACCAGGCGCAAGGCCCCCCAAAATCATCAGAACCTCTATGGACCAACCGGTCAGAGATCCCAACAAAACTGAAGTGTCAACGGACACCAAACAGGGATATAAACACCCTAGGAGCTTTAACACAGCACACTGAACTAGAGCCAACAGGGCTCAACAGTAAGGAAGTGCGATGGACATAAAACTTGAGACAACGCACCACATCCAACAAGTGGAGATCTCTTTCCTTGTCAGAGGAGGGGTTAGGGCATAAAGAGAGCACCACAATCTCCTGATTGATGTGAAACTCGGAGACCACTTTAGGCAAGAACTCCTTAGAGGTTCAAGCACCGCTTTATCCTTATGAAATACCAGATAAGGTGGTTTACAAGACAGAGCTTGCAACTCCGCCACTCGGCGAACTGACACAATCGCCAGAAGGAAGGCCATCTTCCACGTCAAGAGACGTAAAGGAATAGTAGCCAAAGACTCAAAGGGAGGACGTTGGAGAACTCCCAAAACCAAATTAAGGGCCCACTGAGGAGCCGGACTTCGAAAGGCAGGACGCACATGAGCAACGCCCTGGAAGAAAACCTTGACATCAGGAAGAATAGCAATACGCTCCTGCAAAAAGACAGAGAGCACCGAAGTCTGAACCTTAAGAGAACTCAGACTGAGTCCTTTATCCATACCGTCCTGCAAAAAGGCCAGGACAGTGGGAAGATCAAAGTCATGAGACAGATCTCTGTCAGCACACCAAGACACAAATGTAGACCAGACACGGTGATAGATCTTGGAAGAAACAGGCTTACGGGCACTAAGCACAGTAGACACCACAGCGGAAGAAAACCCTTTCTTCCTTAAAATCGAAGATTCAACCTCCAGGCCGTCAAATTGAGCCGATGAATGTCTTCCTTCCAAAGGTAACCCTGCAGAAGAAGATCTGGACAAGAGGGGAGCGGAAAGGGCTCCGCCACAGATAGGGCCAGAAGCTCCGGATACCAGGACTGACAAGGCCAATTTGGAGCAATCAGAATTACTGGATAACGTTCCACTTTCAACTTCTGTAACACCCTTATCAACAATGGAAGGGGAGGGAAAATGTAGTCCAGGGAATGGACATTGCATCGGCAGCCAGAGCTAGAGAGTCTCTCCACCGAGAGCAAAACGCCAGAACCTTCCTGTTGTGTCTCGTTGCCATCAGATCCATTAGGGGCACCCCCCATCTCTGAGTTAAGAGTTGAAACACCTCAGGATGTAGCTCCCACTCTCCGCTGTCGACTGTGTGATGACTGAGGAAGTCTGCCATGACATTGTCTACGCCTGGAATGTGCACTGCCGAAATGACAGGAACATGTACCTCCGCCCAGGACAGAATGGCCATGACCTCTAACCAAGCGGCGAGACTTCTTGTCCCGCCTTGTCTGTTGATGTAAGCCACTGCCGTGACGTTGTCGGACTCCACTTGGACTGGACAGTGCTCCAGTTGAGATTCCCAATGATGGAGAGCATGAAATATTGCTTGAAGTTCCAGAATGTTGATGGGGAGAAGGGACTCCTCCATGGACCACTTCCCCTGAGCACTGAAGAGACCCAGAACAGCTCCCCAGCCCAAGAGGCTGGCATCTGTTGTGACCTTGGTCCAGTAGGGAGTCAGGAAGGATCTCCCCTTTAGGAGATTGGAAAGGTCCAGCCACCACTCCAAGCTCAACTCGACATGAGGAGGAAGTGAGACCAATAGCTTCTGATGATCTGGTCGGTCCCTGCATGTCTGAATCACAAATCTCTGAAGTTCCCTGGTGTGTGCCATGGCAAACAGAACCGCCTCTATCGTGGAAATGAACTTCGCCACCAGAGAAGACAACTTCGGAACCGGGATCCGATCGCAGGATAGAATCATTGAGACTCTTAGGTCAATTTGATGGGCTACCTCGTCCGGTAGAAACACCATGCACTTCTGAGTATCGAACAGAAGACCCAGGAAGACCAGTTGCTGGGATGGGACAAGGTCTGACTTGTCCAAGTTCACAATCCAACCGTGATGTGTAAAGATTTGAATGCAGGTCTGGACCTGCTGATGAAGAAGGTCTGCAGAGGATGCTTTCAAAAGCAATTCGTCCATGAAGGGAGTCACTCTGATGCTGTCCCGATGGAGGACGGATATCAAGGCCCCCAGAACCCGTTGGAAAACCTGAGGGGCCGTTGTCAGACGAAATGGAAGAGCTGAGAACTGAAAATGACCCTTGTCGCAGGCAAACCTCAGGTACCGCCTGCTCTCTAGATGGATTGGGATGTGCAGATATGCATCCTGAAGGTCCAGAGTAGCAAGGAACTCCCCCGGAGACATGGCAGCGATCACTGTGCACAGAGACTCCTGACGATAGTGAGTCTTCCCCACAAAAGAATTGAGATTTTTCAAATCCAAAATAGGGCAACATCCGTCGTCCTTTTTGGTCACCACAAAGAGGTTTGAGTAGAACCCCGAACCCCTGTCTGAAGGAGGCACCAGCTCCAGGACATCCTTGTCCAGAAGAGCCTGAATAGAGTCTTCGAACAGACAGCTTCTCTTGACTTCCTGAGGAGAACGAGAAAGCGAAAAGGGGAAAGAGAAAAGAAAGGGATCTTGTATCCCTCTGACACCACCTGTAAAACACATGGGTCCGACACTGAATCCTCCCAAATCCCGCAGAAGAGGCATAGACGGCCACCCACAGCGGGATGCGGACCCGGGTTCGGTGAGTCATGCCGAAGCAGTCTTGGGAGCCTTGGGCTTGGATGCGGCCTTGGGCTTCCATTGCAGCTTGGAGGAGGGACCCGGAGCTGATGGAACCGCCTGGATCGTCGCACGTGTCTCAGTTTGAAAGGAACGAAAGGACCGGTTACGCTTAAACGGCAACTTTTCTTAAAGACCAAGGGCAGAAGAGTACTCTTACCCCCTATGGCCTCGCTAATTAGTTCCTTAAGTTCAGATCCAAACAAGGAAGTACCCTGAAAAGGCAAAGTAAGCAAAACTTTCTTGGAAGCAGTGTCAGCAGACCAAATTGTAAGCCAAAGCGCACACCTAGCCACCACAGAGGTACTGGAGGCCCTAGCCATCATGAGGACGGCATCAAAGGTAGCAGCAGAAACAGTGTTGCGCTTCAGAGATGTTAGCAAGAAGATGCAACTTCTCCGAAGTAGGTGCATCCTGACGGACCACCATAGTGAGTTGTTCAGTCCACACTGCAATAGCCCGGTTAACCCATGCAACAGCAAAGGCTGGACGCATAGCAGTGCCAATAGAAGAGAAAATGGACTTGAGGGAAACTTCAAGTTTCTTATCAGTCCAATCTTGCAGCGCAGAAGCATCAGAAACAGGTAAGGCGGTAGATTTAGACAGTCTAGATATGGGTGTGTCCACCTTGGGGGGATGAACCCATTTAGCCATTTCTGTTTCAGAAAAGAGATAAAGTGTAGCAAACTTTGTGGACATTGAAGAGGACTTGTCTGAATTTTTCAATGTGTCAGAAACCAAACGGTCAAGAGTTGGGTTAGGAGGAAAATAAGTAAGGGGCTTTACAGGCACCTGAAAAACATCAGAGAGATCAGAGGGAACCTCCTGAACCAAGTGAATGTTGAGTGTGGTCAATACAGCTCTGATCAGGCCCTCACAGCAGAGGGTTCAGGATCAGTCTCAAAAGGGTCCCCAATGGATCTAGAAGACTCTAGAACAGTACCATCCTCAACATCTGAATCTTGCAACAATTCTTCCTCAAATAGGAAACCAGTTCAAAATCCTAAATAATTATGGACTGTAGAGAGCGCTCTAATACTTAACTTTTATTAGTCTATTTGAAAAAATATATACAATATTAATTTCATGTCCCAATTGGGTATACATAAAATACCTCATACAGTCACTAATTGACTCAAGAGGTAATCTAAAAAAAAAAAAAAAAAAACCTCAACCAGTAAACTGTGTCAATTCATAAAGTATTGCAATATCCCCTCATATCTCTATCTGGCATGTTGTGGAACATAGCATAAGTCCTACTAGCTTAAATATTCTATTCTGTTTAACCAGATACTATATGTCTGGTCCAAGCAGTACTCAATTCTAACAGCTAGATAATATTCTAGAACCAGCGGTTAGTCACGTGTCAGGATCTCTCCTTTGTAACAATTGTACGGAGCAACTAAGTATCTGATTGTGTTCATAAGATTGTCAGCTGGGACGATCTGTACGAGTAACCTCCTAAGACTCGCTCTCCTATGTGAACACTAATTCACCGTAACATCTATACTATTAAACATTTTCAATGTTACCGAGTTCTAACACACAGGGAATACCTCAGTGGACTAATAATAACCGATTAAATTGGCGAAACTAGTTACAAGTGTATCGTTTCTACACTTGTATTGCTGCAGAAGTTTTCTCATTTATTTCAAAACAATGATAATGAAAACCCGTCAGCTTATACATTCACACTGGTCTCAGTGATTTATCAAAAGTTTCAAGCAGTTCAATCCCTCGATTCACAGCTGTTATGTTAAGATTTGTGTTTTATCACAAACGACATTAATGGTTGCTCCCTGATCTCTCCCTCACAACTACCCATTCACATGTAGACTAACCGCTATTGCTGTTCTCTTTCCCACAACCATAATGTCAGATCGTGAATTAACATATGAAGACTACAGTTTATTAATTATTGTATACTGGTTGTTATAGGCCCAACGCGTTTCGCCGCACAAGGCGGCTTCATCAGGGGCTATAGTGCTGGCGTGCGCTTCTCTGCCAGTTTTTATACCCCTCTCCTCGTTCATATTGTAGGGAGGGGTTAATGACGTCACTTATCGACGTATGCACAGACCGTTGATTGACAGACCAAAGGACCAATGGCAAGAGACCATTGATAACTCAACAGACGAACTTTCAATTCATTGATATGAAACTATTAAAATCAGAATCCAAATGGATCTATAGATTGGGTACTAGGAACCCGTTGGGTTTAAATGATATCTTCAATTTCAATCCGTTTATTAAAGATTAAATAGTTACCCATAGTGTATACAAAACGGTCATTATTGGCATGATTAATCAGGGTTTTATCATGGATTATTAAAAACTCCAAAAATTATGTAAAGCTGATTTTTGATTAAAATAGAATTGACTCCTCTTTAATTGACATCTGTTACCAGAAAGGGTTAATAACATCATTGAATTGAAAGTTCGTCTGTTGAGTTATCAATGGTCTCTTGCCATTGGTCCTTTGGTCTGTCAATCAACGGTCTGTGCATACGTCGATAAGTGACGTCATAAACCCCTCCCTACAATATGAACGAGGAGAGGGGTATAAAAACTGGCAGAGAAGCGCACGCCAGCACTATAGCCCCTGATGAAGCCGCCTTGTGCGGCGAAACGCGTTGGGCCTATAACAACCAGTATACAATAATTAATAAACTGTAGTCTTCATATGTTAATTCACGATCTGACATTATGGTTGTGGGAAAGAGAACAGCAATAGCGGTTAGTCTACATGTGAATGGGTAGTTGTGAGGGAGAGATCAGGGAGCAACCATTAATGTCGTTTGTGATAAAACACAAATCTTAACATAACAGCTGTGAATCGAGGGATTGAACTGCTTGAAACTTTTGATAAATCACTGAGACCAGTGTGAATGTATAAGCTGACGGGTTTTCATTATCATTGTTTTGAAATAAATGAGAAAACTTCTGCAGCAATACAAGAGTAGAAACGATACACTTGTAACTAGTTTCGCCAATTTAATCGGTTATTATTAGTCCACTGAGGTATTCCCTGTGTGTTAGAACTCGGTAACATTGAAAATGTTTAATAGTATAGATGTTACGGTGAATTAGTGTTCACATAGGAGAGCGAGTCTTAGGAGGTTACTCGTACAGATCGTCCCAGCTGACAATCTTATGAACACAATCAGATACTTAGTTGCTCCGTACAATTGTTACAAAGGAGAGATCCTGACACGTGACTAACCGCTGGTTCTAGAATATTATCTAGCTGTTAGAATTGAGTACTGCTTGGACCAGACATATAGTATCTGGTTAAACAGAATAGAATATTTAAGCTAGTAGGACTTATGCTATGTTCCACAACATGCCAGATAGAGATATGAGGGGATATTGCAATACTTTATGAATTGACACAGTTTACTGGTTGAGGTTTTTTTTTAGATTACCTCTTGAGTCAATTAGTGACTGTATGAGGTATTTTATGTATACCCAATTGGGACATGAAATTAATATTGTATATATTTTTTCAAATAG
Organism: Rhinophrynus dorsalis; assembly: GCA_037306005.1. NCBI lineage: Eukaryota > Metazoa > Chordata > Amphibia > Anura > Rhinophrynidae > Rhinophrynus > Rhinophrynus dorsalis. The sequence goes on along the minus strand of CM074725.1, from coordinate 207,253,308 downwards.
ACTAATAAAAGTTAAGTATTAGAGCGCTCTCTACAGTCCATAATTATTTAGGATTTTGAACTGGTTTCCTTTTTTAGGGGGTGGAGGATAGATATTAATATCTCTCTTTCTGCTCTCTATATATTCTTTGGTGATAGTATTTATTGAAGTTTTTGAAACCTGCAAATCCATTTATAAGTGAGAAATAAATGGTGAGTCCCTAGCCATCATTAGAGTAACAATTCTTCCTCAGAAGAATCTGACACAGCAGGTGCCCCCTGCGGTTTAGGCAGGGAGGATCTGATAGTAGAGGGGGGTCTGCCATAATCAAAGAGCCCCCTGTACCTGGGATGTAAAGAGTTGTAGAGTGGACCTAAGGTCCCTAGTCGCAACCTTAAACTCTTGTACCCAAACTGGCTCAGTAGCATGGCTGGAAGGCCCTGGGTTGCCGTCAGGACTTTCAGAACATGCTGGGTATAAATGATCAGAGAATTATCTAGGTAGCCCTATGTGACAGGAAGAGCAATGCGCAATGGGGGATACTGATACCCCAGCCTCCTTAGTCTTAGGTCTAGCCCCTAGCTCCAGCGGTATAGATATACTCACAGTGTCAAAATAACAAACTGTACAATAAATCACCCAATTGTAGTGTGTTAGATTAATATTTCACCCCAGAACTGCTAAATATAGACTTATCTGGCAGGCGAAGGGTTAATCTGTGGAGGAGAGGAGGAGTGTCCAAGCCCTGCATAGGATACTCGCTGAGAAAAGCTCACAAAATGGCTGCCGTGACGGGAGCCAATCGGAAAAAAGGCGCGAAACGAGCGCTCATGGGAAATGTTTTTCCCAAAAAGTACCCCAAAGCAGTGCCCGAAGCCCCCCAACACACTTGAACTATAAACCGGATGATAGAGCAAGGGTAGACAATTAAAATGAGCCCACTCTGAAGTTGCCGTGTGAAGCGGTTACAGAGATATGTCCCAAACAGTGTAGACCCATAGAGAGTAAATGGAGCAATGGCATCTATGCGGTAAAGCGCGCCTTAAAGGCACGGTACACAAACTTAATAAAAGTTAAAATATGAGGTAAAAACATGAAAAACACACAGGGAACATGTGTGCATATTAAGGAAACACTAACCCAGTAAGGAAAGTGTCAGAAAACCCCACTAAATGTGTCAAACCAGCAGACAAAGGGTTAAGTTACCACATAAACCTGCTCCAAATACCCAACAGACATACACATATATACCCAATGAGTGCGCAATAAGAACTCCCAAATACAAGCCCAGCAAAGGGGCACTGTGGGACAAGTGGACCTGCAGCACTCAAAGGGTAGCTCACCTCTCCTGCAGATCTTCTGTCTTCAGGTTACCATGTAGCAAGAATTACCTCAGTGGGTAATCCATGGGGAAGCACTTGTACCCAAGATTTCCCCCCTCAGGGCTTAAGGTCCAACAAAAAGCACCTGGACACTGAGCTAGCCACGTTGAAGGGCATTTGTCAGTCACGGTAACCCGCCTAATGGTGGTATTCCATATCTGACAGAAAAATAAAAAAGAAACTAAAACTATCGAGAGATGTTCTCCACCTGGTGTGTTCACACCCAGGAACAAATCATTCTGGATCTGGCTGGCTAGGATGCAGCTGAGGAGGGAGGTGAGGCCCCACCCCCTGCATACATTTAGAGAAATGTTCCTGCCTACTTAAAGGGGCAGATCGCCTCCCAGAGTTACCAGTAACCTGTATTGGACGACAGAGAAATGTTGCTAATTTTCCCAATGAATGTAGCCATAGCGCAAGTCATTTCTGGCATAGTTAACTTTTTAAGAAATGGAAAGCAAATATTACCTTGCTAAATAGATGTAGTGCAACACATCAGAATCATCTACTCTAACCTTTAGTGAATCTTCAGCTCTAACCTTTATCTCCCATAAGTGCAAAATATGACACAAACTGTACTGCTGTGCTTTAAAGGTTTGTTTTTGCTGCCAGAGCAAATATACATACATGGTATGTGATGAAGCCATGTGGGTGAGGCACACTAACCTCAGCTGGAGCTTCCTTCATTAAGCATATCCTGAGATAAGTAGAACAACTGTCCAGATGTAAGGGGAAATATAGCAGAGTAAAAAGTGTTCTTAAAGGGATAGTAATGTTTCATAATAAAAGCAGCTCTAATTACTCATCATAGTATTTGGACCTTGGAGAGTGTTATTTCAATACTGTCAGAGTTGTAGTTCAAGAGTAATTCAATGACAAAGTATCCTCCTCCCGCCCCTTTTACTGATGTAACACTGCTCAGCCAGAGCAGAAGGGAGGTGTCCAGGTAGATTGCAGAGAGGGACAATCTTCAATTAAGATAAGGGAAAAACCTGAAAAGCTTGTCAAGGGGAGCAGGGCTTTCATTGTTCTCACAGTAAGAAGATTGTCCCCTGCTGTTATCTGTCTGGTCTATGGACTGCATTCCACATCTGAGAAGAGATGGCTTACACTAGGTAAAAGGGGCGGAAAGGCAAATTTTGCTTGTGAATATTTCCCAAACCATAAAGGTTTGAGAGGTAAGACTTTTATCGTCGTTCATGTTTTTTTAATGCCTACAAAATAAAATAAAAATAAAACAAAGTATTACTATCCCTTTAAATAATGTATCTTGGATCTATCACCAACCACATTTGTATCATTAAAATGTATCTATTTAAACTGTCTATACTTTTTGCTTATTGCATTTCGATCAGTATAATGGTTTTATATAGTTTGGTTTAGTTGTTAGGGACACTCCGACATCAGCAGAGCTTGGTTTTCTCACCTTTCTGGCATAGTCTTTATAAATACTCGCATTTTCTGATATTGCCTCTTTCCTCCTCACTCCTCCTCCTGAGGCTACCAGATGCTTTTCCATCAAAGCAATGAAATAAATCAACCGGGAGGAATAATTACTGTTATAAAGGATATTCCCACTGAGGTGAGATTTGTAAAGATGACATATCCTCTTTAACAGAATGCTTATCTAGACAGAAGTTACAATAAATCAGTGTGCTTTATTATATTATATATAGTTGCAGTTGATTGTATATGATGATCTCTGTTGAAGTCAATATTTAGTTAACACTTAACAAAAACAAAACAATAGAAAAGTGGAGATGTTCTGGGGCAAACCAGCTGCACCAGAGGGGAAAAATAAAAATTCCAAAAAGTTATTTAATGCTAGAAAGGTCTCCAGACAGTGGGAATTTGTAGTTCTCCCCTATAGTGCAATTGGAACTCTTTCCTGGGTGCTATATGGTACATTCCTACTTTGGCTATTGGGATAAAAAGGGAAACATTTTTATTACAGGCAAGCAGGCTTCACAAAATCTAGTCATGCAACTACTGTATTAAGTGTACTAACCGTGTGTGATGAGTCAGAATGTGAAGGATACTTCCATTTTTCTGAAAATTAAAAGAATGCAGGTTTTAATAATTTTGAAACATCCCTGTGTATATGACAACTGTGTTTTAATAAGTCTACTTCTATAATATAAGCCTCAAATTGATCAGGTTTACCAGATTATCCTTGAAAATCTGGACAATGAAAAAGGCTTGCTGCCAGGATACACAGGAGCCATTGCATATCAGTAATAACCACTGCAGCTCTGCAGCAGGCAGTTTTCTTAGGTGTCCAGTTGTAAATGGATGATCTGGCTACCAGACTCCGGGGTGGTGGTCATAAAACTGATCCCCTCAGCATCAGGGGGTCTGGACTAAAGCAGGAAGTATATGACTCAAGCCACAGGCTTAAAGTGATAGTAATGTTTCACAAAAAAGCAGCTCTGATTAGTCTTCATAGTATTTTGGCCATGGAGAGTGTTATGTCAATACTGTCAGAGTTGTAGTTCAAGAGTAATTGAATGATAAAGTATCCCCCTCCCACCCCTTTTAACTAGTGTAACCCGTCTCCCCTCAAATGTGGAATCTGGTCCTGAGACCAGACAGCTCACAGCAAGGGGCAATCTGCTTACTGTGAGCATAAGGAAAACCCTGCCCCCCTTGACAGGTTTTCCTTATGATCACTGAAGATTGTCCCTCTCTGTGATCCATCCAGACAGTCTTGCAGCTCTGAGGTGAGCAGTGTTACATCAGTAAAAGGGACGGGACTGGGATACTTTATCATTCAATTACTCTTGAACTACAACTCGGACATAATGAAATAACACTCTCCATGGCCCAAATACTATGAAGATTAATTGGAGCTGCTTTTATTGTGAAACATTAGTATCTCTTTAACTGATTGCAAGCACAAACAGCTTAAAAACCTGCCTCTAAGGCAGCAATGGTCGTGTCTCTATGACTGAGCTACAAAACTTCAAATCTTGCAGTTTCTTTTCTTTGCAGAATCAGTGGTATAGCATCAGGGGTCTCATTTCTGACCTCACTTCCACTCTCCTACAGATAAGACTGAGCTCACAATCCAGTCTTGGCCTACTTGGCACGTCTGATCCCAGAGGAGTAGACCTGCCAGTGTTCCCTCTAAAGTGAGCAACTCTGCACAGAGTTAGAGAACCCTTTATACAGGGCTGCATTGGAACAACTGATGCACCAAGCAGCCCTGCTGAGCTTCATCTCTTCAGTGTGGAGTTGCTCACCTTAGACGGAATATTGTTCCCAAGAGGGCAACTAACACATGATAGCTGACCTTTAAGGAAAGGATAAGATTACAAACACAAATTGTACTAGCACTTTAAGTTGTCATGCATTGCAGTTTCTCTCATTGGATGTTCGAGAGGTCTCCAATGCATTGTAAAGCAATGTAATGGGGATCTCTAGCATCCAAGGTGTTAATTATCTTAAAACATTTTTCTGTCTTTATACACTTCACCTTTCTTGCCTTTTTGTGATAATCCTATATGTCCCCAATTAAAGGTGAGGTTTAGTCAGATAGCTGTTGCCCTTATGCATTAATCTATAAAAGATTCTTCAAAATAATAAAATATTGGCTTAGTTAACCTGTTTTTATTGTGATGATCTGTTTCTTATGTCTTATTTTTAGCATGGACAACAATCCTAGTCTTTTTAGTGCACCCAGTCACTCTCTTTATTAAACAAGATCCTCGGGTACCAACGGATGGAAACATTTGATAGCAGATAAGAACCATTCTAGTCATACCATTTTCCTACTGTAAAAACCTCAAACCTTATTTGGTCCTTGGTCTCGTCTTATGTTCTACCACTTCTGCTGGTAGGCTATTCCACTTATCTGCTACCCTCTCTAAACCTCTGTCCCTGTAGTTTTAGACTATGGCCTCTTGTCTCTCTCTCTTCTCTCCTCCAGGTTATATATGTTCACATCCTTTAGTTGAACCTGAAATTTCTTTTCCAGTAAACGGTTCACCATTTTAGTAGCCCTTCTCTGAATTCTCTCTAGAGTATGTATATCCTTCTGTACACAATACTCTAGGTGAGGTCTAACCAGAGATCTGTAGAGTGGAATGACCAAGTCTCTTTCTCTGCTACTAATGCCCTTAGCTATACAGTCCAGCACCCTGTTTGCATTCCTCACTGCTTTGTTACATTGCCTGCCTACCTTTAAGTCATCAGAAATAATTACTCCCAAATCCCATTCCTCTGTTGTCTCTGACAGCACAGTACTCTTAATAGCATATTTTTGCCTTTGGATTTTTACATCCCAAGTTCATTATTTTACATGTATCAACATTAAACGGCAATTGCCACACTTGTCCATTCTTCTAATTTACCTAAAGATAAAGGTTATTGCATCAACTGTTTTAGTGCTGTGGAAGCAATTTAGCTATGAACTCCTGTCTGAGACAGGAGAACTGACATTATGATGGCCACACCCACAACTCACCATGGTGTGAGCATAACAGCACCCTTATTACAACCTGCAACGGTGGTCTAACTTCTATATTTCTGAAGTAATTAAATGGACACCAACAACTAAAAATGTATTGGGGTTATATAATTCTAAATATGAATTTCCAGCTAGCATCTGTAAAAACTGATTATTTAGTAATCCTAAACTTGCATTTTTTAATACAGATGTATTTTGGTTAATTGTGCAGAGAGATTATCGACTATTGCTCTTCAATTCCAAAAGGTTGTTACCTAATTTCAGTCCTTTTAAAGACAATGCAGAACAATCAATCACTTCTTAGACACTAGCAAGATTGCAATGGTAATGGGAGCCCAGGAAAAGCAGAAATTGAAGCCACAATTGAGCATGGGTAGGACTAGGCTTTAGACCTCAGAAAAGAGGGTATTGTTACAGATGCTAGCATAGTGTACAAGGTATTTAAATGTGTGTATTCCTGGGACATTTTTGGTTTTATTGTTCTTTTAAATCTTACATAAGCTTTGTTATAATAATCCACATATTTATACAATAAATAAGCAATACTTACAACATTATAAATAATTACTGATTTATCCACAGACCTTTTAAAACAAAAACATAAATAATTAGTCACATCTTGATAATACATATAGGCACAAAAATGTAACATTTGGATGCAAGGCAAATAAATAAAATATATATAAAATTCCAAGCGTTTCAGAGTCAGTATGGTGAATGTACAAGTGCTCCAGCGCTGCTCCACTGATGGCCTCCAACACCAGCAGATACACTTAGAAGTACACACACACACTGATGCTTATGAACGCTGTGGTGCATGCTGACACTCACACTTTCCTGTCCTTAAGATTTTAATGCCAGAAAGCGGCTTACACCTGCCCCATAGTATGCACAGGGAGATGGTGTAAAGTTAAACCACTTCCTCTGTATCTTGAAGTTAAACATGGTGCAGATGAAAGGAACACCAAAAAATACCACAGATGGCCCCCATTGCCCTTCCCTTGGTGCATGCAGTGTTAATGGGGACAGATTTTGGCAAAAATACCTCATTAGAATGGAGCAGGCAGGAATAGGGTTAGAAAATAGATTCTAGCGCCTGATTAGTTCAGAATCATATTCGCATATATTCCCCCAACTGTTTTAAGTTGTCACATACATACATATATTTGTATTATATATATATATAGACATATAAATATATCCTGACACTCTTCTTGTCACCTGCCCCTGGAGTAAGATGATGGGCTGGGGACAGGAGTGTCCAAATTATCTGCATCACAAACAGGCAAGAAAGTGGGCAGGGTTTCCATGGAAACTCACCAAGCCAGAGAATTAGCCTCTGTCCATGGAGATCCAATAATTAAGTTAAAACCAGAGTCTCCTTGATAGATCTGGAAACTTCCCATGTATGTACAGTACTATGCAAAAGTCTTAGGCAGGTGGGAAAAAATACTGTAAATTAAGAATGCTTTCAAAAATAGACATGTTAATAGTTTATTTATCAATTAACATAATGGTAGTGAGTGAACAGAAGAAAAATCTAAATCAAATCAATATTTGATGTGACCATCCTTTGCCTACAAAACAGCATCAATTCTTCTAGGTACACTTGCTCACAGTTTGTTAAGAAACCCAGCAGGTAGGTTGTTCCAAACATCTTGGAGAACTAACCACAGTTCTTCTGTAGATTTAGGCAGCCTCAGACAGACTCGATAATGTTGAGATCAGGGCTCTGTGGAGGCCATACCATCACTTCCAGGATTCCTTTACAGTGAAGATAATTTTTAATGACTTTGGCTATATGTTTGAAGTCGTTGACATTCTACAGAATAACGTTGGGGCCAATCAGATGCCTCCCTGATGGTATTGCATGATGGATAAGTATCTGCCAGTATTTCACAGCATTGAGAAGACCAGTAATTCTGACCAAATCCCCAACTCCATTTGCAGGAATGCAGCCCCAAACTTGCAAGGAACTTCCACCAAGTTTCAGACACTACAGACACTCATTCTTGTACCGTTCTCAAACCCTTCAGTGAACAAACTGCCTTCTGTTACAGCCAAATATTTCAAATTTTCACTCATCAGTCTAGAGCACCTGCTGCCATTTTTCTGCACCCCACTTCCTGTGTTTTTATGCATAGTTGAGTTGTTTGGCCTTGTTTCCACATCAAAGGCATGGTATTTTGGCCACAAGTCTTCTATGAAGACCACTTCTGACCAGATTTCTTTGGACAGTAGATGGGTATACTAAGGTCCCATTGTTTTCTACCATTTCTGAGCTGATGGCACAGCTGGACATCTTCCGATTGAAGGGTAGTAAGAATGATGTGTCCCATCTGCTGCACTAAAGTTTCTTGGCCGACTACTGCATCTATGGTCCTCAACGTTGCCTGTTTCTTTGTGCTTCTTCAAAATAGCTTGGGCAGCACATCTGGAAACCCCTGTCTGCCTTGAAATTTCTGCTTGGAAGAGACCTTGCTGATACAGTATAACTACCTTGTATCTTGTTGCTGTGCTCCGTCTTGCCATGGTGTACGATTTTTGACATTAAACGGTCTTCAGCAACCTCGCCTTGTTAGCCAAGTTTGGCTGTTCCTCGCCCGGTTTTATTTCTCCGACACAGCTGTTTCTGTTAATTATTGTATTTCAACCTACATATTAAATTGATGATCATTAGCACCTGTTTGGTATAATTATTTGATCATACACCTGACTATATGTCTACAAAATCCCTGACATTGTGCAAGTGCACCTAGAAGCATTGATGCTATTCTGAAGGCAAAGGGTGGTCACATCAAATATTGATTTGATTTAGATTTCTCTTCTGTTTACTCACTATCATTTTGATAATTGATAAAAATAAACTATTAACATTTTTGAAAGCATTCTTTCTCTACAGCATGTTTTCACACCTAAGACTTTTGCACAGTACTGTATATGCCTGTAAATACTTACAATATATTCCTTTATAAAAGAGCAACTTGTATTTCAGAATTTGTTTTCCTTTAACACCTTGGATTTTAGAGAGTTCTCTGACACATTGCTCCTCAATGCGAAGGAAACCTCTCTAGCATCCAGTTGTTTAACGTTTTCCCATCCAAGGATGCCTGTGCATTGTCTTATGTAGTAGCTTATACCAGTCCCTAATGCTGAAAGCAAGAGCACAAGTCCTTACGTAGCCAATAAAATATGTCCTGTTTTGTCCTACAAGCAGGAAACACATGGGCTACGGGTGGAGTCCCTATGGTCTGTGGTAAAGTGGTGAAATAGTTCTGGTTTGTGGTTCTCTAGACGCATATTAAGGAAATGTTATTTTGACAGTCAGTAGAGGCTGGAATTGAACATATTATTTCCACCCCTGTAAATTTCACAAAAACTATGTCTTCAGGTTGTGTGTGTTTTTTTTTTGTTTTTTTTAAAGTAGAATGTATACCAGGCTTGGAGAACCTGAGACCCTCAAGCTGTGGTGGACTACAATATCAGTGACTGGCTGGAAATTATGGGAATTGTAATCCACCACAGCTAAAGGGCCTCAGGATGGCCACCAGTGATGTATACAGATTTAACCTAAACAACCTGTACACAGAAACCCCATCTCATAGCGATTGGCTCTATAGGAGACACAGAAACACAGGGAAGAGAACCAATTCTGGATCAAGCCATCTGTACCATAGGGGCCAATAACGCATTCCCATTTATCCCCTTGAATACTTAAGGTCTCAAAAAATTGCTTCAAAACATGTCGGAGACCTCTGTATCATTCAAGGAATTAAAAGCCCCATTTAAATCAATGGGAAGTTAGGGAATTTTTACTTGACCCTTATGGTTTGTTTGCTCCAATTTTCCTCTGAGCCCTATAGCACCAGTACAATGCACAGAGATGAAATCACACTGGTGCTACAGGGCTTGAAAAGTTAGGAAATTTGTCCTCTCAACCCCCTTAGAGCCAATAGCCAAACATGGAATTGGACCCGCCTTCACAGAAATGGGTAACTATTAACCTTTGAGCTACCAGTGCAATTTAGCAGCAGTCATGAACAACACATGGCCATTGTTTTAAGATAGTGAATGTTTAGGATTTACTTTTCCTTTAAATAGCTGTAGTGCAACCAACTTTGAGCAAAGTATTTTAAAGCAGAAACATAAAAGGGAGAATGTACAAATATTCCAGAGCAGCTCCACTGATGTTTGCCTTGTATCGTGCTCTGTCAGCAAAGCACTGTTTTCTATGTGCAGGATATGGAAGTGTATTGTGTCATAACTTGAAGTAAGCGGACCCTGCTGTTCATGAAGTGTGTTTTGTATCTACGATATTGAACTCTATGCTGTGACAGGTTGGAGTAAGCTTCCCCCCATGCTGTTGCCCTTGAAGTCTGTTCTCTATCAATGATATGAAAGTGTAAAGGGGCAACACATGAAACCTCACCTAATTCATTAACCCTATGAGTGCCAGAGGAGTATGGGATGCATTCCCCTTGGCACTCAAAGGGTTAAATGTGCTCTGCAATACACATTAAACTGAATGAAATTATAAAATAAGTTATTTCCACTGGAGTGGCCATAGGCAGGACTGTTTCTTGTTAGTACCTCAATACCTTGACGGGCAACGCCATCCCACATTGCTAGTTTAATATATAACATTAAAAAAGGCATAGAGGAATGGAAGGCCCTGACTGCCCCACTGACCTCTTCTTGATGCAAGCAGCATTAAGTGGAGGAATTTTGGTATAGGTAACTTAGACTACTGTAGGTTCTGAAAATCAATTGTAGCCCTCAATTTAGTATAGAATCAGTTTTGTACAGTCACCCCATGGTACTGATGCACATCCATAGTTATACAACATTAACTGTTTATACTGAGATAGGTTATCTTTAGGGCATTATAAAATGTTACTTAAGAGTGTTTCTCTTAATTAAAAACTGTTAAAGAGACAGTAATGGCAAGATTTAAGGTTTTTATCAATTATGCATTATAATGAATGGTACCTTTGTAAACGTCCATATTGTTGTAGTCTTCTTGTAATTTTATTTTAATGTTTCCCCCTCCCGCCTCTTTTCCCTACATTATACTGAGTCTCCTCCGATCTGAAAGCCAGTCTTTTGACCAGACAGATGGCAACGAGGAACAATATTGTGTCTGTCAGTGTGAGGAAAGCCCTGTCCCCCTTGACAAAAGGGTTATCTTTTATTTATGAAGTGGCAACATGTTCCTTGGAGACAGACAAAGGGGGTGGGGATATAAAAACAGAACAATGTAACAAACATACACAAACCAAATCAAACGGAAAGAGGGACCTGCACATGAGAGCTTATGGGAGGTGCTACCTCTCCCTTAGTATATTTGAAGTGTTAGAACAGGTCACCCTTTGCCCTTCTCTCCTTTTACCTATAATTCCTAATAAGTTTTGTTAGCAGTATATCCCAAAATGTAAGTGGCTCTGAGGACTAACAAAAGCACAATGGCTTGTTTTACATCTAGTCACAGCTCTGACGCATCACGTTTTAGCACTCTAGTGCAATTACACACAAGACGCTTCCACGTACACATTAAACTAATCTCACCCAAAAGGGCAGTGCAGTTCAAAAATCAAGGACAACTCTCCCTGCACAGGAACACCAGCTAACCCCAGACATACATTTTGGGCTTGTTGGGCTCGTTGGTGAGGTTCAGAGGGGACTTGCCTGTCATTTTCGAACTGGACTGCCTTTTTGTGCAGGATTAGTCTAATATGTATGTGGAAATTTCTCCTCTGTAATTGCACTAGATAGCTAAAACGTGATGTTTCTGAGTGGTGACTAGTCATGGAACAAGCCATTCTGCTTTTGTTCATCCTCAGCGCCTCACATTTAGGTATGTATATTTTGTTAGCAGCTACTGGGAATTAATTCCTTGGACTCTAGAGACATCTCCAAAGCATTGCTTTGAAACACTGTTGTCATCTCCAGCATTCAAGGAGTTACGATCTTGAAACTGAGCCATGGCTAGGCAGAGCCCTCAACCAATCAATCAGAAGACACACTTACACAAGCAAGTTAATGTACCATAGTTTGAATAGGCTACAGTAGATTAGATATTTAGTTATTTACAGCCCTCTAGTGTCAGATTAGGAAGATTACAATGTGAAAAGACTGCTTACCCAGAGACTAACATCTGACCATCACATGAGAATGAGCAGGAGAGAACAGGGGCTGAATGTCCAATCAGTGTGAATTTACATCTCATTCTGAAACCTTGACAAAAACACAAAACTAATCATCAGGCATATGTTACAATTTAAATATATCTGGATTTTCTAAATTTGTTTCTAAGCAAGTGATTGGATCATTGAGATGAACACTGCAAAGACTCAATCAGAACAGACTGCACGGTAACTACATAGGCCTCTGTACAAGCCATTCTTTATGGAACTTTCTCTGTGACCATCACCAGTTGGAAGGACGTTTCTGCATGCTTCTGGGTTCAGCAGTCAGCTGATATGGGACAACTAGTATAAATAAATGGGATCAATTTGGGACCAAACCAACTGCACCATAGGGTCCGAGTGAACCCCCCACTTTGAGTCATTTTTTTTTTTTGTGTGAAAGCATTTTACCAGGAAGTCTACATGGATATTTTCTCTCATTTTCAAGTATGTCCTGGACTCATTTTATCTACCTCAGAAGGATGAAAGGCTGAGTTGACCTTGCCGGGACTAGAACCTGCAACCTTGAATGAATGAATATGTTTATTTATATAGCGCCACAAGTGTACGCAGCGCTTTACAATTTAAGGGTTTAAACAATACAGATTACAGATGTTTGTAGAGTGAAACACTGGGTGCGAGGTCCCTGCCCGAAATCTTACAATCTAACACCTTGCTGCTTATACAGATTCTACCGCTAATGTATTTTTCTCCTGTGGTGCAGTAGGTTTGCACTAGAACGACCACTCCTCCTTTGTGCGTACGGCCCATAGTTGCCCATCCTGGACGATTCCACAGGGTGCACTGAATCCTACTTTCAGGCTACTACATATGGCAGCACAATCAGAAAATAAACAAAGCCTAATTTTTAAATCAACTTCACCATATTATTAAATATTACTCTAAACGGTTGTGGCAATGCCCATTAAGCATACCTTGCACACTACTGAATGAGACCAGCCACAATCTGATTTCATTGTCTTGACCACAGGATGCCATTTGGTAACATTCAATGCCATGTTGTTCATCTAACAAAATAAAACAAGAGAAACACAATCATTCTGACAGCTCTGTAAACATGACATTTCTAATCTCCATATCAGAGGTGTCTATCCCCAAGGAACCTGGCAGAGGTGGCAGCTGAAAACAAGAATATTGTGAGTTTTTCAGAGCAAGAAATTAGTAAAAGGATGTTTGCCATTGTTAAATCTTTGAGGACCAGCAGGTTGTGAAGCAATGTGCTGCACATCCCTCAGGGATCACAACAACTGGGGAGGGGGGATAAACAGGTCACAGTGAAGATCATATTGTAGGAAATTACATAGGGGTCTATTTACTAAAAGGCAAAAAATGGCTAAAGGGACTCGTCACCTAAAATAACTTTGGCGATTTTGAAATAGATTTCAAGATCTCTTATTTATTGCATTACTTATATGTAGTATTAACAATTTTTTATTTATAAAACTTGTCTGAGTTATTTACAGTTAGATATCATGCTGATTAAGGCATGACCTTAATTAGTCCTCCCCTACCACTGACACACCTCGTGCAGTGCTAGGGGAGGTAGGAAATGCATTGCTTAGCAGTGTCAGTGAGTGGTAGAAGTAATATAGAGTTAAGACACTATGCATTCCTTAATTATCATGTATAGATCTAAAAAAACAAATTTTCAAAACAAAAACATATGTGATTTTAAATATGCTTCCCAAATCATGGCCATGAAGTAACTTGGACTTTCAAAATAAACTGTTGGATTCTAGTGATGTCTCCATCACCTGTGGGTGCAATGTTCATTGTCTTTAGGACACTCTATAATGCCTGTTAGAATGTCTCTCTCTCTATCAATGATTAAAGCTGGCAAAGACTCAGCTCTCAGGATAAAGTAAATTAAGGTTAGTAAATGCCTAAAGCAGGAGAGATTCAGCTCATAATACAAAGTATATTAAGGTTAGGACTTGCCTGTAATGGGGTACCTTGGCATGGTGGCAAGCTTAGCATATTACAGCCATATTACTCACAGGTACCATGGAGATGTACCAATATTGAACTCCCAGGGTGGGAAAAAGGAAAAGACTAGAGTTCCCATGGACTATACAGGACACAGAACAGTCCAAATGAACAAAGTGCCTACGGACACTGAATAACACTACACAGCACACAATAACACAGGAAAATACAGTCCTAGACAGGCAAAACTGCCTCCAGGACTTTTCTGCCAAAACTGGCTGCAGCCGAAGCCAGAACATCCACATGGTAGTGTTTGGCAAAGGTTTGCACAGAAGACCAAGTGGCCGCCTTGCACAGCTGTTCAGCAGAGGCCTGATTCTTGTAGGACCAGGAGGCCTCAACAGACCTGGTGGAGCGTGCTGTAATGCGGAAGGAAACAGTTTCCCTCTGAGCTCATAAGCCACGCAGATGGTAGTCTCGATCCAGGATGCAATAGTCACTGTGGATGCAGCCAAACCGGCCCTGGGACCCACAGGGATGACAAACAAGGCATCCGTCTTATGGAAAGACTCAGTATGGTGCACACAGAACTTAAAGCAACGCACCATATACAATAAGGGGAGATCCCTCTCCTTGTCAGATTTAGGGTCAGGACAAAACAAAGGCACAACAATCTCTTGATTGATGTAGAACTCAGAGACCAGATTAGGAAGAAACTCCTGGGAGGTACAGAGAACAGCCTTATCCTTTTGAAATACCAGGAAAGGCGGCTTGCAGGACAAGGCCTGCAGTTTGGCTACTCTGCGGGCAGAGACTGCAGCCAAAAGAAAAGCCATCTTCCACATTAAAAGACGTAGAGGAATGGTAGCCAGAGACTCAAAAGGAGGCAGCTGCAAGACTCCCAGAACCAAATTAAGATCCCACTGGCAAGTGGGAGCCTTAAAGGCAGGGAAAGCATGAGCAACACCCTAAAAGAAGACTTTGACATCCGGCAACATGGCAATGCGTTACTGGTAAAAGACAGAGAGAGCTGAGGTCTAGACCTTCAAGGAACTAAAGCTAAGGCCTTTGTTCACACCATCCAGCAAAAAGGACAAGATGGACGGAAGATCAAACTCCTGTGAGGACAGATCCCTGTTAACACACCAAGAATGAACAGTAGACCAACCTGTGGTAGGCCTAGAAAAAATAGGCTTCCTGTCTTGGATCATGGAGGAGACCACCTCAGGAGAAAAGCCTTTCCTCCTTAAGATGAGGCTTCAACAGCCATGCCGTCAAAGCCAGACTGTCCACGGCCTCCCTCCAGAGAAAGAGCTGGAGAAGGAGATCCAGTCTGCGCGGCAGACGAAATGGATCCTGAGCAGAAAACACTAACAGTTCTGGAAACCAAGGTTGCCTGGTCCAATAAGGAACCATCACTATGACCGATGCACCTTCCAAACAAACTTTCCTCAACACCCTGGGGATGAGAGGAAGAGGAGGATATATGTAGGCTAAATGAAAGCGCCATGGAATGGACAAGGTGTCCGCTGCAAACTCCAGAGGATCTCCCCCAGCGAGAGCAAAACATCGGAACCTTCCCTGGTAGCCATCAGGTCTATCCAAGTACACCTCCATTTTTGGACCAATAGGTGGAAGACTGCCAGACGGAGCTCCCACTCCCCTGGGGTCCACCGTCTGGCGACTGAGGTAGTCCGCCACAACGTACTCTACGCCAGGAATGTGCACAGCAGAGATGGCAGGAACATGATCTTCTGCCCAGGCCAAAATGGCCTTGACCTCTAACCAAGCAGAAGCGCTTCTTGTGACTCCTTGCTTGTTGATGTCAGCCACGGCCGTGGCATTGTCTGACTGGATGCTGACTGGACAGGACCTCAGTTGAGAGGACCAGTACACCAGAACATGAAGAATCGCCCTGAGCTCCAGGATGTTAATGGGCAGCAATCCATCGACCCAGAACCTCCAGGTGACCCAGGACAGCTCCCCAGCCATAAAGGCTGGTGACCATCTTCACCAAGGTCCAGTACTGGAAAACGAAGTGTTTCCCCTTCCTCAGGTTGGAGCTATCCAACCACCAGAAGAGGTCCTGTCTCACTTCCTAGGGAAGAGAGACCAGGCGATCCAAAAGGTCTGGATTCCCCTGCCAAGCCCGGATAGTGAACCTCTGAAGCTCCCTTGTGTGAGCCATGAAGTATAGAACCACCTCCATGGTGGATATCATCTTGCCCACCAGGGATGAGAACTTGAGTACCGGGGCTGAGGTCCACCCCAGAGCTTGGTACACCTTGTTCCTGATCTGCTGAACAGAGTCCTGTGTCAGAGAGACAATACCATAACAGGTGTTGAAGCGAAGACCAAGGAAAACCACGTCCTGAGAAGGAACTGGAGCAGACTTGTCCATGTTCAGAATCCAACTGTGTTGAAGGAGGATCTGAGCACAGTCCTGGACCTGGGGGTCCAGGAGATCCCTGGAAGGAGCCTTCAGCAGAAGGTCATCCATGTATGGAGTCACCTGAGTCCCCTTAGTGTGCAGGAAGGCAACCAAGGCCCCCAACACCTGTGTGAACACCTGAGGAGCAGTGGTGAGCCTGAAGGGAAGAGCGGTAAACTGGAAGAGCCCCAAAGTGCAAGTGAACCGGAGGTACTTCTGACTGTCTAGATGAATTGGAACATACAGATAGGCATCCTGCAGATCCAGAGAGCATATCATTGCAATGACAAAGCGCAAAGACTCAATCTTGTAGTGAGTATGGACCACAAAGTAACTGAGGTCCTTGAGATTCAGTGGGGATCAAGAAAGGAAGAATCTGAAGGGAGGCAGGGATACAAAGGGAATCCTGTATCCTCCTGAAACCACCTGTAATACCCACTGATCAGCAACAGAGTCTGCCCAAATGCTTGAAAAATGTTGCAGGCAAACACCCACAGGTAAATGCGAACCGGGGTTCGGCGAGTCATGCCGAAGAATGATGGATTTGGGTTTGGTGGAGGAGTGCATGGACCTCCACTGCTGCCTAGGCTTGGGGGTGGAGCTCGGGGGGCTGGCCTGAGACCCACCTGGATTCAGCCTTTACGCTTCACTTTGGCGGGAATGAAAAAGATGCTGCTTCCATGCCAGATTAGGGTGTTTGGGGACCTGAGGCAACAAGGTGCCCTTACCCCCAGTGGCCTCACTGATAGTCTTCAGTTCAGGCCCAAAAAGAGACGTAACATGAAGAGTACTTATCTGGCAGGTGAATGGTTAACCAGAGAAGGACAGTAAAGGAATCCAAGCCACTGTGCAGGATACTCCCAAAGAGAGAAAGAAAAATGGCGACCAAACTCACAGCAAACCAGAGAAAAGCCTGAAAACGGGCATTCTGGGTATTGTAGTTTCTCACTTGAAAGTACCCCCAACAGTGGCCGAACCTCCCAGGGACCCCCAAGACACTGGGGATTTAAACCGGAATGTAGGGGAAGGAAGACAAGAAGAATGAGCCCTCTCTAAACTCTGTAAGTGGAACGGTTGCAGAGATATGTCCCAAAGCAGTCAGTCCCATAGAAGTCAATGGAGCAAGTGCGGCCATGTGGTAAAGCACATTCTTAAAGGCATGAAATTCAAAAAAGGTGAAAAAGTTTGAAAAGTAAATAAAAAAACCCAAAACACAAACAGAACATATAATAAAAAACTCTTGAATCCAAAGGGAAAATGAGATACAAATCCCTCAAACCATTAAAAAATGTCAAGGAAGGGGTTAATTACCACAAAACAGCTCAAAATGCTCCAAAGACACAGAGAACAGATAGATAATTACCCAACATGAGTGCAGGAGTTATAAGGAACTCCTGAAAGAGCCCTGTGCGGAGGGAAACTGTGGGACAAGTGGACCATGGCACTCTTCTTTCTTCAGATTACCATTGGGAAGGAAGAAGCCCCACAGAGACTCCTTCTGGAGAGAGACATGGGTTGCATGATTCTCTCCCAGGGCTGCAAGGGGTCCACAGCAGCACCTGATAACTGGGCAATCCTTCAGGGGAAGCCAGTAATGGTAATCCACCTAATGGAGGAATTTGGACACCCCATATATAAGAAAAAAGAATAAAATAACTAAGAACTAAGCAGAACGGTTCTCAGCCTTCTAACCAGGATCTTGGAATAAGTCTATCTGGTGGGGAGTGGCTAAGGTAGCCTGATATGAAGGAGGGGGAGGCTCCACCCCTGCACTTCTTCTAGAATCATTCCAGCCCACTGGGAGGAGCTGTCGCCTCCCCATGGTACCTGTGAGTTATACTGGGAGATAGAGAAATGTTTTTTTTTTCCCCTTTGGTTGTGCTTACAAAAACGTGGACTAGAATTAATATTATATATATATATATATATATATATATATATATATATATATATATTTAATAGCAAAGGAAGTGCACGCAAAAAAGAGGCAGTAGAAAAGAAGAGATATTTTAGTGTATGAAAGGTGTACTGCTCATATATAGTCCAAGGCCATAAAGTTGGCTGCTGGAATCATCTTGGCTAAATAGCACTTTATATTAAACTAGTTGAAGAGCCTGTTACACGGGCCACAGTGCCACTGCCAGCCGGTCGTGGGGCAGTCATGCACAGTAGAGACTACCCGCGCCGCAGCTGATACAGAGCTTGACGCTCTAGCCTCATCACGGGCAGTCTCTACTGTGCATGACTGCGTTGTTACAAACTTTCGAGTGAATTATTATATAGGACTAGTGTAAAAGCTTTGCAATGCGTTGCGTACCACTCTGGCACTCAAAGGGTTAAAAGGTCTCTAGCTAACTGCTCCATGCGATGCAGTCTTGAGTAGCCTCACTCACGAGATGCAATCATGTGCAACAGAGACTGCCCGAACATGGCCAGTCTCTACTGCGCATGACTGCATTGTGACAAACATCCTAGCAAATTATTATATAGGATATGCATGTATGGGTATATATTTATGTATACCAAAATGAGGATACAGAGAATGGGAAGAATACATGGAGATAAAATTGGATGAAAGGAGGGATGGGGAAGAAAGGTGGGGGGTAGGGATGAAAATGGCAGGACCAGTAAAATGAGAGGACAGGCATGTGATTGTTCAGTGCAGGGAGTTTTATAAAGTGAAAAACATAAAATATACAAGACATACAACCTAAATAAAGCATGCAACAATAGCTGTTGAAGTGACAGATAATTCAGTTGTAGTTGGAAAGGTACACCTAAAGCGTGTGTCTGTGGCTCCTTCTCAAAATTGCATTAATCCTTGTTTCATCACTTGTTCCTTTAGGTTTTTTCCATTTTACATGCATGCGGTGCAGACCTCCGTTCTGTGTTGTGTGAGTTTAGTGATTTGTAAAGTCGTAGAAATTATAACTTCCTTGTGTGAGTAGAAGCTTGTATACATTTTGTAAGGTTGTTTACTGGTTGGCAACTTTTGTTTGACGAGTAATGAAGTGTTTGGTTTATAAGGAGTTTATAAGGTGTTTATAAGGTGTGGGAGGGGGAACTTTGAAAGCAGATATCTCTCAAACCATAAAGGTTTGAGAGATGGCACTGGGGGCATTTGATTTCTTTATTAAAGGGCTACAATATGCAGCATTGTTACATTTAAAGGGATAGTAATACTTGCAAATTACTAATCCCCATATTGTAGCTTTGTTAAAAAGAAATGTATTGCCCCCAGTGTCATCTCTCAAACCCTTATGGTTTGAGAGATGATAGTGCTCAAAGTTCCCCCCCTCCCTCCCCCTTCCCTGACTGAACGCTGACTGCAGGGGAAGCTGTCGTGCGACAGTCTTATGTGCATCAGGCGGCTCTGCAGCTGATCCGAGATTGCGTTTATAAAAAATAATTCTCTCTCTGAAACGGTCTTCTACGTATGCTTGGTTTGCATGAGGGTTTGAGAGATGACACAGGGGGCAATAAGTTTCTTTTTAACAAAGCTACCACATGGGGATTAGTAATCTGCAAGTATTACCATCCCTTTAAAGGTTTAATTTCTGCTAAATAATGAATTAAAAAAAAAAAATGATGACTATAGTAAACCAGCTAGTCGCTATATAAACTTACTTTTTAGACAAACTTGCATAGGGGCGATAGATCTGAAGCTCAACAACTGCATCATAGGGGACAAATAAAAATATTGATTTAAAAGGGACATTTAACACCTTGATTGGTAACAAGTCTGCAACGCATTGCTTGACGAATTTAAACCAAGGAGAATTTGGTGGATTTTTTTTCCCCCTACATTATAGTAGGTATGCCCTAAATATCTCCATTTATATACAATTTCTTTTGTTTTCAGCGGGGATTAGGAAGAAAATGAAACATTGATTTTTCCGTACAATTCAATGCAGCTGGTCTGGAAGAATCAGTATTAATTTTCAGTGGACAAACCAACTCTTTTGCTTGTATACCCATGAAATGTAGTGTGATGGTGGATTGTCTGACCCTACTTTGAACCAATGATGACTATAAAATGACCTGTATTTGTTTTGGCTTAATTTTTGACAGATAAAATGAAACAAACTAAACCCTTCTTTTTCATTCAAGATATGAAGGCAAAATGAGAGTGGGTGAAATCATCTTATTAAAGAGAAACAAACATTCACCTTATTTCGTAGTCTGTTTTCACATGTGCTACATGGTAAAAGTATCAACTAGGGCTGAGGAACAGGCTCCACAGTGAAAGGATCACCTGGGGATGAAGAGAAGGTTCCACAGTGAAAGTATCACCTTGGGATTAGGAGGGGGCTCAACAGTGAAAATATCACCTGGGGCTGAGCAGACGACTCCACAGTAATGTACTGCAAGGAGTTAAAGAGGTGGCTACATGAGAGAGAGAAGAGAGTAACAAGGTGATGATGGAGAAAACAGATAATATGATCACTTGTGGGAGAGGAAAGGATAAAGGTAATGAGAAATGATGATATAAAGTTTCCATACAGAGATTGCTCACATAAAGTGAATGCAGGCTGTACAAATAGATTATGTAATGGCAATTCTTTGAACTTTTCCCTCAGATAGTGGGAAAATCAGTAAGCAAAATAATACATTGCATGAGAAATTCCATAAGCAACCTGTGAACCTGAAAGGAATATGAACCATTAAAAATTAACTGGGGTTATTACAGTTAACTACCTTTCACTTTATGCTAGCATCTATAAAACTTACCGTATCTATTTGTTTCCGGAGACCTAAAATCTTGTCTTACATATGCTATGTGATGACAGCCATTCCTGCCTTTCCTCTGCTCCCTGACTACAATTACCACAGCACTCTTGATTGGTGTCTCTGAATAATTGTGTAGAATTTCTGCAAATGGGCTGAGATAAGAGCAGTGAGTACTAGGGGGAGATGACTTCTCCAGTGATATCACTTCTCCAGTCCTCTATGGAAACAATGCACTAAGATTTCTCTAGATTGGGAGATCTTAGTGCAAAGGCTCTATAGAATAATGCAGGAACTGGAGAAGTGATATCACTGGTGCATAACGCCCCTAATCTCAATAAATTTACCACCACAGTTCCTGTCCTTCATACTGCAGGGCACAAAAAAATTAACCAGATGGTGTCTGAAAAAAGACAGTCTGGGTATGTACAAAAAAACGCAAGTATAGGTGTTTATTTTCAGGATCTGGAAGAAAAACTTCACTTTAAGGTGTTTGTGTTCCTTTAGGGGAGTGTAATAGAAAGAAAATTACGTGAATAAAATTAAATATATTATACACAAAAGTACACACTCCCACACTGCTGGGAGGTGCCTTATGCCAGTTACACAAGTGCACAAAATGGATTCGGTGTGTATTGTGTCTGTGACTCATTTTATGGTAGCAGTCTATAGAGAGTTCTGGTAACCTAACAACAGCACCATAAAACAGAAAAGTAGTAAAAATTGTGCACTCATCCTCTGAAAGGTGCAGTATTGCTCTGTATTAACTCTTAAAGAAGTAGCTACCTGCAGTTCCCTTGTTTTTTTTCCTCAAGTAGGAAATGGCTTTCAAAATGCCTTTTCATAAGTGTTATTATCCTTTGAAGGCCTTTATAGGCCACTTGCAGACTGTTACTGCTGCAACACCCTTGTGACAAACATTAGTAGACAAGGAATTGCAGCAAGATGCATTAAGGTTGTCCATGCCTGTCATATCATGTTGTGTGAACATTCATTTAGTGTGCAACGCTCTCAGTTTTTGGAGAATGTGCACAGCAATGGTTTTGCCTCTGCACAGCCACGTATGTAAACAAAACCCAACACAGTGCAAATTTCATACAGCTGTTAAGTACAACAAAATAACCGTCTCAAGCCGGAGAAGAACAGTGTACATCTGGACTAATTTTGGAGGTGTATTCCCATTCATGGTATGTTTGACCTATGGAAGGAGGATGTACAAAAATGAGAGAGATAGTTGTACAATACCGATACCATAAACTGACCAATGACGGGCTGTGGAGAAAAGTCACAGCAGGTAACTCCTAGATCGTGCACCTTCTCATTGTGTAAACATTTTAAGTTCTCATCCCAGGCTGTTAAATCACCACATGATGAGCCCGTAATAAACATTGTTCCACCGGGAGAAAACGCACATGCCACCAATGAACCATCCTTCACAAGGCCAGACCTGAAAGGGAAAAGGAGGAGGTGGTGGTAAATCAAGATGAAGATCTTAACCCTTTAATGACCAAAGGGTTCAGCAGCACATTAAGAAGCAGCAGGTTACACAACCCTCTAGTCCATAACCCTTTGAGTGCCAGAGAGGTACGAAATGAATTGCAGAGCAGTGCATTTTTGTACCACTCTGGCACTCCAAGGGTTAAAAAACAAACAAACAAACAAACAAAAAAAAACAACAGTCTAATGAACTTTTCAGACTATTAAAGATTATGGTCTTTTGTAAGGAGGTGTGAACTAAAGGCAGGCTAAAATGAATTTTGTTATATACAGGAAACAGCAGAACTAACGTAAACGCAGATAAAAAGATATACACGATTGTTGTATTAAGGAATTTTAACAAATTAACACTTACTCCTAAAGGTGTAGAGCCCCTATTAAGTGGACCTCTCACCATAAGATACTTTTAGTTAATTTTAAATACATTAAAAACTTATATATGTTGCTCTAGCCATGTGTTTGTAAGATAAGAAGATTTTAGTCTTACTTGTTAAATCCTTTTCTCTTACTCCATACAGGTTACTGGTAACTCTGGGTAGGCGATACTCCCCTTTAAGTAGGCAGGAACAATTCTAGAATTGTATGCAGGGGGTGGAGCCTAACTTCCCTCCTTGGCTGCAGCTAGCCAACCAGCTCCAGAAAGATTCGAGACACTAACTGTTGACTAGATAGTAGAAGGGAAAGTAAAGTAGACTCCTGTGAGCATGACCCCGAAGGACCCCCACAGTTTGCCACAGGAGAGCCAAGCATGGTCCCTTGACAGGGTGGGATACCAGTAACCTGTATGGACTAAGAGAAAAGGATTTAACAGGTAAGACTAAAATCCTCTTTTCTCTGTCGTCCAATACGGGTTACTGGTAAGTCTGCTATGTCCAACCACTGACTTTCCCAGAGGCGGGAAGGCAAGGTCCAAGCACAAGGCCCCCCAAGTCACCAGAGCAGATATGAACCATCAGATCAGAGATAGCCCAACAAAACGTGTCAACGGACACTGAACAGGGGTAACAACACCCTAACTGTTACACAGCACACTGAACTAGAGCCAACAGGACTCAAAAGTGAAGGAAGCATGAAGAACCGAAGAATATCCTAGACAGGCAAGACTGCCTCCAGGATCTTCCTCACAAAGTTGGCGTCAGCCGATGCCAGCACATCAACATGTTAGTGCTTCGAAAAGGTGTGCACTGACGCCAAGTGGCAGCCTTGCACAACTGATCAGCAGAGGCCTGATTCTTGTAAGCCCAAGAAGCCCCAATAGATCTTGTAGAATGAGCCGTGATCTGAAAGGGGACAGGCTTGTTCCTCAGCTCATAAGCCTTACGAATAGTGGACTCGATCCAAGAAGCAAGTCACTTTGGATGCAGGTTTTTCCCGCCCTAGGACCCTCATGAATGACAAACAACGTGTCAGATTCCTGATAGACTCAGTGAGATGTACAGAAAACTTGAGACAATGCCCCATGTCTAACAAGTGGAGATCTCTCTCCTTGTCAGAGGTGGGGTCAGGGCAGAAAGAGGACACCACAATCTCCTGATTGATGTGGAACTCCGAAATCACCTTTGGAAGAAACTCCTGAGAGATGAGAAGCACCTCCTTGTCCTTGTGAAACCCCAAATAGGGTGGTTTACAGGACAGAGCATGTAACTCTGCAACACGACAGACACAATCGCAGGAGAAAAGCTATTTTCCACGTCAACAGGCGTAGAGGAATAGTAGCCAAGGACTCAAATGGAGGGCACTGAAGAACGCTCAAAACCTTGAAGGCAGGATGAGTATAAGCAACGCCCTACAAGAAAACCTTGACATCAGGAAGGATGGCAATGCTCCTCTAAAAGAAAACAGAGAGAGCAGACGTCTGAACTTTAAGGGAACTTAAACTGAGGCCGTTATCCAAACTGTCCTGCAAAAATGTCAGGACCGTAAGCAGATCAAATTCCTGAGACGGGTCCTTGTCAGCACACCAAGATAGGAAGGTCGACCAGACACGAAGGTAGACCTTGGATTCAATTTCCAAGCAGTCAAGGCTAGACGATGAACATCCTCCTTCCACAGGTAACCCTGTAGAAGAAGATCCGGATGGCAAGGGAGCAAGAATGGCTCCTCCACTGACAGAGCCGGAAGCTCTGGAAACCAAGCCTGGCGAGGCCAGTACGGAGCAATCAGAATGACTGGACAATGCTCCAGTCGTAATTTCCGCAACACCCTGTGCAACATGGGGAGGAAAGGAAAGATGTAGGCCAGAGGGAATAGCCAAGGATTGGACATTGCATCCACCGCCAGAGCTAGAGGGTCCCTCCATCGAGAGCAGAACCTCGGAACCTTCCTGTTGTGTCTTGTCGCCATCAGGTCGATGTAAGGAAGACCCCATTTCTGAACAATGAGGTTGAACACCTCTGGGTGCAGCTCCCACTCTCCGCTGTCCACTGTGTGTCGACTGAGGAAGTCCGCCGTGATGTTGTCTACGCCAGGAATGTGCACTGCAGATATGGCAGGAATGTGTTCCTCTGCCCAGGACAAAATAGCCTTGACCTCTAACCAAGCAGCGAGACTTCTTGTTCCACCCTGCTTGTTGATGTATGCCACGGCCGTGGCGTCATCAGACTCTACCCGGACTGGACAGTCTTCCAGCTGAGATGTCCAATGATGAAGGGCATGAAATATCATCCGAAGCTCCAACACGTTGATGAGAATGAGAGATTCTTCCGGTGACCACCAACCCTGCGCACTCAGGCGACCCAGGACCGCTCCCCATCCAGAGAGGCCAGCATCCATCGTCACTGTGGTCCAGAAGGAAACTAGGAAGGACTTGCCCTTCAGCAGATTGGAGATGTCGAGCCACCAGGACAAACTCAGTTTCACATGAAGAGGAAGTGACACAGACGTCTTCAGAAGTTCCGGCCGACCCCTGCACACCTGGATCACAAACCGCTGGAGTTCCCTGGTGTGTGCCATGGCAAACGGTACCGCCTCTATGGTGGAAATTAATTTCCCCATGAGAGATAACAGCTTCTTGGCTGGAACTGGATCTTGAGCCAGTATCACAGAAACCCTATGGGCGATCTGGTGAGCCACCTCGTCTGTGAGAAACACCATGCACTTCTGGGTATCGAAGAGGAGGCCCAGGGAAACCAGATGCTGGGATGGGACAAGATCTGATTTGATCCAACCGTGATGGGTGAGAGCATGAATGCATTGCTGAGCCTGCTGATGAAGAAGTTCCGCAGAAGAGGCTTTCAGAAGCAGGTCATCCATGTATGGAGTAACTCTGATGCCGTATTGGTGGAGGACGGACACCAAGGCTCCCAGGACACGGCTGAAGACCTGAGGAGCTGTCGTCATATCAAATGGAAGAGCTGAGAACTGAAAATGTCCCCGGTCGCAGGCTAATCGGAAGTACTGCCGGCTCTCTGGATGAATGGCAATGTGTAATTACGCGTCCTGAAGATCCAGAGATGCAAGGAATTCCCTCGGGGACATGGCAGCAATCACCATCCGTAGAGACTCCTGGTGATAATGAGTCTGGATCACAAAGGAATTGAGATCCTTCAAGTCCAAAATGGGATGACAACCGCCATCCTTCTTGGAGACCACAAAGAGGTTTGAGTAAAAACCCATACCTCTGTCCTGAACTGGAACTGGCTCCAGAACGTCCTTGTCCAGAAGAGCCTGAACAGTGCCGTCGAAAAAAACGCATTTCTCTGCGCCCTGAGGCGTATGAGAAGGAAGAAAGCGAAAGGGAGGAAGAGAGACGAAAGGGATCCTGTACCCTTCCGTCACTACCTGCAAAACCCATGGGTCCGACACTGAATCCTCCCAAATGCTGTTATAGTGACAAAGACCACCCACAGCAGAGTGTGGACCGGGGTTTAGCGAGTCATGCTTAAGGCGGCTTGGAAGCCTTGGGCTTGGAGGAGACCTTGGCTTCCATTGCTGTTTGGGCTTGGAGGAGGTACGTGGAGCTGATGGAACCATCTGATTCGCCGGACGTGTCTCATTCTGAAAGGAACAAAAATACCGGTTATGCTTAAGTGGTGTTTTCTTCCTAGGAATTAAGCGTAGAAGTGTTCTCTTACCCCCTGTAGCCTCACTGATGAGATCCTTGAGATCTGGCCCAAACAAAGAAGTGCCTTGAAAAGGCATGAAGAGCAATGCTTTCTTAGAAGCAGTATCAGCAGACCAGATCTTGAGCCAAAAAGCCCCTCTGGTAACCTCAGACATGGTGGAAACCCTAGCCACAAACGGATGGCATCAATAGGGCAGCGGAAACATAGTGTTGTGCCTCAGAAATGTTGGCAAGGAGGCGCAACTTATCCGAAGTAGAAGCACCATGAAGGACAGCAAGAGTGAGCTGTTCAGTCCAGGCCGCAATGGCCCGGTTCACCCATGCTGCTGTGAATGCTGGACACATCGCAGAACCAGCAGTGGCAATGATGGACTTGAGAGATACCTCCAGTTTCTTTTCAGTCCAGTCCTTTAGAGCAGACACATCAGACACTGGTAAGGCAGAAGACTTGGATAACCTGGAGACAGGAGGAGCCACTTTAGGAGGATGAACCCACTGAGCAAGAGCTGCCTCAGAAAAGGGATAAAGCTTAGCAAATTTCTTGGAGACACAAGGTTTTCTGTCCCGAGACTTCCACTCTTCAGACACAAGGCGGTCAAGAGTGGGGTTAGGTGGAAAGCAAGTAAGGGGCTTTTTTAAGCTCCTGAAACACATCAGAGGGGTCAGAAGGAACCTCCTGAAGTAAGGGAGTGTTAAGAGTATTCAAGACAACCCTGATCAGGCCCTCAGCGGAAGGCTCAGGATCAGCCTCAAAGGGATCCCCAAAAAACTGAAAGAAGCCCAGAGCAGAACATTCCTCAACATCTGAATCTACCAGGAGTTCCTCTTCAGAGGAATCTGACACGTCAGGTACTCCCTGAGGTTTGGGTATGGAAGACTTGATGGAGGAGGGGGTCTGCTAACAATGGGAGACCCCCGGTAACTGGGATGGAAAAAGTTGCAAAGTGGACCTGAAGTCCCTAGTAGCAGCCTTGATCTCTTGTACCCAAACTGGCCATAATGCATGGCTGTAGGTCCCTGGAAGACTCTCAGGGACATCAGAACATGCTGGGCATAAATGACCTGAGCATTCTCTAGGTAACCCTGAATGACAGGAAAAGCAATGCTCAATAAGGGATACAGAGACCCCAGCATCCTTAGTCTTAGGTCTGTCCCCAAGCTCCAATGGTATAGACATTCTCACAGTGTTAATAACCTTATTGTATAAGAAATCACCCAATTACAGTGTGTATGATTAAAGTTTCACCACATAAATCGCTAAAATAGACTTATCTAGCATGAGAAGGGTTAAATCAGCAGAGGAGAGAAGGAGAGTCCATGCCCTGCGAAAGATACTCGTTCTGGAAAGATCACAAAATGGCTGCCGTGGCGGGAGCCAATCAGAAACCAGCACGCAAAGCAAGCGCTCATGGGAAATGTAGTTTTCCCAGAAAAGTACCCCAAACAGTACCGGAAGCCCCCTGAGCCCCTAGGTTAAAAGGTTGCAGAGATATGTCCCAAACTGTACAGTCCATAGGAGGGAATGGAGAAATGGCTCCTATGCGGTAAAGCTCTCCTTAAAGGAACGGAACTCAATTTTTACAAAATTGAAGGTGTAATATTAAAAGACATGAAACATCACTAAAACCTGTTAGGATACCCAAAAAACACTGAACCAGTAGGAAAAGTGTAAGAAAACCCCCCAAATGAATGCCAAACCAGCCGCTAAAGGGTTAAATACCAAATAAACCTGCTCCAAACACCCATCAGACAAAGATAGACCCAGTGAGTGCAGGAGTGTGCAATAGGAACTCCAAATGAAAAACCCCTGTGCGGAAGGGCACTGTGGGACATGTGGACCTGCAGCACTCAAAGGGTTGCTCACCTTTCCTGCAGATCTTCTCTGTCTTCAGATTACCATGTTTAAAAAAGAAGCCTCGGTGGGAGACTCCTGAGGAAAGAACTTGTAGCCAAGATTTTCCCCCCAGGGCTTAAGGTCCACAAAAAACACCTGGATACTGAGCTAGCCACATCTAAGGGCATTGTCAGTTATGGTAATCTGCCTAATGGTGGTATTCCATATCTAAACAGAAAAATAAAAAAGTTTCTAAAACTATAGCAGAACTGTTCACTTGCCTGTGTTATCTTCACCAAGGAACAAATCTTTCTGGAGCTGGTTGGCTAGCTGCAGCCAAGGAAGGAAGGTAGGCTCCACCCCCTGCAATCAATTCTAGAATTGTTCCTGCCTACTTAAAGGGGCGGATTGCCTACCCAGAGTTACCAGTAACCTGTATTGGACGACAGAGAAATAGGTTTTAAGTAATTAAACTTTGTTGATGGAACAGTCTGGCACTTTATTCTAATCATGTGTTTCTGTGCTGGGCCCCTATTACTACTCAATATCCTATGAAAGAATAAGAGATTTTAAATAGAAGCAAGTAATTAGTTACATGTCAAGCCAAGCTTATTTGCATACTGCACATGTAATTAGCATGAAGTGGCACCAATACATAAGTTAATTTCTCAAAACCGTTTATTTTACAGAAAATTGTCTAGTACAGCATATAATGGATCATTTAGAAGAGAATCAGCACATTTTCCAAACAAAGTTAAAATCAACTGAATATTGAAACACACACACATAACAGTGAAATAAATACCTGTAGGCTTTATCTTTCTACAATAATGTAGAATGCATGGGTCTTCCCTATACAGATTCACTGTCACATAGGGACAATCTGGCCCACTGGAGAAAGGGATCAGAAAGGTGACATAAGAATGGGGGCATATAGTGATGGAGGGGGCACAGATGGCATAGACTATTCCCTGCTGTTTCTGTAGCTCCCGAAAAGTACCCTGATGAAAGGCATTTGTCTGTGCCCTGTTAACCCTTTGAATGCCAGAGGGGTACACAACACATTGCTTTGCAATGCGCTGCATACCCCTCTGGCACTCAAATGGTTAACACACATTCTCCCCATCATGTCACCTGTCTAATCCTGATGTTTTATTTGTATGGGTTGGGTAAAAGCTACAAGATAGCTTTTAACCATCCTTGGGCTGTATGCAGAACAATGTTTTGATTTAAATGGGAATATGGAGACATCATCATACCTCACATGACCCTACCTCTAGCCCCATCCACTCTTGCCTGGCACAGAAAATACCCCCAACCAAAGATACAAAAAAAATGGAGACTAGAGAGCTCTCCAACACAGACACTGATTCGCATTCAAGACTCGGTTAAAAAAAGCTCACCGATTAGCAGTGAAAAAACATCTGGGATATCAGACTGAAATATGCTTTCCTCCACCTTTAGAACCTTAACAGAAATGTCTCAATATAAATAAAATATCTGATGCAACTTCAGCATGTGACCTTCGTTGGACTGTTAGGGAAGTGGAGCAGAACATGACTAATGGGCTCAGGCCCATTCCTTTGTCAAAATATTTGGGGTTTCTGCAAGCTTTACTGGCTGGGGTGGCTAGTGGCCTGGAGGGAATTCAGTATTTAGAAATACTGCCTGTGGGACTGCCTTCGCACTACTCCTGGTTTGCTTTTGTGTCCCCTCTTCTTTAGTCACAGCTCAGGTTTTCAGAAGTACTTTGTGGGAGTGGTCCTCACTAGTGAAGGAGGAACTGTTAATTTGACCTCATAGGCTTTGTGGAGTTAGTCCCACCTCACTGGCTAATGTTCAAGCAGAGGGCAAAGTCTTTCGATTTGGCGTTCATTTTCATGCTTCAAGGCATACGTCTTGAAGGTGACATGATTTTATGTTTTCCGTTATCGGTTTAATAAATGCTGTGACCTTTTTCCTCCCAAGCATATTGTTTGTCTTGATTCTTGGGTGGGAACGTGTCTTTGAATTAGTTGTCTGGGATATAAGCCCCTTAGCAGTCATGCAAACACAGCTAACAAGATCCCAGCAGACAACATTAATGAAATACTAAGTGATGTCAATGAAGAACAGTTTACACATGCATTAAAAACGGCAATTTTATGAATAGATTTTATGGATCTAACATAAAATAACTACTTTTTACAGATACTAGATAGAAATACACGATATTTAAATTTTACTACCCAAATTCATTTTTAAGTGTTAATGATAACTTCAAATGGGAATACATCTATTCAAGAAAGAAAACTAAACAGTGACTACCATTGGCTGCAACCAGACCTAAGAGGGATGAAATTTGGGTATATTGAGAGAGGCCCATAAGCAATAGTTGTAATCAAATACTGTGAAAGACTTGGAAGTTCCTTCTTAAAGCAGCATAACAGACGCAACACCACTATTTTTCCAGTGGCTCATCTTACAGCAAGGTGACATGAAAGCATATAAATGCACAAATACCCACTGCAGCAATCATCTTAAAGTGGACCTGCCAGCCTAAAACAAGTTTAAAGAGAATTAAAATCTGTCTATGTGATGTACTAGCCATTTCCCTGTAAAATAAACCATTTTGAGAAATTAACCTTTATATTTTGATGGCACAGTATGCTAACAAGTTACGATCAAGACCAAATGTCTTTCTCCTTCTGCTGTTAGAAATACCCCCAGTGTGTGGACTCTGTCTAGTTTCATTCACAGCACAGTGTGCAGTAGTATTGGCCCAACATAGAAACATGCCAGGATGTGGCACCAACAAATAAAGGTTAATTTCCCCCAAAGAATATTTATTTTACCAAGAAATGGTTAGTACAGTAAAGACAATTTTTAATTCTGTTTACGCCCTGTTCACACTGGTGAATGAAGCTCAGCATTTCCAATTATGTGTTTCTCGAAAAACAATGTAACTCATTGTTGTCTATGGTCCTGTTCACACAGACCATTAATGCATGCTTACACAGTGCAGGTCGCAAGCTGTCTATGGGACCACCATGCAGATTGTTCACACTGCCATACTGGAGGTTGTGATGGCCTTCGCAAGCTTTAATGACTGACAGATCCACATGGCAGTCAGGCAACGATACATAATCGCCGACTCTGATGTGGGCCAGCCACCTTCATACTACCCCCACACCCCCTCCTGTGCAAGAAAATCCCTGAGGGAATGCAGGAGACTGGAGGGGAGTAACACTTGCCTAACTAGCAGCTTTAATGCGGCTGTGTCTCAGATGTTTAAGACGCCCATGTGAATACAAGCCTTAAAATGGACAGGGACACTATAAAGAGAAGTATTTACAAAAATCATGAAATTAGCTGAGCCTCTAAATTTGCTACATTCCCAAACTACAGCATATACATTTTGTTTCCTCCCAAAAGAGAATAACATTTTTTGCTTACAGATTGCATTGTAGAAAATCTGGGAAATATAGTAAATAAAGGCCCATAAACTGCATAACATTTTTGTTGATACTGACCTGTGTAATTTCAGTAATGGGACATTCCATAATACCAAAGTGCCATCTGCTGCACCTGTTGCCAAGTATGTGGAATTTGGTGAAAATTTACAAACCCTCACAGGGCTTCCTGTAGGCTGCTCCAATAAAGCCAGCACCTGCCCGTTGCTCATATTCCATAGGATAGTCTTTCCGTCTGTTGAACATGAGGCTAGGATGGGCTTATCAGGGGAGAAACAGCAACAATGGACTGCGTATGTATGTCCTTTCAGTGGTGAAAAAGGCTGCTCTTTAAAATCATTTAAGGAATAAACTCGGATTGTTTTGTCTAAAGAGCATGTAGCCAGATAGGTATCAGAGAAAGTGCAGTAGTTCACATCATCAGTGTGGTCTTTAAGCCTGCAAACTAATTCTGCCATTTCATTTAATCTGTAAAACAAAACAAGAAAGGATATGATACAGTGGTCCACATGCAAAAAGAAAGAATATGATCAGTTCTAGAGCACAAGTGAAGCACTGGAGACAATTTACAATGATTTAAATGGAGGGTTTAACCCCTTCTATGCTAGCACTCAAGGGTTACAAGTCACATTTCAGCCTTTGAGTGCTAGAGAAATCACCTCTCTAGCATTCTAGAGAGTTAATCAGTGGTATTATTTTTCTCACTATGGTACAGTTAGTAGGCTCCAGAATTGCTCATTATTTGCTTTCTCCAAAAGGCCACAAGTGTGCCAAACTCTTTAAAAGACACAGTGTGTATGGGTAATGGAATACAAATGTGCACGCATTATAAAGATGCATCAAATGTTATATTAGGTTAACTGCAAAAAGAGTTTTAATCTAAGACTTCCTAGTCCACTCAATGACTGCCATTTAGTAAGGAGTGAATAGAACTTTGAAGCATGACATGGTCTTTAGAGTTTTCCTTTTTACGGCTTTACAGCTGCCTCATTTCTCCATGAGATTTTGAACACAGTCTGGGACAGATTTTTTATTTCTCTCTCATTACAGAACATCAGGTACTCCATTGATTTTGAAAAAAAAAAAAAAAGTACTAAAGACCCTGCTCTATCTCACTAAATTGTAAGCCAAAAAATATATTTTGTACACAATAAGTTGGATACCTCTCTTACTCTCAAAGGGTTAAACTGCTGTTTTGGAGCCTGTACCTAGAAAATTCAGTAATTGGACTGATTTTAAAGGGGATGTATCACCCCTATACAGAGCAGGTAACCACAGTCTATGAGGAAGCAGGTGAAGGACAATTTCGACCAAATACAGCTTTAAAAAAAGAAATCAATACACTTTTACTCATATTCGCTACATAATCTAATTACTCAGGCTAACTTGTATGGGGTGATACATCCCCTTTAAAGAATTATAAGGCTTGACCTATGGGGATATTTGGAAATAAAACTAGAGAAAAAGCTTAAGTTGGATATTAGCAAAAGGGATTCACTTTATTCTCCAAACATTAACAGCTATAAAATTGGAGATGAGTCCCCTAACGCATGTGCCTAACCACCGATGTGTCAAAAGAAATAAAAAATGCTGAATTATGTACTGATATGGGGGCCCTAAGCTCCATATTGATACAGCTAAAGTATCAAAAAAAAGTGTAAAGGAATAATAATTAACCCTTTGAGTGCCAGTGGAATATGCAACGCACTGCACAGAGTTACATACCCCACTGGCATTCAGAGGATTAATCCCACCAAAAAAACTGACACTATACAATTAACATAAACACTTACCTGCAATCCTGATGTCCAGCAGGATCTTCTGCACCCTGGTCTTCTTCAGTTCTTCTTATGTGAGCTTCTATCATCTGTCACCCTTTTTTGCTTGAAACTTAGTTCCACCTGTAAAGAAAAAATATAGTAATTAAAATCAATCTGTCCTTAAAGCAGAACTACCACCTATTTTAAAGTTTATGTCAAATAATTCCCCATCTGGTGACTAGCTGCTCAGTAGTGCTAGTCGCCAGAATAATTACCTGGTTAAATAGAATGAGACCCTGCACCGGGGTTGACAGGCAGTACAGCACACAAACAATTTTCCATAGTGACGTCTGCGCGACTGTGCGGTCAGTCCCGAACAGCTCCTAGCAACGCCTCCTAGAGCCGGATGGGACTGACAGCACAGGCGCACAGATGTCACAATGGAAAGATGTCTGCGCGCTCTACTGCAATAAGGCAGAGTAGGCATCTGCCTACAGGCACAGCCCACAGAGGGGCGCCTGTCATTGGGATAACTTTTTTATTTTTTTTAAGTAGCTTCGCTGGCTGCTCATTGGCAGAACAATGATCCCCCCACCCGGCGCCCGCTCCATGTTGCCCTCACATTGCCCCCATTTCCTACCTCCCTGGCAGGAGATCTGTCATCTGCGCCTTCTTTGGCACAGTCCTGTAGGTGCAGAGCTCCCTCATCGGCTTTTTAGGAATGCAGGGCGCTGGGAGATGACATCATCTCCCAGTGCTCTGCATTCCTGAATAGGAGATTGACAACGGGGGGAGGCAGGAAACGGACAATGGGGGTGGGGGCAATGTGAGGGCAACATGGAGCGGGCGGGGGCAAGTTGGAGCCGAAGGTGGAAAATGTGAGGGCAACATGGAGATGGTGGGGGCAATATGGAGCTAATAGGGGGCAAGTTAGGGCCGATGGAAGGCATTATCGAGATGGTGGGGGCAATGTGGAGCTGATGGGGGGCAATGTGAGGGTAACATGGAGCTGATGGGGGGCACGTTGGAGATGATGGGGGGCAATGTGAGGACAATATGGAGATGGTGGGGGCAATTTGGAGATGGTGGGGGCAATGTGAGGGTAACATGGAGCTGATGGGGGGCAAGTTGGAGCTGATGAGGGGGCAATGTGAGGAGAATATGGAGATGGTGGGGGAAATGTGGAGCTGATGGGGGGCAAGTTGAAAGGTGGAGGAAATGTGAGGGCAATATGGAGATGATGGGGGCAATGTGGAGCTGATGGGGGGCAAGTTGGAGCTGATGGGGGCAATGTGAGGGCAATATGGAGATGATAATGTGGAGACTAGGAGCATTGTGGAGGTGTCCAGTGGAGATGGCCGGGGCTACTGAGATGTAAATCCAGCCCTGGTCACCAGATGGGGAATTAGTTAAAAGGATTTCAGTCTTACCTGTTAAATCCTTACTTGTAACTTTGGGTAGGAGATCCACCCCTTTAAGTAGGCAGGAACAATTCTAGAATTGTATGCAGGGGGTGGAGCCTCCCTTCCCTCCTTGGCTGCAGCTAGCCAAGCAGCTCCAGTAAGATTTGAGACACTAACTATTGACTAGATAGTAGAAGGGAAAGAATACTCCAGTGAGCATGACCCCTAAGGACTCCCATGGTCTGCCACAGGAGAGCCAAGCATGGTCCCTTGACAAGGTGGGAGACCAGTAACCTGTATGGACTAAGAGAAAAGGATTTAACAGGCAAGACTAAAATCCTCTTTTCTCTGTCGTCCAATACAGGTTACTGGTAACTTTGGAATGTCCAACCATTGAGTTTCCCAGAGGCAGGAAGTAAGGCAAGGACCAGGCGCAAGGCCCCCAAAGTCACCTGTGCAGATATGAACCATCAGATCAGAGATAGCCCAACAAAACAATGAAGTGTCAACGGACACTGAACAGGAGTAACAACACCCCAGGAACTTACACAGCACACTGAACTAGAACCAACAGGGCTCAAAAGTGAAGGAAGCAACAAAGAAGATCCTAGACAGGCAACACTGCCTCCAGGGTCTTCCACCCAAAGCTGGCGCCAGCTGATGCCAGCACATCAACATGGTAGTGCTTCGAAAAGGTGTGCACAGATGACCAAGTGGCAGCCTTGCACAACTGATCATCTGAGGCCTGATTCTTGTAAGCCCAAGAAGCCACAACAGATCTAGTAGAATGAGCTGTGAACCGAAAGGGAACAGGCTTCTTCCTTAGCTCCTAAGCCTTACGAATAGTGGACTTGATCCAAGATGCAATACTCA
Source organism: Rhinophrynus dorsalis (assembly GCA_037306005.1). Lineage (NCBI taxonomy): Eukaryota > Metazoa > Chordata > Amphibia > Anura > Rhinophrynidae > Rhinophrynus > Rhinophrynus dorsalis. The sequence continues at coordinate 207,217,306 of CM074725.1, read as the reverse complement.
CTTTGGATGCAGGTCTCCCTGCCTGGGGCCCTCAGAAATGACAAACAGCGCGTCAGATTGTCTAATGGACATAAAACTTGAGACAACGCATCACATCTAACAAGTGGAGATCCCTCTCCTTGTCAGAGGTAGGGTCAGGGCAGAAGGAAGGCACCACAATCTTCTGATTAATGTGGAACGCAGAGACCACCTTCGGGAGAAACTCCTGAGAAATGCCATCAAAAAGGGTGGTCCAAAAGACAGAGCATGCAACTCCGCAAGACGGTGGACAGACACGATCGCCAGGAGAAAAGCTATTTTCCACGTCACCATGCATAGAGAAACGGTAGCCAAGGATTCAAAGGGAGGGCACAGAAGGATGCCTAAAACCAAGTTAAGATCCCACCTTGCAAACAGGATGAGTATGAGCAATGCCCTGGAAGAAAACCTTGACATCAGGAAGAATAGCAATGCACCTCTGAAAGAAAACAGAGAGAGCAGAAGTCTGAACCTTACAGGAACTTAAACTGAGGCCCTTATCCACACCATCCTGCAAGAAGGCCAGGACCGTACGTAAGTAGATGAAAATCCTATCAGCACACCAAGATAAAAAAGTCGACCAGACATGATGGTATATGCCTTAGATGACAGGTTTGTGGGTACTAAGCACAATAGCCACCACACCAGAAGAAAAACCTTTCCTTTTCAGTACTGAGGATTCAATTTCCAAGCCGTCAAGGCTAGACGATGAACATCCTCCTTCCACAAGTAACCCTGTAGAAGATACAGACGGCAAGGGAGCCAGAATGGCTTTGCTACTGACAAATCCAAAAGCTCCGGAAACCAAGCCTGCCGAGGCCAGTACAAAGCAATCAGAATGACTGGATAGCACTCCAGTCTCAATTTCAGTAACACCCTGTGCAACATGGGGATGGGAAGAAAGATGTAAGCCAGAGGAAAAAAACAAGGAATGGACATGGCATCCAGTGCTAGAGCTAGATGATCCCTCCAACGAAAGCAGAACATCGGAACCTTCCGGTTGTGTCTTGTCGCCATCAGGTTGATGCAAGGAAGACCCCACTGAGGGTGAACACCTCTGGGTGCAGTTTCCACTCTCCGCTGTCCACTGTGTGTTGACTGAGGAAGTCTGCCATGACTATGACGGGAATGTGCACCGCGGATATAGTAGGAACATGTTCTTCTGCCCAGGACAAAATAGCCTTGATCTCTAACCAAGCGGTGAAACTTCTTGTTCTGCCCTGCTTGTTGATGTAGGCCACTGCTGTGGTGTTTTCGGACTGGAGCCGGACTGGGCAGTCCTCCAGCTGGCGTGTCCAGTGGAGAAGGGCATGAAATATCGCCTGAAGCTCAAACATGTTGATGAGAAGGAGAGATTCCTCCGGAGACGACCGACCTTGAACACTCAGGCGACCCAGGACCTCTCCCCAGCCGGAGAGGCTGGTATTCCATCGTCACCGTGGTCCAAAAGGATATCAGGAAGGACTTGCCCTTCAGCAGATTGGAGAGGTTGAGATACCAAGACAAACTCAGTTCCACATGAAGAGGGAGGGACACTGATATTTTCAGAAGGTCCAGCTGACCCCTGCACACCTGGATCACAAACCTCTGGAGTTCCCTGGTTTGAGCCATGGCAAACGGGACCGCTTCTATGATGGAAATGAACTTCCCCACTAGAGAGGACAGCTTCTTGGCTGGAACTGGATCGTGAGCCAGAACAGCAGAATCCCTGTGGGCGATCTGGTGAGCCACCTCGTCTGTGAGAAACACCATGCTCCGCTGAGTGTCGAAGAGATGGCCCAGACACTGGGAAGGGACAAGATTCCACTTGTCCATGTTGAGGATCCACCTCTGATGGGTGAGAGCATGAATGCAGTCCTGAACCTGCTCATGAAGAAGTTCCGCAGAGGGGGCTTTCAGAAGCAGGTCGTCCATGTACAGAGTGACTCTGATACTGTCCCAATGGAGGGCAGATACTAAGGCTCCCAGGACATGATTAAAGACTTGAGGAGCTGTAGTCAGAATGAAGGGAAGAGCTGAACACTGCAAGTGCCCTTGGTTGTAGGCAAATCAGTTACTGCCGGCTCTCTGGATGAATGGCGATGTGTAGATACACACATCCTGAAGATATAGAGAGGCAAGGAATTCCTCTGGGGACATAGCAGCAATTACTGTCCTTAGGGACTCCTGGTGATAATGAGTCTTGATCACAAAGGCATTGAGATCCTTCAAATCCAAAATGGGACGACAGCCGCCGTCCTTCTTGGAGACCACAAAGAGGTTGGAGTAAAAACCTATACCTCTGTCCTGTACTGGAACAGGTTCCAGAACATCCTTGTCCAGAAGAGGCCAGATAGTGCCATGGAACAGGCGGCGTTTTTCTATGCCCTGGGGTGTATGAGAGGGGAAAAACCAAAAGTGAGGAAGAGAGGGGAAAGGGATCCTGTGCCCTTCCGCCACCAACTGCAAAATCCACGGGTCCGCCACTGAATCCTCCCAGACGCTGTGGTAGTGAGGCAGATGGCCACCCATAGCCGAGTGGGGATCTGGGTTCGGCGAGTCATGCCGAAGGAGGCTTGGAAGCCACCTTGGGCTTCCATTGCTGTTTGGGCTTGGAGGAGGAGGAATGTGGAGCTGAGGGAACTGCCTAGTTCGCCGGACATGTATCAGTCTGGAAGGAACGAAAAAGCCGATTATGCTTGATAGGCGTCTTCTTCCTGGGGACCATATGCAGAAGGGTACTCTTGCCCCCTGTGGCCTCGCTAATCAGATCCTTAAGATCTGGCCCAAACAAAAAGGTTCCTTGAAAAGGCTACGAGAGAAAAGCTTTCTTGGAAGCAATGTCCGCAGAACAGATCTTGAGCCAAAGAGCTCATCTGGCAACCACAGACATAGTGGAAACCTTGCTACCAAACAAATGTCATCAAACAAGGCAGCAGAAACAAAGTGCTGGGCCTCAGAAATGTTGGCAAGAAGCCGCAACATATCCAAAGTAGGCGCACCCTGACGGACAGCCAGGGTGAGCTGTTCAGTCCAGACTGCAATGGCCCAGTTCACCTATGCCGCAGAACACGCTGGACACATGGCAGTATGAGCGGTGGCAAAAATGGACTTGAGGGATACCTCAAGTTTCTTGTCAGTACAGTCTTTCAGAGTGGAAGCATCAGCAACTGGCAAAGCAGTGGACTTAGATAGCCTGGAGACAGGTGCATCCACTTTAGGTGGATGAACCCACAGAGCAAGCACTGCCTCAGAGAAGGGGTAAAGAGTGGCAAATTTCTTGGAAACAGAAGGTTTCCTGTCTAGAGACTTCCACTCATCAGACACAAGGCGGTCAAGAGTGGGTTTAGGTGGAAAACAAGCATGGGGCCTCTTAGGCTCCTGAAATATATCAGAGGGATCTGAAGAAACATCCTGAACTAAGGGAATGTTTAGGGTGTTTAAAACGGCCTTGATCAGGTCCTCAGCCGAGGGATCAGGATCAGCCTCAAAGGGGTCCCCAAAAAACTGAGGGGAGCCCACAGCCGAACATTCCTCAACATCAGAATCCACCAACAGTTCCTCTCCAGAGGAATCTGATACGTCAGGAACTCCCTGCGGTTTCGGCAAGGAATAGCTCACAGAAGCAGGGGTCTGCCAGGAGTGGAAGACCTCCTGTAACTGGGATGGAAAGAATTGCAATGTACACCAGAGGTCTCTAGTAGCAGCCTCAAACTCTTGCAACCAAATTAACTCTAATGCATTACCGGAGGTCCCTGGGAGAGACTCAGGGACAGCAGAATATGGTGGGCATAAATGACCTGAGAATTCTCTAGGTAACACTGAATGACATGAGGAGAAAGGCGCAATAGGGGACACAGAGACCCCAGCATCCTTAGTCTTAGGCCTGGCCCCAAGCTCTGACGGATTAGACATTCTCAGAGTGTCAAAATGTTTGAAGAATAAGGAATCACCCAAATACAGTGTGTAAGATTAAAGGTTCACCCCAGAAATCGCTTAAATGCACTTATCTGGCAAGTGAAGAGTTAATCTGCAGAGGAGAGAAGGCGAGTCCAAGCCCTGTGTAGGATACTCGTTCAAGAAAAGCACAAAACGGCTGCCGCGGTGGGAGTCAATCATAAATAAGAGCACGAAGCAAGCGCTCATGGGAAATGTAGTTTTCCCAGAAAAAGTACCACAACAGTGCCCGAAGCATCCTGAGCCCCCCAACACACACCAAACTTTAACTGGATAATAGAGCAATGTCCCAAACTGTACAGTCCCATAGAAGTGAATGGAGCAATGGCGTCTATGTGGTAAAAGAGCGCCTTGACACAAATTTTGCAAAGTTGCAACTGATAAGTGAATGTGCACTAGACATAACTAAAACATGTCACTAGACCCAATAAACACTGAACCCAGTAGGGAAAGTGCCAATAACCCCCCAAAAATGCTAATCCAGCAGCTAAAGGGTTAAATTACCACAGAAACTTGCTCCAAACCACCAAACAGACATACAGATAAACCCAATGAGTACAGGAGTGTGCAATAGGAACTCCAAACGAAAACCCCTGTGCAGAGGGGCACTATGTGACATGTGGACCTGCAGCATTCAAAGGGTTGCTCACCTTTCCCGCAGATCTTCTGTCTTCAGATAACCATACTGTAACGGTTTTCTGACACTCAGACCAGAGTGTGAAGTAAAAACACAGTTTTATTGAAAATAAAACAAGGCCCCTAGAGGCCAGCACAGAAATAGCAACAATGGAAATAATGACAAAGTGAATGCACACAATGATAATGACAGGTGCTGGGATGGATAGGGAGTATTCCCCCAAAGGGTTAATAAATGAAATGGGTGAGATATACAAGATTGGCCAACGCCCAGGATAAATAGCAGTCTCTAGAACACAGTCTCTCAATAGCAGGATAATGAAGTAACTGCACTGAATACACTCTCAAGTAGATATACTAGAGCCCAATGTCCAGAGCTGAGCCGGTACCACCACCGTGGGCTACAGAGGAGTGCTATTGCCACGCTGTAATGATCAGAACCAAAATCGCTCTTAACTAGAAAAGTAATAACCCTGCAGGTGCCATTAGGATTGTGCCCATACACCCCTTGGGTGCTGTACTGATGGTGACTGCACAAGCTGTAATAGAGCCAATGCCCTCTGGAGTGCAATGGGAATGTACCTTCAATGTCTGTGGCCCTGAGCCAGAGGATGAACACGGACTGACAAGGCTCTGATGGAATAAGAGACACACAGAAGCACTCAGAGGAAAGGCTATGTCAGAAAATGTATGCTTGGCAAGATATATCGGAGGCACCAGACCGGAGACTACAGGCACTGCAAGGGTTAAATGGTTCTGTACACAAGCGAGTACCTTGGCAGCCAACAGAAGGCAAAGCAACCTCAGGCTACAGCTACTGACAAGTGAGAGGAACAGTGAGTCGCTTAAACAGTTCAGAATGTCGCCGAGGCGACAGAAACACTGGAACAGCAGGCAGAACCGGAACGGTAACTGAAAGCAGCAGACAGGCCGGAACAGCAACCGGAACAGCAGGCAGGACTGGAACAGCACCGGAACAGTAGGCAGGCCGGAATAGCAACCGGAACAGTAGGCAAGACCGGCACAGTACAGGAACAGCGGACAGGCCGGTGTAGCAACCGGAACAGTAGGCAGGACCGGAGCAGCACCGGAAAAGCAGACAGGCCAGAATGGCAATCGGAACAGCAGGCAGAACCGGAGCAGTACTGGAACAGCAGACAGGCCGGAATCAGTCACAGAGAAGGGTCGTCAGCCAGAACCGGGTTAATTCACGGAGCAGGGTCGTCAGCCAGAGCCGGGTCAATTCACGGAGCAGAATCAGGAGCACAGTCAGACTAGCCAGGTCGGTACACAGAAGACACTGGAATATGGCAACAAGGCGCAGCAACAGGAACACCATGAAAGGGCAACTGACAATTGCCCAAGCTCCAGCATATAACGGCACATCCTGGGCGGGCCAATCAGTCTCCACCAATGCACAGGTACATCATGATAGATTGACAGAAAGACACGGGGACCGTGATACATGTATTGAGAAGAAGCCACAGTGGGCAACTCCTGGGGAAAGAACTTTAACCCAAGACTTTCCCCCCAGGGCTTAAGGTCCACAAAAAGCCCCTGGATACTGAGCTAACCACATCTAAGGGCACTGTCAGTTATGGTAATCCGCCTAATGGTGGTATTCCATTTCTAACAGAGAAATAAAAAATTAGCTAAACCTATAGCAGAACTGTTCTCTTACCTGTATCTTCATCCAAGGAACAAATCTTACTGGAGCTGATTGGCTAGCTGCAGCAAAGGAGGGAAGGCAGGCTCCACCCCCTGCATTCACTTCTAGAAATGTTCCTGCCTACCCAAAGTTACCAGTAATCTGTATTGGACAACAGAGAAAACAGGTGCTAGTTCCACTTTAAAGTTATGCTGCTGCCGGCAGAGGCAGGAAAAAGGAGCAAACCTTCCCACCAGAACCTTTCAGGCCTTTGCCCGAGGCACACTGTGGGGAATTTTGACTCCCTATTAGATGGCCAGTCACTGTTCAAATTGCCTCCCATTGACTGGTATGGGGGGGGGGGGGATATACAGGGCACAAAACATGCCCTGCAGTAACACCACCTCCCAGCCAATCAGCTTCTAGCATGTTGACTCAGCCCTCCAGCTAGACACTGATTGTCTGGGAGGTGTGGTTACTGCAGAACACGTTCCATGCCCTGCATAACTCCACATCCCAGCCAATGGGAGCATGGGAGGCAAATTTAACAAGGACCGGCCATGTAAAAGGCAGTCCCTGTTCAAATGTCCTGCAGATGGAATCAAGCAACCGCTGAAAGGTACAAGGGGGGTGAGGTTTTGCTCTTTTTTCTTGCCACTGTCGGTAACTTTAAGGACAGACTGATTTTAATAACTATATTTTTTCTTTACAGGGCAAACACTAAGTTTGCAGAAGAGCACAGATAAAGAAATGACAGAAGAAGAGGATGACAGATGAAAAAGAAGATAGAAGATTACAAAAGAATTATAAAGTAAGACAGGGGTGCAGAAGACCCCATTGGACATAAGGATTACAGGTAGGTTTTCCAGCTGTAGGTGATAGAATATTGTTAGGGATAGTACTGATCTACAATATTGTTAATGTTAGGGATGGTGTAGGGCCAGTAGGAGGGTTAATGTTTGGGAGGGTGAATGTGTTTGTAGCTGACATTCTGTGTTTCACACTGTATCAAACAAAGAGCGTTCACTAGTTTCCTTTGATGTTCCCATATTTCACACTATTTAGAGTGAATTATGTGAATAAAAAAAATACAACAAATGTTGGCCCACAAGTTAGGTTTTGTGGCCCAACGCTTGTTGTGGTTCATGTTGAATGGGTAATTTAATTCAGACGGTACCACTATGTGTGTGTGTACCATTCACTTTTGCCCTTACGCCAGATCAAGCCCTAGATCAGTCCTAGAGACTCCTGTTTTCAGACTTAATTACCAAGTCTCCAGTGAAACAGAGTGATCCTCCAGGTTAATGAGAACTGTAGTAACCTTGCCCTCTCACTCACCTGTCCTGCATACTCCTGATCAATCCACACATTTTTTACGTAAATCTTCCATTCCCTCATCATCCTACTAAGCCCTGACCCACGTGCAAATCACATAATTTGCACATTCCCACCTCAAACCCTACCTGTTACCAGGAGATGCTGAAAACAAAGTTCCCAGGCAGCACCTGAGGGAGTACTAGTCTAAAAAATAAACCATTAAGTGTTATTAGTTTCTAGTCTCTCTAAATGGGTTTCCCAAAAAAGTATACATAAACGTATTAGGTGTTGGGTATGTTATTCTCTAGTGGATCAAGCTTACTGAAGATTCATCTGGTAGCCAGGACTAGAAAGATGTTTGAGGACCCTTGCAGGGCCAAAGAGGTGAATGTCTGTAGTGACTGTAAGGAGTCAGTGAATGTCTGCAGCTTTGCCTAGGATATTCAAGACTTCCTAGTCAGAGAAACTGTAAAGACAGATGCAGGAAACACCGCTAGGGGCTCGACTGTGAAGAAGCAAGTAAACTGGAGAGTCGAGTTGTAGGAGGGGAGCTCTGAGAGCTGGTACGTGAGCAGAGGTCGATGGACTACAACTCCAGCTGGTCAAATGGTAGTCAATACCCAACGAGACTTTGGTGTCCAACTGATAGTTGAGGTCAATGCTTAACGAGACCCTGGTGTCCAATTTATAATCGGTGGCTGGAGAAACAACAAACAAGTAGGCTGGGATTGATCTGACCAGCCATCAGGATGCAGCTAGGCCTGGTCGAAGATCAGCCTGCCGGGTAAGGCTGGGATCAATCTAGAAGACCATCGGTGATAGCAGGCCTTGCAGGAGATCGACCTACTGCAAGCAGATACCAGGATCAACCCGACTCACGGAAGTAGGAAGCAGGCCAGGTCAGAGATCAACCAGTAGAGTCAAGAAGTTCTCAGAGATGAGGGTAGTAGAGCAGTTGAGGTTAGATGCAGAGGTCAAGCCAGGAGGACAGCAGAAGAAGCAGGGTCACAAGGCAAGCCTGGTTGTAACAGGAAATTAAACAACTCTGGATCAGATGAAGTTGGCAGTCAGGATAAGGCCAAGTTCGATGCAGGAACAAATGCCAGAATATCACCAGAAACGCAGTGTAGCTTAAAGATCAGGCACAGGAAGCCAGAAACTGGAAGTTCTTAAAGGAGAATTTCCCAATCATGAGTGAGAGAGGCGGAGAACAGCATACATGGTCACACTGGTATAGACTTATGTTGGACTATTTTGTAGCTAATTGTACCACATTTCTTCAATGTTGTACATAATACAGGCCCTTGAATTATATTTTTTGGTATTTTAAAAAGGTGAATTTACTCACCCATATTTGTTTTTCCTCTGTGTCTTTCCACGGCATAGACTGTGGGCAATTAGCTCCGCCTTCCAGCTGGTAGGACCAATGTAAATCTTTAAAAGTCTCTCACTTCCTACCAAGGTCAGTTATACCATTGTCCAAGCTGCAAGATACAGAGTGTTAGATATAGCCATGATCAAGTAGGCATCATTTAAGATCAAAATACACTAGGAACTATACAATACCAGCATAACCAAGGGAGGGTTGCCGTGGAAGGACACAGAGGAAAAACAAATATCGGTGAGTAAATTCACCTTTTCCTCTGTGTCCAATCCACGGCATAGACTGTGGGACTTACCAGAGCAGTACCTCATCAAGGGCGGGTATCAGCCAACATTCAGATGGAAATGGCTGCTTCGAGCACCTTTCGTCCGAATTTTGCATCTCTTGATGCCTGGACATCCAGCTTGTAGTGTTTAATAAACGTTGATACTGAAGTCCAGGTGGCCGCTTTACAAATCTCTTCTGGAAATGCAAGGGCTTTTTGAGCCCAAGAGGTTGATATAGCTCTGGTAGAATGAGCCCTTATTCCCTGAGGAGGAGGCAGTTCTGCTGATTCGTATGCAAGTTTAATACAATCTCTTATCCATCTGGCAATGGAAGGTTTAGAGGCTGCTGAGCCCTTAAATTTTCCACAAAAGTGGACAAACAAATTAACCATTTTACGGAACAACTTGGTCCTATTAAGAAAAATCTGGAGGCAACGGATGAGGTCCAGATTATGAAGTCTATGTTCTGTCTCATGTACTGGTTCTGGGCAAAAAGTAGGAAGCACAATGTCCTGGTTCAAGTGGAATTGGGATACCACCTTGGAACGGAAACTCAGCTTTGGTCTGAGTACAACTTTGTCCTGGTGAAATATCATAAACGGGGGAGTAGAGACTAGAGCCTGTAGCTCACTAACTCTTCTAGCTGAAGTAATGGCAACTAAAAATGCAGTCTTGAGGGTCAGATGCTTGAGAGATATTGAATCCAGTGGTTCAAAGAAGGGATGTGAGGCTAGTTGCTGCAGCATGATGTTTAAATCCCAAGGAGGAAGAATTTCTCTAATAGTAGGTTTTATTTTGGGAATGGATTGGAAGTATCTTTTAATAAGGTAGTGTTCTGCGAAGGGGGTAGCTAGTACAGCTGAAATTACAGACAAATGAACCCTAAGGGATGCAGGTTTTAGCCCCATTTGAAATCCTGCCTGGAGAAAGTCTAAGATCTTAGGAACCGAGATAGAGTTCCTATCTAAATTATGAGAGGTGCACCATCTGTGGAAAGTAGTCCATACTCTATAATAGATTCTGGATGAGGAAGCTTTCCTGTCACTAAGGATAGTATCTATCACAGCGTCTGAAGTACCCTGTAATCTAAGTGATTGCCGATCAGCCTCCAGGCCCTGAGCTGTAAGAACTGAGGGTCTGGATGGAGAAGAGGACCTTGCAGCAGTATATCCGGAATGTTTGGAAGAGGCATAGGAGCCCTGATGGATAACTGTAGTACATCCGAGTACCATGATTTCCTTGGCCAATTTGGGGCCACTAGGATAATCTCTGCTTTGTCCTTCCTGATCTCTCGAAGGATTTCTGACATTAGAGGTAGAGGTGGAAACAAGTATGCCAGAGGGAATGTCCATGGTATTTTCAAAGCATCCTGAGCTAGAGCCTGAGGGTCTTTCCATCTGGACAGGTAGACTGGACACTGACTGTTTTCTGCCGTTGCCATGAGGTCTACTGCTGGCTTTCCAAACTTTCTTATGATGTTCTGGAAGACTAATCTGTTCAGACTCCATTCTCCGGGATCCACTGTGTGACGACTCAAGAAATCTGCTTGAGTGTTGAGTCGACCTGATAAATAGTTTGCGCTGAAGTTTAGCAGATTATTTTCTGCCCAGCCCAATATCTGTAATGCTAGACCGTTCAGCTGTGAGCTCCTTGTGCCCCCTTGGTTGGTCAGGCACTGGACAACAGACACATTGTCGGATCTTTTCCTTGCAGATATGGGCTGAAGTGTCTGAGAGTCTTCCAAACTGCAAGTAATTCCTTTAGATTTATGTGCAGCTTTTCTTCTTTTTGATTCCATGTTCCCTGAATCATATTCATATTCCAGATGCCTCCCCATCCGGTGTTGCTGGCATCCATGTGGATTATCAGCCACTCCGGTTCCCTGAATGAACGTCCTTTCCCAATATTGGACTGCCTTGTCCACCAATATAATTCTTTTCTGGCTGACCGGAAGAGAGGGATCTGAAAAGAGGGGTTGAATGGATGCTTTTTGTAAAAGGTGAGAAAATTCTCCTGGGTCAACCTGGAGTGTGCCCTGGCCCAAGGCAGAATCTAGTAAGCTGATGCCAGGTGTCCCAGCAGCTTCTGGAAGGAATGAATACTGTGCCTTCGTCCCCTGAGAAAACTTGTCACTGCATCCTGTATACGGTCTGTCTGTCTTTTGACAGGGTTGCAATCTCTTTCCTGGTGTCGAAATTGATGCCCAGAAATAGAATCTGTTGGCTGGGGGAGAGAGAACTTTTCGTCATATTCAGGAGCCAACCTAACCTGGAGAGAAGGTTCCTGCAAAAGCTGGTGCTTAACTGAGACTTCTGACTTGAGGTTTCCACAATCAGAATATTGTCCAGATAAGGGATAACTTTTATCTTGTTGAGTCTTAGCTCTGCCATAGCTAGGGACAGAACTGTGGTAAAGACCCGAGGAGCTGTTGCCAGTCCGAATGGAAGCCCCCTGAACTGAAAGTGACGCTGAAAAATGTGCAGTAAAAACCCGTTTAAACAGACATACTAGCTTAAATATATATATAAGAGCAAGCCTTACCCCTGTCCACTGATACCCATTCATCCACTGCTTAAATCCCTCCATGGGAACTTCACAGCGTCCGTGTGCATTTCAGTGGTGGAACGCAGACGTGTGTACTTCCGGTTTCTGGACCGCCTGAAGGGACCGATACAGAAGCTCCTTCTGGTCGTCGTTCTGAATGCCAGGCTTTGTGCTGAAGCACCCGCCCAGGATCCAGAGAGTACCAGCAACTCAAGGACAGGGTACCATATTCGGTTTATGCCACAAACGGAACAGAGGATCAGCAGGCAGAATGTGACCGCGTTTAAATTTGAAATAGGAGAAGCAACTTCTCTGTCCTCCAGCTAGGTAGTACCAATATAACTGACCTGGGGAGGAAGTGAGAGACTTTTAAAGATTTACTTTGGTCCTACCAGCTGGAAGGAGCTAATTGCCCACAGTCTATGCCGTGGATTGGACACAGAGAAAATAAACGCACTAACTAGTATTAGTAGACTAAACAATGAAACTGCAAATCTCATTTAACAAACACTGCACGAAAAGCAGTCCTCAAGCAAAATAATCATGGTCATTAACCCCTTAATGACAGGGTTGTTTTTTCCCCCCCATTATAGCAAATGACTTCCTGGACTTACCAGGTAAGTCATCTGTCACTAGGGATAAACCTAAAAAAATAATAATAATTATATACCACATACTTATGTTGGGTTAGCTGTGTTAGCCCAGTGATTTAGACACAAAATGAATGAGTCAGTATATTTAATTATTGCAAACTAGGGGTGCGTAACCTCTGCACACACAGCTGTTATTGATCTACATCTCTCAAAATAAAAATGACTAAACATCCATACCTCCCAACATTTCAGATAAACAAAGAGGGACACTTGTTTTAGGTAGCGTTGCTGGGAGCACAAATGAAGCATACCTCCCCTTTTTAAGATCTAAATCCCTCTTTTCTACCCTTTTATCCCTCTTTTCTGGAGATCAAAATGAGTAGCGTGTATCTTATTGCTCTACAGCAATAATATTCACATGTGTAGTTAACCTTCAGTCTAATTTAGAAACATACTTATTATACAAATAAAATACTTTAGTCTTTCTGTAAATAATGCATTCAGTTACACAAAGAGGTGTCAATCGGTCTTGAAATAACCTAAAAATTATAGGTATTGCCCCAGCCACACCCCCATAAATACCACCTAAAACAAGTGTCCCGCTTTGGCCATTTGAAATGTTGGGAGGTATGTGATGAGCAGAGTATTATTCGAAAATGTGTTGCTTATTTCATGACCTACTAAACTCTGTGTTAATGAATAAAGATTTAGAACAAAACGAATTTATTTATTTACACAGGCTGATAAACACATATACTGACGTTCAAACAAACAATATGATTGTTTTTGCTGTGGCGCAATGGTATACACACCACACACTCTTATCGCCAAAACAAAAACAAGAGGCACACCAGGGTTAGAAAGAGGGGCAGAGGGATTTGGGTCATCACAACAACACTTGGAGGTCCGAACATCCCCCTGTAGCACATTTGTGTCTTATAAACAAAAGATGCAGTTCTGTGGCAAACCAGTTGCGACAATAGGAACAAATTATATAGATAAAAAAAAATCTCTTCTTATTGATGAAATGTGACGTTTACCCTCACTGAGTATATGACATATCCAACGTAATAAACCTATGTAGTATTCAACGGGTTAAACTCCAATTAAACATCCACCCTATTCTCACTCTTCCAATTCCCCTCTGTAGGGGGGAAAAAGGCGGGCTGCGCTGATTACACCATTGGTCTTCACCACCCAGTTCAGGTAAACAGGGGAGCACTTACAATATTTGAAGTCTAATTGTGTTAAGGCCTGCAAAAAACTAAGGAATTATTGACTTTCAATGGTCTGTACGACTTCTTTCTAGCGCACTGATCGAGCCCTGACGCCAGTCCCTCTACCTACCTTCAGTAACTTGCAAGCCGAATAACACAAATCCCCCTTCTGTTGATGTGTTAAATGTGACAGCCCGGACCACCAGTTGTAGCTTCAATAATAATTGACCCGGCTGCAGTAGAAGGGCTGTGGGCGGGGCGTGCTGAGGGACACAGGTACAACGTCACACTCACATGCCGTGTCTGCCTGTGTCTGGAGCTTTATAGTGTATTTATTTAGAAGAGGCTATGAGCGGCACAATGCTGAGTCACCCTTTTACTGCTTAACTAGCTGTATTGTATAACGCAATGGTGGATAACAGGTGTCTAAAGCGTTAATTCAGTGCTTTTCACCCCCCCCCCCCGATTCCTCTTCAGAATTAACCGTAACGAGCAACACTTAGGTGTAGTTGGCTGCTGCCTATGCTAAAGCGAACTGGGCTTAATGTACCATTTAAATCACTATTTGGAATTAACCGTAAAGAACCCCTTCCATGTACTCGCCTACATGAACTGAACTGACCAGATTTTTTACATGAAATTCGAGGAAATATTTATTGTTTTACATACGCAGATGATAAAAAACATTTATGAGTATATTGTGCAAAACCAGTGTTTGTGACTTTCAAGCAATGAGTTGGAGGCCACTGGCATTCAGTGGGTTAAAACCCCAATTTAAACCAAATGGGGTTTTTTTCTCCATAAAGCACATTTTTGTATGAGTGTGTAGATGTTTGTGTATGTTTTTGTATGAGTGCAGATGTTTATGTATGGCTCTGCCTATGTATGTGTGTGTTTCTGTATTAGTATGTAGACACATACCTCCCAAGTGTCCCTCTTTTAGACCCAAATCCCTCTTTCCCACCTGATGTCCCTCTTTTTAGGAGATCAGACTGTGTGGTATATATATATATATATATATATATATATATATATATATATATAAATGTATCACATTGTTCTACAGCAATAAAACTAACATTATTGGTTGTTTAAACATCAGTATATGTGTGTATATATACATAAGTCTGTGTAAATAAAACACTTTATTGATCTAAATCATATATTAGGTTACACATGGAGGTATCAATAGGTCATGAAATAGCATAAAAATTCTCGATAATGCTCCGCCCACAGGCAACGTCCCCTGCAACACCCCCTAAAACACAATTGTCCCTCTTTGTCAATTTGAAATGTTGGGAGGTATGTAGACATTTGTGTATGCTTCTGTATGTGTGACTGCATACCTCACAAGTGTCCCTCTTTTCCACTCTGGTGTCTTTTTTTGTTAGGAGATCAGATTGTGAGGTGTGTTTATAAGCATATCACATTGCAATAAAACTCACATTAATGTGTGTGTTTCTGTATGAGTGAGTATGTCAATGTTTGTGATGGCTCTGTATGTGTCTTTGTGCCTGTTTCAATATGAGTGTGTAGATGGTTGTGTATGCTTTTGTATGTGTTTCTGTATTAGTGTTTAGATGTTTTAGTATGTTTCTGAATGAGTGCAGATCTCTTTGTATATTTCTGTATGAGTAGATGTTTGTGAATGCTTCTGCATGTGTCTGGAATTATGTTTTGTATGAGTGCACATGGTTCTGTGTATGTTTCTGTATGAGCTTGTAACTGTTTGTGAATGCTTCTGTATGTGTGTTTGCATCTCTAATGCTTCCTGGGCTTTAAAAATGTCCTATTTTTAATAAGTAAAAAAAGGAAAATAGAACCCTGCTAAACTTGTACTCATCATATAAAGTTAGCAGACCTATAGGAAACATGCAAACAAGGATGCAGGGCAGGGAAATAACATTTAATTGCTTGTATATTGTTGTAACTTAGGAAAGCTAGCCCAACAGTTACAAATCATGTCATTGTATTACCACTCTCTCTTTTAAGTAGAGCCTATGTCAGCTGAATCAAATGGAAATATATCTAGCCAGAACTTAGACCGACTGACCAATCATGAGTAATAAGAGTAAGGCTTTATATCTCTAAATCATTCATACATAACCCTCAAACTAAAAATAAAGGTTCATCACGGAAAATTGCGTGTCTTGTGCGACCATAAAAACAGTGCATTAAAAATGATCCCTGAATCAAATTGCCAACACGAGACTGTTTCTCCAATTAAAAGAGAGACATTCTCATTTAGCCCGCTTAAAGGTCGCATTAAGGCTGTTTTGTCACATCCTCCTGCCCTGGGTCTTGTACCTTGTACCCAGCACATCATCCCTCTCCCCTGCACTATGTACCTCATGTCCTCCTCTGTGCCACCCGCAGAGTCTAACATTTAGCTACTGTAGTGTTAAAGGGACAGTAATGTCCCAGAAAAAATGTATTATACAGTTTAAAAAAATAGATTATGTCATGCAAATCCTATCTCTCAAACCTTTATGGTTTGAGAGATATCCACCTGTAAAGTTCTGCCTCTCCTGATGTTAGCTGTAAAGCTGACAGAAAGAGATCCGTGTCGTCCAACACAGTGTGGATCTTCAGCAGAGCCTCAGTAGCGTGCTTTAAAAAGAAATACTTCTTTGGAACTGTCTAAAAAATGTGCTTGCAAACCAAGCACACTTTGTAGACCGTTCCAATTAAGTATTTATTTTAAAATCGCGATTGCGGCTCTGCTGAAGAGCCGCCTGTTGGTCCACAGACCGGGGTCTCCGGCTGTCAGCTAGACATTGACGTCAGGAAAAGGGGACAACTTTAGAAGCGATTATCTCTTAAACCGTAAAGGTTTGAGAGATGGGATTTGGATAAGTTATTTTATTTTTTTAAACTCTACACATCAACAAAAAGAAGTATGGGACATTAGTGTCCCTTTAACATCCTGAAGCCCATGAAATTGTCACCTCATGAATGCTCCTCCCTTTGTGTGCATATGCCAGCCCTTCTTCTGCCTCCTCATAACCACAACCTTAACAGCCTCCTCGTTCATAATTACTGCGTAATAACTAGTATTTATATAGCGCCTTTCTCCCAGTGGGACTCAAAGTACTTTCAGTGCAAGCTCTATGAAAATATGCAGCTGAATAACAGATGTTATTATTACCCAATCAATTTTATCAAAAGGTTTTATGGGACATTACAGTCCCTTTAAAAAAAAAATGTATAGTGGAGGAACAAGGTGGCTAACCTGAGTCCCTCCAGCTGTTGTTGAAATTTCACTTCTATCAGACGTGGACCAATATTTAAGGTCTGCTGGTTGCCCAGTCCTGATGAACCCCCTCTTATCTGACTTCGGTTTTACAGTAATAGGGAGGGGTGAGACAGCGCAATAAAATGTAAGTAGTAATTTACTGAGTCAAAAACAAAATGCACGGATTGCAAGAATATAAATAAAAAGCATGTACTCTTGGAAGATATAGTCCTGCAATATAAACAGAGATAAAAAGATAAATGATATTTTGATATTTATCTCATTATCCAATTTTTTGAATTCCATAGTTCCTTTATATGGATCTAAGTTTGTTTGTAGCAATTTGATATCTTTATTCAATTCTTCCAACTTTTCTACTATTGTCTCACCAAGAAGTCTTCATATCTTGTCTCTGTAGCTCCCCCATTACACTCTGTATGTGTTTATGTAGTGTGGACCCACTGTACATACCGGTCCCAATTATTTACCAATATCTTACTCGGAAGTCCTCCATTTTATATGCAGAGAGTCTTCTCTCTATATAGGACACATAGTCCGTTTTTATATTACTTGGGAATTTATTTCTTATATCATTTATCTTTTTATCTCTGTTTATATTGCAGGACTATATCTTCCAAGAGTACATGCTTTTTATTTATATTCTTGCAATCCGTGCATTTTGTTTTTGACTCAATAAATTACTACACTTACATTTTATTGCGCTTTCTCGCCCCTCCCTATTTCTGTTCTTTTTTATGCATGACGATCACCCTCATGGGATTGAACTGCAACACTCATTGAGACAAGCAGCAAAGGAGAATATGCCCTAAGAACTCATTGATAGGGATAGTACATGATAACACATTTGTCAAACAATTGAAACTTTTAGGATCAATAGTTTGTGTTATTATTGTTACTGATACATTGTTAAACCCTAACATTGTTCCTTATACTTATTCTCTGATCCTTCCTAGTAGGTTAAAGGTCAGGTAGTGCTGTATAAACTATCTCACATTCAGTTTTACAGTAGCAGAGAAATGAAAACTCCTATTGACTTAAATGGGGCTTTTAACTCTTTGAATACAGTATATGGGGGATTTGATTATTTGTCCCCTGTTGTGTAGTTTGTTTGCTACAGAATTGTATCTCTTTTGCATTTATGGGGTTAAAAGCCACATGTAAATCAAGGGGAATTGGGACAATTTTTGTTTGTCCCATATGGTGCAGTTGGTTTGATACATAATTGCTTATGAATTGAGATGGGGTATGTATGAAACCGGAGCAATTTTGGGCCAAACCAGGTACACTTGGTTTTCCCCAGAATTGTTCCTCTTTTTTTGTGCATAAGGCTTTTTATTTTTACTACAGTCTCAACTCCATATTCATAGCTGACCCAGAGATCTTTGAAATGTTAAACCTTTAACATTACCACTAATGTGAATTCTAAGGGATATGCCGCTGCTTGCTCTAACTCAATTCAGAGACCATATAAATAGTTAATTACTGCAGATCATGTAGTAAGTAACACTGGACTCTCTCACCTTGGAAATTTGACCCTTCACCCTAATATTCCAAGATATGGATCAAACCCCTAAGTTTTAGGGTTATATCCTGAGAGTTCCCGGGTATGCCTTTATTATCTCCCAGTGGAAAGTCGCCTGGAGTATTACACTTTGTCGCAAGTCTGTAATACCCATGCCCCACTAAGGAAGGTCAAGGTAAGTGGGGTCCCATCTACCCTAGGTCTCTGTTGACCTACTTGAATTATAAAGATTTAGGGATGCATTCTGAATAACATTTAAGCAAACTGGCTCCACTTATGATCTCACAGCTTAAAGGGATAGTAATACTTCGTTTTATCTTTATTTTATTTTGTAGGCATTAAAAAAACATGAAGAACGATATAAGTCTTATCTCTCAAACCTTTATGGTTTAAGAGATATTCACAAGCAAAGTTTCCCCCTCCCTCCCCTTTTTCCTAGTGTAAGCCATCTCTTCTCAGATGTGAATCTGGTTGTAAGACCAGACAGATAACAGCAGGGGACAATCTTCTTTGTATAAAAACGATGAAAGCCCTTCTCCCCTTGACAAGTTTTTCAGCTTTTTCCCTTATCTTAATTGAAGATTGTCACTCTCTGCAGTCTACCTGGGCACCTCCCTTCTGATCTGGCTGAATGGGGGGGGGGATACTTTGCTGAGAGATAAGACTTATATCGTTCTTCATGTTTTTTTTAATGCCTACAAAATAAAATAAAGATAAAAACGAAGTATTACTATCCCTTTAAAGAGAATTGTGGAATACCTACACAAAGCAAAGAAAAGTAGCCAAAACTCAATATTTTACTGACCACTTGAACTGTAACATATCAAAACCAACCAACTTTTGGAAGGTTATCAAAAATATCTACAACCCCCCATAACCATTCTCTTACCTCAACTATAAAAATAGGCAAAGGAACAATACAATGCCCCATGTCAACAGCTAATGAATGCATTCAACAACTACCTGCTGAATTCAATTTCTTGCCAGTATGCAATAGTGACATTTATGACCACCTCCTCAACCCATAAATGAAATCACATTTCAGGCCGGACCAACTTCCAACAATGTTACTAAAGCTCAGTGCCTCGGTCACTGCCCACCCTGTTGCATCCCTAATTAATGTCTCTTGTGGTCATCTGGGTATATGCCTAAAGCTTGGAAAGTGGCTAGTTATGCGTATCCACAAAATTGGGTATAAAAATGTGGCATCAAATTACAGACCAATATCCTTACTCACCATATTATCTAAAATCCTGGAAAAATGTGGCCATATACAACTCTATATGTAATACGAACTCTGCAAATTTTTCACCCAGCTTCAATCAGGCTTTCGCCCAAATCGTTCAACACTCTGGGCTTTGGTAAGAACATTATTGTAGAACTGACCAGCTAGAAATATCTTACGAAGCTTAACAGAATCTAGCCCTAAATATGGTCCCCTTACTTTATGCAGCAATGCACAGGTTAGAAATGCATGAGCCAATTAACCTAACCAAAACTATTTGTTTCAACCTCAATGTAAGATTAAATACCGATAGAGTACTTAGTAAGGTGGAGGGATTTTTATCACTTACTTTCTTGCCCTAACCTATATGGATTGTTTGGCGCAGCTACTTTTAGCAGATTTACTAGCTCTGCTCTGAGGGAGCAGATATTCCTGCCTTTTCCATGGTTCCCATTGATTGTCCAGTGATCTAAATCTGGGATTTTATTCCAGTTTGTTTCTCTACATTTTGCTATAGCATCTGGTACAAGGCGAATTGTCAGAGAACCTGGCTTAATATTAAAGCTTACTCACCTGACAACCTTAATTAGAATAGTTTATACAGTTTCTGGGGCAGAGTTTCTGCTGCCACCAACTGTATTTTAATTAATTATATGATCAATTATCCTTTTCTATGCTGCTGAGTTCAATTATTGTTATTTAATTCTTCTGAATAGGCCTGTGTGGTTAACCCTTTAATTGCTGGTAATGCTAATTGTGATAATTGTGGTTTGAATTACTGTATATCTATCGCAATTGCTGGTCACTCATTTATATAATTATTGTTTACACTTAATATATAGTATATTTTACTTAAATAAATTATAGATATTTTTGCACAAATATGCAGAATTAATTATTTTAATCAATTCGTTACTGTGAAGTAGCATGTCAATACCTGGTATAGTGTAAAGTTCTCAAGTTTAATTTTATCTATTTATGTGAAGATATCCAACCTAATAGGTTCTCCTGTTAACCCTATAATATCTGAATATCTTCGACAGTTGTACATTATCCAGCCAGATTACTCTAGAAATAGATATTATGGCAACCACAGGCTTGCAGATGGACCCTACTAAAGGACATACATTTCAGATTGTTTTCATGTCTTCTATCCAATAGGTTACGAAAAGAGGCCACGTCTTCCGGAGGGAGGGTGGTCTTTTGGGCAAAGCACCACAACAGCATCCACCTTTAAAGGAGAATGGATTTGTCTTCAACATTCTAAGGTGGGTTTGAATCTTCTGATTTTTTTTTCCCTTTCTCCAGGATGACTTCTTTCACAAATGTATGCAGAGCAAATGACATGCTCTTCTTTTTGAGAGAAGATGAAAACATCATATCGGAGTAATGCTTCTCCCGCATTTCCTGCAGATTCCAGGTTTGCCAGTTTTCCATCAGAGATTCAATCTTGCCAGGACTGGAAAAACAACAAATATTGCCACCAGCCACCTATTAATCTTTTTAATAAATAATAAAAATGTAACTTACCTGCCAAAAAATAACTTACTCAGCATCTTTAGCATGCAACATATTTGTAACAGGGTCAGGATCCCTGACAAAGCAACAATTGTTTGCTAACAAAGAAAAGCAAACCACACTGGTATAAGGTTTACTATTGAAATGTCGCCCTCTATTTGGTGGCCATGAAAAAGGCGAGATCATGTCAACTGCATCAAAAGGGCGACATCAGAATGTTGCCCACATCAAAAGGGTTATATAAAAGGTTAACAATGTTAGAAATGTTAAAGGGATAGTAATGTCTTCAATTAAGTAGATCTCTGAGTCTTCTTTATTGTAAATCTAACACTTTTTGCTATGTTTAGCAACTTACTTTTATGTAGTTCTCAAAATATTAAATGTAGAAGGATCCCCCTCCCGCCCCTTCTGGCCACGTCACGCTGCATCTCTGTCTGGTCCAGATGGAAAGCAGCGAAGGACAAACTTCAGTAAGCAAGGGAAAATCCTGACCTCCTTTGTCAAGGGGGGCAGAAATTTCCTTATACTTACTCACTGAAGTTTGTCCCTCACTGCATCCGTCCAGTCCCGGAACCGGATTGCAGATTCAGTGGGAGGCGGCCAGAAGGGGTGGGAGGGGAATCCTTCTACATTTAATATCTTGAGAACTACATGAAAGTAAGTTGCTAAATATAGAACAATGTGTTAGATGTAAAATAATGAAAACTCTCTGCGATCTACTTAATTGCAAACATTACTAACTCTTTAAGCATACCCTCCATCTGTGGAGAAAGCGGTGCCCAAGCCACTTCTCCATGCTGCCCTCTTCCTTTCACAAACCCTGGTGACTGAACTCTCAGATGACATTATGCTCAGTCACCAGGGCTTGTGAGAGGAACAGGGAATCTTAACTCTTTGAGTGCCAGAGGGGTACGGAATGCATTGCAAAGCAATGCATTCTGTACCCCTCTGGCACTCAAAGGGTTAAAGGGAAACTGTCACCCCAAATAAAGTCCACTCCCCTAATTAGGCATTTAGCAAAAAGCTTACCAATGAAACTGTTATGTAGAATAAAGTCTGCATTAGTCAAAAATCCTACCTCAGCTGACACTGACAGCCAGGCAACAGCGCAAACATCTTTGCTTACAGACATCTGCACACCTGCACTGTCAGTCCCGGTCTCCTCTAGGAGGTGTTGAATGGTACGTCTAGAGTGTCGGATGAGATAGGATTTTTGACTAACGCGGTCTTTATTCTGCATAACAGTTTAATTGAGTGACACTTATACTCACAGATCTGTGACCCTGCAAAACATATGGTATCCTATTGAAATGTCTCCCTTTATTAGGCGACCCTTAAACGTGCAACATCAGAATGTCACCAGGCAATGCAGGCAACATTCTGATGTCGTCTTTTTGATGCAGGCAATATTCTGATGTTGTCTTTTTGATGCAGGCAACATTATGATCTTGCCCTTTTCATGGTCTCCAAATAGAGGGCATCATTTCAAAAGGATACACTGGTGTAATAGCCCAGGAAATCACTTTACAAACTAGTCAATGCAGAAAAATTGTACAATGTAGGCTTGTACTCAAACATTCATAAAGACAAGGGGTTAGATGTATATATTTCTGATAAAATTAGATATTTCTTTATTTATAGTCACAGCACATAAAAATATTAAAAATAGCACAAATACCACTCCACGCTACTGTATAGAATGGTATTTGTACTATTTTTAATTTATTATGTATCTGCTACAACAATGAGAAAAGAAATGTGTAGTTTTACCATGGTGTATGTATTTACCCTTTGTCTTTAAACCTTTATGTGCCAGGGACGTTGCGTTGTATTGTGTACCCTTCTGGCACTCAAAGGGTTAAGGAGGTTTGAGTGTGACTCTACTCTAAACCTTTCTGTTAAACAAATTAAGAGCCATTTTTATTCCCTTTAAGCAGAGGGAATTACTACATGACTGATAATGTCTCATGATAACACTGCAGAAAATAACACAAGAAAGAATATTGAAAAACAGCATTTTATTGTATCCGTGCCACACACAGTAGTGGGAAAAAACTACCCTTTTCACAACATTTTCGTTTTAAATAAAACAACTTCAAGTACAATTGGTACAAAAAAATTTCTGATCCTCTTGCCTCCGACAGGCCACCATACCACACAGTAGAAAATAAAACACAGTGGTTACAAATGCCTTTTTTTTCACTGTTATTTCTGTGGCAAGGCAAATGAAGGGAAATGCATCTATGAAAAAATACTGTGTGTAGGAAATTGTCACAAGTTTAATTCACATGGATACAAATGATTATACTTTTCTTTAGGCCTAGTTGGCTTGAAATCATATAACAAAATAGAAAAAAGAAAATTCAAAACTAAATTTCCCCTACACCCTGTTTTTAAAAGGCAGGCACTACCATTATTGGGGGAGACTCCACAGTGTTGGTAGGGGATAAGGTACAAGCTATAGTTCAAGGATGAAACTCTTGTGGCCCAAAACTGTTGTTGGACAGGAACTCCCATCATTCGTAGCCAGCTGTTGGTAAGCTGAAGGTGATGGGAATCACAGTCGTACAACAGAGGGTCACAGGTTGCTCACCCTGCTATAGACTGATATTCACCTGAAGACTAAAATAAAATGCTACAATCCTTCTATGACATAATGTCTGCAAACAATATGTACACATCATACATTTTTTAAACAATACTTAATATAAACAATAATGAACAGTATATACATATTTCTCAGCTTGTCTTCACAATCTTGAAATACAATTCAACTAAATGAGTGATGCAGCAACATATGTATCTTTATATAGACGCACTTGTAACTCTACAGTAAAGTTCCGTTTCAGTGCCACACTAGCACGTCAGTGTAAACAGTTTTACTTGGCTTGGTTTTATATTATATATTTTTTTAACATTCTTGTTGTATTTTCAAGATTTAAAGCAATTTTTTCTAGTCTTCCTTTTCACAGAAAACGAAGATTGTGTCTGTTGTTTAATTATAAATAATTCATAAAATTAAATACATTCACTAAAATAAACTACAAAGTAAAAAAAAAGAGCAAAAAAATAATAATTAAAAAAAAAATAGATATTTATCGAAAGGGAATGGAGAACCATTTCCTCAGTACAGCTCTGGTGGTTGAAGATTCAGTGCATTTTTGATATATTTTAATAGCTATTGCACTATGACACCCCTTTTGAAAATCCTGTGGGTGAGCGTCCCTGTAGTTGATAAAAGACCAAAAAAACAAAACAAAACAAAAAAAAAAACAACAAAACCCCAAAAACCAAGGGAGATGGTTTTATTGGGAGCGAAGCCTTTATATCACAGTCCTGCAATAAAATGGGCGCTAGAAAAATTGAAACATTGCTGGTCTTGTTGTCCATCAAAGTAGATGGCTTCAGCTCACGTTGAAAATTTCAGTCCATCGTTTTTCAAAATGTACCCTCATTTTGTGTCCGGCTCTGCCAATTTCGGAGTCATCTTCGTTAAATGTTTCACAGTTGTTGAAGACAAGTCTGACATCAAGTGCAAAAGCCTCAAAGTTAGGATACCTGAAAAGGTAATTATTACGCCAGCATTAATAACATTAGTCAAAATGTAATTTTGAGTCTAGATCAGTGGTTCTCAAATGCTTTTCCGTACTGGATACCTTTAGTTTCAAATGAAATCCCCACAGAACTCCAATGTACTGGATAGTTCTCTAGAACGAAAGAGGTTTAAAGCCCCGCTCTAGCATACAAGGAATTAAAGGGGATCTCTCACCCCTACAAAAGTTAGGCTTATTAGGTAGAGTATATCTCGATAATCTTGAAAACATTATTTAATTAAAAAAAAAACGTTATTTGGGCTAAAATTATTGCTTATAGAGTGCCCTGCACCCTACTTCTGCATACAGTGCTCTTGCCGCAGTTTGCCACACTGCCTCCGTTCCCTTCCCACTACCCAGCCTCCTCCGAGGACAGAGGCTTCTGTCTGTAAGAGATCTCATTGGCAGAGATTGATATCTAGCCAATGAGACCGCTCCAGCTTACAGACAGACAGCCTCCATCATCGGAGGTGGGAGGAGAGCAGAGGCAGAGTGGCAAGAGCAGTGTATGTGGAAGTAGGGTTGTAGGGCACTCTGTAAGCAATCATTTTATCCCAAATAGCATTTAAAAAAAAAAATAAAGTTGTAAAACTTTATCAATATATACTCTACCTAATAAACCTAACTTTTATAGGGGTGAGAGATCCCCTTTAACATAATATCAAAAGCAAATTCATCTGAATGCTACTTGGTACCCGTAGGCTAAACCCTTAGATACTAGGCCTCTTCAACACATTGCTGAGCAGTGCACTGCAAAAGTGTCTTACATCCAAGGGGATCACAAATAATTACTGGAATAATATGTATTATGGGGCAATTATGGGGCAAACCAGCCGCACAGCAGGAAGACATTAAATCCCCCTAATACACAGTGAGTTAAATGGGACTTTAACCTTTTGTGTGTCAGAGAGGAATCCAACATAATTGGGGAGATGCACTAAGGTGTGATAAAGCGGAGATAACTTCTCCAGTGATATCACTTCCCCAGTTCCCATGTTATTCTACAGAGCCTATGCACTAAGATTTCTCCACCTCTGGGGATAATAGTGCATTGGCGCCAAAGAATAACATAGGAACCAGGGAAGTGATATCACTGGAGAAGTTATCACCGTTTTATCACACCTTAGTACATCTTCTCCACTGTTGCAATGCGTTGGATACCTCCCTGGCACTCAAAGGGTGTTAACCTCTTGACTACTAGAGTTCCCTAAATCTTTGCATGCTAGAGGGGTAAGAAAATCATTGCTTTACAAAAAGATTTGCTTTCCTCTCTGGCACTCAAAGGGTTAATTTTCCAGATTGTACAGTGGAAAAAAAAAGGTGATCCTTTGTGGAAAATGAAACGTGACAATTTGCTCACTGTGTAATGAATCATTAACACATTTATCTCACAAGCCAACTTCAATATAAAATGAACTTCTACAAGTAATAACATGTTAAAGGGATGGTAATACCTAAAATGTAAAAAGAAATGTTGTAGGGTTTATGCCCCTGAGTAAAACAAGGTACTCCCACTGCTGAAAGGTGTTTATTCAAAAGTTATTACAAATCAAACATGAATTTCTATAGGTGCAGCATCAAAGTGGCCTGAAATTGTACAGTGGCGCTGTTGCAGGACACTGTGATATTGCACCTAAAAAAAAAAATCAAGCTTGGGCTGTAATAACTTTTCAATAAAACACCTCTCAGTAGTGGGAGTATCCATGTTTTACTCAGGGTGGTAAACCCTACGACATCTTTTTTTTTACATTTAAAGTATAACTATCCCTTTAACTTCTGCCAGATGGCTTCATTAGCCAGATGACTGGACGTGCGCTGGACGTACTCATATTGTGGGTGTGGTCAGCTCAATCCAAATTGCTCTGCAGCAGACATACTCTCCTGGTTCATGATGTCTGCTTTATTTACCAGTTTATATTCTAATAAGATGAGTTTCTTATTTAACAACAGTGCATTGAAAAAGCAATGATTACAAAACCTCTTCCACATCCATGGGATTAAGTTATTTTTTGTCTGTGACAAGCAATAAAAGATGGGGTTATGTTTGGGACCATGGAAGGGAGGTGTGTCAATAATGTGGCTAAGAGAACGTAGGATACCTTGCTTAGGGATGACTGTATATATATATATATATATATATATATATATATATTACACACACATATATATATATATATATATATATACATCAAAAACACATTGGGGAAGTGGAGATGACTTCTCCAGTTTACCACTTTTCCATTTCCTATGTTATTCTATGGAGCCTATTCACTAAGATTTCTTCAACTCTGGAGATGCATAGGCTCCATAGAATACCACAGGAATTGGAGAAGTGATATCACTGGAGAAGTCATCTCCTATCACCTCTTTATCACTGCTTAGTGCAGTGGTTCTCAAGCTTTTTTTTGCTCAACGCATATCTAACATGCAGTCTGGCATTTTCGGGGCACCCCTGTCATTTTATGTAATTTGTCAAGGGTGTAATAAGGGTTACAAATACAAATATATGGAGTTATTGTTAGACCTCACAACTAAAATAAACATATTGTGCATAGCAATATCCTTAAATATACAGTTGTAAGTCTACATTCACATTTTTGTCAAAGCATTATAGACACAATGGGGCACCCTAAGTGGATGTCTGTGGCACACCAAAGTGCCACGGCACACTGGTTGAGAAACACTGGCTTAGTGAATCTGCCCCCTGGATTGATAGATGCATTGATACAACTTTGCCCATCAATACAAATGACAACTGTGACCAGACCAGGGGTGAGAAACCTGAGGTCCTCCAGCTCCAACTCCCATCATCCTCAACCACCCAAAGGCTGGCTGTTGATGATGAGAACTGTAGTCCATCAGCAGCTGGAGGGTCACATGTTGCCTACCCAGGGAATAGATTTTTTCTTTAGTCTAGCAGCTTCTCCTCTCTTAGAGCAGTAAGTAGTGAATTAAGCAGAACAGAACTTGTAGATATCTGATATTTGATACATGGAGTGATCTCTAGTTACACTGCGTAATTGTACTTACTGTCCATTGCTCAATTTTTCTCTTATCGTTGCAAAATCCATTGGTTTCTTAATGACTTTTTTGTATCCGGGAACAAGTTTCAAGTTTACAGGAAGTAGGAACGGCCATGCATCTTCATGGGATTCCATTTCAGACAGGATTAAACTGAGGGGAGAAAAGTTAATTCTGGTTAGAAAACCAAATGTGTGCCAGATCAGTATTACTCCCCTATAATGCTAAAAGGAGTCTCCCACACATTGTGATACCACGTCCTCTCTCTCTGCCTGGCACTGTATGCAAACCTCAAAGTTTTAACCAACAGGGCATGAACTGGACATCCAATATGTAGTCTGTGGACCAGATGCAGACCCCCTGAGCCCAAGGTGTGGCTCACTCGAGATTTTTACCTAATTAGCTGGTACCCATGAATTAACAGGCTTGTAGGGAGTAACCACCTGCTTGCTGTTGTGTTACTGACACTCTACAGTTCATGATAATAGTTCAGTGTGTTAAATACCAGTATTCTCATTGTCATGATCAAAAGTGATCAATGACAAGCACTATGGTTATTGCAGGGTTATAGTTGTGGACTTTCGTATGACTAAATGTGATTAGGCTTTTTCATACTGCTTTTGAATTGTTGCAAAAATCCATATTTTCAGTAGCTAACCAGCTATAATTCACCATTATATTTAAAAAACTAATGAGGCAAGCACACATATTAATTGCTTTGAGTCCTCTGTATTAACCCTTTAAGTGCCAGAGGGATACGCAACGCATTCAAAAGGTTAAAGGATGAATGTAGCCCTTCTCTGCTCTCGTAAAAACAGGGGGTTGCACTCTTTTTTTTTTTTTCTTTTAAAGCTGCTATGTGCTCACTAACCGTCATTGTAATAAAGTTATCGTATATTGAATTTTATCTGGATGCACAGATTGATTATATGTCTGTATATCTATCCGTGCATATACATGTGTGTGATGTTTTTCTTGGGGCTTGGTGGACATTTTCTTGTAGTCCAGCACCAGGTGTTAGTTTTTTGTTACAAGAGACAATGACCAGTTCTCCGTCCACTGTTTAGAACTCTATGACGCAAACTGACTTATTTTCATACATTACATAAGGAAATGACACCACAAGGGCATGTAAAATCTAAGACAACGTTAGCTAGAATTTAGACTATTAAAGGTTTAAGCAACTTTTAAAGTAGATTAAACATAAAAATCTGCTTGTACTTGCATACTTTACTTCATGGGATTATAACATTTAATTTGACACCAGGTAAATGTTATATGACCTTTGTTCAATACTTATATAATACTCTTGTCTGTACACTTACATATCTAACGCTAATCATACAACTTGTATCTGTCAAATAATTATAAGCTTACAATGTTTTTATTGCATTCCCAGAATTACATGCAACAACATGCGAATGAGAGAACACTGCTCAGTCACTTTTTAAATTCTAAACCTATATAAAAATGGGTCCCCTAGTATATGCTGTATTATATTGGTACTGTACTCTTTACGGAGGTGGGCTTTTCTGTTACGTTTGAGTTTACCATAATGCATATTAATTCCTGAATGCTAGAGTGATCTCTAGTGCAGTGCTCTGCAATGCGTTGGAGACATCTTTAGCAGTCAATATCTGTTGTTCTAAATGAAAATGGCTTAGAGGAGTAGCTCCCTCTGCTGGTAGAGATAGATAAACTACAGCACTACTTGTAGGTCCAGACAGATCGAAACAGTTTTCTAATTTTTTAATCTTTGAGGGCCAGAGGGGTTCACAGTACATTGCCTTGCATACCCGCCTGGCAGTAAAACAGGTAAAAAAGTGCAGTGCTTCAAACCAGTGGGAATGTTATGTTTGTTCTCTATGACGCAGTTGATTTGGCCCAGATCGGGCGGTTGTTAAGGGGTTAATATGTTGGGGTAGTCAAAATGGCACATTAAAAATGTTGCCTTACTGTAACCTACTGAAAACCACCTCTCAAACCCTAACAACTGTACCCCCAGAGTACCCTAACTTAACAGATAGTTAACAAGATAGTCTAACACTAACTACCCTAACATAACAAACAGTGAACAAGATATTGTGACCTAACACTTCACTACCATAACCTAACAGATAGTGAACACCTAACTACCATAACCTAACAGACAGTGAACACCTATCTACCTTAACCTAACAGATAGTGTGCTCTCATTGGCCAGAGAGCACTCCAGCTTACAAGGAGAAATCCTTCGTCATCAGAGGAGGCTGGATCAAGGTGCTACGTGGGGAAGAGAGCAGAGGAAGAATGACAGACTGAGGTGCAGAGCTGTACCCGCTGTCTGTCTGGAAGTAGGGAGCAGGATCATCTTTAAACCTTTAATTTCAGCCAAACCTTGAATCTTTTTAAAAAATTACACAAGAATTCCAGCTAGTTGCTCTATTTAGTTACTTTTTACCCAAACTTGTATAGGGGTGATAGTTCCCCCTTTATCCTAACATATAGAACCACTAAGTACCCTAGCCTAACATGCACATTGTAAGGGGCTGTTTAACATCTTGCTGAGAGGCCAGCAATTCCCCCTGGCAGAACACGGGTTAATGATATGAACTCTAATGCGCCACAGCCTGGTGCAGTTTAATGGCCTTGTGTAGGAAACAAAATAATATATACTGAGGTAAACAAACAGCAGCACAAGGGAGAAATAAAATATCACCAAATGTCCATAGATTTAAACTGACCTTTAGCCACCTGAATGCTGAAGAGGTCACCAATGGATTGCTTTACAATGTGTTGGGGACCTGCCCAGAATTCATGGAGTTAAAATCCCCATTTATATTAATGGCAGGGTGGATAAAAATCGATGATTTTTTTAAAAAATAAAATAAATTAAAAAAATCAGATTTTTTTATTTAAATCGGATTTTTTTTAATTTAAATCAAATTTATTTTAATGAACTGCTTTTTTCTGTTTAAGATCCATTATAGTTTAAAGGTTATTCAGCATGAAATAGAGCTTAGTTATGTACCTGAGGCTGTATAGTCATGTAATTATATTTTATATTTTATTATATGTTCCAAATATGAGTGATTAATCTATTGAACTAAAATCAGTTCTGATATTGCTGTTTTACTAATCTGACAGGTTAAATTCTAAATATGACTTCTTCACTTGGTTGCAAATATTGATGGTTTTAACTACCAGCAAGAATGAGTTTTTGCATTTAAAAATCATGATTTTAATCGAGTCTTACTGACTAGTGATTTAAATCATGATGTAAATCGTGATTTAAATCGACTTGATTTAAAGTGGAACTTTCATCCCACCATGACCTTATTTGTGTGTGTAGCATTAATTTAGTTATAAAGCACTGTGTAATTTTAAGAATCAGAAAACTGATTGATAAGGCACAAAAGAAGATTAAAGTTTAACCTTGTGACGTGTAGAGCATTGTGAGCGCTACTGCGCATGTCAATCTGGTTACCGTGCGGTTACTTAGTCAATCCCATCATTCTCTGTTATCCCGCCCACGTCCTCCTTGTCCTGCCCTTATGTGACCCGTCACCTGGTGCTCACGAGCCTGTACTAGACTGGAATTAACTTTCACCCACCTATTGCCCATAACTGAGCCAGTGGTGCAAACGGTAAACTTTGCGTTTGCACCACTGGCTCAGTTATGGGCAAAAGGTGGCTGAAAGTTAATTCCAGTCTAGTACAGGCTCGTGCGCACCAGGTGACGGGTCACATAAGGGCAGGACAAGGAGGACGTGGGCGGGATAACAGAGAACGATGGGATTGATGGGATTAAAAATGTGTATATAAATATATATGTGTGTGTGTGTGTGTACATACATCATACATGCATGCACACATAAATACATAAGAATATACACATACACACAAAGAGATACATTTGCACATTATTTAACACCTTAAGGACCCATGACATGCCAGTACCGCCATGGGAAAACTTCCCTAAAGGATCATTCATGGTCCTGACATGTCATGGGTTTCAGGGCTCCCCACGCATGCTACACGACGTTTGGGGAGCCCTAAATCGGTTCCAGTAAAAAAGCTCCGTGGTCCTTAAGTGCCGGATATGTCCTTAAGGGGTTAAGCTAAGATACATAGGCAAATATACACACATAAAAACACACCCACGCACATGCAAACACTCTCTCTCTCTGTGTCTTACCTGCACAGAGCCAGGTCCTTTGACTCATCCTTGGTGGCTTTTACTTTCTTAGAAGAGGGAGAATTAGAGCTCTCTTGTTTGTTGGGGCTCAAACTATTCTCTTCTACTTTTCGTTTTCTCTGTTCCTTTCCTCCCTTCTTCCCAGGGGTTCCTGTAACTGCAGGGTCTTCATCTTCCGTGTCTCCAGGTAGCTTTCTGCCTTTCTTAGACTCAGAACTTTTTTTCCCTTTCAGATTATTTTTTTTCATTTTCAAGGTGTGACCACTTGCCTGCAAAATTATATATATCATGTCATTAGACTAACAAGATAGTGGGTTAAAAGTTAGATATTCTATATAAGGGAATGGTCTATATTATCTGGTATGATCTTCTATATAAGCTGACTGAGAATGATGGGAATTTTAGACCACTAACAGCTGTGCCATCACAAGTTGCTCACCCCAGTGTACAGAACTAAGTTGTGTATGTGAAGATGAATGTAATAAAGAAATAATATCTAGTTGTTTGACTTCCTACTCACCATCTGAGTGCAGAGTTAATGTTTGCCCACAGCTCTTAAAATAACATGTCCTAATACTTACACCCCACTTACCAGAAAATCCCAAAAGTCACTATCAATTTCCCCCTTGTGCCTTATTTCGAGAGATAACACCTTCAAACAGATGTGGACAATATTCTTGCTGGCAAGACTCCTAGACCCCACACACCACCCCCTGGAACCTACCCCTTGCCCCCAGAAGATATTGGTACTGCAGTAGGTGGAGACCTGAGAGCAAAACTCATGTCCACTTCATTTAACACCGTTTTAACCAACAAGACCAAACTAAAATGTGGCTTGTGTAGTAAAGAAGAACACTTCCTAATAATAATCTCTACATACCTTACTATGGCCTAAGACCCCTAAGGATTAAACCCTTGTACCTTTGTTCAAGATTTCAATCAGCCCTAGATGTCATGTACATGGAGGAGACATGACTGCTTTAATTTTAAGTGCACTACCACAGTGGCCTGAAATTGTACAGTGGCGCTGTTGCTACACTGTCATATGGAGATTTATGTTCAACTTTGACCAGAGCTGTCCATAGGATGGTGTAGCAACATCTACAGTTTGAGCTGTTATAACTTTTAAATAAAACACCTTTCAGCAGTGGAAGTACCCTAGTTTTACTCAGGGGGATAAACACTACAAAATATATTTTTTACATAGCAAGTATAACTATTCCTTTAAGTTGGGCATTGCTAATATTATGATTTGTTAGTTTTCCTTTTAAATGGACATTTCACCTTGAATTTAAGTTTGTATACTTGAGAACTTCATTCAATACTGCCTACGTGATACTTTAGCTAAAAGACGTGCAGATGCATAGATGACTAGTCAGAAGTAAAAGTGAAATTCTCTCAGTGAAGCGCAGAGCTCAAGCAGCATATGTACATGCACTGAGAATATTCAGTAGCATAAATAAGCATATGGTGCCACACTCAGAGCTCATACAGTAATAAAACTAAGACTGTCTCAAAAACGATCCATCGTTACATAGTCTTTTGGCTAACATAACACATAGACAATTATTAATGCAGTCTTCAATATACAAAATTGAATTCAAGGTGACATGTCCACTTTAAGGCAAAAGTGAAGCAATTCTGTGGGAAACCAGCTGAATCATTGGAAAGAAATGAAAATTCCCACTGCTTGACATCATTGTCAGGTAAATAATCCCTTCATTATTCACTATTGCACGCACTGTGTGTTTCATCTGGCAGGAGAAGCAATTTTTCTTGCACTAACTTACTGTAGTGTCTTACACTCAGTATAACGTTTAATCCTTTGAGTGCCAGAGAGGTATCTATCACATTGCAATGCAATGCATGGATATCTCTCTGGCACTCCAAGGGTCAAATATCTTTGTATGAAGTCAGCATTCTGTTCTCAAATACTTGCCACACAATAGATATGAAGTCTGAAAGAAATAACCCGTCCTAGAATTCAGAATCCAAATTCTGCAGAATGATTTAACCCTTTGAGTGCCAGAGGGGGCTCTGGCACTCAAAGGGTTAAATCTTTACCATTCTACGTACACACCCAACAATATTTATACATGAGACACTTGTATTCTCACACAGCTAAGTCTTTCATGAATGTTTTTTTGCTATATTTCTACATTACCTTGGCAATGCAAGCAGGACAAAACCAGTCGCCCTCCGGTATAGTGGTGATTTTAGGCCTGTGGCAGTATGTGTGGCAGCCTTTATCACAGCCATCGCACAGAAGAAGCAATTCCTCGTTATCGCCTTTACGACATATTTGGCAGTACTGAAAAGCATAGAGAAGACAATTGTCAGCAGTAAAGCAATATGTTGGACGCACACAGCACTTTACCCTTTGCGTGTCCAAGGGAGTATAAAACATATTGCTCTGTAATGTGCTAGATACGCCTCTGGCGTGCAAAAGGTAAAGGGTTTAATCTCTCTGTAGACTGCCAAGGCAGTCTTTTTCTAAATAACTAGCTTGTAATAATAACAGCTTAACCCAACTTACAACTTTCATGATTGACTTTTCCCAGGCGATAGATTTTTGCAGCTGCTGAATGCAAAGCGACACTTGTGCGGCGCTCCGAGCCTCTGACAGAGCCTTCCTCCAGATTTTTAGACCTGGCGCGATGTCATCTTCAGTTCTGCTGAGGAGATAATTGGAATTGTTTGAGGATTGATGTTTTGCCGCCTTTCATACCAGGTAATGCTCACACATTGAAAGCCAAGCACGCAGGAAAACAGATGAAAAACAGCCAATATGTACACAGTTTAAGCAAACAAATTAAAGGAAAACTAACACCTTTTAATAATACCCTACACTTACATTAGTACGGCCTTGTATCTTTGTTCAAGAGCTAATACCTTAAACCCTTTGAGCACCAGAGGGTACGCAGCGCATTGCATTGCTTTTTTTTTTGTGCCGAAATGCTTTGCATACACCTCTTGCACTTAATGGGTTAATCAGCCCTGGGTGTCGTGTCCATGGGTGCAGACATAACAGCTGCTGGTAGGATCACTGCATCTCAGACTTAGCTCACTGCACATGGTAATAATAACCCTTTAATGGCCAAAGAGATGATTAACACATTGCTTTGCAATGTGTTGCTCACCCTTCTCTGTTCTTTAACCCTTTGAGTGCCAGGGAGGTTAACCCTTTGAGTGCCAGGGAGGTGCAATGTGTTGGATTCCTCCCTGGCACTCAAAGGGTTAAAAGGTTATGTAGGTTTGTGAGCTTTGGCAGCTTCATGTTACAAAAGCTGCCATGAACTGTCATGTCTGCCTTCATGGACACAGCAAACAGAAGTGATTGTTGATGCTGCAAAATCCATAAGGGCCATTAGGATGCTCTGGCAAGTGGGAGTTATTATTAGCAGTTAGTTCTCCTTTAAAGGTTCGAGCACAGAGTGGCATACGCGCCTTGGGAGCTTAGTGACAACAAGATAAAGGTAAGATATTACTGACACATGTAGGACAAACAATATATTACAAAGCACCATGCAGAACAACGTGATCTGTAAAAGACAAACAAGAGGATATATATACAGAACAGGCAATAGAAAATAGGCTCCGATTAGCAAAAAAAGCACAATAGTTTGGTATATTAATTTCAATAACCTACCCATCCCCATCACCACTAACAGATGGTGCAGGTGCAGGGACAGTAACTGTGCCCACATTATCCAGTTTGATCTGAATGGTGGTACTTAAGGGGCTCTTCAGGTACCTTCTCTCTATGTTCCTCTCCAAGTCAATCAGCCTGGTTACTGCTATATCTAGAGGGTTGTCACTCTTCCGCTCGAGAGCGTTTAAGCTGAGTTCTTCTTCTGTTTGCTCTCCATCATGTTCCATATGCCAATCACTGACTGACTTGTGTTCATAATACACCAAGTCTTCTCGTTCAGAGGCAGGTTCTGGACACATCCAGCCCTAAGCAGCAATTGAAAGGTTAGTACAGTTTTCAAGTCAATTCTTTTTTAAACTGTCTGATTTCTCACTACATTGGGAACATCCATCTTGACAAGATTTGTATGCTAATTCCTCCCCGTTAATTTATCCCACCCCTTTGGTGGAAGCTATGTTGTAGCAGCCTCAGAAAGAGGAGTAAGATGACTTTAGGGGAGACTGTGACATGCAGGTCAGATAATTTGGCTGAGGTTAGATTCCTTAAAGAAGCAGTAAACTTTTTTAAGAAACCTAAATGTTATAGAGCTTTTTCTGCTGAGTAACACAAAGTCGTTCTCATTGCTCTAAGTTGTTTTATTCAAAATGTACAACAGTTCAAATAATCAGGAAGGAAATTTACTGTGTGTTTACTTCCTGGAAGTTCTAACTGACAGGAAGTGACAGGCAGTTTCTATCACATTGTATGGAGAACTGTATGTCACTGACTTTCCTCTCCATTAGAATGTAACAGAAATAAAACTGGAATTTAACCACTAGAGGGCACTGCTAATATAAAAAAACACAGCTTTAGACAGTAAGAACTCTGGAAATATGCATCTTTTAGCAGTGGGAGTACCCTTATTTTACTCAACAGGAGACACCCTACGAAAGATATATTTTCATAAAAAAGTTTACTGTTCCTTTAACTGTTTAACCAAAAATCTGTAAAATCACTGCACTGACTGAAGAACTAAAATCAAAGATAAATATGCTGTTTAAATAGAGGCCATAAATATAAATAAAAGCTGGTTGATGCCCTTTTAACCTTTAAGGACCAGAGGGGTATACAACACATTGCTTTATTTTATGGGCACACTTCTCTGGCCCATAAAGGGTTAACTTAGAATTGCTGGCATTAGATGCCTGAAGAACAGTAGGGAAAAGAAACAAATCACAGTTTTAGTGTTTTCAGCCAAAAAAATAAAACATTAATTCTCTGAAGTGTCTCCCTGACAATCAATTTGATTTAAAGGGATAGTAATGTTTAAATTTAAGTTTCTTTAATATTGTAGGCATTAAAAATTAAGTACAATGATGTAAGTCTTATCTCACATACCTTCATGGTTTGAGAAATATAACTGGTTAACATTCCCCCCTCCAGGCTGTTTCAGACAAGTCTGCCATCTAGCTGACAGCAGGAGATTCCGGTCCCAGGACCAGCCGGCGGCTCTTCAGCAGAGCCGTAATCACGCTATTTAGAAATAAATACTTTATTGGAACAGTCTATAAAGTGTGCTTGCAAACCAGGCACATTCTGTAGACCGTTCCAGTGAAGTATTTATTTCAAAATAGTGTGATTTCGGCTCTGCTGAAGAGCCGCCGGCTGGTCCCTGGACCGGAATCTGCTACTGTTCCATATAGCGATGACTTGTCTGAAACAGACTGGAGGGGGGAAATTTAGGCAGTTATATTTCTCAAACCATACAGGTTTGAGAGATAAGACTTACATCATTATACTTATTTTTTGAATGCCTACAATATTAAATAAACTTACATTTAAACATTACTATCCCTCTTTAATAAATATATCATAGCTATATAAAGCTAATATAAGCACTTTGTATGACATGTGTGCATTCTTGGGAGATGTTTGTATGCAGTGGATGTAAAATGAATATGCATTCTATCCCATATGGTAGTAGGCTTGATACCTTACACCTTAAATACGTGATTCTGTGACTATTAGCAGACAAATGGACAACGGAAACATTCCAAAGTAGTAATGTGTAGATGCAATTACCTAGCAACTGTTAACATGTACATTTTAACCTAAAATGTAGTCATAAGTTACCACTACCAATTAGAATTCAAATACATTTGATTTCGATATTATTTTAACCCTTTGAGTGCCAGAGGGGTGAGCAAAGGGTTACGCCCTTGGCCGTTAGAAAGGTCTTAAGCACTTTACTAAGCAATGAGTTGGAGGACTTTCTAGCATCCAATGGGTTAAAGGACTTGACTACACGGAACAGACAGGGGTTAAAGGAGTTGATTGGATGGAATATATAGGGGTTAATTAGTTTATTACGATTACATAGTAATTTAATGTGAAACTAAAGAGTTAAACCACAGCAAAAATTTGAGAACCACTGCTTTATGCAATCCACTAATTAAGCTATAAATCGGAATTATGGAGGAGTACTTAAGTATCCTATATAATAATTCAATAATGTATGTTTGTCAGAAGCTGCCATGCGCAGTACAGATGGCTGCACGCGATGCATGTATGCGCTGTACAGAGGGCTGCACGCGATGCATGTATGCGCAGTACAGATGGCTGCACGCGATGCATGTATGCGCTGTACAGAGGGCTGCACGCGATGCATGTATGCGCAGTACAGATGGCTGCACGCGATGCATGTATGCGCTGTACAGAGGGCTGCACGCGATGCATGTATGCGCAGTACAGATGGCTGCACGCGATGCATGTATGCGCTGTACAGATGGCTGCACGCGATGCATGTATGCGCAGTACAGATGGCTGCACGCGATGCATGTATGCGCTGTACAGAGGGCTGCACGCGATGCATGTATGCGCAGTACAGACTGCCTGCGCCGTGGCTGATAACAGTGTGGGGAGCTCCAAATTCAGACCATAGGTGCGCAGAGAGGACTACGGTCTGAATTTGGAGCACCCCGCTCTGTTTTTATAAAGGTGGTTCTATGACTAAAATGTAGAAAACTGATTTGTGCAGTATTAAAATCAGATCTCAGATAAAACAAAGTGTAATGTTCCTCGCTAATGGATATGACCAATAGTACTTTTTATTGGGCTTTTTAGAGCTTGTGAAATATTTATCATGTAAGGACACAGAGACAAAGGTAATTAATACACGCAGTTCCCATCAGACGATGTAAAGCTATAAATAGAGGTGACTGAGTTCATCCCTCTTCCCTAAGACAGTGAAGAGTGTAATAACAGAGCAGCAAACTTTAACCCTTTGAGTGGCAGAGAAGTATCCAATGCATTGTGTTGTAGTGTGTTGGATACCTCTCTGGCACTCAAAGGGTTAAATGGATATTAATCCTTAATATGAAAACAATATATTTTGTAGGGTTAATCCTGCTGATTAAAACATGGGTACTCTAACTGCTGAGAGATGATTTGTTCAAAGGTTATTGCAACTCAGACATGCATTTTTTATGGGTGTAGTATTTCCATGGCCTGAACTTTTATGGTGGGGCTGCTGCTACACTAGTCTATTGACAGCTATAATCCATTGACCATAAACCTGCATAGGATACTGTAGTAACAGCACCACTGTAACATTTCATGCCATG
Source organism: Rhinophrynus dorsalis (assembly GCA_037306005.1). NCBI lineage: Eukaryota > Metazoa > Chordata > Amphibia > Anura > Rhinophrynidae > Rhinophrynus > Rhinophrynus dorsalis. The sequence continues at coordinate 207,178,181 of CM074725.1, read as the reverse complement.
GAGGAACCACAATACCATGTAAATATTGCACCTCTCAGCAGTGGGAGCATCTTTGTTTTATGTAGTAATAAATATCACTTTAAAGAGGAACTACCTACGGGAAAATTTGGCTATTAAAGTATTTAACAGAAGGACTTACCTAGGTAGGTGTCCTTCATAAACAGTCCTATTTATCTATGTATATTTTTTGTATATTCTACCACTATGCTACATGTTTCAATAAGATGACACAGGAAGGGAGAGTTTCTACGGGTCCTCTGGTCCTATGAATAAGTGTTCATTGCACAAAACACGTTAGGCAGTTAGCGTGTATTTTTTGTTTTATACTCCAGTGTACTTAAAAGTTATGTTTGGTAAAATCTTTGCTTTTACCGGTTTGATACAATAAAATCACTTTTCTACAAGTTGGCGCTTGTTACTGATTGGAGACCAGCGGACCAGTAGATGCTCTCCCTTTCTGTGTCGTCTCGTCTGTCGGAACCTTTGGCCGGTTGTTGAGAGGTGCTCTGGGTCTGCGGGATGAGTGCCCTTTGGTGAGTTCAACACAATTTACTTTATGCTTACAAGTATGGATATTGGTAGTGTTCCTTAAATTGTTTCTATATGTTTCAATAATACAAATGTGATATCCCATAGGAAAACAGACACATCCTGTATGCACAATGCAAAAGGAAAACAATGTTGGCGTAAACCCCTTGAACCACAGGGAAGATATAAAAAAAAAATCACAAAAGTCCCATTGATTGTGATGCAATGCATTGCTAACGTCCTTAGCATTCATAGGGTTGAAATCCCAATTTCAATTAATGGGAATCTGTCCCCTATGCTGCAGCTGGTTTGCAGAATGAACTCAGTCACACTTTACCTTCACTTGCAAGCTGGCAGAAGCCACTCTCCTTTCAAGATCTTCAACTTGCTGGAGAATGGAAAAGTCAACTTCCATCTCCTGATCCTCTACAGACCAATTCTCCACCACATCTCGCGTCAGCTGACACTCTTCATGGTCATTCATTTCTATGATAGAGACTGTGGAAGAAGCAAGATAATTAGAGTACAACATTACATTGAGCTGTATTCAGATCCATACTAAGTTTTCTTCCAACACAGGCATTTATAGCTATGGAACACCTTGAGGACCACAGGGTTAATAGAAGCACATACCTTGGTAAGTGTCCTTCATACAGAAGTCTTTTTTTTTTTTATTTGATCAGTTTTAGTCTGCTGACCACTGTATACAGGAAATTACAGATACAACTCAATGATATATATATATATATATATATATATTTATTTTTATTTTTTATTATTATTTATTGTTTTTTTTTGCAGCAATTGTATACACTGCATGATGAAGATCTCCATAGCGAACCAAGCTGAGGGAATGGACTATCAGCACCTATTATTCCCAGGAGGTCTCCCATACAGGTACTGACCAGGTGAAAGGCTGCTGCCCTTCCAAGGTCCAACAGGTTTCAGGTGCACCTAACTGTTGAAAGAAGCCTGCCTAGGTAAGGCCTTCTCCTAGGGTATATTTCCACAAAACAATGTAATAATTAATCCTCTTTGGGAAATACAACTGTGAGACCAGCAAGGGCTGATTTAAGCCGTTACTGGTCCCTGGGCAAAGTATAAAGTAGTGGGTCAATTAAAACTCTTGGATGTTAGAAAGGTCTCCAGGACCCTCCGGTCCTTAACCCCTTAAAAATAGCCTGATCCACGAGAAGGCAGTTGTTAAGGACCACAGCATTTTTTTTGTTGTATAAATGGATTCTGGGATCACTGAGCTGCGTGCGGCAACACCAGAATCCTTCAGTGCCAGACCACGGTGATGCTCCTGGCACATCATTAGTTCTTAAGGGGTTAAATCTTTGAGTGTCAGAGAGGTGCTCAATGCATTGCGAAGCAATGGGTTGAGAACTTCTCTGGCACTCAAAGGGTTAAACGCAATGGCTCTCAACCATTTCTTGTTCATTTACATTTTATGTCATTTGTCGGGTACAAATATGTAATATATGTTACTCCTAAGTCTCATAATCAGAATACAAAAACAAACATATTGTGCATAAACATTTCCATAAATATACATTTAAAAACTGAAAATGCACATTTTTATCAAAGTCTTTATTAAAAAAAAGGGGCACCCTCATCGGATGTCTGTGCACGGCACCCTATTTGAGAATCACTGGGTTAAATGCTATGGTACATAAAACATAAAGCATCAACAGTAGCAAGACTCTTTTTAAAAACAAGCAGAAACTACTTACTGTCTTTGTTTTTGAGGCAGATTTGAGTAAAATAATCTAAGTGCTTCTGAATCTGCTTCTGTAAAGACTTCTCCCGGATTCCTCTGGGATGAAGCACTTTTAACAGAGATTTCAGATCTTCCGGATCGGTTATTCTCCACCAGCCAAACTGCATTTCTAATGGGGAAAACGGGAATTGAATAATAAGTAATGATATATAGGTCTAGGGCAGGGGCTGCCTGCCAAATAGTGATAAGAATAAATTGTCATATATTGTTCATTTATCTGATAATTCATCATTTGTACATAAATGGTAAATTATAAAATGTGTATTGATCAATGTTTTTTGAACAGATTTGTTTTTCTGGGAGAGCTAGATGTATATAAGACAGGGCTGCTCTCCGGCTGTTGTTGGACTACAACATCCCTTCATCCTCAGTTGGCTATTGGTCAACTAAAGATGGTGGGAATTGTAGACTAGCAACAATCAGTGTGTCACAGATTGTTAACCCCTGCTATAAGGTACCCATGTTAAAATGCAACATTTTATCAAAGAGTGTTTATTTTGTCTTAAAGGGGATATATCACCCCTATACAAGTTAGCCTGAATAGTTTGATTATATAGTGAATATGTGTAAAAGTTTATTCATTTCTTTTTTTAAAGGTCTAGTTGGTCTAAACTGAAGTAATAAATGCTGCCCTGCACCTACTTCCGGATAAACTGCGGTTAACTGCTCTGTAACCGCAGTCCGTCACTCTGCCTTCGCTCCCCTCCCCTCTATCCAGCCTCCTCTGATGATGGAGGCTTTCTGCCTGTAGGCTGGAGCGGTATCATTGGCAGATATCGATATCTAGCCAATGAGATCGCTGCAGCTTACAAACACAAAGCCTCCATCATCGGAGGAGGCTGGATAGAAGGAGGGGAGCAGAGGCAGAGTGATGGACTGCGGTTACAGTGCAGGTATCCGCAGTCTATCTGGAAGTAAGTGCAGGGCAGCGTTTATTACTTCAATTTTGACCAACTAGAGCTTTTAAAAAAGAAATGAATAAACTTTTACACATATTCACTATATAATCTAACTTTTAAGGCTAACTTGTATAGGGGTGATATATCACCTTTAATATATGCTGCAAGGGCATAAAATGTAAAGACAACTTACCATAGTTTTTATTTTATTTTTTAAAATACATTTTTAGTTCCCTGGATGTCTTTTTCCAGAGAGTTTTCTTATCAGGACAGTGATATAATTTAACACTATCCCTGCAGCACTAACTGCTCTGTATGCTGAATCTTTTTAACAATTTTTTTTCTATACTGTATCAGAATATTTACTTTCACAGTCCCTGACAGAAAGCTCTCTGTAAACAGGTCCAAGGAGCTCAATGTCAAGTACATAGAAGTGTACAAAAAATAAAAAATAGGGGAGGATGGAAAAAAATAATTAAATGCATAGACAACTGGACTTAACATATTATTCATTTGCAGAATATGTGAGTCAAAATAAAGGGTAACTTTCTCTTTAAATTATATAGTATCTTTTGTTTGTGTATGTGTGACACCATTCAAGCTGTCAGACTTGGATTCTGGTCTGCGGACCAGACTGATTGTTTGGAAAGCTGAAATAGTAGTGGATACGAAGGAAATATTCATGATGACGGTCTATTGCCTCAAACTTGCCCACGCTGTAGACTGTCGCCATGAAGATTTCCTGGGTATCCACTCCTATTTTGGCTCTCCAAACGATCCGTCCAGTCCGCAGACCAGAATCCAAGTCTGACAGCTTGAGCGGTGACATAGATAAAAGAGACGGGAGGGGTAAACTTTAGAAAGCAATTGCTCCTCTGGCTCACAAAGGGTTAATACAGTGTAACATATATGATATTGCACCCCTCTGGCACACAAAGGGTTAATATAGTGTAACATATATGATACTGCAGGTGCTGGTTTCTCTCTCTGTCACTTTCTCACACCCTGTCACTGGGATGAATGCACAAATACCATAAAAATAATTAAATTACACAAGTGTTCATTGATTGGTTACACTTACCTTCTGGTACAGGTCTCGGACTGGGGTAGTCTACTGGTTTTGGTGGTTCTACACCTGAAGGAGGTGTGCAAACTGATTTGTCACTTTGTGGCACTGGTGATTCACTTTTATTTGTTTGGACATTGGGTGGCAGAAAGGGGTGCCCATTCCCTTCTGAGAGTCCTAATCCAAGACCAGGCACTGGCGAGGAGAATGGAAGGTTTGCTGGAACAACAGCGGAAGGCCAGCCACAAAACTGAATTCCCATCATAGGCAAACCAGGCTTCATCTATACAGAGGGACACAAGTGAGAATCTCAGCGCAAAACACATTTCACTGACACATAACCAGGTAAACATAATCAAGGATTTATTGGGGGAATATATGAATCTGCATTTCAAGGTATGTATTACATGGTATGAACACTTTAGCGCAAAGCAGCGTATACACTTCACTGCCATCTCCCTATAACCTGTACAGGAAAATAGAGTAAAGTTAGGGTAACTCCTACTGTGCCTTGTTACTATGTAGCACTGCATTGCATATCCCTCTAGTACTCAAAGGGTTAAAGAAAGAGCAGAGGAAAGTACCCCCCCGAAACCTCAATACCCTTTTCCACTGCCCTCCCCTTGGTGTAAGCTGTGTTAAGTGTAGAAATTTCAGTATAAGTAGCATAGTAAATTAGTGTTAGGCAAGTGTAGGACTTAGAAATCACATCTCACGTGTTAAAGCACCCAATCATATTAGTATATCCCTCTTCCATCTACTTGCCTTTCTTCCTCTTATATACTAGCTAAAATATATTGGATATTATGCAGCAATAAAGGAAAAGTGGAGAAATACCGAGGCAAATTAACAACGCCACAGGACAGAAATAAAATCTCCCTAACTGCCATTGATATAAATGGGACTTTTATCCCCTTGAATGAGTTGGGGACCCTGCTAGCATTCATAGGGTTAATTGCCCATTTAAAACACTGTGAATTGTGGAAACTTAGTACAGGTGACTTTCTCATGAAATATTTCACTTTTCTGTTAAATATAATGTCCAAGAAGAGGAATGTTCTAATCTTCCAGCACAGCGCATGAAGTACGTTGATATATGGGATTGCTAATCCAGCGTGTATGCTTCTGTACGGACTCATTATAGATATCATAAGGAAGGGGCTGATGTCACAGAAAGTGGAGAGGGCTCAAGATAAACTTTAACCCTTTAAGGACCCATGACGTGCCAGGACCGTCATGGGTAAAACATGCGATAAGGACCCATGACGGTCCTGGCACGTCATGGATTTTAGGGCTCCCCCACACAGCTGCATGCTGTTCGGGGAGCCCTGAATCGGTTACGCAGGAAAAAAACAAAAGCTCAGTGGTCCGTAAGTGCCGGTCCTTAAGGGGTTAAATAACTAGCCAAATATAACATTTTTAAGAGTGTGACTAAGATCTATCACATTAAATTAACTAAAGTAATGATGAGGCATTACTCTTTACGCTTTTTTGTGTGAGAGGGTTATCAGACAACTCTCTGATACACAGAGGGTTAATAAATGGACACCACTGTACTTCTGTTGATTAACTGCAGTAAAAAAGGACCTTACAAAGCTATCTGTCTTTCTGGCACTCATACGTGTACTGAAATTAATTATACAACTTTTACTAAGACATGGACATTTGCTACTGAAAACAACTGAAGGTAATTTCTGTTAATTTAAATAGGTTTTAATGGCAACTTTTTAATGTCCCAATAACAATTAACCTTTTGAGTGTTAGAGGGGTACGCAACGCATTGCAAAGCAATGCGTTGCGTACCCCTCTGGCATGCAAAGGGTTACATTTAAATTCATTTCGGTGTGAGTGCCACAATGAGTGTCACTTTCTCCTGTAGGCACCATTGATACTTAAAAAATGCAGAGGAATGAAAGTGCACACTCATTATAACTCCCCAGTCCTATTAATCCTTAAAGGGCCAAAAGGGTGCGCTAAGCATAGCAAAGCAATGAGCTGCACACCCTTCTGGTCCATAATGGGTTAAACTGATTAAAGTACAGTGCTTTATAGACAAAAAAAAAAAAAACTCACTTGTAGCGGAGACAGTGTGAATGGATTTACTCCCATGGTGTTCTGTATAGGAGATGGATTCATGACAGGTGAGGGAACAGGGGAGGGGGGCTGGGACTGAAGGCGAGATTGAGATGTAGATATATGGGAAATTGAAGAGTCAATGTGGGTTACTGAGGAATCATCACAGGGGGATCTGGGAAGGAGGCTAAACCATGGCCTATTCTTCTCTGTAAGAGTCTTTAGCAGCTGTTCATTGGGAATTATTGAAGAATTGTAAAACTTCCCCGATCCGCTAAGAATCGGTGTGAAAGGGTTCAAGTCTGACTTTTCAGAGTTGCTCTGAGATGTACTTGGTTGCAGGTTGATGGGGGTGCTCCTTGCATTGTTGGGGTACGTCATGGAGCAGCCGTTAGGTGAAACACTGGCTTTTTGTGTTACATTATCTATCTCTGGAGGCATTTTGGCTACTTCTAGGAGTTTGCTCAGTTTTGAGAAGGAGCCTGGCTTTTGTAGAAACAAATTGGTGGTGTCTCTGTCCTTCTGATCATTTTGCTCCCTGTGACTTAGAGGCAAACAAGTAACTTTTTCCTCTGTGCTATCGAGTGTTTCTTGTTTTATCTGGATGTTTTCTGCGTTCCGTTGTCGCTCTCGCTCTTTTGCTATTTCCTCCGGACCTAGCCAAATTAGAATACGTATTAGTGACACAAACATTCCATTCTATTATAATATGTTTAGACTTATGTAGAGGCACACAAGTAACATTACCCTTCTTGGATGCTAGAGAGGTCTCAAGACTTTGTGAATTGATGCACTGGAGACCACACTAGCATCCAAAGGGTTAGCCATTTGAATGCCAGAGAGGTACGCAATGCATTGTAAAGCAATGTGTTGAGAACCCCTCTGGCAATCAAAGGGTTAGGAGAACCTAAATAGATGCAAGACTTCTCTTGCAACTAAAGAGTTAACTATTTGGGGACATTATCTGCTGTGAGAGCCTTACCTTCCCCACTCTCCATGCCTTCCACAAAAATGCCACCACACAGTGGGAGGATCCAGTATCTGCGCCTGAACCGGTCCTGCCCAAACATCATTGACCGCAGGGAATGGGATGACTCAAATAATTTCTTTCTGTACTGATTTTGTTGCTATTGAGAAAAGACACAAACAAGGATATCTGTTCATATACATCATATCACCTGACTTCAATAAGAACTCCATTCACTGTGAATTTCCGTCACATATTAAAAGGCAACTTTCACATGATAGCTACCCTCTAGGAAGATCTGATCCATTCGAAGGCACAATTACAGGCAGTACAAAGGGTACAGTTGTAATGGGGAACCTGCCCCAAGGACACTCCGTCGGTTCTGTACTATCCTGAGACCTCTTAAATCAAACCAATTTCCTATCTTGGCTGGTGGCCACTGACATCATCACACATGGTCACTGCCAGCCAGTAAGACAAGAATGGCGTTGAAGAGGTCCATCCCTTTTCTTCATTAACCATTAGGGCACCAGAGAGGTGCCTAAGGCATTGCAAAGCAAAGAGTCCAATAGCACTGGATGGGGCCTAACTGTGGGTCATGAATATGGTTCTGTAAACAGCTTTTCTTCTGCCTTTCCCTGTAATGTGAAGGCCTTCTAAGATCCTCTGTTGGTGAATTGCATCATGGGTCTATGCAGGCTACTGATATAAAATAAGGGCAGAAGTGAATATTGACAGAGTAAAAAAACCCCACAGCATTTACTTGTTCTTTGGCTAGTCACTAGTTAGTTATCTAGTGCCATTACAAAGGAGAACAATCGATATGCACATTGAGGCATCTCAAAGCACAATTGAAGCCAAGCCCAAAAATGCATGGCAACTCTCCTCTGCAAAAATATCGGCAAACACAAGACCTCTGTTTCTGCCTTCTCAGGCCTGATCAGTAAGGTGTAGCTGGTCTCTCTAGGCAGTGAGAGCAAGTTACCCAAGTATACCATGTAACTTTAGGAAGACTCCCTTTGGACTTCAAAAAAAGAAGCATAGAAGAAAGCAATTATACAACTTGTTCCCTAATTTTTTTGTGTAAGCATATTATTGAAACTTGCTGTAGACTATTTGGGTGTGGGGGGGGGGAGCCCCAATGTTTGACCTAGGACTCAGTAGGTCCCAGTTATGTTCCTGGATACCATGGCTGCATTGTGAATCTCGGTGAGTTAAATGGAAAGTCGAACGGGGGTCAGAAAAGTGCATGATAGACCGGACTGTAGTTCAAATTGACTGGAAGCCCACCACTGATAGTCTATGGGAACTGTGTTTACAACAAGTGAAGCCTGTGGCTCAACCCAGTCACCCTGCCAGCGGAGGAGATCCATTTTCTAACACCTCAGAAAACTGACCTCAGTTGGCAAGGTTCAGAAGCAATTTTGCAAAAGTGCATAAAAAATTGCTTCCATCAGGCAACAAAACAAACAATCTCACAATTTTTTTTCTCAAGGTGTAGTAATATTCACGTATACACCTCTGGATGTTACAGTATGCACTGTCTTGCAAGTGCAGATTGTGTTTTAACATCAATGATCCTTTAACTATTTAAGAACCAGAGGGATGTTCAACAATTAGCTTTGCAATAAATTGCCCACCACTCTGATCCTTAAAAAGTTAACCATTACAGTACTAAAAGAAGTTACCTTAAGCAATTTTTCAATTTGTTTCTCTAGTTCCTCCACAGTGGCTGTTTGATCTCCGTCATCCTATTGACAAGAAAATGTAATGTCAGAACATACCAAGTGGAACATAAATAAGCATCGTTATTATTGTTAATATTATTATCTGTTATTTACTGAGCACCAACACACTACACAGAGCTGTACAATATAGGGGTGAGAACAACTTATGACATACAGAACCAGATCAATATGATAATTAGCAAGGATCCTGTTTGTGAAAGCTTACAATCTAGGGTAGTTGAAGTTGAATATCAAATAACTAGTTTAAAAGCCTGTGATGTTAACGGGTGATGTTAACCCTTTGAGTACCAGAGGGGTATGCAACGCATTGCTTTGCATACCCCTCTGGCACTCAAAGGGTTAAGAGGTGAGTCCTGCTTTGTGTACTGCCGCCACCTCACTGGTGGCGCATGCGATGCAGTCATGCGCTGTAGAGACTGTCCGAACGCGTAGAATGTTCCCAGCACAGAACTCCCAGCATTCTGTGCGTTTGGGCAGTCTCTACTGCACATGACCGCATCGGATATCTGGCCTTTTTTATTATAGGATATGATGATTAAACAATTGAAGGCACCTAAATTATAATGATTTTAAAGGAAAGACTCCCCAGAAATAGTAATGGGCATATACTGATCCTCTGTTGCAGTGTATGATCTGTTATGTACAGTTACACTAACCGAGAGTGTGTACCTATGTACAGGCGGATTGGTACAACCCCTTACCACCACCGCTACAGCTGGGAAATGGAACATTTTGAGTTGATTTCTCTGTTTTCATTTGGTACTTTGCCTGGGAGCAGAGGAGCTGAACTCCCCAAAACTTTCACACCTTCCTACATTGCCCACCCATTGAAGTATGTCCCGCAAAGCAGCTATTTAGGAATTTTTATTTGTTCTCTCTGGTGGATTTGGTTTGCCCCATAATTGCTCCACTGTTGCAGGCCATTTATTCTAAATCTAGGGAATGTCAGGAGACATCAACTAACCAGAGGTCCTGAACATTTCCTGGCCAGCCATTTGCAGAACGTATACGACTGTACCTTGACGCACTTTGGTGCACTCAGCATTCCCATTACACACAGTTTTATGCATACTGGATGTTATGCTATATACCTCATCATCACAAGTCTCTACTTTTTTCCCCTTTTTATCGTCGTCCTCCTCATCTTCTTCCTCTGCTTGCTCATCGCTATCATCATAATCATCGTCAAAGTCGCTGTCTGTTCCCTTCCGCCTACATTTCCTCCCTGGATTGGGCGTTCCTAAAGAGTGATGCTCCTCGCCTCCTTCGCTGCCCGTTGCGGGGTCTTTTTTACCTGTCTTTTTTGCATGTATCATTCTAAGCCTTAAAGATACAAAAGAAAATTAGTTCAAACAAAACAACTTACCTACACCATAAATGTATTGGAGACTTCTCTAGCATCTAAGGGGTTAATTCTAACAGGACACTCAATGAGGCTGCTGTACTAAGAAAACGGGGAAATCAATTGCATCTTGTAGGACAAATAAAAATTCCCCAAATTGGCACTTATTTAAATGGGCTTTTAACCCCTTGAATGGTTGAAGTTTCACACGCATTGCAAAGCACCGTGTTCGTGATCTCTTTACCATTCAAGAGGTTAAGGTTAAACGTTCCATTTAAATCAATCACGCCTTTTATTTGTTCCCTATGGTCCTGTTGGTTTACCCCAAAATTTCATTTCTTTTGCTTAAAGGGATAGTAATGTTTCACAAAAAAGCAGCTCAGGTAAATCTTGGACCATGGAGAGTGTTATTTCAATACTGTCAGAGTTGTAGTTCAAGAGTAATTGAATGTTAAAGTATCCCCCTCCCGCCCCTTTTACTGATGTAACACTGCTCACCTCAGAGCAGCAAGACTGTCTGGATGGATCGCAGAGAGAGACAATCTTCTGTGAGAATAAGGAAAAACAAGGGGGCAGGGTTTTCCTTATGCTCACAGTAGTAAGATTGTTCCTTGATGTGAGCTGTCTGGTCTATGGACTGGATTCCACATCTGAGGGGAGGTGGCTTATACTAGGTAAGAGGGGCGGAAGGGGGATACTTTATCATTCAGTTACTGTTGAACTACAACTCTGACAGTATTGAAATGACACTATCCATGGCCCAAATACTATGAAGAGCTGTTTTTTTTGTGAAACATTACTATCCCTTTAATATACGAGTCCCACTACCTACAGGCAAATATATAATATTTATCAGATGCAGAAAACACTACAATGAAACATTTACTTTTTTGTTTATTGTGCACAGCATCTGATAAATGCATTAATTTAATCCTTTGCGCGCCATAGAGGTATCCAACATAATTCCTCTCTGGTACTCAAATAGTTAATTGCTATATAAATGTACCCAACATTCTCCTTTATAAACAACTTATCGCTAAGATATAATTCTGGGAAGAGCTGCAGTGAAATATGAATCCTTTGCAAGGGTTGTATATTGTAATGTGTTGGACACCTCGCTAGCATCTAAATGGTTAATTTACTATAGCAAACTATAAGTATATAATATTTTTAGGCGACAGAAAACAATGCAATGGATAATATACCTTTTTTTGTTTATTATGTAAGTTGTATAAAGTGCGTTACATGGCTTTCATCTATTTGCAGTATTTTCTGTGCATTACATTACTTGCAGCTTATAAATATATCAGTTTAACCCCTTAAGGACAGGAGGTTATGGGACATTTCCATCCCATAAAGACCGCATAGGGGCACTTTGACACGCCGGTACACGTGACCTGTCACGTGTATCGGCGCGTCATTATGGGGCCTGATAGAGATCGCTCCGATCTTGGAGCGGTCTATTTCAGGCCCTATTTTTACTTGCAGCTCTCCCGGTAGAGCGCTGTAAGTAAAAAGTACGTGACGTAACATGACCGTCATCGGTCCTTGAGTAGTTCAAGGACCGTGACGGTCCTGGTACGTCAAGGGTCCCTAATGGGTTAATCACTATATACAATGTTCAGAACATAAACATAAAATAAACAATGCTGCGGGAAGCTGCAGTACTATATGGATTCTTTCTGTACTAAAGGGCTGCATATTGTAGATTAGAGGTGGGCAAAATAAAGCTCTCTTGCCATTATTGGCCTACAACCTCCATTATTCTTAGGTCGTCCAAATTAACTGTTAACCCTTTGAATGCCAGAGGGGTACGCAATGCATTGCATACCCCTCAGGCACTCAAAGGGTTAAGGTAAAATGCATCCCAATTGTGTTACTACTAGAAGGGAGATTAGCCAAGCTGGCAACAAATTTTAAGTTTGAGACTTGGGGTGGTGTTGGGGGGTAATGCAAGAAAGGTGTGAGGAGATAAAGTGGAGATAACTTCTCCAGTGTGATAAACTCTACAGTTCCTATGTTACTCTACGGAGCCAATGCACTAAGATCTCTCAAGTTGGAGAAGCCTTAGTGCCTTGACTTCATAAAATATCAGACTCTGATCTCCACTTTATCACCTCTTTATCACGCCTTAGTGCATCTCCCCCTGGAGTTTTAGCCTACTAGTCAGTACCTAATAGAAAGTGATAAACTTACTTGCGAAGTTTGCCTTCAACCATCCACTTATCGCGTCTTAAATTTGACATGTAGTCAATGTTCTTATCAATTTCACTAAAAAATATGACAATAAAAGAGACAGATGAATACATAGACCCTCTCAGTGAAGTAAAACTTTCTTACATTAAATCTAAACCTGTGTCCCTCTAGGTTTAGACTATGGCCTCTTGTCCTAACATTTTTACTCCTTTGAAATATACTTCCACCCTGCACTTTGTTGAATCCCTTCATGAATGTTTCTATTATATCCCCTCTCCCTCTTCTCTCCTCCAAGCTATACAGATCCTTTAGTCTATCCTGATATTTATTTTGCTGTAAACCAATCACCACTTTAGTAGCCCTTCTCTGAATTTTATTCCTCTAGCTACCTAAGATAAGTGGTACCAATTTAGGGACTAAAGAGCCAATTAATCAGAGCAGACTAGATGATAGGTAGCACTGGACTGTCTCTCCCTGAGAATCAGGCTCTTCACCCTGAGATTGGGGTCAAAACCCTGAGTCTCTGGGTCAAACTCTCAGAGTACCCAGATATGCCAATCATCCACTGATAAATTACACCCATAATGTAAGCAGTTACCTGACTACACTCTTACTGCAGGCCAGCTCGTTCACAAGGAAGGCAAGAATGGCTGATTTCTGTGCGGGAGTGTGTGCCTGGAAAGCTTTTGTTTTCAGGCTTTCGGTGAGATCAGTCTGCCCACAATGAGCTTCCATAAAGATCTGAAGGACTTCTGAAGCATTGTCCTGGTTTAATCCAATGTTCGTTAAGTGATCCCCAAGGCTGGTTTTTGCCTAAAAGAAAACACAAAGAAACAAAGCATTTTATTACAATCTGTATACATATACCTATGTAACTGAGAAAGGTGTGGTATTATCTCTCAGAGCTTTCTCTCATTCCTATGAACTTTTTTATTATCTCCTTTCCTGATTTCTTGTATAAAACTATTGTCTCTTATCTTTCAAAAGTCATTAGAAATCACTCTGATAACCTCATCCCCTTTTGACTGTTAATACAAATATGTTTCTGCTTATAACTAGAGCAGAGACTATGTTATAGCCAGAAGGAATCAATCCACCTCTCTGTCATAACCCTTTGAGTGCCAGAGGGTTACAGAACGTATTGCAAAGCAATGTGTTCTGTACCCATCTGGCACTCAAAGAGTTAAAGAAATTCTAAACCCTAGGAATAAGTGACTTAATCTGACTTATCTAGGCAGATCCCATTCACACAGCAGACAGGTAAATCTATCTATATATTTCTTGCATTATATCAGCAGTTCCCATTATATAGTGCCTCTAGGTCATAGATCCTCACAGCAAAATGGGCTTCAATAGACCTGAATGGGACACTATATGTTATCGTATTGAAACTGAAATAACTAGCAGGAGATTAAGACTAAATGGCTGCTATCAAACATCTGGGAGCACAAACCATAAGACTGTGACTTTCAGCCATAAACTCCTAGTAGGTCATGCCTGATAAGCAGGTCTATGGGATTTACATTACACAGGAGAGATGAAGTGGGGGACCATCAGAGAGTCTCCTTTCACAACCTCCATTCTTCTCTGCCAGTTGGTTTGCCCCGGCTTAATTGGCAGGACTGCTCCCTGGGTAGAGCAGATCTGCCTTTAGGGCACTGTCACATGGTAGTTGCCCTTTAAGTCCTTATGATTCTACATAAAGAGTATCCAGTGGCTAGCTACACATGATGGGAGTTGTAGTCTTAATCACTGGAAGGCCCCAGGTTGCCTATCACTGCCCTAGATTCTCCTAGCTCCACCCATATCTACAACCACATTTCTCAAATGTTGGCAGGCTTCAGGCTGCTCATCAGTGCCCTAGACTCTCCTATCTCCACCCATACTCACACCCTCACTTCTCAAGAGCCAATCATTGCCCTAAACTCTGCTAAGTCCACCCATGCCCTTGCCTTCACTCGTCACATGACTCCACCACCAGCCTCATTCCCTGTTGTCTAGCACAGAAATAACTCTTAGCTGATGTGGTATACGTACACAGGTATACATGCAGTCATTATGGAGCAAACCAGGTACATAACAGGGAATTAATAAAGGTTTCCAAAAGGATATGGATTTATAACTCCTGAACACAAAACACTCTTAGCCCTTAGGGCAATAGGGGTGTGCTCCATATTGCGTTCAGCTTTGGTAAATGGCTGTACAAGGTATATTAATTTGAGAAATTAGTATATGAACTAGCCATTACAGTGCCATAAGTGACATATAAACTGGTAAATTAAAAAGTCACCATAAGCCATACATAAACTAAAAATGCAGACGCAATGGGATTGTGCTTACCACACTCACAACCTGGACTGTAGGCATAGCCATTATGGCTGGGGCAATAGGAGCCCCATAAGCGATTGCCTACTCTGCCTAATGGGGCACCTAGCCCTGACTCTTTGCTCATTTTTCTGAATGTTTATTGCACATTCCCTTTAAAGCTGTAAGCAGAAAAGTAAAATGGAGCAATTCTAGAGCAAACCAACTGCAGTATAGGGGAGAAGTAAACATCGCAATTCATTTATATGGGGATTTTAATGCTTTGTGTTCCAGATAGGTATCCAGTACATTGCAACAAAATGCTTTGGATAGCTCTCTGACACTCAAAGAGTTAACTCCTTGAATGCTAGAGAGGTCCCCAACGCATTTCTTTTAAATCAGTGGGAATATTGGGACCCCCTCCCCTATAGTGCAGAATTACTCATTTTTAGTCTTCTGCTTACAGCTCTTAATATACATTGACGGTGTTATAGCATTAAAAACTTACATATAAACAAACACAGAGTGTATAATATAATGCACAGGCATGCTTAAACTGTCAGAACTGATGAAAGACCACTGAGCTGCAGGACTCCATGACATACTGGGTGTTACATGACGTTACCTTGTATCCCGGAGGGACTCCGGGATCGCAAACAGCAACAGCGAGTAGCCGCACCAGCAAGTCTTGTACTTCTCCCATGCTGTCCCCCATGTTCAACAGACCAGCTTGAAGAACACTGAAGGTAGGGACATCGGAGTGTACATCGAAGTCAAGGACTTTGCCAAAATTGCGTAGGAACTGGACCACCATCAGGCAATTGGAAAAAGTGCTTCCCGAGAGAACAAGTCCTGGGATGCGAGAAAGGTCTGGGAGAGGCTGGGAGAAAAAGTGCAGGATAAGTACGGGAAACTTATAATGTGTCGTTATGATGCAGTAAGATGGCTATGTACAAATGGCACTGTACTATTGAGAAATTCTGTATTAAAGGGATAGTAATACTTCGTTTTAACTTTATTTTATTTTGTAGGCATTAAAAAAACATGAAGAATGATATAAGTCTTATCTCTCAAACCTTTATGGTTTATGAGATATTCACAAGCAAAGTTTCCCCTCCCCGCCCCTTTTACCTAGTGTAAGCCATCTCTTCTTAGATGTGAATCTAGCTGTATGACCAGACAGATAACAGAAGGGGACAATTTTCTTTGTATGAAAACAATGAAAGCCCTTCCCCCCTTGACAAGTTTTTCAGCTTTTTCCCTTATCTTAATTGAAGATTGCCCCTCTCTGCAGTCTACCTGGGCTCCTCCCTTCTGATCTGGTTGAACGGGGGGGGGGATATTTTGTTTGTGAATATCTCTTAAACCATAAAGGTTTGAGAGATAAGACTTATATCATTCTTCATGTTTTTTTAATGCCTACAAAATAAAATAAAGTTAAAACGAAGTATTACTATCCCTTTAACCCTCTGTTTGCCAGGTGGGTACACAACACATTGCTTTGCAATGCATTAGGTACCCATCTGGCATTCAAGGGGTTAAAGGAACAATATATATTAGATGCTGCAAAAACATTACAGCTCAGACCACTCTTTTTTATTTTTCTTTTCTCCGTATTAAACTGTTACCAACAGTACCATCTGTTCTCCATGGAGTGTGATAATAACAACAAGACCACTTTTTTGTGAAAATATTTTATACACTGAGATTGTCTCTCATTTTCAGGTGTGTCCTGGGTACTCATTTTATCTACCTCAGAAGGTTAAAGGCTGAGTTGACCTTGTTGGGACTAGAATCTGTGGCACTGATGTTTGAACAGATTCCACAACATTGCGGCAGTTTAATATATAATAACTTTAAACGAAGCATCTCCTAGGATGGGATCATGCTTGTTCTGCGCAGCAGACAAAGACCTACAACATAGGTTTCCAACTGATAAAATATTATTGATATATTAACTCTTTAGCAGCTACCACAGAATTGTAAATGGGCTGTTAACATGGGTGTGTTTTGCCTCAGGTGAACATAGACCACTGCAGCATTCTGCAACTTAAATGGCAAGATACAACAGGGCTTCTTGTTCCTATAACCAACACTGGAGGAGGTGAAGCTCATAGCAACCTCCAATAGCTGGCCAACCCATGTGGGAGTAAGCCAGTGATATATGGCTGACCAGAACAGGAGACTCCAACAATCACCCCCACAGGATTATCTGGGGAATGCAGGACACGTGACGATAACCCTCTGAATGCCAGAGAGGTACCCAAAACATTTCAATGAAGTGTGCTGGACACCTCTTTGGCACTCAAAGGGTTAATAACACAAGTGATTTCAAAAGAGTGAATTTGCAGCTTTCTTGAAGCTGCCAGTTTGAACTAAGCCTTACAAATGTGACACAGATTATCAATACAGACAGATACAACTGGAGGCAAGGGTCATTAACCCTTTAATGCCAGTGGGTCCACAATGCATTGCTTAGCAATGTGTTGTGTAGCCCTCTGACATTCAAAGGTTCAATGGCCATATGTACAATGAAAAGTGGATTAGTTCAGCCAAACTAGACTACAGGGAACAAGTGAAAATAGGCAAATGTCCCTTTGATTTAAAGGCTCCCCTTAAATGTTAGAAAGGCCTTAATACATTGCTTCACAACGCAAAGGAGTCCTCTTTAGTGTACAAGGGTGTACAACGGGTTAAAAGCCTAATTTAAATCATTGGACTTTTTATAGGTTTCCTATAGTGCAGTTGTTTTTCCCAGAATTCCTCTTTCTTTGTGAATATGGCCCTAAGAGCTTACAATCTAGAGGAATTTGGGAAAATGCAACATTAGGCACAATTAAGTGTTACTGCTAAGTACATTAAATAATTAGTGAAAGTTATAAGTGTCCTGTACCAGGAGTGTAACAACAGGGGTTAGAGGGCACAGATGTGATGGGTCTGCCATGCAAGGGGGCCCATCAGCTCCAGTTCTCATCAGGTTTTAGTTATGCCCCTGGGAGAATATATTTGTGTTTGGGGTGTAAAAATATTTTTGCACTGGAGCCCTCGAAAACTATTTACACCACGGTCCTGTATATCTTTTAGTTTGGTACGCTTGCAGGCTGTGTTCTCATGGGTGGCGTTAGCACAGGGTTAATACTGCTCAGCCAAACGCACCATGTGAAACACTTGGTTCCTATGGTGCTGTTCACACTGGCTATTTCCTCCTTGCTGAGTGCACCAGAACGTGCTGCGCAGCAACTTGGATGCTTCTCATGAATAAGGCACATCCAGAATTACAGCCTGCTGATATGCATAGTGGGCTGTGGGTCAGCTCACCCATTTAAACTAAGTCATAACGTTCAGGTTTTGCGCTGTAACCAATGAGACGTCAAGTACATATAGAGATCGAGCTCATGGAGGTAGCCAATTGTTAGACCACCAGTTGCTGGGCACTGCAACTCCCATCATCCAAACTAGGGTATGATGGAAGTTTTAGTTCTCAACAGCTAGGAAGCCAAATGTTGCCTACTCCTCTTCAAGCCTATCTACTGGGATTGTGATACCTTGTGGTCAGCTAAACACATGTCTTCTGTAGGTTTCTTTAGCTCTTTGGCCAACTCCAGCTCTAACCGTCTTTGTTCGAGCTTACGTTCTTTATTCAGCCTTTTTTCATCTTGTTTCTCTTGCTTTAACCGTTCTTTTTCCTTTTTAAACAGTATCAAGAAAATGTACAATTACAAGTTAGATCAAAATGTGATTTAAATGCACACACAGATGTACACTATATCTGTATTATGAAATCTTGTGTTTATACTTCTTTAAACACACACACTGTCTGTGTGTGTGCATAGTACAGTATATCTATATACAGTGAGGGAAAAAATTATTTGAACCCCTGCTGATTTTGTATGTTTGCCCACTGACAAAGAAATGAACAGTCTATAATTTTAATGGTAGGTTTGTATGAACAGTGAGAGACAGAATAACAACAAAAACATCCTGAAAAACACATTTCAAAAAAGTTATAAACTGATTTGCATTTTACTGAGTGAAATAAGTATTTGACCCTCTATCAATCAGCAAGATTTCTGGCTCCCAGGTGTCTTCTATACAGGTAACAAGGTGAGATTAGGATCACTCTCTTAAAGGGAGTGCTTCTTATCTCAGCTTGTTATCTGTATAAAAGACACCTGTCCACAGAAGCAATCAATCAGATTCCAAACTCTCCACCATGGCCAAGACCAAAGAGCTGTCCAAGGATGTCAGGGACAAGATTGTAGACCTACACCAGATTGGAATGGGCTACAAGACCATCGCCAAGCAGCTTGGGGAGAAGGTGACAACAGTTGGTGCGATTATTCACAAATGGAAGAAACACAAAATAACTGTCAATCTCCCTCAGTCTGAGGCTCCATGCAAAATCTCACCTCGTGGAGTTTCAATGATCATGAGAACAGTGAGGAATCAGCCCAGAACTACATGGGAGCATCTTGTCAATGATCTCAAGGCAGCTGGAACCATAGTCACCAAGAATCAATTGGTAACACACTACGCCATGAAGGACTGAAATCTTACAGCGCCCGCAAGGTCCACCTGCTCAAGAAAGCACATCTACAGGCCCGTCTGAAGTTTGCCATTGAACATCTGAATGATTCAGAGGAGAACTGGGTGAAAGTGTTGTGGTTAGATGAGACCAAAATCGAGCTCTTTGGCATCAGCTCAACTCACCATGTTTGGAGGAGGAGGGATGCTGCCTATGAACCCAAGAACACCATCCCCACCGTCAAACATGAAGGTGGAAACATTATGCTTTGGGGGTGTTTTTCTGCTAATGGGACAGGACAACTTCACCACATCAAAGGGACAATGGACTGGGCCATGTACCATCAAATCTTGGGTGAGAACCTCCTTCCCTCAGGGCATTGAAAATGGGTCGTGGATGGGTATTCCAGCATGACAATGACCCAAAACACACGGCCAAGGCAACAAAGGAGTGGCTCAAGAAGAAACACAATAAGCCTAGCCAGTCTCTAGACCTTAATCCTACACAAAATATGTGGAGGGAGCTGAAGGTTCGAGTTGCCAAACATCAGCCTCAAAACCTTAATGACTTGGAGAAGATCTGCAAAGAGGAGTGGGACAAAATCCCTCCTGAGGTATGTGCAAACCTGGTGGCCAACTACAAGAAACTTCTGACTTCTGTGATTGCCAACAAGGGTTTTTCTACCAAGTATTAAGTCATGTTTTGCAAAGGGGTCAAATACTTATTTCACTCAGTAAAATGGAAATCAATTTATAACTTTTTTGAAATGCGTTTTTCAGGATTTTTTTGTTGTAGGTGTAATAGCATGCAGCAATTATTGCGTAATCTGCCATTTTCATAACTTTGTTGTTACTGCCAATCCAGTTTGATTCTCCTTTTATATTCGTGACCAGTCAATGAGAAGAGGGTGTACTGATAGCAAACAGTTACAAAGCGTGGTTGATGTGTGTGTGTGGGGGGGAGATTGATAAAAGTGTGTATGCGTGTGTATGGGGGAATATATATATGCATTGAAGACATTTCTAAGAGGTTTATCTGTTTAATAGAAAGTAGTTGTCTGTTAAACCACATACTATGTTTTGCATCTGTATCTTAACAGTAACGGTTTGCTGTATTGGGAATGTTTACATGAGTGGAGTTGTCTGTACACTAATATCATTCATACTGATAGTCTTTA
Organism: Rhinophrynus dorsalis; assembly: GCA_037306005.1. NCBI lineage: Eukaryota > Metazoa > Chordata > Amphibia > Anura > Rhinophrynidae > Rhinophrynus > Rhinophrynus dorsalis. Next base: position 207,157,573 of record CM074725.1, on the reverse strand, counting down.
CTGTGAAGAAGTGTGAGCTAAATACAGCCTAAACAGGGGTGTTTTGGCATGGGCTGGACTTGATGGATGCATGTCTTTTTTCAGCCTCATCAACTATGTTACTATGTTACTATGTTATTCTGTCTCTCACTATTCAGATAAACCTACCATTAAAATTATAGACTGACCATTTCTTTGTCAGTGGGCAAACGTACAAAATCAGCAGGGGATCAAATAATTTTTTCCCTAACTGTATATATATATATATATATATATATAAGACTGGGTGGGGGGCAGCACTCACTCTCAATTAATAATTGCCCAGGTGCACATTCCCGAAACAGTATAGTACACGTAGACCGAAGAAGGAGGGCAGCATCTGTGGGAGTTGTTTTTGAAAGCTTGATTAGGCAAAATGGTCTTGATAATGTCTTGATAAAGGTCTTGCGACTGAAACGTCATCCAGTGATTCTTGACCATTGTGCCAAATGAAACTTTCAAAAACAAGTCCCACTGGTGCTGCCCTTCTTCACTCTCTATCTCTCTCTATATTTATCTATCTATATATCTATCTAGGGACTGTGGAAGCATTAATAGAGGCGCAATGCAACACTATCCCTGCAGCACTGAGTGCTCTCTCTCTATGCTGTATTGGGTAGACTGAAGACTCTGCTGCAGGGAGAGTGCTGCACTGCATCACTATCTCTGCTTTCGCACTCCTTGACAGAGAGCTCTCTGGGAACAGCGATCCAGGAAGCTCACTGTCAGGGACATGAAAGTATGAAAATAAAAGACCATCTGATGTTACATATGTGCATTGCAGAATATGTAACATATAAAAGGAGGTTTAATGTCACTTTAACCGTTTGAATGCCAGAGGGGTATCCAATGCATTGCATTGCAAACTGTTGGATACTTCTCTGGCTCTCAAAAGTTAAAAGAATCGTAAGAATTTGGAGAATATTTGTAACCTATGATGTAGATGGTTTGTCCCTCAATTGCTCCAGTTTTGTTTAGTCTCACAGTAATTTTATAATACCCTCCCTGATCCTCTTCCTTTTCCTGCGCCATCAAATAGGACATTATTAGAATCCATTGGTTAGAACATAACCGTGACAGCACTTACCTCAGCCTTTTTACGGGCTTCCACAGCTTTCAACAGCAGTACATGCTGACGTCGCCTCTCGCGTTCCTATCAGGACAGACCAATAAGCATTTAAAAAAGTATGTAAAAAGAAAACCAAAAACACAGCATCTTGATGAAGAGGAAGCCAAGAGCTGCAGATTTAGCACCGAGACTAGTTATAGTGAAGACTAAAAATACAGGACACATAAGGTCAAGTTTGTGCTTGTTTTAGTTGAGTTTTAAGAAGCAGGTACACAATCAAAAGCAATAAGGAAAAGCAATGAGTAATGAGGAAAGTGTGGAAAAAAAAGCAGAGTATACTGGTTATCAGTTACAGTGAGAACACTCCTTTAAAAGCTTGCTAGCAGTACACAAAGCATAAATGTTGGCTGAAACAGGTCAATTAACTTAAATCTACTTTTTGAAGCTTACGAAATAGTTTGCGACAAGCCAATTAAGAAGGCAAATGTAATTTATTCATATTCATATGCTGTGGACTAAGTGAAAATATGACAAAAAAAGGATTTATGGCTAAAAACATGCATGGATGAAAAGAGATTGACCGATTGGCTTTCCTTGGACGCACTGCATAAAGTTACAGAAGCTGCGCATTAGTCACTGATTAAATGGAAACTTGTATCTAGTTCTCATGCAGAGGTCTTGACAAATTCTCATCAGACTTAGGTGTCAACTACATAATTTAGGAGCTATACATATTAACCCTTAGAGCTCCAGAGGGGTGCGAAATGGATTGCAAAGCAAAATGTTGCACTCCCCTCTGGGGCTTAAATGGTTAATGGCCAGGTAGACTCTTAACCCTTTGAGTGCCAATGAGGCTTTGCAATGTGTTGGATACATCTCTTGCACTCAAAGGGTTAATAACCGTGTGTGTGTGTGCATATATATATATATATATATATATATATATATATATATAGGTTTTTTTTTTTATTATTTTCTTTTCTTTGCCAGGCTTTTCCTGCTGAGTAAAACAAGGATATTAGAAGGCAAAACTTGCAATTTATTGAATACTAGTGTAAAAGCCCGTGTGCATGGGCCATGGAGCAGTGAAGTAACGGCAGTACGCAGAGCAGGACCGGCCTCTTAACTCTTTGAGTGCCAGAGGGGTACGCAACGCATTGCATACCCCTCTGGCACTCAAAGGGTTAACATTACCGAGACCTACTCTGCGTACCACCGTTACCTCACTGCTCACTGCTCAGGCGATGCAATCATAAGCAGTAGAGACTGGCCGAACACGGGCAGTCTCTACTGCGCATGACTGCATTGTGACAAACTTTCTGGCGTTTTATTATATACTAGTTGAACAGCCCGTTGCACGGGCCACACTCGCACTGCCACCCAGTCGCGGGGCAGTCGCGCAGTAGAGACTGCCCGCGCCGCGTCTGATACAGAGCTCGACGCTCCTTCGGAGCGCCCAGCTCTGTATCAGCTGCAGCACGGGCAGTCTCTACTGCGCATGACTGCAGCACGCGCAGCAGGGTCTGCTGTGCATGTCGCAGCGTTACACATGTTTTAGCAAATTATTATATAGGACTAGTTGAAGAGCCTATGTACATGGCCAACAGAGCCGGCCGGTCGCGGTGCAGTCATGTGTAGTGTAGTAGAGATTGCCCGTGACGCAACTGATATGGAGAGGGTCACTCTGAATTCAGACAGAGGTCCTCTCTGCACACCAAAGGGTGCGCAGAGAGGACCATGGTCTGAATTCGGAGCGCCCTGCTCCGTATCAGTCGAGTCACAGGCAGTCTCTACTGCGCATAACTGAAGCACGTGCAGCAGTCTCTACTGTGTATGACTGCGTCGTTAAAAACTGTTTGAGAATTATTATTCAGCCAAGGTCTGGGTAATGTTAACCCTCTGAGTGCCAGAGGGGTACGCAACGCATTGCTTTGCAATGCGTTGCGTACCTCTCTGGCACTCAAAGGGTTAAGAGGCCGCTACCTCACTGCTCCACGTAATGCAGTCTTGCGTCGCCTCACTCATGTGATAGAGACTGCCCGAACACGCGCAGTCTCTACTGTGCATGAATGCGTTGTGACAAACATCCTACTGAATTATTATATATAGGATAGGATTTGAATTTACATTTTCTTTTTTATTCCACGCGGAACTGTTGCCGATTGCAGATGCAAGCTCCCTGTAGATAGCAACAGCACCACATGGCCACAAAAATGTTAACCTAAGTTATTATTAACCGTTTGAGTGCCAGAAGTATATGCAATGCATTTGCTTTGCAATGCGTTGCATACCCCTCTGGCACCCAAAGGGTTAAATCATCTCCCAGCAATGGGAGAACCTTGTTTTACTCAGAATTAAAACAACAACGTCAGTTGTATTCATGGCTTTGTGAAGGAAAAATATATAATAAAAAATATATAAAACATAAAATAATAAAACAGAAATAATAATAATGCTAGTAGGAAAGTAAGAAACAATCAACTAAAAAAAAAAGAATAATTAAAAAAGGGAAAGAATAAAACTGTGGTACAACAAGTTCTTTTAATGTTCATGAGGGCAATTTTTTTTCTAATTCTTAATTTTTCAAAATAATTTGCAGAAATAAACAGCAAATTACAGCAGGTAAAACAATGACAAACCTCCTACCAAGGGATCCAAAGGAGGCCAGAATTTATCACCTGGCTGAGGCCAGAATTTATCACCCGTCTGAGGGAATTTTGCCAAGGCCTGTGCGTGCATCCTAATAAAAATATGGTATACTAACGTAGAAAGTTATTATTGGGTAATCTACCCCTTGGGTACTAAAGATGTCTCCAAAGAACTGAAAAGAAAAAAAATTAGTTACATCTCAAATATCCAAGGGCTAAAACGTCTTGGAATTTACATTTGTCTTTTATTGAAATTAGAGCAATGCAATGGCTCATAGAATGTGAGTATATTTAGGTCAACTTGTGTATCAGTAGTAAATAAACAGCTTTCTAATCAACAATGTGAGATGGTATTAGTCTTTGTGTAACAAGCAGCAGATGTATGCAATGCACTGTGCTGTTAAAGCCATGCAAGGAGTGTGTAATATGACGGCAGCCAGTGCTATACTTTATGCGTTGCTATGAGAACCATATCACAACCAAATCACGATGCGTGTTAGATGTACAAAAATAAACATACCCATACCATATCTAGTCTATGTCTCTCCAACTCCTAGTAGAAAGAGTTGGCACATAATTATGAAACAGAAGTGAATACAGATCACACAAACACAAAAAAGAAATAAAACAATTTGTAAGAAGTCACATTCCCAGAAGGCCCCATAACCAAAAGCAAGGCAATAACAGGTAAGCAGAAAATATTATAAAGGCCGTACATGTTAACCCTTTGAGTGCCAAAGGGGTGAGCAAAGAGCATCCCTCTGTCACAAAGGGTTAAGAACTTTTCTTTCCCTTACAACAGCAAAGAAGATCCTAAAAAATTTTTTGTAACATATAACAAGCTAATTCACTGGCACAAACAAAACTACAGACCTGATGTTTCAGAAGGACCGCCTGCTGCCGTTTCATTTCCTTCTCCTTTGAAAAGAAAACAGAAAACAAGTCTTGAAATTAGCAGCAAATTATTGCACATCGTTCTGATTCTGGGTTCTCTGTAAACACTACAGCTGAATAGCAAAGAACTGCTTTAGAAACGTTATATGCTAATTAATTTACATGTTTAGTTCTTAGAGTGCCCGAACGGTGGGGAACAATGGTGCCTTTGTGTCAGCAGGTGCAAATCAATGGTCACCAAGTTCCAGCTGTAACAACTTCTGAATGGAACATCTTCCAGCAAACAGAGTACCCACGTTTTAGTCAGAGAGAAAAGCCATATTGTGTGCATGTACATGTGTGTATGAATCGCTTTCTCTTTTATATGTATACTAGTGTAAAAACCAGTGTACACGGTCCAAGGTCCGGGTGATGTTAACCCCTTTGAGTGCCAGAGGGGTACGCAACACGTACCCCTCTGGCACTCAAAGGGTTAAGAGGCCATTCCTGCTCTGTGTACTGCTGCTGCCTCAGTGTCGGCGCACGTGATGCAGTCATGTGCAGTAGAGACTGCCCGGGCAGTCTCTACTGCGCATGACTGCATCGGATAAACATTCTGGCCTTTTATATTATAGGATATATATGTATATAGATATATTATTCCTTTAAATGCATTATGTGTCATTAAGGGCTTCACAAAACATTGGGCTACTCTCAAGCATCCAGAGAGTTAGCAGAAATTGTTTTATTGTGTTCAGTATTGGATCTTGTCTCCTGCAGAACTGCAGCATGAAAACTATCATTTTACTAATCTAAGTAAGGCAAAATATATTCATTCCTTTCATGCTCTTTTGCTAATTTAGGTGACATGGATTTTCTCTAGAATTGCCACCAGTTATTCCAGTCCAGGGACCATAAAGACCTAGAACTTGATAGAACATAAGCAATTGGCTAATAGAGTCAGTCCATTTCCCTATCTGATGAACCCTTTGAGCGCCAGAGGGGGTACGCACTGCTTTTCAAAGCAATTAGTTGCATACCCCTCTGCCATTTAAAGGTTATATAATCTCAGACTTATTTACTCCTTAGAATTGCATTCCTTCTATCCCTAGAGTTCACAGATAAATGTACTCGCTTAGCCACTACCACCTCTTATAGGAGGCTATTCCCTATATCTACCACCTTAACAATTATACTTTTTTGTTGTTCTAGTATTCGTCCTTGAATGAAAAAAGCTTCACTCATGAACTATTAGAAATGAAGTTTTCAATCACATGCTCTTTTATACCTTAGGCTAAACACATTAATGGAAACGTATTTTGTTATATGAACAAATAAAACATGATACATAGCACCATAAAGTTTTCCCATCACCCCAAGGTAAGTCTAATTAATTGTAAAGGTAATTCAGAACTGCCTATATTATTATGCTAATCATTTGTATGCAATACAAATAGATTTATGAAAGTAATCTTTATTTGCTGGTGGCACAGTGTGTGATTGTATTCTAATTATTTTCTGTGCTGGGTAAATGTTACCACACACTGTGCTATGAATGAATCTAGGCAGAGTCTGCACACTGGGGACATTTTAACAGTATAGTGAGAGTTACGTTTGGCCTCAAACCAGGCTAATTTGCATACACTGCAAAGAATTAGCATAAAGTGCTATACACTGTGCCACTGAAATATCACGGTTAATTTCTCAAAAAACAATTTATTTTACAGAAACTGGCTTCTACAACATACATGCATAATGAATTTATTTGTAAAACAAACTAGATTTGCTTTTAGCTAAAAGGTCCCCTTTAAATTATAAATCTAGTCTGTTGGGATCTGAGCTGTTACCATCCAGGGGGTTTCAGTAGTCAAGGGGGAGATGCACTAAGGTGTGATAAAGGAGTGATAGAGTGGAGATGACTTCTCAAGTGATATCACTTCTCCAAAACCTGTTTAATATGTACTAAGATTTCTCCAACTTGAGAGATCTTCATGCATTGGCTCAATAGAATAACATAGTAATTAGAGAAGTGATATCACTAGAGAAGTCATTTCTACTTTATCACCCCTTAACTTCCAAAGTTAGTGATGTGGGTAAAGGAGACATTAGACTCTTTCAGGGTAGGCAAACAATGGATACGTTGGCTAGACCACACAGGGTTGCTGGGCCTTGTATTGGCTGAGTCTCCTTCTACCCTGATAGTCCCATGCAGAGCCGCATGATGAAAGTCAGACCGGACCGGGGGAGGGAGGGGGGAACTTTGCGTTCAGTTATCTGCCAAACCATAAAGGTTTGAGAGATGACACTGGGGGCTATTAAATTCTTTTTGAAATAGCTACAATATGGGGAATAGTAATATTAAAGTATTACTATCCCTTTAACGCTTTCAGTGTTAAGGATGTGGACAATGAATTGCGGAGCAGTATCAGTGAGTGGGAGATGTAATGTAGGGCTAAGACAGGAAGTGCCTGTACCATGTGACATATACCTCTGAATGCCAGAGAGGTACGCAACGCATTACACTCAAAAGGCTAATTACCATCATCTATATATATCTAAATAACTCAAAAATGTATGTTTTAAATAAAAAATGGCTGATCCCACACATAGGTGATTTTAAAAGCTCTTCCAGAATCACCTATGTTGTATTTATGTGTGTCACTTTAATTATTTGAGTGCCAGAGAGGTATACCTCCCTTGCACTCAAAGGGTTAAACATGTCTCTATGATTTATTTTTAAGCAATAAAAAATGTCAGTAATCTCAATCTTTTCTCATGTACCCAAAGCACATTTAACTTAATGTCTTGAAGGATGGAAAGGGTTAACACACATATATATATAAGATACCTTCAGAAATGCATAGATGCTCTTTATCTAAACTAACCTTTATTCGTTTCTCGGCCTCCAATAATTTGGCATTTGCAGCTTCCTCCTTCTTTTTCTTTTTAGCCTGTGCATGCAAAACAGGTCTCAAAGTCATGCAATGGCACAACTACAATCTGAACACTTTATCAGATTCAGAACAAAGCTACAGGTCTTACTGAGTGATAGGACAATACAGTACACTGAGCACCATACAGCAGAATCCCCTCCACATGCTAAACTACAGTCTGATGTTCCCCTACATAATGGCTGTCCCATTAAGAAAAAGCCAGATACCTTAGTATTAAAGGGTTAGGAATGTTTTATATAAATAAAAAAGTAATATTGTAAATAATCAAAAAATGAATCCAGCAATGCTAGTCTGATCTCTCACACCTTTATGGTTTGAGAGAAATGTGGTGATAAAGGTTTCCCCTCACTGTAAAGCTGACAGAACGGGATTCATGTCGGCCAACTCGAGGCAGCTCTTCAGCAGAGCCGAAATACCATATTCTAAAAGAAATACTTAATTGGAACACTCTACAAAGTGTGCTTGCGAACCAGACACACTTTGTAGAGTGTTCCAATGAAGTATTTATTTTTAGATTGCAGTATTTCAGCTCTGCTGAAGAGCCACCTGCCGGTCCTGGGACCAGGATCTCCTTCTGTCAGCTAGAGGCTAACGTTAGTGCACGGGGAGGTAGGTGGGAACTTTAAAACTCTAGATTTCTCAAACCAGATCAGACTGGCAATGATGGATTTATTTTTTGATTATCTACAATATTACTTTTTTATTTCAATAAGACATTACTAACCATTTAAAGGATTAGTAAACCTTTATTATGAAAAAAAATGTATGTCACGGACTTTTCCTGCTGAATAAAACAAAGGCACTTTCACTGCTGGGAGATGCTTTGTTCCAAAGTCATTACAGTTCAACACCCCCAATTATATGTTAAAAGTGCCAGTGGTTACCAGACTGTTCACCCGCAGTTCGCCTGATGGTTAATTCACTAAGGTGTGGTAAGACTGTGATAAGGAGGTGACATTTCCCAGTTTCTATGTTACTCTATGGAGCCTCTGCATTAAGAACTCTCAGGTTAGATAAATATTAGAGCATATGCTCAATAGCATAACACAGGAATTGTACACAGTTTATCACAGTTTAAAAGAAACCCCCTCTTTCTCACCTTAGTGTATACCCCCCTGATGTCCAGACAGTTATACTATTGCATTCTGTGGTAGAGGTTTGCCACTGGCTAGAGTCTTTCATAGACTGTTGTAGTTATAGCTCCATCACTCTGTGACACTGAGAACAGTTATAACTTTTCAATGAAGCATATATATCAGCAGTGGTAGAACCCTTGTTGTACTCAACAAGAAAAGCCCTGCAAATTATGATTTCCATAATAAAATATTACTGATCCCTTTACCTGCTTCCATAGCTCCCAATATAAGACTTTGCTGGCTTAATCAATTGCACTTCTCTGTAATGAGTGTACAAATCTGAAGACCAAAAACTAAGAATTTGAGCCTTATACATCAAATTCTGGTGTAAGCCAACTTCACCAGGGACATTTCACACATTCACACTAATCAGAATGGGGAGTTTAACCATTTGAATGCTAAAGATGTCTGCCACATATTGCTAAGAAATGATTCAGAGACCTCTTTAGTATTAATGGATTAAAAACCCCATTTAAATCAATAACAATTTTGGGGAATTTTCACTTGTTCCCTGTGGTACAAATGGTATGTTCCAGAACTATAATCGGCGTCCTGCATAAAAGCCCTGATTACACTGTCCCCTTCCATATTACTCACTGTTAAATGTATTATATTAGTAAAGGGACAATATTTTTTAAATGTAATTGCATTTTTGTATTCCTAAAAACTGCTATGTCATTTACTAAGTTTTCTTTACAACCTTTGAACCAAAACAGTGTGACCATTTTAACATATGTATTTGTGGAGTTTATTTTTTGAAGGGACACACAATTGTGAAGAAAAGTTAATCTTATATTGAAGAGAACACTTTAACAGTAACAGTCTTCACCATATTTTTTCTTTATAAATTTTCTGCCTCCCTTTCCCAACTAAAAGACAGAAACTAAAGAAGGGAATCAGGTACACAGAGAACACAGGTGTATTATGATTGGTTCCTGGAAAAGTTGTGTCAGGAGGTGTGGGGCAAGGCACAAATCAGAGAACAGCAGTGTAAAAGGGGCACTATTTGTTCTTTTTCACTCATAACTAATTGATGATGAAGGAGATTGCAAATTAAGAATGGAGAATAATGAACAAGAGAAAACAATTTTACATCTCTTATTGTTACAAATGGCTGCCACTTTAACAAACTTAATGTAACAAAATACGTTTGTTAAAATATGTAGGTGTTGTGTTCATTTACAATAATAGTAGACTACACTAAGCATCAGAAAATGCATGTTTCTTGTTATAGAAACAATGTGAAATACAAGTATGCAATATACACACACAAGTGGTATCACAAATATATATCACCAGTCATTTAAACAATTTGCAACAAAACAAACATCAAAAATACTGTGCAGGTTAAAGGAGAGGTAACTCATCCTAATAATAAGCCCCCACTTAACTTACTATGGGCAAAAAATCATTGTGCCCCCCTTGAATTTTGCTCTCTTGTGCCTTTGCTCAAGAGATAACATTTTCAGTAAGTCCTAAATATCATGTCCATGGAGGTGGACATGCCAGTTGCTAGTAGGACCACGAGACACAAACTCCAACCACCGCCCATGGCAATCTTAGCCCTTAAGGAACAAGAAATATGCAACGCACTGCTTCATAATGCATTGTGCACCCTCTGGTCCAGACACATTTTTAGCAGTGTTTCTATCCATCTTCTTAGGTATAATTCCCATAAGTAACTTTCAGGGAATATATATATATATATATATATATATATATATATATATATATGGAAAATTATATATTGTTTTTTTCAGAACCCATTCAGCTCTCTTCTTGTGCTATTTGTCAAATACAGGTTGCATGGTGAGACAAACTATGATGCCCTAAACACTTTTTTTTCTAATAACTTATTTTGATAATATATCCGCTATATAGCAAACATATTTATTTTGATTGTGTAGGTTTCAGTTATTTTTAAAATCTTTGAATCCCTCGAGTACACAGAAAACAAATATGCATTATTTTGCCTTTATGCATGGCCTGCACAGACCCCTAGTTAAAAGGAGTGCAAAGGGTTTGTCAACTTTACGAACTAAAACGCACATTTCATTGGCTACAAGGTAAAGCTCCCTTAAAAGAGCTTAATAACTATGTAAAAGTAAATATTTCTTTAACCCCTTAACGAATGCCCGATTGGGTGCACAGGCAGCTGTGAAGGACCACAAGGCTTTTTTTTTTGCACGTTACTCTGGGATTGCAGAGTGGCGTGAAGCCGCACTGCCATCCCAGAATTCCATGGCGTGCCAGGACTGTCACTGGTATGTAAGTGCCAGGACCAGTAGGACGGTCCTGGCACTTAATGGGCCCTTAAGGGGTTAAAGTAGTAAACTTGTGAATCAGAAAATGTCTGTAGTTCAGGGGAGGGCTGGCCTGGGGGAGGGGGGGCAATATCCCCCCTGGGCTAGTCATATGTCTGGGCTGGTGGGCCACTGCCTCACTAAATCTCCCACTTGCTGCTGTAAATGGAGTTACTCTAGAGATACCATAGAGCTTACAACTGAAATGGTGCTACATTACTAGTATAACCCATTTGTATGCTCTATGGTATCACTATTGTACACGCAATTCAGTTGTAAGTTACATGGTATCAGTTGCCTTCTCAACATTAATGCCACTTTTAAAGGGATAGTAATACTTCGTTTCATCTTTATTTTATTTTGTATAGTCTTATCTCTCAAACCTTTATGGTTTAAGAGATATTCACAAGCAAAGTATCCTCCCCGTTCAACCAGATCAGAAGGGAGGTGCCCAGGTAGACTGCAGAGAGGGACAATCTTCAATTAAGATAAGGGAAAAAGCTGAAAAACTTGTCAAGGGGGGAAGGGCTTTCATTCTTTTCATACAAAGAAGATTGTCCCCTTCTGTTATCTGTCTGGTCTTACAACCAGATTCACATCTGAGAAGAGATGGCTTACACTAGGAAAAAGGGGTGGGAGGGGGAAACTTTGCATGTGAATATCTCTTAAACCATAAAGGTTTGAGAGATAAGACTTATATCATTCTTCATGTTTTTGCCTACAAAATAAAATAAAGTTAAAACGAAGTATTACTATCCCTTTAAGATTAACAGAAGGGAGTGGAGTGGAACAGTGGGCTGCTGCGATAGTAGAAACGGGATACTTCATTGTATTTGCCCCCAGGCCATCTCCTGCTGTAGTTTATTCCTATACAAAATGACAAAGCAAGGATATTGTGTTAAAAATTGGGGGTTTCAGAAAGTTACACTAAAGTCACAATTTACTGCCAACATCTTAATCAAGCTTAGGTTAACAGGGAAAATAAAGGATGAAATATGAATGCCACATATCTCCTGGTAAAAGAAAGAGAAGAAGACATATGAGGGCGCTAATAACTGTCTAATCAATGGTCAAATTAAGTAGGTGTGTGTGTGATTTACTTACTTGCAATGCAACACCAGCTGTGAATCCAAAGCTGGCGTTATCACAAGCAGGGGCTTACACATACCCTACTAGGGACACTCTTTCAAGAGGAAACGATCAACAAAGAAATTACATTTTTACTACCCCATTGGTATGAACTGACAAACTGTATGGGGTGCCAGAAGCACAAAACTACACAAACTACAATCTCTAATTTTTCGAATATTTTTCAAATATGGCATGCCTGTACTCAGACGGCTGTAACAACTAGAGAAATGAAGAAAAGGTAGACAGTGTATAACATTTTGTAAAGGAGATAACCAAACACATCAAATGAGGGGTCACTTTCCTTTCTAGTACTAGCGTGATGTAAACAAAATGTTTCCAGAATTTGAGCTAAAGGAAAAAAATAGTCTTTTTTTAACATTTCCACCCCTTCAAAGGTAATTAAATATTTGAAAACTTTGGAATTTCATACTGTATTCATTAGATACTGCTCTTCTGAGAAAAATGGCACTCCATTTGTATGAGTTGACATACACCAATTATAATCTCTCATTACCAGTCTCATCAAATGAGAGGTCACTTGTCTTTCTATGTCTAGGCGAATTGCACAACTATTTATAGAGAGTGGTGCTCCAAAGATCTTTCAACATCATGGAATTTCCTTCTCTATTCAGCACATAGTGCCATCTCAAGAAAAACGGTACCCCATTCTTATGGATTAACATATCATAGGGGGTACCAGGAGCATGTCTACCAGTGGAACATAGCTGCGGCAGTAGATAATAGACAGTAAATTTGTGGATCTGTGGCTACAAGTGGAATCAGGGAAGAAATGAATCAGTCACACTCAAATCTCCCCTGGACAAAACACTTCTTTATTGGAAAACCAAACAGTACACCAAAAAAAACAAATAGTCTCACGCATTTCGCACTAAATGTGCTTCAAAGACATTAACCCTAACCATGTAAGCACATTTAGTGAGAAATGAAAAGTGTTTTTATCCAGGAGAGATTTGCGTGCAACTGATTCATTCTATCCTTCATGTTTCTACAATGACTTTGGCTGTTCATCTCATTTGGCACTTTATCCACATTGGAGACTTACTCTGGTGAGTTGACTTTTGATATATTGCACGTGACTAGTGCCGCTTTATTTTTCCTTTTACTCTTAAAAGTGGAATGAGGCTAGCAAAGCCGACAGTGTATGTGTGGTTCCGTGGCTGAGGTGTCAGGAATTGTATGTGTGATTATGTGGATAGCAGTGAGATAGTGGAACAAGGCTGGGGTGTCAGACAGTGAATGTGTCCTTCTGGAACAACTTGTAAGTGGTATCAGCAGTTGAAGAAAACTGAGGTTGGTGTTTCATTTTCATTTATGCAGAGGAGTGAACGGACTGGAGTCTGACTGAGACTTCTGATGTGCTGATTATGGCGGAATTAACACCTTACCTACTGACTTAATCAGACACAGTTGTATCCGTGAGTACTAGCAATATTGAGATTGCCAACGTTTAAATATCTTCAATCTCATTATCATCTTTACTCTCCATTGTGAACACTATGTGTTAGTACATGTCATCATTGTTTCATTTCCTTCACTTGGCTTCACTAACATCATCATGATTTACTTAATCATCATCATGCATGTTGTTATGACATATCCATTGTGACAGTGGAATTGGATGAATCATCATCGTGTGTTAATCACTGTATAATATCTCAAAAATCATCTTTATACATCCAATCATATGGTTGTGTTACTTTATTTTTGGTCACATATACAGCATTTCATATTTTGTCCATTTTTTCACTGGTGCGTTACATAGTGATCCGAGACTCTGGAATTATTATAATGGAAGTTAGTTATTTGTAGATATTGGAATAGGGATATTGGGTGGTGGGAGGGCTTAGTCTATATTCTGTCATCCACTTGCTATTTTGAGGATTGATATTTATTAGGTAATAAATATTTTTTTTAACTTTTTCAAATATGTTTGGATATATGTTATAATTTGGCTGAGTGCCTATAAAATACCTATCTTTTTGGAATTCTTTTTTAGTATCACATATGTTTTTTGGGGGATTAGTGCACCGTACACATGATATGTTTAGTTATGCCAGACAAGAGAATACTATTTAAGTGTGCTCCTTAGAATGTTATTTTTTAAGACACCCACATCATTAGAGAGTACTTATACCATCCAGTGAGGTCTGATGTGTTTTTGATTAAAGTTTATGGAGGTTGAGAAGGGTGAGCCAGACAACCCCACCCAAGCATAAATGGAATTAATTTGCGGCACAAAGGGTTAAAGGTTTAAGTAGACTCATGCACTTTGCCTGACTCAGTTTGAGAAACTATCAGCAACTGTCATGTCCGCTTCCATGGAATGACATGCAGGACTGATTGAAGTGGTTATCTCTTGAACAAAGACACGAAAGCAAATTCATAAGGGCCATTAGGATTTTCTGGCCATAGTAAGGTAAGTGTGTGGGGTTATCATTAGGAGGTGTTACTTCTCCTTTAATCCTACGAATGTCAGAGGGGTGTCCAACACATTGATTTGCAATGTATTGGATACCCATCAGGCTCTTAATGGATTGAGAGGTATAGTATATTTAAGAAAAGGTGCATTGGGCGATTAATTAATTTTACCTCTAAGATTTGTTGAGCACGAAGTTCTTTTTCCATTCTCACTTGCTCAATTCTTTTAATTTTTTCCTAAAAATACAGACATACACTGTTAAAAAATATATAGATTAAGCCGTTAGCTAAATGTGGATGGATTTTCTCTTTTATGAAAACAATAGAAAAATCTTAACATTCATTTATTTTCAGCAATTCTTAAAAAAATGAACGACGTACAATCCAGTTGAAAACATTTCCGTCACTTTGGGCTTTATTCATCCAGCTAAAGAGGTGCGGTTCTGGAGCAAACC
Organism: Rhinophrynus dorsalis; assembly: GCA_037306005.1. Taxonomy (NCBI): domain Eukaryota; kingdom Metazoa; phylum Chordata; class Amphibia; order Anura; family Rhinophrynidae; genus Rhinophrynus; species Rhinophrynus dorsalis. The sequence continues at coordinate 207,142,547 of CM074725.1, read as the reverse complement.
AACTGCGCCATAGGGGGAAATTAAAATTCTCATTGATGTAAATAGGGCTCTTTTATCAAAGCATTCGATTGGAGTCCACTCAAGCATTCAATGGTTTGTTTCTATATGTAACTCTTTGAGTGGCAGAGAGGTGCACAACGCATTGCAAAGCAATGCGTTGGCCACCTTTCTGGCACTCAAAGGGTTAAAACAAGGAATTTAAGGAATTTTCATTTCCTCCCTGTGGTGCGGGTGATTTGCTGCAGAACTGCAACTCTTTAGTTTGATGAATAAGCAGTGGTGTAACTCGTCATTGCCGGACCCCGGTGCAAATATTTTTTGGGCTCTCTAACACAACAATATTGTCCCAGGGGTATAACTAGAACCTATTGAGTCCTGGTGCCAATGGGCCCCCTTGGATGCCCTGACCTGGCACAATTGTGCCCTCTGTAGTTGCACCCCTGTGAATATGGAAGGCCCATTTTGCTGTATATACTTTCTATTCACTGAGTGATTGATCCCCACAATGTTTACATTTGCAGTTCTAGTCTTACTGCTATTTGGCTCCCTATTTAATCTTAATGGGAACAATCTCTTTTGTGCTTTTTTATGAATCTGCCTTTTCATTTTTGTTACATACATTTAATACAATTTAAACTGAGAATTTTTACTTAAAAATAAATTTATTGTAAGGTTTCGCCAGCTAAGTAAATCATGGGTACTCACACAGCCAACAGATGATTCATTCAAAAGTTATTACAGCTCAAATGGTCATGACAAGGTGGTACTATCACATTATATGGAGGGGTGTAGCCTAAGGTTCAGCTCTGCTATGGAATATAATTAAAACCTCCCTGTATGAACACCAGGTGTCGCTGCTACTAGCAAGTTTAACCCCTCAATGTCTGCTGGTCCTGGGGTTCTTTTACCCTCAAGAACCGCATAAAATATATTCTGGGAGCCGGTATATGTGAGCAATCACATGTACGGGAGGCTTGGCGAAAAAGAGGCTGAAACTGACTGCTTTGGTCTTGGCAGACCAAAGCAGTCAGTTTCAGCTTCCCGAAGTGAATGCAGCATGCCCGCAGGAGCGCTGTGATCAAAAAAGTCATGATGTGCTAGAACCGTAACCGGTCTTTAACACACAGACACGCGTGACGGTTCTGGCATGTCACTGGTCAGTAAGGGGGTTGATTTAGAAGGCAGTTTGATTAAAGTAGCACCCAGCAGTACAAGTACCCCTGCTTTACTCAGCAGGAAAATATAACATTTTTGTCATAAAAATGTGCTGCTAATTTAAGAAGCAAACCTTTTGATAAGCTTAATAGTTATTTACATAGTAACATAGTTGATTGGGCTGAAAAATAAAATAAAACCATCCATCAAGTTCAGAACATGCCATATCACCCCTGTTGATCCAGAGGATGGCAAAAAAAAGCCCATTCCAATGAATTATCAATCATCCCCAAGTGGCTAGAAATTCTTTACTGACTCCACATTGTAACCACTTAATTCTGACTATTGATCTGAGATAGACAGGTTCCAGCTACTTTTTTGAAAGCATGTATAGTATCTTCAAACAGAGCTTCCCAAGACAGCCGTATTGTAAAAAAATCCCTGCCTTTCTTTTAGTCAAATGTGCCTTTCCTCTAGTCTTAATGGATGGCCTTTGCTCAGCTCTTTGAGTTAATATTTCCCCAGAGAGTTCTTTGTATTGATCTCAAATATGTTTGTAAATGGTAATCATATCACCCCTTAGACATCTCTTATTTAATGTAAGTAAACCCAGTCTGGCAAGTCTCTCTTTTAACCCTTTAAGGTCCAGGAGTTTTGTGCACTGGAGGACCAGGGCCATTTTATTTGCAGAGCTGGCACATGTGAGTGATCACATGTACAGGCTCACCAAGAGAGAAGCTGAAACTGACTGCCTTGGTCTTGGATCAGTCAGTTTCAGCCTCCCAGCATGATCACAGCACACTAATATCATTATGACGTGGCAGAACCATCAGCGGTCCTTAACGGACTGAAAGTTGTGACGTCCTGGCACATCCACGGTCCTTCAAGTACAATCTTTCAATCCCTTTATCGGGTTTGTTGCACGCCTCTGTACTTTTTACAGTTCAATAATACATTTTTTAAGAACTGATTCCAAAACTGTACTCAATATTCCAGATGAGTCTTTACCAAAGATATATAAAGAGCTAAAGTTATATTCTCATCTCATGGATCTATACCCTTTTAATACATGATAGTACCCTACTGACTCTTTCAGCAGCTGAGTGACTTTGCACACTGATGTGGTCTTTTGTCTTTCTGTACTCTGAAATCTTTTTCTTTATGTAGCCTGTTTGTTTCTGCAACCCAAATGTATAAACTTGCATTTATCTTTATCATTTTTCCATCCATTCTTTCAGTTTGTCCAAATCTTTCTGAAGAGAAGCAACCTCTTGTTTTGTTATTTATGGCCTTATGCATTTAAAGGGATAGTAATGTTTCACAATAAAAGCAGTTCCAATTAAACTTAATTGTTTTTGGGCCATGGAGAGTGTTATTTCAATAGTGTCAGAGTTGTAGTTCAAGAGTAATTGAATGATAAAGTATCGCAGTCCCCTCCCTTTTACTGATGTTACACTGCTCACCTCAGAGCTACAAGACTGCCTGGATGGATCACAGAGAGGGACAATCTTCAGTGAGCATAAGGAAAAACCTGTCAAGGGGGGCAGGGTTTTCCGTATACTCACAGTAAGAAGATTGTCCCTTGCTGTGAGCTGTCCGGTCAAGAGACCAGATTCCACATCTGAGGGGAGGCAGCTTACACTAGGTAAAAGGGGCAGGATGGGGACATTTTATCATTCAATTGCACTTGATCTACAACTCTGACAGTATTGAAATAATACTCTTCATGACCCAAATACTATGAAAATTTAATTGGAGTTGCGGTTTTTGTGAAATATTACTATCCCTTTAAGTGTCATCAGCAAATATTGAGACATTGCTCTCAATAACCACTTAAAAATCATTAATAAACAAATTAAAACAATGCATTGAACCAGGAATGAACCCTGAGGCAAATCACTAACAATTTTAGACCAACTTGAAAGGGTTCATGCATTTTATAATTTAAAGGGATAGTAATGTTTCATAATAAAAGCAGCTCCAATTAATCTTCATAGTATTTGGGTAGTGGAGAGTGTTATTTCAATACTGTCAGAGTTGTAGTTCAAGAGTAATTGAATGCTAAAGTATCCCCCTCACGCCCCTTTTACTGATGTAACACTAGTCACCTCAGAGCAGCAAGATTATCTGGATGGATCACAGAGAGGTACAATCTTCAGTTAACATAAGGAAAAAGCCTGAAAAACCTGTCATGGAGGCAGGTATTTCATTGTTCTCACAGTAAGAAGATTGTCCCTTGATGTGAGCTGTCCGGTCAAGAGACCAGATTCCACATCTGAGGAGAGGCGGCTTACACCAGGCAAATGGGGCGGGAGGGGAATACTTTAGCATTCAATTACTCTTGAACTACAACTCTGACAGTATTGAAATAACACTCTCCACTACCCAAATACTATGAAGATTAATTGGAGCTGCTTTTATTATGAAACATTACTATCCCTTTAACCAGTTCTATATCCATGCACAATATCGCCTTTCAGACTGAAGCCTTTTAATTTATGTAGTAACCTGTTGTAAGGCACAGTATCAAAAGTTTTGCAAAATACAAGTATTACATCAACAGCAATACCATTGTCCAAGTTACCACTTACCTTTCTATAGAATGCAAGTAAATTAGTTTGACATAATCTGTTCATAAACCCATGTGACTCCTAGTAATAATGCTGGTAGTCACGTACTTGTTACTAATCCTTTCTAATATTTTACCAGCTATGAAAGTCAAACAGGTATATAATTTCCTATTTCGATTTTGCCTTAAAAGTGACAGAAAACCGCAATCTTTGCTGCTGTGTGGTTTTACATAACTTTTATTTTACTTAAAGGAGCAGTAAACTTTAACTTTTATGAAAATCTATACGGTATTGAGCCTCTTTTGCCGAGTAAAATAAGGGCGTACCAACCCTTGTCAGCTGCGTTATTCAAATGTGATAACAGTTCAGATTATCAGGAAGTGAATTACATTTCAAGTCCTAACTGACAGCATGACTCAGCAGTTTCTATAATATTTTTTTGAGCGCTCGGGCAGTCTCTACTGTGCATGACTGCAACAGCAGTCTCTACTGAGCATGACTGCATCGGACAAATATACATCTGGCTTATTATATTAAAGGGATAGTAATACATCCGTTTTACAAATGTTAATGTTGTAGGTATTTGAAAAAGAAACTAAATGCCCCCAGTCACATCTCTCAGACCTTTATGGTTTGAGAGATATTCACTGTGAAAGTCCCCCCCCCCCCGACTTCGGCGTTCTAGCTGACTGCAGGGGAATCCTGTCCCTGAACAAGTGGAGGCTCTTCAGTAGAGCCGGGATCGCGTTATTGAAGAACAAATCCTTCACTGGAACGGTCTACAAAGTGTGCTTGGTTTACAAGCACACTTTGTAGACCGTTCCAGTGAAGGATTTCTTCTTCAATAACATGATCTCGGCTCTGCTGAAGAGTTTCAGCTTGTTCAGGGACAGGATTCCCCTGCAGTCAGCTAGAGTGCGGACGTCAGGGAAAGGGGAGGGAGGGGGGAACTTTCACAGAGAATATCTCAAACCATAAAGGTCTGAGCGATGTGACTGGGGGCATTTAATTTCTTTTTTAAATACCTACAAGATTAAAATGTGTAAAACTGACGTATTATTATCCCTTTAAAGGATATATATATTAGCAATATTGGCATGGGTTTGCTGTGTGGTTAATAAAACAATGACTGGCTTGTTGGATTTTCAGTGCTTAGCCCTTTCAGCTCCACAAAAGGTACGCATTGTGATGTACTGTGTTATACAACTGTCCATCAGCGTGTGTGAGTCTGTGAGATTGTGTGCGTGAGCGTGCATGTGAGCAAGAGCGTGTGTGAGCGAGAGCATGTGTTTTTTCCTTGCATTGCACTTTGTGCATTGCATTTTGCGTATAGCATACAGTGTTTTGCGTATATATCATGTTGTGTATAGTGTTGTGTGTATGGCGTATAGCATTTGTTGGGTTTGACGTTTTGCATTTTTCAAATTGCGTTCCTTTCCTCCGTGTCTTGTTAAGATCAATATACAGGAAACAGTATAAGTTTGTGCCATTTCCCTTCACGTGCTATGGGGCTGGTGTGTGGACTTGCTGGTATTAGAGTCCTATGATGGTGGGGTGAGTCTGTGGGTATGTACTACAGCAATCATTATCTGTAGTGCAGACCCTGAAGGAAAGCCACTGGAGACAGACACTAGAACCAGTATCACTACACTGTAGAATTTGTATATTCGCCCCATTATTCCTGCATCACTGGGTAATCTCCATGCTGTATGCTATCCTTTTTACATGGTATCTTTTTTACATTGTATCACTATCTCTGTTTTCCCAGCAGAGATTTGTAAATTCCACCCAGAATCTGCAGAAGTTAACCCTTTAAGTGCCAGAGCAGTAAGCAACACATTGCGTAGCAATGCATTGCATACCCCTCTGGCACTCAAAGGGTAAAAATGCAGAGCTCAGTGTGCAGCAGGGGGAGCAAGAGGCTATTGTAGGATTACATTTCCTATTACCATGTAGATGGACAGCCAGAGAGCTACAAGTTGTTCACCTCTGATGCACAGGGATAGCCTAAAATCCATTTAAATTTCGAATGGACAAAATATTGCAAACAAACAATTAGGTTATCAGGATAGGCCTTCCTTGAACAGTAAATTAAGAAGAATGTGTGATACAGGTGCTACCAATTTGGTGACCCCTCGGGATATGTTTATTTGTGATTTCCAGTTTACAGAAATAAGTGGAAGAGAATGCCCAGTAGACAGGGGGTAATCACTGCTTTGAGAGTCACAGAGCAACTCTGGAACACACACGGGTTTATATGAGGTAAACAGAAGTGTCTTCTGGGGAAAATATCACTTAACCCTCTGAGTAAAAGATGGGAAAGCAACACACTGCTTTGCAATGAGTTGTTCATGTCCTGATACTCCTAGGATTAAAACCATTCACCAAACAGATATTTGTATCAATATAAAAATGTAGATTAAACAAAATATGAAATTATGAATATATTGTACTGAAAAATACACCAATGCATCAGTGGAGAAGGGACTAAATTTAAGGAATGTTTAAGGGAAGGTAACATCTAAAACTGATTAAACATTTTAACCCCTTGACTGCTAGAGAAGGCTCCAAAGCATTGCTTCACCACTACCAAGAAATAAGTGGAACTGGGGTTGCTTATACAACATTGCTACTAAACATGTTAACTACAATTTTATGTTACTGTCCCCTTACAGGAACGGTGACTTGGGCACAGCTGAAGGTTACTAATAGTAGATTCTACACTTCAGAGAGTCCTGGTTTGGCCAGAAAACAATGCAGGAGATCTATTCTAACAGTCAGCTTTCCTGTTAGGCAGAAGAGGCAGTCACCAAGGTGCCATACTGCAAGGGAGCTGGCCACTCCCACTGAGCTGAGTAATAGGTGGGGCCAGCATGCACTAGTGGATGGGTCATATGAAGAATTGGGGTGTGGCTCGGAGAACAGAAAGTGCCTTATGTAGGTAGTGCCTGTGCTATGAATCTAGCCCTGAATGCCCAAAACAATGATTGCCACTTTGAACAAAAAAAACTAACCTGCTGTTTCAAGATCTTGATTTGTTCCTTCTGCCTCCGTCTCTCTTCAGCAGCCTTGATAGCTAAAATAAGATCAAACGTAAGATATAACAGATCATGTGGTTTGAGAAATTTGTCTAAAATAAGGAGTTCCCAGTCTTATCGTCAGGGACCCCTAACAGACCATGTCTTGCGGATTTCTGTAAGTGTGCACAGGGGACTTAATGAAATGACTGAGCTTCTGTACTTAAAGGGATAGTAACACTTCGTTTTAACTTTATTTTATTTTGTAGGCATTAAAAAAACATGAAGAATGATATCAGTCTTATCTCTCAAACCTTTATGGTTTATGAGATATTCACAAGCAAAGTTCCCCTCCCCGCCCCTTTTACCTAGTGTAAGCCATCTCTTCTCAGATGTGAGTCTGGTTGTATGACAGTACAGATAACAGAAGGGGACAATTTTCTTTGTATGAAAACAATGAAAGCCCTTCCCCCCTTGACAAGTTTTTCAGCTTTTTCCATTATCTTAATAGAAGATTGTCCCTCTCTGCAGTCTATCTGGGCATCTCCCTTCTTATCTGGCTGAACAGGGGGGGGATACTTTGTTTGTGAATATCTCTTAAACCATAAAGGTTTCAGAGATAAGACTTATATCATTCTTCATGTTTTTTTAATGCCTACAAAATAAAATAAAGTTAAAATGAAGTATTACTATCCCTTTAAGCAGGGAAATCCTAAAGACATGGACTGTTACTTGCCATTGAGCACAGGGAGCTGCTTTGAATATCACAACATTGTGGCATGTTAGCAGCCCAGTGGTCCCTTGTTTGGTTAATAATAGGCAGACGATGTCTAAGTAGTTGTGTACCTTGCTGTTTTTTGGCTTCTTTGGCTGCCTGAGCTTGTTCTTGCTTTTGAAGCTTTCGGAGGAGTTTAATCTGTGCTGCTTGCCTAGCGTATTCTGCAACAAGAGAAAAGTGGAGTGAATAAAAGTTGATAATATTGCCCTGATACGAATATTAACCCCTCATGAACCAGATGTCCTTAAGGTGATAATAAGAGTATTTATCAAGATAACAATTAAAGGATACAATATTACTCAACATCTCTTGTCTACACAGTTGAATGACTCTGAGGGCCGTTTATATGCTCAAAGAAAGTGCAGAAATTCTAAAGAAAATGACCATAACAGAGAAAATAGGATTTTAGTCTTACCTGTTAAATCCTTTTCACTTAGTCCATACAGGTCACTGGTACTCTGGGAGGCGTAAGTCCCCTTTAATAGGCAGGAACAACTATGCAAATAATTTGCAAGGGGCGGAGCCTCCCCTCTTACTTAAGCCACCTTCTGGCCAGAGCCACTTTAGATTGATTTGAGACCCTAAAACTGACCTCAGGTAAGCAAAAAGAAAGACTCCTGTGAGCATGCCCGAACGGTCTCCCACTGAATGCCACAGGAGAGCCAAGACTGGTCCCTTGACAGGGTGGGAGACCAGTGACCTGTATGGACTAAGTGAAAAGGATTTAACAGGTAAGACTAAAATCCTATTTTCACTGTCGTCCAATACAGGTCACTGGTACTCTGGGATGTACAAACATTGAGCTGATCCAGAGGCGGGAAGTAAGGCAAGGACCAGGCGCAAGGCCCAAGTCACTAGAACTGCTATGACCAGTTGATAACATAGCCCAAACTGTAAGTGTCAACGGACACCAACCAAGGGAACAATCCCTGAACTAACACAGCACACGGAACTAGAGCCAACCGGGCTCAACAGTAAAGAAGCACTAAGGATCACAGAGCGGAAGACCTACACAGGCAAGACTGCCTCCAGGACCTTCCTTCCAAAACTGGCATCAGCCGACGCCAGTACATCAACTCGGTAGTGCTTTGAAAAAGTGTGCACAGAGGACCAAGTGGCCGCTCTGCACAGTTGATCAGCAGAAGCTTGATTCTTGTAGGCCCAAGAGGCCCCAATAGATCTGGTGGAATGGGCAGTCACCCGGAAGGGAACATACTTATTCCTCAACTTATAGGCTTCCCGGATGGTAGCCTTAATCCAAGAGGCAATGGTAACTTTGGAAGCCGGTCTCCCTGCCCTAGGCCCCTCAGGAATGACGAATAGAGCGTCAGACTTCCTGATAGACTCGGTGCGATGAACATAAAACTTGAGGCAACGCACCACATCCAACAGATGGAGATCTCTTTCCTTGTCAGATGAAGGATTAGGGCAGAAAGAGGGAACCACAATCTCCTGATTGATGTGAAACTCTGACACAACCTTGGGTAAGAATTCCTTGGTAGTGCGAAGCACAGCCTTATCCTTGTGGAACACCAGGTAAGGAGGTTTACAAGACAAGGCCTGTAACTCTGCTACCCGGCGCACTGACACAACAGCCAAGAGGAAGGCCATCTTCCAAGTCACAAGACGTAATGGAATGGAAGCCAAGGATTCAAACGGTGGTCGCTGTAGAACTCCCAGCACCAAATTGAGATCCCACTGGGGAGCAGGACTCTTAAAGGCAGGTCGAACATGAGTCACACCTTGGAAGAAGACTTTCACATCAGGAAGGACAGCAATCCGCTCCTGGAAAAACACAGACAAGGCAGAAGTCTGAACTTTGAGGGAACTCAGACTGAGCCCCTTATCCACACCGTCCTGCAAGAAGGCCAGGACAGTGGGAAGATGGAAGTCAAGAGACAACTTCTTGTCAGAACACCATGTCACGAAAGTTGACCATATGCGATGATAGATCTTGGAAGACACAGGCTTACGAGCACTGAGCATTGTCGATACCACAGAAGGAGAAAAGCCTTTCTTTGCTAGAATCGAGGATTCAACCGCCATGCCATCAAATGGAGAGAGTGAACATCCTCCTTCCACAGATACCCCTGAAGGAGCAGGTCCGGACGGGCTGGAAGTGGGATCGGATCCTTCACTGACATGGCCATCAACTCCGGAAACCAGGACTGGCGAGGCCAGTTTGGAGCAATCAGGATGACAGGACAACGTTCTCTCTTCAACTTCTGGATAACTCTGACCAATAGAGGAAGAGGAGGGAAGATGTAAGCCAGGGGGAAGTCCCAAGGAATCGACAGGGCATCCACTGCTAGAGCAAGGGAGTCCCTCAACCGGGAGCAAAACACCGGAACCTTCCTGTTGTGTCTGGTAGCCATCAGATCCACCACAGGCATCCCCCACCGTTGAGTGAGCATGTGAAACACCTCTGGGTGAAGAGCCCATTCTCCGCTGTCGACGGTGTGACGACTGAGGAAGTCTGCCATGACGTTGTCCACACCTGGAATATGAACTGCAGAGATGACAGGCACGTGATCTTCTGCCCAAGACAAAATATCCTTGACCTCCCACCAGGCGGAACCGCTTCTTGTGCCGCCTTGCCTGTTGATGTAAGCCACCGCCGTGGCGTTGTCGGACTCCACTCTGATTGGAAGACCGGTCAATTGAGACTCCCAGTGCCTCAGGGCCAGCCGGACAGCTCGAAGTTCCAGAACATTGATGGAGAGCATGGATTCCTCCAGACCCCATTTCCCCTGAGCACTGAAGCGACCCCAGACTGCACCCCAGCCCCGAAGGCTGGCATCCGTAGTGACTGTGGTCCAAGGAGGAACTAGAAAGGATTTCCCTTTCAGGAGATGAGAGAGATCTAACCACCAGTGCAGACTCGACTCGACATGAGGAGGAAGAGAAACAGACAGATGTTGATGATCTGGATGATTCTTGCACGTCTGGATCACAAATCTCTGAAGATCCCTGGAGTGGGCCATGGCAAATGGTACTGCTTCGATTGTGGAAATGAACTTCCCCACTAAGGACGACAACTTCGGTACTGGAATCTCGTCCATGTCCAGAATTCCAGCCACTCTGACAGCTATCTGGTGAGCCACGTCCTCTGGAAGAAACACCATGCATTGGCGAGTGTCGAACAGGAGACCCAGGAACAGAAGCCTCTGAGATGGAATCAAGTCTGACTTGTCCAGATTCAGGATCGAGCCATGACGGTTCAGGGTGTGCATGCACATCTGTAATTGCTGAAGGAGAAGCTCCGCTGAGGAGGCCTTCAGTAGGAGATCGTCCATGTAGGGGGTCACTCTGATCCCATCCTGATGGAGCACCGCTATCAAGGAGCCCAACACCCTCTGGAAGACCTGAGGGGCTGAAGTCAGCCCAAAGGGGAGCGCTGCAAACTGAAAGTGTCCCCTGTGGCAGGCAATCCTGAGATATCGCCTGCTCTCTGGATGAATAGGGATGTGAAGATAAGCATCCTGAAGGTCCAGGGAGGCAAGAAACTCCCCTGGAGACATTGCTGCAATCACAGAGCGCAGGGACTCCTGGCGGAAGTGGGAAGTCACCACATAGGCATTGAGATCTTTGAGATCCAAAATGGGACGGGCTCCTCCGTCCTTTTTGGCTACCACAAACAGGTTGGAATAAAATCCTGAACCCGTGTCCCCCTGAGGAACCGCCTCCAGGACCTCTTTGTCCAAGAGATCCTGAATAGCGTCGTCGAACAGACGCCTTTTTGTGGGTTCCTGAGAAGGACGAGTAAAATGGAACCGAAAAGGAGGAAGGGAAGAGAAAGGGATCCTGTATCCCTCTGACACCACCTGAAGAACCCATGGGTCCGCCACTGACTCCTCCCAAGTCCGGCGAAAGATGCGTAGACGACCGCCTACAGCCGGATGCGGACCCGGGTTCGGCGAGTCATGCCGAAGCAGTCTTGGAGGTCTTGGCCTTGGAGGCAACTTTGGGCTTCCAAGACTGTTTGGGCTTGAAGGAGGAGCGCGTAGTGGGAGGACCCGTTTGGGCCGAGGAGCGTGTCTCAGTCTGAAAGGAACGAAAGGACCGATTGCGTTTGGCTGGAAACTTTTTCTTAAAGACTGAGGGTAGAAGAGTACTTTTACCGCCAGTAGCCTCACTGATCATTTCTTTGAGTTCAGACCCAAAAAGCAAATTCCCCTGAAAGGGCAAGGAAAGCAAGGCTTTCTTAGAGGCTGTATCAGCAGACCAAATTTTCAGCCAAAGAGCGCGTCTAGCCACCACAGAAGAAGTGGAGGCCCTCGCCATCATGCGCACAGCATCAAAAGCAGCGTCAGCAACATAGTTCTGAGCTTCAGTGATATTAGCGAGAAGCTGCAACTGTTCAGATACCGGCGCATCCTGGCGAACCGCTTCAGTCAGTCGTTCAGTCCAGGCCGCAATAGCTCTATTAACCCATGCCACAGCAAAAGTGGGGCGCATGGCTGTGCCAATGGAGGCAAAAATAGACTTAAGAGAGAGCTCTAGTTTCTTATCCGTCCAGTCCTGCAAGGCAGAGGCATCTGAGACAGCCAAAGCAGTAGATTTGGATAGTCTAGACACAGGAGCATCCACTTTGGGAGGATGAACCCATTTTGCCAGCTCCGCCTCAGGAAAAGGGTAAAGTTTAGCAAACTTTTTGGAGACAGAGGAAGATCTATCAGGATTCTTCCATGCCTCAGAGACCAGACGGGCAAGAGTAGGGTTAGTTGGAAAACAAACCACTGGTTTAGATGGCTTTTTCTGAAAAACATCAGTAGGATCATAAGTGGATTCCTGAGTCAGAGGAAGGTTGAGCGTATTCAGAACCGCTCTTATCAGACCCTCAGCCGAAACTTCAGGGTCACACTCATAGGGGTCCCCAATGGATCTGTTAGATTCAATAACAGTACGTTCCTCAGCATCAGAATCCTGTAAAAGTTCTTCTTCAGAAGAATCAGTGATATCAGGAGCTCCCTGTGGCTTAGGCAAGGAGGTCCTGATAGTAGAGGGGGTCTGCCAGACCTGGAGAGCCCCCTGTACCTGAGAGGGAAAGAGTGGAAGCGTGGATCTGAGATCCCTAGTGGCAGCTTTAAACTCCCTCACCCAAGATGGCTCAATAGCGTGGCTGGGAAGCCCAGGGTTGCTATCTTGACCAGTACAATTAGGGCATAGATCCCCCACATTATCGCCATCCAGCCCAATGTGGCAAGAGGAGAAAAACGCCATGGGGGGAGCAGACCCCCCATCCTCCTTAGACTTGGGTCTAGCCCCTAGCTCCAGTGAAGTAGACATGCTCACAGCGTCAATATACCCCACTAATAACACTATCACCCAGAAAAAGTGTTAAAGATTAAAGTTTCACCCCAGAAATGTTCTAAAAACGGACTTATCTGGCCAGCGAAGGGTTAATCTGTTGAGGAGAGAGAAGGCTCGGTCCCTGCGTAGTGTACTCGCCTAGGAAAAGTACCACAAAATGGCGGCCGTCATGACAGCCAATCAGAAACGAGCGCGAACCAAGCGCTCATGGGAAATGTAGTTTTCCTGTCCAAGTACCCCAAACATTGCCCGAAGCCCCCCTGAACACCCCACATGAATAAAACACAATCCGGATGATAGATCAGGAGCCTAGAATTAAAATGAGCCCTCTCTGAAGTTGCTGTGGCAAGCGGTTCCAGAGATATGTCCCATACTGTGAATTCCCATAGAGAGTAAAGGAGCCCTTGCGTCTGAGCGGGAAAAAGCCGCGCTTAAAGGCGCGGAACACCAATTTTAATAAAGTTTAGTAAAACATTAAAAAGTGCCCAAACAAGCATGAAATACATGAGAAACATAAAAAAATGAATACCCAATGCTCCAAAACTCAGAGAATAACACAGAAATTGCATAAACAGTAATAATGCAATAAAAACACCCTATGAGTGCTGGAGTGTATTAAAACTCCCAAATACAAGCCCATCAAAGGGACACTGTGGGGACAAGTGGACCTTCAGCACTCAATGGGTGACTCACCTTCCTTGCTGGACTTCTGTCTTCAGGTGACCATGATAAGGAGGGAAAGAACCAGAGGTAAATTCCCCAACAGGGGAGCTGCTTAACACAAGCTGTCCCCTCTTCAGGGCATAAGGTCCACAGAAAATCCCTGGAAGCTGCACCAGCCACTTTAAAGAGGGCAATTCACAGCCATGGTCACCCTCCTAATGGTGGTATTCCATATTTGAAGAAAAAATAATAAAATACTAAGATGCATAGATGTTCTCTACCTGGTGTGCAAGCACACCAGGAACAAATCAATCTAAAGTGGCTCTGGCCAGAAGGTGGCTTAAGTAAGAGGGGAGGCTCCGCCCCTTGCAAATTATTTGCATAGTTGTTCCTGCCTATTAAAGGGGACTTACGCCTCCCAGAGTACCAGTGACCTGTATTGGACGACAGTGAAATAAACATTCCTAAATTCCCAATTTAAAGCAACGGAAATTACTGTTTCACCCTTATGAGTCAGATGGCTTGCACCACTGAAAGCAAAAGAGGTCTCCGAGCACTGCAAAGCAATACGTTGGAAACCTCTCTACCATTTAGGGGGTTAAAATCCTCATTTAACCCTTTGAGTGCTAGAGGGGTGCTCAGCGCATTGCATAGCAATGCTTTGAGTACCCCTCTGGTACTCAGAGGGTTATGTAAATGGGAATATGCTGTTTTTCTTAATCCCTTGGATGGTGCGGACTTTTCTGGTTCCAAGGAGATAGGTAATCATCTGACATTATAGAGGCTAATGCTGTTGGGATCTCCAATGCTCTGCTTTGCAATATGCTGGAGGTCCCTCCAGTATTCAGTGAGTTAAAAGCCTCATTTGAGTAAATGGGAGATTCAGGAATTTTTATTCATCCTTTATATTGTAGCTAATTTGCTCTAGAATTACTCCAGGGGGAGATGCACTAAGGTGTGATAAAGAGGTAATAAAGAGGAGATGGCGTCATCAATGTGATATACTTCCACGTCCTTTTATTCTATGGAGCCAATGCACTAAGATATCTCTGACTCAAGGGATCCTATGCATAAGCTTCATAGAATACATAAGACTTGGAGAGTTTAGAATATTGCAGGAGTGGTTTCAACCTTCTTAACACTTTATCACTTCTTTATCATGTCCTAGCGAATAACCCTCCTGTTCTTCTTAGTGCATCAATCTTGCAATAAGTCACTAAAATGTACAAACAGGCACCTTGGGCTTGCAGCTTCCTCAACAACTTTGCATCATCGCTGCCTACAAATTCAGAGCTTCCGACATTGGGCGGCCTCCCTTTTCGTCGTTTCATTCTTGCCTCTTCCCTTGCGAGTTGCCTTTCTGGATTTGGTGGACGTCCTCTGCGCCCTTCCATGGCTCGGATACGTGGAATTATTTCTTCTTCATTCAGGAGACACCACTCCATACCCTTCAAAGAAGTACATATACAGTTAAATAAAATGACATGTATATAATCCTACCACATCCATGAACACAAGCAGCATGCATTATTATAGGTAAAAATAGTATATACAGGAATTCAAAGTACCATAACGACTTAATTTTCTACCTTAAAAAATGTAAACAAAATATACTGCCAACAACTAAAATGTAGATTTCACATCTGATAACTATTTTTTTGGGGGGTGTCCACAATAAAAAAGTAAAAGAGTTCCTTGTCATGAAACTAGCATTTTAAAGTGATAGCAACCTTATATTTTGACTATATATTCTGCACCTTCATAATATGTGAAGTCAGATTGGCTACACTTTGATTTGTTTTTATCATTTTCATTTTTTTGTATTATTATTTTGTTTTTTTTTTACACTTTTATGCTTCTGACACTGAGAGCACCCTGGGGGCTGGATTCTATTACAGGTGATAAATGCTAACACCAGTTTTATCAAACATTTCCTGTTGAAGTCTATGAGGAAAACTGGCGATAAAAAGTGATAAAATTAGCACCAGTAATAGAGTCCAGCCCTATATCCCTGTTTTTACAGAGCATTATTGTCAGTGTAGACAGTAATATAATGTAACACTATCCCTGCAGAACAGTGTACTCTGTATCCTGTACTTAAGCCTTTGCAATGTGTTAGATAGACAGAGTGGGGCAGACTTTTCTACATTGCACCACTATTTTTTTTACATTGTTGCACTATCTCTGAAAGTTCCCTGGAAACAGATCCAGCAAAGTTCCTGTCGGGGATATAACATATAAAAAGTAAATGAAGCGGGAAAAAAAATGGTAATACAAATTACGGATATTCTGATATCACATATACTGCATTTGCAGATCATGTAAAGTCAAAATAAAAGGTGAATAAGAACTGGATATCCCATCTTTCTTCATTTATGGAAAGTAATTCAACAGTGCTCCAGCTATTTTTATGACTATAAAACTCCCATTATCCTCAGCCAGCCACTGGCCAACTGAGGATGATCTGAATTGTAGTCCAACAACAGGTTGAGGACTTCTGACTGGCCAAGAATCATGTGATTACTACTATATTCACTCATAACTACACTGTGTCCTTGGAACTTGAAAGTCCTGACACACAAGTATTACTACGTTAGTCAGATATAAGGTGATAAAGATGATGGGGATATTCACTAAGGCATGATAAAGAGGTGTTAAAGTGGAGATAACTTCTCCAGTGATATCACTTCTCCAGTTCCTATGTTATTCTATAGAGCCTATGCACTAAGATCTCCAAAGTTGCATTGGCTCCACTTTATCATCCCTTTATCACGCCTTAGTGTATAACCCCTGACTTCTCCACTTTATCACCTTTTTATCATGCCTTAGTGCATAACCCCTGACTTCTCCACTTTATCACCTTTTTATCATGCCTTAGTGCATAACCCCTGACTCCTCCACTTTATCACCTTTTTATCATGCCTTAGTGCATAACCCCTGACTCCTCCACTTTATCACCTTTTTATCATGCCTTAGTGCATAACCCCTGACTCCTCCAATGGTATCATATCTCCAAGTTCTGTGTTATTCAATAGAGCCACTTCACTAAGATTTCTCCAACTTTGGAGATCTTAGTGCATTGGCTCTATATAATAAAATAGGAACTAGAGAACTGATATCACTGGAGAAGTTATTTCCTCTTTATCACAGCTTACTGTATAACCCCTCAGGTCTCTGCCCAGTGAGCTTTATAGTGTGATGAATGTCCTGTACTTACACAGACATAGTTTGATAGGTTTCAGTTTGTTATACAAGGCCATATTCACTAAAGGGGTGCAATTTGGGAGCAAGTCATCTGCACCAAATATAACAAATAAAGTTTAGCCAAATTCCTATTGATTTAAATGGGGCTTTCAATTATCTTGATCACTTCGCAACACTTTGGAGACCTCTGTAGCTTTCAAGAGTTAACCATCTGCAATGCATTGCGTACCCCTCTGGCACTCAAAGGGGTAAAAAATCCCCATTGTAAGCAAAGGAAATGTTCGGATGTTTATCAGTTCCCAATGGTGCACTTATTTTGCTCCTTTTGTATCAAACCAAAACCTAATTTGATAAAGAGCCTCTAGAGAGAAGGGACAAGCAACATGTGACTCTCCAGAAATTGCTGGGTCACAACTCTGTTCATTCTCAGCCAGCCATTGATTAATTAAGAGGTGTTGTAGCAAAGAAGAGAACGTTATGCCTTTCTAATTGTTGGACTGCAACTACAGTCATCTCCATCCGAACAGTGTCCAGCTAAGGATGATGGGAACTGTAGTCCAATAACTTCTGGAGGGCTTCAGGTTGCCCAGCCCTGCTTTAGAGTAACACAGCGATGTGAGAGGTTATACACATTGGGGAGTTGTATGATTTCAGTGAGTCTCCTCCATCCCATCACATGCCATAGAGGTATTACAGAATACATTATTGTCCCCCCTAAAGAATTCAGTCGTTCAAGAACACGACCCAGAGGAACCAGTAATTGTGGCTGTGTCCTTACATAAAAAATGGCTTTTCCAATTAATTTCTGTTTTGTCAATTCATTTTAGTAAATGGTAAAACACAAGAGAGCTGACTTGTGTTTCCTAAATATAATTTGCCTTTGCTGTTAATTAGAGTTTAGTGACTTGCATGTGTACATCATTTTGGAAAAGTATAAGCTGGAAAAAATGCTCCCTAAGATGTGTGTAAGAGATAGTAATGCATACCTCCCAAGATTTCAAATGGCCAAAGAGGGACATTGTTTTAGGTTGTTTCGCTGGAGGTGTGGCTGGTGGGCAGGGCATTACTGAGAATTTTATGTTATTTTATGACCTATTGACACCTCTTTGTGTAAATGAATATATGATTTAGAACAAGACCAAATTATTCTTTTTACACAGACTGATTTATAAACACCTATGCTATAGTTTAAAGAAACATTAATGTGAGTTTTATTGCTGTGGGACATTGTGATACACAATGTGATACACTCCTACGATGAGGGACACTAGGATGGGAAACGGGGACAGAGGGTTTTGGGTCTCAAAGAGGCCCTGTTCCCTCCTTAAGAGGGACACTTGGTAGGCATGGAAATGTCTCGGATTTTCTGTTTTTTAACTTATGTGTTTAAAGGGGAACTATCACCCCTATCACCCAAGGTCAACTTTTATTATACTATTACTATCCCTTTAACAATGCTTAAATCTTTGAGTGGCAGGAAGGTATCCAACGCATTGCAAGGCAATGCCTCCCTTACACTCAAACGGTTATACATTGCTTACTGCCTGATATTTTTGACTGACGGCATAGCCATTTTGTTTGTTTTGGTTCCAATATTCCCAACACACACTGCGCTACAAGTGAATCTAGACAGAGCCCACACATTGGGTGAACTTCCAGTAGCACAGCAAGAGGTAAGTTTGGTCTCAAACAGAGCTAATTATCATATTTTACAGGGATTTAGCATAAAGAGCCACAATGTGCCACCAAAACATAAAGGATCATTTCTCCAAAAATGATTTATTTTACAGGAAAATGGCTGGTACCACATATGGGCTGTTTTTAATTGTCCGTAAAGCAAACTAAACTTGTCTGAGGGTGACAGGTCTGCTTGAACTTTTTAGGAGCAGAGAGGTGCGTAATGCATTGCAATCATTATGTTACACACCTCTCCAGTATTAAAGGGTTAATGATGGAATATATATATAGAAAATAATAATATCACCTCTGTGTTTTCTATATATTTTGTATTGTCTGTGGGGCTGTACATGGACAGTTACTGGGCCTTAAAGGAATCAGCGTTTAACCCTTTGAGTGCAAAGCAAATAGATGAGCACCCCTCTTGCAATGGATAAGAAACTGGATATTTGGGGCTGTATAGCCATTTTGTTTCCTTAAGTGCGGCCGGCACTTAGGGACCACGGATCATTTTTTAAATTTTTTTTTTATCTTTTTTTTTTATCTTCCGGGCCCCGGGAAACTGGAATTCCATGACAGTCCTCGCACGTCAACAATCCATGACATGACATGCCATGACCGTCAAGGGTCATTAAGGGGTTAAACCTTTGAATGCCAGAGGGGTACGCAATGCATTGCAAAGCAATGCATTGCGTACCCCTCTGGCACTCAGAGGGGTTAATGTAAGTGGTATAATTTAGTTTACAAGTTAATTTTATATTATTTTCTACTCCTTATTTAACTCTACCTTGGGGGAGATTCACTAAGTGGTGATAAAGAGGTTATAAAGTGGAGATGACTTAGATTTCTTCAACTCTGGAGATCTTAGTGAATTGGCTCCATAGAATAACATTGGAACTGGAGAAGTGATATCACTGGAGAAGTCATCTCCGCTTTATCACCACATAGTGAATCTCCACCATCGTGTTACACACCCCTCTGGCCCTTAATGGGTTAATATAATGTCCTTTGTCACAAAATCCCTAAACTTACAGGCGAGGGCCTACAAAATAGCAGAAAATGAGGTCAAAGGTTATTTGGACATTATAGAAGACAGAAGGCTGCATTTATTATGGAGACAGAACATGATAGGATTGCATGCACAGGGCTTCATTGTGCATAGGCTTGGTCACTGATCAAAATCCTTATGAATGTTCTGTAGATAGGAAAAATTGTACAATTCTGGGACAATCCAACTGCACTGTAGAGGACAGATAGAAATTCCCATGGACTTAAATTGGGTTTCTTAGCCCCTTAAATACTAGCGAGGTCTCCGAAAGCATTACTTCACCCCAGAATTGCTCTAGTTCTTCTTAGTGCATCAGCCTAATTTTATCTAATAAAAACAAGACTATAGAAACACAGACAGATAACAGAACATACAATGGAAAGGTGCAGTGTTACCCTCATACATTATATTGTGTTAAAGCTTGAAACAAGGTGCACAGCTGATTAATAAAAAAAGACAACATATCTGACACCAGGAATTAGTGGGACCTTTGGATTTCAACCCTTGGATGCTAGAGTGGTCTCAACCACATTTTCAGTTCAATACGTTAGAGAAATGTGTAACACCCACTGGGATGGCCATATTGGTAGAAAAAGGGGTACCCCTATTCCAAGCTCTCACTAAGACCCAGTGAGATAAACTAGGCAGGAAACTGGTCTGAGTTCACCAACAAGGAGTCATTTCTCTCCATGCGAAAGAGCTCACACAAAGACAAATGTCTCCTTATATGTGTGTCCCCATCAGGGTTCTATGGTAAATGAGCCACAGTTGGTTGATCAAATGTATCAGCTACTTCACTGCACAAAGGGCCCATATAAGGTTGGTAGGCGAGAATTAAATCATGAATATCTTTAAAACAGATTATAATCATATTCTTTAATGCTACAGAATGCAAAATAAAATCATCTGGAATTAGGTGCAATTTGTTTTCAGCTGTTACTATATCTTTAAGGTTAAGGTATTTATGAAAGGGTGAACTTCTCCTTTACAGGTGATAATAGGGAATGAGAGAAAAAAATTCTTACTCATTTTCCATTTTGTGATATTTACAAATAGAATTACGGACAAAGGGCCATATGCACAAAATATAATAGAGAACAAACCAACTGTGCCTCAACTGATAAAAAATCCTATTGATTTAAAGGGGGGCTTCAAATACCTTGACTGCTAGAGAGATCTCTAACTCATTGGGATGAATGTACAATGGAGATTCCAAGCTAAGTCAGGTACTAGTATCACTGTTGAGTATCTACACCTGCCTAATGTCAATTTGCTAAGTTATGTACACCACAAAGCTTCCCCTTAACCCACTGAGTGCTAGAGCGGTACGCAACGCATTGAGAAGCATTCCCTTGCATCCCCCTCTGGCACTCAAAGGGTTAATGATGCTTGTGTGAAGGGGAGGACAGTGGTGCACTGTTTCAGTCCATTTCTTTATTCAAAATCTACTCCATATATTAACTTTGTTGTCATCACAGTGACATTTCTTGAACATGCTATGGGCCTGGCGGTGTGGGGCTTGCTGACATTGAAGTCCTACAATGGTATACCTGACAGCGCTCATACTCTGTAATGCATACGCATGAGTGCAGCCGCTGGCATTAGAGGCTATTTACAGTTCTCTCCATCATTCAAGGAGGTTAAAGGTTTAATTCCAATCAATGAGAATGTACTCATCCTCTGTCGTGCAGGTGATTTTCTCCACCTGTAGCTTCCTGACTATGGCCCAAAACCCAAGATGGTTTATCACATTTCCACTTGCATCACAGCCATTCACATAATCTCATGTTAGACAATGGAAGCAGGATTCATATTAACCCCCTGAGTACCAGAGGGGAGGGAAATGCATTAACCTCAAGGGGTTAATTTCATTTCCATACAGACAATACACACGACTAGTTATATATATATATAAAACTATTTCTTGTTCATTGTCCTCCCCAGGGTGGCAGGAAGGAGGGTTGTGCCCATAACCAGTGAATCTCCATGGGGCAGCGACTGTGACAAAAGTGGCCACGGGGAGGCAAATGCCCCCTGGTCACGCCTGTCAAAATCAAGGTAGCAAGATTTACAGGGGAAGGGATTTTCACTGCAGCAATTTTGACAGGAGTGTTGCTGCAGTGAGACTCACCTCCATGGAATTTCAGCAGTCCTCTGACATGCATGGAATGCCAGATCCCATGGGCAATGCCAGATCCCATGGGCAATGCTAGATCCCATGGGCAATGCCATGCAGCAGTCGCTAGCTTTTTCACTAAGTTCTCATCTATAAGTAGAAATGTTTTATTTGTGAGCAATTATGGAGCAAATTAATTGCACCACAGGGAATAAATACAAATTCCCCCAAATCCCATTTATTTCAATGGGGCTTGTAACCACAGAATGCAAAAGAGGTCTCCATTATTTGCAATGCAATAATGTGGAGATCTCCTCAACATTCAAAGGGTTAAAAGCACAATTTAAAGCAGAACTACCATGTGAAGTAAAGTCATCCTGGAATAATCAGGGAGGTGGCGACTAGCTTCATAAGACTTCTCTTACCTCTCACAATGACAGGATGCTAGAGAAATCCTTAATCTTCCGTGACTGACAGACGGGTTAGTGCAGTCTGTGCCATCAGTCCCTTTCGGTGTCGTTCGGGTCAGTGCAATGCATCTGTGGGGAGACCAGGACTGACAGCGCAGGTGCGCAGACAAGATGTCTGAGCTGATACCTGGCTTCCGGTTTTAAGGATTAAGGATTTATCTAGCATCCTGCTGTGAGAGGTAAGAGAACTCTTATGAAGCTAGGTGCCACCTGCCTAATTATCACAGGGCAACTTTACTGCGCATGGTAGTTCCGCTTTAAATGAATGGGGATATTTTATTTGTCACTTATGGTGCAGTTAGCTTGCTCCAGAATTGCTCAAGCTATTTATTCTTTGTACATCAGCCACAGTGAAGTCTTCTAACATATTATCCCTGTAACTGCTGGGTAGGCCTAGCATTTACTGCACTCTAGCAGGTACAAGGATTACTGGGATTTGCTTTAGACAAGAGAAAACTAAATGGTACATATTCTACTAGGAGCCTATAACCCTGCTATGCAAGCCTCGGACAAGCTGCATAAAAGGAGTTAAAAGGGAAATGTACCCTAGGAGTAATTTATTCTTAATTTATTTAATGAAATGTATTTTGTAGGTAGTTGGCCATCCTATAGCAGTTCGGTGCATCTATATATGTTTTTGCTTTTTATTTGGTCTCTGCTGTAGTCTACTGCTTGTTGTTTCATCTAACAATCTGAGAAAGACTGGTAAACCCATATCTCTCAAAATTTCAAATGGCCAAAGAGGGACACACTTGTTTTAGGTGGTGTGACTGGTGGTCAGGGCTTTACAAATAATATTTAGGTTACTTCATGATCTATTTACATCTCTTATAGAACAAGATCAAAGTATTAATTTACTTTATTTAATTTAAGATAGAACAAGATCAAAGTATTAATTTACTTATACAAATTTATAAACACAAAAGTAAAAAAAAAGGAGCAGTAAACTATGAAAACCTATATTATAGATATTTTCCTGATCAGTAAAACAAGTGTACTCCACCGCTGTAAGTTGTTTTATTCAAATATTATAACAGTTAAAATCAGGAAGTGAAGTACAGCTTGATTGCCTCCTGAAAGTTCTAACTGACAGCATGACTCGGCAATTTCTATCACATTGAATGGAGAACTGTTAGACAGTGTCTCACCACTCCTAGGAAATAACTTATTGAAATCTGACCACTAGAGGGTATTGTTAATGTAAAAGAGCAAGAGTTTAAACTCTAATAATTTGGAAAATATGCATCTCTCAACAGGAAAAAACATTCAATATATTTTTTTTCATAACAGAAGTTCACTACTCCATTAACATGAGTTTTATTGCTGTAGAGCAATGTGAATCACTTATATGCACACACTACACATTCTGATCTCCTAAAAAGGACAGCAGGGTATGGTCTGAAGGATTTGGTCTCAAAGAGGGACTGTTCCTACTAAATAGGGACACTTGGGAGGTATGTGAACCTTACACTCAATTCAATTCTATTGAAATATATTGGTTTTTTTGAAGAGACTAAAATTAGACTTCAGTAGCAATCACTATATACGGCAGATATAATGGGAACATAAACAGACAGGTAACTTGACTGCTGTAAGAAAGGACATCTGCCAAGGTAAATCCTTCTGTTATACAAATTAAGAACCTCTAACACCCCAATGGGGGAGATTCACTAAGGTGCAATAAAGAGTGGACGGATAAAGTGGAGATGTCTTCTCCAGTGATATTACTTCTCCAGCTCCTATGTTATTCTATAGAGCCTATTCACTATGATCACATAACCCTCATTGGGTCTTATGAATGGAAGAGGTACAGGCATGATAAAGAGGTGATAAATTCTCCAGTGATATCACTTATCCAATTCCTATGTTATTCTATGGAGCCTATGCACTAAGATCTCTCATGCTTTGGGGATCTTACTGAATAGGTTTCATAGAATAACACAGGAACTGGAGTAGTGGTATCACTGGAGAAGTCATCTCCACTTTAGCACCTCTTTATCACACCTTAGTGAATCTTCCCCTCCGGAGTCATTCTGGGGTAACCAACTGCACCACAGATGAGAAAGAAACATTCCCATTGATCTAAATTGGATTCTTACTCCCTTGAAATTTCTGTGGGCCTCTCTAGCATTCAAGGGGATACAAGCCAAATTTAAATCACTGGGAATTTGGGGAATGTTTCCCCACAAATGGTGCAGTTGGTTTACCCCAGAATTACTCCAGTGTCTTTGTACACGAGCTTCATTTAGCAGCGTCTTTTTCATCTTAAATCTGTAACTATTCAGATGCTGGAAGATTTTTGGCAAACACATTTCTCCTTTAAAATTAATCTTTGTGTATAGAAGAGTAACTATACTGAGAGACTGTGTTTGATTCCACTTTCGCTCTCTTACATGCAGGGGATTTCATAGGTCCCCAAAAAACTTGGGGCTTGAATTAACCAATGCATTTCTTAGAGCATTGTGTAGCCCAATTGCACCATTACATGTCCCTAGACCTGTAGCTTTAACCCTTTGAGCACCAGAGGGGTACGCAACATGGCACTCAAAGGGTTGAGCATGAAACCTGGTGTTTCAGCCAGTACCTACAAACGGCTCACATGTCGAAGATGTACCGGGCCTTGCATGTTCTAAAGAAAAGTGTAACAATTCTCGGGCATTTTGTGTGATATAAAGCAAACTGTGTGACATGATATTAAGTGTTTTGTGTGATATACACTTTGTCTGATATAAAGTGACTTGTGTGATATAAAGTGA
Source organism: Rhinophrynus dorsalis (assembly GCA_037306005.1). Taxonomy (NCBI): domain Eukaryota; kingdom Metazoa; phylum Chordata; class Amphibia; order Anura; family Rhinophrynidae; genus Rhinophrynus; species Rhinophrynus dorsalis. Next base: position 207,117,780 of record CM074725.1, on the reverse strand, counting down.
TTTGTGCAATATAAAGCGACGTGATATAATTTTTATGGTATATAGCAACTTGTGTCATATAAAGCAACTTGTGTGAAAAAAGTGTTTTTTATTATGTAAAACAACTTGTATGATATAAAATCAATTTGTATGATATAAATCAACTTGTGTGATATAAAGCAACTTGTGTGAAAATAGTGTTTCTTTTATGTAAAGCAACTTGTAGGATATAAAGCGGTGTTTGTGATATAAAACAGCTTATATGCTATAAAACAATACAGGAAGCAAATGATGCACAGCTCTGGAGACCACCAATTAGTTATAGAGGACAAATATAACATTGCTCAAATTTCCATTGATTTAAGTTAGGCTTTCAACCCGCTGTACATTATACAGATCTCCAACACATTAAATCAATTGGAATTTTCATTTCTCCTCTATGTTGAAATGTGTTTGCATCAGATTTGAGCCTTTTTATTAAGTTAACCTTTGAGTGGCAGAGGGGTACGGAACACATTGCAGAGCAATGTGTTCCATACCCCTCTGGCACTCAAAGGGTTAAAGAACTGCAATTCTGGAGCAAACTATTTGCCCCGTAGAAGAGAAAAGAAAAATGTGCAATGATTTACATGGAGGTTTAAACCCCTTGAATGCCAGAAAGATCTCCAACGTATTGCTTCACAATGTGTTGGGGACACCTCTTTCATCCAAGAGGTTAGGTGCCCTATTTAAATCAATGGGGATTGTGGACATTTTTATTTGTCCCCTACTGTGCAGTTGGTTTGCTCCAGAAAAAAAAGAACAACTTTACAATGCAACTTTTTTGTAGCAGCTGAAAATGTTGGTGTGTTGAGTTGAGTGTTACAATGTAACAAGGTTTTCCCGGCATCCCATTTTCTCAGTATAAACAGAAGTGATAATGGGAATCTACTGCTACCTGTGAAAGTGGTGCGATTTCAATGAGATTCCACTGAAATCCATACTACAAATTTGTAGCTGTGTTATTGCACCGCGGAAGGAAAGTAGCAGTATGTTCCATCTCTCTGCAACAATTGCAGCATGTATTGCCTGTGTTAAAGCGGAACTCTCAGATCTTACTAAGTCGCTATGCATTCATTAAACGCATCGCGACTACCTTGGAAATCGAAGGCTTACCTTTAAAAAATAGCACATTGTACAGAAAACTTGCTGTTTGGGGACTGATGGGCAGGTTAGTGCAGTCTGCGGCCTGCGGCATCAGTCCCTTCCGGTAACCGTATGGTGCAATAGGCGCTCAGACAAGATGTCTGCTCTGTAGCCTGGGTTCCAGTCTCCAAACGGGAAGAAATTCTTTACAATCGCCTAATTTTTTAAAGGTAAGACATTGATTTCCAAGCTAGTCGCCATGCATTTAATGAATGCATGGCGACTTAGTAAGATCTGAAAGTTCCACTTTAAATGCCTCACAGGACGCAATGCATTTTTTCATGTGTTGTTGTCACTGTGACAGTGTTGCCCATGTGATAGGGGTCTTTAGTTTGATGAATACGGCCATCAGCATTTCAAAAAGCTTCTACCAGTAGTATACATTGACACTCCAAAGACTGACATACACAGACACAAAACATTAGTAATGACAGACAAAGACAGCACAGAGGTACTATTGCTACCACCACTACTACTACTAATACACATAGAAGATATTATTACATTGTGATAATATATCTCTTATCACAATGTTATCTAATTAAACTATATTTGGATTTATTTTTTGAAAGGACAGAATCACAAAAATCACGTACGTTACTTTCTTTTGTGCATGAGATTCAGTATAATTGGAGATAATCCATGATACACTGATCTTTGTTTGGATGTGTTGGACAGAAGTACAGGACTGTTTGTCCACTGTCTGTTTTACACAAGTGATAAGTTCAATGTATGATTTAACTGAGAAATAGGAGATAAAAGTGTCTGCAAAAATAAAAATGTACTGTAGTCAAAGCAATTATCTGGTTTATTCATTTTTAAAGGGATAGTAATGTTTCACAAAAACAGCAGCTCCAATTAATCTTCATAGTATTTTGGTCATGGAGAGTGTTATTATAATACTGTCAGAGCTGTAGTTCAAGAGTAATTGAATGATAAAGTATCCCCCTCCCACCACTTTTACCTAGTGTAACACTGCTCACCTCACAGCAGCAAGACTGTCCAGATGGCGACAATCTTGAGTGAGCACAAGGAAAATCCTGAAAAACCTATCAAGGGCGGCAGGGTTTTCCTTATACTCACAGTAAGAACATTGTCCCTTGCTGCAACATGTCTGGTCCCAGGACCAGATTCCACATCTGAGGGGAGGTGGCTTACACTAGGTAAAAGGGGCGGGAGGGGGATAGTTTATCATTCAATTACTCTTGAACTACAACTCTGACAGTATTGAAATAACACTCTCCATGGCTCAAATACTATGAAAATTAATTGGAGCTGCTGTTTTTGTGAAACATTACTATCCCTTTAAGCCCTTGGATATCTCCCAGATATCTGTAGCATCCGGAAGTAGAAGATAACAAGCCTGATAATCAAATTACTTATAGAATAAGACAGATATTTAGCCTCATGCACGAAAGAATGGCATTCTTAACCTTTTGAGTGCCAGAAAGGTGTCCAACACATTGAATACCTCTCTGGCTCCCAAAGGGTTAAAAATTATGGTTACAAGTACACCATATTTCAATGGATATGAATCCTTTTTATTTTTAGGTGATATTGTCCCTTTAATATAAAGTTTAATGTAACAAAATTAAGAATTAGTAGCCAATACTGAAAGCCAGATTTCTAAGAAAAATGACTTTGTAGCTACATTCTTACTACTATTATTTATTTATTTTTTTGGATACCTGTGGTCCATCTCTGGCTTCATAGAAGTCACCCACTCTTATTTTTGCACTGAAGCTGAAATTGTCCCTTGAGATATCCATTATTCCATTTCTGCTGAGATACTGAAAAAATCACAGATTTTTCCACTTCAGGTTTTCAATGAATGACAGCGTTAAGTTCTGTTGACCCAGCTTCCCGCAAGAGTCTGCATGCTCTACCGCTGACACACATGCTGACACCAGGGTGCGCCGTGGTGGAATTTCTTGTTCAGTATTCCCCTTAAATATAGAACATGCTGAAATATCGAATCGCACAGAGGTATACTACACTCGCTAACCTTCTATGCCTTACATCATGAAGCAGAGAAGTACAAAAAAATACCGGTTTCAGCCACCAAACGTAAAAGATGGGGCAAATCCTGCTACCTAATTATTTACATACCTGGGAACTTGCACAATGAGCTAACCCTAAGATCTTTCAAATATTAACCCTTAAAGTTCCCCAGAAAGCATACTGTAGGTGATATGTCCCTGCTAGCTTTAACAAGGGGGAGTTCCAGTCAGTCCGCAAGGAACATTTAATATGCTACATCTTACAGACATCTCTGCTTGGGCACACAGAAAAGCAGGTCTTTTTCCCTCTCAGCAAATAGCACCAAGGATCATGCACTGTGTAACACTGGACTCTCCGTCTAAGAATGTGGCCATTCACACTGAGACCTTGAGATTTAGGTTAAACCTTGAGAGTTCCCAGGTATGATTATTTATACTAGAGATTATTAATGCTTATTATTGAATGGATCCCAGGGGTATTAATGGCAATTGTTTAACCCTATGAGTACCTGAGATGTGTGAAATGCAATGTGCACACCTCTTGCATTCACAGGGTTATGGAACAGTGCTTGCAGGAAGATGATGTTTTCTTCCAATAAAAGAGAAAGAGGAATGTATGTAGTGCAGGGATTCCCAATAGCAATACTTAAGGAGCATTTTAAATGCAATAAAGGATTACATATCATCACCAAAATGGATGGTTTCTTAAACCTTTAAGAACCAGAGGGAAATGAAGCAATGTCCTGTACACCCCTCTTGTCCTTAACCCTTTGAGTGCCAAAGGGGTATGCAATGCATTGCATACCTCTCTGGCACTCAAAGAGTTATACGGTTAACAGAACACAAATGCCAAAATTCCTGGCATTCCTGTTATATTAAAGAGCATGTATGTAACAACTGCAGATATACACAAAACCTTCCATACTTCATGTGACAAGACCTGCCCTTAAATGCAGGATGCTTATGAAAAACACACACTGCAGGATTGTACCGGTTCCTGTGCATCCTAGGAAATGATCTTTTCATATATGCCCTACATTAATGGAGAACTTTACCTTTTGAATAAGTGGTTCCTACTTTGCTGAACAGAAGGACTTACCAACTCAGGTGTCCTTCATACAGCAGTCAGGAATATCTGTTTACTGCATTTTGCATTTGAATTGTGCTGTAGTCTATAACTGAATGGAGACATTTTACCAATTTATGACCATTTCAATTCTAAGATGGGGCTGGCTAGAAACATAGGGGGAGATTCACTAAGCGGTGATAAAGAGGTGATAAAGTGTTGATGACTTCTCCAGTTTATCACTTCTCCAGTTCCTATGTTATTCTATGGATCCTATGCACTAAGATCTCCAACATTGAATAAATCTTAGTGTATAGGCTCCATAGAATAACAAAGGGATTGGAGAAGTGATAAACTGGAGAACTCATCTCTACTTTATCACCTCTTTATCACTGCTTAGTGATATAGACAGCAAGCCATGCCCATAGACAGCAAACCATGCCCATGACTCTAAAGAGACATTTCAAGGTTGTAAAATGTTCTTATTCTGTTACAGCAGAGTGTAAATACAAAACACAGTAAATATATACACCTGTCTGCAGCATGGATGACACCTGCCTAGGTAAATCCATGTGTTAAATTAAGTGCAAGTTATTCCAAGGGTACAGGTCCTCTATACAGGAGAGGTCTTACCCATAATGTAACATAATTTGATATACAGTTTTCTCAGTAGGCTGGGGGAGCTACTTTTCCTTTCCATTTCTCACTTTCCACTGTGTCTTACACAGTATAGTACAGTCTTCTGACCAGGAAATGAGGAGTGCAAGGAAAATTACTTCCCCTGATTTCTGAAAGGAAATAAAAAAGCATGTTATATCATAATTCTAACATTCTTTCATGGCATGGCATGTTATCGGTATATCTGAGAATGTTAGTGCATGCTCTTTCATAATGGAGCCTTGGGGGAGATTCACTAAGCAGTGATAAAGAGGTGATAAAATGGAGATGACTTCTCCAGTGATATCACTTCTCCAGTTCCTATATTATTCTATGGAGCCTATGCACTAAAATGTATTCAACTTTGGAAATCTTAGTGCATAGGCTCTATAGAATAACACAAGAGCTGGTGAAGTGATATCACTGGAAAAGTTATCTCCGCCTTATCTCGTCTTTAACACCGCTTAGTGAATTTCTCCCCTTGTGTTTTGGTTTTAGTGTTCATTTAAACTTTAGGAAGACTCTGCAATAAGAAAAAAACATAATTACATATTTGTTTTATATAAAAAGACATTTTATGGACACTGTATAAAACTCCTGGAGTGCCAGACAAGTCTTCAAAGATGATGCAGAACTATGAAAAAATATCTGGCATCCACAGGGTTAAAGACTATGGCTATTCCCAGATTAAACAAGCTGGCAACCAAAATCTAGTATACCTTCATAACTTCTGTGTACTGCCTGAATTTCTTGCCGCACGGAGCATAATAGGTAACTTCTCCTTGAAGACGTCCACCGAAATTTTTAACTCTTGTCTCTCTTTGCCAGCTATGTAAAATATTATTATTGCTGTGTTACAAAATATCCCTTTTTTGTCTTAAAAAAAAAACAAGCAGACAGGAATAGTTTAACCCTCTTCCACTGGACACCCCTTTGGCAATCAAGAGCTTAACTCTTTGAGTGCCACAAGGGTGTTTAATGCACTTCTTCACAATATGTTGTACACCCAAAACACTCAAAGGGTTAACAGAACAATGTACCATAGCCTGAAAGAGATTCTAGAAACCACCTACCCGTATTCTAATGGAATGCGTAGCTCCCGTTCATCCGTTACTCTTCTCCTTTTACCAGAACCTTAAACAAAATGTACAGTGTTAAAGTAAGGAAAATGCACAGCTCGTTAAACAGTATACATTTAATTAAAAGAAACATTGTATGCTATCTGTAAAGGCTAAAGTCTGAAGTTGGATGTTAACACTCTTCAAAACAAAAGCAATGTTGAATATGTAATGTCAGCTTAGCCCTTTGAGTGCCAGAGTACCTGCAATCACTTGTATTTTCTGAGTTCCATATTGGTTTCACACCTCCTCACAAGAGACAATAGGCTTAAATAATCTGAGTGAATGTGAAAGCCTATAGACAAACTCTCCCCCCATGGTTCTACAGAGCCTATTGCCTTTTTCAGATTGTAAACTAATTGTGAGTAGCAATAGACTACAGCAGAGATCAAATGAAGAAGGAAAAAGAATACAGATATACCAGAATGTGTATCAAGGACAATGCCTACTGTAAGTGAGACCTTCTGTTAAATTAAGAGCCGCTTATTCCTGTAGGTATAATTCCATTTGAAAATGTCCTTTTTTAAACAAAATTCTGTATACATAAACCTCATGCAATAAATGAAATGGCTCTGGGTCTAGACAGTCAATGAAAAGCACCGGTTTAGAGGATATTGCTTTATTTCACACAGCAGTGTTTAATGAATATATCTTCCTAGTGCTTGTTTACCCTAAAGCAGCAGACAAATCAAATCTCAGAGTCGATATATTTTACATAATTACAACCAGAGGGCCTTTAGAGGCATTACCACACTACACTGCATGCCGTTGTGGTTTCCTGGAAATGCAGGTCCTCATCCACCAGGAATACACAACACTAATATTCTTTTTAAAGGCGCACTGCAGCATGTAGTAGGGTTTTTACTATAGAGTAAAACAAGAGTATTCCTCATGTTTGGATATGTTTCTCTCAAAAGTTATAAAAGGTGTTTACTGACAGCTTAAGATACAGGTGTTTTGCAGCTAGGTGATGCTGGTATACTGTCACAGACACAAGCTTCCCATAGATTATTGAAGCAACAGTGCCACCTGGCTGCCAAACATCTTGAACTCATGCTATCAGAAAAGCGCCACTTTATCTTTTTAACCTTTTGAGTGCCAGATGGTCAATACCCCTTTCACTTCTCCTCCTTCCCCAGCCTATTCCTACCACTTCTTTCACATCTATGAAGCTCTGCCCCCACTCACGATTAAGCCCCACCCATTTTTGTGGCACCAATGCCCTCATTTATCTCTAGGGTATAATGAAGGGTATAAGTGCATAAATAGTTATTCATGGGTCTTACAATCAAAAGGACAGATCCATGTTAGTAACTGGTTGTCAGGGATTTGCAGGTAGGAGGAAGGGCAGTATGGAATGTTGGTAACTGGTTGTCAGGGATTTGCAGGTAGGAGGAAGGGCAGTATGGAATGTTAGTATCTGGTTGTCAGGGATTTGCAGGTAGGAGGAAGGGCAGTATGGAATGTTAGTATCTGGTTGTCAGGGATTTGCAGGTAGGAGGAAGGGCAGTATGGAATGTTAGTATCTGGTTGTCAGGGATTTGCAGGTAGGAGGAAGGGCAGTATGGAATGTTAGTATCTGGTTGTCATAGATTTGCACGTAGGAGGAAGGGCAGTATGGAATGTTAGTATCTGGTTGTCATAGATTTGCACGTAGGAGGAAGAGCAATATGGAGTTTTAGTATCTGGCTGAGACGGTGGTGCGGTTAGAAGGAAGAGCAGTGTGGAATCCTATTATTTCACTGGCATCAGCCAGTCAAATAAAAAAAAACTATTATTTGAAATCATTGTCAAAATATAGGTGATTTTGAAAGCTGCTATAAAATCACATATTTTAAATGAGCAGCACTGTTTCATTAAGAAAAAAAATATTATTATATGGCTTTGCCTTTTGAAACAAAACAAGGGTACTCATACCTCTAGTATGCTCATCTTTAACCCTTTGAGTACATTGCAAAGCAATTAATTGTATACCCCTCTGGCACTCAAAGGCTCAAAAAACTAAAAAAAATAGGATTTTAGTCTTACCTGTTAAATCCTTTTCTCTTAGTCCATACAGATTACTGGTAACTTTGGGTAGGTGATCAGCCTCTTTAATAGGCAGGAACAATTCTGAGAAGTGACTGCTGGGTGGAGCCTACCTCCTTTCCTTAGCTTGCAGCTAGCCAATCCCCAACCAGTAAGATCTGCAGACTAACTATTGACTAGGAAGTAAGAAGGTAAAGGAAGACTCCTGTGAGCATGAACCCGAAAGGACCCCCACGTTCTGCCATAGGAGAGCCAAGCATGGTCCTTTGACAGGGTGGGAGACCAGTAACCTGTATGGACTAAGAGAAAAGGATTTAACAGGTAAGACTAAAAGCCTATTTTCTCTGTCATCCAATACAGGTTACTGGTAACTTTGGGATGTCCAAACATTAAATTGTCCAGAGTGGGAAGAAAGGCAAGGACCAAGCATAGGTCCCCAAAGTCACCAGAGCACCAATGAACCTACAGATCATAAAAAGCTGAACACTAACAGCAAAGTGGCAACGGACACTGAACAGGGGTAAAACAAACCCCATGAATGGTTACACAGCACACAGAACTAGAACCAACAGGGCTCAAAAGTGAAAGAGTACTGAGAGATTAAGGAGATCCTAGACAAGTATGGCTGCCTCCAGGATCTTTCTCCCAAAACTGGCATCAGCCGATGCCAGGACATCCACATGGTATTGTTTAGAAAAGGTGTGCACAGATGACCAAGTGACCGTCTTGCACAACTGATCAGCTGAAGCCTGGTTCTTGTAGGCCCAAAAAGCCCCAATAGACCTCGCAGAATGAACCGTGACCATGATGGGAATAGGCTTCTTCCGAAGTTCGTAAGCCTTACGAATCGTCGACTTGATCCAAGGAACGATAGTAACCTTTGAAGCAGGCTTCCCTGCTGTAGGACGCTCAGGAATAATAAACAGAGTGTCAGACTGCTTCAAGGACTCAGTGCGATGCACACAGAACTTGAGACAATGCACAACATCCAACAGATGAAGATCCCTCTCTTTGTCAGAAGTAGGGTTAGGACAGAAAGAAGGAACCACAGTCTCCTGACTGATGTGGAACTCGGATACAACATTCAGGAGAAACTCTTGTGAGGTGCGAAGCACCACCTTGTCCTTGTGAAAAACCAAAAAGGGTAGTTTACAGGACAGGGCATGCAGCTCCGCAACTCAGCGAACGGAGACAATCGCCAGGAGAAAGGCCATCTTCCACGTCAGCATATGTAGGAATGGTAGCCAAAGACTCAAAGGGAGGACGCTGGAGCACTCCCAGAACCAGGTTAAGATCCCACTGAGGAGCAGGACATGAGCAACACCCTAGAAGAAAACCTTGACATCAGGAATGATGGCAAGATGCCTCTGAAAAAAGACAGAGAGCACAGAAGTCTGAACCTTGAGAGAACTCAGACTGAGACCTTTATCCACACCATCCTAGAGGAAGGAAAGAACTGTAGGAAGGACAAAATCCTGAGATAGGTCTTTGTCAGCACACCAAGCCAGGAAGGTAGACCAAACTCAATGGTAGGCCTTAGAGGAAACAGGTTTGCGGGCACTAAGCATAGTAGCCACAACACCATAAGAAAAACCTTTCTTCCTCAAAACTGAGGATTCAATTTCAATGCCGTCAAAGCCAGAAGATGAACGTCTTCTTTCCAGAGGTAACCCTGCAGAAGGAGGTCTGGACGGGAGGGAAGACGAAGAGGTTCCACCACTGAGAGGTCCAGAAGCTTCGGAAATCAAGCCTGTTGAGGCCAGTAAGGAAGCAATCAGAATGACTGGGCAGTGCTCCAGTCTCAGCTTCCGAAGAACTCTGTTCAACAAGGGAACAGGAGGGAAGATGTAAGCCAGAGGAAATGTCCACAGGATCGACAAGGCATCCACTGCCAGAGCCATGGGATCCACCCAGCGAGAGCAGAATGTTGGAACCTTCCTGTTGTGTCTGGTTGCCATCAGGTCTATGCATGGAAGACCCCACCGCTGGATGATGAGGTTGAACACCTCTGGATGCAGCTCCCACTCCCTGCTGTCCACTGTATGTCGACTGAGGAAGTCTGACAGAACGTTGTCTATGCCAGGAATATGAACTGCGGAAATGGCAGGGACATGCTCCTCTGCCCAAGACAAAATAGCCTTGACCTCTAGCCAAGCTGCGAGGCGTCTTGTGCCGCTTTGCTTATTGATGTAGGCTACCATTGTGGCATTTTTCAGACTGCTCCCTCACCAGGCAATCTGCCAGTTGTCGTGTCCAGTGATGTAGGGCATGAAATATCGCCCAAAGCTCCAAGAGATTGATGGGAAGGAGAGATTCCTCCTGAGACCACTTGCCCTGAACACTCAAGTGCCCCAACACTGCTCCCCACCTGAAGAGGCTGGCATCCGTCATCACTGTGGTTCAGAAGGGCACCAGGAAGGGTCGAACTTTCAGGAGATTGTTCAGGTTCAGCCACCATGAGAGACTCTGCTCCACTTGAAGAGGGAGAGACAGGGATCTTTCCAGGAGATCTGGGCAGCCCTTGCAGGCCAGGATCAGAAACCTCTGAAGTTCCCTGGTGTGAGCCATGGCAAACATAACTGCTTCTATGGTGGAAATGAACTTCCCCACCAAGGATGACAACTTCTTGGCTGGAAAGGATAGCTTGGACCTTTAGTACTATCTGATGAGCCACTTCATCTGTCAGAAACACCATCCCCCACTGAGTGTTGAAGAGGAGACCCAGAAAGACCATCTAATGTGAAAGAACAAGGTCTGACTTGTCCAGGTTGATGATCCACCCGTGATGGGAGAGATCATGAATGCAGTCCTGCACCTGCTGGTGAAGGAGTTCCGGAGACGAGGCCTTCAGAAGGAGGTAGTCCATATTTGGAGTCACCCTGATGCCATTGTGATGTAGGACGGATATCAAAGCTCCTAGGACTCCATTGAAGGAGCCTTGGTCAGGCCAAAGGGGAGGCCAGAGACTCCTGGCGGTATTGGGACCTGACCACAAAAGAGTTGAGATCCTTCAGATCCAAAATGGGGCAACAGCCTTCTTGAAAACCACAAAGAGGTTGGAATAGAATCCCAAGCCCCTCTCCTGAGGGGGAACTGGCTCCAGGCCCGCCTTGTCCAGAAGGGCCTGTATAGCTTCCTCGAAAAGGAGTCTCTTTTCTGCTCCCAGGGGAGAACGAGAAACAAAGGTCCTTGAAGGAGGAAGAGAAATGAAGGGAATCCTGTATCCCGAGGCCACCACTTGTAAAACCCATGGGTCCGCTACACAGGCCTGCCAAGTTGAAAGGTAGTGGTGTAAGCGGCCACCTACCTGCGGGTGGGGACCTGGGTTCGGTGAGTCATGCAGTAGAAGGTTTGTAGATGCCCTGGCTACCATACGCACAGCGTCAAACAGGGTGGCAGAGACATAATGCTGAGCCTCAGCAATGTTAGCGAGAAAACACATGTCAGAAGTAGGGGCTCCCTGACGGACAGCAGAAGTGAGCTGTTCAGTGCAAACAGCCACAGCCCTATTTACCCATGCAGCAGCAAAGGTAGGGTGAAGAGCAGAGCCTGCTGTCGCAAAAATAGCCTTGAGAGAAGTCTCAAGCTTCTTGTCAGTCCAGTCTTTAAGAGCAGAGGCATCAGCCACTGGCAAGGCAGTTAACTTAGAAAGCCTGGAAACTAGGGCATCCACTTTGGGGGGATGAACCCACTGAGTAATGGCCGTTTTGGAAAACGGATAAAGTTTAGTAAACTTTTTAGACATAGATGGTTCCTTGTCTGGAAATTTCCACTCCTCTGACACCAAGCGGTCAAGGGTGGGATTAGGTGGAAAGCAGGCATCAAGGGACCGTTCAGGGTGGACAACACAGCCCTGATCAGGCCCTCAGCCGAAGGAATGGGGTCTGCCTAGAAGGGGTCCCCAAAAAACTGAGATGAAGGAACAGCTGAACAGTCATCATCAACAGAGTACACCAATAATTCCTCCACAGAGGAATCAGACACATCAGGTACACCCAGTGGATTAGGCAGGGAAGACCTGACAGGGGTGGGGGTCTGCAACGAATTGAACACCCCCCTGTAAGGTGGATGGAAGGAGTTGTAAGGTGGACCGGAGCTCCCTAGTAGAAGCCTTAAACTCTTGCATCCATATTGGCTCTAGTGCATGGCTGGAGGCCCCAGCAGGGGATTCAGGGGCAGCAGCGCATGCTGGGCAAATATGACCTGAGTATTCTCTAGGTAGCCCTGATTGACATGAGGAGCAATGAGGAATGGGAGACACAGACACACCAGTATCCTTAGTTTTAGGTTTAACTCCAAGGTCTAATGGAGTAGACATTCTCACAGAGTCAAAACGGTCAAAGTATCAAAACACCCACAATAAAGCATGTATGATAATTAATGCACACCAGACACACCAAATTAAGACTTATCTGGTAGGCAAAGGGTTACGTTACGGAGAAGAGAAGGAGAGTCCAAGCCCTGCGTAGGATACTTGATCTGCGAATACACAAAATGGCTGCAGCGACGGGAGTCAGTTGGAAACGAGCATGCGAAGCGGGTGCTCATGGGAAATGTAGTTATGCTGACAGAGTACCCCAACAGTGCCCAAAGCCCCCGACATACCCAGAACATTGACTGGATGACAGAGCAAGGGAAAACCAACAACATGAGCCGTCTCTGACCTCTCTACGTGGAGCAGTTGCAGAGACACGTCCCAAACTGTAAAGTCCAATAGAAGTGAATGGAGCAATGGCATCTATGTGGTAAACGCATGCCGGAACATAAAGTTAGTGAGGTGAATACCAAACGTAAAACCACTCAATAAACACTGAACCCAACAGAGAAAGTGCCCAAACCCCCCCCCCCAAAAGGTGCTAACCAGCAGTAAAAGGGTTAAGTTACCACAGAAACTTGCTTCAAACACCTCACAGACATACAGAATAAACCCAATGAGTGCATAAGTATGTAACAGGAACTCCAATAGAGACCCTTGTGCAGAGGGGAAGCATGGGACATGTGGACCTCAGGAATCAAAGGGTGCTCACCTTTTTCAGCAGGTCTTCTGTCTTCAGATTACCATATATCAAGAAGAAGCCTCGGTGGGCAAGTCCTGGGGAAAGAACTTGCAGCCAAGATTTTCCCCCCAGGACTTAGGTCCACAAAAGTGTCTGGTAAACTGAGCTATCCACATTTGGGTGATGGGAATGGTCAGTGATGGTAATCAGCCTAATGGTGGTATCTCATATCTAACAGAAAAATAATAAAAAAGCTAAAACTATACCTGTTCTCTTTCCTTGTGTCTTAACCAAGGAACAAATCTTACCGGTTGGGGATTGGCTAGCTGCAAGCTAAGGAGAGGAGGTAGGCTCCACCCAGCGGTCACTTCTCAGAATTGTTCCTGCCTATTAAAGGGGCTGATCGCCTACCCAAAGTTACCAGTAACCTGTATTGGACGACAGAGAAGTATATTTTAACATTTTGGATTGTGCTCACCAACTGGTGATTTTGCTATGGAGACCTTGAATATGAATATCAAGTTTTCTGATAGAGAGTAACAGAAAGATGCACTCTAAACACCAGCTGGTATGGTTGTTAATAGTTTGAGTAATAAAAACATTGCGTTCTAATAACTTCTGAATGAAGCATTTTCCAGCAGTGGGGGAACCCTTGCTTTGTTCATAATGCAAAATCTGCTGTGCCTTTTGGCTGCCTAAGAATAATAGCAATTGCAGTCCAAGAACAAGTGGAGGCTGCAGATTGCTCAAACCTGTGTTACAGTATTTGAATTATCAGCATAATAGTGACCAGAATACATAGAAAAAAAATAAATATGAGTAAAAAAAAAATAACTGCCAATACCACAAGGTGTACTTGGGCTGAGAGTTGATGAAGTGCCCAGGAAGTCTGGGGACTGGGCCTCAGGACACAATGCGGCTGGGGCGGAGCCTGGAGTTTTTACCACCTGTAAGTTCAGGGGCGTGGAGTGCGCAGTAATACTGTTGGTTGTGCTATTAACAGATGGAGTGGTTTTGTTAAATTTTAATGGTGTTTTTTCCCCCTCCGTATCACTGTCTGATTCATCCTGATCTTTATCATCATCTTCCTCGGATACTTCAGAGTCAGATTCGGAATTACTGTCTGATTCTGTTAAGAAAAACACGATTTAATTAAAAAGTCCATGGATATGTTTTGCATGGAACTATTTATGTATTTTCCACTTCTATAGATAGACAGATATACAGAGATAAACAGGCAAACATATATATAGACAGACAGGGATAGATAGTCAGACAGAGCAGTAGATATATAGACAGACAGACAGACAGAAATATAGCTAGATATATAGACAGCAATATCTCTTTGAATCCCAAACCTGGAGCTGATAGACTCCTTAGAGCCCTGTAACACAAGAATATAGAAGTACACAGTATCTCAGTCACTAAAAAATACACACAAAGCAATACTCAAACCTCTAAAAGGTAAAACACCTACAAGATGCCACCCAAAAAATAATAGAAATATACTAACAGACAGACCAATTGGTCAAATGCTATTTTATTAAATAAATACAGTAATATATAAAACTTGTACAGAATCAACAAAAAGGAAAAATTAAAATAAAAAGAATAAATAAAAAATGGAAATGAAAAAAAAAAAATTAAATCCAGGTAATTAGCGCCCTTATAATAGGGCGTTAACTCTACTGAACAGGTATTGCGTAACTTTACTCACAAAAATTTGACTCTACAATTTAATATCCTCAGTCATAAATCACTGAGTAAAGGAGTTAAACAACTCAAATACAGAAACAAACAGTCAATAGACCTAGAAATCAGGAGATTGGGTGGTATGTTGTAGGTGTTTTACCTTTTAGAGGTTTTAGTAGGTTTTTTGTGTGTATTTTTTAGCGACCGAGATATTGTGTACTTCTATATTCTTGTGTTACAGGGCTCTAAGGAATTTAATGTAATGAAAAAAACAACAGAGATAGGGGCGCCAATGGTGAAGTATGTAATCACAGATATGTATACAAAAGTGATAAAATTGCATTCACATTTGGATGTTGTCAGGACTCTATTGTCAAAGTCAACTGACTATAAAGGCATTCGGAGAATAAAACCCTCTTCGTTTGGGTCTTTCTTCTTCTGGAACAGATTTGTAATCCTCAGGTGGATGGAATAGGTGGACACCCATACAATGCTTAAAATGTAATATTGTATAAAACAAAAACAAATGACAGGCTATAAACGCTAACGCATTTCACGGCTAAAAAGCTGCTTTTTCAAAGCAAAACAAGCCTTAACAAACTCAAAATACATATGAACAGAGTACCGCCTGAACAAACACTTGATTAAATACCTTTGGGTTGATGAACCCAAAGGTATTTAATCAAGTGTGTGTTCAGGCGGTACTCTGTTCATATGTATTTTGACTTTGTTAAGGCTTGTTTTGCTCTGAAAAAGCGGCTTTTTAGTCATGAAATGCTTTAGCGTTTATAGCCTGTCATTTGTTTTTATTGTTTTATACAATATTACATTTTAAACACTGTATGAGTGTCCACCTATTCCATCCACCTGTTCCACAAGAAGAGAGACCCGAACGAAGAGGGTTTTATTCTCCGAATGCCTTTATAGTCAGTTGACTTTGACAAGACTCCTGACAACATCCAAATGTGAGTGCAATTTTATCACTTTTGTATACATATCTGTGATTACATACTTCACCATTGGCGCCCCTATCTCTGTTGTTTTTTTCGTTACATTACATTCATCACTTGCCGCTGCGGGAGAACGTGGTATATGAGGGTGCAGCCGTTTATCCTAACAAGAGGTGTATACTGTATCTGGAGGCAGTTTGAATTACTCTAGTTGTCTTTCCTGTCGGAGTTGGTATAAGCCATCACCGACACACTATATTTGTGTGTGCACACAATAGGGTGCTGTGGTGGTCAATTATCTTGAAAGCCCGATACACAGAGGGGGTGCCCCTTGTTTTTTCTCCATTTCTCTTTTCACAGGGCTCTAAGGAGTCTACCAGCACCAGGTTTGGGATTCAGAGATATTGCTGACTACTCTGCTGTGGTGGAAGCCTTGGGTATTTCTCACAAAGTACCTGTTGGTCCTCTGGGTCCTGACCTACTGATAGAACAAAAAGTGTGAACTCAGTTCTGGTTAGCGCCTTCTCCAAAGAACATATTTGTAGATAGATAGACAGACATATAGATAACTAGATAGGACAGATAGCTGGATAGATAGATAGACCAACAGAGACAGAGGTAGACAGAAAAAGATACAGAGTATCGCCTTCCATGCACCCATGTTATCAATAAGACTAATACAAAAAAAAGGGACAATACACAGACACTTACTGGGGCACAAGGACATTTAACCCTTTTCGTGCCAGAGGGGTATCCAAAGCATTGTAAAGCAATGTGATGGATGCCACTCTGCCACTCAAAGGTTAAAGTATGGCTACCTAAAGTGTGTTGGTGAAAGTATTAAAACATAACATGTATTAACAATAACAAAATAATAATATAAATATATAATGTTTTTGTTAAAGAAAAAAAAAGATTTTTTTTTTTTACTTTTCAAAAAGTTTTATTGAGCAACTTGCATCGTTACAGTAACTAAAAAGGACGACGAAGTCCTTAAAACATTGAAAGCAAAATCTAAGAAATATCATTGTGATAACAGACAAATAAACATTGACAACTGATAGACATACAGACAGATAGATAAGCAGAGATAAATAGACAAACATAGACTTAGAAAGACAGACCAACAGACAAATAAATAGACATAGAGACAAAGATAGATTGTCAGAGGATAGATATGCAATGTTTTTACCATCCAATTTTAAATAAAACAATATATTTATTAATTGGTACTAACCTGATTGACTATCAGAATCCTCATCATCATCTTCATCCTCTTCTTCATCATCCTCATCATCATCATCTTCATCATCGTCCTCTTCATTGGAGTCATCGGAATCCTTGCTGCTCGGAATGTCAGAATCCGTTCCCCGGAATTTCTCCAGTAGAGATTTTGCGGCATTCAAATGATGAGAAGTCTTTATTGCTGGTGCAGTGTTATTACTCGATGGTTTCTCTTTACAGAGGCTTTGTAAAACAGGAGAGCCCGTGGGCCCAAGAGCAGCCTTGCTGGAAGAATTCTTTTTTATACAAGAACTCAGATTTATTGGGGAGGAATATTGGGAGCTGGGAGCCGTCACAGTACACTCAGTTATTTTACTCTTTGATTTGGTGGTAAGTGCTAATGGTGCATCCTGAATGATGCATGGAATGACTCCATTGGGTTGGTGGTTAGCTAAAAGTGCGTTTGTCAAGAATGGGTTTGAATGGTTATTTTCTGTAGATGGTGGTTGATGACCCAATGTACTAGAGATGGGACTGGGAACTGGCAAACTTGGAGTGGACTTTTTATGGTGCTTGGAGTTCTCCTGTGGTTTGTTTAGCTGTGCTGGGAATGTCTGTTTGTGTTGATCCTGAACAAAAATAAAATTAATAAGTGAGGAGAAGAATAAACATTTTTCCCTATTCAAAAATACATAGGAGGAAGCAAAAAGATATTCGGGTGATGTATTAATAAGATTGTCTGTTAACCTGGGCACAGTAATCAACTTACTAGTGCTGCTCCTGCATAATGCCTATTTACTAAATAAAATCTAACATCTAAAAGCTAACTGTATCAAAGAGAAGGTAGTAAGGGAGTGTACTGGTGATTCAAGGTGCTCTGTACCTTTTCACCCTTCTTTCGTAGAAACATAGTAAATTAGGTAGAAAAAAAATACAAGTCCATCAAGTTCAACCCTTGCATCATAAACCAGAGACATAAGAATTATATAGCTTTCCTGCCGCCAAATAATTTAGTCTATCAGACCTTCCTGTTTTGCCTACTAATACACAGTATAATCCTGTATGTTCCCTTTTGAAAGAAATGTATCTAATCTTCTGTTAAATGTATTCATTGAATCTGCCATAACCACATACTCGGGCAAGGAATTCCATATTTTAACAGACCTCACTGTAAAAAACCCTTTCCTCTGCTGATGCTGAAATCTCCTTTCCTCTACTCTCAAGGGGTGGCCCCTGGTTATTTGCTCAGTCCTTGCAATGAATAGCTCACCAGACAGATCCTTAAACAAGTGCAAATGTAGCAACATTACTCCATTACAGGGTAGCAAAGGTAGGGTTCCCCCCTAAAGTGGATGGAATGGCTAGAAAGTGGGAAGAACAGGCAGGAAAAGGTGTTACCGGGAAATTCAACAAACATGAGAAAAAGCCTCAGTCCATGGAAATCTGGTGATTAAAACTGGAAACTGGAGTCACAGAGTACAACTCTCTGTGATAGTGGTGAGGTAGGAGCACGTCTATGTACAGTAGCTCTCTTTATGATAATGGTGAGGTAGGAGCGCATCTATGTACAGTAGCTCTCTTTATGATAGTGGTGAGGTAGGAGCGCGTCTATGTACAGTAGCTCTCTTTATGATAGCGATGAGGTAGGAGCGCATCTATGTACAGTAGCTCTCTTTATGATAGTGGTGAGGTAGGAGAGCGTCTATGTACAGTAGCTCTATTTATGATAGTGGTGAGGTAGGAGCGCATCTATGTACAGTAGCTCTCTTTATGATAGTGGTGAGGTAGGAGCGCATCTATGTACAGTAGCTGTCTTTATGATAGTGGTGAGGTAGGAGCGCATCTATGTACAGTAGCTGTCTTTATGATAGTGGTGAGGTAGGAGCGCATCTATGTACAGTAGCTCTCTTTATGATAGTGGTTAGGTAGGAGCGCGTCTATGTACAGTAGCTGTCTTTATGATAGCGGGGAGGTAGTAATGCGTCTATGTACAGTAGCTGTGTTTATGATAGCGATGAGGTAGGAGTGCGTCTATGTACAGTAGCTGTCTTTATGATAGCGATGAGGTAGCAGCGCGTCTATGTACAGTAGCTCTCTTTATGATAGCGATGAGGTAGGAGCGCATCTATGTACAGTAGCTCTCTTTATGATAGTGGTGAGGTTGCAGCGCGTCTATATACAGTAGCTGTCTTTATGATAGTGGGGAGGTAGCAGCGCGTCTATGTACAGTAGCTCTCTTTATGATAGTGATGAGGTAGGAGCGCGTCTATGTACAGTAGCTGTCTTTATGATAGTGGGGAGGTAGCAGCTCGTCTATGTACAGTAGATGTCTTTATGATAGTGGTGAGGTAGCAGCTCGTCTATGTACAGTAGATGTCTTTATGATAGTGGTGAGGTAGCAGCTCGTCTATGTACAGTAGATGTCTTTATGATAGTGGTGAGGTAGCAGCGCGTCTATGTACAGTAGCTGTCTTTATGATAGTGGTGATGTAGCAGCTTGTCTATGTACAGTAGCTGTCTTTATGATAGTGGGGAGGTAGCAGCGCGTCTATGTACAGTAGCTGTCTTTACGATAGTGGTGAGGTAGGACCACGTCTATGTACAGTAGCTGTCTTTATGATAGCGATGAGGTAGGAGCGCATCTATGTACAGTAGCTGTCTTTATGATAGTGGTGAGGTAGCAGCGCGTCTATGTACAGTAGCTGTCTTTATGATAGTGGGGAGGTAGCAGGGCGTCTATGTACAGTAGCTCTCTTTATGATAGTGGTGAGGTAGCAGCGCGTCTATGTACAGTAGCTGTCTTTATGATAGTGGGGAGGTAGCAGGGTGTCTATGTACAGTAGCTGTCTTTATGATAGTGGTGAGGTAGGAGAGCGACTATGTACAGTAGCTGTCTTTATGATAGTGGTGAGGTAGGAGAGCGACTATGTACAGTAGCTGTCTTTATGATAGTGGTGAGGTAGGAGCGCGTCTATGTACAGTAGCTGTCTTTATGATAGTGGTGAGGTAGCAGCGCGTCTATGTACAGTAGCTGTCTTTATGTTAGTGGGGAGGTAGCAGCGCGTCTATGTACAGTAGCTGTCGTTATGATAGTGGTGAGGTAGCAGCGTGTCTATGTACAGTAGCTGTCTTTATGATAGTGGGGAGGTAGCAGCGCGTCTATGTACAATAGCTGTCTTTATAATAGTGGGGAGGTAGTAGCGCGTCTATGTACAGTAGCTGTCTTTATGATAGTGGTAAGGTAGGAGCGAGTCTATGTACAGTAGCTGTCTTTATGATAGTGGTGAGGTAGCAGCGCGTCTCTGTACCGTAGCTGTCTTTTTGATAGTGGTGAGGTAGCAGCGCATCTATGTACAGTAGCTGTCTTTATGATAGTGGTGAGGTAGCAGCGCGTCTATGTACAGTAGCTCTCTTTATGATAGTGATGAGGTAGGAGTACATCTATGTGCAGTAGCTCTCTTTATGATAGTGATGAGGTAGGAGCGCGTCTATATACAGTAGCTGTCTTTATGATAGTGGTGAGGTAGCAGTGCGTCTATGTACAGTAGCTCTCTTTATGATAGCGATGAGGTAGCAGCGCGTCTATGTACAGTAGCTGTCTTTATGATAGTGGTGAGGTAGCAGCGCGTCTCTGTACCGTAGCTGTCTTTTTGATAGTGGTGAGGTAGCAGCGCATCTATGTACAGTAGCTGTCTTTATGATAGTGGTGAGGTAGCAGCGCGTCTATGTACAGTAGCTCTCTTTATGATAGTGATGAGGTAGGAGTACATCTATGTGCAGTAGCTCTCTTTATGATAGTGATGAGGTAGGAGCGCGTCTATATACAGTAGCTGTCTTTATGATAGTGGTGAGGTAGCAGTGCGTCTATGTACAGTAGCTCTCTTTATGATAGTGATGAGGTAGGAGCGCGTCTATGTACAGTAGCTCTCTTTATGATAGTGATGAGGTAGGAGCGCGTCTATATACAGTAGCTGTCTTTATGATAGTGGTGAGGTAGCAGTGCGTCTATGTACAGTAGCTCTCTTTATGATAGTGATGAGGTAGGAGCGCGTCTATGTACAGTAGCTCTCTTTATGATAGTGGTGAGGTAGGAGCGCGTCTATATACAGTAGCTGTCTTTATGATAGTGATGAGGTAGGAGCGCGTCTATGTACAGTAGCTCTCTTTATGATAGTGATGAGGTAGGAGCGTGTCTATGTACAGTAGCTCTCTTTATGATAGTGATGAGGTAGGAGCGTGTCTATGTACAGTAGCTCTCTTTATGATAGTGATGAGGTAGGAGCGCGTCTATGTACAGTAGCTCTCTTTATGATAGTGATGAGGTAGGAGCGCGTCTATATACAGTAGCTGTCTTTATGATAGTGGTGAGGTAGCAGTGCGTCTATGTACAGTAGCTCTCTTTATGATAGTGATGAGGTAGGAGCGCGTCTATGTACAGTAGCTCTCTTTATGATAGTGGTGAGGTAGGAGCGCGTCTTTATACAGTAGCTGTCTTTATGATAGTGATGAGGTAGGAGCGCGTCTATGTACAGTAGCTCTCTTTATGATAGTGATGAGGTAGGAGCGTGTCTATGTACAGTAGCTCTCTTTATGATAGTGGTGAGGTAGGAGCGCGTCTATGTACAGTAGCTATCTTTATGATAGTGGTGAGGTAGCAGCGCATCTATGTACAGTAGCTCTCTTTATGATAGTGATGAGGTAGGAGCGCGTCTATGTACAGTAGCTGTCTTTATGATAGTGATGAGGTAGGAGTACATCTATGTGCAGTAGCTGTCTTTATGATAGTGATGAGGTAGGAGTACATCTATGTGCAGTAGCGCTCCCTGTGAGAGGGGTGAGTTAAGAGAGTGTCTTAATACAAGAGAACTCTTTATGATAGTGATGAGGTAGGAGCGCGTCTATATACAGTAGCTGTCTTTATGATAGTGATGAGGTAGGAGCGCGTCTATGTACAGTAGCTCTCTTTATGATAGTGATGAGGTAGGAGCGTGTCTATGTACAGTAGCTCTCTTTATGATAGTGATGAGGTAGGAGCGTGTCTATGTACAGTAGCTCTCTTTATGATAGTGATGAGGTAGGAGCGCGTCTATGTACAGTAGCTCTCTTTATGATAGTGATGAGGTAGGAGCGCGTCTATATACAGTAGCTGTCTTTATGATAGTGGTGAGGTAGCAGTGCGTCTATGTACAGTAGCTCTCTTTATGATAGTGATGAGGTAGGAGCGCGTCTATGTACAGTAGCTCTCTTTATGATAGTGGTGAGGTAGGAGCGCGTCTATATACAGTAGCTGTCTTTATGATAGTGATGAGGTAGGAGTGCGTCTATGTACAGTAGCTCTCTTTATGATAGTGATGAGGTAGGAGCGTGTCTATGTACAGTAGCTCTCTTTATGATAGTGGTGAGGTAGGAGCGCGTCTATGTACAGTAGCTCTCTTTATGATAGTGGTGAGGTAGCAGCGCATCTATGTACAGTAGCTCTCTTTATGATAGTGATGAGGTAGGAGCGCGTCTATGTACAGTAGCTGTCTTTATGATAGTGATGAGGTAGGAGTACATCTATGTGCAGTAGCTGTCTTTATGATAGTGATGAGGTAGGAGTACATCTATGTGCAGTAGCGCTCCCTGTGAGAGGGGTGAGTTAAGAGAGTGTCTTAATACAAGAGAACTCTTTATGATAGTGATGAGGTAGGAGCGCGTCTATATACAGTAGCTGTCTTTATGATAGTGATGAGGTAGGAGCGCGTCTATGTACAGTAGCTCTCTTTATGATAGTGATGAGGTAGGAGCGTGTCTATGTACAGTAGCTCTCTTTATGATAGTGATGAGGTAGGAGCGTGTCTATGTACAGTAGCTCTCTTTATGATAGTGATGAGGTAGGAGCGCGTCTATGTACAGTAGCTCTCTTTATGATAGTGATGAGGTAGGAGCGCGTCTATATACAGTAGCTGTCTTTATGATAGTGGTGAGGTAGGAGCGCGTCTATGTACAGTAGCTGTCTTTATGATAGTGGTGAGGTAGCAGTGCGTCTATGTACAGTAGCTCTCTTTATGATAGTGATGAGGTAGGAGCGCGTCTATGTACAGTAGCTCTCTTTATGATAGTGGTGAGGTAGGAGCGCGTCTATATACAGTAGCTGTCTTTATGATAGTGATGAGGTAGGAGCGCGTCTATGTACAGTAGCTCTCTTTATGATAGTGATGAGGTAGGAGCGTGTCTATGTACAGTAGCTCTCTTTATGATAGTGGTGAGGTAGGAGCGCGTCTATGTACAGTAGCTCTCTTTATGATAGTGGTGAGGTAGCAGCGCATCTATGTACAGTAGCTCTCTTTATGATAGTGATGAGGTAGGAGCGCGTCTATGTACAGTAGCTGTCTTTATGATAGTGATGAGGTAGGAGTGCGTCTATGTACAGTAGCTCTCTTTATGATAGTGATGAGGTAGGAGCGTGTCTATGTACAGTAGCTCTCTTTATGATAGTGATGAGGTAGGAGCGCGTCTATGTACAGTAGCTCTCTTTATGATAGTGATGAGGTAGGAGCGCGTCTATGTACAGTAGCTCTCTTTATGATAGTGGTGAGGTAGGAGCGTGTCTATGTACAGTAGCTCTCTTTATGATAGTGATGAGGTAGGAGCGCGTCTATGTACAGTAGCTGTCTTTATGATAGTGATGAGGTAGGAGTACATCTATGTGCAGTAGCGCTCCCTGTGAGAGGGGTGAGTTAAGAGAGTGTCTTAATACAAGAGAACTCTTTATGATAGTGGTGAGGTAGGAGTGTGCCTTAGTACAATACAACTCTCTCTAATTAACATGCATTGGGTCATATGGACAAAAAACAAAGGTGAAACAATTCTGGGGCAAACCACATGCACCAAAGAAGACAAATTAAAATCAAATTTGTTTAAATGGAGCTTTTAACACACATTACTTTGCATTGGAGGACTATTTAGCATTCAAGTGCTTAAAGACCCAATTAAATCAGTGGGGATTTCTTCTTGTCCCCTTTGGTGCAGTTGGTTTGACCGAGAATTGCTGTTCTTTTGTCTTTGTACATATGGACTTTACCCACTATGATTCATGTATCTTTGTCCATATGGCCTACTGAGTTTCTTTTCTTTGTACATATGGCCCCTGAATTTATTATGAAAATGGTGTAAATTGCTTTAAAGGGTTGTGTGACACCCCAATCTGTCACTCAAAAAATTAAAGGATAGTAATGGTTTCATTTTAAATATTATATGTTACATTGGAATATGTTTAGTTATCCTCCTGGGTTGTTTTTTCTTTAATTCTATGTACTTACCTTGTAACCACACTATCAGTATTTCCACTTTCAGTGATGTGAGTGCCCTCTACCTGCAGTCTGTAAAGAACGTATGTGACTCACCTGCATCTCTCTAAAGAACAATAAGAACTCTGCTTGTATGACCGTCTCTATTCCCATACTCCAGCTGTTCAACTGAGAGACAAACCTAGAATTGTAATGGCTGCAAGTAGAGGGAGCTCACATGACTGAAAGTGGAAGAAAGGAAAGGCAGGGATAATAGAATAATTTAACACTATCCCTGAGGCAGACTGGAGGGAGAAAGCATAGGGAGAGCTCTGCCTCCAGTCTATTAAAGGGATAGTAATACATAATATGTAAAAAAAATATGTTTTATGGTTTATCCCCCTGAGTAAAACAAGGTACTCCCACTACTGAAAGGTGTTTTATTCAAAAGTTATTACAACTCAAAAGTGATTTTTTTAAGTGTAGTATCTCAATGGCCTGAAATGTAACAGTAACAATAATGTTTCTAAATATCAAAGTGAAATTTTGGAGAGAAAGAAGAAAAAATTTATGAGGGATGAACTAGATTATAAAAATAAATGTGTAAGGAATTGGTCAAGACAGTTGCAAGAGAATAATAAAAAGAACTCCAGGGGTTATATTTTACATGGTGGGGTCAAACGGTCTCAAAGTAGTAGTAATAGTTCTATATATAAAGCAAAAACAAATATACCTAAGGAGATTGATCATTCTATGGGAAAAAAAGTAGATTCTAAGGCTCATATAGAGAGTGGAAGAATTGTTAAGGAAATTCCAAAAAATAGTGGTGTTATTTCTGAAGAGTTGATTGATTTAAGCTCAAGCCATATGGATCCTGAAGAAGGTACCTCAAGAGGTCCTTATAAGAGCATAACAGAAACAACTATACCCTCTGTGACTCCTTTTTTGGGGGCGGGGACGAGTGTGTCGAGTTCACCAGGACCATGGTGGCGACGCCAGAATCGTTTCTTGCCCCTAAGAGAGGAGAGCATTTCCAAAAGAGGAAACATAGAGGAGGAAGAGGCAGAGGTATCTCAGCCAAAAAAAACAAAGACGGATCAAAATTGAGTTGTGTATTCAATCTATCTAGTCATCCATTAACATCTGTTGAATATAAGGTTTTAGAGAGAGGGTTAACATTTTGTCCAACTTCAAATCCAAATATGTTTGATTTATTTGTAGACTTGCAAAGGTTTATACGTAAGCTTTCTTTGAAGCGATATTTTGCTTACAAGAAGTTTAGAGATAATCAGTTCATTCCTATTGTGACAGATCAGGATATTGTCAGGGAAGATGGAGAGGTGATTATACCCTTCATTGATGATACGACAGGGTTTCTGTTAGAGGGTCCTGTCCCCTCTGGTATGAAACCTAAGTCTACTTTTTTTCCGACTGAATATAAGGGAGATCACATCAATGTTTTTCAAACAGTTGTGATGGATGATTTTAGAAGATTGACTACTAAGGGGTTTGATAATAATAACAATAATCTCTCTTGGAATGAAAGAAGGGCAGTTAGAGGTTTGAGGGAGAATTCTCAGATAATAATTAAATCCGCCGATAAGGGGGGAGGGGTGGTGATACAGAATCGTGATGATTATCTGAAAGAAGCTTTTAAGATATTATCTAATGAAATGTATTATAAACCCCTTAATAAAGATCCTACCTCTGTATATTTGGAGGATTTGAAAAATTTGTTGGATGAGGCGGTAGATGCGGGCCTGTTGGGGGTTTCTGAGAGAGATTTTATATTTCAGCCCAATCCTCAGTTAGCTAAATATTATCATCTTCCCAAGATACATAAGTCTCTCTCTGATCCCCCTGGCAGGCCCATAATCTCGGGAATTGGTTCCTTGACTGCTAATCTTTCGGCCTTCATCGATTTCCACCTTCAGAGAAGGGTACTGGGTCTTAAATCATACCTTCGTGATACTTCCCATGTTTTGTCACTATTAAGAGATTTTAAATGGGAAAGAGATTTCTATTGGGTGACTTTAGATGTTAATAGTCTCTATTCTAATATACCACATCAGGGAGGTCTTGAAGCAGCCAGGTTTTTTTTGATGGAAGATCCTCTTATGCCTTGTGCTCAGATTGATTTTATTGTTCGGGCCATTGAATTCACCCTTTCACACAACTACTTCGAATTCAACAACCAAATATACCTTCAAGTTAAGGGTACTGCGATGGGCACCAAGTTCGCGCCAAGTTATGCTAACCTTTTTATGGGTTACTTAGAACATCCAAAGATCTATCAGAATTGTCCTTTTGGCGCGAACTTGGTGCTTTACCGCAGATATATCGATGACATTTTGGTTGTGTGGAGGGGTGAAAGAGATGGCATCGAACAATTTGTAACCTATATGAATAATAATCCATGGAAAATGGAATTTACTAGCACTATAGAATCTAGTGTAGTACAGTTTTTAGATTTGGAACTTAAGGGTGTACCATTTCAATCAGTTTGTACACGTACACATTTCAAGACTGTTGATTCAAATAGTTTTTTGGATTTCCATAGTTGTTATCACAAACCTTGGCTGAGGAATATACCTTACAGCCAATTTAGACGTATCAGGAGGAACTGTACATCTTTGGTGGATTATGATATACAATCAAGTGTATTGAAGGAGAGATTTTTTGATAAGAATTATCCGCGACAATTAATAGAGGATTCTTTTATAAAAGCTAGAGATTATACATCTAAACCCAACAAGATAATTAAACATTAAAAGAATCTTATAGGTTTTCCCAATTTTATTACAAACTTTAATTCTCAAGATAAAGAGATAAGGAAAATCATGTCAAAACATTGGAATATCCTAAGGAGTGATGCTCTTTTGAAAGATATAATACCTAATAATCCTAAAATCACTTTCAGAAGGTCTAAGACTTTGAAAAATATATTAGCACCCAGTAGGTTTATAACTAATAGAGGGGGTGGAAATTTGGTGAAGGTTGATGGAGTTAATTTAGACAATGATAATCTCCGTCTTAGTACGATTGATTTGGGAGTATATAAATGTTTCTCCCAACGTTGTTTAACATGTCCATATATTGGAAATAAGGTAAAAATATTTAGTTCAGTGGTTACGGGCGAATGTTTTGAGATCACCTCATTGATGACATGTGCTTCACGCTATGTTGTTTATCTTTTGTCCTGTGACTGCAATTTGCAATACGTGGGACGTACCACTCAATGTCTTAGGACAAGATTTGGACAACATAGGTGCAATATTAAGAAAAGATTTTTGAAACATAGTGTTTCTAGACACTTTGCTGAGAAGCATAATGGTGATCCAAGAAGTTTAAGAGTAATTCCTATTGAATTGATCAGTCTAAATGCGAAACCAAATAGACTCAGGAGACTCATCATGCGTGAATCCTATTGGATTTACAGACTGGATACATTGAGCCCTAGAGGTCTAAATGAGAATATAGAAATGTCTTGGTAAGTTTTTTTTTTTTTTTTTTTTTTTTTTTTTTATGGGAATATATAGGACACATTTAGGAGTTATTAGTATTTATGGTAGTGTAGTTTAGTTGTTGGTATGTCACTGTACTATGTGCCAATTATATGATCAAATGGTACATATGTATATTTTCACATATTGTGGTTATTATATGGAGACCACAATTCATTTGTCTATTAACAGTGTCTATTTTTTGGTATTTATCAAAGTGGACACTGTTGTGAGATCACACAGAATGCCAAATAGGGTATTAGAGCATCAGTGTATTTGCACATGTGCATATGTCTTTATATATATATTATTTTAGTGTTATTTGATTGATGGTCATTAGGGTATATTTATATATGTTCACAGCAGGGGACACTGATGAGGGTTATATTGGTAGCTCAAGTGTGAGCTTATTGTTAGGCTTTATTTATAGTAATTAAGTTATTTTATTTTGTTGTGTCTGATCGCTTAGTTATGAGTGATATTTGGGTGTGAATGTCGTTGTGTGGTGTCTTGATGTAGCCATCGATCGCGTCTGCGCATGTGTTGGGCGCCATGACACCCGTCCTTTATGCCGCTAGTGTGGTGTGCTGCACTTCCGGGTTCGGAGGCGAATTTCCGGTTTTCGGAGCGCTTCCGATAGCGAGGTGGATGGGAGTTTGGATGCCGGGCACATTGTGGATGCGCGCGACGATTGTTTCTGAGTGCTCTATGGCGTAAGGTTAATGTTGGGTTAAGCCCATTAGAGGATTTCTAAATCCGGGTTGTAACGGCTTTCATTCAATTTTCTTGCTCGAGTGTTTCCGGTCTGTGAGCTCAATGGGAAGAGGTTTCTTTGGTATATGGTGCTATATGGTATTCTATTGGGCAGTGGTTGAACTATAAAACAGGTGAGTCTAATGATTCCATCATGTTTATGTGACCTTTGATGATTTTTAACTGTCTTGACCAATCCATGGAGTTTCTAGGACTTTTGTAATTAATGACAAAGGGTATTTAATGGGGGTTGATATGTTGCTGCTTTTCTTTGTACTCATACAGGTAGTGCTAAATCTGATGAAGTGATTTGAATATCACGAAACGTTATTATAGCTCACCTTTATTGTTTTTAATATTGTATTATTCTTTTTCTATAATTCCAACTTTGTTTGGATTTTTTAAATAAAAATCAAAACTTTTTTTGAGACAATCAAGCAGCATAGTAGTTCTTGTATCAACCCAAGATTCAACGTGTGGTGTTCCAGTTTCATCTGGTTTCCTAAGCAGAGACAGGATTAATTCTCTGCAAGCCTGAGTAGCTGTGGAGTGAGATATCTTTCTCCATAGCCATCTTTTTTGTGAGTATATTTCATTTTTACTCTATACCACGGTTCCAAAGGATAATAGGCACTATTGGCGCCCTTTTGTGTTTTCCTTTTTTGCATATATTACACTCCTTGGAGTCGTTTGTTGAGGAGCAGCCTAGTGGAGTTATATCCTATCCATCATCGCTGTTTGGGGGACGGCGTTACAAATATCCCTAAGTATATATGTCAACTGACAATATTTGTTGAGTTGACCACATCATATTGTGAGTATTATTTCAAAGGGGAAGAGTGTGGGTCGTTTACAAGATATATTGCACTAGGAGCGCCTTCTTTTTGTCTTTACTACAATGTTTT
Source organism: Rhinophrynus dorsalis (assembly GCA_037306005.1). NCBI lineage: Eukaryota > Metazoa > Chordata > Amphibia > Anura > Rhinophrynidae > Rhinophrynus > Rhinophrynus dorsalis. Next base: position 207,088,455 of record CM074725.1, on the reverse strand, counting down.
ATGGTTTATCCCCCTGAGTAAAACAAGGTACTCCCACTACTGAAAGGTGTTTTATTCAAAAGTTATTACAACTCAAAAGTGATTTTTTTAAGTGTAGTATCTCAATGGCCTGAAATGTAACAGTGGAACTGTTGCTACATCCTATGTAGATTTACGGTCAACTGACCAGAGCTGTCCATAAGATGGTATAGCAACAACACCACTGTAAATATCAAGCCACTGAGATACTGCCCCTAAAAAATCAAGTTTAAGCTGTAATAACTTTTGAATAAAACACTTCTCAGCAGTAGGGGTACCCTTGTTTTACTCAGTAGAATAAACCCTTCAACATATATGTCTTACATATTATTACTTTAAATATATACAGCAGTCAGTGCTCTATATCCTGTATAAATTGAATCATAGGGGGTCCCCGAAATGTAACTCCAGACATTTTAGGAGACTCCTCTCAAGTCTAGCTTGGGTCTTGGAATTCACTGAGCCAAGTCCCGTGTGTAAATTCTCAATGGATGTGGGGAACTCATGTTGTTGGGCTATTCTGAGAGTGTGTGTATTTTTTTGAATGGGGCTAGGGATCGTGGATCCATTCATAAGATTACACACTAGGGTGACCACATTTCCATTCTGCCATTCCGGGACATGTGGTCACCCTAGTCCCGCGGCTGAGGCTCCCACCGGCACTGACCATCTTTCTGAGGCTGACAAAGTAAGAATTCCCAGTGCAAACTCTAACTCTGTGTCAGCCTCAGAAAGATGGTCAGCGCCATCGGGAGCCTCAGCCGCGGGTCTCACTTGCAGCGCCAGCATACCTGCTCCACCTCAGCTGTCTCGCACATACCAGTCCAGCCAGACAATGAAATGTATTTGCTATATGGTCTTCACTGGCTAGCTCAGCCAGCCAATGAGGACCATATACCAAATACATTTCATTGGCTGGCTGGACTGTCGTGTGTTGCTCAATTCTGGGACTCTTTGTTGTCCCGGTGGGGGGGGGTGACCCGGGACACGGGGCACAGACCCCCAATAAGGGACAGTCCCAGGCATTCTGGCACATGTGGTCACCCAATTACACACAAGCCTATTCGCATCTATGCATTCTTATGAATAGGCCTGGGAAAAATAAACTTATACAAATCGAGACAATTTGACTTTACATATTTTATACATGTTATGTCTACTATCACTTTAACTCCTTAGATACTAAAGATGTCTCCAACGCATACATCTTTAACATCTAAGGGATTAAAGAAGAAGAAAGCCAGCAGATTTAATAAATTATTAATTTAAGGGCAGCTATGTAGTTCCGATCCATAAAATTATCTCAGAACAAAGGCCAGGTAGATTTATTGCTCGCGTCATCCCTAGAACTTTGGTGAAATCGGTCTAAGCATTTTACGCCAGGAAAGACAATGTGTTGAGTGATGAACTCTGAGCTGCAAGACAATTTCTGGAATTTTTTCAATAATCATTTTGTTTTAGGCACTCAGTATAACAGAAGGAATGTACACTAATGTCTACATACCATCTATGAATATGGAACACATAACTGGTGTTACTCCATTAAATGTAAAAACAAAGGATCTTTTTATTGGTAGCTAAACCTCTACTATGACTGCTAGAGAGAGAGAGAGGCTTGCAACATAACACAATGCAACACAATGGAAATCTTTGGCTCCCAAATGGTTAACCCACTGAATGGCAGATTGGCGAGCATCACATTGCTCTGCAATAACCCAGGTCTCACTCCTTAATCCTTTAAAAATCAGATGGGTGTGCATTGCATTTTAAATCCTATTTTAAATCAGTGGGGGTTGTATTTGTTCCCAATGGAGGTGCAATTAGTTTGCCCCAGAACTGTTTCATGTTAGCCTTCAAATAGATGACCCTTTGAGTGCCAGAGTGATGTCAACACATTGCAAACAACCTTCTGTCATTCACAGGTTAGTCCTTTAAGGACCAGAGGAGTGTGCAATGCATTGCAAAGTTATCCATTCTCTTACCCTTTTTACTCTCAAGTCACTAGGTAACGAGGCAGCTTCTTCCGAGGTATTTTTAATCCCTGTTTTGAGTCCATCAGCAGAGGGCGCACCGAGTTTCAAGCACACTTCCTTGTTGGATTGGTTGAGCAAAGTCAAAGGTTTGGTGCTGGAGATGGATCCCGTACACTGTATCACGCTTGTGTGTTTCTTTACCGCCTCCTCCTTGGCCTGAGAGGTTTGAAAAACAAAGGGAAGATGCGGAGACAAAACCTGAGGAGCATGTTTTTGCTGAAGAGGGAATGGCGAGCGAGTGTGGGTGTCAAGGGGGAGAGGTATCTGATGGGTCGCTCCTTTCTCCTGTGGCTTCTCCGTTCTGTTTCCATCGCATTTCATTTCCGGTATATTTTGTATTAGCACCTAAGGAAGGAAAAAATTATGGTACAATTTAGGTTAACATAACAGGATATATGTACATAGTCAAACATAATTGGATATATCCCAAACAAACAATAAGTATAGGTAATGGTGCCTATCCAGATACGCTGAAACTCTTATGAAAAAATTAAAAAATGAATGAAGCACTGTTGCTGCAATCCTCGTTCTGGAGGTGCACAGAATAAATAACTACAAAAAAGGTAATGAGGGGAGAGCGTTAGTGAAATAATCAAAGACAATTTAAAGGGACAGTAACCCCCCAACAACTTGACACCAAAATACAGCAATCATAGAAACATACTGAACGCACTTAGTCCCATCTCTCAAACCTTTACGGTTTGAGAGATTTAAGGCAAGACAGACCTCCGCTCCCTCCCCCTTCTCATATGTCTGCTGTATAGCGGACGTCATGAGATCTGGCTTCCAGCACCAGACGGCGGCTCTGCAGGAGCGCTGTCATCTACATATCTCCGTATTATTACTTCATGGGTATGGTCTAAAACATGTGCCTGGCTTGCAAGCACATGTTGCAGAACCGCCGAAAGTCGGCCGACCGGATTCTGCCTCCGACAGCTTTACAGTTCATCAGGCAGAAGGGGGAGGGAGTGGAGGTCTTTCTTGCCTTACATCTCTCAAACCATAAAGGTTTGCGAGATGGGACTATGTGCGTTCAGTATGTTTGTATGATTGCTGTGTTTTGGCGTCAAGTTGTTGGGGGGGTTTACTATCTCTTTAATGCATAAAGCCTAGGATACAAAATATCTAAATAACGTTCACTTTAATAAAATAAACAATCCTAGAAAAACGTGCTTATATTAGTGAATTCACTGATAACAATAAAAGATGATAAAAAATGATAAGAGAAATAAAAGGGAAAAGAAAAAAGAAATAAAAAAAGCATTAACCCCTTGATGTGCAGCGTTCAAAAAATAGTCTTGTGTAAAAAATGGTACCGTAAATAAACTAATATCCAGCGGGCAGGTGCCTTATAGATGATATTCACACTTGATATACTGAATCTCTCCCGTCTTCACGGCTGTATCGTTAGAGATCCATTTCCCAAGGATAAAGATCTTACTTATTCAGCAGCGTGCAGAGGTGTACGTTTTTCAAGCACATATGTCAGTGCTCCCTGGCTGACAGTATATCAAGTGCGAATATCATCTATAAGGCACCTGCTCGCTGGATATTAGTTTATTTACGGTACCATTTTTTTACACGAGACTATTTTTTGAACGTTGCACATCAAGGGGTTAATGCTTTTTTTATTTCTTTTTTCTTTTCCCTTTTATTTCTCTTATCATTTTTCATTACCTTTTATTGTTGTTAGTGAATTCACTAATTTAAGCAAGTTTGTCTAGGATTGTTTATTTTATTAAAGTGAATGTTATTTAGATATTTTGTATCCTAGGCTTTATGTATTAAATTGTCTTTGATTATTTCACTAGCGCTCTCCTCTCATTACTGTTTTTTATAATTGGATATATGTACACAGTCAAAAGTGTGAGCAATTCTGGGTCATACTGACCGCATCCGAGAGGATGGGTAAAAGTGCCAAAATTCCTACTGATTTAAATGGAGTCTTAAACCCCTTGAATTCTAGACCTCGCTACCATTCAAGGGAATAAACTTCCCATTTAAATTATGAAAATTTGGGGAATATTGTTCCTCCATTATGATGTTATTGGTATGCTCCAGAATTGCTCAGCCTTAGCTTCTTGTATATGGCACTACATGTCTACAATAACAAAAGTGGAGCAATACTTGTCCAAAGCAGATTTATTGAAGAATGAAAATTTAAATAAGGATTTCAACTGCTTAAAAGTTTAAGATGTCAAAATGTATTGGTGAACATTCTAGCAGTTTATGGGGTTAAACTTTTTTTGTATCTACTTTGACGCAGTTAAATCTAGAACATAAAGCCAATGGTATTAGAAAGTGAAAAATAATTTCTATGCACTTCTAGGTGCAGACAAATTAATAAGAGTCTTGGCATCAATGGAGCAATTCTCATGAAAAGTAGCTTTTTACAAGCATTGCCGTGGCTGGATTTCTTATGGGGCTGAGCAGGCAACAGCTAAGAGATGCAACTTGTGAGGTGTGCCCAAACAGTGCTAGCCACATCTAGGGCTGGATTTACATTTGAGGAACCCTTAGACAAAAGCATCTATGGTGCCCTTAGCTCCACCCATGAACACACACCCCTTCTACTCATAAGACCACCTTCCAGGCCAATACACTGTTGCTTAGTACAGACAATACCCTTACACTATAATATACAAACAGAAAGAAAGCTCTTAACCCCTTGCCTGCTAGAGAGGTTTCCAAAAAATAGCAAAGTAATGCTTTGGAGACCTTTCTAACAGCCAAAGGGTTAAATAATGGCCAGTAAATGGGTCTGTAAACTAGTAATTAATTGGCCTCCATAAACCAGTAACATTGGAATTTAACCCCATGGTTGTTAGAGACATCTACAATGCTTTGAGATGCAATGCAATGCATTCAATCCAAGGGATTAAATAATAGCTTGAAAATGGTTATAAAACTGGTGCAGTGACATATATTGCTCTGGCCACACCCACAACTCAGAATGTGGGTGTGGTCAGCATAGCTGAGAGGCCCCTCAGAACTTGGCCCTCTAAGCAGTTCCCTAGGGCTAGATTTTATTGCAGGTGCTAAATGTTAATACCCGTTTTATCAAACATTTTCCCATTGAAGTCTATGGAGAAAACTGGAAATAAAAGTAGTGATAAAATTAGTACCTGTAATAGAATCCAGCCCCTACTTTGCCTAATGGGAAAACCAGTGGCATAAATAGCCATTGGAGGACCCTGGTGCAAAAATGTTTTAGTGTGCCGACCACAAAAATATTCTCCTGGGGCATAACTAAAACTTTTTGGGCCCTGGGGCTGACGAATCCCTTGAATGCTGTACAATATCAAATCTGCACCCCTTGTGGTTACACCCCTGAGCCCCACCCACTATGCTGAGTTGTGGGTGTGGCAAGTCCAATCTCCTTCATCAGACTTCTGCTCCTAGATTGTGGTGGCCGATTTATTTCTGAGTTTATATATTGCTATATGTCCAGGTTATCTATATTAAATTGTCCAGGTTTTTTGTAACACCTCTCCCACTGATACAAATCCAGGCCAGATGGGAGCAAAACCCCAATGAAAAATGGAAAAGTTACTAAATAGTGACATGTTTACACAGAAAAAGGTGATTTTGCACTTCCTAGATGTTTGTTTACTACAAAAAAAGTTATTTTCACCTTGATTATATCTCTACATGTTATACAGAGCAGTGGTGGGCAACCTGAGGACCTCTAGCTGTACAGGACTACAATTCCCATCATCCCAAATCAGATAGGAATGATGGGATTTGAAGTACTGAACAGCTGGAGAGGCTAGTGTTGCCCACTCTTGATGTAGAAGCATGTTATCCAAATAATTTTTGTACCTGTCTGTAAAAAATTATTTAACTCTTTGAGTGCCAACTGTGCTGGGATTTACTAAGATAAGTGATGCCCCTTTATCACAAAACAACAACTGCGTGCCCGTGCTAGTGACATGTACAGGGAAAGTATCACTTACTATGGAAAATACATATATTGCTTTATATTTGCCTGCTGAGAAAAACAGACATATACTCTTTGTTGGGAAATGTTTAATGCAAAAGTCATTATAGGCCAAACTTGCATTTTTTTGGGTGTAATACTTCTATAACCCTCCATTTTAGTGTGGCACTGTGACTATTGCTGTCTGTGGAAGGCCATTGTCCCTAACAATAATCTAGGTGGTTGACACAAGTTTATCAATGTATACATTTTTTGCCATTGCCTATATACAATGATCGCTGTTGAAGTTGGAAGTGCACACCTCTTCACAACTAACAGTGGGCTTCAATAGTTCTGATTAGTTCATAAGAGTCAGTTGGCTTTATCAGATTGAAAACTAAAATGAATTAGTCACAGACTACAAAAGAGACTGTTGATTGAAGGATACCTAACACTTAAGTCACAGGTTTATGTACTAAGAAATGAAGCAACTATGCTGCAAACTACCCACACAGCAGAGAACAAATAACAATTCCAGCTAATTTAAAGGGATAGTAATACTTCATATGTAAAAAAACATATGTTTTAGGGTTTATCTTCCTGAGTAAAACATGGTTACTCACATTGCTGACCATAAACCTCCACAGGATGGTATAGCAACAGCACCACTGTACATTTTCATGCCATTAAGATACTGCACCTAAGAAATCCAAGTCTGAGTTGCAATGTCTTTTGAATAAAGCACCTCTCAGCAATGGGGGTACCCTTGTTTTACTCAGTAGGATAAACTCAACAATATGTATTTTTTTACATATTAAGTATTACTATCCATTTAAACTGGTCTTTTAAAGGGATAGTAATGTTTCATAATAAAAGCAGCTCCAATTAATTATCATAGTATTTGGGCCTTGGAGAGTGTTATTTCAATTCTATCAGAGTTGTAGTGCAAGAGTAATTGAATGATAAAGTATCCTCCTCCTGCCCCTTTTACTGATGTAACACTGCTCACCTCAGAGCAGCAGGGAGTGTCCAGGTACATTGAGGAGAGGGACAATCTTCAATTAAGATAAGGGAAAAACCTGAAAAACCTGTCAAAGGGGGCAGGGTTTTCATTGTTCTCACAGTAAGAAGATTGACCCTTGATGTGAGCTGTCTGGTATTAAGACCAGATTCCACATCTGAAGGGAGGTGGCTTACACTAGGTAAAAGGGGTGGGAGGGGGATACTTTATCATTAAGTTACTCTTGAACTGCAACTCTGACAGTATTGAAATAACACTACGGCTCAAATACTATGAAGATTAATTGGAGCTGCTGTTTTTGTGAAACGTTACTATCACTTTAACTTATTGTATGTGAATATTCAAGGGGTTAAAATTGTAATTTAAATTAGTAAGAATTATTTACAGCTATTGTAGAGATTTAATAAATTGGGACCAGGGGGATTTGAAGACTGTGTAAATGTTTAAAGTGGATATTTTCTCAAAAACAAATTATTAAAGTGGATCTAGCACCTTAATTCAAGTTTGCAGATTTTAAAACTGCATTAAAAACTGTCTATATGTCATGTTAGCCAAAATGCCAGCAAACATACAGTTCAGGAGATATTCACACTTCTTTCATATGCTAATGTATGTTAATTGCGGCACAATGTGGCATGAGTGATTTCTTCATATGCTAATGAAGCCAAGAACTTATGTTGCATATGCTAATGAATCCTTCTCAGATAATTAGATAAAAACACATTCCCAGTTATAGGAACATTTAAAAACACCTCCTAACAATAATCCCCTCCCCCTGTGAATTTTTTCCTTGTTTTTTTCCCCAGTGGATGGTATCTTCAGTCATTCCTGGTGCCATGTCTATGGCGTAGCACTGGCAGTTATTAGAGAAACACAGGGCCTCAAGCTGTGGTTACTGCACATAATAATCTTAACCCACCACCCTGTTCCTTAAATTGTTCAGTAGGCTCTGCCAGCTTCTCTGCCAGATTCAGCGTGAAAAATCTGCCAGCAACTGTCACCTCCATGGACATGACACCCAGGACTGACTGGAGATCCTATCACTTAAACAGAGACACAAAGGGAAACTTCATTGGGGCCATTAGGGTTTTCTAGCCATTGTAAGGTTAGTGTGGGTTATTAATAAGAGGTGTTACTTCCCCTTAAGACCACAGTGCCATTTTGTACCTTGTTCTTATTTTTTGTTTGTGCTTCGCTTTCAGAATCGGAATCATCATCATCATCATCACTCTCCTCCATGCTTTGGTCTTCGTCCTCCAGATCATCAGAGTCGCTGCTGCTTACACCATCACTCGACGTGTCAGAGGACGAGCCAGAGTCGCTGGAACTGGAGCTTTCAACAGTTTTCTTCCTTTGTTTCTGGAGACGAGACAAATTCACAATCAAATCTAAATATCAGAGGACCAGATAGTTGTGCAATGTATTGTATGGGAATATGCTGCACAGCCAGTTGACACTCAGAGTTAAAGAGGTAGTAACATAATTGTTATATACCTTATATTTCAGGGCTTTTTTGTAGGATATGTAAAACAATGGTGTGCCCGCTGATGGAATACGCTTCATTCAAAAGATTTTACATTGCAAGTTTGCATTTTTGTGGCTAGGGGGAGCCGTTTTATATTGCTGTCTGGGGAAAGGATGCATCTGTTACCGGAGCTAGCAACAAATCGCAGAAGCACCTGCTGTACCGGGCCACCAAAAAAAAAAAAATGTGTTAACCCTCTGAGTGCCAGAGGGGTATGGAATTCATTACTCCTCTGGCACTCAAAGGGTTAAACTTGTAAAAAAGGAAAAATATATAAATTAGCCCTGCAAATAAAGTTGCTCTTTAACCCTTTGAGTGCCAGCGAGGTAGCCAATGCAATCAGCTTTTACTGCTGGGAGATGAATCATTCAACAGTTATTACAGTTCGAAATGTAATGACAAGATGGCACTGTTACTATCACATTCAACAGAGAAAATGGAATAGAACAGAATGTAATAGAACAAAATGCAATCCCATAGAATGTAATAGTATGCAATAAAATAGAAACCACTAGGGGCTCGATACTGTTAGCCCCGCTAAAAAAAAAACAGGCGTTTTGTTTTTTTAAGTCAGGTTTTGTTTTCTTATTACCCGAGTTGTGAAAACAAAATCAGCTGTAATTATACGCCCCTCCAGCAAAACAAAGCCCATAAGAAACAACTAAAAACAATGCACAAGTAGCATATTATTACGGACAGTATTACCACGTGTTTTGTGGTTACATTTTCTGTCGGGAATCCTGCTCTTCAGCGTTGCGGTATAGAAACCACAATGACCATTTTAAAACCATAGTTGTTTGAACAAAAGCAGTGCAGAATACAGTATACCTCATAAAAATCAGACATAGTGTGCCCCCTTCACCATATTAACCCCCCCTTTGAAATTCGACATATAGTGCTTTCATCCCACCTTCTTTCTCCATTACAATTCAACAAATATTGCTCACATTTGACATGTGTAATAAATGTTATGTTGCATTTGATTTCATAAAAAAATTGTTTAGTCCTTGAAGGGGGCATCAGGTCCCCTCATGATATCCCCCCTAGCATGGATCTATGGTAAAGGTGATCTATGGGGTGACAAGGAAGGCATTTGCTGCCCTCCTTTGCTATCTACTGGAGCCGCTGTATAAGCCGGCTCCAGTAGAAGTGCTCGTAGTGAACCCTGTCACCAGGTTCATTCATGAAAGCGCAGCACAGCATTCGATGGCATACAGAATCTGATAGATACAAATTGTAGTGAAGAACCTGCTAGCAAGATCTATCAACCTAGAAAGTACAACCGTACAACAGGTGACTAATACAGGTTCCCTCTGTGTAAAATTTCTTTTAACCTCCTGAATGCAAGAAAGGTCTCCAATGCATTGCTTAAAAATGCACTGGCAACCTCTCTAGCATTCAAGTAGTTAAAACCCCAGTTAGGAAGATCTTGATCACGTATACATTGGCCCAGGTCTCCCTTCCTTTCCTCAACTCTGCTCCACTTTTGCTTTGCCAACTATGGGACACTGACGATTTCTGCAGGTTCAACACTTTTTACGTTGCCCTATACTACACAGCTACTGCCCAGGGCCCCTCACAGCCTTAGAGAAGTTACTGTCGAGATCTGGCCAGCTTCGGAAATAATCTTTTAAGCTGTACTCCCTGTTGGCACCTACGGAGTCTTCTCTACTATCCTTTAAAGCTTCTTGGGAATGTGATTTAGGATTGAGCCTTCTGGAAGCTCAGTGGTTCCTTTCCCTTAAATTATCCTGAAAGTTGGTTATAAATGTGCGTTTCAGGGAGTCCAACTTCAGTCTAGTCTCCCTTCCTTTTATCTACATTTCGGCCCTCTCTTCCTAGCACCTGTTGTCACTGTCACAATGTGGATGGTTCTCTAGCACGTCTGGTGGCTCTGTCCATTGGTACAGCCTTTCTGGGCGGAGGTGTCTGTCCATATCCAGGACCTCTCTGGGTTGCGCTTTCCCTTCTCTCCCAACTATATTGGCCGACTCTGAACCCCTACATGATGCTTCTTCAACTGCCCTTCTTATCTGGCTTTTGAAGGTTTTAGGCACAGGTGTGATCCCACGACTATGGCGTTCTCCCTCAACCCCCACTGTTTCAGTCTGGAATTTGGAACTGAGGATACTCTTAGATATGGAACACATCTACTATTACTCCACTAGAAGAACTCTGGACTTCCTGGGCATTTCTGGCCTCTGGCTTACTTTCCTGAATCTAGTCTCCCCTTAACTCCTCAACACTGGGTGCACCAATTGGAAAGCTATTTTACCATGCTCCCTCTCCCTTCTCCTGTCTCCTCCCATACTCTGCCTGCGCTCTCTTCTATACCCCTTCAATTTACCCCCCCCGCTCCTCTTTCCCCATTCCATTCTCTTCTCCGCTTAATCCCACACCTTCCTTTTGTCTTAACCTTTCTTCTTCTCCTTTTCTTTTTTTCTTTCTTTTACTTTTCTCTTTTCTTATTTATGCTTCCCCTACATGACTAATCCAGGACAACCGGGGAACCTTGTATCTGACATTTGTAAACAACTCAAGCCAATATACTTATGAAATCTGTATTGTTCCATAACCTCTTCTGTTTGAATGTCTCATCGCTATGCAATTTACTTCCTGCTGTGTTACTTTGTATTATCCAATAAAGCTTTTAAAATTGAAAAAAAAAAAAAAAAAAAAAATCAGTTAAAACAATGGAAATCGTTTTTATTCTCTATGGTTTATCCTCAGAATTTCTCTGTGAATATGACACTTAGGTTCTACCACATCTGCAGGGAAGCCATTGAAAGAATCCAATGAGCCGTCAGTAAAGTAGTAAAGGAGGGGAGAGAAGTACCTTGTCTTTAGTTTTTTCACTTCTTACATCTGATTTGCTCTGCTCCTGGTTACACAGCCGGACTCCTCCTCCTACCGCCACGCTCTTCACCTGATTTACACTGCTTGCCGTTGTGGTTGATAATACAGATGTGCAGTTACTTGTTACCAAGGTTGGGCTACTTCCGTTCATGGATCCATTTAGGACTTTAAAAAAAAAAGTAATATTCTTAAATAATAAAGGAGGATTTATTGACTATTTCTCAATATTATATCAAAAAGAGATTTACAGTGTTAGATGTATATATGTCATGGACAAGGAAAGAAATGTAGATAGCTGACCTTTATTAATACTGGCCAGTTTCATGACCCAAGTTGACTCCAAACTATGAAAAGGATATTTAACCCTTTGAATGCCAGAGGGGTACGCAACACATTGCAGAGCAATGTGTTGCGTACCCCTCAGGCACTCAAAGGGTTAAAGCAGGGTTGAACAAAAAATGTAAAAGACAGACATCATTTTTAGGAGCCATCTAAGAGTTTTAGGAACTGATGTAGCCGGTGCATGTTTTTTGATGTATACAAAATCCCTCCAGAATTTATGAGCCAGGAGTAAAATTGTAGGAGGCTGGGCTTCACCCGTGATTTAAAGTGACAATAATCTTTTATTATTATTTTTTTTTTTACTAGGGCAGAATAAATATAATCAAATTGCTTATACCTTCTATTTTTTCAAATAATTCATTGTACAATAGAGAATGGATATACAGAGATATTAAATAATACAAATCGAATATGGAAAGAAAAAGGTCAGAGAGCCCTGCACATGACAGCTTACAGTCCAGAGGAAAGCAGGTTGGACACAGAAGGATTAAGTGCTATGGGGTGTAACTGCATCCTGCCACATGAACTGTCGGTCAGTGGGTGGGAGAAAGAGGTGCTATTGGGTGTAGTAGACCAGGGAAGCAGTGGTTCTGTTTGGTAGAAAAGACTGTACAATGAGGTCATGATGGGGAAGTAGGGGGAAGAAGGATTTTTAGAAGACAATGAGAGTGAGCAGTATTTGGACAGGCTGTCTAACCTTGCTCGTAACAGTTATGGAGGTAGTTGATCACTATTCCTGCTGCCAAACAGAATGGACTGAATTAACTTATGGAGGAAGCTTTCTCCTTCCTGTTAGTCATTGCTCACAGAATAGTGAGCTCTCAGCAGTCTGTATACCGTGTCTGTCCTTATTTGGGCACCCTAGATGTCATGTCTAGATGAGTGAATGCAGCCTAACAAAGAATGCTGCAACTACATTGCATTCATGAAGTTTGGTAGAGCTGCATGGTGGTCCATGGGCTGTGGTGCAGTTCACACTGTTGCAATGCTTACTGCAACATCCAATGACTGGCTGAGCCACATGGGCATCAGCCATTCAGACACAACTCCACCATTCCCCCCACAGTAGTGGGATTTCTTGGGGACACGGACACTGGACAGGTAAAATGGGAAGGGTGAATGGAGCTATATCACAGCTCTGTTGAAACAGAAAATCTAAACACAGCTTTATCAATACTTCAACCCCCTTGGATATCAGCAAGGTCTCCAAAGCACCACAAACCAATATGTTTGAACTCCTCTGAATTGCAAGGAGTTAAAAAAAGATAACCGATCCCCATGGATACCAGAAGGGTCTGGTCAACACATTTGGTTTACAAGGGTTAACCCTTTAACTGTTTGAGTGCAGAAGCATTTGCAACACATTGCTTCGGAATGCATTGCATACCCGTCTGGCATTCAAAGTGTTAAGAGCCAGAGAAGGGTGTCCAATGCATTGGGCATCCCTCTGGTGCTTAAAAAGTTAAAAGAACATTACTATGTGCCCCTTTTATAATAAAAATAATATTTTGTGCAAAATAACACAAGAGAAATAATTTCTGTGCCATATAAAAAATGCTAACATGCAATTTTATACCACATTGTAGCAAACAAAATAAATGTACCCAAGACAAAATGTAATTACACTTCTATAGTTTAACTAATAACCATAATTACTACACAAACATAGTGTTACCACAGTGATAGCTACAATTATTACGGATGTTTACACCATTGAAAACCACCACATTATTTATTACCAAGCATCTGGAAATCGAAATTACAATTTTCAGTCCTGCTGTGAATTTCATCTGTTTGGTCTATTTTACCTTTCTCGGTGCTACCACGGCCATTTTTCCCAGCACTGCGGAGGTGGAAAGAAGAGTCGTGGTTTTGGGCTGGAGGAGTGAAAAGAGGGGGAAGCCCAAGCAGTGGAGGGAAAAAAGCAGCGCGGGTGTGAGGGTCTGTCGTGCGCCACCATTCTGTACAAAAAGAGAACATAGGCCAGTCAGGAACGCTTCATTTGGAGAACATCACCCTGTTGGGCTTGGCAAATGTGTACATTAGCAGAGAAGACTTAAAGTGATAGTAATACTTAAAATTCAATAGATTTAGTTCTGTAGATATTTAAAAAATAAATAAATTGCGCCGTTTTTTGATCTCCCAAACCTTTATGGTTTGGGAGACATCAGTCTGCAAAGTTCCCCCTTCCCCCCCCTTGTGCTGACGTCAGCTTTCAAAGTTACAGATGGAGATCACAGTCCATAGACCGTCCTGCGGCTCTTCAGCAGAGCCGTGATCGCGGTAGTTACAAAGAAATACTTCATTTGAACGGTCTACAATATGTGCTTGCAAACCAGGACTGAACTTGGACAATATTCATATGAAAAATTGATTCCTTTTAGTGCAAACCAACTGCATCACAGCAGACAAATAAAAACGTACTTTGATTTAAATGGAACTTTTAACCTCCTGATTGCCAAAGTGATCTCTAACACATTGTGAGGCAATGCATCGGAGACCTCTTTATCTGTTAATGGCTTAAAGTCCCCATTTGAATGAAAGGCAATTTGAGTTTGTCCCCTGTGATGCAGTTGGTTTGCTCCAGAATGTTTCCAGTTTTTCTTTGAACATGAAGCCCTTAGTGGAGTACAGTGTGAGCAACCTGCAGTCCTACAGCTGTTGTTGGACTATAACTTCCATTCCATTCCATGCAGTAGAGATGCCTCAGTTGGTTAATGGATCACCTGTAGAATCTACTCAGACCCTGAGGCTGCAGGTTCTAGTCCCAGCAAAGTCGGCTCAGCCTTTCACCTCTCTGAGGTAGATAAAATGAGTGCAGGACATACTTGAAGACAAGAGATAATCTCAGTGTATTCTTCCTGGTAAAATACTTTCACAAAAAGATAAAAAAAAATCTGCTTGGCTGTCTATGGATGATGGGAACTGTAGCTTCCTTTGTGAGGTTCCCCGTGTATTTAGACCTGTATCTACCCCTGACCTTGCTGTACACTAACATATGATGACTCTGGGAAGAGAAAGATGAAACTGAATTTAACCCTTTGAGTGCCAGAGGAGTACACAATGCATTGCGTACCCCTCTGGCACTCAAAGGGTTAAAAAAAATACTTTTCTCTCTGTATGTCAGGAATCTCTCAAACACATTGAAACTTACTGGAAATCTCCCTGTGCTTAAGAGGTTAACTTGGTGGGCATTTTGTCAGCACACATTTACTTTATAATTTACAGTATACAATAAAGTTGCCCATAAACAGAGTGATCTTAATTGGAATGGACTATCCATCTTATCACTGAGTGATCACATTGGTGGGAATTCCTGATGTGCAGGCAATCTGATCTCTCAGTGGTCTAGAATGTTAATACTCCTGTATGCATTGTACCCCAATTGTACAGTGTTTTATTGCTTTTGTCTGACTGTACAAAGTTGAGGATTGCTGGCTTTTTACAAATAAATGATAATAATAATATATTGTATCTGTGTTGAAAGTGCTGATGGCCTGCAATGTTTATTTTACCGCTACATCAAAAATGTTATCCTTAATTGATTTTCTTGCATAACAATTGGTTGTGATTTGTTCATGCTGACAGAGCAGGAAAGCATGTGCCGTGGATGGAGAGAGCAAAATGTCTAATAATTTTCAGTAATATCTCACACACACTCATACACACACACACACACACACACACACACACACACACACACACACACACACACACACATACATAAACATACATTTTTGGTGCATTTAGCACATTTCTTTATAAATACCTTGCAACACAATTCCTATTTGGATAAGACTATTTCTTCTCCACTTTTCACAAAAGTTGACTGACTGTAGTTAGCACTTAGTAAAAACATTATTAAACATTTGTACATATTCTTATGTCGCTTTGCAACAAATTTACAGACACTTTCTTTGTAACTCCAGTTTTATAAATCAACTTCAGGGAACTCTGGGATTGTATAGAGCCCAGTCTGAGAATCACTGCTCAAGATGAATGACCAAAGTACCAGAGCAAATCCATACACTATATAAATGTCATCTTATGCTTACATTTCCTTATCCATGTAGAATCTCCAAGAATAATGCAATACATAATATTACCTACAAAAGCTCCCCAAAGGGCAGTATGTACCTAATGATTCCAAATGTCTTTGGAGAACTACAGTAACACATAACATTAATTTTCTCTGAAGAGGTTGAACTAAGCAGAAAAAACAGTTGGAGATTTGATAGCCTCGGAGATTGTATGTGTGAAACCTCTGGGGCACCCATGGAGCAGTGTAATGTGCCCTCAGAGGCAGCCCAACAGTGCATGGTATAAAGAACTTGTCTACCAAACTTATTAAACAAAAGTGAGCTGTCTCCATGGAGGTGAGAATAAGGTTTCTCCTGGGAAGTAACAGTAAAATGAAATGAGGTGAAGTTCGTTGTCTGACTGTTCTAGCTGATTTTTGCAAGTTAAGTGAATCTCCTTGTGTACTTGACAAAAAATAGACTAATTATATTACCAAAGCATTGACAGGTGAACCAAGATAAATGATGGCTTGCAATATGTAAAAGGCATCAGCTCACCCTATCTCACATTCAAATGAATAGGAAAGGGGTGGAAAACCTGCAGCTCTCCAGTTGTTGTTTGACCTGTGAGGTGGGGGTGCAATTGCCCTCAGGCCTGATCATAGGTCTAGGCTGGTGGGCTACTGCCTCACTCCATTTCCTGTTTGCTGCTGTAAATGGAGTAAACAGTGCTTATAATCCAAATGGAGCTACACTAGTAATGTAGAATCCATACAATTTGTAAGCTATGTAATATCACTAGTGTAGCTCCATTTCAATTGTAAGCTCTGTGCAATCCCTACTGTACCACCAGTTCAATCAGTATAAGCTCGGTGGTATCACTTGTCTGTCTTCATCACATTAATGCCAGTTATAAAATTAACAAAAGGGAGTGGACTGGGACATTGGGCTGGAGAGATAGTAGAAAAAGGTACACAGGCCAACATTTGCCAGCACTGTGTTTGACTACAACTTTCATCCTCTGCCAGCCAACAGATGGAAAAGGCACAGGTTATCTTAATAGCTAAGATATATTAGAGGGGAGAATTTTTCAGAAAAGTAGGAATACAGGAGTAAGAAGCAGACAAAACTAAGGAAACCCTCTCCATAAAGGCTCACCCCACTCAGGATCAAAGAATAAAAATAGGTTCATGTACTAAAACAAACAGGAACAATTCCGTAACTGCCTCCTAGTGGAAACTGTAAAATGAGTCTGTGACTCATCTGTATCTGCAAAGTATCTTAAGCGATCTCTGTATTGTGTCTCAGTGGGGTGAATGTAAAACATACCTGTCTGCTGCGTCAGGCTCTGGGATCGATTTTAGTCCTGACTTCTGCCTAATATCAATTTACTAAGCGATATGCAACAAAAATTCTTCCCTTAACGCAGCCTGCAGTGTGACAGTCTCCTCACGACAGTCCTTTACTCCACACCTTGTTTAACCCTTTGAATGCCAGAGGTGTGTGCAACAAATTGTAAATCAAAACAATGCATTACATACCCTCTGGCACTCAGATGGTTAGAGGTGTATATGTTAAACAAGACATAGAGGAAATTTAACACCATTTCCCTTCTCATCAGGGCACGAAAAGCAATTCCTAGGCCTATATCCTTCCACTTAGGACAGGAACGAGCAACCTGAGGCCATCCAATTATTTTTGGATGACAATTAGGCTTGGTGGGGATGATGGGAACTATAGTCCAAGAACACTCTGGGAGATAAAAAGAACAGGTGTGACAAGCACACATTGAAAATGAACATAACAATTTGTGCTTGAGGATAATGTACTTCACAAGTGCTGCGCAGTCATGGTTTTCCCACTCTATCTCGTCTGTAATGGGGCGGAGGGTGAAAAAGTGCTTAAGCAAAGCCTGTTTATGGTGCTTAAAAAGGAACACTATTGAGGCTCCACATTGCACACCTGTTGATGAAGATTTAAAGGGGAACTATCACCCCTATACCACTTTGGCTAAAAAGTAACTTTATATAGAAACTAGCCGGCATACTAGTGTCTTTTTTAACTAATTGTTTGGCCGAAATTAAATGTTTAACCCTTTGAGTGCCAGAGGGATACGCAACACATTGCAGATCAATGTGTTGCGCACCCCTCTGGCACTCAAAGGGTTAAAGATGATCCTGTGCCCTCCTTCCAGACAGACTGCAGTTACAGCTCTGCATCGCATCGTAGCATCTGGATCCAGCCTCTTTTGTAAGCTGGAGCTCTCTCATTGGCCAGAGAGTGCTCCAGCTTACATGCAGAAATCCTCTATCATCAGAGGAGGCTGGATAGAGGGAGGGGAGCAGAGGCAGAGTGACAGACTGCAGTACAGAGCTGTACCTGCAGTCTGTCCAAAGGAAGGCACAGGATCAGCCAAACGACAATTTTTTTTTTTTTTTTTTTTAAATGACACTAGTATGTCAGCTAATCACTATATACATTTACTTTTTAGCCAAAATTGTATAGGGGTGATAGTTCCCCTTTAAAGGGTCCAATCTGTTGACTCTTTTCCATCAGGTTTAATCTATTGCACTTGGTTTCAGTGCAATGACTGCATTCATTTGTTAGGCTTCAACTTTGAAGTTGTCTGCTGAGGACTGAAAGTGTTGTTAGGGTTGTTATAGTTATTCTTTAAAACAGCCTTTACCTGGAAAGTGTGCTAGCTGTGGGTGTGCTGCTAAGGCTGTGGGTGTACCAAGCGTCCCTAAACCACCAAATTCAGAATGCCCTGAGCTGGCTGCATGCAGGCTGAAGATTGGGTGGCTGACCATTGGGAAGGCACTGGACAGGTTGAACGGCTGATCTCCAGATGCTCTGAACAAATGTCCTGGAAAAAACAGAGGCAAAACATTAGCACATATCCAAGCCATCATGTTATCTTTATAGAGCATTTCATTTATTACAGAACATTAATATTGTGCCCGTTGAACAGTATGTATATATATATATATATATATATATATATATATATTATTTTTATGTTTTTATTTATTTATTTTTGTAATACTGATATGAACAACAATAAATGCCAGTTGACTATGTTCTAAGGCCTTGTGCAGAAACTAAAAGAGGAGCATTCTGGACCAGTGGTTCTCAGCCCATACCCTCAGTGGCCACTAACAGGCCAGGACTTAGGGATTTCTCTGCTAGAGCACAGGTGTGGTGATCAGAGGCTCAGTCACATTGATTAACTCACCTGTGCTCTAACAAGGAAATCATCAAATCCTGGCCTCTTAGTGGCCACTGAGGGCACAGGCTGAGAACCACTGTTCTGGACCATAACAGCTACACCATGGAGGGGGGAAGAAAGACATAAAACTTACAATCGATCTAAATGGGGCTATTAACCTTTTGAATGCTAGAGAGGACTACAACGCATTGCAAAGCAATGTGCTGAGAACTAACATTCAAGGGGTTAAAATCCCCATTTAAATCAATGAGAATATTGATAATTATTTGCCATCTATGGTGCAGTTGGTATGCTCCAGAACTGCTCATCTTTAGCTTTCAGCATGAGTCCACAAGTGAGCTTTTGCATTAATTTCTACATTTTTTCTGTAATGCATTACTGACAAACTGTTTAAGACAGCAGTTCTCAACCACGGTGCCTTGGCATACTGTTGACATCAATGGCATCAGCTTAACGTGTCAAATTTGATTGATGAACATTGGACACCATGTTTGATCCTGACCAAGTTCATCTGAGCATGCTCACACTTTTAATATCGGGCAGATCATCTGCAAAGAATGATGGGAACTGTACTCCAGCAACAGCTGGAGAGCCACTAGTGTCCACCCTTGGTCTACAGTCAGTAGCTGACTGCTGTGAACTGGTGGCTGTGTGCCTAGGGCAGATACGATCTTCTGTTGTATTGCCAGCAGTACTGCAGATTCCCCATTGGGGAAGCTGATTACTTCTTCAGTGATATTTATCATACTGGGAAATGTATCCTGCCAGTTCATAACAGAAGTATGTGACTTGCGTACCTGCAAGTTCTTTAAGAGATTGTTCCACATGTGTGTCCTTCTGTATATGTGAGATGCAGCCTTTAACCAGAGCCAAAGGGAATAAATAAACACCTCCCAATTGTGCTTCTTTAGGAGGGACAGTCCCTTCTTGAAACCTAAACCCATCTGTCCCTCTTTCCCACCCTGCTGTCCCTCTTTTTACACTGTATGGTATGTATATAAGTGTATCACATTGCTCCACTGCAATAAAGCTCACATTAATGTTTGTATAAATGACAGTATATGTATTTATAAATTAGTCTGCATAAATAAAAAACGTTGGTCTTGCTCTAAATCATTTATTCAGTTACACAAAGAGGTGTAGGTAGGTTTGAAATAACCTCAAAAATTCTCGGTAATGCCCCTCCCACCAACCACATCCCCAGCAACACCCCCTAAAATAAAAAAGTGTCCCCCTTTGGACATTTGAAATGTTGGAAGGTATGCATATGCAAACAGAGGGGCTGATGGACTAAGACGTATTGGAGCAATTCTGGGGTAAACCAACTGCGCTATAGGGGAGACATAAAAAAAAAACTATTGATTTAAAGGAGCAGTAAACTTTTTTATGAACACACATATTTTATAGAGCATTTCCTGCTGAATAAAACAAGGTCACTCCCATCGCTGTCAGATGTTTTAGTCAACATTTATAGCAGTTTAAATAATCAGGAAGTGAATTTACTGTGTTTACTTCCTGGAAGTTCTAACTGACAGGAAGTGACAGGCAGTTTCATCACATTCTATGGAGAACTGTATATCACTGACTTTTCTGACTTTCCTCTCCATTAGAATCTAACAGGAAATCTAATTAGAATTTGACCACTAGAGGGCACTGCTAATGTAAAAAAATATATTTTTTCATAAAAAAGTTTACTGCTCCTTTAAATGGACATCTTAGCCTCTCGAATACTAGTCAAGGTCTTGAGCATTTAAGGAGTTAAAATCTCACTTTGCTCAAGTGAAATCATAATTTGTTCCATATGACACGGTTGGCTTGCTCCAGAATTGCTGAAATACTTCTTAGTATTTTGGCCTCAGAGCCCTTATAATATTATTATTATTGTTAATGTCATCATCGTTAATTTATAAGGTGCTAGAACAATTGTGCTGTACAATTAGGTGATATTCATACACAGTACATTTATTAAATGGATCAATGGGGTGTACAACACATTGCTTTGCAGTAAGTTGTGTACCCTTCTGGTTCTTAAAGGGATAGTAATGTTTACATTTAAGTTTATTTAATTGTGTAGGCACTACAACAATGTAAGTCTTATCTTTCAAACCTTCATAGTTTGAGAGATATAACTTGCTAAAGTTCCCCCCTCCAGGTTAAATGACCGGAATCTGCTGCTGTCCCATAGAGTGCTGAAACAGCCTGGAGGGGGGAACTTTTAGCAAGTTATATCTCTCAAACTATGAAAGTTTGAAAGATAAGACTTACATCATTGTAGTGCCTACACAATTAAATAAACTTAAATTTAAACAGTATTATCCCTTTAAGGGGTTAAACAAATGGATATAATTGGTAGAGAGGACACTGCTCCCCACTTAGTACATACATTTGTGCCACAGTCTCTTTTCACAAATTGCAGGCAGAGGGCGCTCACATCAGTCAAAGTATATAGGAAATAAGAACTGACTCAAAATAAATACACAGAAGTAAATAAAAAGAAAGCCAGCAGGTAGATAAAAATCATACAAACTACTAAAATAATAAAAGTCAAAAGAAAGCATTATCATTCTTTTAAAAAGGCCATCTTGTTTCTCCTCATGCATTATGCAATTCCTCACTTGCTTCTTTCTCTACCGCATTTACAGCATGTCTAGACAGATATCTTCATACTGGCTGATTCTGCACAAAACATCAACACTAATTACACCATTGGACAATTCTTACTTCTCCCTTTATCCCCATGATGCAAAGTGTTACAGATACTGTTAGTTATACATTTATGGGAACAATAAAATATCTGCTGAACTCACAAAGAAATTAGTTTCCATCACTTGTTCTCAGACTGCTCCAGAAGTGCAGGCAATCTAAGGGATAAGTGACAGGGGAACAAGACTGGGGTGGCAGACACTGAGGATCAAACACCAAGAAAATGGGTGTGTTTCCACAACTACATAACAAGGAACAAACACAAATTCCAGTGTATTCAGATGGGGCTTTTAATCCCGTGAATGCCACAGAGGGCTTGCACTGGAGTCTTCATTAGCATTCAATTGGTTCAAATCCATTTAAATCATGTGAAGGTGTAGGAACTTTTATTTGTTCCCCATGGTGCAACAGGTGTGCTCCAAAATAGCTCATTTTTTTCTTAGTACAAAAGTCTCGGTGTATGCGCGGTTCTATGACTGCCAGCGGACATGTGGAATATTATGGTAATGGTTTAGCCTAGTAATTTAGCCTAGTAATTTAGACTCAGTGCTGGTTTTAGTACAAACAAGTATTCCAATACTGTTGATACAGATGCCACATAACCCCTTTGGCACTCAAAGGGTTAATGCTTTGGATGCTAGAAAGGTCTCCTTAGGATTAATCTTTTGAGTGCCAATGGGGTATCCAGCCCATTGCAAAGCAATGAGTTGGATGCCTCTTTGGCATTCAAAGGATTAAAAGTTTTTTTTTGTTTTTTTTTTGCATATTAAGCGTTACTATCCCTTTAAAGTTGAAGTAAGCAAAGATTGCATGACAGCCTATGAGTTCATGGATAGACCTCTTACAATTGCTAAGTTGGAGGTTGTGATGCTAATAGTAACCACCACTGAAAGTACAGGCCATGTAGGTGCCAGCTGGCTGGCGCACACATGGACCAGTCAGAAGACAGCCCACTAGTTCTAGACTGGGAGTGGAGTGACTGAAATAGTTGGACGACAGAACTATCAGAGACCTCTATCGCCTGACTGAAAAAGCCTTAACCCTTTGAGTGCCAGAGGGGTACACAACGCATTGCGTCAACCTTACCATACCTACAAAAGTATGTCTCTCAGTTTATTTAACCCTGGGATGCCAGAGACATTTACAATGCACTGAAGACTTGAGGAGCTGTAGTCAGACCAAAGAGAAGAGCTGAAAAATGGACGTGCCCTTGGTCGCGGGTAAATCTGAGATACTTCCGACTCTCTGGCTGAATGGCGATGTGTAGATACGCTTCCTGAAGAGAGGCAAGAAATTCCCAAGGGGACATAGCAGCAATCACCGTCCTTAGGGACTCCTGATGATAATGAGTCTTGATCACAAAGGAATTGAGATCCTTCAAATCCAAAATGGCATGACAGCTGCCATCCTTCTTGGAGACCACAAAGAGGTTTGAGTAAAATCCCATACCTCTGTCCTGAATTGGAACAGGTTCCAGAACATCCTTGTCCAGAAGAGCCTGGATAGCGCCATTGAACAGACAGCGTTTCTCTAAGCCCTGGGGCGTAAGAGGCGAGAAAAACCGAAAGGGAGGAAGAGAGACAAAAGGGATCCTGTACCCTTCCGCCACCACCTGTAAAACCCACGGGTCTGCCACTGAATCCTCCCAGACACTGTGGTAGTGATGCAGATGGCCACCCACAGCCAAGTGGGAACCTGGGTTCGGCGAGTCATGCCGATGAAGGCTTGGAAGCCTTAGGCTTGGAGGAGACATTGGCCTTCCATTGCTGTTTGGGCTTGGAGGAGGAACGCAGAGCTGAGGGAACCGCCTGGTTCGCCGGACGTGTCTCAGTCTGGAAGAAACGAAAAAGCCGAATACACTTGAGGCGTCTTCTTCCTGGGGACCATAGGCAGAAGGGTACTCTTGCCCCTTGCGGCCTCACTTATCAGATCCTTAAGATCTGGCCCAAACAAAGAGGTGCCTTGAAAAGCAATGAGAACAAAGCTTTCTTGGAAGCAGTGTCAGCAGACCAGATCTTGAGCCAAAGAACTTGTCTGGCAACCACAGACATGGTAGAAACCCTTGCCACTAAATGGATGGAATCACATAAGGCAGCAGAAACATAGTGCTGGGTCTCAGCAATGTTGGCAAGAAGCCGCAACATATCCAAAGTAGGAGCACCCTGACGGACTGACAGGGTGAGCTGTTCAGTCCAGACCGCAACGGCCCGGTTCACCAATGCCGCAGCGAACTCTGGAAGCATGGCAGTACCAGCAGTGGCAAAAATGGACTTGAGGGAGACCTCAAGTTTCTTGTCAGTCCAGTCTTTCAGAGCAGAAGCATCAGCAACTGGCAAGGCAGTGGACTTATATAGCCTGGAGTCAGGAGCATCCACCTTGGGGAAGGGTGAACCCGCTGAGCAAGCATCGCCTCAGAGAAGGGGTAAAGCTTGGCAAATTTCTTGGAAACAGAAGGTTTCCTGTCCAGAGACTTCCACTCATCAGACACAAGACGGTTAAGAGTGGGGTTAGGTGGAAAACAAGTATAGGGCCTTTTGGGCTCCTGAAATACATCAGAGGGATCCGAAGAAACCTCCTGAACTAAGGAAATGTTTAGAGTGGTTAAGACGGCTCTGATCAAACCCTCAGCCGAGGGGTCAGGATCAGCCTCAAAAAGGTCCCCAAAAAACTGAGAAGAGCCCACAGCAGAACATTCCTCAACATCCGAATCCACCAACAGTTCCTCCTCAGAGGAATCTGATACGTCAGGTTAGCCAGGAGTGGAAGACCCCCTGTAACTGGGATGGAAAGAGTTGCAATGTAGACCGGAACAGCCTGGAACTCTTGGACCCAAACTGGCTCTAATGCATGGCTGGCGGTCCCTGGGAGAGACTCAGGGACATCAGAACATGCTGGGCATAAATGACCTTAGAATTCTCTACGTAACCCTGAATGACATGAGGAGCAATTTGCAATAGGGGACACAGAGACCCCAGCGTCCTTAGTCTTAGGCCTGGCCCCAAGCTCTAACAGATTAGACATTCTCACAGTGTCAAAACATTTAAAGTATAAGGAATCACCCAAATACAGTGTGTGAGATTAAAATTTCACCCCAGAAATCGCTACAATGCACTTTTCTGGCAGGCGAAGGGTTAATCTGCAGAGGCGAGAAGGAGAGTCCAAGCCCTGCACAGGATACTCATTCAGGAAAAGGCAGAAAATGGCTGCCGCAGTGGGAGCCAATCAGAAATGAGCGTGCAAAGCAAGGTCTCATGGGAAATGTAGTTTTCCCAGAAAAAAGTATCCCAACAGTACCCGAAGACCCCTGAGCCACCCAACACATATAAAACATTAACCAGATGACAGAGCAAGGGCAGACAATTAAAATGAGCCATCTCTGAAGTCGCTACGTTGAGCGATTGCAGAGATATGTCCCAAACTGTACAGTCCCATAGAAGTGAATGGAGCAATGGCGTCTATGCACTAAAGCGTGCCTTAAAGGTGTGGAACACAAATTTTGCAAAGTTGAAAGTGTGAAATAAAATTACATGAAACATCACTAGAACATGTTAGCAGACCCAAAAAACACTGAACCCAGTAGAGAAAGTGCCAATAACCCCCCAAAAGATGCAAAACCAACAGCTAAAATGCTACGTTACCACAGAAACTTGCTCCAAAACACCCGACAGACATACAGATAAACCAAATGAGTGCACGAGTGTGCAACAGAACTCCAAAGGAAATCCCCTGTGCGGAGGGACACTGTGGGACATGTTGACCTGCAGCACTCAAAGGGTTGCTCACCTTTCCTGCAGATCTTCTGTCTTCAGATTACCATGTATTAAGAAGAAGCCTCAGTGGGCAACTCCTGAGGAAAAAACTTGAACTCAAGATTTCCCCCCCAGGGCTTAAGGTCCACAAAAAGCACCTGGATACTGAGCTAGCCACATCTAAGGGCATTGTCAGTTATGGTAAGCCGCCTAATGGTGGTATTCCATATCTAACAGAAAAATAAAAAATTAGCTAAAACTATAGCAGAACTGTTCTCTTGCCTGTGTTTTCACCAAAGAACAAATCTTGCTGGAGCTGATTGGATAGCTGCAGCCAAGGAGGAAAGGTAGGCTCCACCCCCTGCATTCACTTCTAGAATTGTTACTGCCTAATTAAAGGGGCAAATCGCCTACCCAAAGTTACCAGTAACCTGTATTGGATGACAGAGAAAAATAAATTATGTGGCACAAATCCTATCTCTCAAACCCTTATGGTTTGAGAGATATCCTCCTGTAAAGTTTCCCTTCTCCTGATGTCAGCTGTAAAGCTGACAGCAGGAGATTTGAGTCGGCCGACTTGAGGAGGCTCTTTAGCAGAACCTAATTAATGTTATTTAAAAAGAACTGCTTCATTGGAACAATCTACAAAATGTGCTTGCAAACCAGGCTTACTTTGTAGACCTTTCCAGTGAAGTAATTATTTTCCAATGTCATGATTTCGGCTCTGCTGCAGAGCCGCCGGCTGGTCCCTGGACCGGGATCTCCTGCTGTCAGCACAGCGCTGATGTCAAGAGAAGGGGAGGGAGGATTTTTACAGGCAAATATCTCTCTCTCTGAGAGATAGGATTTGTGCCACATAATGTATTTTTTTACCTTCTACAAAACAAGAATATTTTTTTATGGGACATTAGTGTCCCTTTAACAACACTCTGTAATGTGACTGCCCGGAGGAAAAGTGGCCCTAGATTATTTTTTTTCTTTTTTGAATGTTGGCAAGTACAAAATTCTTATTTGGGTTTTTAGCTGTCTCTCCACCTTAAACAGTGTTTAAAATCCAGTAATTATGGTGTCTGTATGTCTGCAGTGTCTTCTGTTAAAGAGGCTGGGCCAGAAACACACCCAGTGATGATTTCTTAATACAGAAATTAAAAAAAAAAAATTGTTTCCTAACGCAGACATTCAAACAATTATCCTTTGTACTGGAGTGAATGGTAAAGACACATAGACAGATGTTTGTTAGTGCAAAGCACAATAATGTTCTTTTATTCAGTAACAGAAATCGACTCCAAAAATCAACAGACATTCAACTGTGCATTGAACCGCAGAAACCTAGTGAAATATTCCATTAGAACAGCTTTTCAAAGCAGGTTTGTTTAATGATGTGACCTAACCCTTTGCAGGGCAAAGCATCGGACAGCCTGTGGCACTAAAATGGTTTAACCCTTTGTGTTATAATTCTCTGGATACCTCGCTCTTTGGCACTCAAAGGGCCGTATGTTCTAAAGAAAGGTGGAAGGGTTCTCGGTCAAACCATTTACATTATAGGGGCTAAAAATTCCAAAAATTACCATTGATTTAAAGGGGATGTATCACCTTATAAAAAGGTGTTACCATCCACTTTGTGAATAAAAGTTATTATATGAAAGCTGAGTTGTTTTTTTTTTTGTTTTTTTTTTAAATCAAAATATTTTTAAAGATATTCCATTTAGAAGTGCAGAAGAGCTTTGACGACCAGCATATCGTGTCCCATCATGCTGACCGGCAAAGCTCTTCTGCACCCCCTATTTCTCCCCCCACCTCCCTCCGAGCTGCCCCAGGGAGGCGGCTGGGAGGGAGGTGGGAGGAGAAACAGGACCTTTTTATAAGGTGATACATCCACTTTAAATTGTGATTTTAACCCCTTGAACGCTAGAGAAGTCTCCAATGCAGTTGCTGTTTATAGCAATTGTGGCTGAAATCTTTCTTTAGTGCTAGACAGATTGCCAAAGCAATGCATTAGAGACCTATCTAACCTTCAAAGGGTTGAAAGCCCCATTGAAAGGGAATTTGGGAGATGTTTATCTGCTCCTTATGGTGCAGCTAGTATGAACCAAAATTACTCCGGTGCCTCTTAATACATCTGCCACAATATGGGGAATGTATGAAAAGAATTCAGAGCTAAAAAAAAAGTTCTGTGCTATGTGCCTTTCAGTGCCAGAGAGGAATGCAACACATTGCAGAGCAATGCACAGCAAAACGCACAACAAAATGGCCTCTTTTCTTCACCAGTGACTGGGCAGTGTTGGAGTTTATGCATTCAGGGTGTGCCGTTCCTCTCTGCCACAGTTCAGGCTATGTACATACACATGGGAAATCCTTGGACTAACCCCAGCTATAGGGGAGAAGTTAAAGAGGAACTTTCACTCAAATTAAAGGGATGGTAATACTTGAAATGTAAAAAAATATATGTTGTAGGGTTTATGTCCCCGAATAAATCAAGGGTAATCCCGCAGCTGAGAGATATTTTATTAAAAAAATTTGAACAGCTCAAACTTTAATTTTTTAGGAGCAATATCACAGTGGCCTGAAAATTTACATTGGTGCTGTTGCTACACCATCCTATGGAGATTTATGGTCTACAGACCAGAGCAGTCCATAGGATGGTGTAGCAACAGCACCACTGTAAATTTTCAGGCCACTGTGATATTGCACCTAAAAAAGTCAAGTTTAAGCTGTTATAATTTTTTAATAAAATATCTCTCAGCAGTGGGAGTACCTTTGTTTTACTCAGGGGGATAAACCCTACAACATATTTTTTTTTACATTTTAATTATTACTATCACTTTAAAGTGCCCCCCAATTCATTATTCACATAGCAATACGCATAGCAATAGTAGTATTATCCTGAATAAGTCTGGCATGATTGAGAAATACAACCTGTTCATAGACTCACAGATGGACATCTTGCTGTAGAGGCATCTGTGCTCCTGCGTCGCCTGTCCCTTCCTGTACCCTAACCCCTTAACGAGCCATGACGGTCCAGTTAAAGGAAGAATCCAGTTAAGGACCTGACAGTCCTGGACCATCATGGGTTAAATCATAGCAGCACGCCTCCGTGCACGCTGCTATAATTAATTCCAGGATGAGACTGAGCACTCCGGTACTAGAGCGTTCAGTCTCAGCCTCTTTCACTAGTGCCGGGTCATGTGATCGCTATAGCAGTGATCACATGTACCGGCATTTGGAATGAATGTCCCTTACAATCAAAGTAAGGGACAGAGAAGCAGAGAGGAGACACCTACTGGTAAAAAAAAAAAATCAGCAGCTGGGGGTATTAACGCCTTCACTGCTGTGCTGGAGGCTGGCTCAATGCAGGTCCATTTCTAACCTGCTCAAATAAACTTTTTTTTTTTTTTTTTTTTTTTTAAACACAACACTTTTTTTTTACAAAATAAAAATTCAATTAAAAAAAAAATTTGAATTAACAAAAGTGGAAGTGTGATTGTTGTGGAGCCATGTAATACATTTATACACACCGCCAAATGTCATCAATAAAAAAGTGGCAAAACAGGGTGGGAAAAAGGGACATGGGGATTTTCACCCAGGGGAGACAGTGCCCACTTAAAACTGCCCATGTTGTATGTATCACTGACCGGTCATACTTTTCATGCAGTCTCCATAAAATTTTAACCAATTGTGCCCAAATGATCCCAAGAGGAAAAAAATGGCATTTTTTTACTTTTTTTTTTTTTTTACAGTTTTCTTTAATTTTACTAAAATAAATGGTGGAGTATCCATATAGGTGTGGTATCAAAAGAAAGCCCTATTTGTGCGTAAAAAAACGGTATATAATTTTCTTGGGTAAAATAAAGTACTTAGAGGGAAAACACTGTTGAACAAAGACATAGTCAAAAAGGTCATAATTGCCCTGGTCCTTAAGTGCAATCCACCTCAGATTTTCCCGGTACTTAAGGGGATAAGGTACAATGCAACTTCCCCTCACCAATCCTAGAGCAGACAGGGATGAACAGCGCAGACTCACAGATGCCTTTTCGGTAAGATGTCTGCGCTGATGCCCACCTGTGTGTCTCAGAACAAGTTGGATTTCTCAATAATGCCGGACTGATTCAGGATAATACTATTACTGATATACTTATCACTATATGAATAATGATTTCAGGGGGCACATTAATTTGAATGAAAGTTCTGTTTAAGGGCTTGTTTGCATCAAATGCGCTCATTGGTGGAGATAAGCACCACCACAGGCCCATTTAACAAAACTATAGGTAACATCTTGTTCTGTGCCAGCGGTACATATATTTCCTTCACTGAGCTAAAACATGGCTCTGTTCTAACACTTTTATGGATTGCCTTTGCCCATGCAACACTTTTTTCCAAAGAATTACTTAAAATTGGTTAATATACAGATATAGATTTTGTCTCAAAAAATTGATTTTGTGAACCAAAAGAGATTGTTATCACACATAACTGATTTTGACCCCAATAAAGTATATACTTTTTTACAACATTAACTCTGTGGTACACAACACCATTTTTATCACAAAGAATATATATTTTAGCTTAAAAATATATTTTTGTTAAAAAATTCAAATTTATCTTGGAAGAATTTGTGTGTTTTCTTTATATCATGAATCTGAGCTAGGCAAGTATTTCTGAGCAAATTTCCATGCCTATTACCCTTTGAGTGCCAGAGGGGCACTCAAAGAGTTAAATGCAAGCATATGCAAGGCAAGGAAATATTTTTCAAAATGGAAGTAAACCGTTTTTGGTGGATTGCAAATCCCATGATGTAGCTCATTGGGGATGATGGGAGTTTTAGTCTCCCAACAGCTGGAGTGCCAAAGGTTATCCACCCCCTGGGGTGCTGGCACATGGCTAAGCAGGACTTTCTGTATGTGTTACATTCAGTTTGAAGAGTAGTTCCTGCAATCTATAAACTTGCATTTGCTCAATCAATCAAATATACCCAAAGTTTCTTAAAGGGATAGTAATGTTTCATAATAAAAGCAGCTCTAATTAATCATCATAGTATTTGGACTTTGGAGAGTGTTATTTCTATTCTGTCAGAGTTGTAGTTCCAGAGTAATTCAATGATAAAGTATCCCCCTCCCGCCCATTTTACTGATGTAACACTGCTCAGCCAGAGCAGAAGGGAGGTGCCCAGGTAGATTGCACAGAGGGACAATCTTCAGTTAAGGTAAGGGAAAAACCTGAAAAGCTTGTCAAGGGGGGCAGGGTTTTCATTGTTCTCATAGGAAGAAGATTGTCCCCTTCTGTTATCTGTCTGGTCTATGGACTGCATTCCACATCTGAGAAGAGATGGCTTACACTAGGTAAAAGGGGCGAGAGGGGGAAACTTTGTTTGTGAATATCTCCCAAACCATAAAGGTTTGAGAGATAAGACTTTTATCGTTCTTCATGTTTTTTTAATGCCTACAAAATAAAATAAAGTTAAAACGAAGTATTACTATCCCTTTAATGAATACCGTAATCATTGACAACATATATAACATCAGAGAGTAGGGTTGCCACCCAGCCAGTATTTTACCGGCAGGCCGGTAAAAAATTGGCTTCTGTTCAATGTTAAATTTATGGGGGAATGCCATGGCTGGTATTTTTTTTAAGAAAAGGTGGCAACCCTATCAGAGAGTAATGTATCAGATATGCTGCTCTGCCCCACAGCATTATATATAGAACCTTAAAGCGGAACTTTCATTTAGTATAAAGTCAGCCTTCAATAATTAAACATATGACGACTAGCTTCATAATACGTGTATTACCTCTCAGAAGTCCAGATTCTAAAGAAATCCTTAATCTTCGGAGACTAACGGCCAGGTTAGTGCCGTCTGTGCGCCTTTGCCATCAGTCCCTTCTGGTTACCTTGTGGCACAGTGCAATGCTTCTTAGAGGAGACCGGGACTGACAGCACAGGCCCGCAGACAAGATGTCTGCACTGATGTCTTGTTTCCAGTCTCTGAAGATTAAGGATTTCTTTAGAATCTGGCACTTCTGAGAGGTAACAGAAGTATTATGAAGCTAGTCACCATATGTTTAATTATTGGAGGGCGACTTTATACTATCTGAAAGTTCTGCTTTAAAGTGTTAGTAATGTCCAAAACATTTTTTTAATAGATTTGTAGAGGCTAAAAAAAGAATCTCATTATCACAAACCCCATCACTCAAACCTCTATGGTTTGAGAGATATTGGCAATCAAAGTTCCCCCCTCCCTCCCCTTCTCTTGATGCTAGCTGTAAAGCTGACGGAAGGAGATCTGTGTCGGCCGACACAATGAGGATCTTCCGCAGAGCCGAAATCCCGTCATTAGAAAATAACTACTTCATGGGAATGGTCTACAAAGTGTGCTTGCAAACCAGGCAGACTTCGTAGACCTTTTCAATTAAGTAATTCTTTCTAATAACGGGATTTCAGTTCTGCTGCAGAGCCGCCGGTTGATCCCCGGACTGGGATCTCCTGCTGTCAGCTAGACGCTGACGTCAGGAGAAGGGGCGGGAAGGGATAACTTTGATTGTGAATATCTCTCAAACTGTAAAGGTTTGAGAGATGGGATTTGTGGCAATGCAATTATTTTTTTAGCCTCTACAAATCTATAAAAAAAAAATTTGGCCATTACTAACACTTTAAGCCTGTGACGGTCTGAGATCTAAAGGGACAGTAATGCTTGAACTAAAGTTCAGGTCCAAGTGTTCTTTATATTGTTTCTAACACATACCGCTATATTTTAACGCTTACAGTTTTGTAGTTCAAGTGCAATTCAAGCTGAAAGGATCCCTCTCCTGCTCCTTCTGGCTGACGGACTATGTTCATTCAGTAAGTATAAGGAAAACCTTGCCGCACTTGATGAAGGATAACAGGATTTTCCTTTTGCTTACCGAAGATTGTCCCTTGCCGCTCTCCATCCGGACCAGACAGAGAGGCTGAGGGGAATCCTTTCTGCTTGTATTGCGCTTGAATAACAAACGGTAAGTGTTAAAATATAGCGTTATGTGTTTGAAAAAAATATAATGAAGACTTGGACCTGAACTTTAATTCAAGTATTACTATCTCGTTAAAAAGAGCTAACTGTAGTATGTTTGCTAACACCAACTAAAAAGTAACCCTGATAAAACTGTAATAAAAATGAGACACACAATGATTTTACAGCTTACAAAGAGAAAGACTGAGATGCCAAATACAGTCTGAATCTTGAAAGAAAAATAGACCAGTCAAAATGGTTTTTATCTCACAAAATAAGTTTACTGAGCAAGCAATCTTTTGCTACAAGATCAGCTGGTGTTACAAAAAAATCTATTTTCAGCTACAAATTAAATTTTGAAAAAAAATTAAATAAAAACAATTGTAGGACAAAATAAAGTGGTGACACAAAATGTAATTTGTCACATAACAGA
The DNA here is from genome assembly GCA_037306005.1 of Rhinophrynus dorsalis. NCBI lineage: Eukaryota > Metazoa > Chordata > Amphibia > Anura > Rhinophrynidae > Rhinophrynus > Rhinophrynus dorsalis. The sequence goes on along the minus strand of CM074725.1, from coordinate 207,055,634 downwards.
CTCACTACATTGAAAGACAATTCTCTGCAACAAGTATTTTTAAGTGGTCAAAATATATAATATTTGCCTACCACCATTATTCTTGGTGCACGATATCAGCAAACAAGCACGTGCATACATAGACACCAAGGGGGGCTTGAGCACATGCCCTTTTTGTCCAAAGTGCCCTCGTGCCCTTTTAAAAAAAAAAAAGTTGCCTCACCACCCGCACTAACCCCCCCACCGCCCAGTCAGGTCTGTGCCTCCTTCAGGACAGACCTGTAGATGCTTCGCTCCCTCATCGGCACTTTAGTATTATAGAGTGCTGGGAGATGACATCATCTCCCAGAGCTCTGCATGAAGAAAAGACCGCGCGGGAGCTCCAGCAGCTACAGGTCTGTGCCAAAGGAGGCACATACAGACCTCTCCTGCCACTGGACCACCAGGGAAGAGGTAGGAAACGGACACTGGGGGGGGCAATGTGGAAATGATAGGGCAATATGGATCTGATGGGGGGCAAGATGGAGATGATGGCAATGTAGAGATGATGGGGCAATGTATGTGAGGGTAAGTTGGAGCTGATGGCAATATGGAGATGATGGGGGGCAATGTCGAGATTAGGAGCACTGTGAAGGTGTCCAGTGGAGATGGCCAATGGGGGGGGGGGGGCGCTTCAGATTTCTGTGCCTACAGGCTCCTGAGATGTAAATTCTTTTCTTTTTTAAAATATACATTTTGAATAAATAATTATGAGAAGTGCCCTTTTTTTAATTTGAGATCCTGCCCCCCAAAATGTCTGTGCATATCCCTGTCAGCAAATGAAATGTTATCTGTTTAAAAAATGATATATAATTCACACTTCACTGTACATGAATTTAACCAATACTTTTAATATAGATAGGTGTTAATACTTTCAATGCCAGAGGAGTGGGCTATGCTTTGAAATGTGTTCACAACACTTAAGTGGTTAAAAACATATATTGCCATTTGTCATCTGTAATCCATCTTTTATACGGTTTTACTATAATTTGTTTACTATGATTATTTTGCATCATTAAACAGAGTGAGTAATCATGGCAGTACAAACTTAAACAGAAAGTAATATCATATGATTATACAGTACTTTACCAGCAATTTTATCACAAAACAGATTACAAGGTTTACATCTCACTTGAGATAACATCTCTATATGTGCATTCCCAGACACATATTGTCAGGGGTAGACACATTTTAATCTGAGCACCACATCTCTCTCTTCAATATTTTTTTGGATGGCTTCCTAATTATGTCACTGCATGTTTAACAGCTGTGTTTCCGCTCAGAAAAAAATAATCACTTTGGGTTCTCAATGCTCTGGATACACTGTATCACTGTTGTGCTTTGTGATAAAAGGTATCAATCTTCCTCTGCACAGAAAGCCAGAAGTAAACTCTGCCTATGCAGAGATGGATATGTTGCTGTAGCTATAATAATGTTTGAATGAAGTAACTCCCAAAACCTTTCTTACTGAGCAAGAAAAGCCACATTGCTCATAATAAAACAGAGATTTAATAAAAGATAAAAAGGTAAAGCAATGGGAGTTACATCTTTTTATGAAAATGACAGCAGGGATACTTTACTGTTCTGCTTTTGGCAAATGTTGCATGTCAAACCTGACTACGGAACTTGAGGTGCACCAGTACTAGAATGTCATATTGCAATCACATCATAGAGAATCTCTTTACTATGTCAGAGTGGTTAGTGGAATAGAAAGACACTGAAGCCAATGTACTAAGAGTCTGGGCAAATCAACTGCCTATAAATGGGGCCTATAACCCATTGAATGATAGTGAGGTCTACCAACGCATTGCACTCTGTATAGAAGTCAAAGGGTTTAAAAGGACAGTAATGTCCAGTAATAATTTTTTCTTGTTTTGTAGGTTTAAAAAAAATAAATTATGTGGCACAAATCCCATGATATTCACATCTAATGTTCCCCCTCTCCTGATGTCCGCTGTAAAGCTGACAGAAGGAGATCCGTGCCGGCTGACATGAGGCGGCGCTTCAGCAGAGCTGCAATAGCAATATTGGAAAATAAATACTTCATTGGAATGGTCTACAAGGTGTGCTTGAAAACCAGGAACACTTTGCAGACCGTTCCAGTGAAGTAATTATTTTCCAATATTGCTATTTCGGCTCTGCTGCAGAGATGCCAGCTGGTCCCAGGACCGGGATCTCCTGCTGTCAGCAGAGCACTGACGTCAGGAGAAGGGGAGGGAGGGGGGAACTTTAGATGTGAATATCTCTCAAACCATAAAGGTTTGAGAGATGGGATTTGTGCCACATATTTTTTTTTTTTAAATCTACAAAACCATATATTTTTTTTATTAGACATTAGCGCCCTTTAAAGCACTATGTAATTCAATAGCAGTGCTTTTTTGTCCCCTGTGTTGCAGATGGCTTGCTCCATTTCTGCTTAGAACATCAGCCTCAGTCTGTTTAAAGGGATAGTAATGTTTCACAATAAGAGCAGCTACAATTAATCTTCATAGTATTTGGGCCATGGAGAGTGTTATTTCAATACTGTCTGAGTTGTAGTTCAAGAGTAATTGAATAATAAAGTATCTCCCTCCCGCTCCTTTTACTGATGTGACACTGCTCACCTCAGAGCAGCAAGACTCTCCGGGTTGATTACAGAGAGGGATACTCTTCAGTGAGCATAAGGAAAAAACCTGAAAAAACTGTCAAGGGGGGCAGAGTTTTCCTTATGTTCACAGTAATAAGATTGTCCCTTGCTGAGATCTGTCCGGTCAAGTGACCAGATTCCACATCTACACTAAGTAAAAGGGCCACGAGGGGGATACTTTATCATTCAGTTACTCTTGAACTACAACTCTGACAGTATTAAAATAACACTCTACATGACCCAAATACTATGAAGATTAATCAGAGCTGCTTTTTTGTGAAACATTACTATCACTTTATGTTGCAACTTCAATCTTTCTAAGAAAATTATCTTAAAGGGGAATTACCGCAGAGGGTCTTATCAATGTGGCTGATGATTTGGGTATCCCACTTTCCAGCTGGACTGTGAAGCTTAGAAGTCTGGGACTTAACGTTCAAAAACTTCAGGACTCCATAGTCAGCAACAGAGACTGCTGAGTCTTGACAGTTACTTCTGTGAAAGGCTTTGTAGCAAGTGAAGTTTGTAACTTAACACAAAACCCATAAAAAATAAACTGTTCAGGGCCGACCGGCCCTGGCCACTAGGCAGACCCCCCCATGCGCCTCCTCCCCCTCAGGAAGGTAGATCGTGGGAAGTCAGTCCGGAGAGATCCGGCCCACGCAGGGCACAAGGAAAAAATTATTTAAAAAAATAACCTGTTATCCAAAAGGACACATAGATACACTTTACATGAAAAAAAACCCTGCTTAGCACTTCACTTACACAGCCGCACCCCAGTCTTTTTTCCTTGCTCAATATCTGTCTCGCTAATAGCTATGTGCAAATTTAAAATTTTGCAAATGATTTGGAAACCTCTCTATCACCCACTGAGTTAACACATTATCAAATATATTGGAACACTACTTGATACCATTAACTTGATACTAAATGATCAAAGAGAAATGTTTTCAGGTAATAGTTACCAGATAATTGTAACTGATAATTATGAGTATACAAAAACTGGCATCTAACATGGAAGTTCTGTTTGAACTCAAGCAATGACAGTGCTACCATAAAGCCATGAATATTCTTATTTGTTTCCTGGGGTGGGGGCACCTAGATTATAGTGTTTATTACAACAGAAATATGAAACACAACAACATTATAATGTTTGAAATTAATTCTGGCTAGTCATTACAGAACCACAAATGCACTGTCTGAGATACAGGCCTTGTTTTACTGTCCAATGGAAGTCAAAGAACCACACGTATACAGTCTGACAGTGCCACCTTGTTCCATGGTGTGCTGGTAAGTACAGAACCACACATACACAATCTTGAGACCTCAGCCTTGTTGCACTGCCTACTGGCCTACAGTCCACAACAAATACATTGTGTGATACATCAGCCTTGTTCCACTGTCCCCCATTATAAATATTTGTTCCATGGAACCCCTTATACATCCTTCAGGAACCCTGGGGTTTGAGAACTGCTGGTATGCAAAATTAAAAGTATAGGATTTAATTTACGTGTTTATGTGTTTATTCCCTTAAAGCTTCTCTCTGTTCTAGTAAATTAAGAGCTGGAGGTACCACAAAACTGTCAGTCACAAACCTGCCACATCTGATCTACAAAAGTCCTAGAAATAGTATGATTGCACCATGATTCATGATGATGGTCTACTGCCTCAAATCATGCCCACTTTGTAGACCGTTGTCATGAAGATTTCCTTGGTATCCACTCTGTTTTGACTCTACTGACGCTCCGTCCGGTGTGCAGACCAGAATCCAAGTCTGACAGTTTGAGTGGTGATGTGCATAAAAGGGACGGGAGGGGTAAACTTAGAAATGCAATTGCTCCTAAACTGTGAAAGTTATGTGAAAAATACATAGATGGATTTGGTTATTTCTTTAATACATACAATATTATTGCCTGAAAAAAATTAAGTATTACTATTACTTTATGTATACCTGACGTTGACATCAAATTACAAATGCCATATTTATAATGATGGCCTTAATAATTTATATATAAGACCTAACATTATTGACAGTTGCTGTGACTTAAAGGCAATCCTATATAATAATTCACTAAATCGTGTGTAACGCTGCAACATGCGCAGTATACACTGCTGCGCGTGCTGCAGTCATGCGCAGTAAAGACTGCCCGTACCGCGGCTGATACAGAGCTGGGCGCTCCGAAGGAGCGACCAGCTCTGTATCAGCCGTGGTGCGGGCAGTCTCTACTGCGTGTGACTGCCCCACGACCGGGTGGCAGTGGCACTGTGGCCCGTGTAACGGGCTGTTCAACTAGTTCTTAATAAAATACAAAGAATGTTTTTCTAAAATCACCCCCCCCAAAGTTCTTTATGTGTTGAAGCTTAAAAAAGGTGTACACTGCTTTATATTTCACTTGTCATTCTGCTCAAATATCTCAGTAAGTAAATAATACTTTGCATTTCTCCCTCAAGAGCCCTTAAAACAGCCACAGTTGTGAACCAAGCCTTGAGCGCAAAGCTATTCTATTTCACTCAGCATTCTTTTCAGATAAGTATAACCCTACAGAAAGCAGTTAATCCACAGAGCTGCCTACACTGCACTATTTCCATTATAGCTAAAGTAGAACGAACGCCTTGTAACAACAAATTAGACAGCAAATTAGACAGTAATGGCCTGTGTGTTAGCCAGATGCTAACATTCCACATTGTTATCAATGCCACCTACCCCTGCCTGCCAACCGGATCCTACAATTCCATACTGCTCTCTCTCCCAACTGCTGCTTACTCATGTCCAGTACTAGCCCATTTGCATAAAACTGGCAAAACGGATGCTCCCACTCAGGTGAGGATGAATACACGTGACAGTTTCACTTTAAGATTTAATGCCGTATGTTAAAAAAAATGGGGCCAACCATTTGCACTACAGAGGAGAATTAAGCATTTCAAAACTTGTCATTGATTGAAATCCCCATTTAAATCAATGGGATGTTTTAGTTTTCCCCTATAGTGCAAATGGGTTGCGCCAGAACTCCTCCATTTTTTTTTAACCTAAAGACCTTAACCATTTTATCTACCTAAAGCTAAAACTAAAAATTACATTAATCTTGTTTACCTTTACCACAGCCTTACAGAGAAGCCATATTTACAGCAACAGACAGATCCTTACGCTTTCAGTATGTATGTATATATATATATATATATATATATATATATATATATATAAACACAGTACTGCTATATGAATCCACTAAAAGAAAAAACTGTGCTAAAAATAGGCGAAATTTAAATTAATAAATTATCTATAACATATAATTAGAATAATAATAAAAAAATGTGGAGATGACTGAAAGTGATCCCCTTGTAAAAATACAAACGTGGATGTAAAGTTCCAAGTCAGATACAGGTGAAAGGTCAATAGTAGTTCACATATAATTACCTCTGTAGTACTGTAATGACAGTCAGTAATGGATCAGTACATAATGATGTAATGAAATGGTCAGTGTGGTTGAGGTGTAAATGATGAAACAGTGTAATGAAGTGGTTGCAGTGAAAGGAGGATACAGGCACGGCTCTCTGTCATAGGGGTAGGGACCCCATTCTTGTTTTTATATTTTATGTTGTTTTATTAAGTACTACACTTAGATCTTTTTTATTTGTTCCTGTTTTTGTCTTGTCATTGCGCTCTTTTCATTTTAAACTGCTATATGAAGGGTTAATATTCAGCATTTTCCTGACGGCATACAAACTGTTAATGTAGCACAACTGCTAAGCGTTTCTGAATCCATCATAGCTGACGCTTCATTGTACATCATCAGGGTTGTCCAAAAATTGTTTTTAAGGAGCAGACTAGTAAAAGAATGAATACTAATATATTATGTAATTGCATTAACCCTTTGAGTGCCAGAGGGGTACGGAATGCCTTGCGTTGCAATGCATTCCGTACCCCTCTGGCACTCAAAGGGTTAAAGACAAGGGTGCTAATAGGCAGCTAGTATAAACAATCCATAATGAGACTAACAATTTACCCTATACTTTGTTACATACATTTACATACTCAGTATTGAATGTCTGCCCCATTGCCAAGGATCATGTAAAGATTATTATCTTTTTGCAGCAGGTCCTGCTTTATTATTTAATAAGACGTGAGAAAGAACCTGATTCGCTATGTCCAAGGGCCACAAATGGCCTCAGACCTTAAATTTGATTGTGTATGCTATACAAGGTGCGTGCAGTTTGAGGATGATGTACAAGAATTTTTAGGCAATTCTCATAGCTGGGAACTCTCTGGATTTTGATACTAATTACCGGGCAATTCTAGAGCAAACTAACAACAGATTGAATAAACACTCCTATTCATTTAAATGGGGCTTTTAACACTTTGGATGCTAGAAAGGTCTCCAATGCATCAGATCTCTCTAGCATTCAAGGGTTTAAAAGTCTCATTTAAATACATGGAGACTTGGGAAGTCTGTATTTGTTCCCTGTGGCGCAGTAGGTTAGTATATTAGTCTGTCTGGTATAAAGGGAAAACAACAAAACACACATTAGAATTTGTAATTGGAACCTGTTTCCTTCCTGACATTAAGTGGATTCATCAAGTGTTTCCTGTGCAGGGAGAATGTGTATTAATGGCTATTTCCATAAAGGTCCTTTGCTGACTTCAGTAATCGTCTACTGACAGTAGAAATACAGGATTTTCTGCATGGGATGGAAGTCTATTTCCTGGAATCGGAATTAGACTCATAAAAAGAAAGTAAAAAATGCTTACAAGTTCATTTTTTAATAATGTGTAATTTCTTGAAAAGTGGAAGTACTTAAACGCAATGTAGATTGTGAACGTTTGCTTTTCTGAACTTACAATATTGCTCCACTTAAAGGTGTAGTTAGCTTATTTCCCATTTTTTATTATGAAAAAACCCATATACATTTTTATTATTATTTATTTATTTTTATTTAACTTTTTTGCAGGGTTTAGCCTACTGAATAAAATACCTTCCCATCCACTTCCAGCCCACTTAATTAAACAGCCCGTTAAACCCCGCCCCACTTGTGATTAAGTCCCACCCCTTTGTGATGCAAATCCTCCCACTGGCACTACATAAGCCTGGCAAGATCCCAAGAGTATTTTTGTAACTCTTTTTTAATTAAATATTTGTAGTATTCCTGCCTATGTATAAATATATATTACTTTTATTAAAACTTTGCACGAGCACGATGAATAAAAGAACACTATGTTATGGTCTCTCTCACCAACAATGCCACCTCGTCTGGAGCCAAATGAGTATAGAAACCATATAAACTGTGCATGACAGCAATATATTAAAGGGGAACTACCACCCCGCAAAAACTTTACATTAATTAAGTCTTCATCTGGCGACTAGCTGCTTAGTAGCGCTAGTCACCAGAAATGTTACCTGGTTTCAAAGATTTTCAAGTTTTTCGGAGGCTGGCAGTAGCAGGAAGCACGGACATCTTGTCATAGTGACGTCCGTGCGCCTGCGCTGTCAGTCCCTTTTGGAGCCGGCCGTAATATTTCTGGCGACTAGCGCTATTAAGCAGCTAGTCGCCAGATGAAGACTTAATTAATGTAAAGTTTTTGCGGGGTGGTAGTTCCCCTTTAACTGGTAAACGAGCTATCTACTTTAAACCAGTAGTGGGAGTCTGGGATTAAGCGAGCCAAGGCCACATTGCTGCCAAGTGTGTGTGTGACCATTACAACCAAATGACCTCACAATTTTTGTAGATAGGGGTTTCCTACCCTTCCTAATGGGAAATCCATCCCTGAATCTAAAACAGTTTACCCTCTTTCACGCTTGCGACCATTGCAGTGACAGCAACACAACAGTTATGAATCACTGGCCCATGGAGACCTCTCTAGCATTCAAGGGGTGAAAAGCTCTATTCAAGTGCATAGGGAATTAGGAATTGTTATTTGCCCCCTGCTGAGAAGTTGGCTTACTCCAGTCTTTTCTAAATATGGGCCATTGTGTATTATGGGGCATTTTACACATGCTACATTCACTGCAGTTGTTGCAGACAGAGACACAACATGCTGCAACTCATCCCCAGCAACACGATGATACCGCTGCAACTTTGTATTATGCTCCATTGCAATCTCATTAAAATCCCACAAATACCATAGGCATATGAATGGGGTGATGGGAAAGCCCTGCTACACTGTAACACCAACTTTTCAGTTGCTACAAAAAAATTTGGCCTACAAAACATCACACTAAAAAAAAAATTTTCAGTGTGAAAGATCCGTTATATAGAACTTGTCCTGTTTGCTTATGCAAGCGCCTAATGAATAAAAAGACCAAGGTATACAGGAAATGAAGTAAACTAACAAACAGGAGACAAGGCCCTGTGAAAAACAAAAGGGAGAGTCCTAATTAAGGATGATGTTCTAAAAGCATATCTCCCAAGTGTCCCTCTTTAGGAGGGACAGTCCCTCTTTTAGACCCAAATCCCCCTGTCCCTCTTTCCCACCCTGATGTCCCTTCGTTTTAGGAGATCAGACTGTGTGGTGTGTATATAAGTGTATCATATTACTCTACAGCAATAAAACTCACATTATTGTTTGTTTATATGTCAGTATATGTACTTCAACATTATTCTATGTAAATAAAATACTTTGGTATAAATAAAATATTTGTTATAAGTCATTTATTAGGTTACACAAGGAAGTGTCAAGAGGTCACGAAAGAGCCTAAAAATTATCTGTATTGCCCCACCCACCAGTCACACCCCCAGCCACACCCCCTAAAACACAAGTGTCCCTCTTTGGCAATATGAAATGTTGGAAGGTATGTAAAAGATACCAGGTCACCTCATACTGTATTGATACATATCTTTGCTGTTGCTTGTAGTAATGCTGCTCAAATATAATACCAGTTTAAAAAAAAGGGGGCATCATGTATGAAGTCACTGAAAATTGCCTCCGTTTCTAATCTCAGGACAATTATTTTATTTTGTTTTTTACCAAGTCTGCTAAGTATGAACCATATATTCAAGAGTAAAGTGGAACCTTTTTGGGGTAATAACTAAAGAGTTATAGCTATACATAGCTCAGTTGGTTATCCTTTTGATGTAGCTGGGAACTCTCCAGATTTGCCCTGGAGACTCCGTTTTTTGCTGCTGATTACTGGGTCTCCGGGGCAGAGGTTGAGTCTCCAGATGTTGGGAGTTTCTAATGAAACTCTGCCTACTTCTGCTCTTTCCCTGTCTGTTCCTCCCACTCCCCACCCACTTCTCCTCCTTCCCCACCCTTTTCCTAACACTTTTTGCACATCAGTTAAGCCCTGTCCCCACTCGTGATTAAGCTCTGCACCTTTTTTGACGCAAATCACGTCATGTATCTCCCCCAGTGGAACCACAGGACTCCCCTCCGGAGAGCTGATAAGAAAGTTTCCAGGTATACTTTTGAGTGCCAGAGGGGTATGCATTGAGTACCCCTCTGGTACTCAAAGGGTTAATGTACCAGCTGTTAAATCTGTGCAAACCTCAGGGTCGTAAGGTATAATCCTGGAAAGGTGAACTCAGCCTTTCATCCTTCTGAGGGAGATAAAATGAGTACCAAGGTCATACCTGAAAACAAGAGACAATCTCAATCTATCCTTCCTGGTTAAATATTTTCATACAAAATAACCATACTGCAGGAGATAACAACAAAAATCCCTATAATATGCATTGATTTAAATGGATATTTAGTTATTTATGTTTTAAATGCTAGGAAGAACTACAAGGAGTTTAAAGGGACAGTAATGTTTCACAATAAAAGCAGGTCCAATTAATCTTCATAGCTCAGTGGTAAATTCCCTGACTATGGAGCCTATTCAACCTCAGGGTTGCAGGTTCGAATCCTGGCAGGGTCAACTCAGCCCTTCATCCTTCTGAGGTCGATAAATGAGTACCATTGAATGGGTAATAATAACACCTATTATTTCAGATGCCGATTTGGTTAATTCTGAGAGCGTGCGCTGACAGTGCTTTGAGTCCCACTGGGAGAAAGGCGCTATATAAATACTAGTTATTATTATATTATATATTTGGGCCTTGGAGAGTGTTATATCAATACTGTCAGAGTTGTAGTTCAAGAGTAATTGAATGATAAAGTATACCCCTCCTTCCCCTTTTACTGATATAACACTACCCCAGAGCAGAAAGACTGTCCGGATGGATCACAGAGAGGGACAATCTTCACTAAGCATAAGGAAAAACCTTAAAAAACTGTCGAGGACAGGGATTTCCTTATGATCACAGTAAGAAGATTGTCCCTTGGTGTGAGCTGTCCTGTCCCAAGACCAGATTCCATATCTGAGGGGAGGTGGCTTATACTAGATAAAAGGGGCGGAAGGGGAATACTTTATCATTCAATTACTCTTGAACTATAACTCTGACAGTATTGAAATAACACTCTCCATGGCCCAAATACTAATTAGAGCTGCTGTTTATGTGAAACATTACTATCCCTTTAAATGGACATAAGGACATGAACCCTTTACATTAGTAAGATCTACTGCCCCTTTAACAAAATATCCAACAGCTTCAGTGTTGAGGTAGGACGTGAGATTTGCTCATTAGCCGGGTGACACTCATCTTTCAATTCTATTGATTCTGGACTCTAAAAGTCCTTGAAGGAGACTCACATAGAAAGAAGAAAGTAAATAAAGGCAAGCCAAAGTCCACCTGCAATGTATTACAGAGCCAAAATTACTGATTTATACAATAAAAGTGTAAAGTAACTTGTCAAAAGCCCTATTATATGAAATAATAAAAATCATGAGTGTAGCAGCATCTGTCTGTAAAGATAAGACTGAGCCCTGAATCAAATAACTACAAGTTTATATATTAAAGTGATAGTATTGTCTATTTAAAATTCATTGCTCGAGTCTTCTGTATATTAAAGCCGAACTACCACACCTGAGAAACATGGCCCCAGATAATTACCCATCTGGAGATTAGCTGTTCAGTAGCGCTAGTCACCAGAATTATTACCACGTTCATGAGATTTATAGACTGCACCGGGAATGACAGGAATGAAACAGCGCAGACATCATTTAGTGACCTCTGCGCGCCTGCTCTGTCAGTCCCAGCTGCTCTAGGAGGCGTTGCTATGAGCCAATCGGCTCCAAAAGGGACTGACAGAGCAGGTGCGTAGACGTCACTATGGAAAGACGTCTGAGCGGTTTCCTGCCTGTCATTCCCAGAGCAGTCTATAAATCTCATGAACGCGGTAATAATTCTGGTGACTGAAGCTACTAAGCAGCTAATCACCAGATGGGTAATTATTTGGGGGGGTGGTAGTAACACTTTAATATACAGAAGACACGAGCAGCAAATTTTAAATAGACAATACTATCACTTTAAAATATAAACTTGTAGTTATTTGATTTAATGCTCCGTCTTATCTTTACAGACAGATGCTGCTACACTCATGATTTTTTTGGGCCATGTTTCTAAGGGGTGGTAGTTCTGCTTTAAAAGGAACATATTGCACTATGTCTAAGCACTTACTTCTTTGTAGTTTAGAAGTAATGAAGCACTGATGATCCACAGCCCGCCCCTTCTCCCCACGTCACTCAGAAGATGCAGGCTGGTCAGGATGGCTGCTGTGAGGGACAAACTTTAGTATGCAAAGGGAAATCCTGCATCCTTCGTCAAGGGGGGCAGGATTTCCCTTATACTTAAAGGGATAGTAATACTTTGTTTTAACTTTATTTTATTTTGTAGGCATTAAAAAAACATGAAGAATGATATAAGTCTTATCTCTCAAACTTTTATGGTTTAAGAGATATTCACAAGCAAAGTGTCCCCCTCCCGCCCCTTTTACTGATGTAACAATTCTCAGCCAGGGCAGAAGGGAGGTGCCCAGGTAGACTGTAGAGAGGGACAATCTTCAATTAAGATAAGGGAAAAACCTGAAGAGCTTGTCAAGGGGGGCAGGGATTTCATTGTTTTCATAGGAATAAGAGTGTCCCCTTCTGTTATCTGTCCAGTCTATGGACTGCATTCCACATCTGAGAAGAGATTGTTTACAGTAGGTAAAAGAGGCAGGAGGGGGAAACTTTGCTTGTGAATATCTCATAAACCATAAAGGTTTGAGAGATAAGACTTATATCATTCTTCATGTTTTTTTAATGCCTACAAAATAAAATAAAGTTAAAACAAAGTATTACTATCCCTTTAATGAAGTTTGTCCCTTGCTGCAGCCGTCGAGTCACACAACCCGATCTCAGATTCTGCAGGAGGAGTCCAGAAAGAGGCAGTGGATCTTCAGTGCTTCATAACGTTTGAACTACAAAGAGGTAAGCACTTAGACATAGCGCAGTCTGTTCTTTTTAATATACAGAAGACTCGGGTAATTAATTTCAAAGATACATTACTATCCCTTTAAAGAAATACCTTATTGGTTGGCTGAGGAGTGGCCAATTGGAATTGTAGTTCAACAACATTTGGGGTATGCAAATTGACCACCCCTACCCTACATGTTGCCATTCTGACAACTACTGGGTTAATCAAAGAAACCCTTGTCATAAAACGCCAATAATCTAATAAACGTATAATGCTTTTTACTTACCAACCGTGGCAGGTATTCCACTTCAGAAAACCTCTTTAAATGTAACTGTTGAAATAGTCCATAATCCCTGATGAAACACATTCCTGTGGGCAGGCTTTCCTCTCAATAGGAATATTAAGCTCATGATTAATGTTCTAGCAGAAAGATGTCATTTTAAATACTGTTTTTCCCGTAGAGTTGGTGAGACTTATTCCCCTGCTGAAATGCCACTACACGGTTCAGGTCTTTCTGTATCAAACAAGCAGCGCACTGAGAAATGTACATAAATATGGATATAGAAATAATATATAGAACTATGTGATGGTGTTAAATAGAAATCATTGTATTAACCCCTTTGAGTGCCAGAGGGGTACACAATGCATTGCAGGGCAATGAGTTGCATGCCTCCTTGGCACTCAAAGTTTTAACAACAGAGAATGCAATTGTAAGTGGCAATTTAGAAATCTAGGCCCATTTTTATAAAAGCTAATTATTCTGGAGTAAACTCATAGCTGCCAACCGTCCCGATTTATGCAGGACAGCCCCGATTTTGGGGCCCAATCCCACTGTCCCGCCACACTGACAGTTTGTCCTGCTTCCCAGGCACTTCTGCACCCTTCAATACCCATCACACACTATTCCCTCAGCCGTGATGCTCAATTACTATTGAACTACAACTCTTGACAGTAATGAAATAACACTCTCCATGGCCCAAATACTACGAAGATTAATTAGGGCTACTTTTTTTATGAAACATTACTATCCCTTTAAGGGGCTTTCTGGCATTCCTAACAATGGTGAAGATTGTCCATCAGTAATCACTACATCTCTCCTACACTGTATACATACATCGGAGAACAGCCGCTGGTGTCAGAGGCTAACACCAGCTGAGCTAAACTCGCAAATTTGTACATTCCCCCACTGCTATGCAATACATTGGAGACGTATTTAGCCTCCACGTGTTGAATACATTTCCATGTTAATTTATGTTTAACCATTTGAGGACCATAGAAATGAGAAACGCATTGGGAAGCAATGCGTTCCGCACCTCTCTGGTCCTTGAAGGGTTAAAGAAAAGGTTCTCTTCTTTAATTAACCCGCTTGCACTCAAAGGGTTAATAAATACACACCTTGTAAAATAAATCTGCTTTATGAGTTTTTGACACACGCAACAGAAAAGCAGAAGCATATTGCTGCATTCCCTTCCTTTCTGTATTTCCAAAACTACCCTGGGGTGGGGGGCACTGCTAAATGCCAGTTGACACACACGTCAGCCAGATATTAATGGCTGATGCCCAGCTGGGTCGGCTATTTATTGGAGGTTGCTATGAACATTCCAAACTCCATGTATCTTGTGGGAAATATCTGAAGGTGGTCCCATAGGCTGCCATGTAGATCTGTCTTGCTGCAACTTTTCTATGTTCCTACAAGAGTGTAATAAAGTTGCAGCTTGATGTAGTGAATGACACCATGGGGGTTATGCACTAAGGTGTGATAAAGAGGTGATAAAGTAGATATTACTTCTCCAGTGATATCACTTGTCCAGTTCCTATGTTATTCTATAGAGCTTATGTACTAAGATCTCCAAAACTGAAGAAATCTTAGTGCATAGACTCCATAGAATAAGATAGGAACTGGAGAAGTGATATCACCAGAGAAGTCATCGCCACTTTATCACCTCTTTATCACACCTTAGTGAATCTCCCCCCAGGTAGTAGAAGTAAACTTTGAAGCAGTGATGACAAATCCAACACCACCATTGCATCGCTATTGTGTGAAAAAGGCAAAAGTGTTTTTATTTCTATATAAATTTCTATATAAATAATATACTCACTGCAACAACTGCTTCTAGGAAACAGTGACTGTGACACTAAAGTTGTTGTGGAAGGACAAAAAGCTTCAACTCCATTTCCTTATCTTTAATGTGTCTGAATGGGCTGTAGTATGTCAAGTGTGATAAAGACGCTTTTAATCTTTGTCCCTTCACAGCAACCTTACCAATAAAAACAAGAGACCTCAGCCTATCTTTAAAGGGATAATAATACTTTAAAGGGATAGTAACACTTCGTTTTAACTTTATTTTATTTTGTAGGCATTAAAAAAACATGAAGAATGATATAAGTCTTATCTCTCAAACCTTTATGGTTTATGAGATATTCACAAGCAAAGTTCCCCTCCCCGCCCCTTTTTCCTAGTGTAAGACATCTCTTCTCAGATGTGGATCAGGTTGTATGACAGTACAGATAACAGAAGGGGACAATTTTCTTTGTATGAAAACAATGAAAGCCCTTCCCCCCTTGAAAAGTTTTTCAGCTTTTTCCATTATCTTAATTGAAGATTGTCCCTCTCTGCAGTCTACCTGGGCATCTCCCTTCTTATCTGGTTGAACAGGGGGGGGATACTTTGTTTGTGAATATCTCTTAAACCATAAAGGTTTCAGAGATAAGACTTATATCATTCTTCATGTTTTTTTAATGCCTACAAAATAAAATAAAGTTAAAATGAAGTATTACTATCCCTTTAATATTACTAATCCCCATAGTGTAGCTCTTTAAATAATAATTAAATTGCCCCCAGTTTCATCTCTCAAACCTTTATGGTTTGAGAGATGAAAAGTTCCCCCCTCCCTCCCCCTTCCCTGAAGTTAGCGTTGTACTGACTGACTGCAGGGATATCCAGTCATATTTTTCATCAGGCGGCTCTGCAGCAGAGCCGAGATCGCGTTAGTAAAAAAAATTATTTCACTGAAATGGTCTTCTACGTATGCTTGCAAACCAATCACATGTAGAAGACTGTTTCAGTGAAATAATTCTTTTTCACTAACGCAATCTCGGCTCTGCTGCAGAGCCACCTGATGAAAAATAAAACCGGATATCTCTGCAGTCAGTACAACGATGACTTCAGGGAAGGGGGAGGGAGGGGGTAACTTTGCTTACTGTTTTCTCTCAGATCATAAAGGTTTGAGAGATGACACTGGGGCAATTAAATTATTTTTTACTACTAAATACTAAATAAGATTTATTTTGCAACGTATTTACTTTAAAAAAAAAGAAAAATAATTTATTTTAGCATTTTCCACACCTCGCAGCCCTTTTAAAAGAGATATTTTGGGAACCAAAAGAGAAGACATTTGGGGATAATGTTCGAGTCCGCCAGAGAGGCCCCAATGGAGTTAGTCCCCAGGGTATGCACCACAGAGTAGGATTGCTTTAGTGACTATACATACCTCACAAGTGTCCCTCTTTAGGAGGGACAACCCATCTTTGAAACCCAAATCCCTCTGTCCCTCTTTCCCACCCTGGTGTCCCTCTGTTTAGGAGTTCAGACTGTGTGGTGTGTGTAAATAAGTGTATCACATTGCTCCACAGCTATAAAACTCACATAAATGTTTGTTCAAACTTCAGTATTTAGTGTGTGTAAATAAAATACTTTGGTCTTGTTCTAAATTATTAATTCAGTTACACAAAGAGGTGTCAAAGAGGTGTCAATAGGACATGAAATAACCTAAAAATTCTCAATAGTGCCACACCTACTAGCCACGCTCCCAGCAACACTCCCTAAAACAAATGTGTCCCTCTTTGGCCATTTGAAATGTTGGGAGGTATGCCTATGGGGAAACACTCCGTTGTCATTCATACTTTAATGTGTGCTCCATTTCATGTGCTGGAAATGGAGTAATTTTTTTCTGTCCCTTGTTTAACCCTTTCAGGACCACTGGTGTATGTAACCCATTGGTTTGTACACACATTTAAAGAGATAGTAAAGTCAGGATATAAAGTTAAGATTGATTATTCTTTTTACTTTTTTCTAATGTCCGTAACGTTGAATTCTTCTTGTAATTTTATTTTAAAGTTTCCTGTTCCTTTTCCCTACGTCACGCAGAGTCTCCTTGGATCTGAATGTCGGTTGCTTGACTGAACAGATCACAATGAAGGACAATACTGTATATATCTGTGTAAGGAAAACCCTTCTCCTCTGACGAAGGGGAGCAGAGATTTCCTTATGCTGACAAAAGATTGTCCCTCGCTGAGATCCGTCCGGACCGACTTTCAGATCTGAGGAGACTATGGGCCATATGTTCAAAGGGATAACAACAAAAAATGTTGTATGATCGACAAAAATAAGTACTTGTATGCATGAATGACATATTTTCTATAGACTATACAACAAAAAAAGTGTAATTTCTGCCGTGTACGACACAATTCCAGAATTGCTGGGAAAAGGGGCAGGGCAAGGGCATGGCTAAACTATTTGCCAGCATCATACAGGGGTAAAGAAAATCTGTCGTATACAAAGAAAAAAAAGTTGACAGAATTTGTGCTATGCGATGCGTTGGATACCTCTCTGGCACTCAAAAGGTTAATGAAATCCGACCCCCCCCCGCCAAAATAAATAAATAAATAAATAAAATAGTCACTTATTCATTTCCCCTGTGATGCAGTTGGTTTCCTCCAGAATTGCTCCTCTTTATCACGGTGAATTAATAAATTATCAATTTACAGAACACAGAGAACCTGGCGTACTAAGTAGAACTCAAGAATTTCTGGGGTAAACCAACTTCACTACTCGGATCTTATACAAATTCATAAACTTCCCATTAATTTACCCCTTTGAGTGCCAGAGGGGTATGCAAAAAGGAGGGTTTTAACCCCTTGAATGCTAGTGAGGTCTCTGACTTTGGGGTTATAGCCTCATTTATTTGTCCCCTATAATACAGTTGGCTTGACCCAGAATTACCTACTTGCGTTCTTCTTTGTACATCAGTGTCAGTAAGAATCTTACAAGTCACTTTTGAGTTCTGTGACTTTATGAAGACATTTGGTTGGGCAAGGATGCATCAGTGATGTGAAATGTCCTTATAATGTGCAATTGAAGGGTACTTGATCCTCTATATTCTCACTCTTATTGTTAAACCCTTTTGTATTGAGACAGAGAAAAAAAATCAACACTGGAAATGGCTGATATCCCTGCCATGATTTCTAACTGCCACTAAATGTCACTGTTGTTCTCTGCAAATATATAAACTAGATGGGAGATTATCATTTATAGCCTCAAGAAATGCAGGGATGGAAACAAAACCGAACATATTGCAGATAGGTCAAACCAGTCTTAAAATGGCCTACAGTTCTAAAGCCTTTTTCTTGCTTAGTCAGTTCAACTGAAATCAGCACAATATCATTCTGCTAGACTATAGCATTCCACAGTTACAAAAACTGATAATGCTATTATTACAACAAAGACAGACAGACAGATAGATACATACATACATACATAATTGAGAAGAGTGGAGCAGGAAATGGTTATTTTCATAGACACATCTTTGATGATGTTGGAAAAAGACCTGCATTCATCATGCTTATTCACCTTTGTCGTATCACCTTTCTCATCCTTTTTTTGATGAACAAAACAAAACATGGAAGTCATTATGTACAAATACATTAAAAATATTATTTCCTGACTCCGAAAAAAGCAGTTGGATTTCTCCCAGGATCAATTTATATCTTCAGTAAAACCAAACTTAAATATATCCGTGAACAGTAATCATACATAGTAACATACATAGTAACATAGTTGATGAGGCTGAAAAAAGACATGCGTCCATCAAGTCCAGTCCATGCCAAAAACACCCCTGTTGGTCCAGAGGAAGGCAAAAAAAAAGCCCTCTGAAGCCATGTCCAATTTAGCCCCAAGTGGGTAAAAAATTCCTTCCTGACTCCAAATGGCAGTCAGATATTTCCCTGGATCAACAACCTATCTGCATTGAAGCCATCTGTCTTAATTTTCAATATTATTCTGTGTTAGATAGGCATCCATTGCTTTTTTGAAAGAAGTTGCATTATCTGCAAGTACAACATCCCGAGGCAAAGAATTCCACAGCTTTTCCCACCCTTACTGTAAAGAACCCCTGCCTTTGTTTTAGTCAAAAGCACCTTTCCTCTAGTCTTAATGAATGACCTCTTGTTCTTAGCTCAGCTCTGCTTAAATAATTCATTGGATAGTTCTTTGTATTGACCTTGAATGTATTTGTAAATGGTGATCATATCACCATTCATGTATCAAGTAGTGTGAATATGAAAGCATAATGAAGAGATTTGAAATCCAGCAACAAATTATATCAAGTAGACCAGACCTTCAAGGGACAGTAATGCCAAACATTGAAACAAGATTCTACGTATGCCGCAGGGTTCATCCTGCTGAGTAAAACAAAAGTACTACAACTGCTAAGAGATTTTTTATTCAAACGTTATTGCACCCCAAACTTTAAAAATGTTTTCAGTGCCATACCTCCATGGCCTGAAATTTAATAATGGTGCATTTGCTACAGCACCCTATGGAGGTTTTTGGTCAATTGACCACAGCTGTCCATTGACTACTGTAGCAACAGCACTACCATAAAATGTCAGGTCATGTAGGTATGGCACCCAAAATTAAATCTGAGCTGTAATAACTTTTCAATAAAACAACTCTCAGCAGTCGGAGTACACTGTATTTACTCAGCAGGATAAACCTTGCATTTTTGCTTCTTTATTAGTGGAAACAGATTTGTACATCCCTATCTCTGTTCTCTAATACAGAGTGCTCAAACCTGTCCTCACCCCACCCTCAGTAGTGCAGGCTTTCAAGTTCTCCTCACTCAGAGTGGCCTGAGTGGCATTAATGGGGCAGTAAAAGGTCAGGGGAAGGTGCTTTCTAACTGTAGGCAGTAACACGAGAGGTAAGGGAACCAGACAGTGTATGTGTACTTTTTAGCTACCTGTGGACAGTGGGTGAAGGCTGGGTGACAGACAATGTATGTTTGGTGCCTTGACTACCAGTAGAATGAGTCAGGGGAAGAGAACAATGTATGTGTGGTTCTGTGAGTACCAGTGGAACAAGGATGGGGTTTCAGACAGTGTATATGTGGGTGTGTGCCTATCAGTGGATAGTAGAACAATGCTGGGGTGTCAGACAGTGTATGTGTGGTTCTTTAACCCTTTAACGACCCTTGGCATGCCAGGACCATCATGCTGGTTCTGGAACTTAAAGACCAGTGATGGTCCTGGCACGTCACGGCATTCCGGGTCGCCACGTGACAGCGGAATTCATTAAGCAAAAAATAAATAAAAATTCCCCGTGGTCCTTAACGTCTGCCCATGAGCCAGATTGGGTGGTCACTGGGTGGATCAAGGTTGGGATGTTTGGCAGTGTATGTGTGGTTCTGTAACTACCAGAAGAACAAGGCTGGGGAAGTGAACAAAGTGTGGGTTTGTGACTACCAGTGGATAGTGGAACAAGGCTGGAAATATATGTGTAGGTCCTTGACAATAGAGGACAGTGGAATATCTCTCCCTTCCCCTGTTTCCTCTCGTACAGGCAACACTATGCTTCTTTTACCAGTGATCTAATAAATATCAGTTACTAGTTAGAGCTCATCTGTAGTAGGGTGTACAGTTCTGGAGACTGTAAGACTTATGCACAACAGAAAAGAGAAGCAATTCTGAACCAAACCAATGGCACCATAGAAGAAAAAGCAAAATTCACTAACTTGCCATTGGTTTAAATGGTGATTTTTAACTCCTTGAATGCAACAGACTGCTCCAATGTAATGCAAAGCAATGCATTTGAGATGTCGCTAATACTCAAGGGGTTACAATCTCCATTTAAATCAATGGGGGATTATAATTTGTCCCCTCTGGTGCAGCTGGTTTGTCTCAGAATCCCCCAAGGACTTCTTAGCACATCAGCCTCTGAGCGGTTACAGACACAGATAAAAACCTTTCTAGCATTTGTTTTCATGGTACTTTCCCACTAAATCCAATGTCACACGCTACTGGGAAGCTGAAAGCTGACTTGACCTTCACACGAGCTGGAGAGCAGAAATGTAATTGAAACCTACCGCAAGCAGTGATTGTGGAGCTCAGAGGTGTCACGCCGGTGGAAAGGCCTCCTTTAGAAACAACAGCAGCCACAGATGGTAGTGAAGGTGAGGAAGAGGTTGCAGATGATGGGGTTGATGCTGTTAACCTCTCTGCAGACTCCATATCTGTGATGAGAAAGGGAGAGATAGAGAGTCATCAGGCTCTGGGGTAACATGCCAGTTAAACTTAACCGTTTGATGAGAAAGGGGTGCCCATCGAATTACAAATCAATGTGTTAGGCACCCATTTGGCACTCAAAGGGTTAAATGACACTGTAAGGGAAGACATGCATGGTGGAAAACATTGGACTTTTTGTAACATATGCTGTAATTGCTTTTGTCGCAGATTTATTTAAATTTTGCCCTCATACACATGCCTCTGTTGGCTAGATGCACAAAAATGTAGAGATTTCCACTGCATATTATAGGAGTTCTTAGCCTTTTAAGCACCAGAGAAGATATCTCTATGCCACACGAAGGGCTGAATGATGGCACCCTTGTCTTTGGCCAGCTCTTTGAGTAAAGTGTTCCCCAGAATGCTTGTAT
The DNA here is from genome assembly GCA_037306005.1 of Rhinophrynus dorsalis. NCBI lineage: Eukaryota > Metazoa > Chordata > Amphibia > Anura > Rhinophrynidae > Rhinophrynus > Rhinophrynus dorsalis. Next base: position 207,034,013 of record CM074725.1, on the reverse strand, counting down.
GGCCCTTAAAGGGGTAGTAATGTGTAGGTTTTACAGTAAGATCGATTCTTCTACATACATTTGTTTAATGATGTGTTGTTTTATAATCATCTATAACTTTGCCTTTTTCATTTTATTCTATAATAAAGTGTCGCCCTCACTCCCCTTTTATGTAGGTACCTCTGCCTCCCCATAGATCTGGAATAAAGTCAGCATACCGGACAGATTGCAGCTAGGGACAATCTTCTTCCTGTCGGTATAAGGAAATCCCTGTCCCCCCACCCCCCCATGAAGAAGGCCAGGTTTTTCGTTATGTTGATAGAATGAAGATTATCCCTCATTGCGATCTGCCTGGACAGACTTGCTGAAGATTTGTGACATATGTAAAAGGGGCAGGAGGGGGACACTTTATTATATAATAAAACAAAAACGGCAAAGTTATAGATTATGACACAGCTCAGGGCTCAAAATTTCCACTCGCCACTAGCCAATGGCGAGTGGAAATTTATCCCTGGCGAGTAGAAATTCAGCCCTGGTGGGAATGTTATCGCTTGCAGTGGTGAGTAACTTTTCAGGTCTGGCTAGTAGCAAAGGACTTCAAATTTTAAGCCCTGATACAGCTACACATTGTTATACAAATGTATATAGAAAAATCGACCTTACTGTAAAATCTAGACATTACAAACCCTTTAAAGGGATAGTAATTTTTCATAATAAAAGCAGCTCTAATTAATCATCATAGTATTTGGACTTTGGAGAGTGTTATTTCAATTCTGTCAGAGTTGTAGTTCAAGAGTAATTCAATGACAAAGTATCCCCCTCCCGCCCCTTTTACTGATGTAACACTGCTCAGCCAGAGCAGAAGGGAGGTGCCCAGGTAGATTGCAGAGAGGGACAATCTTCATTTAAAACCTGAAAAACTTGTCAAGGGGGGCAGGGCTTTCGTTGTTCTCATAGGAAGAAGATTGCCCCCTGCTGTTATCTGTCTGGTCTATGGACTGGATTCCACATCCGAGAAGAGATGGCTTACACTAGGTAAAAGGGGCGGGAGGGGAAACTTTGCTTGTGAATATCTCTCAAACCAAAAGACTTATATCGTTCTTTATGTTTTTTTAATGCCTACAAATAAAATAAAGATAAAACGAAGTATTACTATCCCTTTAAATAGATTTCTTAATAGTAATCATGTGTCAAGTAGTGTGGTCATTAAAGGGATAGTAATACTTAAAATGTAAAAAAAAATATGTTGTAGGGGTTATTCCCCTGAGTAAAACAATAGTACTCCCACTGCTGAAAGGTGTTTCGTTCAAAAGTTATTGATTTTCAAAGTTGAATTTTTTAGGTGCAATATCACAGTGGCCTGAAATTGTAAAGTGGCGCTGTTGCTACACCATCCTATGGAGATTTATGGTCCCGGGACCAGAGCTGTCCATAGGATCGTGTAGCAACAGCGCCACTGTACAATTTCAGGCCACTGTGATATTGCACCTAAAAAATCAACTTTGAAAATTAATAACTTTTGAATGAAACACCTTTCAGCAGTGGGAGTACTCTTGTTTTACTCAGGGGGATAAACCCTACAACATATTTTTTTTACATTTTAAGTATTACTATCCCTTTAAGCATAGTGAAGAAATTTGAAATCCAGCAATAAATTATATCTAGTAGACTAGAACGTCAAAGGATATTGAATAAATATCGTATATATTGCAGGGTTCATCCTGCTGAGTAAAATGAGGGTACACCCGCCGTTAACCCTTTGAATGCCAGAGGGGTACGCAACTCAAAGGGTTAAAAGATGTTTTATTCAAATTTTATCGTAGCCCAGATTTGAAATTTTTGGGTGCCATACCTCCATGGCCTGAATTTTTACAATGGCGCTATTGCTACAGCATCCTATGGAGCTTTATCGTCCACTGACCATATCTGTCCATTGACTGAGGCAGCAACGTCGCCACTATAACATATCAGGCCACGGAGGTATGGCACCCAAAAATTCAAGTTTGAGCTGCAATAATTTTTCAATAAAACATCTCTCAGCAGTGGGAGTATAGAGTAAGACACTACTATTCAATACAATGCCTCATTCATACCACGTCTCCCTCTAGTTTTTCAACACACAAATACTCAAGTATTTTTTCACTTCTTTGTAAATTAGAACAATCTGGTAGAGCCACAAAATGATCCTCTGCTTAGCAGGTCCCTGTTGGCATTTTCAATAGGATTCTACTCCCAACCTGAGCTCTTAAAGCGGAACATTCAGATAATAGCAAGTCGCCACGCATTCATTAAATGCATGGCGACTAGCTTGAAAATAGATGTCTTACCATAAAAAAATACGTGTGTCTAAAGGAATCCGTCCCCTTTGGAGACCGGAACTGAGGCTAGAGGCAGACATCTTGTCTGTGCACATGCGCCGTCAGTCCCGGTCTCCATAGAGTAGACTGCTTTGCACCATATGGTCACCGGAAGGGACTGGCGGTGCAGGCTCACAGACCGCACTAACCTGCCTGTCAGTCCCGAAACGGGACGGATTCCTTTAGACACATGTTTTTTTACGGAAAGACATCTATTTTCAAGCTAATCGCCATGCATTTAATGAATGCATGGTGACTGGCTATTATCTGAAAGTTCCACTTTAAAGTGGATCTATCACATATAGAAAAGTAATGCTCATTAGTTAGGACATTTAGCGAAAAAGTTAAACATGTTACTCATTTAAAAAAAAAAAAAAAAACATTATCTGCACAAAAATTAATATTTAAAAGGTGCCCAGCAGCCTACTTCCACTTGCCGCTGTGGCAATCTGCTTGCCGCACAGAGGCTGCTCCCGTCCCACTACCCAGCATCCTCCGATGATGGAGGCTGTCTGTCTCTAAGCTGGAGCGATCTCATTGGCTAGATATCGATCTCTGCCAATGAGATCGCTCCAGCTTAGAGAAAGAAAGCCCGGGAGCTGAGGCAGGGCTGCAAGCAGTAAGTAGGCTGCTGGACACGTTTTAAACTTGAATTTTTACGCAGATAACGGGTTTTTTTAAAAAATAACTAACATATTAAACTTTTTCGCTAAATGCTCTATCCAGTGAGCATTACTTATCTATATGTGATAGATCCATTTTAATATATATTTTACTCACATCTCTGACAAGCATGTAATCTCACAGTAATGTGATAAAGGATTAAAATGCCTCTGTTTGCAGTAAACCTTTGGAGTGCCAGAGGAGCAATGCGTTGCGTACCCCTCTGACACTCAAAGGGTTAATACCTCCTAATAATAAACCTTTCCTTACCTTAATCTGCGTAGGAAATCCTAATGGCCACTATGAAGCAAATCAGTGTGGATTGGTTCTCTAGAGTTCATCTTTAATCGGTACTGGATATTATGCCCATGGAGGCAGACATGATTCTTTATCGTAGGGCTCCTGGACTTAACTCCTCCCACTGAATGTTTCCTAAGAAGACTTCATTGGATAAGATGATTCCCTGAGTCATTCAACAAACAATCATGTCTTCCATGAAAATAATAGTAAGTACCACAACTAAATATTAATTTTGGAAAACCAATCCAAACAAAATTGCTTCATATAGGATATTAAGATTTTCTGCTCAGATTAAGGTAAATAAGGATTAATTATTTGGAAGTGTTAGTGTCCCTTTACTCCTGTAGTCCGATGGTCAAGGGGTATCGAGGCTGTTGTGGGTTCACGACAAATAAATGTTGTTTCTCCCACAAACAGGAGCAGACAAAAAGGATTCAACAAACTTAAAGGGATAGTAACACTTACTATGTAAGAAATATATATTGTAGGGTTTATCCTTCTAAGTAAAACAAGAGTACTTCCAATGCTGGGAGGTGTTTTATTCAAAAATTATTGCAGACCAATCTTGATTTTTTTTTTTAGATATAATATCTCAACAGCCTGCAGTTTTACAGTGGCGCTGTTGCTACACCATCCGTTAGAGGTTTATGATTATCTGTCCATAGGATGGTGTTGCAACATCACCACTGTAAAATGTAAGGCCATTGAGATATTGCACCTAAAAAAAAAATGCAAGTTTGAGCTGTAATAACTTTTGACTAAAACACCTCTCGGCAGGGGTAGTGCCCTTGTTTTACTCAGGAGGATAAAACAACATATATGTTTTTACATATTAAGTGTTATAATCCCTTTAACTGGATCCTAAAGGTCTACCTATAATTTCAGGCCTCTATTCACAATTTTGCCAGGGACCACAGAGTTTATCAACTCTTTGAGTACCAGAGAGGTATCCAATGGGTCACGCAAAGGGTTAAAGGCACATTAATATAGTAATAGACTATATACTTAACCCTTCGAGTGACAAAGGGGTAAGGAATGCTTTGCTTTGCAAAGCATTCCGACCTGGAACTCCATGCTAATCTCTGTAATCTCTTGTTTTCTGAGGCCTAAAATCTAGTCTTATGCACACTCTCTGTGAGGGCTTCCATTTCTGTCTTTTCCAGGACTTTATTACCATAGCAATCTTAATCTGGTCTCAGAAGTGATCCCATTTTATTGTCTTTTAATGTACTGAGACAAGGTATCGTTCATCTTTTCTGAATAGAAGAACTGTAGGTACAAATGTCAGTAAATTAACAGTATTATCTCTGCACACAAAATTAACCAAATTGTTTCTATATTGGATCGTCTACACATTCATTAAAAATGACAGTTTAGTATTACATTTTAGGGATCTGACCTAAAGTAACTAAAGTTTACAGATGCTAGCTGGAAATACATGATATTTAAAATGATATAACCCAATGATTTTTTTTGGTGTTAATATTCCTTTAAAATGGCCCTGACTGCAATCCCAGCATGGAAGGGTACTGGGGAAAATGACTAGTTCATGGGCATAGTCTCCACTCATGTCGGGTCTACTCTCTGATACTCTTGTGAAACATCTTAATCACATGTTAGTAAAGAAACAATGTGAACCTTTTCCTGCGTACAGCCAAAAGTCAGCCATGTGACAGATTGTGTCATTTATCAGTTGACCCTTTGAATGCCAGAGAGGTATCCAACGCACAGCAACACAATGTGTTGGATACCTCCCTGGCACTCTAAGGGTTAAACCTTTGGGTGCCAGAGAGGTGTCCAAAGTTTTGCTACCTCTCTGGCACTCAAAGGGTTAAACTAGCGGTTCTCAATATTTAGTACAAGGCATCCCAACACACAGTCTGTAAATTTCGGGGAACGCGTAAAATTTGATGTAAATTTTTGTTAACCCCTTGAGTACCAGAGGGGTACGGAACACATTGCAAAATAATCAAGGTTACAAGTACATAAATGTAGTTATTCTTAGCTCTCACAATTAAAATAATAAAAAAGCTTATGTTGCATATTAATTTCCATAAATCTACACTTTAAAATCAACATTCCCATTTTTGTTTAAGTCTTTATGGAAAAAAGGAGCACCCTAAGTGTATGTCCGCGGCGCACCGCAGTGTCATGGCACCCTGGTTGAGAAACCCTGAGTTAAACAGTTAAAAATAACAATCACATATCAGAAAGGGAGAGGTAAAATAACATGTTACTGAAATGAACTGGGATTTTTTTTTGGGGGGGTGCTGGGGGGAGGATCCACGAAAAGACCCACGAGGAAGAAAGGTGATGTGGGAGGGGCATACAAACATGGCTCACTTTTTGAGTGCTACAGGGGTATGAAACATATTGGGGGACATTCACTAAGTGGTGATAAAAAGCTGATAAAGAGGTGATAAAGTGGAGATGACGTCTCCAGTGATATCACTTCTCCAATTCCTATGTTATTCTATGGAGCTGATGCACTAAAACCTCTTCACCTTTGGAGATTTTAGTGAATAGTCTCTATAGAATAACATAAGAACTGGAGAAGTGATATCACTGGAGAAGTCATCACCTCTTTATCACCACTTAGTGAATCTCCCCCATTACCTTACAATGTGTTGCTCACCCCTCTGGCGTTCAAATGGTAAAATCAGTGAACAATACATACGTAGTGAATCACCAAGATCCTTTGTTGGTAAACTATGTCAATCTGAGGTTAAGCCAGCAGCACACACACACAGACGCACACAGAACAGAATGAATGCACAGATATAGAGGACACCCACAAAAGCATCAGTCACTCCGTGTGCACAACATATGGCAGCAATGCGGACATGTAGGAGACAGGACTTTAGAAGGTGAAACAGTTTGTTTTTAATTCTCCACAATAAAGTCCTGTTCACCTTCTAATGCACAGTGCATGCAGACTTGCTAATTCTTTTATATAGCTAGATATACATACAACAAACACATACATGCACACGTGCATTCACGAACATACACTCACACACAAATGCAAGCACACAGATACATGAACACACAAAAGCATACACAAACACGAATGCAAGCACACTGAAAAATACATGAATACGCACATACAGAAACACACATATGCACACACACACACACTCATAGAAACACAGGCAGATAAAATAACACATACAGAAACACACGTGTGCGCACACACTTGCACACATATAAACAAAGAAACACATACAAACACTAGGGTTGCCACCCAGCCGGTATTTTACCGGCAGGCTGGTAAAAAATTGGCTTCTGTCCAATGTTAAGTCTATGGAGGGAATGCCATGGCCGGTATTTTTTTGAAAAAAAAGTGGCAACCCTAACAAACACACACATGCCATCACACACACACACACACACACTAACCCACACACCCAGAATCACAAACCCAGACACACATAAACACATACACACATACACACACATGCAAATACACACACACACACACACACAAATGCAAGCAAACACATACATGAAAACACACGATCAAAATCATACACAAACACACATGCAAGTACACACAGTAAAACACATACATATGAACATATAGAAACACACACATGCACTCACAGAAACACAGACACACACAAAAACTACATACAGAAACACATGCACACACTTGCACATGCATTCACACACAGACACATACAGAAACACACATAAACATGAATGCACACACACAGAAACACTGAGACACACAGAAATACACACAAACATAGACACACTCAGAAACACGTGTGTTTACACACACATACACAAACATGCACCTACACAAACACACATGCACTCACACACACCCACACAGAATCACAGATAAACAGAAAAAAATCCACACAAACACTTGTGACACACACACACACGCACACACTGATTGGGAGCAGGTATCACAGTGCAGCCTCCTCTGATACAGGGTTAAACTGCATTCAACCGAGCTCAAAGCAGAACCATTTCATCAGGTTATCTGTCACAATTTCTCATTGTGTAAATCCACTTCTATTATGTCTAATAAGCATTAGGCAGATAATAACATTGCTTGGCATTGTTTTGAACATTCAGTATGTCGAAACATTGTTTCAGCAGGGATAATGGGTGGAAATTCATTCAAATGGCATTATGCACAAAATTGTGCTAACCACCTGCACCATAGGGGATAAATAAACATTTCCAAAATGCCTGTTGATTTAAATAGGATTTTTAATCTCATGAATGCTAGAGAAGTCTCTAAAGCATTGTGAAAAATGAATTTTTTAATCAGACTAAGCAATAATATCAAAAGGTAAAACAAATTACAAGTATGACTATGTTTTGAGTGTTTATTCCCAATAATTTCACATTGCAAAGAAGTCCCCAAATGTCCAAACCTGAATATACTATGTGAAACGTTTTGATGCAGTACAGCTTTTTCATCTCAATTCAACGTCTTAACGGGATACTATTGTCTCGTTTTCATATAAATGAATCTTGTAGCTATTAAAAACCTAAACTAAATGCTCCCAGTCCTATCTCTCAAACCTTTATTGTTTGAGAGATATTAGCCACTAAAGTTTCCCCCTCCCTCCCCTTCTCCTGACATCAGCGCTCTAGCTGACTGCAGGGGAATCCTGTCCCGGGACTGCTGGAGGCTCTTCAGCAGAGCCGAGATCAACAGACATAAAAAGATTTACTTCACTGGAATGGTCTACAAAGTGTGCTTTAAAACCAGGCACACTTTGTAGACCGTTCCAGTGAAGTAACTCTTTTAATGTCTCTTGATCTCGGCTCTACTGAAGAGCCTCCAACAGTCCCAGGACTTAGCGAGACAATACTATCCCTTTAAGTGTTTTGACATAAATTTCACTAAGGTAATAAAATAGTAAATAGTCTTATCAATATTTCTTGTTTGCCCAGAGAAGTTGTAACAAAATGATCCATATTCATCAGATTCTGGAGTAAACCAACTGCACTATAGAGTGAGAAGGGGGAATGACAATTCTCATTGACTGAAATGGGGATTTTAAAGGGTTAATGCCCAACGATAACTTTATGTTTTATTGTAGATTTTTAAAAAAGAAATTATGTAAAGCAAATCTTATCTCTCAAACCTTTACGTTTTGAGATATATTCGCCCTTCCTCCCCTTCTCCTGACTTCAGCGCTCTTCATTAGAAAGGTCTGCAAAGTGTGCCTGGTTTGCAAGCACACTTTGTAGACCGTTCCAATGAAATAGTTCTTTTTAAAGATCGCTATTGCGGCTCTGCTGAAGAGCTGCCTTGAGTCGGCTGACTCGAATCTCCTGCTGTCAGCTTTATAGCTGACATCAGGAGAGGGAGAACTTTAGCAGCAAATATCTCTCAAACATAGAATTTGCTGCACATACTTTCTTTTTTAACTCTACAATACATCATAAAGACTTATTTAGGCATTACTAACCCTTTAAGCAATTGAATGAGAGAGACCTGCATAAGGCATTTCACAGCAAGGTATTGTGAACTTTCTAACATTCTAGGGATTAAAACTAATAGAAATACATATAATTTTTATTTTTTCCTTATTGTGCAGTTGGTTTGCTCTAGAACTACTCCACTTCTGCTTTCTGAATAAGGCTCAGAGTGTTATAGATTCTCTGTCCAGGCTGGAAATAGTGAATAGTGCTTAAAGTGGACCTTAAACCTTAATTCAATTTTGCATATTTGAAAACTACATTAAAAAATGTCTATATTTCATGTTAGCCAAAAGCCCAGCAGACATATATTTTAGGTTCAGGAGATATTCATGTGTTTATTTCTGGGCAAGGTGAAAGTGAACATTTCCTGGTACTGCACATAGATTCATTAGCATATGAAACATCACTGAAAAATGTAATTAGCATATGAAATATCACTGGTACTGCAAGGTACAGCAATTACCTTATATTAGCATATGGCAAAAAGTATGAATATCTCCTTAACGCTTTGTGTGCCAGAGGGGTACGCAACGCATTGCAACTCAATGCGTTGCACACCCCTCTGGCACTCAAAGGGTTAACTGTACATTTGCTGGTCTTTATTTATTTTTTTTTGTTTAATAAAACTTTATTGAAGTATAAGCACATTACATTGCTGGTCTTTAGCCTAACATGACACATAGGAAGATTTAATGCAATTTGCATATTCTGCAAACTTGAATTAAAGGGGAACTACCATCCCGCAATAACTTTACATTAATTAATTCTTCATCTGGCGACTAGCTGCTTAGTAGCGCTAGTCGCCAGAAATATTACCTAGTTTCAAAGATTTTCCAGTTTTTCAGAGGCTCACAGTAGCAGGAAGCACGGACAACTCGTCATAGTGACATCCGTGCGCCTGCGCTGTCAGCCCCTTTTGGAGCCGGCCAAAAGGGGTGGTAGTTTCACTTTAAGGTGAAAATTCTACTTTAATTTTCATTCTGTATATGGTCCTTTGGGCCTTATATATGAATACAAAGGTTTAAAAGTATGAATCTGCCAGCGAGGCCTCTTTGGTGCTTGCCTCTAAAGTCAACAGCTGCATGTCGGGGTATGTATTACAGCCTCTGTTGTTAACCATTTGAGTGCCGGTGAGGTATCCATGCATTGGATAACTCTCTGGCATTCAAAGAGTTAAGATTTAAATGCCAGCAGTGTCCTAACTCTGGTCCCATAGCATACACAAGAAAATATTGTACAGTTACCTCAGTTTCCCCTGTGCCTAGTTAGTACATCATACAATGTCCAAAATCAATGCCCACAAACACACACCTTCCCTTTGGCAAAATCAGAATTAAGTGGAGAAATCCTGTATAATAATTCGCTAAAACGTGTGTAACGCCGCAGTCATGCGCAGTAGACATTGCTGCGTGTGCTGCAGTCATGCGCAGTAGAGACTGCCCGCGCTGCGGCTGATACAGAGCTGGGCGCCCCGAAGGAAGCTGTGTATCAGATGCGGAGCGGGCAGTCTCTACTGCGCATGACTGCAGCACAGGACCGAGTGGCAGTGGGACTGTGGCCTGTGTAACGGGCTGTTCAACTAGTTTAGGAATAAGTAACTTAGCAAATAGGCGTTAGGCAAACTAAAGCTAGAAGACTGATTCCAGCACAAGTTTCACATGAACAAGTTAACTGTGTCTTAATGTTTCCAACAAAAATAAATAGATCAATTTTCTTGGCTGAAGTTTTGAAAATGTAAAGTTACTATGGGAGGATATAGGACCTGGCACATCAGAGGTTCCATAAGTATTCCATGTACATTATGTGATTAAAGGTTCATTCCAGACCAGATTCCAGAACTTCCTTTCAAGTCCTTCTGCAGCTGCTTAATATCATGTGTTTACTGTTGAGATCCTTTGGTCTTCCACCTAAATGTCCACTGGGATTCATGTGAACCCTGACCTCTGCACCATAATGGTTAATAGTCTCTAACTGAGACATGAATGCTTAACTAGAAGTTGTTGTAACATTTATAGAGCTATATATGAAATTGTTTCCATGCCATGATAGAGTTTAACCCTTTGAGTGCCAGTGGGGTATGCAACACATTGCAATGCACTGCGTACCCCTCTGGCACTCAAAGAGCTAAGATCTGATGATATTCAATGCGCCATTTTTCTACAGGCTGGCACATGTGATTTTCCTTCTGCCCAGTGGATAACAGACTCCTGACAAGGAAGTGAGGGGCACAATGGGAATTTCACCCTATGAGTGCCAGAGAGGTGTCCAACTCATTGTTAATTGTTAAGAATTTAAAATGGAATGGCCCTACAATGTTAAACTCAAACATATGCAAGTCTGACCTGTAATAATTTTAGAGGAAGTATCTTGCAGCACCAAAAAAGTGGGAGGATAGACAGACAGATGTCATAATAAGTGTTTACTATTCCTTTAACAATTTTAGTGCAAGAAGGATGCATTGGACACCCCTCTGGCACTCAATGTGTCTTGTTAACATATGCAAACCTGTACATATATAACCAGTAACCATTATTATTCCAGTCGCTCTGCCCCTCTTTCCTACCCTGGTGGTGTCCCTCTTTTAAGGAGATCAAAATGTGCAGTGTGATGTTGCTATACAATCATATGGGCAGCTCTGGTCTGTTGACCATAAATCTCCATAGGACGGTGTAGCAACAGCACCACAGTAAGATTTCAGGCCATTGAGATATTGCACCTTAAAAATTCAAGTTTGAGCTGAAATAACTTTTGAATAATATGCCCCTCGGCAGTGGGAGTGTCCTTGTTTTACTAGGGAGGATAAACACTACAATATATATATATTTTTTACGTACTATTACAATTTCTGTAAAGCACTGTGTTACAGGTATGTTGCTATATAAAGATACATACATACATATTATAGTAAATGTTACTATCCCTTTAAGGTTCTGAGCATTACTGTGATTACGACCCATTATAAAGATGTCTGACGGTCTCTTTTTGAGAACATGGATTGTCCGTCTGGCCCTTTAAGTGTAAGTAAAGGTTACAATAAAGAAATTGTAGTCATTAAACCCTCCAGTCATTCTTGTCAGTGGTTTCACAAATCCTCTTACTAACCAACAGTCAGAAGAGTCTCGTAAAGACGCCGGTAATCCACTTCACTTACTTGCCTTTTCCCAAAAGCATGTTATCTAAAGCCTCTAGTGTTATCGCAATTTAATTATTCAATACAGCCTGTTTTGTCAAACTCTGTCGAGGTACACGGCAATCAAACTAGGAAAATGAAAAAAAAAACACAATGTTACATTGAAAAAGGATCCGATCACATAATTTCTTGAATTACTAACAAGTCCTTACTCTTATAGCTTTACACACTTTAAACTCTGGTGTAAGCCTGTTAACTCTTTAAGGAAGGGGGGGGTTTGCAACACTTTGCAATGAAATATACCCTTACGACAAGAGGCTCTTATTTAATACAAGGAGTTGCTTAGGAAATTGTCCTTTATACAGCAGTCAGTTACAGTTATTTAACCCACTGAGTGGCAGAGGGGTACACACTCAAATGGTTAATGGTATGGGTTACACTGGAGTTCTGTTGTAGTCTGAAACTGAAGAGGAATATACTACTATCTCAAGAATGTTTCCTGTCCCTTTGGAATTGTGGGTAAACTCTATCCTTATGGTTCTAGCTAGCCTTGTTCATGATTCAGAATTTGTTGGAAACCTTGCTAGAATTCAAGAGGTTAGTCTTTTGAGTGTCAGACAGGTGTTCATTGATTTGCTTTGCAATGCACTCAAATGGTTTAAAGCCCCATTTAAATCAACTAACATTCTTATTTTTACCTTATGGTGCAATTGGTCTACTCCAGAATTGATCTAGTTCTGAAAAAGGGAGTGACAGTCCCTCTTTGAGACCCAAATCCCTCTGTCCCTCTTTTCCACCCTGGTGTCCCTGTGTTTAGGAGATCAGACTGTGTGGTGTGTATATAAATGTATCACCCTGGTGTCCCTGTGTTTAGGAGATCAGACTGTGTGGTGTGTATATAAATGTATCACCCTGGTGTCCCTGTGTTTAGGAGATCAGACTGTGTGGTGTGTATAGAAGTGTATCACCCTGGTATCCCTGTGTTTAGGAGATCAGACTGTGTGGTGTGTATAGAAGTGTATCACCTTGGTGTCCCTGTGTTTAGGAGATCAGACTGTGTGGTGTGTATATAAGTGTATCACCCTGGTGTCCCTGTGTTTAGGAGATCAGACTGTGTGGTGTGTATAGAAGTGGATCACCCTGGTGTCCCTCTATTTAGGAGATCAGACTGTGTGGTGTGTATACAAGTGTATCACCCTGGTGTCCCTGTGTTTAGGAGATCAGACTGTGCGGTGTGTATATTAGTGCATCACTCTGGTGTCTCTGTGTTTAGGAGATCAGACTGTGTGGTGTGTATATAAGTGTATCACCCTGGTGTCCCTGTGTTTAGGAGATCAGACTGTGTGGTGTGTATATATGTGTTTCACCCTCATGTCCCTGTGTTTAGGAGATCAGACTGTGTGGTGTGTATATAAGTATATCACCCTGGTGTCCCTGTGTTTAGGAGATCAGACTGTGTGGTGTATATATATGTGTATCACATTGCTCCACAGCAATAAAACTCACATTATTGTTTGTTTACATTTCAATATATATTTTTTAAATGAATCTATATAAATACAATACTTTGGCCTTGTCCTAAATCATATATTCAATTACATACAAAGCTGTAAATAGATCATGAATTAGCCTAAAAATTCTCTGTAATGCCCCAGCCACCAGTCTTGTTCCTAGCAACACCACCAAAAACAAAAGTGCCCCTGTTTGGCCATCTGAATGTTGGGAGGTATGCTAAGGCACTCCAAGAGTTAAATGCCAGAGAGGTCTCCATGCAATTGACTTTTTTTGCCCCCTATGATTCAGCCTTTTGCCCCCAAACTGCTCCTATTTCTTAGTACATCAGCCACAACATGTACAACCAGTACTGCGCACTCATGGCCTGAGGCCTACCGTACATTTTTTTCCCACCAAGTTATGAGTTTGAACTTGACTATTACAGGTTATTTCAGGACACGGTTCATAAGCAGCCTCAACACATGTTTGTCTAGTTGAGAAGAAACTGGAACGGTGAAATATGTATCAAGGCAAATATTTTGTAAATGAGAAGCAAAACAATTACGCTACTTATATCAAAGCAAACAACCCTCAACGGGGGTGTATTAATACAATTTCATTCAAAAATAAGCACTGGAATTGATTTATCTGAGTTACACCCTACTATCAACTTTGTACTAACTTGGCAATGGTGAAAATGACCCTATTTATGCCTCTTGCACAAAGAGGAGGTCAGTGTAGATATTTCTGTTTTTCTAGCAAAACAGATGGATGGATGACAGCTGGAGTTGTTGTAAATGGTTTGATAACAAAAAGTTTAAATAAACATATTCATTTGTTCAAGTTGAAAAGGATAGTAATGGATGAAAATAATCCTATCCTCCGATGTGTAGGTCAACAGTAATTAAATTATAAAGAATCCCCCTCCAGCCCCCTTTTACCTGTGTAATGCAATCTCCAAGACTGTCCAGACAGCTTACAGTGAGGGACAATCTTCAATGATCATAAGGAAAAACCTGAAAAATTAATTGGCGGGGGAAAGGCAGGGATTCCCTTATGTTCACAGCAAAAAAGATTGTCCTTCGCTTTGACCTGTCTGGTCCGATGACTGGACTCCACATCTGAGGGGAGGCGGCAGAGAAGAGGTTATAGGGGCGGGAGGGGGATTTTTTAGAATTGAACTACTGTTGAACTATACATCGGAGGATACTGAAATACAGGAGTAATCAGAGATGTGTTTATTTTCATCCATTACTATCCCTTTAATGTAATGTGTTTTGAGTGAAAAGTCTTCCTACTGTTCCTTCCTACTATTTTGTTTTATTCATAAAAAATGTTACTGCTTATTTCCATGGGCGTCCACAGAAATGTTTCCAGTGGGGCAAGCCATAATATGCCCCTCACACCAGCCTGCCCAGCCCCTATGTTTATCCAGGGGAGGATGAGTGCCCCCCCCCCCCGCTGTGGACACCCATGCTTATTTCATTTATTGAATGTCACGTAAAGGGACAGTAATACTTAAAATGTAAAAAAAAAAATATGTTGTAGGGTTTATCCCCCTGAGTGAAACACTGCTGAAAGGTGTTTTATTCAAAAGTTATTACAGCTACGGACCAGAGCTGTCCATAGGATGGTGTAGCAACAGCACCACTGTACAATTTCAGGCCACTGTGATATTGCACCTAAAAATTCAACTTTCAGCTGTAATAACTATTGAATAAAACACCTTTCAGCAGTGGGAGTACTCTTTTTTTACTCAGGGGGATAAACCCTACAACATATATTTTTTAAAATGTTAAGTATTACTATCCCTTTAATCCTTCTATGATATGTATAATGAGCAAAGGGCCTTAAGTATTGAAACAAATCAGTATAGTTCTGGGGCAAAACATCTGCACCAGGTAACAAAGAAAAATTCCAACTCACCTAAATGGAACTTTTAACCCTTTGAATGCATGAGGGTTTGCCAAGGCCTCTCTATCATTCAAGGGGTTAACCTTTTGAGCGCCAGAAGGGTACGCAGCATTGTTTTGCAATGCTCTGTGTACCCCTCTGGCACTCAAAGGGTTAAAAGCCCCATTTAAATACATGAGGATTTGGCAAATTTTTATTTGCCCCATACGGTGCAGTTGGTTTGCCCCAGAATTGCTTTAGTTTCGCCTTATACATAACGGCCAAAGGACCTTATGTATAAAGGCAAAGTGGAGCAGTTGAAAAGCAAACTAAGTGCACTTTAGGGGACAAATAAATCTTACCGCTGATTTCAATTTTTTTAACCCCCTGAACGCTAGAGGCATCTCCAGTGCATTGCTTCCTATGTTTTATTAAAAAAAAGAAACCTGATGTGCCATTTTACTCAGGAGGCCTCTAGCTACTTAATATAGTATGCAGTGGTTTTCAGCTATTTAAGTATAGTTGAAATAGGTAAAATATGAAACTTTTTAAATTATTATTGTTTTTCTTATTTATATACCGTAAAATCTAAGGTATAATACGCACCTGTGTATAATACACAGGTGTACATTATACCCAAGATTTTAGGGGAATATGTATAACACGCACCCTTGTTTTCCCCTGTCACACAAAAAAAATTCCATTGTCGCACCGCTTCCCTCCCTCCCCGCTTACCCATATCCTCCTCTGCCCCTCTGTAGTCCAATTTTGGCAGTCTGACAGGGTCCCAGCAGGCAGCATGCTTGCATCTGCCGCCCGCTTCCAGCATTGCCTTGTCAGGACTTCTTCTGCCTTGCCAATGGTAATGTCTTGCATAATACTCACCCCCCCACCTTGACATCAGGTGAAAAAGGGGCAAAATTGTGCATATTATACGCAAGGTTTTACATTATGTATTTATTTGCTATTGCATCCCTCCCAAGTGTCCCTCTTGAGACCAAAATCCCTCTGTCCCTCTTTCTCACCCTGATGTCCCTCTTTTTTAGAGATCAGTCTTTGTGGTGTGTGTGTGTATTAAGTGTACTAGCAATATTGACATGACTTTGCCCATGCGGTTAATAAAATAAATACCCCCCCCCAAAAAAAAAGTCCCATGCGGTTGTATGCATGACTTAATAAACACAGAATGTGATACCTGTCTGGTAGTAATAGTGTTAAATATGTAAAAGTGTATAATGTTGCTCTACAGTAAAAAAATCACATTAAAGTGTTAGTAATAACTTAAAAGTATAATAAGTAATATTGTAGATATGGAGAAAAAAAGAAATCCATTGGTGCAAGTCATATCTCACAAAACTTTATGGTTTGAGAGATAGAACGTTTTAAAGTTCCCCCCTCCCTCCCCTTTCCCTGACGTCAGCATCTAGCTGACAGCAGGAGATTCTGGAGAGCCGAGATACCAAAATCTAAAAAGAACTACTTCAATGGAATGGTCTACAAAGTGTGCTTACAAACTAGGCACACTTTGTAGACCGTTCCAATGAAGTATTTCTTTTTAGATTTCGGTATCTCGGCTCTGCTACAGAGCCACTTCGAATCGGCCGACTCGAATCTCCTGCTGTCAGCTATACAACTGACAGCAGGTCGAGGGGGACTTTAAAATGTTCTGTCTCTCAAACCATAAAGGTTTGAGAGATAGGACTTGCACCAATGATTTTTTCCTTATCTACAGTACTACTTGTTATAATTTTAAGTCATTACTATCCCTTTATTGTTTGTTTAAACTTCAGTATATGTGTTTATCCAATAGTCTGTATAAATAAAATACTTTGGTCTTGTTATAAGTAATTTATTAGGTTACACAAAGAGGTGTCAATAGGTCATGAAACAGCCTAAAAACTCTTGGTAATGCCACGCCCAACAGCCACGCCCCACACATACTACCTAAAACAAAAGTGTCCCTCTTTGACTGTTTGAAATGTTGGGAGGTATGCTACTGCACAAACCACCAGTCACTGAAACTGGAATTGTGTGTACTTTTTTAAAAACAAAATATATATAGCATGTAGGGTTAACATGATTTATTTATTTACTTTCACATCTAAAATGCAGAATGGTGCAAAATGGAAAAAATAAAATTTTGCATTTTTATTTTTTAATTGCTAATTTTTATCGGAAACCTAAGCACATGAATTTTGGTGTTTTAGAAATACTAAACTTAACAATCATAAGCATTTGCTGGTAGAACATAGAAAAAGAATCCACTCCACAGCAGCTGTCATTTGCTTTATTGGAATTTCAATTAAAAACAAACAAAAAAACAACAACAATTTTTGGCATTCTGGAAAATGAAAAAAAAAAATGTTTGGAGGGCGTTAAGTGCCGGCCATGTGCACGCACAGCCGGTCACTAAGGGGTTAAAACAAAACAGTTCCACTACAGCAACACATCTGAGAACCACTGGGCAGTGATTACTGAAATGAAGGATTTTTATTAACTCAGCCACTAACTTTAACTACATGAATGCTATAGATGTCTCCCAGGCATTGCTTTGTAATGCACTGCAGACTTTTCTAGTATACAAGGCATTTACAAAGCTCTGGTTTATTTTAGAAATAATGAAAACAAAGAAACAAACAGTGGTGCACGTCAGGGCTGTGTTATTAGGAGTTCCCTGGCTCCAGTGCAGATCACAGAAGCTGATTATGCCATCCTTCGCCTGGCATTTTCTCTTTGTCTCAGACAGCTCTTTCCTGCACTGAGATTAAAAAACATTTACTGATTGGCTGCTCTGTTCCATTTTACAGTTGGCATTAGACCCCCAGCAGGTAGTGCTCTTAACCTTTCGAGCGCCAGCAACTATATGCTATGAAGGGCAACTAAAAAGTAAAAATAAATCATAGCTCCCAAGTGTCCCTCTTTGAGACCCAAATCCCTCTGTCACTCTTTCCCGTCTTGGTGTCCCTCTTTTCAGGAGATCAGACTGTGAGGTGTGTATATAAGTGTAGCACACTGCACCACAGCAGTAAAATATACACATTGAGGGGTATGCACTAAGGTGTGATAAAGGTGTGATAAAGTAGAGATAACTTCTCCAGTGATATCACTTCCCCAGTTCCAGTGTTAGTCTATGGAGCTGATGCACTAAGATCTACAAAGTTGGAAAACTCTTATGGAGCGATGCTGGAAACATGCGCATTCGCTATTTCCCGTGTGAAAACCACTAGGGAATAGGTTTGCGCATGATTTTGTTGAATTGTGCAAGAAAATTCAAGATTAGTGAACAACAGCGTATATTTATTTTTACTGAATCTGTGTGAGTGGAATAGCGAATGTGCCTAATGCAGGAAGTGCTATTGCTAATTTATGAGTCTGTGTAGTGTTGTCATAAAATGGAATTTTTCATGCGCAATTCAAGAAGCGTTCGGTATTCAGCTTCCTGGATTAGAACATGCGCAAAATCTATCTGTGCACAAAAATGCCTTTATCCAGTGCAAACGTTTCTTACATTGCGCCAATAGTGCATTGGAGAAGTCATCTCCGCTTTATCACCTCTTTATCATGCCTTAGTGCATGAGCTCCATTATGTTTGTCAAACTTTAGTACATGTGTTTATAAATGAGTCTGTGTAAATAAAATACTTTGCTTTTGCTCTAAATCATTTAGTCATTTATGCAAAGAGATGTCAATAGGTCATGAAATATTCTAAAACTTCTCAGCAATGCCCACCCACCAGCCACACCCCAGCAACACACCTGGGGGCCATCGGAAATGTTGGTTGGTATGCATAAATAAATAAATAAATGAATATTTTTAGGATGAGAGGGGATTGCACCATATTGAGTATTAATGAGTTGTACACCCCCTCAGTTCTTTAAAGGGTTAAAGCTCAGTATTTTACTAGTTAATTGTCACTATTACCACCTATGGAAGTAGCAGCATTATAAATGCACAGCACTAATTATATAGGTCCATCCCTCAGCTGCTTGGCCCAGCTGCAAAAGCTGAAACTACCACTGGCAGCCTAATTCCGATTGGCTGTGAAAGTATGACATCACAGCAGCCAATAGGAACCATCATCTACCAGCTTGGATCTCACTGCATCAGTTCTGGGGATGAAAAGCTCAGGAGGTCTTGGACAAGGAAACCTGTTAATGCTGCTACTTCCAGACGTGAGAGAAGACGAGATTAACTAGTAAATACTTAGTTTCAACACATATATTTTTTACGTCATCATATTAATTAACATCTAAAAGATATTATTATGGAAAACATATTTTGCTGGGTCAGTAATAAAACTGGGATGCTCACATTACTGCGGGAATCTTCAGTAACCATTTCAGTGCCAGATACACTGCTTTGCATACCCATCTGACACTCAAAGGATTAAAAAATGATTACAGCTCAAACTTGCAACTGTGAGAGAATTCGAAAGTAACATATTTTGTGACTATTTCTTTTTGGAGCTGTTGCTATTGCTGGTGAACAACCCCAAACATTCCATAGACAGCAACACCACCAAATAACACCACCATAAAATGCAAATTCAAATTTTGAAATGAAATAACTTTTTAATGAATCGTCTATTTTAGATATATAGTCAGCATGTACTGTGTGAATTGGAATTTTTCTAATTATTTACGGAGATTTATTGCATTTCCCCATTCAGTTGTTCCCAATTTGTTTGCACTTATTCCAGAATAAATTAGCATTTCTACCGCTTCCTGGGCTGAACCTGAATTAAGCGTTACCCTATGAGACATTTTATGTATGTGGTAGTTTGTATAAGTGAAAAGGGGAATGCATGAATCATTTTTGAATAATTGTTTATAAATACAGGGCCAGATTTCCCAATAGGCAAATTTTGAGGGATGCCTCAGCTGTGCTAGCCACACCCATATTCTCTGTTGTGGGTGTGGCCAGGGCAATTTCAGTATCCCTGTCCCAGTTTTATACCCCGTTCCAGGCTATTATTTAACCTCTTGGATGCTATCAAGATATCCAAAGCGTTGAGAAGCAATGCGTTGGAGATCTCTCTAGCAACCAAGGGGTTAAAGCTTTTTTTGGGTTTTAGGCCAATGGTATATTCTGTGCTAGGAAACAGTGGATGGAACAGGAGGTGTGGTCATGTGAGGAGTGGGGGTGTGGTCATGGGAGGAGCTAAGGGCACCCAGAGAACCTTGTCTGGGGGAGCCTGAGATGTAAATTCGACCCTGAGGGAATATAAGATTTTCTTGAGTCAAATTGTGACTGAAGTGGAGCAAATAACAGCAGTGTGCAACTATACGCTCACTTTACTAAATATTGATGGATGTGTCACTGAGAACACACAACACACACTGAGAGCCAAATGCACAAAACAAAAGTGGATAAATTATTGGGCAAACCAACTGCACCACAGCATAAAAATTGCTTCTGATTTAAATTGAGCTTTTAACCAATGCGATAGAGGTCACTAATAAACACATTGAATTCAGGTGGTTTAAATTTAAATTCCCTGGTACTACCGTATATTAAAGGGATAGTAATGTTTCATAATAAAAGCAGCACCAGTTAATTTTCATAGTATTTGGGCCATAGAGAGTGTTATTTCAATACTGTCAGAGCTGTAGTTCAAGAGTAATTGAATGATAAAGACTCACCTCAGAACAGAAAGGTGGCGTCCAGGTGGATCACAGAGAGGGACAATCTTCAATTAGCATAAGGGAAAAACCTGGTCAAGGGGGGCAGGGTTTTCATTGTTCCCACAGTAAGAAGATCGACCCTTGCTGTGAGCTGGTCTTCAGACCAGATTCTACATCTGAGGGGAGGCGGCTTACACTAAGTAAAAGGGGCGGGAGGGGGATACTTTATCATTCAATTTACTCTTGAACTACAACTCTGACAGTAATGAAATAACACTCTCCATGGCTCAAATACTACGAAGATGAGTTGGAGTTGCTGTTTTTGTGAAACATTACTATCACTTTAAATAGCTGAAGATACTACCATATATTTATACCTGGGAACTCTGCGGATCTGTCCCAGAGACTTTGGTTTCAGACTTAATTACCGGGTCTCAGGGGACAGAGGATGATTCTCCGATGGTGGTGTGTTTCTTCTCCTTCCCACCCTGTTCCTCCTGTTTCCCTACATGTTCCTCCCACTTCTCTTACTTCCCATCCTGTTCCTTCCAGTTCTCCTCCCACTTCTCCTCCTTCCCACCCTGTTCCTTCCACTTCTCTTACTTCCCATCCTGTTCCTCCCACTTCTCCTCCTTCCCACCCTGTTCCTTCCACTTCTTTTACTTTCCACCCTGTTCCTCCCAATTCTCCTCCCACTTCTCTTACTTTCCACCCTGTTCCTCCCTATTCTCCTCCCACTTCTCTTCCTTCCCACCCTGTTCCTTCCACTTCTCCTCCTTCCCACCCTGTTCCTCCCACTTCTCCTCCTTCTCAAACTTGTTCTGCCCACTTCCCAACCACTTTATGACACTAACATGCTTGAGCCCTGCCCACCCTGTTAAACCCCACCCCCTTTGTGACACAAATCGCATCATTTACTTAATCTTGTCAGCAACACATGATCCCTCTCCACAGACTCCAGGTAAGCAAGTTTCCAGGTATGCATTCCCTTGTAGAAGGTCCTACTGATTTTAACTAGGCCTTGTTCATACTTAGCTAACCCTTCGCATTCATGAGATATGAATTTTATTTTTCCCTTATGTTGGAATTTTTCCGTACAATACAAATAAGCGTGATTTTCCTTTTGTTCTCTTTGCCAAATTCCTCACATTTTTAAAATGTTTTATACAAGATATGAAGGGAAACAAATCTGGAGAAATGAACCCTTTGGGTGCCAGAGGGGTGAGCAACACCTTGCTCGACTAGGCATTGCTCACCCTCTGGCACTCAAAGGGTTACACTTCCCATTGATTCCAATGGGTATTTTAATCCTCTGGATGCTACGGAGGTCCCCGAGGCATGGTGAAGCAATGTGTGTGAGATCATAACATTCAAGGGGTTAAATGCTTCATTTAACCCACTGAGCGCCAGAGAGCTATCTAATGCATTGTACCCCCATTGTTGGTGTAGCAACAGCGCCACTGTACCATCCTATGGACAGCTCAGCACCACTGTTCAGTTTCAGGCCACTGTGATAATGCACCTAACATATTCAAGTTTGAGTTGTAATAACTTTTGAATAAAACACCTTTCAGTAGTGGGAGTACCCTTGTTTTCACTCAGGGGAATAAACCTTACAACACATTTTAAGCATTACTATCCCTTTAAATCATTGGTAGATTAGTTACTTTTCATTTCGCCCTTATGGTGGATTTGCGGTACCCCAGAATTACTCCAGTTTTATTTTGTGTATAAGGTTTACGGCTGTTAGCCTCTCAGACTCCCATCTAATATGAAATTCATGTACTGAGATCAATGTCCAGTCCCTATACCTGCCTAACCCCAATTTAATATGTGTGAATCAAGGAGAGGGAAGTGGGCTGTCAGTGGCAGTTTTAGGGTGTTTCTTTTCTCTATGTGTTGTTTTAGACAATGTACTAGACAAGTCATAAAGGAAATGGCGCCCTATTCATGGACACGTTATGGGTATGAAATACTGGGCTTGCTAGCATTAAAGTGTTAGTAATGTCTAAAAAAACTTTTTTGCATTTAGAAGAGCTTAAAAAGCTGATCTAAATGCAAAAAAAGTATCTCTCAAACCGCTATGGTTTAAGAGATACGGGCGTTTAAAGTTTGATTTCTCCTACTGACAGCTGTAAAGCTGTCAGCAGGAGATCTGTGTCTGTCGACACGGAGGCACTTGAGAAGTGCCGGGATCTCGTTACTTACACGGAATCCCTTCATTGGAATGGTCTAAAACGTGTGCCTAGTGTTCAGGCACACGTTTTAGACCATTCCAATGAAGGGATTCTGTGTAAGTAACGAGATCTCGGCACTTCTCAAGCGCCACCGTGTCGACTGACTCGGATCTCCTGCTGACAGCTTTACAGCTATCAGTAGGAGAAATCAAACTTTAAACGCCCATATCTCTTAAACCATAGCGGTTTGAGAGATACAGTTTTTTGCATTTAGATCAGCTTTTTAAGCTCTTCTAAATGCAAAAAAAGTTTTTTTTAGACATTACTAACACTTTAAAGTCCTAAAGATGGTGAATATTGTCTTCTGGTTTGCACTACAGAGATCACAAGCTGCAGTCCACACCCTGAAGTACAGCCGCTGCTGTCAGAGGCTAAAATTAAAAGAGCTGCGCTGGCAAATTCTCACATTCGTCCAACTATCCCCTTTAAACACACCTATAAAAATGTAGTATGGGTTTCCATTGAATCACATTAATATCACAGGTGGTTGTGCTTTTCCCTGCTGTTTATACTGAGAGAAAGGGATGCTGGGAGAAAACAAAAACAAATAAAAAAAAACAACACTTTTTTGTGTGAATTCATGACATAAATATTGTAAAAAAAAAAGATGCCAATGCATAGCCAATAACAGACATGATAAAGGTGTAGCCCTCCAGCTGCTGCTAGACTACAACTCCTATCTTCCCTGATCAGCCGCTGGCAGTTGTAGTCTGGAAACAGCTGGAGGACCTCAAGTTGCCACCTGTCAAATCTAGCCACGAGGTCACTCATAGCCACCTACAAATGAACATAAAGATCACATATATTACCGTTTTTAGGGCTTCTGTGTCAGAAACAAAATACTGATCCTGTATAGCTGTACGTAGACATGAACCCATTTTCAGGTGCTGAGGCTATATGCACAATAAAATTGTGGCATCATTCTGGGGCAAAGCAACTGAACTCTAGGGAATTAATAAAAACACATATTTATTTAAATGGGGGTTTCAACCCTTTTAATGCTGGAGAGGTCACCAACGCACTCCAAACCAATGTACTGGAGGCCTCCCTAGCATTCAAGGGGTTAACGCTTTGATTGCCAGAGGGGTACGAAATGTGTTGCAGTGTTCTGTACCCCTATGGCACTCAAAGAGTTAAAAGCCACCGTTAAGAATTCAGTGTGAATTTATTTATATATATTTATGTAATACATATTTGCTTCCTATAGTAGATTCGGCTTACCCCAAAATTGCTGTACCTTTTCTTTGTATATATAGCCCACCATGTTCCAATATGATATAGGTACCCTGTGGAGATTAAAGGGATAGTAATGTTTCAAAATAAAAGCAGCTCCAATTAATCTTCATAGAATTTGAGTCATGGAGAGTGTTATGTCAATACTGTCAGAGTTGTAGTTCAAGAGAAATTGAATGATAAAGTATCCCCCTCCCGTCCCTTTTACCTAGTGTAAGCCACCTCCCCTCAGGTGTGGAATCTGGCCTTGAGACCAGACAGCTCATAGCAAGGGACAATCCTCTTACTGTGAGCATAAGGAAAACCCTGCCCCCCTTGACAGGTTTTTCAGGTTTTTCCCTTATGTTAATTGAACATTGTCCCTCTCTGCAATCCACCTGGACACCACCTTGCTGCTCTGAGGTGAGCAGTGTTACATCAGTAAAAGGGGCGGGAGGGGGATACTTTATCATTCAATTACTCTTGAACTACAACTCTGACAGTACTGAAATAACACTCTCCATAGCCCAAATACTATGAAGATTAAATGGAGCTGCTTCTTTATGAAATATTCCTATTTTTTTAAATTAAATCGTGCTATTGTGAGTCCATAATAAACCCCAATCAGTTTGTTATTTGATATCTGATATAAAATGATTCTCGATGACCTTATGATCCAGGACAAAGGATAAAATGGAATATAATATATGTAAGGTGACAGAGAAATGGCAGATACCTGACCTCAGTAGAGGCAGCTTCGGCCACAAACCTTATGGGCTTAATGCAGAAAACCAAGGTTGCGTTATTGAATTAAACTCGGTATAGCAAAGTGGGCAGATTAAATATGGAGTAATTAGAACTGTGAGCAACACAGAAAAATGAGCTAAAATGAAATGCCAGCTACGAACCATTAAATCTACTGAAACCACTAATTACGAGAAAATGCTAAAGGTGAAGTTCTAGATCCTCTTGTTCTTTGTTTTTATCTCTGCTGGTTGGATAATTGTAAGTATCTTTAGCTAAAACAATTAAAATTACAAAAATTGTATTTCACATGAACATTTTAGATTTTATTTAAACCCAGTAAATGTTAGAGATATCTCCAGTACAGGGATCTCTAACACCCAGGGAATGAAGTGTGGGTAAAAGTTGGCATTCTTAACCCATTACTTGCTGCCTGTAATATTTTAATATTTTGGGTGCCAGAGAGGGCCACATTGCAATGCACTGGAGCCTACTCCTCTGGCATACAAATGGTTAATTATTAGAAACTAGTTGAAGAGCCCGCCACAGTGCCACCCGCAACAGCCGGGGTGCAGTCATGCACAGTAGAGACTGCCCGCACCACATCTGATACGGAGCGGGGCACCCTGAATTCAGACCGTAGTCATCCCTGTGCACCTTCCGTTATCAGCCGTGGCGCAGGCAGTCTGTACTGCGCATAACTGCTTCTGACAAACACACCCATAGCGATTTATTATATAGGATAAGCATACTTGGAACCTTTCATTTGTGGAGTCCCCAAAGGGGACCCCTTTGATGCCTCTGGGGAGTATAAATGCAGCAAATCGCTGCAACAAGGGTGTTTTGCCTGTGAGTGGGGGTGGAGCTTTCCAGGGCATCACACAAGTGGCCAGGAAGTGGCAGGAACTGGGTGGGGAAGGAGTGAAAGTGGGAGGAACAGGGTGGGAAGTAGCAGAAGTGGGCGGAGTTTTACAGAAAACTCCCCACATCCTAAGAATCAGCCTCTGTCCCAGAGACCAGGTAATGCACTCTCAAGACCGGTAGACTCTGGGGCAAATCCGGAGAGTTCCCAGGTATGGAAATAAGCTGGTTGTATTTTTTTTTGTTTATCACAAATAGATGAAAGAGGTTTGAATCTCTCATCTGTTAACCCTTTGAGTGCCAGATGGGTATGCAATGCATTGCTTTGGCACTCAAAGGGTTAAATCCCACAACTTATTTAGCATATTTAAAGCAAACGATCATGGAGCAATTTTTTTTTTATTGCTCCGTTGTGTTCCGGACTCCCCGAACGGCGTGCAGCTGCGGGGGGAGCCCAGAATTCGATGACAGTCATAGTACGTCATCGGTCGTTAAGTCAAATCGACCCTTGACATACTATGACCGTCAAGGGTTGTTAAGGGGTTAAGCCCTGGGCAAAAAACCCTTTGAGTGCCAAAGATGTATCCAACAAGGATGTTTTGGCATGGGCTGGACTTAATGGACTCATATCTTTTTTCAGCCTCATCAACTGTTACTGTGTTACCTCTCTGGAACTCAAAGGGTTAATAGTACAGTGAGTGATACTTTTGGTCCTAAAGAGGACTGATAAGCATTTTGTGTGCGGGATTAGCATTAGTACTACACAGTGTTACCAGAAAATAAAGGTTCATTTCCCATAAACCATTCTATGAAAACAAAAAAATATAGTATAATATATGGGAAGACTTTAGTTCTTTGTTGAGTTGCATTTGAAAACCAGATATCACCAATTATAAAAAAATGGGAAAAAAAATTGTGACTCACATAATATCAGCTGATAAAGGGGCAACCACAAATCAAGACTAAGATCATGTACATAATAATCAGCAGACTTCATGACCATTTCTGCTTCCCCTTCTATTTTTTTCACTGTGTCTGCTATAGTGGTTAATACTGATACATATTACATGTACATTAGGCAACTAACTACAATACGAAGGATGTACTAATGTGATTCTGCTGTAAACTAGGCTTCAGAACCCATATCTTAGTGCTACTCCTGTGCAACTCCAATGTATTGAGCTACTTATACAGAAAACTCTCTTCTGTATGCCATTTGCACAGAGGGGTAGCTGGTGGGCAAGGGTATGGCCATTTGGGGAATAGTGTAAGTTTATACTTTTTTCAACACGTGGTATAGGAGAGACGTTTGGGGTTTGCTCACATTAAAGTCATAATGACGGCATGGCATGTGTGTGCGTGCTAGTGTACATGAAAGTGATCATATACTCTAATACTTACCCCTAACTCAAGCATATCTACCAAGTGTCCCTCTTTAGGAGGGACAGTCCCTCTTTAGACTCAAATCCCTCTGTACCTCTTTCCTACCCTTATGTCCCTCTTTTTAGGAGATCAGACTGTGTGGTGCATATATAAGTGTATCACATTGCTCCACAGCAATACAACTCACATTAGTGTTTGTTTACACGTCAGTATATATGTTTATAAATTTGCCTGTGTATGTAAAATACTTTGGTCTTGTTCCAAATAATTTATTCAGCTATACAAAGAGGCATTCATATGTTACAAAATAACATAACATTTCTTTGTAATGCCCCTCCCACCAGTCACGGCCCCAGCAACACCCCCTAAAACACAATTGTCCCTCTTTGGCAATTTGAAATGCTGGTAGGTATGCTTCAGCCGCAAGCTGGAGGCCAATATCAAAGGACCTGCTTTGGCTGAATTGTAAATCCCCCAGTGGCTTTTGGAAGATAAGTGGAGCAAACCATCTCTACAACAGGTGAGAGATACAAATCATGTTTATTTAGACTGGACTTATGCCGATATTTCTCTGACTCCTAGTGATGTCTCTAATGCATTGTTCTGAAATGTGTTAGAAATCTATTCAGAGTTCAAGGAGGGTTAAAAGCCTAATTTAAGGAATTTTTATGTTTTCCCTATGGTGCAGTTGGTTTGCCCCAGAATTACTCCACTTTTACTTTGTGCATATGGATCAAAGTCTTACTTGGGGATGTGCCTATGTGGACAATCCCGCCCCCATTGACTTGGGATATGTCAGCCAATCCAGAGATTGTGTTTTCCCAGGGTTTTCTTTCACTGATAAAATCCCATTGAAAAATATGAGAAGCTAAAAAAGAACAGCAATACTACTGTGTTTACAGTTCACATATTAATACATTTCAGCCTTATTGCAATCTACTCAGAGCTTCACAACCCTCTCCTATTATCAATTTTTGCTGCCTACAAGAAATTTGTTTTAAAGTGGAACTGTCACCTTAAGTTTCTGAGTGTCAGATAGGTATCCAACACATTGCGTTGCAATGTGTTGGCATTCAGAGGATTAAGATAGGTTTAGTTAATTTTAAGCCCTTAATGACAAGTGGTCCTAGGGCTGGACCTACCTTAAGGACCGCATAGACATCATTCGGAGAGAGCCAGCACACGTGACTGATCATATGTACCAGCTCACTGAACGAGGGTCTGAAACTGACCTCTCCGGTCTTGTAATGGTTACAGTGCTCCCGCAGGACCATTGTGAACACAAAACCCATGACATGCCAGGACCATTACCAGTCCTTACCCCCGTCAGTGCCAGAGGGGTATGCAACGCATACCCCTCTGGCACTGAAGGGGTTAAGGAACGAATACTGATGACGGTCCTGGCACCTCATCGGTGGTTAAGGTGTTAAAAAGAATTACAAGTTGTCTACATCAGTATCTAGCAATCTTTTTTGATAAATACAATCTGGGATTTTCAGGGCACTGCTAACATCCTATATAATAATTCTCTAAAACATGCGTAACACAGCAGTCATGCACAGTAGAGACTGCTCCGCGTGCTGTAGTCATGCGCAGTAGAGACTGCCCGTGACAAGGATGATACAGAGCGGGGCGCTCCGAAGGAGCATCCCGCTCTGTATCAGCCGCAACGTGGGCAGTCTCTACTGCGCATGACTGCACCGCAACCGGCTGGCACTGGCACTGTGACCCGTGTAACAGGCTCTTCAACTAGCATTATATAGTTCACTTATCAAGGGTGTAATGAAGAGGATAAATACAAAAATATACAGTTATTCTAAAGCGCTACAATCAGAATAACAAAAAGACATTGTGCATAACAATTTCCATAAATATACATCTGAATCTCGACTTCCACATTTTCATTGAAGTCTTTGTAGGAAAAAAAAAGTGCACTCTAAGTGGATGTTCGTGAAAGTGCCACGGCAGGCTGGTTTGTATGTTGTGATAGCCATTTGTTTATAATATAAAAAGCTTTTGAGAAATTAACCTTTAATTGTTGGTGGCACATTCTGGCACATTATGCTAATTTGTTTCTGTTCTGGGCCAATATTACCATACGCTGTGCTATGAATGAATCTATAAAGAGCGCACACACTGGGGGACATCCCATATAATAATTCGCTAAGTGTGTGTTTGTCAGAAGCTGTCATGCACAGTACAGACTGTCTGCGCCACGGCCGATAACGGAGTGGGGCTCCGAATTCAGACCGTAGTCCTCGCAGAGAGGACTACGGTCTGAATTTGGAGTGCTCCACTCCGTATCTACCGTGGCGTGGGCAGTCTCTACTGTGCATGACTGCACCACAGCCGTTGCTGGGTGGCACTGTGGCCCGTGTACACGGACTCTTCAACTAGTTTCTAACAACACTGGAAGAGATTAGTGTACTGTGCAGTGAATTAGCATTGTGTGCCATACAGTCCCATCAAAACATCAAGTTTATTTTCTCAAAAGTTATTTATTTTATAGAGAAATGGTACAAAATATAGGTAGATTTTACTTATCTGTCAAACAAACTTAAACTTGTCAGGTTGGCAGGTCCACTTTAACCTGTCAGGAACCCTGTATAGTAACTGCTCACTGAATGAAGCACTAGGATCAAGAGTAACATTGTTACTGAACACTGGAGACTTATCAGGCAATAGGTGGGGAGAGGGGGAATACATTACAGGATTATTATTATAAATGTGCCTGTTGTATTGCTTAACCCCTTTGATGCTAGAAAGGTCTCCAACTAGTTGCTTCACAGTGGGGGTTATGCACTAAGGTGTGAGAAAGAGGCGATAACTTCTCCATTCATATCACTTCTCCAAGTCCTATGTTATTCCATGGAGTCAATGGACTAAGATTTCTCAAGCAGGAAAGATCTTGGTGCATAGGCTGTACATGGGAAAACTGATATTACTGGAGAAGGTATATCCGCTTTATTGCCTCTTTATCACACCTTAATGCATAACCACCAATGTGTTGCAGACATCTCTAACATTCAATTGATTAAAAACTCATTTAAATCAATTGATATATGTATTTGTACCTTATAGTGCCATTGATCTGCACCAACATAGCTAATCACACTGAACACGTGGCTTATTTGAGGTGCAGAGAGCCCTGCTAATGTGCCATACAGCATCACACATTATACATTTATTTAGGCACAGAAAAAAATAACAAAGACAAAGCAACTTAAGATTTTGCCAACAAATACAGAAGCACAAATGTGATCACTTTCCAAGCAACTATTGCACCACACTTCCGAACATGCTACTGTGCTATGTACGAGAACAATACCTGTGTTCATTAGGATGAGAAACACACAGAGAGGCGGGTTTACTAAGCAAAGCTGAAGCAATCAAACAAACGTATGAAACAGGCGAACATTACCATTAATTTATATGAGGCTTTAAACTAGTGCTCCTTCCAAGGAAAACAACTGTGAGCCACCCAGCACTCAAACAGTTAAAAGAGTAACACTGGGCAGAGCTGACGGATGTATGCGTAATTCCAATGTAGCTCTCCATACACATGCTTCTGTAACACATTCAGTGCTGTATCTCACTCCATTGCTGGCCTTAGAGTGGACACTGCTTTTAACCCCTTGAATGCTAGAAAGGTCTACAACTCTAAAAACGCCGTTTAAATGTACGGTAACTTTGGTATTTTATGTCTGTTAAGATGTAGTGGGTTTGCCCCAGAAGTATTCCAGTTCATCTTATTATATCTATATTAACCCTTTGAGTGCCAGAGGGGTACGCAACACATTGCGTTGCGTACCCCTCTGGCACTCACAGGGTTAAAGGTCAGCTTCCCAGACACTTGCACCTGTCAGCCGCAATGTAGTATTGTGAATCTGTTTCTAAGACAGTAATTATACATTAAAACTAAAGTCACTTCCAGATATAAAACACAATCCAGTAAAATTCCAGAGTAACAGGATGCATTCCATAAACCAAATTGTTATTTTAGAAAGCCACAGTTAATTTCAATTTTCTTTCAATTCCTCGTTAACAAAACATCATACACACACACATGCAGGTTTAGTCTTGTCTGGAAAATAAAGAGCTAACATGGAGCGCTTACTGTGGACAGTGGTTTAATCAGGAAGTAGTCATTATGTTTCCCATACAGTGCAGGCTGGCCACTCCAAAGCAAGCGCAGATATGTCTTCAGTTAGGACGGAAAGATAAAAGCACGCATACTATTATGTCCTGGCTTTTCCTGACCCCCACAGGTCACCAGATGTCTTAGTGAATGTTATAATAAAAGCATGACACAAGGAACCATTTACAATGCCCTACTTGTTCCTACAACAAGCATCTAGTTAGAGCAAGCTGCTTCTTTTCCCCACTCCCTATCTCCCTGCTCCCTCTGTTTCTCTCTCCGAACATGGCTGTCTTATTCAGAGATTAGCAATTATTGTAATGAGACACTGTCGGATCGGGGTCAGATAGTGCTTCCTGCAGTTTACACATCTTGATTTCCTGGTAAACAAACTGAGAGGCAGGTGGAGCATGGGATTAGCAGTAAAGCGATCATGCTCGCATCAGCAGAACTAAGCTAGGTGAAGTATGCAGAGTGGTGTGTTTTTTTTTTAATATCTTGCAGTATTTGGTTTAGCAGAAGATTATTTGCAGTCTCTGACAACAAGAAGGTTTTACTGGGTGGGACGGTGACAGACAGTTGACAATGAGGTTGATGTGCTAAGAAAAGTAGAACGATCCAACTGCATCATAGGGAACAAATAACATTTCATATTGATTTAACCTTTTGAGTGCCAGAAGGGTATGCACCATAGCTGGGATCTCTCCAGAGTCATCTTGGAGTCTCTGGTGTTTGTAGTGAATTACCAGGTCTCCGGGGACAGAGGCTGATTCCCCCATGGTGGGTAGTTTCTTATGAAACTGTGCCCACTTTTCCTCCTTCCCACCCTGTTCCTCCCTCTTCTCCTTGTTCCCACCCTATTCCTTCCGCTTCCCTCCTATTTCTCCTCCTTCCCATCTACTTCCCACCCTGTTCCTCCCACTTTTCCTCCTTCCCACCCTGTTCCACCCACTTCTCCTCTTTTCTCCTCCTTCCCACTCTGTTCTTCACACTTTTCCTCCTTCCCACCCTGTTCCTTCCACTTCCCTCCTACTTCTCCTCCTTCCCACCCTGTTCCTCCCACTTCTCCTCCTTCCCACTCTGTTCCATCCACTTCCCACCTACTTCTTCTCCTTTCTCCACTTCTCCTCCTTCCCACCATGTTCCTCCCACTTCCTACTTCTCCTCCTTCCCACCCTGTTCCTCTCATTTCCCTCCTACTTCTCCTCCTTCCCATCCTGTTCCTCCCACTTCCCACCCACTTCTCCTCCTTCCCACCCTCTTCCACCCACTTCCCACGCACTGACATAGTAAGTAAATTAGGTTGAATAAAGACACAAGTCTATCAAGTTCAACCCTTGCCTCATACCCTAGTGACATGAGAACTGTATAGCTATCCTTCTACCAAATAAGTTAGTCTTTTTTAGACCTTCCTGATCTGCCTACTAATAAACAGTATAACCATGTATGTTCCCTTTTGAAAGAAATGTATCTAATCTTCTCTTGAATGTATCCATTGTATCTGTACTAACCACCTCGTTGGGCAAAGAATTCCACAATTTAACAGACCATACTGTAAAAAAAACCCTTCCTCTGATGAAGTCTAAACCTCCTTTCCTCTTCTCTCAAGGGGTGTCCCCTGGTCATCTGATCAGGCCTTGGAATAAATAGCTCACCGCAGAGATCCTTGTATTGACCTCTCATATACTTGTACAATGTGATAAGGTCTCCTTTTAGTCGTCTTTTCTCTAGAGTAAATAAACTAAGTTTGTCTAGTCGTTCCTCATGCGTCAAGTCCTCCATTCCCTTAATTTATTGTGTTACTCTTCCCTGTACCCACTCTAGTTCTAGTATATACTTTTTCAGAATTGGTGCCCCAAGCTGCACTGCATACTCAAGGTGAGGTCTTACCAGAGATTTGTACAATGTCAAAATGATGTTATCCACTCTTGCGTCAATACCTCTTTTTATGCAAGACAGGATTTTGTTTGCCTTTGCTACTGCTGTTTGACAGTGGTCACTGTTTCCAAGTCTGTAGTTGACAAGGATACCCAGGTCTTTCTTTAGCAACGAGTCCCCTAAAATGATTCCATTAAGTTCATACGTAGCCTTGGGATTATTTCCTCCCAAATGCATTACTTTACACTTCCCCACATTAAACTTCATATTCCATTTGTTTGCCCAATCTGCCATTTTAAATAAATTCCTCTGTAGAGAGCAATTTTCCTGTTCTGAATTAATTACCCTGCATAATTTAGTGTCATCTGCAAATCTTGATAATTTGCTTTCTATATCTATTTCTAGGTAATTTATAAACATGTTAAACAGCAGCGGACCTAATACTGAACCCTGAGGTACTCCACTCTCCACTTTAACTGTATTGGAGAATTGTCCATTTACAACCACACACGGTTCCCTATCTTCAACCAGTTTTGTATCCAGTTGCAAAGGTCATCTCCTAGCCCCAATTTCCTTATTTTATACCCCAGCCTTCTGTGTGGCACTGTATCAAATGCCTTTGTAAAGTCTAGATATACTACATCAACTGCCTTGCCATTATCAAGGTTGCTGCTTACTTCCTCATAGAAGCTGAAAAGGTTAGTTTGAAATGATCTATTCTTCATAAATCCATGTTGATTCCTGGTAATTATCTTATTTTTTGTGTTGTAATCCAGAATATAGTCCCTTATTATCCCTTCTAGCAGTTTTCCCACTGCAGAGGTCAAACTTACAGGTCTATCATTTCCAGGTTCTGTTTTAGTTCCCTTCTTAAACAGAGGCAATACAATGGCTCTTCGCCAATCTTGTGGCACTGAGTCTGTGGTGAGAGAATCTTTAAAGAGTAAATATAGGGTTTTGCTAGCACTGCACTAAGTTCCTTAATAACCCTTGGATGTATACCATCAGGAACCGGTGCTTTGTCAGTCTTAATTTTGTTCAGTCTACACATGACATCTTCTTGAGTTAACCCAATATCTGATATAATTGTATTGTTTTATTTGTTACTTGTTGAGGCTCTTCTTCCATTCCTTGCTCCCTTGTATATACTGATGCAAAGAAAGTGTTTAGAACATTGGCCTTATCCTTATCCACACTAATGAACACACCCATCTCATTTTTGAAAGGTCCAATACACTCCCTCTTAAGTTTTTTTGCTATTTATATATTTGAAAAACATTTTGGGATTAGTCTTGCTTTCCCTTGCAATTCGAGTTTCATTTTCTATTTTTGCTGTCCTAATTGCCTTTTTGCAATCTTTGTTGCACTCTCTGTATTTTAAGAAAGAATGTTCAGTTCCTTCAGACTTAAATAGTTTGAATGCCTTTTTTTCTTTGCCATTTCCTTCTTTACATGTATAGTTAACCACACTGGCTGTGACTTACTTCTTTTGCATTTGTTCCCCATTGGTTTACACTGCTGGGTACATTTCCACAACCTAAATTTGAATCCTGACTATTTATCCTCAGTATTTTTGTCTTTAAATCATGTATCCCAGTCTATGTGTTGCATTGAAGCCCTTAACAATTTGAAGTTAGCTTTTTTAAAATTAAGAGTTTTGGTTGAACCAATACAGTTTTTTTTTGCAAGACTAATCTCAAATGTAACCATGTTGTGATCACTGTTTCCCAAATGTTCACTTACCTTAATATTGGATACCACTTCTGTGTTATTCGTTATTACTAGGTCCAATATATTGTTATTTCTTGTCCGCATTTCCACCATTTGTGACATGTAGCTTTCACGAAGTATGCTCACAAACCTGCTACCTTAGCACTCTGACAGGTCTCATTTTTCCAGTTGATATCTGGATAATTAAAATCTCCCATAATTATAGTATGCATATACCCACCAACACCTTTTTTTTTTTTTCACCTTTTACACCACAGTCTCAATTTCTACCCACAAGGACTCCACATTTTGGCCAGTTTCCTCACTAATATCATCCCTCAAAACTGGATTTATCTCTAGTTTCAAATATAAGCACACACCTCCCCCTTTTCTATTAATCCTGCCTCTCCTAAACAGGGAATAGCCCCCTATATTTACAGTCCAGTCATGTGCATCATTCCACCATGTTTCTCTTATACCGATTATGTCCAATTGCTCATTAACCACCAGCAATTCCAGTCCTCCTATTTTATCTACCATACTTCTTGCATTTGGTAGCATACAATTAATTTTGAAGTCTTTACATATATCACTCCCTACATGACTTTTATCTACATCTTTATTTACTAGGAGTTCCTCCCTATTTACTACATTTATCCCCACCCTTTCTCCACCCCCCTGATCATTTACTTGGACGCGGTTCCTATCTGCTCTATGTACTCAATTTTTGCTAACTTTACCGCACCCCCTTTCCTAGTTTAAAAGCTCCTCCAAGCTTCCTAGCATTCTCTCCCCTAGCACAGAGGCTCCTCTACCATTTAGGTGCAATCCATCACTTCCATATAGATTGTACCCATGAGCAAAGTCAGCCCAGTGCTCTAAAAACACTTGGCACAGCAGTATGACACTGGGAACGATTGCTTCAAGTGTTCAAACATGTGACAAGAAGTGCACTGCATGAGATTGCTATCACTCATGCTTGGTTTTACAATTCAGATAGATTTATACTGTCCTCTAATGCTCACACTTCTCCTCCTTTCTCCACTTCTCCTCCTTCCCACCCACTTCTCCTCCTTCCCACCCTGTTCCTCCCACTTCCCACCCATTCTCCTTCCCACCCTGTTCCGCCCACTTCCCACCCACTTTATTAGACAGCCAGTTAAGCCCCGCCCCACCTGTGAATAAGCCCTACCCCTTTGTGGAGCAATGCATGTCATTTATATCCTCCAACGTGAGTTCCCTCCAGGCACTCTAGAAGAAAAGTTTCCAGGTATGTGCATACCCCTCTGGCACAAAAAGGGTTAAAATATACCTTTCTAACCTTGTAAATACTAGAGAGGTCTCCATTGCAATGCAAACCAATGGGCTAAAAAAATCCCCATTAAAAAGGGGATTTGGGGAATTATTTTTTCCCTATTGGTTTGCCCCAGAATGGTTCCACTTTTGTTTTTCGCGTATGGTCTGTAGGGGGTTGTTTTTACTAAACACCCCAGAAGTAGCATTGACATACCTGAGAACTCTCTGGATCTGACTCAGAGACTCTGGTTTTTATATCTAATTCCCAGGTCCCTGATAGGCTGATTCTCAGGGCTCAGTGAGTCCCCTTGTAACCTCGCCCACTTCTCCACCGGTTCCAGTCACTCTTCACCCTGCTCTTCCTACTCTCTCTCCATTTTAAGGTCAAACCCCACCTCCCAATCCTGTCCACCCCAATAAAGCCCCACCCACTTTAAGATGCAACATGTGTCATTTAGACACTCCTATCCCCAGACCTTAGTGACCCTCCAGGGGCTTGGGATAAGAAAATTCCCAGATTTGAGCATTGGAGACTTTTCTATCATTCAAGGGGTTAAAAAAAGTTCTATTGAATTCAATGGAAATGTTGGGAATTTTCATTTGTTTCCCATGGTACACTTGATTTGCTCTAGAATTACACCATTTTCTTAGTGCATCTGTTTCAGTGTACTGTACAGTGCTTCTGTGTTACATGAAAGCTGCAGTCACATATAGGACCAATGTGAACAGTCAGTGATGCAATTTGTGGGTGTGTTTTTTTCTACCCTTACATTTGCTTTCACCTGCCTGCTCTTTCTGATTGGCTATATGATGTACTGAAGGGCAGGAAAGAATACACACATCTGTTTATGCTTGTGGTGCCACAACATACAGCCAGTGTTAACCCTTTAGGTGCCAGAGAGGTATCCAATCAATTGTTTCATACTCAAAGGGTTAAATCATATCCAAATAATTTCTTGTTTTAAGCAGAAATGCATCTGTTCTCTGGCAAAAAAGCAGTTATCTCTTTCAGAATCTCTGGTGGTTCCTGGAAGGAAAACTAACACAGACATAACATGTTTTGTTTGTGCCTCTAAACAGAGAGTAATGCTTTAGAAATGCTTTAGTATTGTAACATTCACACACACACTTATCTATACCTATCTATCTATCTGATAAAATCTATCTGTCTGATAAAATCTATCTATCTATCTGTGTAAAAAGGTTCTATATCTTCAAAAGATACGTTACATTTTTTTTTAAATTTTAGATAGTTTTTGCAATTGAGTCAGAGCCATATGTAAAATTAGAAAAGAGCAGCAATTCTTGGTTAAACCAACTGCACCACAAGACACAGATAAAAATGTCCCAAACACAAAGGGTTAATAAAAACAGGGAATTCTGATCATGTATAACAGTTTAGGACACCTTGCAAAAAACAGGAATAGGGTAATCCACTCCTCCAGAACTCAAAGTGCTAACCCAGGGGCAGATAATCATTGGCTCTCCAGCTGTTGGGGACTACAACTCCCATCATCCCCAGTGATGGGAGTTATAGGCCCCCAACAGCTGGAGAGCCATAGGTTGCCTCCTCTGAGTTATGGTATATTAAATAGCTGTCACCCCTCCTTTTTGCATGACAGCAGTCTGACACTTTCTCACACCTTCCTAGTGAATATTAATGTTTGTGTAGCTGGAAACTTTGTAGCACTCATCGGTGCAAGATAAATGTTTAACAGAAACCCAACCCACAGTAAAAACAGTTTGTGTGTATTTAAGCCAATAGACCATAACACTGTAATCTGTAATCTAATAATGCATTGCTGGCCCCCACTGACTGCAGAGAGAACAAGCTTGGGCAACTTGCAGACCTCCAGTTGTTATTGCGCTACAACTATCATCATCCTGAGGCTGATGGGTGTTGTAGTCTAACAAGTAGGAAAGTGTTCTCAACCTGGGTGCCATGGCACTTTGGTGTGCCAGGTTAGAGTGCACTTTTTTGTATGAAGACTTTGACAAAAACGTGAATACTGAGTATTAAATGTACTCTGTTAAAGGAAATGTTTATTCATGATATGGTTCATTTTGTTAATTTGACTGTGTGACGTAAGTATAATGACCTATTTATGTATGTATGCTTCCCAATGCCTTGTGTACCCCTCTAACACTCAAAACGTTAAACACTGTGCGCAGAGCCCTTTCCACATTTTGTATCAGTCGATATATGTATGTACGTGTTTTAATTATTGCCCCCAACTATACAGAGCATGTTACTACTTTATAAATAAATGATTATATAAGTACAGGGGTGCCACAAGAACGGCATAGTTTCTCCTTTTATGACTCTAACAGACCTCCATGGGGTTCCTCTATCTTATCGTCATTAATATGCACATTTCATGGTTATTGGGCCAACTCTTGGGAATTTGTATACATGACAATTATGAGACATTAGAAATGCAGATCACCGTATAAAGCCACTTTGAACTTAGTTGTTGGCATGTAATAAAAAGCATGAAAAGCAAACCACCTCAGGAGTGATTCCTTAGGGAGTCTTATAAATACAATTTCAAATTAGTGCTCCGCAAGGCTCAACACATACACGGGCAGGTGGCCCATATTTCTTATTAATCACCAACACAACACAGTCTTACTTTGGCATACATGCCAGCATTGCAAAGCTGCCTTACACACTGTGGCCTACATGACATAGTGGATCTCAGTCTGAGACACCAAAATAGCAGGCATCGAAACATAGAATTTGACTGCAAATAAGAACCATTCGGCCCATCTATTCTGTCTATGCACAAAAGAAAACTGGATTGATTCTTGGCAAAACAAAAGTGCCATAAGAAAGAAATAAAACATTTCCAAACTACCATTGGTTTAAATGGGACTTTTAACCCCTTGGATGCTAGATCAGTCTCACATACATTGCTTTGCATTGAAGGGATTAAAAAGCCCCAATTAAAACAGAGAGGTTTTATTTCTCCCCCGTGGTGGCGTTGGTTTGCTCCAGAATTGCACCACTATTCTTTTGGGCTTCAACAGGTCTGGTCAATATATGGATGGTACAGTTAACCCTTCCAGAGCCAGAGGTCCTCTGGCTCTGAAAAAGTTAAGCATTGAATTTTCAAATGTAGGCCTGTATTACATTGCGGTTGATAAGTGTTAACATATTCCCATTGAAGTCTATAAGGAGAAATGTGTAGATAAGATCACAGATAACGTTATCAACTGCAAAGGAACCGGGGCCTTGTTTTGCAAAAAAAAATGCATTACCGGGCACTGCAAATTATCTCTCAAACTAGACTCTGCCATTCATTTTACATGATATCTCAAAATGGCTATTTGTGAAGAAATATTATCTGAAGTTAACATCTTATCTTAGGCTGACCAGACCTCACCTGTAACCGGGGACTCATAGGAAAAATGCATACTGCAGGACTGCTTTAACCCCTTAAGGACTACGTGATGTGCTATGACTGTCAAGGTCCTTATACCCTTAAGGACCAGTGACAGTCATAGCACGTCATGTACTTTTTACTTACAGAGCTCTACCGGGAGCGCTGTAAGTAAAAACGGGGCCTAAAATTGACCGCTCCAAGACCAGAGCGATCTCTCTTAGGCCTCAAAGTGGCAAGCCGGTACGCGTAACAGGTCACGTGTACTGGTGCGTCGGCAAGGATCAAAGCGGTCCTTAAGGGAAGGTAACTTCCCTGGACCGCTGGTCCTTAAGGGGTTAATTTCGTTGGAGTACTGAAAAAGGCTATTTCCTATCTATGTGTGCCCGGTTAAAGGTGAGATCTGGTCAGCCTATCTTATCTAGAGAACAAAAAATAATAGTTTTGAAGTAAATTTAACCCTTTGAGTGCCAGAGGTATGAACATATTTATATTTGTCTGAAAATGGTTAGATTATTTATTCTGGGCGAGTAAATATCAATGTTTCAGTCTTGTTTTGCAAACTAATGTTTCAGTTTTGTTTTGTGAACTTTGTAAAGAATCTTTACAAATGACCTAAAAGAGGACCTAAATATCGATATTTACTTACAAAAAACAAATCATGCTATTCTTTTCATTTAAAAAATATTTTGTTTTTTTTTAGTGCTTAAAAAGTTGTATTGAATGCAAAAAAAGTTAGCGGTTTGAGAGATATCTGTATTCAAAGTTTGATGTTTCCTGCTGTCAGCTTTACAACTGTCAGCAGGAGATCCGTGTCGGCCAATACGGTGGCTCTGCAGCAGAGCCGCAATTGCTTTATTTAAAACGAATGACTTCACTGGAATGGTCTACAGAGTGTACTTGGTTTGCAAGCACACTTTGTAGACCATTCCAATGAAGTCATTCATTTTAAATAACGCAAATGCGGCTCTGCTGCAGAGCCACTGTATTGGCCGACACAGATCTCCTGCTGACAGTTGTAAAGCTGACAGCAGGAAACATCAAACTTTGAATGCAGATATCTCTCAAACCATAGCGGTTTGAACAATACTTTTTTTTTGCATTCAATATAACTTTTTAAGCACTACAAAATACAACATATTTTTTCTGGGACATTACTGTCCCTTTAAAACCTGTAACTGTAGATATTACTGCAAACTGATTGTGAGCCTTGAATTACTCACAGGCCACAGGACTCTAGGATACATTAGCACAGGGCTGACAAAGGTATAATATGCATACACGTTTATTTTATTGTGTGTGTATAGAAATAATATCTATAGTGATACACAAAATTTAAGATTTGGATTTGGTCCGGGCTTTGTGACAAAAGCTTCTTTATTGAAATTGGATTCAGTCAGGAATCCTGTACTTTAAAATTCAGATTAACATGTCAGCTCAAAGATGCAAAACAATAGCAGCTGATCTGAAAGCAGATGCTCCCCCAGTGCCATTCATTTGTGGGCTGATTAGATTTGTTTCATTGGCAGTTTTTACAATTTTAATAAGATTATGATTTGGTTAGGAACGCCCATGCTAAATACATAGTGGGTATTGTACAGATTACCACTGCAGTTTATTTTCTAAAATCTAAAAGTCACGTGCTTGTACAGGGGTATGTACTTGTATGTACGAATGCTTTATTGCAAATCAGCACACAACTCCACCTGCATTAACACTATAATCTGAGCAAGCCCTGATGGACTCCGTTATAGAATGACTAGGGAAAGTGAATCATTGTATGACAATTCCCTCAGCTCCTTGTTAGTAGTACATAGAGGGGGGGGGGCAAGGAGAAGAGGAAGGGAAATCCCAAAACACCCATGGTGCAGTTTTTTGCTGTAGAATTACTAAACTTTAGTTTCCTGAATATGGTTTTATAGTTCATAAACATGCAAGGTTTATTTTATATCAGTGGATCTCAGCCAGGGTCTGTTGCACTTTGGTGTGCCCTGGGCATCAACTTAGGGTGTCCATTTTTTGGCTCTGGCCAATCCCACAGTTCAGAATGTGGGTGTGGCCAGCACAGCTGACACTCCCCTCAAAATCTTACAGGTGTGTGCAGTTGCCTTCTCTGCTTATAGGGAAATGTGGCCCTGGTTACTCAGACTCAGTCTAAAATTTATATTTATAGATGCTGTAATGCAAAATATGCCTGTTTTTGTCATTCTGGTTGTGAGATATAAGCAGAATGATATATACATGTATTTGTCCATTGATTACATCCTTGACTGCATATTAGGGGGTGCCTTGAGTAAAAAAAACTTTGAAAGCCACTGTTTTAACCTTTTGCATGCCAGAGTGGTATCCAACGCATTTCAACACAAAGGGATATTTTGTTTCAATTAACTGTGTGAAGTGCCAGGACCGTCACATTTTTTTCCCTTAACCCCTTAAAGGGATAGTAATACTTTATTATTACTATCCCCCATATTGTAGATACTTGTAAAATAATTTAATAGCCCCCAGGTTCATCTCTCAAACCTTTATGGTTTGAGAGATAACCGAAGGAAAAGTTCCCCCACTCCCCCTTCCCTGAAGTCAGCGTTGTACTAACTGCAGGAGAAGTCTGTTGTACGACAGGCTTGCGGCTCTGCAGCTGAGCCGAGACCACTTTAGTGAAAAATAATTATTTCACTTCAACATGTGCTTGGTTTGCAAGCATACGTAGAAGACCGTTTCAGTGAAATAATTATTTGTGACTAACGCGATTGTGGCTCTGCTGCAGAGCCACATGATGAAAGTCAGACCAGATATCCCTGCAGTCAGCACAACGCTAACTTCAGGGAAGGGGGAAAGAGGGGGGAACTTTGCCTTTGTTTATCTCTCAAACCATAAAGGTTTGAGAGATGAACCTTGGGGCTATTAAATTATTTGGCAAATATGTACAATATGGGGGATAGTAATAATAAAGTATTACTATCCCTTTAAGGACCACATGACATGCTATAACCATCACGTGGTTTTGGGCTTAAGGACCGATGATAATCATAGCATGTCACATACATTTTACTTACTCCTGCGGGAGCTCTGTAAGAAAAAGTGGGGTCTGAAATTGACCACTCTAAGACTGGAGCAGTCTCTCTCAGACCCCAAAGCAGCACGCCAGCATGTGTAACAGTTGGAAAAGATCAAAGCGGTCCTTAAGGGAAGGTAACTTCCCTGGGATCCTGGTCCTTAAAGGGTTAAGGACAGTCCTGGCACATCATGTACTTTTTACTTACAGCACTCCTACAGGAACGATGTAAGTGAAAATGGGGTCTGAAATTGACTGCTCCAAGACTGAAGCCTTCTCTCTCAGACCCCTGCTCAGTGTGCTGGTGCACATAACAAGTTGAGTGTACCGGCGCGTCGGCAAGGATCAGATTGGTCCTTAAGGAAAGGTAACTTCACTGGACCACTGGTCGTTAAGGGGTTAACGGTTAACAACAACAGTAGAATATATAGTAAATATTTTGTACTTATGTGGATTACTTAAACAGCAAAACAAAACAAAACCAGAAAAAGATGATTATGTTCTGAAAATCGTGGGCATTTATCTCAAATCTCACAAGTTTGATGAGGTAATGGATATGGATAGGCAAAATTAAAAATAGCACGCAGAGAAGAAATGGCTGTTTAGCTGGCAGTAATGTGATCTGTGACATCAAAACGTGCAAAGCACAAATGAGAATCCATTTGGAAGACATATCACCTACAATCAATTTCCTAAAGGTCAATACCAAAGTGGAAGAAATGCTTTTTCTTTCTCTGAAAGCATCGGGAACATTAGCATACGCAGAAGAAAAAAAATATACATTTAACCGATGGGCATAAAGATTGTGACCGAATCCCTGCACATGGGAAGAAAGCATGTTTATCATTAATTCATATAGTCCGCTGTGTAGTACAATCGGCATACAGAGGGCTATATGATGCAGCAAAGGTTGCTGGGTGGCATTTTTATCAATGCAAAATGAAAAAATTCTGGGGCAAAACAACTGTTCTGTATTTATCAAAGAAGAACAATCCCATTGTTTTCAATTATCCCAAGAAAGAATGTGGGGTACTATGATTCAATCACGATACTTGAAATGTGGAAAGATATAGTCACATATATAGATGGCTGGTACGTATCAAGGTACAAATCAGCTAAGACAAACAAACCTTCCTCTTTATGGGTGCCCCCAGTTTGGGAAACTGAAAGATGATAGCCGGTGACTAATATGAATAATATAGAAAAAAGGAAAAGAAGGAGGGGAGCCAATAGTGCTTTATCATAGATAAAATTGATAATAAACAATATAAATATTGCATTCACATGTGTTAATGGCTGAGATGCCGGGATATTCCAGGTCCCAACAATATAGGCAGACGGAGATCATAAACCAGTCTCTGCTCGGGATTCCTCCAACAGATCTTCCAGGTGTAAATAAATATATATGGTTCCAAATTATAAAAACGCTGTTCCTCAAATTTAAATTGTATTTATTGTAAAATAACACACCAAAAACTATTACGCGTCTTTTGTCCAGTTATTATTTTATTTCACATCATACATTTTAAAAAGTGGTATCTGAGCTGCGAAACGCATAGTGTTTTTTGGTTTTTAATTTTACAATAAATACAATTTTAAGCTTTCCTGGAGGAAGAGCGTTTTCACAATTTGTATCCGTATATTTACACCTGGAAGATCCATTGGAGAAATCCTGAGCGGAGATGGGTTTATTATCTCCGTCTGCCTTTATTGTTGGGAGCTGATATAATGTCTCAACCACTAACACGTGTAAGTGCGATATTTATATTGTTTATTATCAGTTTTATCTATGATAAAGCATGATCGAACCTTACTTTATAATGAAACATTACTTTCTCTGTAATATAACATACGGTGGGCACTATGTATTACCACAAACTGGAGGAATTCTGGACCAA
Source organism: Rhinophrynus dorsalis (assembly GCA_037306005.1). Taxonomy (NCBI): domain Eukaryota; kingdom Metazoa; phylum Chordata; class Amphibia; order Anura; family Rhinophrynidae; genus Rhinophrynus; species Rhinophrynus dorsalis. Next base: position 206,989,324 of record CM074725.1, on the reverse strand, counting down.
ACCAACTGCATTATATGTCTCCAGTAAACATGCCCAAAAGACTGCAATGCCAGCACCTCTCTGGTGCTCAATGGGTTAATGTCATTTGAACTCAAGACCCCTGGAAAGACGAATTTGCAAATTTAAATGACAGGATAATTTGAAGTGTGGTTGCTGATCTTAGTTTTGCTACAAGGATATTAATTGAATTTTGAGGCTGACCTTTAGTAACAGATTCCATAACCTTGTAAGCCACCAGAACAGCTGCTTTGGTGGGGAATTGTTTTCATTGACAGCAATTTTATTTTTTTGGTGGTGGTGGAAGATGAAACTCACTCCGTTGTTTATGCAACATTCATAATTTGCAGGGAAATGATCAGAACATACAGTTGGATAGTGAATAAAGTGAAGGAAATTGTGTGAAGCAAACATTCATTATTAACTGTGGTAGCTGCCCATTATTAATTACTGTAGCAAGACACAATTTACATCATTAAGTCTGTAGACGCCTGTTGGGTTATCAGTTGCTGACCTATTGATGTTGCTAATGGGGAAACATTGTGGGAATTACTAATTTGGTAGCCCTCTAATAGTAATGTTACATTTCAGTTGCAGGTGCTCTTCTACTGTCCTCGAGCAGATGCAAAAGTATTTAAGTTTGATACAATGCTTTGATACATTGTTCTGGGCATAATGATTCTGGTATGTAAAGAAAAAACTGGCAAAAATCCAGGGCAAGCCAACTATATACCATAGGAAAAAAACAAAAATTCTTACATTTTTCCATTGCTTTAATGGGGCATTTAACTTCATGAATGCTAGAGAGGACTCCTAAGCATGGCTTCTCAATGCTTTGGAGATATTTTCAGCATTAAAATGGTTAAAGGAATATTATGCCTGGGGTTACATCCACTTAAATGCCCTGTACATCATGTTAGCATCTGGAAAGACTCTGTTTTCTAAGGCCTAAAATCTTGTCTTACATATGCCCTGAGGGAGCAGACATTCCTGCCTTTTCCAGGGCTTCCATTGGCTGTCCAAAACTATCTTTAAAGGGTCTTAGTTAACACCCTTTCTGAATACAAGATCAACAAGTACTATTCACAATCAATTAACTGATTTTACTTTTATATTTCAATACAAACAGTGAAAACAATATTAAATGTTCTCTGAATTGGACACTTTACACATACATTAAAAAGCAAGTTTAAGATTAACTTGCTCTTTGCCTCATTAGAGTGGGCTACACAAATACAATAAATATATTTATGTTATTTGTAGTACAGGCAAAAGCAAATACTACACATATATAGTGCAATCATATATTATTTATTTGTAATACATTGTGCATATGTTTGTATATACTGTATATATATATATATATATATATATATATATCAAACCTTTATGGTTTGAGAGATATTCACAAGCAAAGTTTCCCCTCCCGCCCCTTTTTACCTATTGTAAGCCATCTCTTCTCAGATGTGGAATCCAGTCCATAGACCGGACAGATAACAGCAGGGGACAATCTTCTTACTGTGAGAACAATGAAAACCCTGCCCCCCATGACAAGTGTTTCAGGTTTTTCCCTTACCTTAATTGAAGATTGTCCCTCTCTGCAGTCTACCTGGACACCTCCCTTCTAATCTGGCTGAGCAGTGTTACATCAGTAAAAGGGGCGGGAGGGGGAGACTTTGTCAGTGAATTACTCATGAACTACAACTCTGACATAATTGAAATAACACTCTCCAAAGTCCAAATACTATGATGATTAATTAGAGCTGCTTTTATTATGAAACATTACTATCCCTTTAACCCCTTAAGGACCGGAGCACGCACGTGTGACTGGCACTTGAGGACCACAGGGCTTTTTTTTTGGTGATTCCGGTTCAGGGCTTCCGGAGCGGCGTGCAGTCGCACCAGGAGCCCTGAACTCCGTGCCGTGCCAGGACCGTCATTGGTCCTTAAGTGCCGGACCGCCTTGACGTTCCTGGCATGTCAGTGGTCTTAAGGGGTTAATATATTGTGATATCCTTGACCTTCAATCCATGAGTGTTTTTTTTGTTTACTTTGACTATATATATATATATAGAGAGAGAGAGAGAGAGAGAGAGAGAGAGAGAGAGAGAAGAGAAAGGATAGCTCACAGCTCTAACTCACCACAATATATATTATAAATAAAATGTAAGTCAAATAGAGTGACTATAGAATAGATAGCAGCAAGAAATAAGAGGGTTTTCCAGCACCCCCCAAGTATTAGGCTGAAATCTGGACTCCTCCATACAAATAGTGCAAATATGTGCCCTGTATTGGGCATGTATAATAATACTGTTAGTAAACAGAGGATTTAGTTCCATTATTTTGGCCAAAAAAAGTGTAAACCTGCCAACCCCATCAAGGTACCTTAATATATCTTGATAAATGCCCGACGAAGGGCTGAAATATGTCTACAAGAAGAGAGACTAGTGAGAGCAGTTTTTGCATGGGACCTGTACCGCTCTCTCTCTAATTGTTTGTATGGTATTTGCAATCAATATTATACATGCACAGTGGATAATAAACTTCATCTCTTAATTTCAGAGAGCCTCTGATTCATTGTTCACAATTAGAAGGACGATTTAACCCTTTGAGTGCCAGAGAGGTAAGCAACGCATTGCTTTGCAATGCGTGGCGTACCCCTCTGGCACGCAAAGGGTTAAAGACAAACATTTTGTACCTCTCTGTGTCCTAAAATAAAAGCACAGAATTGTTAAACGGAAGGACATTCCTGGCTCTCTCTATCTATAAACATAAATGGGTGCGCACACACACTCAGCCTGTGAGAATACAATATTCATTTTGCTGCAGAAGAACAGACATTGCATAACAATGAGATTTGCTAATGAAATCAACCATCAACCTGGAATACATATGTATTAAACCAAGACCTCAGTGTCATTTTCCTCTTGCATCATTTCGCCTCTCACTCATTCTTCTCTCCCTCAACCTTTCAATATTTCTATCTTTCTCTCTTAACTATCAGATTCGATTGCTCCAAGCGAGACATTTTTTTTATGCTGTGAGTTGAATGCTTTCCACATTTACAAGGAAAAATTGCCAATCATAATTATGCATATTGCAGGAAAAATGGGTGGCACAGGAGACACGGAAACAAAACGTAGGTGGGCAATGTACTAAAAGGAACTTGGCAATTCAACAGGGGAGGGCTGGCCTGGGGAGCAATTGCCCCCTGGGCCAGTCATATATCTGGGCCAGTGGGCCACTGGCTCACTCAGTCTCACGCTTGCTGCTTTTAATGAGGTTACACTAATGATACTACAGAGCTTACAAATGAAATGTATCTACACAAATGACACCACAGAGATATAATCCAAATGGAGCTACACTAGTAGCATAACCAATTTTCCTTGTAAGCTCTATGGTATCAGTAGTGTAGCTTTACTTAAATTGTAAGCTCTGTAGGATCACTAGTGTAGCTCCGTGTTTTCTCTTGTGTTGCTCCATTTTCATTGTAAGCTCTGTGGTATTGCTTGCCTTACTTCACAACATTAATGCCAATTTTAATATTAACAAAAGGGGGCGGGCTGGAACGATAGTACAAATGGGTCACTTGATTGTATTTGCCCCCTAGGCTACAATTTGCCAGTCCTCCCCTGCAATTCAAGGTAAAACCACAGGGTATATATATACACACTGCCATTGGTTTAATCCTCTGAATTTCATAGTATGAAACTCACTGACTAGCAATGTAATGCATACCCCTCTGGCCCAGAGAAAGTGAATCACTTCTGCTGTTAACCCTTTGAGTGCCAGAGTGGTACGCAACGTTGCATACCCCTCTGGCATGCAAAGGTTTAAAGAAGTTCAGAGTCCAGTGTTTTGCAGTGTAGTGCTGGCCTCTCTGCCAGGAAAGGGGTTAAGAGAATGAGAAAATATACAAAAAAAGTTTGTGTGCATGCATGTGTGTGTGTGTATGTGTCAGGGTGTATGCATACATCTGTGTGTATAAATAAATGTGTGTGTATGCATGTATATGTATGTATACATCTGTGTGTATGTGTCTGTATAAATAAATATGTATGACTGTGTGTATGTTTATGTATACATGTGAGTCTGTATGTCTGTGTGTATACATTTTTCCTATGATTAAGTGACCATTGAAGGTCACGAAACGCGTTAGGCGATGAGCCTTTTGATCCAATGTGTCGTTGCTGTATGATACTTCGTCTTTCAAGTGAATGCTTTTACTTGTATGAATAAAGAATATTTTTAATACTGTGATTGGGCTGGTGATGCTTTGGTGGACCTGAGTGCTGTTCCCTCCGGTTGTCCTCATGTATACATATATGTGCGTGTGCGTTATACTATAATTAGTTAGGCCTTAAAAATGGTTACAAAAAAATCTAACTCTCGTCACTTTAATCTCAGATGTGACTGGGAGCTTCCTGGAGTGAATCTGGAGGGGGCTGACCTAAGGAAGTAAATGACGCACAGTACTGCCCGTGATTCTAAGGATAATCTATGTTTATAAGAAACATGTTTATAACTAGGCACTGGAGGATTTAACCATTTGGATGCAAGAAACTTTCAGGTGCTCTAAGGGTTAAACACAATTAGCAAAACCTATTCGACCGAGTCTTATGATAACACCCCCCTCCCCAGGGAATCCTGCATAAATATGCAATCATTTTGTGTCATTAGTCGAGAGTCTAAATATGGCACATTTTGTTTAACCCTTTAAGGCCTTGAGGACAGTAGAATGTGCAATACATTGCTTCGAAATGTTTTACACACGCCTCTTGTCCTCCAGGGCTTTGGGACCAGAGGATGTGCAGCGCAATGCCAAGCAATGCTTTCAAATCCCCTCTGGTCCTTAAAGGGATAGTAATGTTTAAAAATAAAAGCAGCTCCAATTAATCTTCATAGTTTTTGGGCCATGGAGAGTTATTTCAGTACTGTCAGAGTTGTAGTTCAAGTGTAATTGAATGATAAAGTATCCACCTCCTGCCCCTTTCACTGTATGTAACACTGCTCACCTCAGAGCAGCAAGACTGTCCAGATGGATCGCAGAGAGGGACAATCTTCAGTGAGCTTAAAGGGGAACATTCACTTAAAAAATAATTTGCGCAAGGGTTATATGGGGAAAAAGTAATGTTAGCGCTGTTACTGTTTTTATTTTTAGTTGCCCGACAGTGGAGATATGAAGTCTTGTAAACAGGCACTTCTGCAATGTGCGGCACCCTGTATGTGCGGCACGCCTCCTCAGGACTTCCCACCTCCCTCCCAGCAGCCCCAGGGAGCGGGTTCGCTCTTTCCTTCGGAGCCGCATTTTGCTGGCCTAACCTTAAAGTAAGCTCCATTTACCATGCTACTGAGGTTGAGCTTGCTTTAACGTTAGGCCAGAAAAATGCAGCTCCGAAGGGAAGCGCGAACGTGCTTCCTGGGGCTGCTGGGAGGGAGGTGGGAAGTCCTGAGAAGGCGTGCCGCAAATACAGGGTGCCGCACATTGCGGAAGTGCCCGTTTAAAAGACTTCATATCTCCACTGTCCGGCAACTAAAAATAAAAACAGTAACAGCGCTAACATTACTTTTTCCCATACAGCCCTTGAGCAAATTTTTTTAAGTGAATGTTTCCCTTTAAGAAAAAAACTGAAAAGCCTGTCAAGGGGGGCAGGGTTTTCATTGTTCTCACAGTAAGAAGATTGTCCCTTGCTGTGAGCTGTCCCAGGACCAGACTCTACATCTGAGGGGAGGTGGTAGGTAAAAGGGGTGGGAGGGGGATACTTTATCATGCAGTTACTCTTGAACTACAACTGTGACAGCATTGAAATAACACTCTCCATGGCCCAAATACTATGAAGAATAATTGGAGCTACTTTTATTTTGAAATCCTTTAAAATGTTAATAAATACTGTTCCTGTTAACCCTTTAAGTGCCAGAGGGGTACGCAACGCTTTGCAAAGTTAAATGTTTGAGTGACCTACATTTTGTTTGCATGACAAACATAAGAATTGTGCCAGTTAGAATCTACACTAAACCCCTGGATGACATTTAAATGTATTGTGAAGCAATATGATGGAGATGTATTTAGCATTCAAAGGCTTATAAATAAAATAAAAAAACATAAAAATAAAAACCACATAAATAATTCTTTAAACATAAAAAGGAACCATTTAAACAATTTTTGCAAGGTATTTCTGAAAATACCAACCACTTCAAAGGATCCCTCTTAAAATTGTGGCAGTAAAACATGTTTATGTTGCTTTGTAATGAAACAACTCAATTTGTATTGAATTATGATACTGCCATTTCTCTACTTTTAGGTGATAGAAACCAAGGACAATTTATTAAAGCACAGGAGAACTCTTGAACAGTAGAAGGTCACAGCCTGGGAAGCTGAGCTGCTAGCAAAAAAACAGCTATGATGCTCCAAAGCTGCCATTTTTCTTCCTTGACAAAGACTCCATCTGCCACAGAAACCATTTGTAGCCTCCGAGTCAGAATATCAATGATTTCCAACCATTCTGCTAGTCGGCTTTCACCTTGACATCACCTCTGAAGGAACACATGAAGCCGATGATGCTCTCACAAACAGGCTTTCAACTTGAGCTCTGTTCTGCTGATAGATGTTTACAATGCGGAAAGAACATTTTGATACCTTGTTTAAATGGAAATGTTAACCTTAATCCACTTGCCTTTCATCTTACAGAAATGAATGTTCATTTTATATATTTTACCAACATTAAGCCTTTGAGTGCCAAAGGGGTGTACTTTGCATGTGCATTAATAACCCCTTGTGTGCCAGAGAGGTAGCCAATGTGTTCTCTGGCATTCAAAGAGTTAAATGACACACTGTACATATCTATTTATACAGAGCCACACGTGTACTCAGTTTACCTAGAGGTTAATATACTAAGATGAACTGGCTCAATTCTGGAGTAAACCAACTTCACCACAGGGAATGAATAAATGCCATCAAACATTCCACTGCTTTAAACAGCACTTTTTAACCCTTAAATGAGCTCTATAACGGATTGATCTGCAAGGATTATGTCTTCTCTAGCATTCAGTGGGTTATCCCTTTGAATGCCAGAGTGGTACGTAATGCATTGCTTTGTTTCATTTAAATGAACGAGAAAAATGATCTTTGTCCTCTATGATGCAGTTGGTTTGGCCCACAATTGTTCAATATCGTATATGTATATATATGTGTGTGTGTGTGTGTGACACTGGATAGGTACTGACCTTTCTCCCCCTTCTTAGTAACATATTTCCCTCGCTGGGTGAACCAACTGTGCGCACATACAAACATATAGACATATACTAATTGTAGAGGAGACAGTGTTCCATATCTTGGGGAATATTCATAGGGTCTAAAAAAATCACACACTTTGAAGGGGATGCTTAAAAATACAGGGACCAATGCAGGATAGAGAGATTTATTTAATAGATGACATATATATATATATATATATATATATATGTGTGTTATAGTTAGATTCTAAAGAGAGATAGATAGATAGATAGATAGATAGATAGATAGATAGACAGACGATATAATGATAGACAATTAAACACTATATAGATATATAACAGATTTAGTAGAGAAATCAATAGATAATTAAATACTAGATATATAGATAACATTTATACTAGTTGATGGATATATAGATATTTAAATACCATACCAGATAGACAAACATAAATAGATGGTTGGATACAAAGATACATTGATAGATCATTAAATACTAGAAAGATAGAGAGAGAGTCAGACAGACAGACATTGTGTAAAGGCTTTTTTCACTTGTTTTAATGAATAATATTACTGATCTTATTAACATTATGTGACACAAAAAAATCTATTTAAATCTAAGCCCTTCAATACACCATCTGCACAGCAAGCTTAATAAACTACTTATTCACCACGAAAAGCTGTCCAACTGATGTCACTATAATTTAACCTCAGCTCTTGCCCTTGATTGAGGTCTAGGAGCAGGGCTGATAGTCACAAGTAATTAGCTCAACTAATTAAAACAGCAATTTATGTTTATATGTTTGTGCAGCCAAGGTTCAAAATGAAGTTGTTTGCTTTAACATGGGATTAAGGAAATCCTAGAGCCAACTGGTTCTTAACCCAATTTCTTTATTAGTCCTTTCCGGTAAAATATTTATCTATAACCAATAAATGAAAACATATTTGTAACTGTTTGTATTTCCAATGCTACAAAGTGCAATAAAAGGATTTTGTTATAAATGGCACACTCAATCACCAACCCGTAAAACACCTATTTATTCAAATATACTCAGGCAGTCAGGGAAAATGTCGGGATTTCATGAATTATGAAGAGGCAACACATGGCTCCTTCTAGATTTTTATTCATATTTGAAAATGTGCTGCAAGGAGTCTGTTTTGAACCAGCATGATTTAAAGTGGAGAGGGCCTAGCAATTTTAGATGTTTAACCGCTTAGATGCTGGAGAGGTTTCAATGAATTGGAGACCTCTGTAGCATTCATACATAAAAAAAAACATGATATATGAAGATTACTTTTTTGTAAAAAACACACATATTATTCATTATTTTAGAGGCCTATGCACAAAAGAAAATTAGAGCTTTTCTGGGGAAAACCAAAGTCTTCATAGTGTGGAAATGAAAATTCCCATTGATTTAAATTAGGCTTTTTATCTATAAAATGTGAGAACGGTCCCCGACGCACTGTAAATCAATGTGTTAGGAGGCTTCTCTGACAATCAAGGGGGGCCGCACACCAACATTTAAATCAATGGACATTTGGGGATTCTGCATTTCTCCCCTGTTGTGCAGCTGAGTTGCCTGAGAATGTGTCAGTTTTTCTTTTTTATGTATGTATATATGTATCTATGTGTATATATGTATGTATTTATCTATGTATGTATGTATTTATGTGTATGTATGTATGTATGTATGCATGCATGCATGCATATGTATCTATGTGTATGTTTATGTATGTATGTATGTATGTATGTATCTATGTGTATGTATGTTATATATATATATATCTATCTATGTATGTATATATGTATCTATGTATATATGTGTATGTATGTAAGTTTGTGTATGTATGTATCTATGTGTATGTATATGTATGTATGTATATATGTATCTATGTGTATGTATGTATATGTATCTATGGGTATGTATGTATGTATGTATCTATGTATGTATGTATATGCATGTATGTATGTATGTATCTATGTGTATGTATGTTATATATATATATCTATGTATGTATGTATATATATATGTATCTATGTGTATGTATGTATATGTATCTATGGGTATGTATGTATGTATATGTATGTATGTATTTATGTGTATGTATGTATGTGTATGTATGTAAGTATGTATGTATGCATGTATATGTATCTATGTGTATGTATGTATGCATGTATATATATGTATGAATGTGTATGTATGTATGTATATGTGTATGTATGTATGAATGAATGTGTATATATGTATGTGTATGTATGTATTATGCATGTTTATGTATGTATATGTGTGTATTTATGTATGTGTATGCATGCATGTATGTGTATGTATGTATGTATGCATGAATGTGTGTGTGTGTATGTATGTATCAATATGTATGTATGTATGTATGTATGCATGTATATGTATTTATGAATGAATGTATGTGTGTATATGTATGTATGTATGAATGTGTATGTCTGTATATGTACATATTTATGTATGTGTATGTATGTATGCATGAATATATGTATGTATTCCAGTGCTGTGGAATAAGTTGGCGTTATATAAAAAATAATAATACTAATAATATATATAATTTTCTTTATATTGTGCTACATGATGTAGACTTCTCCCTACACAAGGAGAGTATACAATCAATAAAATAGAGAGATTACAATGGAATAATTGGAAAGAGGCTAATGCCCCATGGCCCTTAAAGGAACATTAAAGGGATAGTAATACTTCATTTTTACTATCCCCCATGTTGTAGCCCTTAAAATTGGAATTAAAAGGAGATCAGCGGCATCTCTCAAACCTTTACGGTTTGAGAGATATCCACATTCAAAGTTCCCTCTTCTTCTCTCTCCCCTGCCGTCAGCATTATAGCTGACAGTAGGGGAATCCGGTCAGTGAGCAAGCAGCGGCTATTCAGTAGTGGCGAGACTGAGTTATAGAAACAGAAATCCTTCGCTAAAATTGACTTCTGCGTGTGCTTGGTTTGCTCTTGGTTTGCAAGCACACGTAGAAGACCATTTCAGTGAAGGATTTCTGTTTCTATAACTCAATCTCGCCACTGCTGAAGAGCCGCCGCTTGCTCACGGACCGGATTACCCTTCTGTCAGCTATAATGCTGACGTTAGGGGAGAGAAAAGGAGAGGGAACTTTGAATGCGGATATCTCTCAAACCATAAAGGTTTGAGAAATGCCGCTTGTCTTGTTTAATTCTGATTTTTAAGAGCTACAACATGGGGGATAGTAAAAATTAAATATTACTATCCCTTTAAACACTCCTAAACTAACTACAGTGCTGTCTATGAACCCCTGAATACCTCTAACCTGCACCGGTAGCTCATGGGTTAATACTTACGAAGTCACAGGCAGGGCCGGATTTATATCCTAGGTGCCCCAGGCAAGGGACCCTAGGCACTCTTACCTCAATCTATGGCCAAATGACACTCATCATATGGCCACGCCCACAGTCCCATCCACTGTTCCCTGGCACAGAAAATACCCTTAGCCCATAACATACAGGCACAGTAAAAAGCTTTTAAGCCCTTGTTTGCAAGAGAGCTCTCCAATGCATTGCTTTAAAATGTGCTGGAGACCTCTCTACTATCAAAGGGGTTAAATAATTGCAATAATAGAGTATATATGGTGCAGGGGCATTGAGATTGCTCTTGGCACATCCCCAATGTGGGTGTGGCAGAACAGCTGAGGCACCGCCCCTCAAAATTTGGAGATATAGGAAGTTGCCTACTATGCCTAATGGGAAATTTGGCCCGGGTCACAGGCCGATCCCGTGGTACTCTATTAACGGGGTCCTAACATTTCCTAATAATACCCCACTCCCCCACTTCCCTATGGCCAGAAAATCCTCATGCCCCCTATGTGTTTTGCTTTTGTTAACATCTCCAATCAGGCCTGGATGTCTTGTCCATGGAGGCAGACAGGACACTTTCTGGCAGTTTTTTTCAAACAAAAGCAAGCAGAGTGCAGGAGCCTGCTTAACACTTTAAAGGGACAGCAATGTCCCATAAACTATTATTCTCATTTTGCAGTTGAAAACAAAAATTATTTGAAGCAACTCCCATCTCTCAAACAGCTATGGTTTGAGAGATATAAACATTGAAAGTTCCCCCCTCCCTCCCCTTTTCCTGATGTGAGCTGTAAAGCTGACAGCAGGAGATTTGAGTCAGCCGACTCGAGGTGGCTCTTCAGCAGAGCCGAAATCGCATTATTTAAAAATGACTTCATTGAAACGGTCTTCATAGTGTGCTTGCAAAACAGGCACACTTTGTAGACCTTTCCAAATAAGTAATTATTTTTAAATAATGCAAATTCTGCTCTGCTGGAGAGCCACTGGCTGGTCCCCGGACCGGGATCTCCTGCCATCAGAAGAGCGCTGACATCATGACAAGGGAAGGGAGGGGAGAACTTTGAATGCGAATATCTCTCAAACCATAGCGGTTTAAGAGATGGGAGTTGCTTCAAATATTTTTTTTTTCAACTACAAAACGAGAATAATTTTTTATGCAAAGCAATGCGTTCCGTACCCCTCTGGCACTCAAAGGGTTAAGGACCAGACGGTTGCATAACATTGTGAAGAAATGTATTTTACCCCCCTAGTCTTTAACCACATTAATGACCATGACGTACCATGACTGTCACTGTCTTGTCCCTTAACGACCCTTGACGGTCACAGTATGTCATGGGTCGATCTGAGTTAACGACCCATGACGTACTATGACCGTCATGGAATTCCGGGCTCCCCCCGCGGCTGCACGCCGTTCAGGGAGTCCGGAATCGGGGAAAAAAAAAAAAAAGCTTTGTGGTCCTTTAGTGATCACCACATGCCTGCGTGGTCGGTCGTTAAGGGGTTAAGGACCGATGATGGTCCTGGCATGTCACATACTTTTTACTTACAGCTCTCCTGCAGGGGCACTGTAAGTAAAAATGGGGTCTAAAGGAAAGGTAACTTCCCTGGACCGCTGGTCCTTAAAGGGATAGTAATGTTTCACAAAAACAGAAGCTCCAATTAATCTTCACAGTATTTGGGCCACGGAGAGTGTTATTTCAATACTGTCAGTGTTGTGGTTCAAAAGTAATTGAATGATAAAGTTTCCCCCTCCCGCCACTTTTACCTAGTGTAAGCCATCTCTTCTCAGATGTGGAATCTGGTTGCTAGACCAGGCAGATAACATCAGGGGACAATCTTCTTACTGTGAGAACAATGAAAACCCTGCCTCCCTTGACAACTTTTTCAGCTTTTCCCCTTATCTTAATTGAAGGTTGTTCCTCTCTGCAATCTACCTGGGCACTTCCCTTCTTTTCTGAGCTGAGCAGTGTTATATCAGTAAAAGGGGCGGGAGGGGGATACTTTGTCATGCAATTACTCTTGAACTACAACTCTGACAGAATTGAAATAACACTCTCCAAGGTCCAGATACTATGATGATTAATTAGAGCTGCTTTTATTTTGAAACATTACTATCCCTTTAAGGGGTTAAAGGCCTAACAAAACGTGCAGGGGGTGGAGTGTGAGTCCTGTGGTCCTGCTAGTAAGTATCATGATGTCCAGGACTGATTGAAAATGCTATTGCTTGAACCAAAGGGCATGGAAAAATTTGAGGGCCCATTAGGATTTTTTGGCATACAAAAGGTAAGTTGGGAAGTTGGGGGGATGTGTTACTTCCCCTTTAAGACTAGGATGAAGGAGCCTCTACTTCCTGTCACAGTTAGTGACGAGCGATATATGAGCTGAAACTGACATCTCAGTATCCCATAAAGCTAGGGATCTTGTGCAAAGCCAAAAGGCTGGAGACGTCAGTCGCCTCTAACAGGCAGGAATCAAAGGCTCCTTCACCCTAGTCTTAATTCTCTGAGTGCCAGAGGGGTGTGCAATGCATTGGTTTTGCAATGCGCTGCATATCCCTCTGGCCCTCAAAGGGTTAAACCTTTCATTACCAGAGGGGTGCATAACACATTGCATCAGAAAGTGATGCGTACCCCTGTAGCATTTAAAGGTTTAAAGGAGCACTGTGGGATTGGCTAGGTAAATACAAACTGTGGTGGTTAGGCGCACGTAGACAGGTTTTTGGTTAGTTCAGGATGAGACGGTATTGCTGTTCCTATAATGTGCTTTAATACAAATGAACAAGGAGTTGCAATGCATCATTTTACCTTTGGTAACACAAATGTTTTTCCTTTTGCGGCTAATGTGACTAGCACATTAATCTGACAAGCAGCAGCGTGCTGGGCTTATGGTGCTAAAAAATGACATATGCATATTTATTAATAAATACAAACACACACACGCACCGTTCTGCTCAGTAAGAAATAGCACATTAACCCTGGAAGAACCGGAGAAATGCACGATAATAATGTATGAAAAATGCCGTAATTAGGTATAATTTAGGTTGTTGCACTAAGAACTGGAGCAAATCCAGGGCAAACTATTTGCACCATAGGGGAAAAATACGTATTCATTTTAAGTTAAATGAGGCTTTTAATTATGAGAGTGGTCTCTAATGCATTGATTCTCAATGTGCTGAGACTTCTCTAGCATGCAAGAGGTTAAAAGTCCCATTTAAATTAGATGGCATTTAGGGAATATTTATTTGTACCCTATAGTGCCATTCAATTCCTCCAAAATTGCTTCAGTTCTAAAAAAAACACATTGATTTAAATTGGCTTTTAACTCCTGCATTGCTAGAGATAGATATCCAGTGTATTTTCTGTTCAATGCTTTGGAGACTTCTCTAACATTCAAGTGGTTAAAGGTCCCATATGAATCAATGGGAATTCAGGGAATTTGTTCCCTGTGGTGCCATTCTCTTTTATCCAGAATTGTGTCCGTTCTCAAATGGGGAGATATACGATTCCACTATAAATCAGGAGCAGTAATAACCACAGGAAGCTGGAGAAGAAGATGGTCGTGGGGGGCCCTGTATTGAATCACAATACACCAGTTGACCACATGCAACACACACAAAACACATGAAATACACACACACAACACGCAACACACATACATCTAATACACATACAAACAATATACACACAAACACGTTATATACAATACATGCATTGCACACAATATACACATGTACACAATGTACACAATATACACACATACACACACACACACACAATGCACACCCAATATACACAAAACACACAGACACAATACATGCACAATGTACCCAAAACACCACACACACAATCACACATACACACAATCAAATCTGGGAACTTTTTCTTCTACTCCGTGGACTCTTGTTGCCAGTGGGAGGATATTAATGACACAGAGGGGTAGGGCTTAATCACAGGTGGGGCGGGGCTTAACACTCTGTCTAATATAGTGGCCAGGAAGTGGGCAGAAGAGGGCGGGGATGGAGGAGAAGTGGGCAGAGTTTCATGAGACACTGCTTACAACCAGTGAATCAGCATCTGTCACCAGAGACCCGGTAATTCACTGCAAAAAATGGAGTCTCTGGAGCAGATCCAGAGAGTTACCGGCTATGCACACAATACATATACACACAAACACACAATACACTCGAATGATGGAATTCCTTGCCCAAGGATGTGGTTATGGCAGATACAATGGATACATTTAACAGAAGATTAGATACATTTATTTCAAAAGGGAACATACAGGGTTATACTGTGTATTAGTAGGTAAAACAGGAAGGTCTGATATAGACTAAATTATTTGGCAGCAGGAAAGTTATATAATCCTCATGTCTCTGGGTTATGAAGCAAAGGCTGAACTTGATGGACCTGTGTCTTTTTAAAACATAATTTACTATGTTACTAATACACGCACAATGCAATAAGCAATATGCAAAAAACTATATGCAAAACAGAATATGCTATAAGCATACCTCCCAAGTGTCCCTCTTTAGGAGGGACAGTCCCTCTTTTAGACCCAAATCCCTCTGTCCCTCTTTCCCACCCAGATGTCCCTCTTTTTAGGAGATCAGACTGTGTGATGTGTATATAAATGTATCACATTGCTCCACAGCAATAAAACTCATATTAATATTCATTACATGGGTTTATAAATTAGTCTGTGTAAATAAAACACTTTGGTCTTTTTATAAATCATTTATTAGGGTACACAAGGAGGTGTCAGTAGGTCGTGAAATAACCTAAAAATTATCCGTAATGCCCTGCCCACCACCCACGCCCACAGCAACACCCCCCTAAAACACAAGTGTCCCTCTTTGGCAATTTGAAATGTTGGGAGGTATGTATAAGCAAAACAGTATACTCAGAATTCTATATGTAAAAAGCTATATGCAATATACAAACTGTAGTATGCAATACTCAAATCACTATATGCAAAATGGTATATACAAAACACTATACGCAAAAGGCAATATTCAAAACGCTAAACTCTATACTCAGTACACAAACCGCTATATGCAATACACAGAGCAAAACGCAATACATAAAATGCTATGAGCAAAACACTACATGCAAGACACACACAAACACACACTACACACACACACACACACATGCACTCGTATATGCTCACACACTCACATGCTCACACACTCACATGCTCACACACTCACATACACTGATGGAGACTTATGTACCACAATGCTCTGTAATACTTTACACTCTTTCTTTGAAGCTGAAAGCGCTAAGCACAGAAAATTCAACAAGCTAGTCATTAAAAACATTGATTCCATCCTGGATTCGCCTGGTTGTCAGGGGAAAATAGTCCTACAAGTAAATCTACTTTTAATTTATTTTAACCCTATTAATTCCAGACATGTATCCACTGCATTGGGTTGTAATGCTGTAGATAACACACATAATTGTTACTGCTCATGTTTAGGATGTCTGTAGTGTCTGTCTTCATAGCACACGTCCTATATAAAGCATACTATGTTTATTTAGTTATACATACAACTAATTGGGACTTTTGTTTTGTTTTTTGTTAATTTGTTTTATTAAAAACGTGCAAAGCAATGTCAATATTTGTAGTATATATCTACTACCAATGGGACGTGCACCTATTTTTACTGTGTATTGCCATATATATATGTATGGTATTGAGGTAGTCACTGCCAAGTGATGGATTGATCTCGCCACTTACTATGCTCCTTGAAAAGAAGAACTTTCCCCATCTAATAATGGTCCTCAATCCCTCCTAGGTACCAGGATGGTTTAGACACAGGCTCAAATAGAGCCCAACACTGCGCCAGCAGTTATTTTTTTTATCCATGAAAGAGTTTCATTTATTAATAGTAAAACCATGATGTCACAGAACCCTGGCAAAGAAGTAATAAGAAATGCACCACCTCTGCCAAGGAAAACATCCACATTGGGCATCAATGCAGAGGGTGTCTACAGGATATCTCCTTTTTCTCTTCATAGGGAATGCTGAGATCATCTCACATACACCATAAGAGATCAGGCAGTTAAAGGGATAGTAATACTTCGTTTTATCTTTATTTTATTTTGTAGGCATTAAAAAAACATGAAGAATGATATAAGTCTTATGTCTCAAACCTTTATGGTTTAAGAGATATTCACAAGCAAAGTATCCCCCCCCCGTTCAGCCAGATCAGAAGGGAGGTGCCCAGGTAGACTGCAGAGAGGGACAATCTTCAATTGAGATAAGGGAAAAAGCTGAAAAACTTGTCAAGGGGGGAAGGGCTTTCATTGTTCTCATAGGAAGAAGATTGTCCCCTGCTGTTATCTGTCTGGTCTTACAACCAGATTCACATCTGAGAAGAGAAGACTTACACTAGGAAAAAGGGGCGGGAGGGGGAAACTTTGCTTGTGAATATCTCATAAACCATAAAGGTTTGAGACATAAGACTTATATAATTCGTCATGTTTTTTTAATGCCTACAAAATAAAATAAAGTTAAAACGAAGTATTACTATCCCTTTAACTCTTGGAGTACCAGAGGTATGCCCAATGCATTATAAAGCAATGCACTGGACAACACTTAACCCTTTGAGTGCCTGAGAGATGGATACCTCTCTTGCACCCAAAGGTTAAGCACTGAAAAGTTTACCTAAAAGTCTCTTTACATAGTTACATAATAGTTTAGGGTTGAAAAAAGACTTGTGTCCATCAAGTTCAACCCTTTTCCTATTCTTGTTTACGCCACTGATCTAAAATAAGACAAAACAAAACATTCAAAGTTCCCCCCTCCCTCCCCTTCTCCTGATGTCAGCTGTAAAGCTGCCAGCAGGAGATTCGAGTCGTACGACTCAAGGAGGCTCTGCAGCAGAGCCTGGATCACGTTACTTAAAAAGAATACATTCATTGGAAAGGTCTGCAAAGTGTGCTTGGTTTGCAAGCACACTATGTAGACATTTCCAATGAATAAATTATTTTTAAGTAACGTGATTTTGGCTCTGCTGCAGAGCCTCCTGTTGGTTCCTGGACCGGGGAAGGGGAGGGAGGGGGGAACTTTGAATCCTTAAATCTCTCAAACCATAGCGGTTTGAGAGATAGGGTTTGTGTCACTACCTAACTCTAAATATTTTTTAAGGGACATTACTGACCCTTTAAGAACCAGAGTGGTGTGCAATGCATTGCTTCACAATATGTTGAACAACCCACTTATCCTTAAGGAGTTACACGTCTTAGGTGTTCGGGATGTTCCAATAAACACACTAGAGACTGAGAATTTGGGTTTTAAAAGGTCACAGCTTTATTAAACACATATAACCACCTTATGATACCTCATTAAAGGGAAAGTAATGTTTCAAGATAAATAAAGCTTCATAGTGACATAGTAACATAGTTAATTTGGTTGAAAAAAGATACAAGTCCATCAAGTTCAACCTTTGCCTCATAACCCACAGACATGAGAATTATTTAGCTTTCTTGCTGCCAAATAAGTTAGTCTTTATCAGACCTTCCTATTTTGCCTACTAATACACTGTATTAAAACCTGATATGTTCCCTTTTGAAAGAAAGAAATGTATCCAATCTTCTCTTAAATGTATCCATTGTATCTGCCATAATCACATCCTTGGGCAAGGAATTCTCTAATTTAACAGACCTTACTGTAAAAAAACCCTTCCTCTGCTGAAGTCGCAACCTCCTTTCCTCTGATCTCAAGGGGTGTCCCCTGGTTATTTGACCAGGACTTGCAATGAATAACTCACCAGAGAGATCCTTGTATTGACCTCTCATATTCTTGTACATTGTGATAAGATTTCCTCTTAGTCGTCTTTTCTCTAGAGTAAATAAACCAAGTTTGTCTAGTCGTTCCTCATACGTCATGTCCTCCATTCCCCTAATTAATATTTTTGCTCTTCACTTCAATCATTCTTCATAGTTTTTCAACACTGCAGAGTGTTATTACAATGCTGTAAGCTGTGTAGTTTATGTGGAGTTACATTATAAAGTGTCCCCCTCTCGCCCCTTTTACATACATAATGCCGACTCCCCTTAGTCAATCCAGATGGATTTTAATGAGGGTCAATCTTCTGTCGGCATAAAGAAAAACCTGCCCTTCTTTGTCAAGAAGTGCTGTGATCAGTGAGACAGCTGTTCACAAAAAACAATGCTTAGGACCTCCAACACATCCCCCTCCCCGTCCTTAAGAAGTTAATTAACATTGGCTACTGTGTTCCTGGAGGCAGACATGAATCTTTTTTGCAGGACTCCAGTACTCCAGACTCCTCCCACTTAAGGCTTTCTTAGATGACTTCAGTGGGAGGAGTCTGAAATGTCAGAATCCTGCAAAAAGAATAATTTCTTCCCCATGATCATGATGCCAAGTACTGATTAGAGATTATGTTAGAAATACAAAACATGGAGGAATTATTTTTAGTGGCTATTAGGATTTTCTGCCCAGATTAAGATGTGGGAGGTTATTATTAAGAGCTGTTAGTGTTTCCTTAAACTGTGAGTGGTAAGCTATGCTCCCTCTAATACAGAACCCTCCTTTTACTTTGAGGAGACGGTAAAGGGACTGGGAAAGGAGTTTAAAGGGACAGTAATGCTTAAAATTGAAAAAGAAAAAAAACATATATATAGGATTTTTGGGGGGGCACAGTACCTCCATGGCCTGATATTTTATAGTAGCGCTGTTGCTACAGCATCCTGTGCAGGTTTATGGTCAACATCATAACATTTCAGCCCATTTAAATACTGCACACAAAAAATGCATCTCTGTACAATGACAAGAACTATATCTTACTCAGCAGGAAAAACCTTGTGATACATATTAAACATTACTATCCCTTTAAAAGAGTAGGAAGTTTATCTAACAGCTGAGGGAAACAAGTTCTTGTCACTTAAAGGCATAGCTGGGAACTTCCAGAAATAGCTCACCCGGAGATGCTTTAAAAAAAAAAAAAAGGCCCAAAAATGATGGATGAACAGTTGTCCCCCTCTGGCTAGAATGGAGAGATGAGCAAGTTCTCTTCTATGCTATTTCTCCACTGCTTCTCCCGCACCTTGTGCCCTGCGACACCATGCTTGCAGCAATATCATCACGCTTTTCCTCCTGTCCTCTGCTACTTTCTCTCCAGCAATGCTCACATCACATCCGTTTGCGGATACTGCAGGGATGTGATGTATCAGTCTCATACTAGTGCAGGGCCATGGGCATCATCACACAATGCCAGTAAAGGAGGAATTATGGATTATTTTTTTTTCAATAATTTTAGCTTATCCGGAGAATTTAAGGCTTCATCCGGAGACCCAGAGACAGTGTTCTAAATCCGGAGTCTCCGGGTGAAACCCAGCAAGTTCCCAGCTATGCTTAAAGGTCTGCAGTACTCCCCCTCATTCCCCTTCAGAGGTCGGTCATCTGCTGGGCAGTGTGGCTTCACTGCTTCACTAGTCACCTCTGGGACAGTTCTGTCCTCTCCACTGAAGACCACTGTCTGTGAATTTGCCTGCATGGGACCACGCTTCATACATCCAAGGCACTTTATGTTTAACCCTAAACTGACCAGAACGCCAATCCTGTATTCTGTACTTAAACCTCATGTACTCTGTATGTCACCCTCATTCACTTCAGATTTTAAGCTCTAGAGTAGGGACCCACTGCCCTTGTTTCACTGTAGAAATCACTTGTGTAATCCTTTATTGTCCAAACCCTTATATTGCTCTGTGCAATTGTGGAGCGATATAAATACAAAATAAACATATTCATTCATTCATTCAATCATGCGGATAGCAATATTGATTCATCTCCCCGAAGAGCCATGTGGGAATGAGGAGAGTATTGTAGAGTTCTAAGTCATGAGAACTAAATTCCCATAGCCGTCAGTAATGCCTACACTTTTAAACTGCCTCATTGGACACGTTGCTGCCCCTTTAACACCTTGGAAGATACAAATATCTTCAGTGCATAGTGATACAACATGCTGAAGATCACTATTGCATCCAAGGAGTTAATAGAAGTTTCTATGAGGCAGTTATCCAGCTGGCATCTTAACAGCTTAATGAATAACCTGCTAAAGAGAATTTTGTTGAAATCATTAATCATCTAGTTTTAACAGTTTAAACATTGCACTGTTGTAATTTGCTATTATGTGGGATGATAACTTTAAGGTATTATTACTACACCACAACTCTGCTATAATAATTACAGACTGTTTTTCCATTAACAAAGTACAAATTATATTCCCTATGGTTTCATCTTACTTAGCAAAATGCAAAGTTAAAAAAAATGATAAGACCTGCTATTTGTATCTCAAGATCTGTCAACACTGCAGTTCAACCTTAGGAACTGTGACAACGCAAGCCTTTTTATTGTTTAAACCTTTTGAGCGCCAGAGGTGTACGCAACGCATTGCAGAGCACTTTGGATGCAAACTAACTACACCGTACATACCCCTCTTGGTACTCAAAGGGTTAATTTTAATAAAAAACATCATTACTATAAATCAGTAAACCTGAAAAGTTGTTAATAATGATTTTAAAAATTATATATAGGGTTTTACATTTAAATTTAACCCCTTCGCTAAATGATGGCATATTATATGATACTAGTGTAAAAGCCCATGTACACGGGCCAAGGTCCGGGTAATGTTAACCCTTTGAGTGCCAGAGGGGCACGTACGGTGTAGTTAGTTTGCATCCAAAGTGCTTTACTTTATCTGATCTGTTCCAGAATCTATGGGACATATGTATAAAAAGAAAATGGAGCAATCCTGAGGCAAAACAACTGCACCATATCCAACAAATAATAATCTCCTTTTGATATAAATTGAGTTTTAACAGATTGCTGCACTTTTGTCTTTAATCCTTTGAGTGCCAGAGGGGTACGCAGCGCATTGTAATGCGTTGCATACCCCTCTGGAACTCAAAGGGTTAACTCTTAAACTACCAGGGTCCTGGGAAATTACCTTCCGTTAAGGACCACTTTGGTCTTTCCGACATGCCGGTACCCGTGACCTGTGATGTGTACCGGCACACCGCGTTGGGGACTGAGAGGGACTGCTCCAGTCTTGGAGTGGTCAGTTTCACTCCCCGGTTTTACTTACAGCGCCCCCGGTGGAGCTCCCAGTGGAGCGCTGTAAGTAAAATGTACGTGATGTGCTGCGTGACAGTCATAGCATGGTACACGGACGTTTCGGGGTTAAAGGAGAAATTTACCTTAGGAACAAGTGGCTCTTAATTTATATAACAGGTTAAATTGTCTTTCATACTACAGTCAGGTATATCCAGCTAGGGATTTTGGCATTATAGCTGCACTCTTGTATACAGAGATCACCTTGTATAGAGGTCTCGCCTTCTCATCACAAACACTGGGATTCAGCTGAGCTGAATGACTCATAAGGGACACTTTACCAGATTTTAAATTGAATAACACCTGCTAATAATAACCTCCTTAAAGTGACAGTAATGTCCACAAATAAATGTACCTGCGTTTGTTCCATATACTTTTTATAATGAATAGTCTCTTCTTCAACTCCCTTACCTTCACATTCACCTTGTAAACCCAAGTTTCCCCCTCTCTGCCCTTTTCAGCACGTCATTCTGACTCCTCTCAGATCTGAAGTCTTGATTGGATGGATAGAGACAAGGGACAATATTGTGTCTGTCAGTATAAGGAAAACCCTGCTCCTACCGATGAAGTAGGGCAGGATATTCCTTATACTGACACAATATTGTTCCTCATCATGATCCGTCCACACCAGCTTTATGCTTTGAGGGCAGGAGGGGGAAACTTGTAATTGGATTTTCAAGGCAAATACGGTGGTAAGGGAGGTGCAGAACATGCTATTCATTAACAGTCAAAGTTACATAGAAACATAGAATATGGCGGCAGATAAGAACCATTCGGCCCATCTAGTCCGCCCATTTTCCTACAGTAAAAACTGCAAACCTTTTTTGGCCCTTGGTTTTTTCTTATGTTAAGGACAGCCTTATGCCTATCCCATGCATGCTTACATTCCGTTACTGTACTAACCTCTATCACGTCTGTTGGTAGTCTGTTCCACTTATCTACTACCCTCTCAGTGTAGTAAAACTTTCTTACATTACGTCTAAACCTGTGTCCCTCTAGTTTTAGACTATGGCCTCTTGTCCTAACATTTTTACTCCTTTGATATATACTTCCACCCTGCACTTTGTTGAATCTCTTTATGTATTTGAATGTTTCTATCATATCCCCTCTCTCTCTTCTCTCCTCCAAGCTATACATGTTCAGATCCTTTAGTCTATCCTGATATTTCTTTTCCTGTAAATCAGTCACCATTTTAGTAGCCCTTCTTTGAATTTTCTCTATTGTATCTATATCGTTTTGGAGATGGGGGTCCCCAGTACTGTACACAATACTCTAGGTGAGGGTTAACTAGAGATCTGTACAGTGACATGACCACTTTCCTATTTCTGCTACTAATGCCCCTAGCTATACAACCCAGTACCCTGTTTGCATTCCCCACAGCTTTATTACATTGCTTGGCTACCTTTAAGTTACATTTATTTGTGGACATTACTATCCCTTTAACGTTTGAAGCAGATTTACCAAGGTAAGTCATTCTGTTTAACAAATTACGGGTTATTTTTTCCTAGGACATAGTTTCCCTTTCACAATGGCCTTTTTCTTCTTCCTTTTAAACCAATAAACACAGTTTAACCCTGTAGATGTTTGAGCAGTCTCTTTATAACATATTGTTTGCCTCTCTTGGATTAAGTGGCCCCCCACTCAGAAAGGAACATACATTTGCCTGTCATCATGAAGAGTAAAATTCAGGAACATTACACATGCGGCTTCAATATGCCAATGCCACAAAGCTAATCTCATTTACAAAGCTCTCTCCATGTGGAAATAATTGTCTGTAGAAGAATGCCTATATTATGACTAAGTGAATGTTACATGAGGTATAAACACACTGGAGTTGTGTACAGCAATACATATGTGCATTAATTTATCTCGTATATGAGACACTTCATACACGGAACACCAACATAAAATGAGCACTGTAGGCCATATTCTCAAGTAGTGCAATTTGGGAGCAAACCCCAAAATCATAATTGATTTACATTAGGCTTTTAGCACCAGAGGGGTATTCAACACATTGCTCAGTAATGTGTTGGCAAACAAAGGGTTAGCCCAGTGTTTCTCAACCAGGGTGCCGTGGCACACAAAACTTAGGGTGCCCCATTTTGACAAAAATGGGAATGTAGACTTCCAGCTGTATATTTAAGGATATAACTAAGCACAATATGTTTATTTTAGTTGTCTATATTTATGTATTTGTAATCTTCATTATACCTTTGACAAATGACATAAAATGATAGGGGTGCCCTGAAAATGCCAGACTGTGTGTCAGGTGTACCTTGAGCAAAAAAAGCTTGAGAACCACTGGATTAGCTTCTTATAGAAGTCTCCAATGTGTAATAAGGAGAACTTTAGAAGCGGGTACTTAT
The DNA here is from genome assembly GCA_037306005.1 of Rhinophrynus dorsalis. Lineage (NCBI taxonomy): Eukaryota > Metazoa > Chordata > Amphibia > Anura > Rhinophrynidae > Rhinophrynus > Rhinophrynus dorsalis. The sequence goes on along the minus strand of CM074725.1, from coordinate 206,965,231 downwards.
GAGAGACAATAGCACTATATGAAGTTAGTCTCCATATACCTCATTATTGGAGGGAGACTTTATAGAGGGTGAAAGTTCCACTTTAAGTAACCAATGAAATCAATGGGAATTTACATTTCCTTCATTTGGTGCTATTAATTTTCTCCAGCACCGCACCTCTTTAGCTTATTAACCCTTTGAGTGCAAAGCAGTGCGTTGCGCACCCCTCTGGCACTCAAAGGGTTAAATATGCCCTGTGTGTCTTACTCAAGAAGCCAATGAGAAAGAATTCTGGACAAACCAACTGCGCAGAATGAAGGGAATTATAATTCCAACACACCCGTCGGGTTGAATAGAGCTTTTTTAAACTTTGGCATGCTAGATGGGTCTCCAAAGCTACTTCTCAGATGTTTAGTAAATAGACCCCTAAAGAACATATAGAAAAACTAAAATGGAGTAATTATATGGTAAACCAATGGCACTGTAGGGAACAAATTAAAAAAATGTGGATTTTTTTTAACCTCTTAAATGCTAGAGAGGTCTCCAACACATTGTGAAGCAATCTGTGGGAATTTGTATTTTTCCCCTATAGTGCAGTTAGTTTGCTCTGCCTCTTTTGTTCGATGAATATGGCCCCACTTTCCTGGTTCTCGTTGTCCTCATCTTCAATCATTAGTGGAATTGACAGAGTTCCTTAGGCAAGCCCAGATCTCAGAGGCTGGTGGATTATTTTATCTGTGTGGGATCCAAAGCTCTGATGTTATATAGCTTCCAACTGTTCTGGATGTCTCGGGACACTCTTGTTTTCCTTTGCTGTCTGCCCTACCTTCCTTGTGCCCTAGCGCTTGTCCTAGGAAGTCTTGATCTCCCTGACTTTTGTTTTATTATGCACACGCAATATACCTGCTGCGCACATAAAACTCTGTCCCCTCCATGCAAACACACACATAGTGAGGAGGAGGGAAGCATGCCCATTTGTAGCGCTTTACCACATGATCCAGAAGGACCTGCAGTAAGACTGAGAGAGATGACTGCGCTTGGTAAGTTCTATGATTCTAAGCTGCATTTCACTGCTTTACTGTCTATATCACAGTCTGGATCACCACACACTTTACAGTTCTATTCCTGTCTTCTCTGGCCAGGGAGAGTCAGCCCCTCCCCTCCTGCCAATTTCCACCTCCTGCTTCTTTGCCTTTTCCACCTCATTGGATATCACTTTGAGTTCCCCACTCTGTTCTCTTGTCTCATCTATTTCCCCTTCAACAGCGCCGGGGCTTTAACGCTTTAAATTCTTTGAGAGGTAACTGTTTTTCATAATGTGTTGAAAATCTCTCAAGTATTCATTAAAAGCTCCAATTAAATCAGTGGCAATTTTGTATTTTTTTTTGCCAGTTTTTTTTGTATACCACTCTGGCATTCAAAGGGTTAGCAAGCTACTCTTTCGGATATATATCAGATTTCACCAGATTTTCAATTTCATAAATCTGCTATCAGACTTAGACTAGCAGAGCGGTTAGCGACATTGCATTGCAAAGTAACTCTCTCACCCTTCTGGCACTCAAAGAGTTAACATCTCACTGTCTGATATATTTGAAAGTGTCTTAGCAAATCTGATCCCAAAACATTGTTAACCCTTTTAATGCCATAGTGTTTAGATATGAATTGCAAGGCAATGTTGTTCCCCACTCTAGTTCTGAAACCATGAACATGTAACCCTTTGAGTGCCAGAGGGGTACGCAACGCATTGTTGCGTTGTGCACCCCACTGGCACTCAAAGGGTTAACATTTATCAAACTAAAAGGGGTTAAGACATCAGTAAGAGATGAACTTCCCCACATGTTAATAGTATGATGTAGTATTGATGTGTGAGTAATGCCTATTCTTGAGTTAAATGGCCAGTTTTACATCTCTTGTATGTGGTTTTCAACTGGAGTTGCACTAAAAAGTATTATGGGCCATTAGTGACGCTCTGTAATGTCACTGCTGATGGAAAAGTGTCCCAGAGATTTTTGGGGGAAATATTAGCAAGTATCATGTTACTGTTTCAAAGTTCTCACTGTGCATATACCTATAAGGTATTAGTCTAATGACTTACACTTGCCAACGCATTTCATGACTGCTCCTACTGATGACTTCATCTGGGCATAGCAGGAGGGTCCAAAAGATTTAATTCTTATACACATTATCTATCTGTCTGTCCATCCATCCTAGCAATATTGGCACAGCTTTGCCAGTATACCCTCTGTATCCTCTGTGTCCACTTACCTCAAGTCTTGCCACCTCTACTCCCCCTTCACACTGCACTCTGTGCCCTGGTCTGTTGCAGTCTCCCCTACCTGGTCACTCTGTACTCCATCACTCTACTCTGCTGTACCCTCTGTGTCTTGCCAACTTACTCCTTGTCTTGCCGCCTACCCTCTCTGTTCATATTCCACTCCATCACTCCTCTCTCCTGTACCCTCTGTGACTTGCCGACTTACTACTTGTCTCATCTCCTCCACGTCCCATTCATGTTCCACTCTAAACTCCGATCTTTTCCCGCCTCCCCTCCCTGTTCACACTGCAGTCAATGCTCCAGTCTGTATCAGGTCCCTTTACCGCCTCCATCTTCTCTCTGTTGTGTCCAGCTCACCTCACTGCATCACCACCAGTCTGTAGACATAACTCTGTACCAGCTCCCTTGTTTCCCATACTAATGACTGAAATTTGCAAACAGAATATACAAGGACAACACTGTGCTTCTCTTGGTAATATATGTATACACACTACCGTTCACATGTTTGGGGTCACTTAGAAATGCCCTTGGTTTTTAAAGAAAAGCAAATCTTGTCCATTAAAACAACATCAAATGGATCAGAAATATCGTAGCTGGAAATGGCTGACTTTTAATGGAATATCTACATTTGCTGCAAATAGAGGATTCTTCTTGAGAGCAAAGTTTGACGGACACACACACACACACACACACACATACACACACACTTAAAGGGATAGTAATGTTTCATAATAAAAGCAGTTCTAATTAATCTTCATAGTATTTGGACCTTGGAGAGTGTTATTTCAATACTGTCAGAGTTGTAGTTCAAGAGTAATTGAATGATAAAGTATCCCCCTCCCACCTCTTTTACTGATGTAACACTGCTCAGCTCAGAGCCACAGGGAGGTGCCCAGGTAGATTGCAGAGAGGGACAATCTTCAATTAAGAGAAGGAAAAAGGATGAAAAACATGTCAAGGGGGGCAGGGTTTTCATTGTTCTCACAGTAAGAATATTGTACCTTGCTGTTATCTGTCTGGTCAAGCAACCAGATTCCACAACTGAGGTGAGCAGTGTTACACTAGGTAAAAGGAGCGGGAGGGGGATACTTTTTCATTCAATTACTCTTGAACTACAACTCTGACAGTATTGAAATAACACTCTCCAAAATCCAAATACTATGATGATTAATTGGAGCTGCTGTTTTTGTGAAACATTACTATCCCTTTAACTTAGATTAACAGTGTTAGTCAGTGGTGTAGATGCAAAATAATGAGTATCACAGTATGATATGATATCAATTTTCAGGATGAGCTTTTGAAAATAACAACCTCCCTTTATCAAGTCAAAAGAAAAAAAAGCTTATGATCTGATAAAGGGTGTTTTTTGCTTTTGAAAGCTCATCCTGAAAATTGAATGTTAGCCCAATAAAATGTATTATAACATACTGCTATACTCATTATTGTGTATATATATATATATATATATATATATATATATATATATATATATATATACATATATATATACACACACACACACACACAACATCCTATATAATAATTTGCTAGGATGTTTGTAACGATGCAGTCATGCTCAGTAGAGACTGTGCATGTTCGGACAGTCTCTACTGCGCATGATTACATTGCATGAGTGAGGCGACACAAGACTGTATCGTGTGGAGCAGTGAGGTAGTGGCCTCTTAACCCTTTGAGTGCCAGAGGGCTACGCAATGCATTGCAAAGCAATGCATTGCGTACCCCTCTGGCACTCAGAGGGTTAACATTACCCGGACTTTGGCCCGTGTACACAGGCTTTTACACTAGTATGAAATAGAGCACAGATAATTACAAAAACACATAACTAAAACAACTGCTATCTACGTGTTAATCAAGCGCGCTCAGAAGGTTAAATGGGGCTTTACCATCATGAATGCTAGATAGTTTTCCAGTACATTGCTTCACAAATCATTAGAAACCTCTCTAGCATTCGCAGGATTAGAAGACTTATTTAAATCAATGTGGATTAGAATTTGTTCCCTATGGTGTCGTTGGTTTGCTGGTTTGCTCCAGAATTACATCTAAGGAGACCACATCCTATATAATAATTAGCTAAGATGATTGTCAGAAGCCGTCATGCCCAGTAGAGACTGCCCGGGTGCACGGAATGCTGGGATTTCTGTGCTGGGAGAATTTGGTGTACTAATAAAAGTTGGTGCAATTAAAGGGATAGTGTTCTTTGAAAACACTAGATCGCAGAGTCTTCTTTATAATAAAAGCAACACATTGCACAGTTTTAAACAACTTACATTTTTTTAGTTCATAAGATATTAACTGTAGAAGGATCCCCCTCTCTCCTGTCCACGTCACTGCTGCAGCTTTGTCTGGTCCGGACGGATGCTGCGAAGGACAAACTTCAGTATCCAAAGGAAAATCCTGTCCTCCTTCATCAAGAGGTTTTTCCTTACACTTACTGACTGAAGTTTGTCCTTCACAGCATCCGTCCGGACCAGACAGAGCTGCAGCAGTGATGTGGACAGATGGGAGGGGGATCCTTCTACAGTTAATAGCTTATGAACTACAGAAATGTAAGTTGTTTAAAACAGCGCAATGTGTTGCTTTTATTATAAAGAAGACTCTGCAATCTAGTGTTTTCATCCCTTTAATTGAACCAGTTTTTATAAGTACATCATACCCGATGTGCTTATCCCACAGATTACATTCATAAGATTATATAATTTTATATAAATATATACACATATATATATACCGTAAAATCTCGGGTATAATACGCACAATTTTACCCCTCTTCACCTTATGTGAAGTGGGGGGTGCGTATTATACCCGATAGATTTTTGCCGAATAAAAAAAAAATATTTATTAGAGCTGCCAGCTACCCTCCTCCATCCCCCGGCGCAATCCGACATTAAAAGAAGACTTACTTGGTGATATAGATCAAGCCATTGAAGTGCTACATGTGAAAAAGCTCCCTCTCATCTTCCTTGCGGGCGGCATTCTTGCATTTGCTGCCCGCTTCCTTTAATGGGTTTTCAGGACCTTCCGCCGCCAGCCAATGGTAATGCCCTGTGAGGATCTCAAGGTCCTCACAGGACAATACCGCAGGAGGAAGGTCTTGGTAGTCGGGGGACGGAGGAGTGTAGCTGGCAGAGTTAATATTTTTTTGTAGTAAGGGGGAAAACAAGGGTGCGTATTATACATAGGCACTCTTGTTTTCCCCTAAAATCTTGGGTACAATATGCACCTGCGTATTATACACAGGTGCGTATTATACCTGAGATTTTACGGTATGTATATATATATATATATATATATATATATATATATATATATATATATATACACACACACACACTAGTTGAGGAGACTGTGTAAACGCGCCACAGTGCCACCCAGCAACGGCTGCAGTGCAGTCATGCACAGTAGAGACTGCCCATGCTGCGCTGATACAGAGTGGGGCACTCCAAATTCAGATCATAGTCCTCTCTGCGTACTGAAAGTGCGCAGAGAGAACTACGGTCTGAATTCTGAGCCCCGCTCCGTTATCAGCCGTGGCGCGGGCAGTCTGTAGTGTGCATGACTGCAGCGCGCACAGCCGTCTCTACTGCACATGACAGCTTCTGACAAACACACATTTAGCCAATTATTATATAGGAGATTATATGTTATATATATCTATATAATCAGAACATGAGAATTAGAATAGGTTGACTGCAAGAGCTGGAGATGTAAATTTGAGAGGTGAGTGAAGGCATCATCCACAGCTCTGTACAGAAAAGTTTGCTGCCATAATTATATCCTCAACCAGAAGAGAACACAATATCTTTTTTTGCCTGAGGCATAGGGCAATCCAACAACTTCTACAAGGTCACATAATACTAAGATTTTTACCAACTTCAAAGGTATCGCTCTGCCAGCTAAATTACTTCATCAGCCCTTGATGTTTTTGATGTATTCTATTCCAAGGCATTAGAACACAATAGAATAGTCTTTAGCTTGTACAACAGAAGCTATCAATATTCCATTTCCATCCTTATCAAATGCAAATGTCCTTGCTGCCACGAAGCCCTTGCACAACTGTACTAGGCAAGGTTTTGTCTTTTCTGGTTTGTAATTTCCAAACCTCCCAACATTTCAAATGGTCAAAGAGGGGCATTTGTGTTTTACGCTGGTGGGCTAGGCATCACCGAGAATTTCTAGGTTGTTTCATCACCTACTGATGCGTGTTTGTTTTAACGAATAAATGATTTAGAGCAAAGCCAATTTATTTTATTTACACAGCCTAATTTATAAACATATATACTGAAGTCTCTACAAATATTAACCCTTTGAGTGCCAGAGAGGTACGCAACACATTGCTTTGCAATGCGTAGTGTACCTCTCTGGAACTCAAAGGGTTAATGTGTCTTTTATTGCTGCGGGGCAATGTTATAAACTTATATACACATCTCACAGTCTGATGTCCTAAAAAGAGGGACACCAGGGTGGAAAAGAAGGACAAAGGGACTTTGGTCTCAAAGAGGGACTGTCCCTCCTAAATAGGGACACTTGGGAGGTATGAATTCCCTTACAACCTTGACTTTAGCGGTGTAGTCCTGAATAATAGTGGTAGGGCTCACTCAACTTTAACCCTTTGAGTGCCAGTGTGTTACATACCTATCTGGCACTGAACGGGTTAAAGTCTACTGTCCGACACGTCTCCATATACCCACTTGCACCTTCTACAATGCCACAAAAAATATGGCTTGCAAGGTAAATAAATCATAGCTGCCATTGTCAATGGGCTTGTTAAAGGAGACGTTACACCTCCTAATAAACCAGCCTTTTACCTCACGATGACTATAAAATCCTAATAGCCCCATGTATGTTATCCTTGTGCCTCTGTTAATATCTACAATGAGTCCTGAATGCCACGTCCGTGGACATGACATTTGCTGACTGCATTACCATACTTTAACCATTGCTTTGCAATGCATTGCATTCCCCTCTGGCACTCAAAGGGTTAAGAAACAAAGGGGTGTGCAATGCATTACAAATCAATGTGTTGCTCACATTTCTGGTCCTTGAAAGGTTAAGGTTTCCATGAGCAGTTGGCAGTTTGTGGCCTGTGGTCCTGCTAGCGACTGTCATTTCCGATTCCACAGACATGATTTCCAGGACTGATTGAAGATTCATAGGGGGACATTATGATTTTCTCATCAAAGTGAGGGAAGTGGGGGATTATTATTATTATGAGGTGTTACTTCTCCTTTAAATTGAGAGTTATACAAGATTTAGTGACATCTTGTGCCCAACACACAGCCCCCAGAGCCCATGGAGGCTGCACCAATGACAGGATGCTATCCAACAACTATAACTCAGTGATCCTTCTTGGAATCCTCACACACTCTGCTCCTGCCTCTTCGTTCATCACAAAAGGGAGACAGATAGGGTGATGTGCGGGTAGATTGTTCATTTGTTAACACTGCAGTAATGTAAATAAGAAAAGAGCCTTGGCAGGCAAAGAGTACCATGGATGCACCCTGGCCTCGCTAAACCACTGCTGGACTATTGAGTCTACGAATGGACTATAATAGGTTTCTTACTGAGAATGTATTTGGGGTGAACCTACTTGTGAACATAATGCAATCATTCTAAGCGACTCATTGCTACAGAAAGTCCTTGTAAACTATAAACTTGGAAACAGTGATCAGTGTCTAACTGCAGTAGCAAAAGCAAACAAATTCCTGTCTTGTATAAAAAGGAATATTGAAGAAACACTGGATAACATAATTTTACCACAGTAGAAATCGTTTATAATACCTCACCTCGAATATACAATGCAGTAGTGGGCACCAGTTCTAAAAAAGGGGGTAGAGAGAGATACACAGAGCAACACAATTAATTAAGGGAATGGAGGATTTGAAGCATGAAGAACGTCGAGCTAAAGCTAGTTTATTTAGTCTAGAGAAAAGATGCCTAATAGGGGATCTTGTTACACTGCATGAGTAAATGAGAGGTCAATAAAGGACCTTTTTCTAGTGAGCTATTTATTCCCAGGCCTGATCAAATAACTGTGGGCCACCCCTTGTGATTAGGGAAAAGGAGATTTCAGCTTCAGCAGAGGAAGGAATTTTTTTCCCAGTAAAATCTGTTAAACTGTGGAATTCTTTGCCTAAGGAGTAGTAATGGCAGATACAATGGATATACTTAAGAGATTCGATGCATTTCTACAAAAGGAAACATACAGGGTTATACTGTAAAGTAGTAGGAAAACGGGAACTTCTGGTAAACAGACTAATACTCATTTGAAATTGGTTAGGCTTAATTCTAACTTTCTGTGTTATAGTGTGGCAAAGGTTGAACTTGATGGGCTTTTGTAACTATGCAAACATGGTTTGTCTAATATGCCAATACAATTAATACTTTATGATCAATGCTGGATTTCCCATTAGACAGAGTAGGCAAACTGCCACTGTACTGGCCACTCCCTCATTCCGAGTTGTGGCTGTAGCCAGAATAATCCCTTTGCCCCTGCATCAAGCACCATCACCTTGTTTATGCTACCTGGTTTATTTAGCAGTTAAATACCCCATTACTGGGCATTATTTAACCCCTTGCTGCTATAAGTCCCCAACGGATTGAGAAGCAATCTGTTGGAGACCTCTCCAGCAGCCAAAGGGTTAAGGCTTTTTATCTATGTGATACTAATAGAAAAACTCCGGATGTTGTGTAAACAATGTATCAAAATGAGGTAAAATAATAATAAAAACAATTAAAATTTAAATCACATAAAACATAATGCCAATATAAGTTTCCAATATCAATATAAATTTAGAAATGGATTCTGCCCAAGTAAAATCCAACTCTAAAAGATTAAAAGTAATTTACAACAAAACCTCAGGCGAATCCAAGTTATTCTACAAAAATAAATAACGCAATTCAAAACATGTATGTATAAAACCTTGAAATTAGAAATGGTTAACCTGGTAATCTGATTAATGTATCAGTCCCAATGGTCTATACTGTTTCTTCAAACGAATAACCGTCATTACAGGAATCGAAATTATGATGAATGGAACTATCACCATATGAATGTCCCACAATATAACATATTTACACCATTAAGATGTGGGAGGAACCAACATCCACCACCTAATTCCCCTTTTTTATATCAAAGGGGAGAGAGGGATTGGAGGAATCCCCGGATAAATTACCAGTGGGGGGAACCACAGAAGGTGGTCACCAAATTTCATAAGAGAAATAAGAGAGGAAAGGGGGGGTAGAAAGATTCAATTAAAGAAAATTAAAGCAACTATACCCAAAAACCCAATTTTTAACTTAAAGGGATAGTAATACTTCATTTTAACTTTATTTTGTAGGCATTAAAAAAACATGAAGAATGGTATAAGTCTTATCTTTCAAACCTTTATGGTTTAAGAGATATTCACAAGCAAATTTTCCCCTCCCCGCCCCTTTTACCTAGTGTAAGCCATCTCTTCTCAGATGTGGAATCTGGTTGTAAGACCAGACAGATAACAGCAGGGGACAATCTTCTTTGTATGAAAAGAATGAAAGCCCTTCCCCCCCTTGACAAGCTTTTCAGGTTTTTTCCCTTATCTTAATTGAAGATTGTCCCTCTGTGCAATCTACCTGGGCACCTCCCTTCTGCTCTGGCTGAGTAGTGTTACATCAGTAAAAGGGGCGGGAGGGGGACACTTTGTCATTGAATTAGTCTTGAACTACAACTCTGACAGAACTTAAATAACACTCTCCAAAGTCCAAATACTATGATGATTAATTAGAGCTGTTTTTATTATGAAACATTACTATCCCTTTAAGTAAGGTTATTTTATCAGAATCACAAGAGAAAATCCTGAAAAAAGGACTAAAATTTGCGCATGTTAAAAGATTAAGTAAGTTAACACCTTTATAGATGTTCATAAATATATAAGGAAATGGAATTTGAAAAAATATTTTATGACTAAGGATGATGCAATATTGAAAAACAGGGAAGATCTGTATATACATACTAACTGCAGAGTCAGTTCTACCTTTAATCCAACCAACAGCTCTGGGCAATATATAGAAAGTTTAAAAAAATTGGTATTGGATGATATTGAGGGATTTGAATTAAATAAAGTAAAATATAATTTAACTAAATCTGAAAAGGATGCATTGAAAGAATTGGAGAATAATAAAGATTTAATTATAAAACCAGCAGACAAAGGTGGGGGAATTGTAGTAATGGATAGAGAAAAATATGTGGAAGAAGAGTTAAGACAAGCAGGAGATGAAAATACAAATAAAAAATTAAAAAGTGATCCCACAAAAATATATAAGGTGGAATTAAACAGTTTATTGCAGAAGGCTAAACATGAAGGGATTGTAAATTGTATGGAATATGAATATTTAAATGTCCAGAAACCCAAAATACCTGTTCTCTATATACTACCAAAGATTCATAAAGATTTAAAGAATCCCCCAGGAAGACCCATTGTCTTGGGTATAAATTCAATAACTGCCAATTTGTCTCATTATGTAGACACGTTTTTACAGGATATAGTTATCAATTTACCATCGCATTTAAAGGGGAACTACCACCCCGCAAAAACTTTATCTTAATTAAGTCTTCATCTGGCGACTTGCTGCTTAGTAGCGCTAGTCGCCAGAAATATTACCTGGTTTAAAAGATTTTCGACTTACTCGGAGGCTGACAGTAGCAGGAAGCACGGCATCTTGCCATAGTGACGTCTGTGCGCCTGCGCTGTCAGTCCCTTTTGGAGCCAGCCGGCACTATGACGAGATGTCCGTGCTTCCTGCTACTGTCTGCCTCTGAATAAGTCGAAAATCTTTTAAACCAGGTAATATTTCTGGCGACTAGCGCTACTAAGCAGCAAGTCGCCAGATGAAGACTTAATTAAGATAAAGTTTTTGCAGGGTGGTAGTTCCCCTTTAAAAGATACAAATAATACACTTGAGTGATTAAAAACAATTACATGGAAATCCGTTTTTTTTCTGGTAACGTGACGTAATGTCACTTTACACTGTGATAGATCATAAATTAGGAATAGAAGCAGTTCAAAGGGCACGGAATAAACAGGCTATTTTGAGGGAAGAACAAATTACCTTTATCCTTAGTTGTATTCATTTCATTCTTACTAAGAAATACTTCTGGGTAGAAGGGAATTTTTATCTGCAACTCCTTGGCACTACTATGGGGAGTAAGTTTGCCTGTGGAAAATAATCAAATAAAAACTAAAACTTTTAAAAAACCAACGGATATAAACAATTATATAAATCCCAATAGTTGCCACTATGCCCCTTGAATACGGAATATCCTCAAAGGTGAATATAAAAGAGTTAGAAGGAATTGTACAGATATTAAAGTCTGTGAGGAACAAGTTAATCAGATGGAGAAAGAATTTCTATATAAAGATTATGATAGAACTATCCTGAAAAAAACAAAAGATGAAGTTCTTAAGGAATGATGAGCAAACGAATGCAAAAATTAAGGATAAGAGCACTAAAAGGGATAGTGTAACCTTTATTACTCAATACAATAGTGGCCATAAAGAACTGGAAAAGATTTTTAAAAAATATTGGCCAGTGCTGTTGAAGGATCCACAATTGAAACTGATTTTACCCACTCAGCCTAGGATAATATTTCGAAGAGCTAACACTCTCAAGGACCAGTTGGTCTCAAGTTTTATTAATTACAATAAACCTACTGCCTACTATTTTAGAAAGGAACTCAAAGGTTTTTTTTTAAATGTACAAGATGTGTAGGATGCAGAACAAGTAAAGTAAAAACAAAACATATTCAACATTTTAAAGGGATAGTAATACTTCATTTTATCTTTATTTTATTTTGTAGGCATTAAAAAAACAAGAACGATATAAGTCTTATCTCTCAGACCTTTATGGTTTGAGAGATATTCACAATGAAAAGCCCTGCCTCCCTTGACAAGCTTTTCAGGTTTTTCCCTTGTCTTAATTGAAGATTGTCCCTCTACCTGGGCACCTCCCTTCTGATCTGACTGAGCAGTGTTACATCAGTAAAAGGGGCGGGAGGGGGATACTTTGTCATTGAATTACTCTTGAACTACAACTCTGACATAATTGAAATAACACTCTCCAAAGTCCAAATACTATGATGATTAATTAGAGCTGCTTTATTATGAAACATTACTATCCCTTTAAGTCTAATAAAACAGGACAAACTTTTGATACAGATAAATGTATTTTGTGTACCAGTAAAAAAGTCTATGTACTGTAATGCCCGTGTGGCCTCCAGTATACAGGTAGGACCACCAGATGTTTCCATTTGAGAATTGGTGAACATATTAGAAATATTAAAAAAGGTCTGGAAACTCATAGTGTTTCAGATCATTTTGCTAAGGTGCATAATAGAGATCCATCTTTATTAAAAGTGATAGCGATAGACCAGACTTCGATACACTGGAGGGGTGAGAATATGATAACGTTTCTAAAAAGGAAACCGAATGGATCTATAAGTTAAAAACTTTGACTCCATTAGGTTTAAATATAAGTGTAGATCTTAATTGCTTTTTGAGGGAGTGAAATATTTTTATAAGTGATTTTATATAAAATAACTTTTAGTTGTTTTATTTTATATGTATGTGTAGTATCTTATTATATTTTATAGTGTGGTTATATTATATTACTGTTAAATAATTTGAAAATGTACAAATTATGATTTTTTTATATATATGAATGATGACAACTAGAGTTCACATTTGAACCAAATACTGTTGTAAGAAAATGTGAATGAATAGAGTGATGGCCACGATAGTATCTGTCACACTGTATGTATGTGATGGATAAAGTTGTGGTAATCAGAATTGAAACAACGTCAGCACGGATTCACGTAACGTGAATTAGGTATAAGTACAATAATTTTGGTAATATATGTTTGATAGCCCCTGATGAAGTGTTGAGAGACGAAACGCGTTGGGCCCCTCTAGTTAGACTGTCTGTTCATATTTTGGTGCTTTACATGCTTTTGGAGGTGCGGTTATCAGTTTGTTTGTTGCGGATCAATTGGCCATAGGTCCGCTATAATTATCTGGTAGGACACCGGCCCAGATTGTAGCATGTATCGTACCTAGTGATACAGAGGAATAATTGTTTTTGGGGGCTTATGATTTACGTACTTATTTTATTATTTTATAATGTTCACTGTACTGGATTTTGTATAATTAAATTTGGTTCACCAAATCATTGGATTGGTTAACCCTTTCATTACCAACATTGAGTATTAGGCAAAGCCCTGTGATAGAAGGAACTGTTTGGTCATATAAGTCCTTGGAGTCTTATGTGTAAGTGTGGATGTGGGCAAGGGATAACTGTATATTTATGATATTAATACCTATGCCCCTCCACTCGAGGAATATCGGCTAGCGATTTAATATTGCAAACGCATGTGGAGAAGAACACAAGACAAGGACTGAAATTGGCAGAGCAGCAAACCGTTTAGGATTGGAATTGCACTAGTCTTATATGTGAGTGGATATTATAATATTTCCATTTATTAGTGGATAATATTACTGATGATTGTCTTTGTTTCTATTGATTTTGTTTTACATATTGCGCTGAAGTCTGAACATCGACGCTAGAAGTTATTGCACAGAATTAAGAATCTCTGAGAGACGTTTAAAGAAACAGCATAGACCATTGGGACTGATACATTAATCAGATCACCAGGTTAACCATTTCTAATTTCAAGGTTTTATACATACATGTTTTGAATTGCATTGTTTATTTTTGTAGACTAACTTTGATTCGCCTGAGGTTTTGTTGTAATTGTAACTTTTTCTCTATGTATCTATCTTTATTTATATAGAACCATACATATACACAGCATGATACAAAAATGCAGACCTGGGTTAAGAACATCAAGCTAAAGTGCAATCATTGCATTATATGTGAGGGAAAACTGCAGCAAAGGGAATCACACATTGGGAAAGGGAACTTGCCCCAGGGAGCTTACTATCTAATTAGAAATCATGACAACAGAGACATTAGGAGGAGGAGGATCATAAAGTGCAAATACAAGGCTTAGTGAAGGAAGAGTAGAATGATTCTAATGTGACTGTTATCGTGCACAAGGAGGATATTGTTACTGAGATTCCTCCTTGAGCAGATGGGTTTTCAGGAGATGCTTGAAAGTGATGAATGTGGATGATTGGCGAATGGTGATAGAGAGGGTATTCCAAAATCGAGGGACAGCCAGTGAAAAAGATTGCAGCTGAGGGATGGCTTGAGTTGTGTTGGGAGAGACCAGAAAGAACCCTTGACGAGATGAGAAGGTTTGTAGCGGGAGATAAGAGGAGAAGTGTAAGAGGGTGCTGAAGAAGAAAGAGACTTAAAGGACAGGACAAGAATCTTGTAAGAAATATGATATAATAGGTACCAGTAGAGAGATTTCAGGAGTAGATGAGAGGGAAGGAATCTCGCTTATGTGTTTATTGTTGCAGGTCAGGTGTGTTCTTTCCCTGTAGCAAGGGGTGGGGTCATGTGAAGAGTAGGGTGTGGCCATGGGAGTGGCTAAAGTTACCCTGATTGCCCTGCATTGGAGCACCTCAGATTAAATCTGGCCCTGTATATAGTACATAGCAGAGAGCAATGAACAACTTTTTCATTATGGTGGCTCAATGGGGGTTTTTCACTAAGGCATGATAAAGAGGTGATAAAGTGGAGATAACTCCTCTAGTGATATCACTACTCCAGTTCCTATGTTATTCTATGGAGCCCATGCACTAAGACCTCTAAAACTTAAAGGGATAGTAATACCTGAAAATAAGTTTATTTTATATTGCAGCCCTTAAAAAACCATGAAAGATGATATAAGTCTTATCTCCCAAACCTTTATGGTTTGGGAGATATTCATATGTAAAATATAATATAGTTCACTTTTCCTTGCTGTTTCAGCCAAGTCTGCCATCTAGTGGACAGATTTGGAATTCGGTCCACATAGCAACCGGCAGCTCTTTAGCAGTGCCGAGATCGCGATCTTTGAAAAGAACTACTTCATTGGAACAGTGTACAAAGTGTGCCTGGCTTGAAAGCACACTTTGTAGACCATTCCAATTAAGAAATTCTTTTTAAAGATCATAATCTCAGCACTTCTGGAGAGGCACTTCTGGTCAAGCGACCGGATTCCAAATCTGAAGGGTGGAGCAATGACATCACTCCAGGGGAAACTTTACTTCTGAATATCTCCCTTTGGACTTATATAATTTTTTATGTTTTTTTAAGGGCTACAATATAAAATAAACTTATTTTCAGGTATTAATATCCATTTAAAGGGATAGTAATGTCCTATAATAACTTTATTTGGTATTGTAGATTAAAAAAATAATGTGCAGAAAATCCCATCTCTCAAACTTTTATGATTTGAGAGATATTTGCATCTAAAGTTCCCCCCTCCCTCCCCCTCTACTCATGTCAGCTGTAAAGCTGACAGCAGGAGATTTGAGTCGGCCGACTCGAGAAGGCTCTTCAGCAGAGCCAAAATAGCGATATTTAAAAAGAACAACTTCATTGGAACGGTCTACAAAGCGTGCTTGCAAACCAGGAACATTTTGTAGACTATTCCAATGACGCAATTCTTTTTAAGTAACGAGATTTCGGCTCTGCCCAGGATCAGGATCTCCTGCTGTCAGTACAGCGCTGATGTCAGGAGAAGGGGAGGGAGGGGGAATTTTAGCGGCGAATATCTCTCAAACTGTAAAGGTCTGAGAGATGGGATTTGCTGCACATAATTTATTTTTTGGAAATCTACAATACCACATAAAATTATTATAGGAAATTAGTATCCCTTTAAGAAATGTTAGTGCATAAGGTCCATAGAATAACATAGGAACTGATATCACTGGAGATGTCATCTCCACTTTATCACCACCTTATCACGCCTTAGTGAATATTTCCCTATGTGTATGTGTTGCTCTGTTCACCCAGTACATGCAAACTGATAGCCTGATCCATCATGATAAAGACGGACAACTCTGCATCAAACCAACTGTACTTTAGGGGTAAAATGACAATTTCACAAATAGCCATTGATTTAACTCCTTGAATGCCAAAGGTGTTGCATTGGACACCTCTCTAGCATTCAAAGGGTTAAAAAGGCCCATTTAAATCAATGGGATTTTCATTTTCCCCTATGTCACAGTTGGCTTGCTCCAGATTTCTACCTTTTTTAAAGTGATGAATAAGGCTCAGATAGCAAAGTGCAATTCTGGAGCAACCCAAGTGCACCATAGAGTTGAATGGGGCCTTTAATCCTTTGAATTCTAGAGACATTTCCAATGTGTTGTATATTTGTATGACTCCATTCATTCACATGGTGTTTCGCAATTGGTAGTAAAAAGACCAATAAAGAACAGAAGGGGATAAGCACTTGGAACAGATGCAACCTTTGGGCAGAAAGACCCTGCCCCAAGCAGCTGTGTTTTCAGATTAGTTTTATTTATTAACCCCTATTGAGGGACATGACAGAGACCTCCTTATTGAGGGATATAACAGAGACCTCTCTATGGTTGATACGTTATAATTGCGATACCATATGAGATGCTTATGGAAGGTACATCAAGCAGCATTCCCTCTGAAGTGAGCAATCAGCACTGAAAGAGTTAGAAGAGTCTTCAACCCTTTGCAATGCAATGCATTGCACATCCCTTTGGTCCTTATGGGGTTAAAACTGACCTTGGCTGCATGGTGATTCCAGAGCAGTTCTTCATGAGCAGTCCTATTTAACTCTTTTAGCACTGGTTTGCTCAGTTTTGCTTACCATAAAGCAAAGACAGGCAATCAGAGACCCTCTAGCTGTTGAGGACTACAAATCCCATCATCCCTGGATGACTGGAATTTGAGTCCTCAGCAGCTGGAGGGCCTATGGTTTACCACCCCAGACTTGGGAGACCACTGGCAGCAGGAACTATTTGCAGGTCTAAACTACTTGTGAACAACAGATGGCTCTCCAGAAATTGTTGCACTACAACTCACATCAGCCTAAGCCTCCCCCAGCTTCTGCTGGACTACAATTTTCATAATCCTCATCAGACCAATGGGAGGCTGAGAATGATAACTTTAAAGGGATAGTAATGTTTCATAATAAAAGCAACTCTAATTAATCATCATAGTATTTGGACTTTGGAGAGTGTTATTTCAGTTCTGTCAGAGTTGTAGTTCAAGAGTAATTCAATGACAAAGTGTTCCCCTCCCGCCCCTTTTACTGATGTAACACTGCTCAGCCAGAGCAGAAGGGAGGTGCCCAGGTAGATTGCAGAGAGGGACAATCTTCAATTAAGATAAGGGAAAAACCTGAAAAGCTTGTCAAGGGGGGCAGGGCTTTCATTGTTCTCATAGGAAGAATATTGTCCCCTTCTGTTATCTGTCTGGTCTATGGACTGCATTCCACATCTGAGAAGAGATTGTTTACACTAGGTAAAAGGGGCGGGAGGGGAAACTTTGCTTGTGAATATCTCTTAAACCATAAAGGTTTGAGAGATAAGACTTATATCATTCTTCATGTTTTTTAATGCCTACAAAATAAAATAAAGATAAAACAAAGTATTACATTGACAGATCTGCTTTAAAAGTAGACAATCCCGTTACTATGCCCATTCTTTCTGAACTAGGGCAAATCTATTTATCTAAAACTGCAAATATTATGAGAATTATTTATTATAGAGTGTCACAGTAATCCCTACATAAAGCTGTAATACTTCTTGGTCTCAAGGTTTATGAGGTATTACTCTGGCAGGGAATTGTGGGGAGAAGTGGGAAAGTTAGATTCTAGGCCAGCGCTGTCTGTGATTACCCATAAATTGAGTGTTTTTTTGTTTCTCCTACAAAGTTTTTCCCTGCCCTTGTTCCTGTTATGAATGTAAGTGATCTGCTGAACACTCCCCTTTATCTATTTTGCATTAGAAGAGGTGCATGCCTGACTTGTGATTGTCTTATTTGGCTTACAATGAAACGAAGCACTGAGCTGGCAAAAATCCACATGAAAGAAAATCAAACTGAGCGCACCAAAAACACTGAAGGATATCTAAAGGACTAGAAAATTATAGTGAGGAGTTCTCTACCGGATACATCTTGGAAATAAAACAAGTGCCAAAATATTATTCATAACAACATTTTACATTGCAGCTTCAACAGTTATAAATCAAACAGAGAACACAGTATTATCAACTGATGCTTACAGTCCCAGTTGGTGATGAATGTAGCTGCATAGTACTGTTAAAGGGGAACTACCACCCCAACACAATGTACTCTCTAAGTGTTTGTCTTCCTAGCGTTATTAGCAATCCATATTTCGTTTTCTCCAACAAAGTGTTGTAAGAGCACTATCTTTATATTAAATTTCTACCTGATGACGTCTTGCCCCTTGAATCCGTTCTGCGCATGATCGCTATGGAGCCACTTGGCTCCATTGTACCTTCCTCCGTCTTGCCCATCACTCGTACGTCATTGTCCTCAGCACCATGTGACCTGCCACGCTCCTGGCATCAAGTGTGGTTAGGTCATTTCAGCCAAGTGGGAGCGGGTGCATGTGAAGCACTCGCTATATATAAACCACCGGCTGAAATGACCTGATCGCGCTTGATGCCAGGAGAGCGGCAGGTCACGTGGTGCTGAGGACAATGACGTACGAGTGATGGGCAAGATGGAGGGAGGTACAATGGAGCCAAGCGGCTCCATAGCGGTCATGCGCAGAACGGATTCAAGGGGCAAGACGTCATCAGGTAGAGATCTAGTATAAAGATTGTGCTCTTACAATGCTTTTTTGGAGAAAACTAACTATGGATTGCTAATAACGCTAGGAAGACAAAGACTTAGAGACTACATTGTGTTAGGGTGATAGTTCCCCTTTAAGTAGCATCAGGGATGCCAGCCAATTTCGCGGGATACAGGATAAGTAGAATGGTGAGACCCCCTTCATACTTTCAATGACCATCCCCACTGTTTGGTGCTGTTTACTACTGCCTGCTCAGTGTCATTAAGGGAATATTAACCCTTTGAGTGCCAGAGGGGTACGCAACGCATTGCTCTGCAATACGTTGCTTACCCCTCTGGCACTCAAAGGGTTAAAGGAATAATATTGTTTCACAAAAAACAACTCTTACAGTTTTGAAATAACACTCTCCATGCCCAAATACTATAAAGATTAATCTGAGCCTCTTTTTTGTGAACCATTACTATCCCTTTAATACCTCCCATTCAGATATTTTTCCCTCCCACCAATCATCTAGTGGTGATAGAGTTTGACAATTAGAAGTCACATACACTGCCGGGGTCATGGGATTGCAAACATTCACAGAAAGTCTTCCAAGGAGGATGCTGCCTACAGGTGACCTCTGGTATTGTATGTTTCCCATTGGAGCATAAGTGTCAAATGAGCACAAGCCCTTAGCCGAACTATACATATTTCAACACACAGGGCCAACAGTCCCTTGGGACCCATAGTAGCACAAGAAAATTAACCTATTCTTCACCTGGTTTCAGTGGAAAAAAAGATGCAATCTGGTAAAATATAATCAGTCCAGATAAGCTGGTTGGGTCATAGAGCGAATTCTCCTCCCTGTAAGTTCCTGATTGGATGTCTGACTCTGAATGGTTATAATAATACAGAACACGCAGATAACCTCAGTTTAATCTCAAGGTGGAAAATTCCAGGATCTTGGGAGCCAGGACTCCTAAAATTTCTCTACTCCTATGTTTTGGGGGTATGTTATATGTACATGATCCCATTCACTGGCTCTGAAAGCTCCTAGTTGGCAAACTCTGCCTGGCAATAAAGTTGGTTATATTTTGTCCTCCCCTGTCTTTAATTTAATTTTCCAAAATTAACCATTTGAGAGACAGAGATATCTGTGAGAGAGGTATCCAACACATTGAGCTGAGATGTGTTGGTACCTCTCTGGAACTCAAAGGGTTAAAGGAGTTACATAAAATATTCCTGTAACAGTACATTTCCTAGGTTGGGAAGATGTTAGAAAGTAATTGGCCTGATTTATACTTGATTCCCTGCCTCATAACATCATCCTGCCCACGGTATACAATATGATCAGAACACACAGTACTGACTGTATTTCACAGTTTGACATATAGCTCAGTGACTGGGGAAGGTTTGGATTTGTTCCTACAGTTTAAATATGTTACAATATGTGCTAAAAAAGTTACTGCCAAGAAGATGAAAGGATATTCTTCCATATATACAAGGCAAGCTATACAACTTTCCCCCCTAAAATCAATAGGCAGCATGGGTTTCATCAAACAGCCCTAAAGTGAAGGGCTTGTCAAGGGTAAACTGAGAGGAGAACTTTCAATTGCCCACAAACTCCTCTTGTGTCTTGTGTATTGTGTCAGAGAGACACCAAACTTTAGCACCCCAATAATGTGAACACATGCTTGTTGGACATATGGGCTTTATGACAATATCAGTGTGTGTGGGGGGGTGCAACCTGCTCTCCTCCAACACATGTTGGACTGCAATTCTCGTAATGTGGTAGCCTTAAAATGATGTGAGTTGTAGTTCAACAGCTGCTAGAGAGATGCAGGTGGCTCTTTCTTGGCCGATACAAAGGCAACTGCAGTGTGTTCTGGGTAAAAGGCTACTGCAATATGTTCTGGGTACATTATACACAAACCCAATTGTAGATATCTTTAGTTCACCCTTTTTTGTACTGATAACCCCTCTCTGAAAATCCTGGGTTTGCTCTTGCTTGTGCCAGTATAACTGGGGATTTTTGAACCACAGAACAGATGTTTCGAAGATGTCTTTAGCAGTAGAAGAGAAGACAGTTAGGAGATTGTTTATGAGAAAGTTAATGATTCAAAAGTTTGGATTGACTAGAGCTTTAGTGATGCACACTTACTGCCTGCATACTTGGCAGCGTCATGCATTAATGGGGCGGCAGGGACAATCTATAAAATGCATGCAGTTAGGAACGAACTGCAGGGTATATTGACAATGACTGCTACTCAGTTGCTGGAAGACAGGGCGTATAACCCTTTGAGTGCCAAAGGGGTACGGAATGCATTGCAAAGCAATGCATTCCATACCACCCTGGTACTCAAAGGGTCTATTCATATTCACTAAGTAAATCATTGTTGTGGTTTGTTAGTTACCCACCCATATATTCAACAACTGTTCTGCATTATTGAAGTGTAGATCTGTCAAACAAATTAGGACATTATCATTGTTATGGAAAACTGTAATGATTTTCCTACAATTAATGGTGCTGAAACTCCTGATTTGGGTGGCTGGCAGTAGTTGCCAGATTCCTGAAAGACCAGGGGATTGTGGCAAACTGATAAATGATTAGTGCATCAGGCAGCTCAACTGTACCATTACTAGTGGTGAGATTAGCACCATGACTAGTAGTGAGATTAGCACCATGACTAGTAGTGAGATTAGCACCATTACTAGTAGTGAGATTAGCACCATGACTAGTAGTGAGATTAGCACCATTACTAGTAGTGAGATTAGCACCATGACTAGTAGTGAGATTAGCACCATTACTAGTAGTGAGATAAGCACCATTTCATGTTTCAAGATTGCAAACCTAGGACTTTAATGGAACACTTATGTCCAATAATAACTTTATGTTGCTTTGCAGATTAGGGGTTTTCAACCCGTGCCCTCAGTGGCCACTGACAGGCCAGGACTTAGGAATTTCCCTGCTAGAGCACAGGTGTGTTGATCAGAGGATCATTCACATTGATTAACTCACCTGTGCTCTAACAAGGAAATCATCAAATCCTGGTCTGTTAGTGGCCACTGAGGGCACGGGTTGAGAAGCACTGTTGTAGATTTAAAAAAATAAACAATGTGGTGCAAACCCCATCTCTCAAACCTTTATGGTTTGAGAGATTTTCGATGCTGAAGTGCCCCCCCTCTCCTGACGTCAGCGCTGTACTGACAGCAGATCCCGGTCCTGGGACCAGCTGGTGGCTCTTCAGCAGAGCTGAAATAGCTATATTTGAAAAGAATTACTTAATTGGAGCAGTCTACAAAGTGACTGAGTGCAGCTGACATGAGGGAGGGGAACTCTAGTGGTGAATATCTTTCAAACCGTAAAGGTATGAGAGATGGGGTTTACTCCACATAATTTATTTTTTAATTTACAAAACAACATAAAATTATTATTGGAAATTACTGTTCCTTTAAGCAAAAGACATTGGGACGTATTCTATAAGTAAATGAAATTAAATTCTGGGGACAACCAACTTCTGCACAGGGGAGAAATGAACACCTCCAATTATTTAAATTATTTAAAATTTAAATATTTAATTTTTTGGGGATTATGCACTAAAGTGTCATAAAGAGGTGATAAAGTGGAGATGACTTCTCCAGTGACATCACCTCTAGTTCTTATGCTATTCTATAGAGCTTATACATTAATATCTCCAAAGTTTGATAAATCTTAGTGCATTGGTTCCATAGAATAACATAGAACTGGATAAGTGATATCACTGGAGAAGTTATCTCCGCTTTATCACCTCTTTATCACACCTTAGTGCATCTCCCCCTTGTGCTAGAGAAGTCTCCAGCACAATGTGAATCAGTGCTCTGGAGACCTCTCTAGCATTCAAAGGGTTTAAAGCCCCATTTAAATAATTTAGAATTTGGCTTACTCCAGAATTTCATTCCATTGGCTTATTGACTTCAACCTGGTGGTTTAGCCTCTTCAGCCACTACCTAGCAATGACCCTGCAGTCAGGATCCCTAGTAGAATGCAGTTCCATTTATCCATTAATCTTTATGGCAGCGATCAGGACAAACCAACAGGTCAGTATATCCCTGCTTGATCACAGAATGTTATTCAGTGGACAACTTATTTTTATGTCTCTGGGGAAACCTGACTTGTTGGTGTGTCCCAAACACTGTAGAAGATAATTAATGTTGTAGGGGAATTTACCTCTCGGATCTTTGAGAGGACTCTAAAGAACTATAAAGCTATGCACAGGAGACATCTCTAGTATTCAAGGGTTAAACCTGACACAGCATCCTATAGAGCAGTTTTTGTCCAGTGATCCTGTTAGCAAGCGTTATGCTCGCCTCCATAGACATGACATCCAGGACTGAATGAAAATGTTATCTCTTAACCCTATGAGTACCAGAGCGGTACGTAACGATTTGCAAAGCACTCAAATGATTAAAGGCACAAAGGCAAAATTCCTAGGGGCCATTAGAATTTTCTGTTCACAGTAAGGTAAGTGGGGGTTTATTATTGAGAGGTGTTACTTGTTCTTTAACCCTCTGAGTCCCAGAGGGGTACGCAACACATTATGAAGCATTGGCACTCAAAGGGTTAATTAACACTGTAACACACAATGCCGTCATGGAATTCTGGTATCACAGCATGGCTGAAGGCTTCTCTGCGATCCCAGAATGCATTGGTGTAAATAAAAAAAAAAGCTGTGGTCCTCTTGAGCGCTTAGGTTCTTAACCCCTTAAAGTCCGTCGCGCACACGTGCGACCAGCACTTGAGGACCACGGGGCTTTTTTTTCCGCTTCCGGTTCAGGGCTTCTGGAGCGGCGTGCAGCTGCGCCGGGAGCCCTGAACTCCATGCCGTGCCAGGACCGTCACTGGTCCTTAAGGTGTTAAGGGGTTAATGGTACTATGTATCTTACTTTTTATGGATATTACACAAGCTTGGGTATCTACATGAAACAAAAAATGGTCATATTTCAATCAGTGTGCACCAATATAATTGAATGTTTCCTTTTTATAATGATCTGTACCTCATTTTTGATGTTACAATAATGTTTATTAAAAAAATAAACAACAAAAGAAAACGGTAATAACGCAAAACACATTCATGCATTCATCTGTATGTATTTTTTAAATATTTTTTACTGACATCTCAGAAGTTTTGGTAATTTTCAGTCTGATTTTCTGATAGCGACAACACTGGTTCTAGCTATACTCCTAAGACTAACTCGCGTCTCAAGAAGATAAAATGTGGAATGAGGGGACTTACTGTTAACAATGTGGTCAGTTCTGTGGCATCACGGTTTTCAAAGCTGAAACGAGAGATAAAAATTGATTAGCTGAATCTTCTGCTGTTTCAAGGAGTCTCATTGTTTTCAGCTTGAGTGCATACAATGTGTTGGATACCTTTCTGGCACTCAATGGGTCAAACATTTTCAACTGTTATCTGATGAACTGATGCACAATTAACTCCTTGGAGGTTAGAGACCTCTACAATGCGTCAGAGAAGTCCCTAGTTTTCAAAATAATTTAGAGACATCAATAGCTTTCAAGGGGTTACCCTTTTCATGAAATAATAATTGTAATTTGTTGCAACGGTTTTTGGCAGTCAACAGTTAAAGAGATGCTAAGGCTTAATCCACTGGATGCTTCTAGGGTTGCCACCCAGATGGTATTTTACCGGCAGGCCGGTAAAAAATTGGCTTCTTTCCAACGTTAAGTCTATGGACGGAATTCCTTGGCCGGTATTTTTTTTAAGAAAAGGTGGTAACCCTAGATGCTTCGCAAAACATTCTGTATGAAAGAACACATTTAGAATTTTATTGTTTCATGAATTCTACATTTTAATAGGTGATGATGATGTCAATGTGTCAGGCAGGTGATGTCAACTAAAACCTTTGTCTTCACAGGTGTATTCTGATTGGCTCTTGGATGTATAAGCCAATCAGAATTCTCCTACATTTCAACGAGTGGCAGTAGCAGACGAATCATATTACAGAACAAACTGACATTCCTTGCTACCTCAATATTGCTTTATTTTTTTCGATCAATAAAAAATATAAAATTGCTAAGTGCCTTAATTTTACATATATAGCCACATTTCCTTAGGCATTTTTGACCCTTTAACCCCTTAACGATGCATGACGTACATGTACGTCATGAGGCTGCGGTCCCTAAAGGACCAAGGAGGTACATGTACGTCATCGAATTCCGGGCTCCCCGCGCGAACATCGAGTCCGGAATCGAATGATTAAAAAAAAATAAAAATGCTCAGTGGTCCTTACGTGACCGCACCGTGTGTGCGCGGCCGGTCCTTAAGGGGTTAAGGAATATTAAAATAATAATGATTGTTTTTCTTTGTTTGAATCAAAATTTGTATGTATTTCTAAATTAATAAAAAGAGTTAATGTTAGATATTTTTACATTCAAATGTGCCATACTACAGATCTGTGAACAGAGTAAAACCTTTACTGATCACTAAAAGTAGAGATTAATTACTGGAGGACTGAGCATTGACTTAATTTGAGAAAAGCTGAACAGTCAGGAAATAGATAATTGAAAGGGACAGGAAAATGGAGGAATTCAAACTCCTCTTCTCCATTTTCCAGTCCTGAAGTCCAACAACAAAGAATCACTGAATGATTCATATGGATCATTAAGATAGTCTGAGCTGACTAACCCTTTGAGTGCCAGAGGGGTCAATGCGTTCCGTGCCCCTCTGGCACTCAAAGGGTTAAGATAAGAGGGGGTTTAGAAAGAGGATTTTCATATTCTTTTAACCACTTGAATGCTAGTAAGGTATCCAACGTATTCATTCATGAGGTTAAACCATTGTTTCCCAAACCTGTCATCAAATTCCCCAACAGTACGGGTGAGATGCATTAAGGTTTGTTAACCCCTTAAAGACTGGGAAAATCTGAGGTGGATTTCACTTAAGGACCGGAGCAATTCTGACCTTTGTTCAACAGTGTTTTCCCTCTAAGTACTTTATTTTACCCATGAAAGTTATATACCGTTTTTTTACGCACAAATAGGGCTTTCTTTTCATACCACACTTGTATAGATAGCCCACCATTTATTTTAGTAAAATTAAGGAAAACGGTAAAAAAAAATGTAAAAAAAACAGTTTTTTTTTTCCTCTCTTGTGATCATTTGGGCGCAATGGGTTACATTTGTATGGAGACTGCATGAAAGGTATGACCGGTCAGTCATACCTACAAAATGGGCAGTTTTAAGTGGGTGCTGTCCCCCCGAGTGAAAATCCCCATGTCCTTTTTTCCTACCCTATTTTCTCACTTTATTCATGACATTTGGTGGTGTATATGAGTGTATTACATGGCTCCACAATAATCATTCCCAATTTTGTTCATTGAAATGTTTTTTTTTTTTTTAAATAAAATTTTTATTTTGTAAAAAAAAAAAAAAAAATGGACCTGCATCCAGCCAGCCTCTAGCACAGCAGTGAAGGGGTTAATACTCCCAGGTGCTGCATTTTTTTTTCCACTAGGTGTCTCCACTCTACTTCTCTCTCCCTTACTTTGATCGTAAAGGACAGAGAGGCAGAGCGGAGACACGGCATTCATTCAGAATGCCGGTACATGTGATCGCTGCTGCAGCGATCACATGACCCGGCACAAGTGAAAAGGGCTGAGACTGAACGCTTCGGTACTGGAGTGCTCAATCTCAGCCTGGAATGAATGACAGTAGCGTGCACGGAGGCATGCTGCAATCATTTAACCCCTGACGGTCCATGACCGTCATGGGTCCTTAATGCAATTCTACCCATGACGGTCCTGGACCGTTATGGGTCGTTAAGTGGTTAAAGAGGTGATAAAACAGAGATGACTTCTCCAGTTCCTGTGTTATTGTATGGAGTCTATGCACTAAGACTCAAGTGGGACAGATCGTAGTGCATGGGCTCCATAGAATAACATTGGAACTGGAGAAGTGATATCACTGGACAAGTTATTTCCGCTTTATCACCTCTTTTTTACACCTTAGTGCATCTCCTCCTACATGTTTTCACTTTAGGATACATGGTTCTATCATTAGCACAGGAGGCTCTGCCAGAATGACTGAACAACTGATTGATCCCCTGAAAACATGAAAGGAGATCCTGAGCCCCTGCACTGTCTGGAAGGCTTAACCCCTTAAGGACCAGGGTTTTTATTCACGAGGACCAGTGTAGTTTCATTTGCTGAGCTGATATATGCGAGCGAACACATGTAATTACTCACCTTGGGTAAGACTGAAACTGACTGCTCCAGTATTGGAGCAGTCAGTTTCAGCCTCCTAGCATGATTACAGCACGCCTTCAGGCTCCCTGTGATCATTTAACTCGTGACGTACCAGGACCGTCACTAGTCCTTGGAGGAACGAAACTTGTGATGGTCCTGGCACATCCACGGATGTTACGGGGTTAAGAACGTATTTGGGAACTGGGGCTTTAACCTTCTGGCATTCAAAGGGTTAAACCTAACTTTTTCTTAAAGCTGAAGGAAAAACTGAGACCCCCCAAGCAAGGAAGTAGTTAATGGAATATAATCGGCCACATGATACATTTTAATATACAAAACAATATATTTAGGGTGCACCATTAAGTTGTCAGCCAACATACCCGCTGTAAAACATACCATAAATAATCACAGCACATCTGTTGTATATTAGCAAAACCTTAAAAAAATACAAGAGTGCTCAGCTCTGTCTTTTGGCAAGCCGCTGATTTGTTTCTAAGGTTGATTAACATAACAAAGAACAAGTGATGGAATCAGGAAATCTTCGATTTCACATGGAAAAGCATAAGGGCCTCTGCTGCCAATGGTTATAAACAATGTACCCCTGACACTGCTAAGAGCCTTACACATGATCGTGAAGTTCCACTGAGTTAAATGGGGCTTTTAAAGGAGAAGTAGAACAGTCTAATAACCCTCCACTTACTTTACCATTGCCAGAAAATCCTAGAATGACCATGTGCAATGAGCAGAGTTTGAGGTTGTGTGGTCCTGCCAGTAACTGTCATGTCTGCCTCCATAGGTGTTAAAAGCCCCTTTTGAGTGGGAGAGGAGTATGCAGCGCATTGCAGAGCAATGCATTGCGTAGCTCTCTGGTACTCAAATCAATGGGAATATGAAGATTTTTTATTTGTTCCCCATAGTGTAGTGATTATTGGTTATTGGTGTATTAGTTGAAGAGCCCGTTACATGGGCCACAGTGCCACTGCCGGCCGGTCACGGGCCAGTCATGCTCAGTAGAGACTGCCCGCACCGCGGCTGATACATAGCTGTCCAGCTGTTTATCAGCCGCGGCGCGGGCAGTCTCTACTGCGCATGACTTTGTCGTTACACACGTTTTAGCGAATTATTACATAGGATATGTGGAGCTCACATCACTGACAGAAGCTCTCTACAGACTGTAATAGCAAAGCACCACTATTAACCATTTGAGTGCCAGAGGGGTACGCAACACATTGCAAACCAATGTGTTGCGTACCCCTCTGGCACTCAAAGGGTTAAATGCAGTGAGAAATGCTACACTCACCTACCAGGATTGTAATGCTTAAGCCAGTGGTTCTCAACAAAGGGTGGAGTGGCACTTTGGTGTGCCTTGGGCACCAACTCAGGGTGCCACGTTTTTCTAAGGAGACTTTGACAAAAAATGTTTGAGTTTCAGATGCATAGTCATGGAATTTATTGTACTAATTATACTTGTTTTTGTCATTAGTGAGACATAAGAAAAACTATATATTATGTATTTGTACCCCTCCTAACACTCATGAAAATGACCTATAAAATGTTAGAGGTGCTCTGAACATTCCAGCTTGAGTGTTAGGGGGCCTTGAGACCCTCTGGCTTAATATTGAAAAAGTATCTACTGGAGGATTACATGGGTACGCCCACTGCTGATAGATGATTCATTCAAAAGTTAACAAATCTCTGTGTTCTTTGGGTGCAGTACCTCCACGGCCTGAAATGTTATAGTGGCACTGCTGCTACTCCCTCTTACAGACATTTATGGTCACTGACCCTAGCTGACCCTAGACTGCATTAACAATAGCAACACCATAACATTTCAGGCAATGGAAGTACTGCACCCAGAAAGGGCAAGTTTGAGCTGCAATAACATTTGAATAAAACATTTCTCAGCAGTGGGGAAACCCATGTTATAATCAGCAGTATAAACCTTGCAATCCATATTTTTTCCACATTATGTGTTGCTAATCCTTTAACCTTTCGAGTGCCAGAGAGGTATCCAACATATTAACTCTCTGGTACTCAGTGGGAGTTCTGTTGTTTTTCTCAGCAGGGGAAGCAATACAGAATATACACAATATATTTCTCATTATAAGTGTTAATATAACTATATCCCCCTGGGGTGTAAGGAATGTCTCCAATGCATTACTTTGCAATGCAACAGAGAAGTCTTTAACACCCCAGGGGTTAATACATATAAGAAAAGACAAGGAAAATGACAGTCAGGTTCCTTTTTCTTTACATATTCTTGAAGTGCATATATATAAAGTCACATTATTTGTACGTTGTATTATTATTCTTTTAATCTTCCATATTTTTTTACACATTTATGCCCCTGACAGTGAGAATGTCTGTTTCTGTGAAAAGCAGGAATAGTGATACAGTGTAGAACTGAATTCTGAGTATGTTATAATGAACCCTTTGAGTACCAGAGGGGTACGCAATGCATTGCAAAGAGCCCTCAATGTGACTGCTCAAGTGGGAAATGTTCTGCTTGTGTGACAAGCCTGTTGCAGTAATATTAGGATATTAGAAAAGTAAGTGGGAACTTACTATAAGGAGGCAGTAGTTTCATTTAACCATTTGAGTGCCAGAGAGGTATCCAATGCATTGGATATCTTTGTGGCACATAACTTGGAGGTTGATTTGCTAATAGCAACACCCAATGAATGGCCTACTAATGGTCTAGTCAGCCAGTCGTGTACAGTTTATGTTGAAGTGGCTCAGTCATCAGTCTACCTTTCATTGTAACGGATTTGCAAGGGGGAACACAGGATGTACTAAGTCAATCTGTTTGAATGGAGTAATACTGCAGCTCGGTTCAAGTCACCGATGCGCATACCTGGGAATTCTCCAGTTTTGCCCCGGTTCTGACACTGAATTACCGGGTCTCCGGGGCAGAGGCTGATTCTCCAGATGTGGGGAGTTTCAGATGAAACTCTGCCCACTTGTGTTCAATCCCACCCTGTTCCTCCCGCTTCCCGCCCTCTTCTCCTCCTACCCCAGTCTATTCTAGATATTTTTTGTTTTAGAAATCCTGCCCCCACTCATGATTAAGCCTTGCCCCTTTCATAACACAAATCTTGTAATTTCTCCCTCCTCATCAGCACCACAGGGCTCTCCTCCGGGCAGACCCAATCAAGACGTTCCCAGGTATGCCGATGCAGACAAGGCCTAAAGCCTTCTTTCCAAGTCCTTACTTCGGTGGGAGCATCTATCTTGACAAAGTTTGCATGATCATTTCTTCACATTAATTTATCTCACCCCTTTGGTGGAAGCTGGCAGCCTTAGGAAGAGAAGTGAGGAGGATGTTCCACACAGGTCAAAGAACACAGCTTTGCTAAGATTAAAGTAGAATTCTCGCTTTGTTTCAAATAGGTGATTTTGAAAGAGCTTTCAAAATTACCTGTATTTGTGTTAAAATAATAGTTTATGAAGTACTTAACTTTTATTTATTGGTCAGTAAATGTATGCCTGCCATATAGTAACATTCCACACTGCTCCCAGTCCCAACTGTTACTCCCTGCTGCCAGTCCTAGTTGATTTGTATAAACTGATAAAACTACACACATAATAAAAAATGGTGATTTTGAAAGCTCTTTCAATATTACTTATTTATTAGAAAATTATAGTTCTACTTAAACGCGTCCATAACTACAAACCAAAACTATATATAACCATTACACTGGTTGAAAGATAAAAAGTATAGTTTAAAGACATACTTTTTTTTTTTAAACTAAAAACTGTGTAGCGACAGATCCGCTTTAACTGTAACACCTTACTAATAAGGATTAAACAAGACTATACAGTAAACCTGTTTCATTATTTTAGTAGTATACCATACCATTGTTAAGTAGTGGTGGAGTGTTGTAAGTGCAAATTCCTGTGATTAGAGATGATGTATGTCGAAGACTGAATGCATAAAATAAGATAATTTTAACATTTTGCATTTTAAAATGGAACTACCACCATAGGTAAAGTCGCCCTGCAATGATTAGGCAGGCGGCGACTAGCTTAATAATAGTTATATTACCTTTCAGAATGACAAGCTTCTATGGAAATCCTTAATCTTCTGAGACCGGAAGCCAGGCATCAGCGCAGACATCTTGTCTGCGTGCCTGCTCTGTCAGTCCCGTTCTCCCTTCAGAAGAATTGCACTGTCGTGAAAGGTACCGGGAGGGACTGGTAATATATATAATTACTAGTTGAAGAGCCCGTTGCACGGGCCACAGTGCCACTGCCACCCGGTCATGGGGCAGTCATGCACAGTAGAGACTGCCTGCGCCGCGGCTGATACAGAGCTGCAAACTTCGAAGGAGCGTCCAGCTCTGTATCAGCCGTGGCGCGGGCAGTCTCTACTGCGCATGACTGCAGCACGAGCAGCAGTCTCTACTGTGCAAGACTTTGTTGTTACACACGTTTTATCGAATTATTATATAGGATTATTAAGCCAGTTGCCACCTGACTTTACCTGTGGTGGTAGTTCCGCTTTA
The DNA here is from genome assembly GCA_037306005.1 of Rhinophrynus dorsalis. Taxonomy (NCBI): domain Eukaryota; kingdom Metazoa; phylum Chordata; class Amphibia; order Anura; family Rhinophrynidae; genus Rhinophrynus; species Rhinophrynus dorsalis. The sequence continues at coordinate 206,933,508 of CM074725.1, read as the reverse complement.
AAGGGGGTGGCAATGTATTGCAAAGCAATGCGCTGCTCACCCTGTCTGGCTTAATAATTGTTGCCATTGCTCCTGTGATGCAGCTAGCTCTCTGAACACCCATTTGCGTAGTGTCTGCTGAACAAATGGATGTTGGAGCGACCTAATTTAGCCTTTACTGAACATCCGCCAAGTCTCAGCTCTTCAACGGGAAATCAAAACGCAATGGCATGCGGCTGTAGCACTGAAATTTTGGCAGTGTATATGGAAGATTTTTTCACATTTGTCCTAAATCATTCTAGAATCAATATTATTTCGATACGACAACAAATTTGTGTATGCAAAAATGAACAGCAGTGCAGCTATTTAAGGAAGAACGTTTTTTTTTGTGTCTGTGTCCTAAATCACTAAAATTCACCACCAAAAGTTCACGACTTAACCTTTTCAGTGCTGGAGGCTGCTCTCCAACAAGTTGCACACCAATCTGGAATTCATAGGGTTAAAAACTTCCCTGCTTAACCTCTTGAGGAGCAGAGGGGAGTGCAATGCATTGCTTTAAAATTTAACCATTTAAGGTCCAGAAGGGTGTGAAAAACATCACAAAGTAATGCGTGCACACAACACTGGTCTGTAATTGGTTAAATCGGAACTACCACCGCTAAACAACTTGAGCTTAAATAATTATTCCCCATCTGGCAAGTAGCTGCTCAGTAGCGATAGTCGCCAGAATTATTACCTTATTAAAGAGGATTATCAATTCTTGTTGGGCTGACAGGCAGGACAGAGCGCAGACATCTTCCCATTGTGACGTCTGCGCGCCTGCGCTGTCAGTCCCTTTTGGAGCTGAACTGCTCCTAGCAACGTCACCTAGAGCCGACTGGGACTGACAGCTCAGGCGTCACTATAGGAAGATGTCTGCACTCCGTCCTACCTGTCAGCCTGACAAGAATTGATAATCCTCTTTAATAAGGTAATAATTCTGGCGACTAGCGCTACTATGCAGCTACTCGCCAGATGGGGAATTATTTAAGCTCAAGTTGTTTAGCGGTCGTAGTTCCACTTTAAGATCAACATGTGCAGTGAGCATAGTTTGAGGTCTGTGGTCCTGATCACAACTGTCATGTCCGCCTCCATGGACATAGCATACAGGACTGAAGATGTTATCTCTTGACGTGGGGCAAAATACATAGGGGCCATTAGGATATTAGAAAAGTAAGTGGGAACTTACTATAAGGAGGCAGTAGTTTTATTTAACCATCTGAGTGCCAGAGAGGTATCCAATTCATTAGATATCTTTCTGGCACTCAAAGGGTTAACCTAGTGGTGCTAGAAAGGTCCCGAATGCATTGAGAAGCTCGGGAAATTGCAGGCGTCCAAGGAGTTAAACACAGGAAAGTGAACCAAAGTGACAGTCCTTAGGCAGGGAAAGAATGCAGGATCCACTGACAGAATAATCCGGGGACGGAAATGGGACTCTATGGAGAAAGCTGATCAGTGAACAAAATGTATTAATAACATATGAGCAGCTCTGGGATGGAAACATGGAGATTGTACATACAGTTATTAAAGGGACTAGGACTGTCTGAAGAATCCTACACGTTTTATGAATTTGGATCTTTAACTTTTTAAAACTTGAATGATTATTGGATTTTTCAAGAATGTTAACAGAATTAAAAACAGAGTAAAACATAATGTAGCAGTGCACACTGTACAATACACATTTACAATGCCTGGCTAAGATTTAATTAATAACAAAATCCATAACATAATGAGGCTAATTTTCTAACAACTAGCACATTTCTGGAGCAAACCTTCTGCACAATATCCAAAGGTGACAAAAATTACCAAAATGGTACCCGCAAGTTGTCACCCTTCAAAATGTCGCCAAGTAACTATCTGTTAGGTTAAGTTAGTATCAGTTATGTTAGTATCTGTTAGGATAGGTTAGTATCTGATACGTTAGTATCTGTTAGGTTAAGTTAGTATCGGTTAGGTTAGTATCTGCTAGGATAGGTTAGTTCTGATAGGTTAGTGTTTGTTAGGATAGGATAGGGTTGGTCCCTTTTAAGTTTGGGGGTGTTACTATTTGTTAGATTATGGACAGTATCTGGGGCTGTATCTGTTAGGTTGTGGTCAGTCTCTAGAATGACATCAGGTTAGAATCTGTTAGGTTAGGTTACTATCTTTTAGGTTAAAACAGTGTCTGTTAGTTTATGTTAAAATCTGTTACATTAGGTTAGTATCTGTCAGGTTAGATGGTGGGTGGAGAATAGAAAGTAGGAGGGGAAACACACAAGTTTAGGTTAGCATCTGTTAGGTTAGGTTAGTATCTTTTAGGTTAGGATAGTGTCTGTTAGGTTTGATTAGTATCTATTATGTTATGTTAGTGTCTTTTAGATTAGGATAGTGTCTGTTAGTTTAGGTTAGTATCTGTTAGGTTAAATTAGTATATTTTAGGTTAGGGTCTGTTAGGTTAGGTTAGTATCTGTTAGGTTACATTAGTATCTTTTAGATTAGGGTCTCTTAGGTTTGGTTAGTATTTGTTAGGTTACATTAGTATATTTTAGGTTAGGTTAGGGTCTTTTAGGTTACGTTAGTATCTGTTAGGTTACATTAGTATCTTTTAGGTTACGTTAGGGTCTCTTAGGTTTGTTTAGTATTTGTTAGGTTACATTAGTATCTTTTAGGTTAGGTTAGGGTCTTTTAGGTTACGGTAGTATCTGTTAGGTTACATTAGTATCTTTTAGATTAGGTTAGGGTCTTTTAGGTTACGTTAGTATCTGTTAGGTTACATTAGTATCTTTTAGATTAGGTTAGGGTCTTTAGGTTTGGTTAGTATCTGTTAGGTTACATTAGTATCTTTTAGGTTAGGTTAGGGTCTCTTAGGTTTGGTTAGTATATGTTAAGTTACATTAGTATCTTTTAGGTTACGATAGGGTTTTTTAGGTTAGGTTAGTATCTGTTAGGTTACATTAGTATCTTTTAGATTAGGGTCTCTTAGGTTTGGTTAGTATTTGTTAGGTTACATTAGTATATTTTAAGTTACGTTATGGTCTCTTAGGTTAGTACCTGTTATGTTACATTAGTATCTTTTAGGTTAGGTTAGGGTTTGTTAGGTTACATTAGTATATTTTAGGTTAGGTTAGGGTCTGTTAGGTTACATTAGTATCTTTTAGGATAGTCTCTGTTAGGTTAGGTTAGTATCTGTTAGGTTACATTAGTATATTTTAGGTTACGTTAGGGTATCTTAGGTTAGGTTAGTATCTGTTAGGTTACATTAGTATCTTTTAGGTTAGGTTAGGGTCTGTTAGGTTACATTAGTATCTTTTAGGATAGTCTCTGTTAGGTTTGGTTAGTATCTGTTAGGTTACATTAGTATCTTTTAGGTTAGGCTAGGGTCTCTTAGGTTAGGTTAGTATCTGTTAGGTTACATTAGTATCTTTTAGGCTAGGTTAGGGTCTGTTCGGTTAGGAGCAGTCAGTAACCGTTAGTTTAGAAGTTAACGTTAATATTAATATCTGCTAGGTTTGAGGAGTCATTTAGGTTGGCTGTTAGGTTAGGATACTTGGTTAGGTTGAGTAAAGGTTGAGTATGGGTTGGGGGTAATTAGGTTAGGGTACTTAGCTTGTGACATGTTTAGAGCGGCATGTTAAATGCTGAACACACTGGCGACATTATGAAGTTGCCGGTTTGATGCAAGCTATTACTAGCACTTCATTTCAAAAGTAAGTCGATTAATAGGACTTTAACCTCATAAATACTAAGAGGTCTACAAGGCAATGCAAAGCACTACAATGGAGTCCACTCTAGTACTCAAGTGGTTAAAAGACCCCTTTTTGAATGTATGTTTATACTGTTATTGTTTATCTATTTTGTGTAAATATGTAACTTCTTACTGCAAAAACTCTACAGGAGATATTTCAAAACAAGACAAATCACAATGTATTTTTCTTGATAAAATATTTTCTAAATAAATTTCAGTCAATGGGAATTTTCATTTACCCCATCTAGCGCAGCTGAACTGCGTCAGAATTGCTTGAGTTCTTAGTCTTGCTGGGGCAGATATACTAGGAAAATGGTGCAATTTGCCAAAGAATGTCTCCTGTTCTTAGTCTCAGTGGCGCTATGTGGTGCAGTTCTAGTGCAGACCAACTACACAACAGGACACTCAGATACAGTCCTCAGGACACATCAACCCCTTAATGACCCCAGTTAAGGACCATAGATTTATTTTTTTTTAGCTAAATGGATTCAGGGGTCCCCAAGTGGCATGCAGCCTCGCGGTGGCCCCTGAATTCCATGACATGCCAGGACCGTCATGGGTCCTTAACGCAAGTCTATCCATGGTGGTCCTGGCACTTCATTGGTCCTTAAGGGGTTAAACACAGGGAGAGCAATTAAAGTGACTGAGTGATTGATTATCTTACACCAAACAGGGATATCATTAGCCCTTTCGTTGCCAGTGGGTTACGCAATGCATTGCAAAGCAAAGCGTTGCGTACCCAAAGGGATAGTAATGTTTCAAAATACTGTCAGAGTTGTAGTTCAAGAGTAACTGAATGATAAAGTATCCCCCTCCCGCCCCTTTTACCTCGTCTAAGACGCCTCCCCTCAGAGCAGCAAGACTGTCCGGATGCATCACAGAGAGGGACAATCTTCAGTGAGCCTAAGGAAAAACCTGAAAAACCTGTCAAGGGGGGCAGGGTTTGCCTTATGCTCACAGTAAGAAGATTGTCCCTTGCTGTGAGCTGTCCAGTCACGAGACCAGATTCCACATCTGAGGGGAGGTGGCTTACACTAGGTAAAAGGGGCGGGAGGGGGATACATTCTTGAACTACAACTCTGACAATACTCACGTTAAGTCTCTCCATGGCCCAAATACTATGAAGATTAATTGGAGCTGCATTTATTTTGAAACATTACTGTCCCTTTAAAACATCATCTGTTGGTTAGACCCAAGTACTAGCACTAACAATCACTGCAATAGGGGGCAAATATAGTTTACCATTGATAGGGCTGTAATCCTTTGAATGCTAGAGAGGTCTCCACCACATTGCTTTGCAATGTGGTGGAGACCTCTCTAGCATTCAAGGGGTTAAAAGTCACCTTCAAATCATTTGGGCTTTATGAAATATGTATTGATTCCCTGTGGTGCTGCTGGTTTAGTACATCAGATTCACTGTGCTCCAAACTGGAGACTTGTATCACAAAAACACATTATTACATTATACAGACACGAGCCCAGGAATCTCCTGACCCAGTGCCTAACCTGAGTGTTTTCCTGTTGTATATTTCTTTGCATATAGTTACTATGAAAACATTGCCTCGTTGCCATAGTTATGTCTCCAATTTCGCTTAGTTAATATACTTTTATTTAACATTTTTGGCAAGTGACAATATTCACTGATCTAACTGGGAACTGTGATATATGGAAACAATGCTGGATTGTATGCTAATTTATTGCCATTTGAGTGCCAGGAGGGGCGAGCAAAGCTATGTTATACACTCTGAAATAGTTAACCTTATCTCTGCCAGAGGATCACCTTTGCCTTGTAAAAATCCCTTTACCAAATTTGGAGGTCAAAATATCAAATGGGGAGATGTACTAATACGCTTCTATGCAGAACTATCAGCTGCAACTGGTTTCTTAACCCTTTGAGTGCCAGAGGGGTACACAATGCATTGCAATGCTTTGCATACTCGTCTGGCACTAATAAGGTTAACCACTTAGGAACCCATGACTTGCCAGGACCGGCATGGGTAAACTTGAGTTAAGCATCCATGACGGTCCTGGCACGTCAAGGAATTAAGGACTGAGTCTTATGTATCTAATTGCTTGAATGAAATTACAGTGATTGTAGTAAAATACCCCAAAATACATTCACCTTTTGAGACATTAACCTTTATTTGTTTATGGCACAATAAGGCACTTTATGCTAATTTGTTTATATACTGTACAATATTGTAACACTCTTTGCTATGAATGAATGTAGGCAGGACCTACACTGGGGTCATTTCTAATAGCACAGAGAGAGAAAGGCTTGGCCTCCAACATAACTAATGAACATATCGTGCATAGAATTGGCATAAAGTGCCACAAAACATAAAGGTTAATTTCTCAAAAATGATTTATTTTACATAAAAAACTGCTAGTATAACATATATGCAGATTTTAATTATCTGTAAAACAAACTAAACTTGTCTAAGGGTGACAGGTCCACTTTAATAAGACACAAATAAAATTGTTGTTTTGCATTTTCCAGCTTTGGGAAAAAAAAGTCAGATGTAAATCGTATGGGGAGATCAATTGTTTTCTACAAGAGGAACATTCTAGTAATGTGTTTTAAGACAATAAAACTCCATTCATCTGTGATTGTAAGAATATATGCATGGAAGTATCACAAGAAAGCATGTTTAGTGATAAAGCTCTACAGATGTACTGAAACCCTGTCTTGGATAAAGCACAGTGATGACAGCCAGATCCTCTATACAGATAAGTGTATGAATAGGGATTCCCTGCCTTGCTGCCTATGGAGGAACATACAAAGCATTCTCCTGCAGTGAGGGACAGGCTGGTCAGACAACAGATGGGCTTGTCAGAATACATTCTCGAACGAAAGTGGAACTTTCCCTAAATTCAAGTTATTAAAAAACTTCATTAAAACTGCCCATGTGTCATGTTAGCCAGCACATGTACAGTTAAAGAGATATGCACACTCATTACCATATGCTAATGTATGCTAATTGCAGTACCCGTGCAATACTGGTGAAGTTTCATATGCTAATGCAGCCCTTTCAGTTGTGTGTCATATGCTAAAGAAGGGTTCAATGACTGTTTATATGATAATGAAGCTTTGCGCACTACCAGGAAATGTTCACTTTTACCTTGCCCAGAAATAAAAGTGTGAATATATCCTAAACTAGAAATCTGCTGGAATTTTGATTTACATGACATATAGGCAGTTTTTAATGCAATTGTGCAAACTTGAATTAAGGTGAAAGTTCCACCTTGTACCGCAGCTTGTCAATCTTAGTCTCTTCCCCTCCCCAGTTGTTCCCCGTTACCACCTCCTCCAATGATGGAGGAATCCAGTATGCGAGCTGGAGGGATATAGAGCACTCCAGCTCACATGCTAGATTCCTCCATCATCAGTGGAGGTGGTAATGGGGGACAGCTGGGGAAGGGAAGAGGCTAAGATTGACAGGCTGTGGTACAGAGCTGTACCGCAGCCTGTCCTGAACTGACGTCACGTGACAGCATTAAAAAGCTGATGTCTCTGTCAATGCATTAAAAAAAAAAATACAGCAGTCAAAATGCATCATTTTATGCAAACCTGTAAAATATTCATTTGAACATTGCCATACATTACTGAAAAGCATTTTAACCCCCTGGGTACTAAAGAAAGGCTCCAGCATACCGCAACCAGAGAAGTAGCTTGGTATTGACAGAAAGGGGCTAAAATGCTTCATGCTTAACTCTTTAAGTGCCAGAGGGGTGTCCAATGCATTGCAAATCAACATGTTGGACACCCCACTAGCACTCAAAGGGATAACGCCCTGGGTCCATATCTGGGGATTTTTTCTTCTAAAGTCCCCAGAGATGGCTCAGGTGGTTGCCGCTGGGGGATATAAATGACGCGATTTGTGTCACACAGGGGTGGGGCTTAATGGAATGTGTCGTAAAGTGGGCAGAAAGTCAGTGGGAAGCAGAGGCGTTACTAGAAGCCACCGGGCCCTGGTGCAAGAATTGCCATGGCCCCCCCACCACATTGGCCCCAGACCCCCTCAACCACATTGGCCACCTCCACATTGCCCCCCAATCTCCAAATTGCCCCTTCATCTTCACACCACAATGTCCCCATCTCCACAATGCCCCCATATCTCCAAATTGCCCCTTCTACAATGCCCCCTTCAACTCCACAATGTCCCCTTCATCTCCACAGTGCCCCTTCCACAATGCCCCTTCATCTCCACAATGCCCCCTTTATCTCCACAATGCCCCCCAATCTCCAAATTGCCCCTTGCACAATGCCCCCTTCATCTCCACATTGCCCCTTCCACAATGCCCCTTCATCTCCACATTGCCCCTTCCACAATGCCCCCTTCATCTCCACAATGCCCCTACCTCCAGTCCCTGGTGGTCTAGCGGCGTGGCTTGACAGATCTGTGCCTCCTTCAGCACAGATCTCTACAACTGAAGCTCCCGTGCGCCGCTCTAGTAATGCAGAGGCTGGGAGATGATGTCATCTCCCAGCGCTCTGTATTACTAGAACTGGTGGCCGTAGTGGGAGTTGCTGCGGGCGAGGGGGTCACGGGGGGCGGCCGGGCCCCTGGAGTGACGGGCCCGGTCGCAGGTGCGACCCCTATTGTTACGCCACTGGTGGGAAGTGGGAGGAACTGGGTGGGGAAGGAGAAGAAGTAGGTGGGAAATGGGAGGAACAGCCCGGGAAGGAAGAGAAGTAGGCCAAGTTTCATAAGAGACGCCCCACCACAGGAGAATCAGCCTCTGTCCCCAGAGACCCTGTAATTTACTTAAAAAACAGAGTATCTGGAGCAGAGAGTTCCCAGCTATGCCCAGGTCTTGTAGCCAGTTTGGGGTATGTTATGTTGCTAATCTCCATACTAATAATGGCAACTAGGCTGCATGGTGCACTACTAATGCATTAGGTTGACCAAGGCACCAGAATTTTTTGGAACCTAGAAACTCTCCTGAATGCAAATATTTGCAATAAAGATTCCTATAATAGTAATGGCCAACTGGCAGTCCTCAGGCCACAAGCAGCCCTCAGCAGCTTCTCTTTTGATCTCCAGTTAATTCTCTTGTACAGCTTACCTCCTAACATTTCAAATAGTCAAAGGGGGGATTCTTTAGGTGGTGTTGCTGGGGGTGGGGCATTTTAGGTTATGCCATGATCTCGTGACATGAAGTGCTTTATTTAACTAAATAAATGATTTAGAACAAGACCAAAGCATTTTATTCACAAAGACTACTTTATATACACACATATACTGAAGATTAACCCCTTAAGGACCCATAACGGTCCTGGACCATCATGGGTTGTTATACCCTTAAGGACCCATGGCGGTCCTGGACCGTCATGGAATTCCGGGCTCCCTGCGAGGCTGCATGCCGTTCGGGGAGTCCAGAATTGAATAACAAAAAAAGAAAATGCTCTGTGGTGCTTGCGAAGCTGATCATTAAGGGGTTAAGCAAACACTAAGTGAGTTTTATTGCTGTAGATCAATGTGATACTTGTATACAAACCACACAGTCTGATCCCCTAAAAAGGGAGACACCAGGGTAGAAAAGTAGGACAGAGGAATATAAGGGTCTGTCTGGACTACAGAGGGACATTTGGGAGGTATGGTATATACAAAAGAGGAGATAATTTCTCTCTACCAATCACACACACTCCCTTTCTGTATACAAGATCAGTGGAAATAAATCACAATCAATTAACTGACTTTAGGGATTATCTGTCAATGCAAACAGCGTAAAAATATTAAATAAATGCACTCTGTACAGGACAATTTACACCTGCCTCATGAAGAAAGTTTAACTCCTTAACAACTGCCTGATCCGGCAGGGGGCGGGTGTTAAAGACCACGGCACGTTTTTTACTTCATTGTATTGAATTCTTTGATGGCAGAGTGGCGTGCAGCCCTGTTGCCATCCCAGAATTCCATGACGTGCCAGGATCATCACCAGCCCTTATCATCCGGATCGGAGTGACAGTCCTGACACGTCACAAGTCGCTAAGGTGTTGGGACTGTATTTTAGGGATGTTATTTACATATACCAGCTGTAAGTAAATGATAAAGTTATAGCAACATATTTCATTTTTTGGTGTTGACATTCTTTTTTAACACTTTGCGTGCCAGAAGGGTACACAACGCATTGTTTTGCAATGCGTTGTGTACCCCTCTGGCACGTAAAGGGTTAAATAAAAAAAAAATCCTGAATGTACTGAATCTGAATACAGAGAGAAAAGCATCCTAGGCTTCTTGGGAGGCAAGGAATAGGTAAAAAAAAAAAAAAAAAAAAAAAAAGAAGAAGAATACGGTAATATGCAGCCTCACCAGTATATTCCTGCTCAGTTCTCCTGGGAGCTACTTTCCTCGGCAGTGCTGACCTCCCTATTATGCTCTGCAAGACTTTTTTTTCTCTCTCTCAGTTAAAACAAGACACTCATCCATTTACCCATCTAGAGAAATTACTTCCACAAAATGCCGACCAGGAAGCCTTGTGAGATTCACACAATGTTATTGGGCAAGCAATGAGGCAACATACAAATTGCCTCATCTCTGCATCTCCAGGGAAAAGCTGTACATATATACACCCAGAAACTGTATTTATAAATCTAGCACAGCAAAGGAGAGAAAAAATAAACCTAGTGCAGGAGGTAACCACATGTTACATGCATGTTTAGGTTCAACATTCCCACATACAACCAGATTGCAGGTGGAGATATGCAAATAAGTACTTTAAAGTGGAACTATCAACCTCATAACATTGCCTCCCAACCTATTACTAATTAGCTGAACAGTCCGTGTACACGGGCCACAGTGCCAGGCAGCAACGGCCGTGGTGCAGTCATGCAATGTAGAGACTACCCACTCTGCGGCTGATAACGGAGCGGGGAGCTCCAAATTCAGACTGTAGTCCTCTCTGCGCAGGTCTGAATTCAGAGCACCCTGCTCCATTATCAGCTGTGGCGCAGGCAGTCTGTACTGCGCATGACTTCAGCACGCGCATCCATCTGTACTGTGCATAACAGCTTCTGACAAACATACATTAGCGAATTATTATATAGGATATAGCTATAGGTAAACCATACTTCTATTATGATGAATTAGTCCAGGTTATTGAAGAAAATAAACTTCTTTTGCAGCCACCAGCAGACAACAGTGCAGACATCTTAGAGGAAAGGTACATCTGAGTCTGAGCTGTCATCCCGTTCACTGCCCGGATTGGTGGTGATGTTCACTGGTTTTCTTAAGGTAACAGAAGTTGCTGAGGGTGCAGACGCACAGAACTTCTCTTGTAAGCTCTGTGCAATGGACGCCTGCAGAAGAAGTTTACTTTACCGCGGACTTATTCAGTATAAAAGAAGTATGGCTTTACTTATCTCTATATTAGTAAGGGATTGGGGAGCAATATTATGAGGTTGATAGTTCCGCTTTAAGAGTTGTGTTACCTTTTCCTATATCTGTCATTTGTCTGCAACGGACCTGAATCCCATATGCCAGAGCTTTTCAACTGTGATCTTCACGTACCCCAAACAGTGCCGGTTTTTAGTTGTTCTGCCTTAGCACAGGTGTGTAAGAGGTTGATCCTTAAAGGGACAGTAACGTCCCAGAAAAATATTTAGCATTTTGTACTTTTAAAAAGTTGAACTGAATGCAAAAAACCCTATCTCTCAAACCGCTATGGTTTGAGAGATATATGCATTCAAAGTTCCCCCCTCCCTCCCCTTTCCCAGACATCAACGCTGTGCTGACTGCAGGGGAATCCTGTCCTGGGACCAACTAGCAGCTGTGCAGCAGAGCCGCAATCGCGTTATTTAAAAAAAATAACTTAATTGGAAAGGTCTACAAAGTGTGCCTGGTTTGCAAGCACACTTTGTAGACCATTACAATGAAGTAATTCATGTTAAATAACGTGATTGCGGCTCTGCTGAAGAGCCTCCTCATGTCGGCTGACACAGATCTCCTGCTGTCAGCTGTAAACATCAAACTTTGAATGCATATATCTCTCAAACCATAGAAATTTGAGAGATAGGGTTTTTTGCATTAAATTCAACTTTTTAACCCCTTAACGGTCATAGTATGTCACCCATGACGTACTATGACCGTCATGGAATTCCGGGCTCCCCCCGCGGCTGCATGCTGTTCAGGGAGTCTGGAACCGGAAGGAGCAAAAAAAAAAAAAATGCTCTGTGGTCCTTAACTGACCATGAAGCACCGATCGGCCGGTCGTTAAGGGGTTAAGCACTACAAAATGCTAATTTTTTTTTCTGGGACATTGCTGTCCCTTTAAAACTTCCACTGTTTGAGATACCTGTGGCCAGCGATTGAGAAATGTTGCCTTATGCCAAGAGTGGGTAATCTGTTACTATCTTGCTGTTGTTGCACTACAACTCCCATCATCCTCAGCCGGCCACCAAGCAGCTGAGGATGATAGCTGAAGGGTCACAAGTTGCTCTATGTAAGATATTAACAGCCCATCTAGCCTGCCCATTTCTCCATCTAATGCTTTGGATACCCATCTGGCACTCAGTGGGTTAAAGAATAATAAAGCCTAAAGTTAAGCTAGGCAAAGAAAGTGGCCATGTGTCCCTGATTAGCGCTATTCTATTTTGGTAGCTCAGGGGTGTAGTCGTGTATAGTCTTTCTCTTCTTCAGGCTTCATTGGTGACTGGTTAATATGGCGCTGAGAAGGGGCAAGCTCCCTGACTTCTCCAACCCCATTTTATTAATGAGATTGAACACATCTGAAATCCCTTCCCTGCTCAGACCCCATATTACCAATCTCCAATTAAGTTGGAAGTGGAAGCCTTCATCTGACCCTGCAGAAATCAATGCAGACGCAGATGAGCAACTCGACAATTATTAACTCCTGAGCAACTGGACCAGAATAGCAGAAATCAGTAACATGTGGCCTTCCTTTTACCCTACCTAAGATTTTGACTTTTCATTAACCTCTTAAGGAACAGATATCCTTGGGGTGGATTGCGGTTAAGGACCACATAGAGGACTCCAGAGTGCCAGCACAAGTGACTGCTTACGTGTACCAGTGTTCCCGCAGGAACGATATAAGCACAAAATACATGACGTGCCAGGACCGTCACTCGTTCTGTAGGCAAGGAAACCAGTGACGACCCTAACATGTCACTGGAACTTAAGGGGATAAAGTGAAACTAACTTGAAAAAAAGTGTGTGTTTTTCTAGTTAATTGCTACTATGCCCATCTCTAGGGGTTACATTATTATACATTTACAGCCTTCATTGTAAAGATGTGTCTCAAGTTTATTGTTCCGCCTCCTGAACTTGCCAGTGGCAAGTTTATACCTATTGGCTGTGCAGGTGACTGTGACATTACAGCAATGAATTGGAAACCTCTCTAGTATCCTGGCTTGCCCCCAGACCTGTTTTAGTTTTTCAAAGTACATCAACTTAAATATATCCTCCACCACTTAGAAAATAGACTGAGTCTTGTCTACAACAATAGAACATAATTATTTGTTCTCTGTTATATTGTTGTGTAACCGAATTGTGAAATATACTGTATTCAAATAAATGATGAAAGTGAGCTCTGTGTTATTACAGAGCAAACAGGAAGATGATAGCTAAAAGCTGAAACCCAAGAAATACTGAACCAAAAGACTAGAACAGCTTAACCCTTTGAGTGCCAGAGAGATATCCAATGCATTGCATTGTTAATAGAAAGACCACGTTCTCTTTACTGACATCTCACTATTCTGGTATCTCAGAGGTTAAAACTCTCGGAGTCGTTCACCCAAATCTACTAAGATAATTGCACATTTGGGAAAAGGCTTTTTCTTCCTCTAGTCTGATCAGTGACTGCTGGGGTCTGAGCAGGATAAACTTCCTCCTGGCGCAAACTCAATATAATGATTAAAGCAGAACTACCATCTCCACTACTAGTTTAATAATCATTATTTTACCTCTCAAAATTTCCCACAAATAAAGTTATCCTTAAGCTTCCGAGACCGGAGGCCAGGAATCACCGCGGACATCTTGAATGCGCGCCTGCGCTGTCAGTCCTCTTCACCCTTCACGGGCATTGCACTGGCCCGGATGGCTCTGGAAGAGACTGATGGCGCAGGTGCACAGGCTGCAGTAACCCGGCCGTCAGTCTCGGAAGCTTAAGGATAACTTTATTTGTGGGCACTTTTCAGAGGTAAAATAATGATTACAAAGCTAGTTGGCACCTGCATAAGTATCGCAGGATGACTTTAGTGGAGGAAGTAGTTCCGCTTTAATGCGCCAGCTGTAGAATCTGTTCAAACCTCAGGGTCATAGGTTCTAGTCCTGGCAAGGTCAACTCAGCCTTTCACCCTTCTGAGGGAGATAAAATGAGTACTCAGGACACACTTGAAAATGAGAGACATTCTCAGTGTATTCTTCCCATACCTGCCCCAGTGACTCCAGTTTTGAGAGTTCATTACCGGGTCTCTGGGGAAGAGGTTGATTCCCCGGATGTGTGGAGTTTGCTTTAAAACTCTGCCCACTTCTGCTCCTTCCCACCTAGTTCCTCCCACTTTTCCTACTTCCCCACCCAGTTCCTCCCACTTCCCGCTCACTTTTGTGATGTCCCTGGAAAGCCTCGCCTGCACTCATGGGAAAACCATTCCCCCTTTTTTGCCACGATTAGCAGCAATTATACCCCCCAGCGACTCCACAAACTAAAGTTCCTAGGTATGATCCTTCCTGGTAAAAAACTTTCATAAAATAGAGTAAAAGCGAAATCTGTTCTTTCTGCACTCACAGCACTAATATTTGGTTGAGCAGGGAGGAAGTTTGTCTCTGATCAGAGCCAGTATAACCAGTTGCCAATGAAGCTGGAAGAAAAGGCCATCACCCAACCCTTCCAGTACTGGCCCTGGATCTGCTGAGCGATTCGGTAAGTGTTCACTTCTGATCTACTGAAATAGAGAAACGGGGCTTTCGATTTAGCTATTTTAATCATAGGGTTAGTATTCCTTTCAACTCATAAGGAAATATCAGAGCAGAAATAATCAAGGTGAGGTTATTGAATGTTTAACCCTTTGAGTGTCAGAGGAGTATGCAAAGCATTGCTTTGCAATGCGTTGCATACCCCTCTGGCACTCAAAAGTTTAACCCTTTATGTGTCAGGAGGTATGCAGCTCTTTGTTGGAGACCGATGCATTGACGACCTTTTGAGAATTCAAGTGGTTTATACAATGTATTATATTAGAAAATAGTACAGCGGGTATTACCTCACTACAGGCAGTCACTGAGGCTGATGTATTAAAGGGACACTAATGTCCCATAACATTTTTTTCTGGTTTTGTAGATTAAAAAAAAAGAAATCATGTGGCACAAATCCCATCTCTCAAACCTTTATGGTTTGAGAGATATTCGCTTCTAAAGTTCCCCCTCCCGCCCCTTCTCCTGACATCAACGCTCTGCTGACAGCAGGAAATCCCGGTCATGGGACCAGCCATTGGCTCTGCAGCAGAGCCGAAATAGCGATATTGGAAAATAATTACTTCATTGGAATGGTCTACAAAGTGTGCCTGGTTTGCAAGCACACTTTGTAGACCATTCCAATTAAGTAATTATTTTCCAGTATCGCTATTGCAGCTCTGCTGAAGAGCCGCCTCGTGTTGGCCGACACGGATCTCCTTCTGTCAGCTTTACAGCTGACATTAGGAGAGGCAGAACTTTAGATATGATTATCTCTCAAACCAACCACAAAGGTTTGAGAGATAGGATTTGTGCCACATAATTTATTTTTTTCAACACCACAAAACAAGAAAAAACATTTCTGGGCCATTACTGTTCCTTTAAGCATGCTTAAGATGTCTGGACACCTCTGCAGCAGGGAGTGAGTTAAAAGACTAATTTAAATCAATAGATTTTGTATTTGTACCCTATGGTGCAGTTGGTTTGCCCCAGAATTGCTCCAATTTTCTTTTGTGCATAACATGCTTAGTCTCTTGTGATATGAGTGAATTTGTTATGTATTGTTATCAGAGAGAAATAGTTAATTTTAGAAAATGGGATGCAGGTAGGTGGCACATAGTTAAAATCTGAACAAAGTTTTGTTTCTAGGCTGTAAGAGAGGCCTGTGTTCACTTAAAGGCTGTTACAAATGACCCTACCAACTGATATGTTCCCTGCTTGCTCTAATCCAGTGGTGATCCTGTCAGTACTCACAAAACCCTCAATGTGCTATAACCTAGACACATCACTGCTTGAATACACTCTGAATACATGCATGACTCCTCCCTCTGCCATACCTCCCAACTCTCCCACTTTAGGAGGGACAGTTCCTGTTCCAGACCCAAGTCCCTCTGTCCCTCTTTTCTACCCTTTTGTCCCTCTTTTCAGGAGATCAGAATGAGTAATATGTATTACATGCTCCACAACAATAAAACTCACATAAATGTGTAGTTATTCTTTAATATATGTGTTTATAAATTAATCTGTATAAATAAAATACTTTGGTCTTGCTCTAAATAATTTATTCAGTTACACAAACAGGAGCCGGTAGGTCATGAAATAACCTAAAAATTCTTGGTAATGCCCCGCCCACCAGCCACACCGCCATAAACACCACCTAAAACAAAAAAGTGTCCCTCTTTGGCCATTTGAAATGTTGGGAGGTATGCTCTGCCTCTCTAGTAGAAATAATAGCACATGAATCGGTCTCATGTATAATACACATACGTAAAAGTAAAGAGGCCTCTTACTTGAAGCATAGTTGAGGGAGGGCATGACTGTGAGGCACGGACAATATTTTGGCAATATTTTGCCAGGAGATGTTCCTTACCGGCTGGCGGGCTTGGTGGATATTTTGCCCATGCAGCTGTCTGCGCACTTTATTTCGGCATTTGAAACAGACGCACTGGGAATTTCTTTTTCCCCTCTCACCCTCTCCTTCTTAGAGTTAGTCACTACGAGTTTTGGGGGTGGGTCCCCGCCAGGTAATAATTTGAGCTGTCAAGTACCCTAGCAGGTTTGGGGAGTTAGTCCCCCACTGCCCACTTGCAGGCTAATGGCACGAGACTCTTGGGTTTTGTGGTGTATGTAATCGTGCCACTCGGCAGTTGCTGAGATGCAGGCATAACGTTAACTGTTTGTTATGATGTTAATAAAAGCAGTGGCCTTTTTCCTTCCCAGAATGTTGTCTGTGTCTGTTCTAGGGGTGGGGGATTTGGGCCTCGGTCTATGTATGAACGTGCCTCTATGCAGTCATGTAGTATATGTTGTTCATCAAGATGGAACAAATTGATCATAATGGGACAAACCACACATGGTACTGCACCAAGCATCAGCCATTCAATATCGCCTCCTGCAGTGGATAATATGCGTCAGCAAACAGGACTTCCGTTTGATTCTAAGGGTGATGTCAAAGAAAACAGGAAACATTTTCCAAAATATCCCATTGACTTAAATGGGTGTTTTAACTACTTGAATGCTAGAGAGGTCTCTAACACATTGCATTGGAGTCTTCTCTATCATTCAAGGGGTTAAAAGACCCATTTAAGTCAATGGGATATTTTTTGACTAGTTTGGTGCAGTTGGTTTGATCCATAGTTACTGCAGTTCTTAGTACATTAGCCTCAGTGAACGTACAAGGCAACTATTGAGACGTTAGAGGTCAGACCACGATATGAATGTACTAAGAAACTGGAACCATTCTGGGACAAGAAGACTGCACCAAAGGGGGTCAAAAACAGTTCCAATTGATTTCAATGGGACTTTTAGCCCATTAAATGCTGTCAGTCCCCAGCATATAAGATTTAACCCTTGAGTGGCAGAGAGATATCCAACGCATTGCAACGCCTCTCTGGTACGCAAAATTGTTAACCCTTTGAGTGCCAGAGGGGTACGCAACGCATTGCTCTGCAATGCGTTGCGTACCTCTCTGGCACTCAAAGGGTTAAACAGCCTTGTTTAAATCAGTGGTCATTTTGGGATTCTCTATTTGGTTTGCCTCAAAACTGATCCTCTTTTCTTTTAGGCGTAAGGAGCAATTTTACTGCAAAGTAACTGCATCATATGAAACACATGAACACTTCCATTTGGTTTTAACACCTTGAATGCTAGTGTCCATGTATTTTATTTATAGGAGAACACTATTATAAGTCATTTTACCCTCATCAGTCTGATCGTATCATATTTAGAGCACATTCTGCCTGGTTAGGGTGATAATATATTACTTTGGGGCTTGTATCGTCTCTCCCCTGTTCTCTTTTGTGTTTGTGATTGTTTTTAACTGTTTTTAAAGAGTTAGTAATGCCTGGATTTAAGTTGCTACTATATTGTAGATTTAAAAAAAAAAGTTACTGGAGAAAGTGCTAGATATTCGCTGCTAAAGTTCCCCCCTCCCTCCCCTTCTCCAGACATCAGCGGTCTACTGACAGCAAGAGATCCCTGCCCTGGGACCAGCCGGTGGCTCTTCAGCAGAGCCGTAATAGCGATCTTTAAAAAGAACTACTTCATTGGAACGGTCTACAAAGTGTGCCTGGTTTGCAAGCGCGCTTTGTAGACCGTTCCAATTAAGTATTTTTTTTAAATATAACTATTTCGGCTCTGCTGAAGAGCCTCCTCAAGTCGGCCAACACATCTCCTTCTGTCAGCTTTAGAGCTGACATGAGGAAGGGGGGAAATTTAGCGGCGAATATCTCTGAAATAGGACTTTCTCTAGATACTTTATTTTTTAAATCTACCATATAGCATCAACTTAAATTCGGGCATTACTAACCCTTTAATAGACTATACAGTGATGTATTTTCATAATTTTGTCACTAATAAAGAATATTTTGCTACTAATTTCCTTTTTTTGACACCCTTACTGAAACTGTACAGTGGCACTTTTGCTACACCAACCCAGGGAATTTTATGGCCAACTGACCAGAGCTGCCCACAGGAAGGTGTAGCCAACAGAGCCACTGTAAAATTTCAGGCTTAACTTTTGAATAAACAAGACTCAGCAGTGGGAGTACCTTTGTTTTACTCTGGGGAATAAACCCTACAATTAACATACTGTGCAGGAATAACCATAAACTGCCGCATAAAGGTTAACCCTTTCAGTGCCAGAGGGGTACGCAACTCATTGCTCTGCAATGTGTTGCATACCCCTCTGGCACTCAAAGAGTTAATTTCTCAGAAACTATTTACTTTACAAAAAATGGCTAGTACAACGTATAAAACTGATATGTCTATAAAACTAACTAAACTAGCCTTGGCTGACAGGTCCACTTTAAAGGGATAGTAATACTTAAAATGTAAAAAAAAATATGTTGTAGGGTTTATCCCCCTGAGTAAAACAAGAGTACTCCCACTGCTGAACGGTGTTTCGTTCAAAAGTTATTAATTTTCAAAGCTGAATTTTTTAGGTGCAATATCATCTCCATAGGATGGTGTAGCAACAGCGCCACTGTACCATTTCAGGCCACTGTGATATTGCACCTAAAAAATTCAACTTTGAAAATTAATAACTTTTGAACAAAACACCTTTCAGCAGTGGGAGTACCCTTGTTTTACTCAGGGGGATAAACCCTACAACATATTTTTTTTTACATTTTAAGTATTACTATCCCTTTAATTGAGCCCAAGACCTTAAAAGCGAAGTTACATGGACAGTAATGTCCCAAAAATATTTTTACAGTTATGTAGAGTTTAAAATATTAATCAAATCGCTCCAAACCCTATCTCTCAAACCACTATGGTTTGAGAGATATAGGGATTCAAAGTTCCCTCCCTCCCCTTCTCCTGATGTCAGTGTCTAACTGACAGCAGGAGATGCCGGTCCAGGGACCACTAGGCAGCTTTGCAGCAGAGCAAAAATCACGGTACTTTAAGGGATAGTAATACTTGCAAATTACTAATCCCCATATTGTAGCTTTGTTAAAAAGAAACTTATTGCCCCCAGTGTCATCTCTCAAACCCTTATGGTTTGAGAGATAACTGCGCTCAAAGTTCCCCCCTCCCTCCCCCTTCCCTGACTGAACGCTGACTGCAGGAATATCCGGTATTACTTGCATCAGGCGGCTCTGCAGCATTGCCAAGATTGCGTTTATAAAAAAGAAATCTTTCAATAAAACGGACTTCTACATGTGCTTGCAAACCAAGCACATGTAGAAGACCGTTTCAGTGAAATAATTATTTTTTATAAACGTGATCTGGGCTCAGGTGCAGAGCCACCTGATGCACATAAGACTGTCGTACGACAGCTTCCCCTGCAGTCAGTGTTCAGTCAGGGAAGGGGGAGGGGGGAACTTTGAATGCTATCATCACTCAAACCGTAAGGGTTTGAGAGATGACACTGGGGGCAATAAGTTTCTTTTTAACAAAGCTACAATATGGGGATTAGTAATTTGCAAGTATTACTATCCCTTTAAAAATAATTAATTCATTGGAAAGATCTACAAAGTGTGCTTGCAAACCAGGTGCACTTTTTAAACCTTTCCAATGAATTAATTCTTTTTAAGTACCGCAATTTCGGCTCTGCTGCAGAGCCTCCTCTAGTTGTACGATTCTCTGGGAGAAGGGGAGGGAGGGGGGAACTTTGAATCCCTATATCTCTCAAACCATAGCGGTTTGAGAGATAGGGTTTGGAGCAATTTGATTAATATTTTAAACTCTACATAACTGTAAAAAAAATTTGAGACATTACTGTCCTTTTAACATTTTTATTGCTGCTATTGTTTGAGTAAAATTAACCTATTTTATTTTTTATATTCTGGATAACACTGTATTCTGTATCTCGCAAGCTATTCACAGACTTACTTCATTGAAACCTGAAATGTTGCCCTGCAAGGCACTGCATACTTTCACAATTCGACATCTAAGCATAAATCCTTATTATTATTCTACAGCTGTTTATAGAAAGGTTTCTGGGTCTTGGAATCTAGAAAAAAAACAGTCTCTGCCAGTAAAATCTGATCTCAGACGTTTGCAATTAAGTTCACTCACATTTCTTCAGCCTGTCTGTTTTGCTTAAATTATGCAAAAAGCAGGGCACAGTTAGTGCACCATTTCAGCAGCTCTGCTATCTGGGGCTCTGACTTGAAATGAAGAGAACTCAAAGCTTCCCTAACAATGAGGCCCAGATTTCCTAAAAGGTTACAACTGTTACATGAGCCAATGAGCCATCTCACAGTACACAGAATGTGAACACAACTCTGCATTCCAGGAATAGTACTGAATGCACCTTATTGCCATACCTCGGAACTCTCAGGGTTCCACTCTGAGACTCAGAGTTTTGACCCAAATCTCATGGTTCCAGTGTGAAATACCAAATGCTCAGTCAGAGAATTCTGTGTAACCTACTATATGATTTGCCCTAATTAAATATTTCTTTAATCTCTATATTGGTGCAGTTTGTACCAGAAATACAGGGTAGATGTCGCATCTCATTTGTCTTTAGGCAGTGAGATATCTCCTGCTGGAGAGCTGTAAGTAAAAACGGGTTCTGAAATTGACCGCTCCAAGAATGGAGCAGTTTCTTTATGACCCCAACTTGGCACACCTGTACACGTAATAGGTCATGTGTACCAGTGTGTCGGAAGGGATTAAAGCAGTCCTTAACCCCTTTAAGACCCATGACGTGCCAGGAACATCATGGGTGCACTTCCCATAAGCACCCATGATGGTCCTGGCACATCATGCGTTAAATGATAGCAGCACGCCTCTGTGCACACTGCTATCATTCTGCAGAGGCTGAGACTGAGCACTCTGGGACCGGAGCGCTCAGCTTTAGTCCTTGTCTGTTCTAATGGTTCACGTGATCGCTGCAGGAGCGATCACATGTACCGGCATTTTGATTAAAAAAGGCAGTGTGCTTGACACGCTGCCTTTGTGTCTGCTCTGTGCCTCTCTCTTCCTTACTATTAAAGTAAGGACGAGAGAAGCAGAGAGCAGACACATAGCAAAAAAAAAAAAAATGCAGTAGTTGGGGGTATTATCCCCTTCAGTGCTGGTGCTGGCTGGATGCAGGTCCATTTCTGACCTGCTAAAAGTAACATGTTTTTTTTGTTTGTAAATTTAATAAAAGAGAAAATGTTTTATTTAAACATTTTGTTTATAAAATAAATATTCTAAGTTTAAACAATAAATAATAGGAGTGTGATTGTTGTGGAGCCATGTAATACACACCACCAAATCCTATCAATAAAATTGTGGGAAAATAGGGTGGGAAAGAGGGACATGGGGATTTCCACCCAGGGGGGATGGTGCCCACTAAAAACTGATCCAAAGAGAAAAAATGGTGTTTTTTACATTTTTTTTACCATTTTCTTTAATTTCAATAAAATAAATGGTGGGTTAGCCATATAAATGTGGTATCAAAAGAAAGCCCTAATTGTGTGAAAAAATGGTATATATGTGTCCGATCATTCAGGCATTCTGGAACCGGGTCCGTATATTGATTCACCAACTCACCACAATTTTTCTCCCACTGGATCCTGTGATTCTGGTACTTAGTGCACCCAACCAAATACTCGGAGATCTTTGCGGATTTTGATCCGGCATGTACTTACAGCAAGTCGCTGTCTGGTGGCTCAGATGTGGAAATCCCCAACTGTCCCATCTCTCGAACAAATAATGTCTAGAATTACATATATTGAACTGATAGAATGGCTCTCCTCAATATCTGGATCTCTCTCACTCCACTCTGAGATTTGGGATTTATGGACACTCAACCGAGACTCGATAACAGTTGAGGGTCTGTAAGGCTGTAATTTCTTCTTTTCTTGTTTGTTTCGATACGCCTTATATATTGTGGTTAGCGCTGCCCCCCCCCATTAGATCATCTCTCGGATGAGGCATCTGGTCCGTGGAGTCATATGTCTACACCTTCTTCTAACTTGTTCTCTTTTGCTAGTTCTCATTTTCCTTCTTACTTTCTTGCTGTTTTTTTTCTCTCTCTCTCCCCTCCCCCTTTCCTGACCCTTCCAAATCCTTTCCCTTGATGGTTGTGCCTGCTTATAGCTGGGCCAGTTTCCCCATAAATGCAAACTGTTGGTCTAATTGGTATCCTCCAGACCTACCATCTGTTACTTGTGACATTTTACAAACACAGATATGTTTTGCCTCCATTATGTCTTGTTTTATACCTTCAGATTGTATGAAAAAGAATTTCAATAAATAAAAAAAAAAAAAAAAAAAAATGATATATAATTTATGTGGCTGAAATAAAAGCCTTAGAGGCAAAACACGGTTGAACAAAACATAGTCTAAAAGGTCAGAATTGCTCCAGTCCTTAAGTGAAATCCACCTCAGATTTCCCAGCCTTAAGGGGATAAGGGAAGGTAACTTCCCTGGACCGCTGTCCTTAAGGGGTTAAACATGTGTACTCTAAGCACTGGGAGAATTTTCACTGAAAAGTTATTACAGTTCAAATACATTGTTTAAATCAAACTGTTAGCAACAGCCAACTAGTGCCCAAAAAAGGCATTTTTTTGATAATGCTCTCTATGGGACAGCTTGAGTCAATGACTACTACTACATAGAAAGTGGTAGAAACAACACTGCATTAGCGACTG
The DNA here is from genome assembly GCA_037306005.1 of Rhinophrynus dorsalis. NCBI lineage: Eukaryota > Metazoa > Chordata > Amphibia > Anura > Rhinophrynidae > Rhinophrynus > Rhinophrynus dorsalis. The sequence goes on along the minus strand of CM074725.1, from coordinate 206,910,265 downwards.
CATTAGAAAATTTGCAGTTAATTTTTCTGCTGTGAAATCTGAAGTACAATAAGTTTTGAAAAAAATATCTCTCAGTAGTGGGACTTCCTTTTTTTATTATTCAGGAAAGGCCATCTAACATCCAATGAGATATGCACTAAGACGTGTTAAAGAGATGAGATGACTTCTCCTGTGATATCACTTCTCCAGATCCTATGTTATTCTATGGAGCATACGCACTAAGATTTCTCAGGTGGTAGAGATCCTAGTGCATTGGCTTCACAGAATAACTGGAGAAGTGATATCACTGGAGAAGTAATCTCTGTTTATCACCTCTTTATCACTCCTTAGTGCATCTCTCCCCCATTTTCTCATTAAAAAAAGTGTACAGCTGCTTTGATCTTGCTTTTTAAACAGACATTTCTCAAGTTTAGAGAAAACAAGTCAGGTCCTACAAATAATAAATAATCTTTCAGGTTGAAGGAAGTTTTCCTGAAGCACTGATATTTTCCATCCCAGGTCACAGCTGTAAAACATTAGCATGCTTTTGCATTTCCTCAACTTTTCAACAAATGTCTTTCTGCGCTCCAGATTTACTATGAGCCTGTGACTGTCTACCTCTGCACTCTGTGAGCAGATCCACCAAGGGTCATATGTACAAACAAAAATGAAATCATTTCCAACTGAATAATTCCAGTTGATTTGATGGGGGCATTTAACACAGGGGTACGCAACGCATTGCCCTGCAATGGCACCTTTCACACAAGCGACTGTCATCTTTCATGAAGACACCAGTAAGTTGCGTCTTTACTGTATTCACACAGTAACGGTAGCACAGCAGATATGCAAGGAGGCCTAAGGGGATACCTGCAGATCTTTCACACAAGTGATGTTGGAAGTTGCAATGCTCATTGCAACCTCCACTGAAAGACCAACTTGTGGTGGGCTCCATTAACCTATAACTGACACTCATCGCCATGCCCATCCCTGGGAATTCTCAGGGTTTGACCCTGAGACTCAGAGTTTTGGCCCAAATATCATGGTGAAGGGCCAAATTCTCAGGATGAGAGAGACCAGTGTTAACTACTATTTCATCTGCTCAATTAACTGGTTATCAGAAAGGCAGAGGGAGATGTTCTGCTTCTCTTTTGTATGTTCAGGCAGTGAAAACTCTAAGTTACAGCATTTTAAGGGCTCCTTAAAGGGATAGTAATACTTCTACTTAAAGGGGAACTTTCACCTCATAAAAATTTTTGACCAGTTGTTTAAACATTCAAGCAGCATTAGGAAACGTGCTTTTTTTTTTATTTTTACGTACGTTAAGATTTTTAATGTCCAAGCCGTGCACTTCCGCATTCTGCGGCATGTGTATCTTCGGCACAGCTCTCAGGACTTCCCAGCATTATTACATCCTCCTCCCACCTCCCTCCCAGCTGCCCCAGGGAGCGCCTTCACACTTCCCTTCGGTGTTGTCACAGTTTACCTTGTTTCCAGCGCCGCAGCTTCAGCCACGCTCAACGTCAGTCCACACGTCATCTGCAGGCGCAAGGCTTCAGAGAGAAGCAGGCCTCTGTTTATACCATGCTTCCTGTAGTCTCCTCCTACCCACTTCCTTCCTCTGAGCCTGCTCCTCCTACCTACTTCCTGAGGCAGGGCTTAAAGAGCAGTCTGAGTCCTGACTCAGTTGCCCTTGCGTTGTTGTTCAAAGCAGTTCTATTATCTTGGGCTGTGTGTATGACCTGGCTTGTCTTCCATCCAATCTGGGTGCTGACCTGTGGCTCTATCTGACTATTCTTTTGTCTTATCCTTATAGTGGACACCCGATCTGGTGCAGATGTGTGGCTCTGGCTGACTACCTGAACTGTGTAGGACCTGGCTTGTCTAACTACCCTCTCTGGTGCTGACCTCTGGCTCTGTCTGACTATTCTTTTGGTTGTCCCCTGTACCAAGCAGACACCCTATCTGATGCGGGCCTGGGGCTCTGACAAACTAGCTTTGATACTGACTGCAGACGTGAGTCAAGTATACGCTTCCTTATACTGACTGCAGACGTGAGTCAGATATACGCTCCATTCTGACTGCAGGCGTGAGTCAGATTTCTCACTACCACAGATCAAGACTTCGAGTTTCAGTTCCTGTTCCATTCTTGTCCAGCTCCTGGTTCCAGCAGAGACTACCAGTGGCTTCGGCCTAGTCTCTAGTAGAGTGGTCCTCCACGGCAATTTACTATTTCTGGTAGTAGCACTTGCTGGCTGTGATCCTTTGCTTGTACCTGCTATTTACCTCTGTTTGCTACCTTATTGTTGTTTAATAAATTGCATTCTCTCTCTGGGAAACCGTGACAGTACGCAAGGGCCATGAATTCAGACGGTGATAGTATTAATGCAGCTCTTCAAAGCATCCTGGACAGGATAGAAGCATTGGATCAACGTATTGACCAATTGTCTTTTGCCTTACAAACCTTGTTGCAGCGCACAACGCAACTTGAACGCTCTAAACCACAAGTGCTGGCCACCCCCACTCCCTCCCCGGCACCAGTGGTCCAAACCTCTTCTGATGCAGGCATGATCAGAGGGTTGTCAGGTTCCGCTCAGCTCCCACAGCGGTATGGTAGAGACCCAGACGCTTGCCGTGGCTTCCTTAATCAACTCGGCATATACTTTGAGATGGTTCCGGCATGCTTTCCCTTCTGAGTGCAGTAAGGTTGGCTTTATGATTTCTCTTCTCACTAGAAGGGCATTGACCTGGGCTAACCCATTGTGTATAACTTTACTGAGTTTGTGGACTCCTTCAGGAAAATTTTTAATAGGCCAGGCCGTGTGGCCTTGGCTTAAAAAACCCTAATGACCGTTCACCAGGGCGCACATACAGTGGCAGACTACTCTATTCAATTTCGCACCCTGGCTGAGGAAGTAGGCTGGAATGATGATGCCTTGATAGCTGCCTTTTCTCAAGGGCTGTGTGACACATTGAAGGATGAAATTACCTAAAGATTTGGACAAATTGATTTCCTTTTTTATCCTGATTGACATTAGAATCAGGGAGAGACCCTCATTTAGGGAGAGCTTGCGGAGGTCCTCGGGCAGATTGTCTTCTCGTTTCGTTGGCCCACCCTATTCTCCCTCGCCTCCCATGCCTCCTGGGGTTGTCTCAGATGGTAGCTATCCTATGTAAGTAGATGCCATAATCAGGGGGAGTCCCCCATTTCGTGAGTGCTTGCGGAGGCCTCCGGGCAGAGTTTCTCCTCATCAGTCTGACCCACCCTATCCTTCCTCGCCTCCCACACCTCCAGGACTGGTCTCAGAGGTTAATGAACCCAGGCAGGTGGGTGCTACCCAGCTTTTGAAGGAGGAGAGGGCCTTTAGGAGGAGGGAAGGACTCTGTCTATACTGTGGGAGACCTGGACGTTTGTTGAGGTCCTGTCCAATCCATCCAAGCCGGGGACAAATCATTGGTGGCATTTCACTTTCCCCAGAAAATGTTTCGGATAAGCCCATGTTGAAGGACTGTATTTTTTGGGCAGATAAGTCAGTTTCAGTTCCAGCATTACTGGTTGCAACCTCAGTATAATACTAATCGTAGCTTGCTGTAACTCCAGGAGCCATTCACACCACACTGAAGTGAAGCGTGAACGCACTCCCTGGGGTAGCTGGGAGGGAGGTGGGAGGAGGATGTAATAGTGCTGGGAAGTCCTGAGAGCTGTGCCGAAGATACACAGTGCCGCAGAATGTGGAAGTGCACAGCTTGGACATTAAAAATCTTAACAAGTACGTAAAAATAAAAAATAAGAAGCACGTTTCCTACTGCTGCTTGAATGTTTAAACAACTGGTCAAAAGTTTTATGAGGTGAAAGTTCCTCTTTAAGTGCAGTTCAGAGTCTTCTTTATATATTTTTTTTAACATGTAGCCCATATTTAATTACTTACAGTGTTGTGGTTCAATCGCAATTCAAGCGGAAAGGATCCCCCTTCCGCCCCATTTCCTGCGTCACTCAGTCTGTTCCGGATGGATCGTGGTGAGGGACAATCTTCAGTAAGCAAAGGGAAAATTCTGCTCTCCTTCGTGAAGTGGAGCAGGGTTTTCCTAATACTTACTGAATGAAGATTGTCCCATGCTGCATTGAACTACAACACTGTAAGTAATTAAATATAGGGATACATGTTAAAAAAAATATAAAGAAGACTCAGAACTGCACTTAAATAGAAGTATTACTATTCATTTAAGGATGATAAGAACACCTGCTGGTTAGAGCAAGAAGGGACACATCGCCTGAAACCTACATGCTGGAGACATTTAATCGTTTCAGTGCCAGAGGGGTATGCAATGCACTGTGTACCCCTCTGGCACTCAAAGGGTTAAGGCTTAATATTTCAGTGATCTCAGGTCTGGCTCATTTTGAAAGTTCCCTGGTATGGCTAAACTCCACCTGCAACAGGATTGGTGGGGGATACAGGAGAAGGTTAGTAGACAGACACGGGTGATGGACAACTACATTTCTGTCACCCGCTGTAACAGCCCTTACTCTTTCAAAGCTGAATTGCTCAACAGTGGTAACATTCCTTGGGTAAGGCTCAAGCAAACTGAAAATGTGATTGTTTTCTGGGGTCAGCAGACTCCATTATTGACTGTTTGCCACAAACACAAATTAATGTCTGGCCACCTACACAACATAAAGCAAGGTTATGAGCACAGTTAACGACCTGTGGTGTTTAGCACTGATGAAGATCTTTATTGCAGATTGTCGCCAGCATTTGTTTTACTGCAGGAGAGAAATGTGCAGTGCCCTGTAATAGAAAGTTATCTTCTAGCAAAGTTAGGACATTATTAGGGCAGTTGTTCATGAGGAAAATGTGGTGAGGACAAAGGCAGTGTAACCCTTTCTTTGCCAGTGAGACATACAATGCTATTAGAGCCTTCAAATAAGTGTCTATAGCCTTGCAATAAGTGTCTATACACCTGGAATAAATGCCTATACCTATGGATTATGTTCAAAAGAAAACTGGAGAGGTTCAGGGGTAAACCATCTGCATTATAGGGGAGAACTAAAAATCCCACAAAATTCTATTGATTTAAATGGGGATTTTAACCCCTTGAATACTAGAGGCATCTACAATGCATTGCGAAGTAACGTGTTGCTGACCTCTCTAGCATTCAAGAGGTTAAAATCCATATTTGAATAAATGGGAATGTTTAGTTCTCCCCACTGGCGTAACAACAAGGGTCCCAGGGGGTCACACCTGCAACCCCCTCGCACAGCACCTGCAGCAAGTAGGCCTGTGCCTTCAGCTGATCTCCCTCTCCGGCACTCTAGTAATGTAGAGGGCTGGGAGATTACATAATCTCCCAGTACATTGCATTACTGAGAACCGCGAGGGTGCTCTAGCTCTATAGAGGTCTGTGCTGAAGAATGCACAGACCTCTCATGCCATTCTGCTGGACCACCAGGGAGGTAGGAGATGGACATGGGGGTGGGGTCAGTAGGGGCAGGGTGAAGACTGGGGGCAATGTGGAGGCAGTGTGGAGATTGGGGGCAATGTGGAGATGTGGTGGAAATGTGGAGATTGGGGGCAATTGGAGATTGGGGCAGATGGGGCAATGTAGAGATTGGGCGGCAATGTGGAGGCAATGTGAAGATTGGGGGCTATGTGGAGATTGTTGGTGGCAATGTGGGGAAATGTGGAGACTGGGGGCTATGGGGGGGCAGTGTGATCAGCGGGGTCCCATGGCAGTTTCTGCACCAGGGCCCGGTGGCTTCTAGCTACGCCTCTGGTTCTCCCCTTATAGTGTGAATGGTTTGTCCCAGAGCTCCACTATTCTTTTGAACATACGGCCCATAGTATGTGTCTATACCAATGTTCCCACAGCTCTGACAGCACAGACAGGGGTTTAACCCTTTGAGTGCCACCGGGGTACGCAAAGCATTGCAAAGCAATCTGTTGCATACCCTTCTGGCACTAATAGGTTGAAAAGGGTGTTTCATTGTCTCTATTTTGTCTTTTTAGCCAAGGCATTACCATACTGGCACTCAAAATATTAAAAGTCTAAGATTGTCGTGTGGATTGGGTGAACTTATGTCCTGTGGTCCTGCTAACAACTGTCATGTCTGCCTCCATTGACAAGACATCCAGAGCTTAAAAAGGAACTTTTTTAACCCTATACTGCTCCTTTAATGAAGAGAGGAGTGTGCAACAAATTGCTTCGCAAGGCATTGAACAACCTGCTGATCCTTACAGGGTTAACCCTTTGAGTGCCAGAGGGGTACGCAACATATTGCAAAGCAATGTGTTGTGTACCCCTCTGGCACTCAAAGAGTTAAGCATTCTGCCTGCTTTAGTTTGGAGAAAAAAAACGCTGCTACCAACTCTCATGTTCTCCTTCATAGACATGAAAACCAGGCGGGTTAAAGATGACAATTTTTGAACAAAGCCACAAGCATAAAATTCATAGGGACCATTAGGATCTTCTGCCAATTGTAAGGTCAGTGGGGGCTGATTATTAGGAGCCAACTCTCCTTTAAAGGGTTAAAATATACTGCTGTGTGTTTCCTATATGGATAGGAAATAATAGGATTTTTTTTGCTCTTCATTGGAGATGAACGTGTCATAGATGACCTTTCCATTTTACGTCTTCAAAGCCTTTATCATTTGTCGCAGCATTTAGTCAAAATTAAATATTTAAAATTGTAGCTGTCCTATGTTGCAAGCACAGCTAAAAAGAAGCCCTCTGTTGCAGCAGTGACCAGATTTTAAATGCAGGTAGATCAATAAAAAAGAAAAAAAAAGAAGAAGAAAAGACTCGAGAGTGTGTGAGAGGAAAAGCTTATAATAGCTTGCAAATTACTATGTGCTAGCTGAAACCAGCTGTTCTTAAATTATGAATATGCAACCGATTCATGTAAAAGCCAACTCCCCATACTATCTCTACACAGTGGTCCCTGTGGCTTTTGTTCGTTCTAACCATTAGCTCGGTTAAAGATACAAATAGTTGTGAGCGTTAGGACAAACTAGAGCGGAGTATTGGCATTTTGTGTGCTAGGTCCATTATCACAGCAGGGTTTGTCAATCATCGGAACATCACATGCAATGACAATGATCTAGACACACGAACACAAAAAAAAAAATTCTAAATCTCTGCAGCAGACTTACAGCCTTCCTGCCAACATAACGCTTCTTCGCTTCAGCCAATCAGATTCTGTCAGCCCTGACCTGCTAAAAGACTTGCGTACAGCTTCAAACATTTAAAAACATCAATCATAAAAACAAAGACAGGACATTGAATTATACAGTATTAACCTCCAGGGTTTGCATACAAAGACCTTAGATTTATTTATGTCCCAGTGCGTTAAGAGCCTTACTACACCGTTCTTTACACCAAACTGGCTGCCAATTTGATGAACCTCTCTGCCCTCAGCAGGAGTGCAGCGTCTTTGATTAATGAGTGCATGCTGGTGGAAAAGTGAACGCAAAACAAGGAGGTGTGGGGGGGTGCAATTATTTCTCTTTACACTCATTGGGTCTCTGCAACATTCGTTTTGTTTTTGCTGTATGAGCATTGCTTTTTAATCCCTTTGTGATAAACTGCTGTCATCCTATTTTAACTCCTTGGATGCTTGAGACGTGTCCAACGCATTGAGAAGGGGTGTATGTTCAAAAGAAGCGTGGATGAGTTCTGGGGCAAACCATTTGTACTATAGGGGAAAATAAAAATTCACATTGATTTAAATGGGGGTTTTAACCTCTTCAAAGCTAGAGAGCTCGCCAACGCATTGTGAGACATTTCTGGTATTCAAGGATTTAAAATCCCAATTTAAATCAATGGGAATTTTTTAAAATTTTTAGGTCATCTCTATAGTGCAATTAGTTTTCCCAAAAACTCCTCCAATCCACTTTCTTTTGAACATTCAGCCCTTCGTGCTCCTTTAAAGGGATAGTCATGTTTCAAAATAAATGCAGCTCCGATAATTCTTTATCGTATTTGGGCCGTGTAGACCGTTATTATCATTCTCTACAAGGTGTATTTCCAGAGTAATTGAATCATAAAGTGTCCCCCTCCCACCCATTTTACCTGTGTAAAACTGCACAGCAAGATTGTCCAGATGGATCACAGTAACAGACAATCTTCTTCTACATAAGGAAAATCCTGTCTTTCTCCTTCAACGAGGGCGGGGTTTTCATTGTTCTCACAGTAAGAAGATTGTCCCTTACTGCAAGCTGTCCGGTCAAGTGACCAGATTCCATATCTGAGGGGAAGCGGCTTACACTAGGTAAAAGGGGCCGGAGGGGGACATTTTATCATTCAAATACTCTTGAACTACACATCATAAACAATGATAATACCACTCTACATGGCCCAAAAACTATAAAGAATAATTGAAGCTGCATTTATTTTGAAACATTACTATCCCTTTAATGTAGATGGGTCTGTATTGATGAAAGGTGGTATTGCATCGACTCAACTGTGTTTGCACAAATAATAAAATCTTTAGCAACCCCCTGACAAATCTAGGCCATAGTGTTTATTGATGACACACACACTGGAAATGCTATAGAGTACAGTGCTTTACAAGAAGTGATTTCCTCATATAAAAGTGTTTATGTCCCAGCGGAGACAGATTTCATTTTATAAAATACAGCTCTGGTTTGTAGCTGGAGGTGGAAAAAGGTTATAAGAAACAGAGTTTTTGCTATAATATATATGTTATATGATGGTCAACAGATGTAAAGGTCAGAGGGACATAATAGTTATCATATCTCAGTGTGGATATTAACCCCTTAAGGTCTAGATGGGTGTGCAACACATTTTTCTGCAATGCTTTGCTAACCCCTCTGGTCTTTAAAGGATTAAAGATGCCTCCAAATCATTGTAATGCATTGCGCTGTAGATGTCTTTAGCATCTTACAGATTAACCTTTTGAGTGCCAGACTGGTATGCAATGTATTTCTTTGCAGTCATAGCTGGGAACGCTCTGGATTTGCCCCGGAGAGTTCGGTTTTGACACTGCATCACTGGATCTCCTGGGCAGAGGCTGTCTACAGATGTGGGGAGTTTCTACTGAAACCCAGCCCACTTCTGATCTTTCCCATTCTGTTCCTCCTACACCCTGCCCAATTCTCCTCCTTCCCCGGCCTATTTTTACAACATTTTCCATGCCTATTAAGCCCCGCCCCCACTTACAGTTAAGCCCCACCTCTTTTTTTTAGGTAACTTGTGTCATCCCCCTCCCCCCGGGAACCATAGGACTCCACCCCGGGGAGACCATAAATTAAAGTTCCCAGGTATGTTTGCAATGAGCTGCATACCCCTCTTGCACTCAAAGAGTTGAAGTGACAGTAAACCACTTTTTTCACTTCATATATTCAGAAAGTGCTCGATATGTAAAGTCAAATTGCCTGTCATTTTTATAACTTTTTTCCATCTATACCCATTTTTGTTATTTTTTTTTTTAACTTTTTGCCACTGACAAGGAGCTCTCTGTACTTCTATTTGCAGAGCATTTTCTGTCAGGGTCTGTGAAGGCAGAGATACTGTACTGATACAGTGTAACACTGTCCCTGCAGCAGCAGTGCATGCCTCTAGTCAATTAAATACAACATTCAGTGCTTTCAGATAAGTAAATGGTTAAAAAGTAGGTGAAGATAAAAAATGAAACTATAGGCAATTTGATATTACATATTATGCACTTGGGGATTTATATACTAGGCAGTATTTATTAATCTGCCATTTTACCTCATTCTCTGAGGTTACACATTAGGATCAAAGCCATGCACCTGCACTTCGGGGAATGCACTAGACTGGAGTGTTTAGTATGTACTGGCACACACACACTCGGCTATTGTTAAGATGATAAAGACATTTAGCCTCAGACTCCTCTTACATAGCACACAGGAAAATAAGATTACATGTGAGAAACAGAAGACTACACCATTAATCCAGCAGGACAATATATCATTATGTGCTACCAGCCAGAAAAGCAATACACCATTACATGTTACCAGCAAGACAATATATAAGTAATACTACCAGCAGGGTAATACACCACCACATGCCACCATCAGGACAATGTGCAAGAACATACCACCAGCAGGCAATACACTATTATCTGCTATCATCAGGACAATGTATAGGTATATATCACCAGCATACCTGGGAACTCTCTGGATCTGCGCTAGAGACTCAGTTTTTTAAGATGATTACCATATGTCCTTGGATAGACACTGATTCTCCATCGTTGTGGCGTTCATAAGAAACTCTGCCCACTTCCGCTCCTTCCCACCCTGTTACTCCCATTTCCCGCCCCCTTCTCCTCCATCCCCTCCCAGTTCCTCTAACTTCCTGCCCACTTTTCTGTCACATCTTTTTTGCCCCATCCCCACTCATGAGTAAACCCCACCCCTTTTTGAAGCGAACTGCATCATTTATATCCCCCAGTGGCACCACAGGAGTCCCCTCCGGGGGCCCCAGAAGACAAAGTTCACAGGTATGATCACCAGCAGTGCAATACACTCGTACATGCCACCAGCGTGGCAATATACTATTATATGCCACCAGCAGGGCAATACACTATTATATTCCACCAGCAGGGCAATGCCCAGTTATAGAATATGGTGCTCTTTCTTTATAGAAAGTCATCCCTGCTTTTGCTTACTGTATGAAGGTGAAAACTACAGACCTAACATGATGCACAGCAAACACAGCTAACCAGGGATACTACACAAAAATATATAAACAAATCTATCTGACTATATGAAGGACACCTACCTACTTACAGACATACAGTTTGAAGACAGATAAGAGCCAACTGTTCCATCTAGTCTGTCCATTGCCCTTTCTAATCAGCTCAGGTTTTTTTTTCTTAGAATAATCATATCCCTATGCATTTTACGGTTTAACCCTTCGAATGTCAGAGGGGTGTTGCATACCCCTTTGGCATTCAAAGGGTTAAGCCTCAACCACTTCTGCTGGGAGGCTATTCCATTTATCTATCACGCTATCAGAGGTTTTTTTTTCTTACATTTCCTCTTATTTGTCATCCCTCCACAATAAAAATAATTATGTTAAAGCGGAACTTTCAATACAAAAATATAGTGCTTCAAATGATTATTACATTAAAGATGTGCAACGCACTTATGTTTATTTTCAAGTATAATCATTCCTCCCAAGTGTCCTCTTTAGGAGGGACAGTCCCTCTTTTAGACCCAAATCCCCCTGTCCCTCTTTCCCACTCTGATGTCCCTGTTTTTAGGAGATCAGACTGTGTGGTGTGTATATAAGTGTATCATATTGCTCTACAGCAATAAAACTCACATTATTGTTTGTTTATATGTTAGTATATGTCCTTATAAATTAGTCTGTGTAAATAAAATACTTTGGTTTTGTTATAAATCATTTATTAGGTTACACAAGGAGGTGTCAATAAGTCATGAAATAGCCTAAAAATTCTTGGTAATTCCCCACCCACCAGCCACGATCCCAGCAACACCCCCTAAAACACAAGTGTCCCTCTTTGGCAATTTGAAATGTTGTGACGTATGTAAATTGCTCCTTTAACCAAGAAAATAACTTTTCATGCAGTCACTGGCTGGAATCTTGATGTAGGTGCTCTCTGTGTCTGCGCGGTCAGTCCCTTCTGGTGCCCTTCAGCACAAAAGTATTCAACTCACCAGTCATGGAGTTGAAGGGGAACAGAGCAGACATCTTGCAGAGCCGGCATCTCTGTGTCTGCGCTGTTCCCCGCTGCCTGTCTGTATAAAAGGTGTGTTGCATATCACTAATGTAATAATCATTTGAAGCACTATGTTATTGTAGTGAAAGTTCCGCTTTAAACAAATTCAAAGATATTTATTCCTATAGGTAGAATTCCACTTTAACCCTTTGAATGCCAGAAGGGTACGCAATGCATTGCAAACCCCTCTGGCACTCAAAAGGTTAATATACGTCCAGCTGCAAAGAAGCAGTGAAATACAAACATGCACTACTTCATTGAGACTGGCTCCCAACTGCCACCAGTGTTTAGAATATACCACTACCTATACCACCCAAATATCCTTCTGTCATATCACATGGATAACCAGCTGCTTGTTAATAAAGGCTTCAATGCAAAAGCCTTTATAGGCTTCAAATAACCTGCCATAAAGCTAAACACCTGTGGTGAGTGGGTGGGGAACTTCCAAACTAGGAATGTATTCATGTCTTCAGAACACAATCCAACAATAATGAAAATAGAATACAAATGTCTTGATATGTTCCCTTTAAACACTCATCAAAACTCAAAGGATCAAATGTCTAACAACCGCCCACTAAGGAGATGATTAAGTCCTAAGTACTGAGGTTCTCCACCCACTCACTGAAGGTATTCTCATACTGGTAGGTCATGATATGATATGTCTTGTTTATTTTCTGTTTGTACTTTTAATTCAGGGATTTGTGGATTTATTCCTTGCAGTACTTCATTCTTGCACACTTATGTCATTATCTTGCTTTAACTATTTAAAGCGTCCAAGTGTTTTTCAGTTGTGGTGTACATGATCAGTGTGAGGGATGCATCATTTTTTAATGGATAACGATGGTGAATAATAGCTGTCAGCTATTCAAAAATATTGATCTATTTATTGATCGAGTCAGTGACAATACTAATATATAACAGACCTCTATGCCTACATTTCAGGAACGTCACATGGAATCCTGATTCCTTCTTTCAATCAAGATCAGATTGTGATATTCATCCGGGATAACCCAGGAGACTCATTACCTGAAGGATTTCACATGATAAAAATAAACAGCATGATAACTTAAGGCAATGTTGACAAATAGGGTGTGCAATGCTTTGCGAAGGGGCTAAATAATTTAAGGGGAAATTGTCATCTGATACTTCCCGTTTAGCAGGACTGCTCATGGAGAAACAGACCACAGGAGTTAGGTGGAGCTGTGATAAGCAACTAGGCTGATCAGCATCATAGCTGATTGGGAGGATAAACTATTACAACCCCCACCCCCCCATCCATGTCTGTATCTGATTGTCTGAAATCAAATTGATCTTGGCACTTAGGAATATTCCTATTTCAGAGACTGCCAGGGCCAAATTTACATCTCAGAATCCTCTAAGAAAGGCACCCTAGGCACCCTTAGCCACACCCTCACTCCTGATGACTCTACCCCCCCCCCTCAGGCCTATCCACTGTTCTCTAGCTCATAAAATAGACTCATCCTATAACATGTAAAGATGAAAAAAAGCTCTTATCACCTTGGCTACTAGAGGTCTGCAAAACATTACTGCATTGAGGAACTCTGTAGCATTCAAGGGGTTAAATAATTACCAGTAAAAGCATTCAATTGGTTAAATAATTACCAGTAAATAGTTATGCAAGCTTCTTAGTAAACCAGCTACCATAAACCAGAAGTAGGTGCCTGGTGAAGGGCCACTGAGATTACTATGGCCACACTGACATAATCCGACACGTCTTTGGATCTGCAAAAAGTATCTCTTTGTTCTAAAATCTAGTCTTACATACACTCCGAGGAAGCAGACATTCCTGCCTTTCCATTGCTCCCACTGATTGTCCAAGATTATCTGTAAATGGGCTGAGATTAGATAACAGCCATTCAGCAGAGAAAGGAAGTGGTCACTAATCACAATAAGTTAACTGATGTTAGTCCTTATGTCTTAATACAAACAGCATTAAATAAATGTTCTCTGAACAGTACAATTTGCATATGCATTCAAAACAAAGTTTATTATTATATTTTATGTATGTAACATATGAATAATTGATTGTTACATATTCTAGCTGTAGGTATGTGATATTTAAAGTTATATCAACTGATTTCATTTTTGGGCGTTACCTTTCCTTTAAAAAGGAATTGACACTTTGTAACAAATAGGTGTTTTTGAAAGATCATTCATCTCCTGTATTTGTTAGCCATATTTTAATTCAAACAATAGTTTATATGATACTTGGCATATTTTCATTGTTAAGTTTCTCAAAGTGAGCAAGTACTGGCCAGCAGGGAGTGGCAGTTGGGATGGAGAGTGGCATCTTGCTGTCATGCCTGTATGTGCTGTCTCATAAACTGACGAATACATAAAACTGAACTATTATTTTAAATAAAAAAAGAGATAACAAAAATATAGGTGGGTTTGAAAGCTCTTTTGAAAGCTTGAAAGCAATGTCACTTTTACAAATTATCATCTCAATGGGAGCATCCATCTTAACAAGATTTGTATTATTACTACTTTCCGTTATTTTATTTCACCCCTTCTGTTGAACTTTATACGTTCTGGCAGTCTCAGAAGGAGGCGTGAGAAGAAAAACTTAAAAAAAAACAATGACAGGTATGGATGGGTCAACTGTATATTAGGTCCAACTTGGGAGAGTGGGGGAGTGTTAGGGCTATGATTTTGGTAAAGAGGAACTGTGATTAGTGTTTAAAGGGAAGCTATTTGAGGTACCTGAATTGTATTATTTATTGTATAGGGCCAGGTTTACATCCCAGGTATCCCTAGGCAAAGCACTCTAGGCTCCTCCCATGGCCACACCTACTCCTCATAAGACCCAGCCTCAAAGCCCATCCACTGTTTCCTGACTCAGAAAATACAACTTGCTTATAACAACCAAGAACGGAAAAAGATTTAACTCCTTGATTCCTAGAGAGATCTCCAATGCATTGTGGATCAATGCATTGGAGACCTCTCTAGTATCCGAAGAGTTAAATAATAACCTGTAAAGGGGAATCCAACTGGGGCAGCTATACGGAGAATCCTCTGGCTGCATCCACAATTCAGACTCTGGGTGTGTCTAGCACAGTTCAGACCCCTCAAAACGTGGAGCTCTAGACAGTTGCAATGAGTAGGACGCCCTTCTGGCACTCAAAAGGTTAAATCTTTGAGGACCAGAAAAAGACAGAGAGGGGTTTCCAGTTGCCCAGAAACTCCCTTTGCGCTGTATTGCCATCTGATGACAGAGACAAAGTTTTAGTACCACAAAAATGAGGGATGTACTTACGTCTGCTTTAAGTCTCCTGTTGAACTACAACTCCCATTATCAACTATTGACCAGCTGAGGTTGATGGGACTGAAAGTCCAACAACATCTGTCAGATAGCTTCAGGCTGCCCATCCCTGGACTAAGCAAGGGTAGCGCCAACACATTCTAGGTACTGATACTGTATACATTTTTATTCATTTGTGTGTTTTCTTTAAATCCCTCTCAGTAAATCATGGGGATGTGCAGTGTAATGCAATGCGCTGTGCAACTCTCAGGTCTTCCAGGGGTTAAAAACATAGGACAGTGAGCCAACGTACAGGTATTCTGAGACTATGCTGGGCATTGGTTCACTTGGGAACAAAGAAGTATCACGCATTGTGGCTGGCGTACTACAAATAAAATTTTCCATTGATTAAAATGGGACTCTTAACCCTTTGAGTGCCAGAGTAGTATCCAACATTGGCTACCTCTTTGGCACTCAAACGGTTAACCCCCTGAATGTTAGAGATCTATGCATTATAGCAGACTGGGTTAGAGCCCCATTTAAATCAATGAAGCAGCTGTTTGGTCTATCACTTGTCTGTTTCCTGGTATGTACCAGCCTCATTGCTGATCTATTTAGCCATCTTCTCACAGAAGACATTACAGGGATAGCAATACCTCTATTAAAGTTTAGCTTTGAGTCTTCTTCACAATTTTTTAACATGTAGCGCTATATTTAGCTAATTACAGTGTTGTAGTTCACATGCTATTCAAGACGAAAGGATCCCCCTCCTGCCCACCTCCCATTAGATCTGTAATCTGGTTGTGGGACCGGACGGATGCAGCGAGGGACAATCTTCAGTCAGTAAGTATAAAGAAAACCCTGTCTCCCTTGATGTAGCAGGGCGGGATTTTCCTTTTGCTTACTGAACATTGTCCCTCGCCGCTCTCCATCCGGACCATGCTTACAGGCAGCGTGATGCACCGAAAGGGGCGGGAGGGGGATAATTTCATCTTGAATAGAATTTGAACTACAATACAGTAAGTAACTAAATATAGTCCTACATGTTAAAAAAAAAGTAAAGAAGACTCGGAGCTAAACATTAATAGAAATATTAGTATCCCTTTAGACATTACATCTGGAGTCTGGTTACTAGCAGTAAAACAAGTGAGAGGAAATACAGGTAATTCATGGAAAATGCAGCACCGGAGCAGATTTATGTTCTTTTTAGTGTAGATCATTCTCTGAAAATTAAATGGAGAAAAAGAAGTATGGAGGAAACACTACATGATACATTAAAGCAGAACTAATACTGCCTACTAAAAACCCACTGCTTACCTTAATATGCCTAGAATCTCCTATGGACCCCTATGAATATTTCCTTTGCTCCTTGGTTCAAGAAATAATATTTTCAATCAGTTCCCAAATGTGACATCCATGGAGGCGGACATGACAGTTGATAGCAGGACTGTAGGATCTAAAACTCTGCTCACTGGACATGGTAATCTTTACCCTTTAAATGGGAACTATCACCCCAAATAAAGCCCCCCCCAATTAGCCATCTAGGATAAGCTTAAAGGGGAACATTCACATAGCAAAAAAATTGGAGCATTGGTTTTAACCCCTAAGACAATATTAGCGCTGGGTTTTGTTTTAATTTTACCTAGCTAGGAGTGGAGATATTAATCCTTAAAAAGTGCCACTTCCGCATTCTGCGGCACCATGTATGTGCGGCACAGAGCAGCAGGACTTCCCACTTCCCTCCCAGGTGCCCCAGCAAGCGCGTTCTTGTTTCACTTCGGAGCTGTATTGTTCAGTTGCTTGCTGTAACATTAACCCACAACAATACAGCTCCGAAGTGAAATGAGAACGTGCTCGCTGGGGCAGCTGGGAGGGAAGTGGGAAGTCCTGCTGCTCCGTGCCGCACATACACGGTGCCACAGAATGCAGAAGTGGCACTTTTTACTTAGATTGTAAGCTCTACGGGGCAGGGACCTCTTATCCTAATGTATACTCACCTGTTGTTCCCCTTTTGACTGCCTATATAAGCACTTAATCACCACACTTATTATACCCATTCTATATTAAATGTAATCTGAAAAGTGCCAAGTACACTGGTTGGAGCTATTTAAATAAAAATATACAATATAATATACAATAGGATTAATATCTCCACTCCTAGGTAGGTAACACTAAAACAAAACCCAGCGCTAATATTGTCTTAGGGGTTAAAACTAATGCTCCAATTTTTTTGCGATGTGAATGTTCCCCTTTAAAGGGATAGTAATACTTCGTTTTATCTTTATTTTATTTTGTAGGCATTAAAAAAACATGAAGAACGATATAACTCTTATCTCTCAAATCTTTATGGTTTGAGAGATATTCACAAGAAAAGTTTCCCCTCCTGCCCCTTTTACCTAGTGTAAGCCATCTCTTCTCAGATGTGAAATGCAGTCCATAGACCAGACAGATAACAGCAGGAGACAATCTTCTTCCTATGAGAACAATAAAACCCTGCCCCCATTGACACGTTTTTCAGGTTTTTTCCCTTATCTTAATTGAAGATTGTCCCTCTCTGTAATCTACCTAGGCACCTCGCTTCTGATCTGGCTGAGCAGTGTTACATCAGTAAAAGGGGCGGGAGGGGGATACTTTATCATTGAATTACACTTGAACTACAACTCTGACAGAATTGAAATAACACTCTCCAAAGTCCAAACACTATGATGATTAATTAGAGCTGCTTTTATTATGAAACATTACTATCCCTTTAACAATAGTAGTGTTATCCAGAATAATTACCTCGTTATTTAGAAATCCTACTTGTGCCGAGACTGACAACAAGGCAACAGCACAGACATCCTTGCTTACAGACATTTTCGTGCCTGCACTGTCAGTCCCGGTCTCCTCTAGGAGGCGTTGCATGGTACTTTTAGGTATCAGAAGGGACTGACAGAGCAGATGCCTCTAAAGCACTGTTGCCTGGCCGTCAGTGTCGGCAGAAGTAATATTTCTGAATAAGGTGGCAATTATTCTGAAAACAAGACTATTTTTAAGCTTATCGATAGGTGGCTAATTGTGGGTGGGGGGGAGACTTTATTTGGGGTGATAGCTCCCCTTTAAAGGGAAAGTGGGCTAGAGCCAAAAAACAAAAAAAATGCTTCAGTTTGAAAAAACTGCCAAAAAACTGTCATGTCTGCCTCCATGGACTTGACACTCAGAACAGTTTGAAGATGTTATCTCTTGAAAGAAGGCACAAAAACTAAATTCATAGGGGCCATTAGGATTTGATTGCCATAGTAAGTACATAGGAGGTTATTATTAGACTAGTTTTAAAGCCCGTATACACTGGCGGCTCTGCAGTCATGCGCAGTACTGACTGCCCGAACGCGCCGCGGCTGATACGGTGTGGGAAGCTCCGAATTCAGACCGTAGTCCTCTCTGTGAACCAGAAGGACTCCGGTCTGAATTCGAAGCGTCCCGCTCCTTATCAGCCGTGGCGCGGGCAGTCTGTACTGTGCATGACTGCAGCGCTCACAGCCGTCTCTACTGAACATGACGGCTTCTGACACACATACTTAGCGAATTATAATATAGGATAGTGTTCCTTCTCCTTTACCCCTCTGGATGATAGATATTCCTCCAATCCACTGCCAAACAAAAAACTGGAGGCGTCTTTTGTATCCAAAGACATTTAATAACATGTTGTTTTCATGGGTATAGGATCACCTTTTTGTTATGCGCAAACATGTCCCCATCCAGGTGGGAAGATTTCAGTTTTCGTGCCATCAGCTGATCAGCAAACTAAGAACAAACAAAATGGCAAACTGCCAAACCGAGGCTGAAACAAAACAACTCCTACACAATATGGAAAATAAGGCAACTTGTGTAGTTTGCTTGGAGTAAGTGACGTTTCGGAGACTTTCCAAAACAAACATAAATTATTCATTTTTTCCATGGTGTAAAAAAGAATGTTTATGTGCTATATTGTGATATTGTTTTCTCAGGCATGTTTTGACTGTAAGAAGTGGAAATAGTTGAATCCTTCAGGCAAATTACCATGGCCATTTTATCCCCTTGACTTGGATGTGTATGTAGTCATACCTGAGAACCCCTTGTCACATGTCCACAGAAAAACAGTGCAGAGCGGAGGATGAGGGTATCCAAATCATGTGTCTTGTGTCTCATTGTGGGTGGGGCTTAACGCAGTGGGCTTGGGTAGGCACCGGGTAAGTAAATAGGGCCGTTTGCACAAAGTAACTGAGATCTTCTGGGGCAAACCAACTGCATAATACTGAACTCTATACTTTCAAATAACAAACCCCCTTTTATTTAACCCTTTCAGCGCTAGATGGGTGCATAACACATTATTATGATACATAACAAATGCAATCATAATTGCTATTTGTTTTTCTCTGCATTTTTGAAGCACAGTTCTATTAAATACAACCCCCAGGATTCCAGCAACGCAGAAACGTGTCTTTAAAGAGTTAAAGGACAAATACCACTAGTAAATGTACCCTCAGAGTGTCTGCCCCCTCCCACCACCCACCCAGGTGCAGACTTGCTGATGAAGCAGGGGCAGTATTTTTAGCCTCCGTGGCATACCTAAGATATTCCTTCTACAGAACCCCCAAAGATGACTCATGGGCTTGGAACGGGAATGTCTAATGATGTGAATTGTGGCATAAAGTGGGTGGGGCTTAATTTGGTGGGTGGGATAAAGAGGAGAAAAGAATGCGGTTTAACTCTAGAATGGTTGGGGAGTGGATGGAAGAGGGGCAGGGGAGGACTGGCAACGTGTGGCCCAGGGGTCAAATACCGTCACGTGGCATTTCTACTAACATCACAGCCCAACTAGTTTTGTTAATTTTAAAATTGTCATGAATGTTGAGAAGTAAAGCAAGTTAAACCACAGAGCTTACAGCTGAAATGGGGCTACACTAGTGATACTACAGAGATTACAATTTAAGCAAAGCTACACTAGTAATAGTATAGAGCTTATAAGGGAAATGGGTTATGCTGCTAGGGGAGCTCCATCTGGATTATAGCTCTGTGATATCACTTGTGTAGATCCATTTCAATTGTAAGCTCTGTGGTATCACTAGTGTAGCTACATTCACAGCAGCAAGAGGGAGATCGATTAAGGCAGTGGCCAACTGGCACAGACCTATGACCGGCCCAGGGGGCATTTGCCCCCCTTCCCCCCAGGCCAGCCCTCCCCTGAAGAGGAGGGGGGAAGTAGGCGGAATGATAAGAAGTGGGAGGACATACACTGGAAATTCACAATGGACGAAGAATCACACTCTGTCCCCAGAGACCCGGCAATTGTCTTAAAACCGGAGTATCTGGGGCAGATCCAGAGTCCCCAGGTATACACAGAGGACCAGCCAGGACACCAGCCATGTGTAGATTTAGAGTCAATGGAGCTGTGAAGATATTATATAAAATACATCCTACATATCACAAATGCTTAAAATGACAGTTATCAGCCTTTTGACTTCTCATATTCATAAAGTTCATAACATATATAGTAAAATTGCCTAATGTTTTTATTATTACTTTCCAGAGACAGACTGTGAAAGCAGGGATAGCAGAACAGTCTGCTCCCACTACAACATACAGAGCACTCAGTGCTACAGGGATAGTGCAGAATTGTATCACTATCCCTGATTCAACAATCCCTGACAGAAACTTTCTGGAACCAGGAATTCACTAAGCTCGCTGTCAAGAACATAAAAGTGTAATATAATTGAAGATGAAAAAACATAAATAAATAAGAAGTAACATACATAGCTGGGAATTCTCCGGATTTAGCCCAAAGACTACAGATTCTGCTGCTGATTACCGGGTCTACGGGGCAGAGGCTGATTCTCTGGATGTGGGGAGTTTTTAAACAAACTCTGCCCACTTCTACTCCTTCCCACCCAGTTCCTTCCACTCTCCGTCCACTTCTACTCCTTCCCACCCAGTTCCTTCCACTCTCCGCCCACTCCTACTCCTTCCCACCCAGTTCCTTCCACTCTCCGCCCACTTCTACTCCTTCCCACCCAGTTCCTTCCACTCTCCGCCCACTTCTGCTCCTTCCCTGTCTGTTCCTCCTACTCTCCGCCCATTTCTTTTCCTTCCCCAGCATAATCCTCTTACTTTGTGATGTATATTAAGCCCCACACCTTTTACATCACAAGTCGCATAATTTATCTCTACCCAGCAGCACCACAGGACTCCATAAATCAAAGTTCCCAGATATGGTAATATAGGCAATGTAACTTTACATATCGTGCACATACAGAACATGTAAAGTAAAAAAAAAGAGGCTGACTGTCACTTTAATTTATCACTGCATAAATATTATTAAGCATTATTTATAGATTTAACCCTTTGAGGGTCACAGGGGTGTACAATGCATTGCATAGCAATGCGTTGCGTACCCCTCTGGCACTCAAAGGGTTAAGTTGTGTTTGGCACAAACACTGAGAGACGTCGCTACCAGTATGCCAGCCATTAAGTTCAGTGCCTGGGTGCAGATGTAGGCATTTTTATGCTGCGGCAGAACTTTGACATTTGTTACTGTGCTATTCCTTCTGTTTAGCGTGATACTTTCCATTCGTTTCAGATAAATCTCATCTTATTTTTCCATCCCCGTAAATGATGAACAATTCACCGTGTCTATGAATATACATGCAGGGATACACAGCTCTCTGTCTGTGCCTCCCTGTAATAAAGATATTTGCAGATTTCTGAGCCATTTAACAAACAAAACACCATTTCGGACCAAGTCGTTTGCCAAATTACTTGGAAACAAAAGCACTTACTGAAAATGTGTTTCATAGGAAGGATGCCACCTAACCTAGCTGACTTCAGCAAAACACCAGGAAAGTCAAATCGCTTGCTGAAGAGCAACACTGGAGTAGGGGTGTCAATAAAACTCCAGATTTAGGTCTGAATGCAAGAAAATGAAGCATTCGCTATTTTCTGAATGCCATAAATGTATCACTATTTGCAACTTCTCACTTTTTGAAGTAAGAAACATATAACGCCTTGATGCTAAATAGCACATGCTCATAAAGTTTGCATAGGTGCCTAAATTAACAACAAAGTTAGCCAGACTTATACAAATGTGTGCTAATTGCTTTGCTGAATTAGGATCATGTGATTGTGCGCATTTTACCCTTATGTATGTGTGTCTTATGTGTGTATTTGCACATTGGTGTTTCTGTGTGTGTTTGTATGTGCGTGTGTGTCTATATTGTTTGAATGTATGTGTGCGTGTTTCTGCATCTGCACATATATGTCTGTGTGAGTCTGCATGTCTGCAGGTGTCTCTGTGTGTATGTCTGTATGTGTGCATGTGTTTGTGTGTGTCTGCAACTGCATAATATGTAATACTAGTGTAAGAGCCCGTATACATGGGCCAAGGTCCGGTTAATGTTAGCCAGAGGGGTACGCAACGCATTTTTTGCAATGCGTTGATTACCCCTCTGGCACTCAAAGGGTTAAGAGGCCGCTACCTCACTGCTCCATGCAATACAGTCATACTTCACTTCACTCACGCAATGCAGTCATGAGCAGTAGAGACTGCCCAAGTTCGGGCAGTCTCTACTGAGCATGACTGCCTGAACTTGGGCAGTTTCTACTGAGCATGACTGCATCGTGACAAAAATCCTAGCGAATTATTATATAGGATAATACATATAATGTATGGTAAATGTAATTTTTATATTTATGTGTAAGCAGATACTCACAGCCATTTGCCCTGTTTGTTTATACAAGTCCTTAACCTCTTAATGACCCTTGACGGTCATAGTACGTAATGGGTCGATCCGAGTTAACGACCCATGACGTACTATGACCGTCATGGAATTCCAGGCTCCCCCTGCGGCTGCACGCCATTTGGGGAGTCTGGTACCGGACTCTGAGAAAAAAAAAATGCTCCATGGTCCTTAACTGACCTCGCCGCGCCAATCGGCCCTCGTTAAGGGGTTAATAATTGGTAAGTGCACTGTATGGCATGAGTTAAGTAAACAAACAAACAAATAAATAAGAGGTAAGAGTCTTTTGAACCAAAAAGGCAATGATTCTAATCCCAAACAATTATCTGAAGTTGTATCAATTTTTTTTAACAAGTTTGGTAAAAAATTCAACCTCTAGCCTTATTACATATTCAGTTATAACAGATTTCAGAACCTTAGTACCAAAGAAATTATTCTTATAAATTCTGGTTATAAGTACATGATATTTAAAAGAATGTAAAACTTTTTCATTTTAAACAATACTGTCCTTTTAAGAAACACAGATGTTCATTACTACACACCTTAAAGCTGTGTCTAAATCTAAATGAGATATATAATAATAATAATAAATAAATAAATACATACATAAACCGTAGTTAGCTACACAAATGCTAGCGAGCAGTTTAATTATGCAGGCTGTCCCACAAGTGCCAGAGTCCATAACTACTAAACTAAGAATGTCTAAAACCATTACACTGGTTGAAAAACACAAAATACAAGGCAAAGGCAGTTTAAATAGATACCGACACAATTTTTAGTCTCATTAAAGGTAACACGTCAACTTTAATATCAAAGCAAATTATATATAATATTTAGTAAGACGGGTGTACTTAGAAGTAAGCAGTAGAGCAATTCTAGAGCAGACCAGCTGCAGCACAGGGAATAAATAAGAATTTAAAAACTTCTCACTTATTTAGTTTGATATTTTAACCCCTTGAGTGCTAGAGAAGTCTCAATTGCAATGTGAAACTGCATTTGAGATCTCTGTAGCATTCAAGTGGGTTGAAAACATTTCACTCAAAGCGTTAATGAAGTTTATATAGTGGGAGGTATAAGACAATAAAAATAAGGGAGATAGGAGATAAGAAAACCATAAAAAGATCATTTAAAATATCTCTGTAGCCTTTCCACAGAATATAGCAATACTAATGTGACTACAATACAGCACCATTTTAATGTGACACATAAAAAATGCATATAGCAGGATGTGCCGATTCCAGTGCTTGTGTCCTCATTTAAAAAGCTGTTTTGGTAACAATCAACAAAGCCCTGTAATATCTGAAGGAAAAACAATCTAAGGGCCATATTCATCAAGCTCGTGAGAATTGAATCTATGGTTGTCCGGACAGGGCTGCGCAGAGGACTTCCAGGAGAGGAAGAAGCGGGTGGCAAATGCAAGAATGCCACCCACTGCCCCTGTTTCACTGCTGCCATGAATACAGAGGGGGGATCCTGGTTATTAAGGTGGGCTTTTAATGTTTTGGCAGTATTGCTGCACAGAGGAAGCAGGAAGTGAACACAGGGATTCCACCCACTGCCTCTGGATGGGAGTTGCTGGACTTCAGGGGCAGGCAAGTAGGGATATTGAAGCAGGTTTTTTTTTTTTTTTTTACTTGTGTATAAACCCCCCCCACACACACACTTCACATAAGGTAAAATGGGGTAAAAATGTGCATATTATACCCACGATTGTACGGTATCTACAATATTACTTTTAATTAATAGAAGACATTACTAACCCTTTAAACAATCAATGGGGATTTTTATTTCCCCCTAGGGTTTTCTCCAGATTTGCCCCTTTAACCCTTTGATTGCTAGATGGGTACGCAACCCATTGCTTGCTTTGTAATGCATTGCGTACCCCTCTGGCACTCAAAGGGTTAAAATAACACTAACACCTAAAAATAATCTTGGGTATGGACGACCAACATGCAGCCTGTGGGCCAAAGTCAACCTGCTTGATTCCAGCATGCAGTCCGACTGTAATTTTTAAAGAGATAGTAATGTTTCATAATAAAAACAGCTCTAATTAATCATAATAGTATTTGGGCCTTGGAGAGTGTTATTTCAGTTCTGTCAGAGTTGTAGCTCAAGAGTAATTGAATGATAAAGTATCCCCCTCCCGCCCCTTTTACTGATGTAACACTGCTCACCTCAGAGCAGCAACACTGTCCGGACGGATCGCAGAGAGACAATCTTCAATTAAGAAATCTGAAAAACCAGTCGGGGGGGGGGGCAGTGTTTTCATTGTTCTCACAGTTAGAAGACCGTCCCATGCTGTGAGCTGTCTGGTCTATGGACCAGATTTCACATCTGAGGAGAGATGGCTTACACTAGGTAAAAGGTACGGGAGGGGGATACTTTATCATTCAATTACTCTTTGTGATGGTACCAGTGGACAACCTGCCTGGGTGTTTTCGTCAGTCGCAGCTTCTTCTGCTCTAGAACAGAAAAAGAAGATTTTAGTCTTACCTGTTAAATCCTTTTCTCTTAGTCCATACAGGATACTGGTAACTTTGGGTGGGCGATCCATCCCTTTAATTATAGACAGGAACAATTCTAGAATTGTATGCAGGGGGTGAAGCCTACCTTGGCTGCAGCTAGCCAACCAGCTCCAGAAAGATTTGAGACACTAACTATTGACTAGATAGTGGAAGGGAAAAAAAAACTCCTGTGAGCATGACCCCAAAGGACCCCCGTGGTCTGCCACAGGAGAGCCAAGCATGGTCCCTTGACAGGGTAGGAGACCAGTAACCTGTATGGACTAAGAGAAAAGGATTTAACAGGTAAGACTAAAATCCTCTTTTCTCTGTCATCCAATATAGGTTACTGGTAACTTTGGGATGACCAACCATTGAATTTCCCAGAGGCGGGTAGTAAGGCAAGTACCAGGCACAAGGCCCCCAAAGTCACCAGAGCAGATATGAACCATCAGATCAGAGATAATCCAACAACACTGAAGTGTCAATGGACCCTGAACAGGGGTAAAAACACCCCAACTGTTACATAGCACACTGAACTAGAGCCAACGGGGCTCAAGTGAAGGAAGCACCAAGAACCGAAGAAAATCCTAGACAGGCAAGACTGCCTCCAGGATTTTCCTCCCAAAGCTGGTGTCCGCCAATGCCAGCACATCAACACGGTAGTGATTCAAAAAGGTGTGCACAGACGACCAAGTGGCCGCCTTGCACAACTGATCAGCAGAGGCCTGATTCTTGAAAGCCCAAGAAGCCCCAATAGATCTTGTAGAATGAGCAGTGACCCGAAAGGGGACAGGCGTCTTCCTCAGCTCGTAAGCCTTACGAATAGTGGACTTGATCCAAGAGGTCTACCTGCCCTGGGACCCTCAGGAATGACGAACAATGCATCAGATTGCCTGATAGACTCAGTGCGATGCACATAAAACTTCAGACAACACACCACGTCTAACAAGTGGAGACCCCTCTCCTTGTCAGAGGTGGGCTCAGGGCAGAAAGAAGGCTGCACAATCTCCTGATTTATGTGGAACTCCGAAACCAACTTCGGGAGAAACTCCTGAGAAGTGCCAAGCACCGCCTTGTCCTTGTGAAACATCAAATAGGGTGGTTTACAGGACAGAGCATGTAACTCCGCGACACCGCGAACAGACACTATCACCAGGAGAAAAGCCATTTTCCACATCAGCAGGCATAGAGGAATAATAGCCAATGATTCAAACAGAGGGCACTGAAGAATGCCCAAAACCAAGTTAAGATCCCACGGAGGAGAGGGATTCTTGAAGGCAGTACGAGCATGAGCAACACCCTGGAAGAAACCTTGACATCAGGAAGGATGGCAACGCGCCTCTGAAAGAAAACAGAGCAGACGTCCGAACCTTAAGGGAACTCAAACCACACCGTCCTGCAAGAAGGCCAGGACCATAGGCAGATCAAATTCCTGAGACAGGCCCTTATCAGCACACCAAGACAGAAAAGTCGACCAGACACAATAGTAGATCTTGGAAGAAACAAGTTTGCAGGCACTGAGCATAGTAGCCACCATACCAGAAGAAAAGCCTTTCTTCTTCAATATTGAGGATTCAATTTCCAAGGCATCAAAGCTAGCCGATGAACATCCTTCTTCCACAGGTAACCCTGTAGAAGAAGATCCGGATGGTAAGGGAGCTGGAATGGCTCCACCACTGACAGATCCAGGAGCTCCGGAAACCAAGTTTGGCGAGGCCAGTACGGAGCAATCAGAATGACTGGACAGTGTTCCAGTCGCAATTTCTGTAACACTCTGTGCAACATTGGGAGGGAAGGAAAGATGTAGGCCAGAGGAGATAACCAAGGAATGGACATTGCATCCATCGCCAGAGCTAGAGGATCTCTCCCCCGTGAGCAGAACCTCGGAACCTTCCTGTTTTGTCTTGTCGCCATCAGGTCGATGTAAGGAAGACCCCACTTCCTCTGTTCTGAACAATGAGGGTGAACACCTCTGGATGCAGTTCCCACTCTCCGTTGTCCACTGTGTGTCGACTGAGGAAGTCCGCCATGACATTGTCTACTCCAGAAATGTGCACTGTGGATATGGGAGGAACGTGTTCTTCTGCCCAGGACACCGTCACCACTTGTAAAACCCACGGTTCCACCACTGAATCCTCCCAGATGCTGTGGTAGTGACACAGACGACCACCCACAGCAGAGTGGGGACCCGGGTTCGGTGGGTCATGCCAAAGAAGGCTTGGAAGCCTTGGAGGAGACCTTGGGCTTCCATTGCTGTTTGGGCTTGGAGGAGGTACGCGGAGCTGAGGGAACCGTCTGGTTCGCCGGATGTGTCTCAGTCTGAAAGGAACGAAAATATCAGTTACGCTTAAGCGGTGTTTTCTTCCTGGGAACCAAGGGTAGAAGGGTACTCTTACCTCCTGTAGAGTCACTGATCAGATCTTTAAGATCAGGCACAAACAAAGAAGTACCTTGGAAAGGTAAAGAGCGCAATGCTTTCTTGGAAGCAGTGTCAGCAGACCAGATCTTGAGCCAAAGAGCTCTTCTGGCAACCACAGACATGGTGGAAACCCTGGCCACCAAACGGGCGGCATCAAATAAAGCAGCAGAAACATAGTGCTGTGTCTCAAAAATGTTGGCAAGAAGGCGCAACATATCCGAAGTAGCAGCACCCTGACGGACAGCCAGGGTGAGCTGTTCAGTCCAGACCGCAATGGCCCGGTTCACCCATGCTGCAGCGAAAGCTGGACGCATGGCAGTACCAGCAGTGGCAAAAATGGACTTGAGGGAGACCTCAAGTTTCTTGTCATTCCAGTCCTTCAGAGCAGACGTATCAGAAACTGGCAATGCAGTAGACTTAGATAGCCTGGAGATAGGAACATCCACTTTGGGAGGATGAACCCACTGCGCAAGCGCTGCCTCAGAGAAGGGAAAAAGTTTGGCAAATTTCTTGGACACAGAAGTTTTCCTGTCCGGGGATTTCCACTCATCAGACACAAGGCGGTCAAGAGTGGGGTTAGGTGGAATGCACGTAAGGTTCTTTTTAGTCTCCTGAAACACATGAGAGGGGTCAGAAGGAACCTCCTGAACTAAGGGAATGTTAAGAGTATTCAAGACAGCCCTGATCAGGCCCTCAGCGGAGGGCTCAGGATCAGCCTCAAAAGGATCCTCAAAAAACCGAGAGGAGCCCAGAGCAGAACATTCCTCAACATATGAATCCACCAGCTGTTCCTCTTCAGAGGAATCTGACACGTCAGGTACTCCCTGGTACTCCCTGAGGTTTAGGCAGGGAAGACTTGATGGAGGAGGGGGTCTGCCAAGAATGGAAGATCCCCTGTAACTGGGATAGAAAGAGTTGCAACGTAGACCTAAGGTACCTAGTAGCAGCCTTGAACTCTTGCACCCAAACTGGCTCTAATTCATGGCTGGAGGTCCCTGGAAGACTCTCAGGGACATCAGAACATGCTGGGCATAAATGACCCGAGAATTCTCTAGGTAACCCTGAATGACTTGAAGAGCAATGTACAATGGGGAATACAGAGACCCCAGCATCCTTAGTCTTAAGTCTGGCCCCAAGCTCCAACCAGTAGCCAAGAGCCTGGTGGTTCCCATGACACTCTTGAAGCACAACTCTGACAGTATTGAAATAACACTCTTTATGGCTCATATACTACGAAGATTAATTGGAGCTGCTGTTTTTGTAAAACATTACTATCCCTTTAACAAAACCTAATAAAGTAGCCTACATGAACTGGAAGGCCCACACACGGAAGACAATGATACATGTCAGCAATAGCAAGTAGTGAAGCTCTATAAAAAGAACTTTTGATTTGTTTTGAATTGCAGAATAAATTACATTATTTCTAATAATGTTGAGTGTATGATTCAATACCAGATTGTTATTTAAAGGGATAGTAAAGTTTCATAATAAAAGCAGCTGCAATTAATATTCATAGTATTTGGGCCATGGACAGTATTATTTCAATACAGTCAGAGCTGTAGTTCAAGAGTAATTGAATGATAAAGTATCCCCCTCTCGCCCCTTTTACTGATGTAACACTGCTCACCTCAGAGCAGCAAGACTGTCCGGATGGATCACAGTGAAGGACAATCTTCACTGAGCATAAGGAAAAACCTGTCAATGGTGCAGGGTTTTCATTGTTCTCACAGTATGAAGATTGTCCCTTGCTGCGACCTATCTGGTCTCAAGACCAGATTCCACATCTGAGGGGAGGCGGCTTACACTAAGAAAAGGGGTGGGAGGGGGATACTTTATCATTCAATTGCTGTTGAACTACAACTCTGACAGTATTGAAATAACACTCTTCATGGCCCAAATACTATGAAGATTAAATGGAGCTGCTGTTTTTGTGAAACATTACTATACCTTTAAATCTAGCCACAAATGAATGCTACTGCGTCTGGTTGCTCTCTCTCGGATGATCAGTGGTGCACACTAATTGCTTATAAACATATGAATCTGAGCATACACATGGCTCACCAATACATCTGAATTCCATGCTGTAACCTCATGGCAGATAATCGAGCCAACCCTTGTTATAAACTGAATTTGGGTTTGACACGATATAAGTGCCCAATGAGCGGCATGCCGCGTGAGTACCAAGTTAACCTTTAAAATGAATAAACATAATGGGAACTATGATATAAGTGTTTCTTTCATGATTAATCTTGCTCTGTTGATCTAAAACACTAAGGGTTGGATTCAAATGCAGGTGCTAATTTTATCTTCAGGTATCCCCATAGACTTCAATAGGATTTTTTTTTATAAAATGGGAAGTAACATTTATCTCCTGCATTTACCTCACTATTGTATTGAGACTACAGTAGATAAGGTGGCCTTCATATATATTTATCTTCCACACCTTTGATTGGGACATTGTGGAGAAGAGTTTGTTCATATATAGCAGATATAATTTGTACAAATACAATTACAGAGCCCATCCCCATTCAATAATCATTCGTTCTCCTCTTCTCAGTCTCTCTAACTACTTGTGTAATATAAGGACACATAACGCTCAGGAGACGTCCTGTCTTTCAATATCTCCTCGTTGTTCTTTCCTTCTTTTTTTTATGGGTGAGATTAATAAAATAATATTTTAACAATAATCTAGATACCCCAATGGGTGCCAGTAAAGCAGGATCTTTCTTTTGGAAGATTCCAAAAAAGAGCAGTTTTGCAATAATGTTTAACAGACTGTCGATACCATTCAGTTCAAAAATAGTTGTCTGTTAAATATCAGTTTTCTCATTTAAATAAATCCATATTTTTGAAAAGCCAGCAAGCTATATTCACCGTTGTTATCAATAGCATCCAACTCCAGTGGCTGCACTTCTGGGTATGTACTAAAGCATATGAACACTTTTGTGCATACTAGTGCACACACACTACACTGTCTGTAGAATTTAAAGGGATAATAATACTTAAGTATTACTAATCCCTATAGTAAAGCCCTAGAAAAAAAAAAAAACGTATTGCCCCCAGCGTCATCTCTCAAACCTTTATGGTTTGAGAGATGAACGCTTCTAAAGTTGCCCTCTCCCTCCCCCTTCCCCGAAGTCAGCATTCTAGCTGACTGTAGGGAAGAGAGTCATACACCTTTCAGGCGGCTCTCCAGTACAGCCTGATCGCGTTAACTAATAAAAAAAAAAAAAAAAAAAAAAAAAATTCACTGAAATGGTCTTCTACGTGTGCTTGGTTTGCAAGCACACTTAGAAGACCGTTTTAGTGAAAGTTTTTTTTTTTTAGTTAACACGATCGCGGCTCTGCTGCAGAGCCTCCTGATGATCTCTGACCGGATTTCCCTTCAGTCAGCTACACAGCTGACTACAGGGAAGGGGGAGGGAGAGGGCAACTTTAGAAGCGTTCATCACTCAAACCATAAAGGTTTGAGAGATGACACTGGGGGCAATATGTTTTTTTTACTAGGGCTTTACTATAAGGATTAGTAATACTTAAAGTGTTAGTAATGTCTGAAAAAACTTTTTTGCATTTAGAAGAGCTTAAAAAGCTGATCTAAATGCAAAAAAACATATCTCTCAAACCGCTATGGTTTAAGAGATACAAGCGTTTAAAGTTTGATTTCTCCTACTGACAGCTGTAAAGCTGTCAGCAGGAGATCCGTGTCGGTCAACACGCTGGCGCTTGAGAAGTGCCGGGATCTCGTTATTTACACGTAATCCCTTCATTGTAATGGTCTAAAACGTGTGCCTAGTGTTCAGGCACACGTTTTAGACCATTCCAATGAAGGGATTCCATGTAAGTAAAGAGAACTTGGCACTTCTCAAGCGCCAGCGTGTCGACCGACACGGATCTCCTGCTGACAGCTTTACAGCTGTCAGTAGGAGAAATCAAACTTTAAACGCTCGTATCTCTTAAACCATAGCGGTTTGAGAGATATGGTTTTTTGCATTTAGATCAGCTTTTTAAGCTCTTCTAAATGCAAAAAAAAGTTTTTTTCAGACATTACTAACACTTTAAGTATTACTATCCCTTTAAAGGGATAGTAATGTCAACATATAAAGTAATATTTGTTCATTCTAAATTGTATGCAATGTGTGGTACCATTTTTAATGTACTTATCTGTGTATAGTGCTAATAATTTGAGTTGAAAGTTCCCCCTCCTGCCCCTTTTCACCACGTCAGTCATAGTTCCCTCAGATCTGAAAGCTGGTCCAGACGGATTGCAATGAAGGACAATATTGTGTCAGCATACAGAAAACCCTGCTCCCCTTCGTCAAGCAGGTCAGGGTTTTCCTCACACAATATTGTGCCTCTTTGGGATCTGTCTGGTCAAGCGACTGGCTTTCACATCTGAGGGAACTATGACTGACGTGGTGAAAACGGGCAGGAAGGGGATACTTTCAACTCAAATTAGCACTATACAAAGATAAGGACATTGAAAATGGTACTGTGCTTTATAAACAATTAGAATGAACCATCAAATATTACAGTACTCTAATGACATTACTATCCCTTTAACCCCTTAATGACACATGACGTACATGTTCGTCATGAGTTGATGTCCCTAAAGGACAAAGGACGTACATGAATGTCAAGATATTCTGGGTCCCCGCTTGGCTGCACGCCGTTCAGGGAGTCTGGAATCAAATGGGCAAAAAAAAAATGTTCCGTGGGCGTTAAGTGACAGCAGCGTGCGTGTGCAGCCAGTCGTTAAGAGGTTAAAGGGGAACATTCACATCATGTAAACTTATGCCTATTGGCTTTACTTCGTAAAACTAGATAACTAGATTAGTGCTGGTTTTTTTTTAAACGTTACTAACCTAGTACTGAAGATATGCAGAGTTAAAATATGGCACTTCCGCATTGTGTGGCACCCTCTGTGTACGGCACCAAGCCACAGGACTTCCCACCTCTCTCCCAGCTGCCTCAGGGAGCGTGTCCACACTTCCCTTCAAGGTGGCATTAATGTGAGCTATCTCTACAAGAAGCTCCGTTTACCATGCTACTGAGGTTGCAAGCTCAGTGGGTGCTGCACAATGCAGAAGTGAAGTATTTTAACTCTCCTTTAATGCCAGCACCTTACGCCTGCCCCATACCTTGTGTAGGAAAATAAAGCACTCTGTTATTTTGTATCTTGTTTAATAGACGGCATTATGAAGGTGCAGAGGAAGAGAACCCCAAAGTGACCACAGACTGATCCTTTCCTTGGATCAGGCAGCGTTAACTGGAGAATTTATGGTGTAAGTAGTTTAGTAAATTAGCATTTGGCGAGCTTATGGCCAGACCTGATTTAGTGTGGAATCGTATTCATACATCCACCCTGCAGTAAAAATCCAAATTTAGGACTGGATTTTTAGGCATCTAAGATTTAGGACTAACTTTTTAGGCATCTAACATAAAGCAACAAATCTGTACAGATGCTTGAGATTTTAAAAAAATTTTTGTGAAAGTATTTTACCAGAAAATGTAAACTGAGATTGTCTCTCATTTTAAAGCAGAACTACCACCACGCCTAAACTAGCCCCTAAATTACCCAACTGGTGACTAGCGGCTCAATAGTGCTAGTCACCAGAATTATTACCACCTTTTAGAGAATTCCTACCGCTCCCAGGACTGACAGCCAGTAAACAGCGGAGACATCTTTGCATGGTGACGTCTGTGCGCCTGCAATGTCAGTCCCAGTCTGCTCTACGAGGCGTTGCTAGGAGCCGCTCGTTACCGGAAGGGACTGACAGCGCAGACACGCAGTCGTCACTATGCAAAGATGTTTCACTCTATCCTGGTTGTCAGTCCTGGGAGCAGTAGGAATTCTCTAAAAGGAGGTAATAATTCTGGCGACTAGCACTATTGAACAGCTAGTCGCCACATGGGTAATTCTTTAGAGGCAAGTTTATGTGGGGTGGTAGTTCCACTCAGTATTTATTTTATAGACATCAGAAGAATGAAAGGCTGCGTTGATCTTGATGGGACCAGAACCTGTGGCTCTGAGGTCTCAACAGATTCTACAGTGGGCGAATTAACCAACTGAGCTATCACACCAGCCAAATACATATAACACTACATAACCCAATTTCATTTTACTTTCCTTTTACCCTTTAAACAATGCAATGCCTACCTCTCTGGTCTTTAACGGGTTAAACTTGATGAACACAACCCTAAATCACTAAGCTTTCTGTGATCAGTAAACAAGAAACCTAATGAATACAAACACCTCTGCCAGAACGGAAGATCATTGCTTCAGATGTGATATTTCAAATCTTGTGTTGTAACACAAAAAGTAGCAACATAGACATTAACAATTGCAGTTCAAGCTGGGAGTGACTGTTCTGTTTCAATTCAATGACACCACTAATGGCTTCTTAGCAGTTCTATGAAATCTAGCAGCTGTCAAGTCAATGCATCACAAGGAACAGTTATGCACTCCCATAAGAAAAACCAAACGCATCAGGATGCTTGGCAAAACATCTGCTCCTCTAGACTGCAGATCCATAATATACATGCAAAACAAAGAAGTCAATGAAATGAAGAAAAATATTATTCCATCCATCATTGTTTTTGCATCTACCTTTGTTTTATTTGCATGCAGATTGCTAAATTATTATCTGATGTCTTTCTGCACAGAACAATCAGCAGATGTGATTCTGAAGAGCGTTCAGAACTGATCTACCTTTGGTTTATAATAAATGGCATCTTATTTCAGTTGCAGCACTGCTATTTGTGTCAATCAGCCATCATAATTACTGCTATAGCTGCTACTACTGCATGCTACCGATTTGAAAATACATATTAGCTTAACAGATTAACAATCATGTACACAAATGTTCACTTTGTGGTGTAATACAATAATTCTGGAGCAAACTAACTGCACCATAGGGAAGAAAAGAAAATGGCCCATTATAGAAACTGAGTTATAACCTCTTGAATGCTAGCGTTAAAGGGATAGTAATGTCAGAAAAAAGTATTAACTATATTGTAGATACAATTAAAAGAGGGTATTTGCACTTATTCGTATCTCTCAAACCATTATGGTTTGAGAGATATAGGAAAATAAAGTTCTCTGGTCCCTTCGCTTTCTGCTTGATGATCTGTAAAGCTGTCAGAAGCAGATTCTGGTCGCTTGACCAGATGCGGCTATTCAGCAGTGCCGATATAATGATATCTAAAGATAAATACTTAGCATGATTTCAACTCTGCTGAAGAGCCTCTGTCTGGTCAAATGACTGGAATATGCAGCTGTCAGCTAGATGGCAGACTTGAGTAAAACAGCCAGGAAAAGGTAACTTTGGCAAATTATATCTCTCAAACCATAATTGTTTGAGAGATAAGACTTACATTGATGTTAATTTTTTTTAATGTCTACAATATTAAATCAACTTAAAATTAACCATTACTATCCCTTTAAAGTCCTGTCACCTTGATTCAAGTTTGTATAATTAAACACATTATTAAAAACTGCCAAATTTTCATGTTAGCCAAAACACCAGCAAATGTACACTTAAGGAAATCTTCATATTTGACATCATATTAATGCATGCTAATTGTGGTACCTGTGCGATATCATTGAAGTTTGATACGCTAATTAAGGTTTTCAGTGACATTTCATATGCTAATGTTTTTCAGTGATGTTGCATGTGCTAATGAACCACTGTGCTGTAACAGGAGGCATTCACGTTCACTTTTCCCAGAAATAAAAATGTGTATATGTCACTGTGACTGCAGTAAAGATTCAGCTTTTTGGAATGTAATGCACTCATGCTAAGCAATAGCTGCGCATGTGAAAGCCACTGTAGCCCAGCAGCTTTTCAGCACAAGTGACATCACCAAAGCACCAGTGCATTACCCATTCCACATTAATTACATTGTAAGATCCCCTTTCAATTGTATGATTCCCTTTGCTCCACTTTTTCTCTGTTAATAATGCAATATGTACAGTACTGGAGACCCCCATCTCCAGAAGGATTATAGATATTCTGGAAAGATTTCAGCGATGGGTTACTAAAATGGTGACTGGTTTACATAATAAAAAATATCAGAATAAACTAAAGGATCTGAACACGTATAGCTTGAAGCAGAGAAGAGAGAGAGGGGATATGATATAGACATTCAAATGCATAAAGGGATCCAGCAAAGTACATGTGGGAAATTCATTTCAAAGGAGAAGAAATGTTTGGACAAGAGGTCATAGTCTAAAACTAGAGAACAGAGGAGTGATAGATAAGTGTAATAGCCTACCAGCAGCAGTGGTAGAGGTTAACACTGTGAGTAAATGTAAGCATGCATGGGATAGGAATAAGGCTGTCCTGGGCATAAGACAAGACCAAGGGCCAAATAAGGTTTAAGGTTTTTAGAGAAGAAAGAATAGACAGACTAGATGGGCCGAATGGTACTTATTTGCCATCAAATTCTTTGTTTCTATGATTGCACTTTAGCCTGATATTCTTATTCCTGTCCTCTATTATTCCTGTATAGCTCTGTGTACATTATGGCACTCTATAAGATACATACAACACCACCAATACACCACTATGCTACCATTCCAATGCAGTATCATTGTGTAGGTGTCACCTGTGTCTAAAATACCTCTGGACCCTATGACACAACAAAAATCAGCAATTCTGGAGCAAATCAGTGGCACTAAATATGCACAAATGAAAAGTCCCATTGATTAAATGGAGAGTTTAACCCTTTTAGTGTCAGAGATGCAAACTACTGCCCAAAAACAAACGGAAAGCCACAGGCTGCCCCCCCCCAACATGAGGTATAGGATTAAAACAAGCTGAACGCTCTGAGTGCCAGAGGAGTGCACAACGCATTGTAATACATTGCACACCCCTCTGGAACTCAGCAGATTAACCCCTTAAGTACCGGCACTTGACGACCAAGGGACTTTTTTTTAAGTTCCGGTTCAGGGCTTCCTGAGCGGCGTGCAGCTGCGCCGGGAGCCCTGAACTCCATGCCGTGCCAGGACCTTCACTGGTCCTTAAGTGCCAGACCTCCTTGACGGTCCTGGCACGTCAATGGTCCTTAAGGAGTTATAACAACACAAACACATAAACATGCTATGGGGTCACACACACTGAAATATATTGTACTCCATTCTCACTTGTAGAAATTCTTTGCATTCTGAGGCCAAAAAGCTACACTTACATATATTCCGTGGGGACTCCACTTTCTGCTTTTCCCAAAGCCCCTATTACCTTAGTAATCTTGATAGGATGTCTAAGAAGTGATTGTTCTGCATTGTCTTTAAATGGACTGAGTGAGATAAGGTATCATCCTAGAACAGTAGGTGCTAATATCTCTGTACAAACATCCACAATTTGTCTGTATACGACATTATACACAGGCATCAAAAGGGCTATTTACCATTTTACATTAGGGATTTAAAGTGTTAGTAACGTCTAAAAAAAGTTTTTTTCATTTAGAAGAGCTTAAAAAGCTGATCTGAATGCAAAAAACGTATCTCTCAAACCGCTATGGTTTAAGAGATACAGGCGTTTAAAGTTTGCTGTTTCCTACTGACAGCTGTAAAGCATGGAGGCGCTTGAGAAGTGCCGAGATCTCCTTACTTACACGGAATCCCTTCATTGGAATGGTCTAAAACGTGTGCCTGAACACTAGGCACACGTTTTAGACAATTCCAATGAAGGGATTCCGTGTAATTAACGAGATCCCGGCACTTCTCAAGCACCAGCGTGTCGACCGACATGGATCTCCTGCTGACAGCTTTACAGCTGTCAGTAGGAGAAATCAAACTTTAAACGCCCGTATCTCTTAAACCATAGCGGTTTGAGAGATAAGTTTTTTTTTTAAGCTCATCTAAATGCAAAAAAGTTTATTTTAGACATTACTAACACTTTAACATAAAATAACTACATTTTACAGACATTTGCTGAAAGCACATGATATAAGGACATGTCCTGATTGTATTTTTAGATATTAGTGTCCTTTTAACCCATAGAATACCTTAGGGGTGTCCAGTGCTTTACCCGTCTGGCACTCTAATGGTTAAAGACTGTATGATCAAAAGAAAAAGGAGCAGTTCTTGGCCAATCTAACTGCACCACAGGGAGCAAATTCCCATGATTGAAATTGGGCTTTTAACCCCTTGAGAGTTAGAGGGGTCTCCAAAGAACTGTTTCATAAAAGCCCTATTTAAATCAATGGAAACTGTGCACATTTGTATTTATCCCCATGATGCAGTTGGTTTACACCCAGAACTGCACCCCTGTTCATCTGAACATAGGGCCCTACATCCTGTAATTAGTCCTTTGAATGTCAGAAGGGTATGCAATGCATTGCAAAGCAACAAGTTGCACAACCCACTGGCACTCAAAGGGTTAAAGCTGGTACCGCAGGATCCTGTGATGGGAGTCAAACCCAAGGAATGTACCTGGGAATCTGGGACAGCTGGTAGATATGAATACACAAGTCTCATGTTTATATATACTGTATGATTTCCCAGGGGCAGTCTGACAGCTTTTAGATTGGGAGTTAAATTAATCTTACTAACCCAGATATCACTTCCACTCAGTTTATAGGCAGGTATGGGAAACCCACCAGTCTACTTTGACTGTATGATTTGTGTATCAGCTCTTGCAGAACCCTTTTGGATTTTGAAGCCCATAATAGAGATCAAATTCAGGAAGCAGAATGGTGAGAGACAGGTCTTCTTCAC
The DNA here is from genome assembly GCA_037306005.1 of Rhinophrynus dorsalis. Lineage (NCBI taxonomy): Eukaryota > Metazoa > Chordata > Amphibia > Anura > Rhinophrynidae > Rhinophrynus > Rhinophrynus dorsalis. The sequence continues at coordinate 206,871,908 of CM074725.1, read as the reverse complement.
CCAATGAGGCCAGATTTCTAATTAAGTGGAGTAGGCAACTACCTAAAGAGCTACATTTTGACAAGCATCCTGGTCACACCCACATTCTGAGTTGCAGGGGTGGCCAGAGCTTAAACAATGCCCCTGCACTAGACTTCTGGCTTATGGTGGCTTATTTACTACTGTTTTCATACCCAGTTACAGGCTATCACTTAACTCCTCTGATGCTAGAGAGGACCTCTGTAGCATCCTAAGGGTTTGTTTCTTTTTAAAGCAGCAGTAAAACTTTTCTGCTGAAAAATATAGATTGTACCTGATGACTAAAACAAGGATACTTCCACTGTGAGAGGGGCTTCTCTCTAAAGTTATTACAGGCCAAACAGCCGTTTGCCGGTTTGTTTTTATATTAACAGTGCCCCCTATTACCTAGACTGTTCATCTGGTGTCCACACAGTTGTATTATTGTATTCTATGAGAGTCACTGACTACAATTCTCCATTGAATGTGATAGTAACAGCTTCATCACTTTGTGGCACTTTGAACAGTACAACTTTTGAATAAAGCAACTGCTAACTTGTTTTACTCAGCAGACAGAAACCCTACTAAACATGTTTTTATCCTCATTATAAAATGTTATTGCTCCTGTAAAGACATTCGTTTGCAACCTACTGCCCTGCATTTAAAGCGATATCTCATCACCTTATCTTGTGGTATTATAAGGTATGTTATTGTCCAAGTAAATAGTCACCAATTGCCGGTAAACAAAATCTAGAGAGACAAAATTATTTTCATTTGAGTTTATTAAAAAGTGAGAGTATAAAACGCTGAGCATTTCTTGAGATATACTTAGATTTCCTGTTTACTAAAATACAAATATTTCTGGGAATGGCCTGCAGTTGAAATCCATTTCTATTATGTTTGGGGAAATGTTTGTAATACAAATATGGTAATTTAATACAGGAATCCTAACTCCTAAATGGGTAGTGGGGGGAGGTCAGCAGAAACATTTAAACATATAAAATATATCTCGTTTTTGTTATTTTTTTAATACAAGTTTTGCATCTAGGACGTTTTAGAGAAACACTACTATAACATATACATATTGGTGCAAGCAAACACTGTTAAATTTTGAGTTAAATAATGTAGTGTTGTAAACCTGTTTTAGTTTATCTTTTTTTTACTTAAAGGGACTACAGCTCCCTTCATACTCAACCAAAATCTGGTAACCGCATGGACTCTTGTTCCCTTTTGTAGGTAAGCACCACGATTGCTGCCCCACACAGAGCCCTAAAGGTACAGAAAACCCAAGAACTAATCTAACTTAAAAGCTTAGCCATGTGCCCCTGGCTAGAATTAAAGTTCTCCGGTAACTCAGGGTTAATACTCACCTAGCTGCGCACCTGATGCCACACTGATTCTTAAGGGTAGGGTAGAGGATGGTCCACTTTCTGCCTGGTCAGGGACTGGCTGTTATGGGGGATGAAAAGGACAAACGTCTGAACTTCTTAACCCTTCGAGTGCCAGAGGGGTACACAACGCATTGCTTCATAATGCGTTGCGTACCCCTCTGGCACTCAAAGGGTTAAAGTGATAGTAATGCCCCCAAATAAATTCCGCTCAGATTATTCTTTATAGTTTGTGGGCCATGTAAAGCGTTATTATCATTCTCTAGGATGTGTATATCCAGAGTAATTCAATCATAAAAAGTGTCCCCCTCCCTCCCCTTTGCCCTATGTAAAACTGCACAGCAAGACCGTCCAGATGGATCACAGTAAGGGACAATCTTCTTTTAGCATAAGGAAAAACCTGCCCTCCTCCTTCAAGGGGTGTAGGGTTTTCCTTATGCTCACAGCCAGAAGATTGTCCCTCGCTGCGAGATGTCCAGTCAAGAGACCGGATTCCACATCTGAAGGGAGATTGGCTTATAATAGGTAAAAGGGGAGGTAGGGGGATACTTTATAATTCAATTACTTTGGAAATACACATCCTAGAGAATGATAATACCACTCTACATGGTCCGAAAGCTATATAATAATTTGCTAAGAATGTTTGTCAAAAGCCGTCATGGGCAGTAGAGACTGCCCGAGCCGCAGATGATAACGGAGCGAGGCGCTCCGAATTCAGACCGTAGTCCTCTATGCGCACCTTCCTGTGACCCTCGCGAAGCACCCCGCTTTGTTACCAGCCGCGCTGCGTTCAGGCACTCAGTACTGGGCATGACTGCAGTGCGGCCAACAGGATCCGGCCACCAGCCGAGGTTGCTGGGTGGCACTGTGGCCTGTGTACATAGGCTTTTAAACTAGTAAAGAATAATTGGCTCTGCATTTATTTTGAAACATTACTATCCCTTTAAACCCCATAGTACTAGTGCAATTGCACAGTATGGAGCTTTCGGCTCTGTGAAATCGGACCAATCTTTTAAATTAGTTTATTTCTTGGTTTTATGTTCCTTTAATTTTTTCCCTATTTATTTTTGGTTATTGGTCTTCTCATTTAACACTTTGAGTGCCAGAAAGGTGCTGAACACATTACGAAGCAATGTGTTGTGCACCCCTCTGGTCTTCGTAGTGTTTAACCCTATGAGTGCCAGAGAGGTAGGGTTTAAAAAACATTTTTATAGAGCAATATGGAACCAGTGGCGTGGATTCTGTCTCCATAATGATTACATCATATGTTAGTAATAAATTACACTGTATGTAACAAAACATTCTGATTTCTTTAAAAAAAAAAAAAGAAATGCAGCGAACTGAGAATTTACAGCACTTACACTTATAGAAGTGATTAATCATTACATGATTTGAAAATATATATATAGTGCTGCCTAAAGCATTTCAGAAAACTAAAGAAATTGGTTTGAGAACATGTGCGGACAACTGGAAGAGATTGCAGCAAATTGCTTCTATCCAGTAATAGTAACTGCTCTGAACTGAACTTCTCTGATTGATATGCCAATGAAATGAACTCATCTGAAAATGTGAGAGACAAAGCTATGTCTACACCATTGCTTTATTAGGGAAAAGTCATCGCCAATCAAAAATTGAATAATCTCTTTTTTTCTCAACATACAAAAATGTTTTATTCAAAGTGTTAATTTCTTATTTTAAGTACAGTGTAAGCGGAGGTCTTCCTGAAGGGCAGTGAAAACTTACAATTACTTATTCATAATGTAAGACATGTCATAAATTTTTATTGCACTTTAAAAAAAATCTCTATTTAACTTTTACTTAATGACCGCCTGATTCGGTGCGGGTGAGGCTGTTAAGGACCATGGAGGTTTTTTTTTTGACACAAATAATTCTGGGATGGTAGAGTGGCGTTCAGCCGCTTTGCTATCCCAGAATTCCATGAAATGCCAGGAATGTCACCAGATCTTAACGTCTGGAACCAGAGTGACGGTCCTGGCACATTATGTGTCACGAAGATGTTAAATAACACTTTGGATGCTAAAGATATTTCCAGTACATTAAATGTAAGCGGTTAAACGGATAGCAATGTTTCACAAAAAAGCAGCTCTGATTAATCTTCATAGTATTTGTGCCATGGAGAGTGTTATTTCAGTACTGTCAGAGTTGTAGTTCAAGGGTAATTGAATGATAAAGTATCCCATTCCCGCCCCTTTTACTGATGTAACACTGGTCACCTCAGAACAGCAAGACTGTCTGGATGAATTGCAGAGAGGGACAATCTTCAGTGAGCATAAGGAAAAACCTGTCAAGGAGGGCAGGGTTTTTGTTATGTGCACAGTAAGAAGATTGTCCCTTGCTGTGACCTGTCTGGTCAAGAGACCAGTTTCCATATCTGAGGGAAGGCGGCTTACACTAGGTAAAAGGGGCGGGAGGGGGATATTTTATCATTCAATTACTCCTGAACTACAACTCTGACGGTATTGAAATAACACTTCCCATGGCCCAAATACTATGAAGATTTATTGGAGCTGCCGTATTTGTAAAACATTACTATCCCTTTAATGCCTGAATACAATGCCCCCTCAATTATTATGAACCTATATGTTCCACATGACTGTATGTGACAGGGTAGTGAATTGTTGGTACTCCAGCAGTTGGTGACTACAACCCTTATCACTCCCAGCCAATGAAGGTGTGACAGGGTCCATCACATATCAGCATCAGCCACATATGATTGGCTGACACCCCCACCAGTCAGTGAAACCTTCAATATCACCTATGGGAACCAGTAGTTCTCAACCAGGGTACCATGGCACTTATGTGTGCCTTGGACACACACTTAGGGTGTCCCTTCTCTTCTAAGAGGACTGAGAAAAGTATGAATATTGAGTCTAAAATTTATATGATTTTTATTCTCCTTCTGCTCATGAGACCTATGAATAATCAGTCAGGTGCAGGGCTGGATTTCCCAACAGGCCTAGAGCTGCAAATTTTGAGGGGTGCCACGACTGTGCTGGCCACATTCTGACTTGTGGGTGTGGCCAAAGCAATCTCAGTGTCCCTGCTCAATTTGTATACCCCTTTACAAGCTATTATTTAACTGCCTGAATGCTAGAGAGATCTCCAATGCTTGGCAATGCAATGGAGATCTCTCTAGCACCCAAGGGGTAAAAGTCTTTTTTTTTGTCCTTGCTTGTTATAGGCCAAGGGTATTTTCTGTACCAGGAAACAATAGATGGGATTTGGGGTTGGGTCATGTGAGGAACAGGGGTGTGGTCATGGGTGGAGCTAAGGGCACCTAGAGTGCTTTGAATTGGGGCACCTGGGATGCAAATCCAGTTCTACACATATGTAAAAATGCGCCATTGCAGCTGCATCATATTAGCCTCTATTGGCAGGGGCTGCACACAAGTGTTTGATGGTAGTGCATACCAGAGCACACTCCACCAGACATTAATGCCAGCAAGCTCTGTCCTCCTGCCCCACCACATGCACCTGTAAACTGACAGCCACCAGGCTTTTCAACTGACCAAAGCTGTCCACAGACTACTGTAGCAACAGAATCACCAGAAAATTTCAGGAAATGGAAATTTCACTCAGAAAATGCAAGCTTCAGCTGAAGAGCCAAAATAGCAGTGGATACAACAGAAATCTTCATGACGACGGTCTACAAAGTTGGCACGGTTTGAGGCAGCAGATCACTGTCATGAAGATTTCCTTGGTATCCATTCCTATTTCGGCTCTCCAGATGATCTGCCCGGTCCGCAGACCAGAATCCAAGTCTGACAGCTAGATCAGTGATGTAGCTAAAAGGGGCGGGAGGGGGTAAACTTTATACTGCAATTACTCTTAAACTATGAAAGTTATGGCAAAAATACATAGATGCTTTGGTTTATTTATGTAACACATACAATATTATAGCCTCCAAAAATGAAGTATTACTGTTTTTTTGAACAGTCCCTGTGCTGGTATTTCTCTAACATGATACAAAAGCTATTTTTAATGAAGTTTCAACAATCTTGAATCAAGTTGACAGGTCCACTTTAACAATGGGAATTTCGGGAATTTGTCTATTTCCCCTGTGGTGCAGTTGCTTTGAGTTCCTCCACATTTCTTTTGAACATTCAAACACACAGACATCAAATTGTTTTGGAGTGTTTATGGGTATGAAGTGGAGGAGAATGCACTTGTTTTTTATGATATTCTTTGCGTTGAGACTAATTTAAATGAATTGTTTTGGTGAAGTGCCATTTTTCTAGTCTCTCCAAGGTGATCACACTAACAAAATGCTCACAGGTGTCATCTGTGATGTGACATAGCTGAAGGGTAATTTATACAGAAAGACAAAAGACAAATGCTGACTGAAACTAAAGCGGCTGTAGGCTCAGCTCATTAGATCGTATAATGTAGATAGGCTGGGGCAATGGAAGTCAATATTTTGACCTCCAGCTGATGAGGATGTTGGGGACTCGACTCCGACTTACTGGAGGTCAAAATAATGACTAACCATGAACTAGACGTAGGAGTAGAAAAGAAAGTATTTGGAAGTTTCAAGACACCTGTCACCCTAAGCAAGGTTGGATTTAAATCCCCGCATCCACCAGGCAAGGCATTCTAGGCTCCCTTAGCTCCAGCCATGACCTCACCCCCAGTCCTTACATGTCCCCATCCACTATTTCATGGCACAGAAAATACCCTTGGCCTATCACAAGCAAAGCCCCCAAAAAAGGCTTTAACCCTTTGGTTGCTAGAGACATCTCCAACACATTGTGAAGCAATCTTTTAAAGGGCTATAAAATTGGATGATGGATATTGAGATGGCTCTGACCACTCCCACAATTCAGAATGTGGGAGTGGCAGCACAATTGAGGCACTGCCCATCAAAATTTGGAGCTCTAGGCAATTGCCTACTCTGCCTGTTGGGAAACACGGCCCTGATACTAAGACAAGTTTAGCTTGTTTTACAGGGCATTCAAATCTGATTATATGTTGTACTGTAAAATAGTTTGTTTTTAATTTCAGTATGTTTTTGATGGCAAAATGTGGCATTTTATGCTAATTCCCTGCATAGTATGCTAATTAGTTATGTTCCAGTCCAAACTTAACTGTTCTGTTTGAAATGCCCCAATGTGTGTCTAGATTAATTCATAGCACAATATGCGATAATATTAACCCAGTGCATAACCTAATTACCATAAAATGACACATTGTGCCAACAACAAAGGATCGCAAAAACTATATATAAACAAATTCAGGTTTTACGTCTCTTTAAAATTAGGTAAACTTATTTCAAGCTGACAGGTCCATTTGAAGTGGATGGGAAGGTTAGAGGTAAAACCTACAATGCTAACACATCCTAACATTAACCCTTTCAGTGCCAGAGGTATCCAGAGCATTGTATTGCAATGCTCTGGATACCTCTCTGGCACTGAAAGGGTTAAACTCCAAATTCCCTTACTCTGGCCAGAAAATTTAATGGTTACTATAAATCTATTCTGCATGGGTTGTTTCCCCAAATGTAATCATTCACTGGTACTGGAGATTACTGTGTCGGAGACCTATGTAGGTGAAGGGGTTATCGTTTAAATCAGTGGGAATTTGGGGGGGGGAGTATATATAACCCTTTAAGAACCAAAGGAATGTATTGCACACCCCTCAGGCCCTTAACCTTTTGAGTGCCAGAGGGGTATGGAACGCATTGCAAAGCACTGCGTTACGTAACCCCTCTGGCACTCAAAGGGTTAAGAATTGTCGTTAACACTGTAACTATGGGTCATATTTATAAAGAAGTAACGTCTATATATGAGAAAATTCACTAATGGGAATTTATACATATACTAGTTGAAGAGCCCGTTACACGGGCCACAGTGCCACTGCCAGCCGGTCGCGGGGCAGTCATGCACAGTAGAGACTGCCCGCTCTGCGGCTGATATAGAGCTGTATCAGCCTCGTCACGGGCAGTCTCTACTGTGCATGACTGCATCGTTACACACGTTTTAGCGATTATATAGGATATGATATGATTAGATGAAATTACCAAATTTGTTGGTACACAGTGGCAACTCAGCGTACAGGACTGAAGTTGTTGGAAACTTGCTGAGGAGGCCTTCATCCTGCAGTGGATCGACATTGGCTCCAGATGATGATGATGATGATGAAGCATATATGTTATTGAAGTAATCCAGTTTCTTCTCCTGGCATCCAGGGCACAAAGCTTACAAGAGACACTCTGTGCACCTGTGCAGCCAGCAACTTCCGTTACCTTAAGGTACCCAACGAACATCACCACCAGTCCAGGCGGTGCACAAGACAGACAGTGAGACTCAGAGGCAACTTCCCTCTAAGATGTCTGCGCTGTTGTCCGCTGGATACCGGCAGAAGAAGCTGTATTAGTTCAATAACGTGGATTTAGTCAACATAATACAGCTATTCCTTTGCCTAATGCTATATTACTAATGTACTGGGGGGCAATATTACAAAGCTGAAAGTTCTGCTTTAACACTCTACATACCTCTTCTATTTTACTGCAGGCTATAGCTCTCGTTAAGATGTAACCACTGAAACTGCCTTCATTTTTTGTATGGACCATGTCATCTACATACATTTTCAAAAAAGTCAAGCTGACTGGCATTGGTATTTAGCAAAAATGTCACTAAACATTTATTTGTATCCCTGAGTCTCTGTGTCAATTTTACAGACACTTTCTTTATTATGACAGTTTTATACATCACCCTGTAGGGCTTTATCCACAAAAGAGGAGGAAGTCTGAAGCAAACCATTTGTTCCATAGCGGAAAAACAACAATTCTCCGATTTCTCTCTGATTTACACTGCTCATCTTTTCTTTTCTTTTCTGGATAATGCCCTTCATTTATCATCTGTGGTGCAGACGCTTTGCTCCAGAATTACTCCGGTGGGGGATACACTAAGGGTCGAAACAATAGAGTCTGGAGATGTGTGGCTATCACGTCACCATATAGAATACAGCACACTTCTCCATACACACTGAGTGTTATCTATGGAAGGGAGGGGGAGATACTTTAATCATTAGCATATGATGTTGGAGTAACGCTGGTGATGTGTTAGGTAAGACAAGTGGGGGAGTGGAGAGAATGCACTCAGAATTCAGCACTAAGAACACAACCAGCCCTCATGACCCTTTGAGTGCCATAGGGATGGGCAACTCTGCAATGCATTGTACACCCCTGTGACCCTCAAAGGGTTAAGGGAGGGCATCTGTTGCCTTTGCTCTCCACTAGGAACAGCAAACTGTCCTGTGGGGTACTGTATAAAACTATGACATACCTACCAAGTGTCCCTCTTTAGGAGGGACAGTCCCTCTTTGAGACGCAAATCCCTCTGTCCCTCCTTTCTATCCTTTTGTCCCTCTTTTTAGGGGATCAGACTGTGTGGTGTGCATTACATTGCTCCACAGCAATAAAACTCACATAAACGTGTTGTTAATCTTCAATATATGTGTTTATAAATGAATCTGTGTAAACAAAATACTTTGATCTTGTTCTAAATCATTAATCAGTTACACAAAGAGGTGCAGATAGGTCAAGAAGTAACCTAAAATTTCTTGGAAATGCCCTGCCTATCAGCCACGCCCCCAGAAACCCCACCTAAGTCAGAAGTGTTCCTGTTTGGCCATTTGAAATGTTGGGAGGTGTGCTATGAGAAGATCTCAACTTCAGCATCTCAGGTTTGGAGTAGTTGAGACTGTGCAGTCTAGCAACATAGCCAGCTACTGGAGCTTAGTGCATGTGCAGAATACCCACATTAACAAGCACACACACTTGCATGAATACGACAATGGCTCATTAAGCTGCATTTCAATATGCAAATTAGCCATTGTCTGCATGGTGATGTAGGTGAATGTGCAGCTTAGTCACAGGGATAAGATGGAGAAGACATCTTAATGCATATGATGAGATGTAACTGGCACAAATACGCCACAATATCGCCAACCTGGACCCTTACTGACATTGAGTGCATCTCCCAACCTGTTCTTTGTAGCACATCAGCCTCAGTAAAGGTGATGCAGTCTTTTACTGAGATAAATAATGGACCTGAAAAATGGTTCATGGACTCCAAAAGAAGTTGAACTGGTAGAAGATAACCTAATGAAAATGAGGTTAATTGAAAAACATTCCAGGGGCCCAAACTATCAAAATGCCCAGGAAAGGAGGAGTTTTTCCAGAGGTGAGCAAACTGTGGGGAGAGCACCCCATGTGAGTCCCAAAAATGATCTGCATGGTTTGAAACCAGATAGATCCCACAGTCTGCCCCAAAAGGTATTTAGATCAGTTTGCCAGAAAAATTGTTTTTATTTGGAAAATATAACAAAGCCAATAGACAAGCACATTCCCATAGCTATTACGTGTCAGAAATGAAATTGATCTGAAAATCAGTGAATGAAGAACTTCACTCAATCAACATGCATATAGAGCAGTGTTTCTCAACTCCTGCCCTCAGGACCCACTAACAGGCCAGGATTTGATGATTTCCTTGTTAGAGCACAGGTGAGTTAATCAATGTGAATGAGCCTCTGATCACCACACCTGTGCTCTAGCAGAGAAATACCTAAGTCCTGGCCTGTTAGTGGGTCCTGAGGACAGGAGCTGAGAAACACTGATATAGAGGGTGGCACATTAACCCTGAGTGCCAGGAGGGTGCCCAATGCACTGAGAAGCATATTATCTTTTAAATCAACCTTAACAGCACCTCCAACTTCTGTCCAGAATCCAATTTTATAAAATAAACTCTATGGGAGAGCTTGAGCCATTGACTATGACTCTTCATTGTAAGAGAGAGACAGAACCACCTGGTGACCACTACAGGACACAGTACTTTACTCAAGAGACCTGTACATCAAGGGCTATATCACTATATAAAGCAGGAGCAGGCAACCTGAGGCTCTCCAGCTGCTGAGGACTACAACTCCCATAATCCCTGGCCAGTCAACGTGAGCTGTGGTCTCCAACTGCTGGAGAGCCTCAGGTTGTCAGTTCTTGTATAGAGAAAGCAGAAATAATGCAAAAGTGAACAGACGTGTGACATCTGTTTAAAGGACATTCTATCTAGGTAAATTAAATTAGGAGCCACTGATTTCTAAGGCATAATTCCCCTTTAACCACCAGCTTGTTGTTTGCTTCCTAGTCAGCTACTCCACTTGTCCCCCTCAACTCTGGTCCTTAGGTGAAACAGGTCAGGCTTTCAGAATCTCCCTGATTAATCCTTGAGCACCAGAGGGGTATCCAATGCATTGCAAAGCAATGTTTTAGCTACCCCCCCAGCACTCAAAGGTTAAGCACAGGTGGAGCAATCACTATGAGCTGCTCATTACTCACCAGTTAGCAAGCAGAGATATGCTGAAAACCTGCACTGTCGGTGTGTCTTAGGTCAGTACTGTCCAAGTTCAGTCCTCAAGAGCCACCAACAGGCCAGAATTTAAGGATTTCCCTGATTAAGCACAGGTGAGTTATTCAGTGGCTCATTCATTTTGACTGACTCACCTGTGCTTAACAACCAGCCGAGGCAAGGCACGGACGGCCATTAAAGACCAAGGGTAATTTTTTTTCTTCATAATGGATTTCCGGGGTTGGCGAGCAGCGTGTATCCATGCGGCAACCCCGGAATTCCATGACGTGCCAGGACCATCACCGGTCAAGGCTCGTTAAGAGGTTAAGCTTGGAAATCCTTAACCCTTTGAGTGCCGGAGGGGTACGCAACGCATTACTCTCTGCAATGCATTGCTTACCCGTCCGGCACTCAAAGGGTTAAATCCTGTACTGCTGGTGGCACTTGAGGACTGAAACGGACAGCCCTGTCGGAAGGTGTAAGGCTGAGAACCACTGCTCTACAGGCAGGGTAAAATAGGTGTGAAGAATCTCCACGGAACTCGTTGAAGAAAGAAGTTTATGAGATAGAAACCTCAGGGTTAATATAAGAACTGGACTCCACAAACTGTAACTGCACACAAGGAATCCAGGTGAACACTGGGAGTGTGCATTCTGCTTTAGTTAACCCTTTAAGGACCAATGCATTGAACATTGTTCTGGTCCTTAAAAGGTTAAGAGTCTCACAGTTTCAAAAGACACTCTTACTTGGGTAAACCTGGTATCACAGCAAGAGCCTACTAACATACACTGCATATTGCACTTAAAGGGTTAGTAATGTCTTGAATAAATAAAAAGTAATATTGTAGATATTCAAAAAATAAATCCATTGCTGCCGGTCCGATCTCTCAGACCTTTATGGTGATAAAGTCCCCAACCCTCCCCCTGACATCAGCCTCTTGCTGACATCATGAGATACTGGTCCCAGGACCGTCCGGCAGCTCTTCAGCAGAGCCGAAATACCTCTATCTAAAAAGATATACTTCACTGGAACCGTCTACAAAGTGTGCTTGCAAACCAGACACACTTTGTAGACCATTCCAATGAAGTATTTCTTTTTAGATTGCGCTATTTCGGCTCTGCTGAAGAGCCGCCTAGAGTCGTCCGATACAAATCTCCTTCTATCAGCTTTACAGCTGACATCAGTGAAAGGGGAGGGGGGCGACTTTATCACAGTTTATATCCCAAACTATAAAGGTTTGAGAGATCGGACTGGCAGCAATGGATTTATTTTTTGAATATCTACAACAGTGGTTCTCAACGGCATGCAGCCGCGTGGGGACCCCTGAATTCTAGGATGTACATGCACGTCATGGGTCCTTTACGCAAGTTCTCACCATGGGGTACATGTACATCCTTAGTCCTTATGGGGTTAAGTCATGTATTGTGTATTCAACCTTTATTCTTATTATGTCTGAAGAAGAGACCTATTTATCTTGAAAGCTTGCATCCAAAACTACTCAGTTAGCCAATAAAGGTATCATTTTTACTGTGTTAGTCTCCTGCATTGCACTTAACCCCTTCGCATCCGCCGACGTACCCTGACCGTCACGCTGGTCCGACACTTAAGGACCAGTGACGGTCCTGGCATGTCATGGAGTTCAGGGCTCCCGGCGCAGCTGCACGCCACTCCGGAAGCCCTGAACTGGAAGTGATAATTAAAAAAAAGCCCCGTGGTCAACAAGTACCGGCCGCGCGCACAGGGGGTTAAGTTATATAATTTTATCTAACAGAAATTTGTAGATAAAACTATTGTGAAAGTTACCAACTGTAATGGAATCCTGGCTTAAGACTGATGCAATTCATTGCACAAAACATCAGTTGTCAGAAAGATAATGATGGCAGGAACTGCTGTTTAACCCCTTAGGGACCCTTGACGTACCAGGACCGTCAAGGGTAAATTTGCTCGAAAGACCCTTGACGGTCCTGGTACGTCACGTACTTTTTACTTACAGCGCTCTACCGGGAGCGCTGTAAGTAAAAATAGGGCATGAAATAGACCGCTCCAAGATCGGAGCGATCTGTTTCAAGCCCCATAGTGACGCGCCGATACACGTGACAGGTCACATGTACCGGCTCGTCAAAGTGCCCCTATGCGGACGTTATGGGACGGAAATGTCCCATAACGTCCGGTCCTTAAGGGGTTAAAAAGCGGGTTGGAGCTCTTGAAAATGTATACAGATATCACTTTTACATAATTATTTCCTTGAATGAATCATATAACCTCTCATTTGTGTTTGGTTTTGCGCACCCCTCTGGCCCTCAAAGGGTTAAGTATAATTTCAAGAGGATCAAGAGGTGAGACTAGAAGGCAGAATTAGAGATAAATATCAGGTGGAAGACAAACATTTGGCCCATATTTATAAAAGCTGGAGTTAATATGGAGTAAACCAATTGTTTAAAACTTCCTGTTAAATTAAATCTTGAATGCTAGAGAGGTCTCCAACGCACTGGAGGACTCTCTAGCATTCAAGGGGTTAAAAAGCTCTATTCAAGTGCATGGACATTTAGGAAGCTTTATTTGTCCCCTATAAAGCAGTTGGTTTACTCCATATTAACTCCAATATGGGCCATTGGGTATTATGTATAAAGACACACTACCTGCACCATGGGGACAAAGGTATTGATTTAAAGCAGAACTTTCATCAGATTAATACTGAGCCCCAAATGATAATTACATTAGTGATATGCATAGACATATTTTCAAGAATAATTGCTGCATTAAAGAAAAATAGAACTTTTTTGGCAGGCAGGTACTGGCTGGGATCGTGCTGTACGCGCCCTCTGCTTCTGCGCTGTCAGTCCCTTCCGGCGCCTTAAGGTACAAAGGCATTCAACTCACCAGTCGTGGAGCTGAAGGGGACGGACCCAGAGACGCCGGCTCTGCAAGATGTCTGTGCTGTTCCCCGCTGCCTGTCTGCATAAAACATTCTATTTGTCTTTAATGCAGAGCAATTATTCTTGAAAATACAACTACGTCTGTGCATATCGCTATTGTAATTATGATTTAGGGCTCAATATTAATCTAATGAAAGTACCGCTTTAAATAACACGATTTGCTTCAAACAGGAGGCAGGGCTTAATCATGAGTGGGGGCAGGGCTTCATGGACCTGGAAAAAGTGCAGTGAACATGCTGGGGAAGGAGGAGACGTGGGAGGGAAATGGGAGAAACAGAGGGGGAAGGAGAAGATGTGGGCAGACTTTCATAAGAAACTCCCCACATCCGGACAATCAGACTCTGCGCAGGAGACCCAGTAATTAGAAGCCAAAACCGGACTCTCCGGGGCAAATCCGGACAGTTCCCAGCCATGACAATAAGGATTTCATGTCAAATCAGGAGCTGGGATCGATTTTTGGAACTACAATTGTGTAATACCAATTTACTAATCTACATACCAGGGAAAGAGGCAGATTCTCCCGCTTGCTGGGTTAAATATAACCCCACCCAGTTTCCAGTCTGTTCAACCCACTCCTGCCCTGTTTCACCTACATTCCCACCCATTTCATAGAAAACTCCTCCTGTCGACCACTTACCCCACCCACCAAATTAAGCCCCACCCACAATACGATGCAAAACACTATGTTTGGATACTCCCAACAGCCCTACAATTTTTCTCTGGTGGCTTGGGACAAGAAGGTTCCCAGGCATGTCTAACAATGGCAGAGAATGCCTATTGTAATGCATACACTGAACTGCAGCCACTGGCTTCAGTGGTGAATGCTAGTGGAACAGCACTTGAGACTTTATACATTCATCTCAGTGAACACTGAAGCTAGATCAAGGGCCTTATTCACCAAAGAGGTGCAATTCTGGGGGAACCTGATTTCTACAAAGGGGGGAATTGAAATCCCCATCGATTTAAATTGTCCTTTAAATGGATAGTAATGTTTCATAATAAAAGCAGCTCCAGTTAATTTTCATAGTATTTGGGCCATGGAGAATGTTATTTCAATCCTGTCAGAGTTGCAGTTCAAGAGTAATTGAATGATAAAGTATCCCCCTCCCGCCCTTTTACTGATGTAACACTGCTCACCTCAGAGGAGCATGGTGGTGTCCAAGTGGATTGCAGAGAGGGACAATCTTCAATTAACATAAGAGAAAAACCTGAAAAACCTGTTGGGGGGGGGGCTTTCATTGTTCTCCCACTAAGAAGATTGTCCCTTGCTGTGAGCTGTCTGGTCTGTGGACCAGTTTCCACATCTGAGGGGAGGTGGCTTACACTAGGTAAAGAGTGGGAGGGGATACTTTATCATTCAATTACTCTTGAACTACAACGCTGACAGTTTAATTGAGCAGTTTTGTTTTGTTTTTACAAGGGGCATTCTTGTCATTATAGTAAAACTCTTAAAGGGATAGTAATACCTGAAAAAAATGCAACTCTGATTGATCTTAATGGATCCCCCTCCCTCCCCTTTTACATGCTGTAAACGGTCTCCCCTAAGATGTGGAATCCGGTCATTGGACCGGACAGAGCACAGCAAGGGACAATCTTCATCCACTGATTATAAGGAAAACCCTGCCCACCTTGATGAAGGATTTTCCTTATGCTCACTGAAGATCGTCCCTCACTGTGCTCCATCCGGCCTGCTGAGAGAGGCAGCGTGACGTAGGTAATAGGGGAGGGAAGGGGATCCTTTAGAATTTAATTATTCTTGAACTACAAAACAGAAAATATTGAAAAACAGAGTTACATGGCCCAGATTATAGGAGGATCAATCGAAGCTGCATTTTTTCCAGGTATTAATATCCCTTTAAGGTAGTCAATTTCACAACAACGTATTAAATTGGAACTCTGGTCTAGGATAGAGGTACTAAGTCTTTTAGAGTTCCATTTACTGCGCACTGTAACTCCGATCATCCCCAAACAACTGTTGGGAAGATACATTTGCATAAAGTGCCACAGTGTGTCACCAAAAAAATATAGGTTTTCAAAATCTGTTTATGATACAACCCAATGGTTAGTATAACATATAGGAAGGGGTTTAATTTAAATTAATACAACTTATTTTAAGGTCCACTTTAAGAAAATATTGACTTGAATCTGTGACAATCAAATGTCTCATTTCAATAAAGGGAAGAAGAAACAATTCTGTTTTCCGCAGCGACCTGATTTTCAGATGCCTACTCTGCATAGTGTAGCAGGACCAGTGAATTTTCCCTGCATGTATAATTTAGGACCATCTGTTCTGAGTGATGTTTTGCTATTTAAACATTTTCCTGTCTCTAAATTTTCACGTAATTGGCAGCGTTTGTGGTCTCCCAAATATTTGAGCAACAAAAGATATTCTCTATATATACACATATTTGCCGGGGGATAAAACAAAGAAGTTTAAATTTACCAGAGGGAAATATGTATCGGCAGAAAAACCATTGGTACAAATGAATAGCCTAAATTAATCCTTTGAGCGATGGAGAAGTGGGCAAGACATTGCTCTGCAAAGCTTTGCCCACTGATTTGCCACTCAGAGTTAATTAATTAATTATTGCAGACTTGTCAAAAAGGCACAGAAAAACATAGCGTTTTCCTTCTCTGCAGTCCAAACCCCAGAAATATTATAATGCTGGGACATATGTATAAAAAGATAAGTGAGGCAGTTGTAGGATATCATTGCAGTCACCACAGGTAAGAGCTGATTTAATGATTATTAATTTTACCTGCACCATTATGAGATTTATGACCCTTTATACTGTCTGTGCAAATAGGTCTTAAAACAAATTCACATATTAATGAAATGAGTAAGATATTGAATGACACTTTACTTTCTAGCTCCACTATATTTTACTGATGAAGCATACAGTGTTTCATTAAGATTTTGTCATGTGACTAGTAGAATTTTGTAAGAGCCAAATATGTATCTATTGTTCAGAAAACAATTTAAGGAACAGTGACTTTCATTGTCTCCCTACTCATATGGGTTGAAAAGCATGGCGTAGCTGGAGGTAACAGTTATGGGCATTTCACACAGGAAACACCAGTGCAGCATTGCTGCATTAGATGTTTTGCTGTGGTGAAAGGTTCTATGCTAGACTATGGTGCCTTTCACACAAGTGACTATCACTTTGTGTGTTCGTATTGAAGACCAGCATGCCGCAATATTACTGTATCCTTTAGGAACGTAGTAAAGTTACAGTAAGCATGGTGTGAACTGTGGGGCTACAGAATAACCTTCAACAAGAGTTGGAGGTGAGATGTTCATTGCATCTTCCAATGAACAGCCGACCTATGCAAGTGCCAGCGAGTAGTATTTGCTGGCACTCATGTGGGCCGGCCTGGAGACACACCTCTCCTGAATTCCTGATTAGAGGCAGAAGACAGTTGAGATGTAAGTGAACTACTCAGGAGACACAACTGTCAAAGAGAGCTGTGTCAGTTGTGTCACCCATTTTAAAGAGCCCTTAGGCCTTTTTTACATGGGTGACACAACTCAGTTGTTGTTTTTTTGCCCTTTGTAAAAGGTCCTGTGCTGGGCTATGGTGTCTTTCACACAGGTAAGTATCGCCTCTTGTGAATGCCCCAAAGACCAGCATACTGCATCTTTACTGCAATCACATGAGAAAATAATAAAGATGCAAAAATTAATATATCTGAACAGCCAGTGGCCCATTGAGTCGTCTATAGATTTCAAACAAGTGTCGCGGGAGTTTGTGATGCTCATTGCAACCTGCAGTGAATGACCGACCCATATAAGATCCAGTGAATAATACTGCATGTTGCTCGCATGGGCCAGCTGTAGGACATGCCCCTCTTGTGTCTAGATCAGCAGTGGAAAGCAAGAGAAGCTGAGTGAAACAGCACTGTAACAGAACTGTACCAGGGGGCTGCTTTAAATCTGTTGCCCAAATGAATGAGCTCTAAGATTGATGTATGAAGGAGAACTGGCATAGTTCTAGAGCAGTGGTTCTCAACTCCTGTCCTCAGGACCCACTAACAGGCCAAGATTTGATGATTTCCTTGTCAGAGCACAGGTGAGTTAATCAATGTGAATGAGCCTCTGATCACCACATCTGTGCTCTAGTAGAGAAATCCCTAAGTCCTGGCCTGTTAGTGGGTCCTGAGGGCAGGAATTGTGAACCACTGTTCTAGAGCATACCAACTGCACCACGGGACAAATGAACAATCCACAAATTCCCATTGATCTAAATGGAAATTTTAACCCCTTGAATGCTAGAGAGGTCTCTAATGCATTGCGAGAGGTCTCAAGGTGTGAAAAGCCCCATTGAAATCAATCATAATTTTTAGTTTTCCTCTACAGTGTACTTGGTTTGCCCCAGAATTGCTCCAGTTCTTAGTACATCAAACTCTCTGAGGCTCAGTTAAACCAGCTGGGGTAAAACAGCTTACCCATAGGGGACAAATAAAAATGACTATTAATTTAAATGCAGCTTTTAACTCCTTGAGTGCCAGAGAGGTCACCAATGCATTGCAAAGTAATTCGTTTGAGAAGTCGCTAGTATTCAAGGTGTTAAAAATTCCCATTCAAACCAATGAGGATTTGGGGATTTTTTTTTTGTCCCCTATGGTGAAGTTGATTTATTCCACAATCATCCTCAGTGTGCGTACCTGGGAACCATATTGACCCAACTACCTGGAGAAACAGTGTAGAGCTGAGGATGGGAGTGTCCAAATCATTTTTTGTGTCATATTGTGGGTGGGGCTTAATCAGGTAGGTGTGAGTGGTTGAAAGGAGTTTTCCATGAAATGGGAGGGAAAGTAGGTGGAGCAGGGCATGAGTGGGCGGAATGGACTGGAAAATGGGTGGGGTTATAGCTGAAATCACCAAGCCAGGGAATCTAGCCTTTGTCCGTGGAGTCCCGGTAATTCAGTCTGAAAACCGGACTCTCCGGGACAGATCCTGAGAATTCCCAGGTATGTCAATGTGTTGTTTATTTAAAATAAATTTTACACATGGTACCCTATATTTACACTCCATATTTACAGCTCAACATGGGTTGAACACTTTAGCTGTACACCTTGCTTTTGTCAAGCAGATGTCAACATTTCACTGCCTCTGGGTGGCAGTTATTGTCCTTTGCAATGCTCCTTTGGAATGTAATGATTAACCCTTTGAGTGCCAGAGGGGTGTCCTCTGGCATTCAAAGGGTTAACCTTTTCTTTTGCAAGAGGTTTATCAATGCAAAAAGGAATAAATGTAACATTTTTGTAGCAACTTTTATTACACATGGAACACTTAAGAGATACACAGAATAACTTCCCTGTGGAGATGGTAAGGACTAAAAGGGTTAACTAAATTTAAAGGAACACTAACACCTAACATGAGATAGGTTGAGACAAAAACTCATGTACGTACAGCTCACATATGTAAAAATGTATTATTTACTTTATTATTCAAACAGGCTGTTATTGCCACCCAGTTACAGACAATCACCTCAAAATTGCTGTGGTACTTGGAACCCAGGAAAGGCAGGAATGGCTGCTCCCACATATCAAAAACCCTTGGATGCCAGAGACGTCACTAATTCAGTGCTTCACAATGCTTTGGAAACATCTAGCACCCAAAGGAGTTTAATAACTCAGTAAATGAACACCATAAAATGAGAAAAAAGTTATTTACATTCATATGAAACATATGAAAATAAAATTAATTATCAAATCTCACTACATTAACAACTTGTAAAAAAGTGACAGGTAAGCACACAACACATATTTAAAGCGTTCCATTTAATTCTACACTTGGAATGCTATTTATACACCTGTTGTAAAGGATTAAAAACATTTTATTAGGAAAAAATGATTTCCACTAGAAAAACTCATTTGGTCAGAAAAAAAAAGAAAAATCCCAGCGGATATAATAAAAATGAAACACAAACAAAACACTTAGGGAAATCTAAGATGAACTTTCCATGATATCACCGTCTGTATAGAATCCTTCTACACGTTAAGTTCTATAAATAAAAGCAGTCCAAACCTTGGCGTTCCAGAGAGGTATACAACGAGATGCAATGCACTGCATACCTCTCTGGCACTCAAGGGACATCAGGCTGTCTGTGCAAAGTGGTGCAATTCTGGGGTAAACCAACTCCACCATAGGGAACGAAAAATCCTATATGATTTAAATTGAGTTCTTAACCCCATGAATGCTAGAGAGGTCTAAAAACATTGCTTTTCAATAATTTGGCAACCTCTCTAGCATTCAGGTAGTTAACCCTTTGAATGGCAGAGGGGTACGCAACGCATTGCAATGCGTTGGCACTCAAAGGGTTCAAAAGCCCCGTTTAACCCCTTAAGGACCGCATGACGTGCTTTGACCGTCACGTAGTTTTTACCTCCTGCGGGAGCGCTGTAAGTAAGAAACAGGGTCTGAAATTGGGGTCTCTCAAACCCCAACTTGGCACGCCGGTACACGTAATAGGTCACGTGTACCTGCGCATCGGCTGGGATCAAAACAGTCCTTAAGGGAAGGTAACTTCTCTGGATCGCTGGTCCTTAACCCCATAACGACCATTGACGGTCATAGCACGTCATGGGTTGTTTTGACTTAACGGCCCATGACGTGCTATGACCGTCATGGAATTCCGTGCTCCCCCCGCGGCTGCACGCCTTTCGGTGAGTCTGGAATCTGAATCGCCAAAAATGAAAAAATGCTCCGTGGTCCTTTAGTGACCACAATGTGCCTACGAGGCCAATCGTTAAGGGGTTAAAAGGTTAAATTATTTGTAACTAGTGTAAAAGCCTGTGTACACGGACCAAGGTCCGGTGAGGTAAAGATGCCGGTCCTGCTCTGTGTACTGCCACCTCCTCCCTGGCCGTGCATGCCATGGAGTCATGCACAGTAGAGACTGCCCAAATGCATAGAATGTTCCCAGCACAGAACGTTCAGCATTCTGTGCGTTCAGGCAGTCTCTACTGCGCATGACTGCATCGAACAAACATTCTGGCCTTTTATATTATAGGATGTTCGTAAATTTTATTTGGCCCACGGGTTTGCCCCAGATCTTTTCTATTTTACATATGGCCCATTATGCTTTCAAAATGAAGAAGGGTCATACCCTTTTAACCCTTTCAGTGCCTGAGTGGTACTGTCGAGAATATACAACGAGAAAAATCAGGAAACCCCAAATATTTGTACTCCTCACATAAAATATACAACAGGGTTCAGTTAGATTAATCTGAGTTCTATTCACAAAGCTAGGTTTGATACAGCGCAATTCCGTTAGCTACCTCTCTGGCACTCAAAGGGTTAAACATCAAAAGTTATTTCTTAGGTAAATGAACTTCAAAATACAATTTAAACATGCTTTTCCTATTGGCATGTAGACACCAGTGTATGACCTCTTGACCTCTCCTTGTTTATACAAGGGATAACAGCAATGTATAGTATGACTAAGTAACCAAATAAATAAAATATGAGTTTCAGTGAACGGAACTGGGTGGGTTCTAATCTCAAAACACTTATCTTGGTTCATAGTTTTATCCATATTTGACAGATCTGATGACTAGTAGACACTTTTAGTGACTTTTCACCTTTATTTTTAAAGCTTTTAGAACATTTGCACCAAAGAAAACATTTAAAAAAAATGCTGACTAGGAGTAAATAATATTTTAATGGATAACGAACCATGTCACTTTTGGATGACAATGTACTCTAATACACTTCCCTGTTAAGGGATGAAAATATTTAGAAGTCTTTGGGAAAAAAAAATACTCAAGATGGCGAGAAGCTTGTTGTTTAGAGGGCAAGAGAAAAGGAGGAAAAAATGGAGGATATTGTTATATACACAAAGGGATAAATTTCAACAACTTGGCCAGTCGGCAGCTGCTGCTGTGTGCAAGGAAACAGCACAATAGACATGAGTGAAAGAGATGAGGAAGGCAGAGCTGGGAGACAAGCAATGATCAGATGCGCTCTATACAAGCTCTTCACTCACCCCCTGATCCCTGCCATCAGTTCACATTACCCTGTGCTAACATGGCTGGGATTACAAGCAAATGGTAGGATTGTGGATCTTGTCTTAGCAAAACAGCACCTTATAGGTAGTTTTACCTCACTTAACCCCTGAGATACTAATAGGTCCTGAATATGTTAAAAAAAAAAAAAAAAAAAAGGAGGTAGGTGGAGTTTCTTTAGCTAACACCCACTAACCCTAGGCCATGCTTCTTCAAGAGGCTTGGTATGAATGGGATCTAGTCATGGGGGGGGGGGGACACAAGAGGAATTACTAGTTTAAGGTTACCAACAGATGTTAGCCAAGCGTTGGCAATGCCTGCAAGGTAGCATCCAAGATTTCTACAAAACAGCACTACAAAGAGTAATATTACTGACGGCAGGAATCATTCTCCTGAAATTAACCCCTTGGAGGCTGGTGACATCTCCAACGAGTTGCTTCGTAATGCTTGGAGATGTCCGTAGCAGCCAATTGCTTAGTATGACCTAGCACCTGACGTTCAGTAATTAGGCCCTGAAGACAATTTTTGGCAACAAAACATATTAACAAATAAATGTGCATACATTCTGGAGTAAACCATCTGCACCATGGGGATCAAGTTAAAATCCGTTCCCGGTTTATATAAATGGGGGTTTTAACTCCTTCACTGTTAGAGAGGGTCTACGGTGAGTTGTGATGCAATGCACTGACGACCTCTGTAGCATTCAAGGAGTTTAATATACATTTAAATCAATAGGAATTTGGGGAATTTTAATGTATTCCTTATGGTACAGTTGTTTTGTCCCAGAACACTCAGAGGGCTAATTCCTGATAGACATTTACTGGACACTGTTTGTGAAGAATCGTGTATGAAACAAAGAACTCATTTTTCTTATTCCCCCTTGTAGATTTAACATTAGCAGTTGTGTGTAATATTATTAATAATAGATAGTAGGAGGCAATAGTTACCAAAATAAAATAAATAAATAAATAAATAAAAAAAAATATAAATGTGTTTATATATATATATATATATATATATATATATATATATATATTTAACCCTTTTGAGTGTCAGCAGGGTGTGCAACGTATTAGCGTAATAACAATTATGACCTGTAATACCCCAATCTATTTATTTGGCATGGTTAATAAAGGATAAATTAGGTAATAAAGTAAATGACACCATTCATCTTGCATTCTTTTACAGACATGAATATAATTTAAAATTAGCAATATTACGATAAATAATACAATTATGAACACATTTTGCTGACAGAGGAGCCTTCAAGGCTGTGGCAATGAAACAGTTAACCCCTGGAGGGCCAAAGGGGTGTGCAATGCATTGCAAACACCCCTTTTTCCTCAAGGGGTTAAAGCCATCAGAATTCGAAGCTGCTGATGAGAAGCAATAGACAGCACAAGTGGGGGGGGGGAGGAATAATGTAATTCTCTGCAAGTTGTGAAAATAATTTGGCCCTCACCTTTTGACAGCCAGAGTGGGTGTGCATCAGTCTTGTTATAACTCAACCCCATCAGGGCAGCAAGTAAGTGGTTAACCCTTTGAGTGGGAGAGGTCACTCTGAGGATCAAGGGGTCGAAAAGCCACTAGCATCAAAGCAGTCAAAACAATCATAATTAGAATAAAATGCAATTTAACCCTTTGAATGCTAGAGTGGGGTATGAATCAAAAGTCGCACAACCCATCCAATTCAGAGCAGAAGATGCTGGGCACTGACTTATTAACCCTATGAGTGCATCACACTGCTAGATTTATAAATATTTAGTGGCAGAAGGGGTGTGCGCCTGGAAACTAGTCTAGCCCAACCCCTTCAGACAGTGCATAAGAGATTGGGCACCGAATGATTAACCAAATGAGTGCCTGTGTAGTGACCGAGTTGGTATCCTAACTGAACACGCCTGACAGTTAACCATTCAAGTGCCAGTGACTGTGCATCTAAAATATCAGGACCCAACCTGTAGCAGCAGCTGGGCAGTGAACGTTGAACTCGTTGATTGACTAGCATTCATGTGGTTAATGAGCTACTAGAGACAGCGAAATAAATAAAAATATCCTTTGCCAGCAGGGGACAGGAGACATGTTTAGGAGCCTGAGTTGCTGTTACCTTCCTATCACTGTCACCCCTGGGAGGGGAAGCCAGGGCCACCACTGGGGTTAATATGGGGAGGGGGCAGTCGGGGTGTACTGGCGTAGAGGAGGGAGGGCAGCAGGGCACCGAAACACAGAGAGGCTGCTGGGAAATACAGAGACGAGAGCAAATGGGGAAGAGACGGGTCCGGGAGGGGGGAGAGAAGAGACTGCTCCTCCCTGGGAAACTTTCACCTCCGGAGACAGCCAACAAGGGAGAGACCCGGAAAGAGACTGACAGCTACTGAAAGCCGGATAGAGACAGCTGACAACTGGACAGAGACAGCTGAATACTGGATTCCTTTCGGCTGTTAGAGACTGGGAGACAGAAAAGAGGGTAGCGCAACCCACCAGCCTCAGATATAGCACTGCCTATACCCCCTGCTGAGTGATCTGCCCATTATGAACCCGGGGTGAGGGGGCACCCCTGGCACAGTCACAGACTCGCTAGATCAGGGGTCCATATAGTTCCCTGTTGTGATAGATCCGTAGTCACACGACATAGGGCCCCACACAAGATCCCGATGCCCATCAAGGAGACCCACCTCCGGGCGCTGTACATGGGGGGGAGCACTCACCTTTAACCCAGTAGTGTCTGGGGTTCTCTCCTTGCCGTGCCTGTCTTGGTGCCTAGCGTCTTTCCTTGACTGTCCTCCTGCTCTTCTATGTGATTGAATCCTAGGGGGTCTCCTGTAACTCTGCGCCGGTCCTGGTCACAGTGGGTGAATCCAGGGGGTTCCCCTTCTCCCGTACCAGTCCTGGTCCTTGTGAGTGAATCCTGGGAGACCCCCTTCCTATGTGCCTGTCCTGGTCTCTGGATGAATCCAGAGGTTCTCCCTTCTTCGGCGCCTGTCCTGGTTTCTAAGAGTGAATTCTAACAGGGTTCGCCTCTTATTCTGTGCCTGTCCTGTTCTCTGTTGGTGAATCCAAGGGTTCCCCCTTCCTCTGTTCCTGTCCAGGTCTCTGTAGGTGATTCCTGGGGGTCCCCCGTTTCTCTATTGATGTTCAGGATTCTAAGGGTGATTCCAGGGGTCCCCCTTCCTCTGTGCCTGTCCTGATGATGGGGGGTGACTTTTCTTACCAGGGAGAAGTGATGGAAGGTTATCTGCTTTCTTCCCAGCCTCTTTCTGTATGCCTGTGTGTTCCTCCTTCTCCAGGAGCGGTGGGAAAGGACATAAAGGAAGAGGGTGTAATTGTGCTCCCTCTATGTGTGTGTGTGTGTCTGTTTAGTTCCTTGCAGCAGATTGAAGGAGATTCTTCTCAAGGTTTATTCAGCTTCACTTCAAGGCAAAGCTTCAGGAACCAAAAGTGACGTCAACCAACAAGCCTGTAACAATGAAACTTGCTGTTCACCAGAAAGCATGAAAAGAAGGCAAAATGATTTACTTCAATGGCTTTTACATACATTTCTTAACCTGGAATCACAGGGCACTGGAAAGTGTTTACTGGAGAGACTTCTGCATCATCTGTCATCCTAAGAACCAGATAAATAAACACTTCTGCTTATTGGGTTCTGCAGGGGAGATCAAAACAACCAGAAAATGATGGGTCTTATGTTTAACCGTTTGAGTGCCAGAGGTGCAACGCATTGCTCCCCGTTCTGGCACTCAAAGGGTTAAAGGCAACGCAATAACATTTCTGGTGTAAACCAACTGAACCACAGGGGTCCGATATAAATTCCCAAAGTCCCCATTGATTTGAATGGGCATTTAACCTTTCTAGCATTCATGGGGTTAAAAGCAATTTAAATAACTGGAAATGTTATTTGTCCCCTGTGATGCAACTGTTATGCCACATAGGTACTTGAGTTTGTTGCTACACACAAGGACCACAGAAAGTTGTTGTTCATCAGAATGTATGGAAAGAAGGGAACATTATTTACTTAAGTGCTTTTACATTAATTTCATAACCTGGAATCACAGAGCACTGGACACTGATTAGTGGAATGACTTTGGATCAGATAAATATGTATTTATTGGACCTTATTCTCCACTGGATTCTGCAGAGGACAGCAAAACAGTTTGAATATAATTGGCATTATGTATAAAGGCAAAGCAGAGCATTTCTGGCCCTCAAATGGTTAAATCTCAGATTTAACTATTAGCAAGATGGTAAGAACCATGCTTTGAAATGTATTAACAATTTGCATCCCAGAGCAAAGCATTGCACACCCCTCTGGTACTCAAATGGTTAAGTTATAATGCAAATTAAAAACTTTCATGCAAGCAGCTGGGGCCTCCACCATTTTATTGTTTTTGTGTCTTGTATTTTATTTATTTTTTTATTTTTTTTTTTGGGGGGGGGATGTATTTAACCCCATGAATGCCAGCGAGGCTTTAAATGCATTGTGAAACAATGCTCTAGATACCTCTTTAGCATTCAAGGAGTTAAAAACTCCATTTACATAAAAATAATTTTTTATATTTTTCTGTGGGGTAGATGGTTGTTTCTTTTATATGTAAGGCCCAGTGTATTTACTTTGCGTGTCATGTATACAACACTAACACATATAGCACTGGTGTACAGCTGGGGACGGGGGTAGAAGGGATTGTAAATAAGACACATACAGAAACCAGTAAAATGGTGAAGGCCCTTGCTTGAATGTCAATTTGTAATTTACATAATTTAACCCTTTGAGTGCCATAGGGCATGCAAAGGGTTAATACATTTGGGAGTACATTTATCAGTACCTCACTGATCTTTAAAATCGTGGCTGAAAAGGAAAAAAAGTTGAGTCAGATGCAACAGTGGCAAGACTTTTTTCAGTAAATATGTGCATTGCCGCTATTTAAAAAAGGAAAATTAGCAACTTAATTGCTATTTGCACGTGATTGATAAACTGCCTCTTTGTTTAACCCTTTGAGTGCAAGAGGGGTGTCCAACACATTGCTTTGCTTTGGCAATCAAAGAGTTACTCTCAGTGCACACGTCTTCGTTTGTTCATTAACACTTTAAAGATCAGAGGGGTGGGCTCTCTGGACCTCATGTTTAAAGGCGAGCAATTCTGGAGCAAACCAACTCTAATGTAGGGGACAAATAACACTTCT
The DNA here is from genome assembly GCA_037306005.1 of Rhinophrynus dorsalis. NCBI lineage: Eukaryota > Metazoa > Chordata > Amphibia > Anura > Rhinophrynidae > Rhinophrynus > Rhinophrynus dorsalis. The sequence goes on along the minus strand of CM074725.1, from coordinate 206,845,041 downwards.
CATTGATTCAATTAAGGTGTTTAACCCTTTGAGTGCCAGAGAGGTATGGAACGCATCACTATGCAATTTTTTGTAGACCCCTAGCATTCAAGGGGATAAAAACCCCATATAGAAGGAGTTTTGGGTTATTTTTCATTTGTCCCCTACAGTGCCGATGGTTTATCCCAAAATTACTCCACACAAGGTCCAACAAGCATTAACCGTTTGAGTACAACGCATTCCTTTACAATACATTACGTACCCCTCTGGTTTTTAATGGGTTAAACTGAGTATATTTGTATGTAATCAGGGCAATAATGGGGCAAACCAACTGCAACATATGGGGTAATGGGGGGGATGTATAAAAGTGGTACAAACATATATCTGTTGCTATTTTCACATAAGAGTTGGCTGCATGTATACAGGGGTTTGTGTATAAAAAAACCTTCACTGTACCATTATGTCAAATTTGTTTAATTCCATAATTTGTGGATGTGGCTATATGAAGAATTTTATCACAGTTGATGCATAAAAATTGCATTTTGCAACAATTTATGTATAAATTAGCATTTTTGAACAGTTTTTAACGCAGTCAATGTATAAAAACTGCAAATCTGGGATTTTGTGACAGTTTTAAGATCACTTTCTGCCCATGATTTGTCCACCTCTGCCATATCTCCTTGGCGTGATCAGAGTACCGTCAGCCTATGTAAAAGAGATACAGAGAATGTCACCGTGCTGGGAAAAAAGTTGGGGAAGGTACATTGGAAACTTTATATTGAGCTTAGTAAGCATATATAAAACATTGATACAATCTAGCGCAAACAGCACACTGAATCCATTATTGTGTTTGCTTTAATTAATTTTTCAGACATCTCGCCCGATGTGTTGCAGATCCCTCTAACATTGAAGGGGTTAAAAGCATAATTTAAGTCTTTGGGAATGTTTATTTGTCCCCTGTAGTGCGGTTGGTTTGCTCCAGAATTGCTCCACTTTCTTCATATATATGTAAGGCCTTTTGTTTTCTCAGCGCTGTGTGTAAATGACACTGTGGGGGAGAAGAAAGGAGCAGAAAATAAAATGAAAGCTTGTAGGAGAGGGAAAAAAACAGTGTTCAGCAAAAAAAAAAAAAAAAAAAAAAAAAAAAAGCTGTAGCTGGCTTGAGTAATGCTTTTTAAGTTGATCACATTGTGTCCTATTGTGTGCATTTATGTTGTACCTGCCAGACCGGCTATAAATACAGTACTAACGCTTTAGTTTCTACCAAAACAGGAAATCAAACCCTCCTCCAGCCTCCTAACTGGCTCTCCCAAGTCATCCTTGTGCAATATGGTAAAATAAGGTCACACACATGGCACCTCCCATTTAAAACCCTTTAAACACCACATGTGATTCCATTTTTTTTTTAAAGAGAGCAGTCAAGTTAGGCCAGGGTTAAAGTACACAGACAAGAAAGGGACTTCCCTGAAATTATATCTCCTTGTTGATGGTGACATAAAAGCAACCTTATTTATGTATGCTATCTATTTATTTAGCAGTGCAACGTGTACTATACAGCAATAGTAATGATTGTACAGTACAAACATATGACAAATAAGTGCATACCTCCTAACATTTCACATGCCCAAAGAGGGGCACTTTTGTTTTAGGGGGTCTTTGGTCCCTCTGGCCATTTGAAATGTTGGGAGGTATGTAGCAACAGTTTGAACACATGAAAAAAAACGTGAAAATTGGTATTATTGTGACGTATGGAACTGTTCACAATGCAGAAAGACGCAGAACATGTAATAAGGTAATGCATCTTGATTCAACAGTTTATTAGCACAAGTACATGTCATTTGGTATTGTGCCAAATATTGCATCTTAACATGAACAGCGAGCGATGAAGGAGTTGGAGAAAAGCATTATGGGTTGAAAATTAAGAGGATAGTACGATTCAACACTCATTGAAAAACTCATTATAATTGCATAGTATGATGCTACATTATGTAGACAACAACTGCAACCAAGTGAATCAAACTTAGGGAAAGGTATCCAGTCCGAAAGAGCTTACAATCTTACGCTAATGTTTGAAGTAGAATTGGAGCAGTTGTGGGGCAAACCAGCTGCACTATAGGGGATGAATAAAAATGACCATTGATTGAAAGGGGTCTTTTAACTCCTGGAATGCCTCGCAATGCACTGGAGACCTTTCTAACACTGAATGAGTTGAAATGGCAATTAACTTTAAAGGGATAGTAATGTTTCACAAAAACAGCAGCTCCAATTAATCTTCATAATATTTGAGCCATAGAGAGTGTCATGTCAATACTGTAAGAGCTGTAGTTCAAGAGAAATTGAATAATAAACTATTCCTCTCCCTTCCCTTTTACCTAATGTAAGCCACCTCCCCTCAGGTGTGGATTCTGGTCTTGAGACCAGACAGATCACAGCAAGGGAAAATCTTCTTACTATGAGAACAATGAAAACCCTGCCTCCTTGACAGGTTTTTCCCTTATGATCACTGGAGATTGTCCCTCTCTGCAGTCCATCCAGTCTTGCTGCTCCGAGGAGAGCAGTGTTACATCAGTAAAAGGGTGGGAGTGGGATACTTTGTAATTCAATTACTCTTGAACTACAACCCTGACAGTATTGAAATAACACTCTCCATTGCCCAAATACTATGAAGTTTAATTGGAGCTGCTTTTATTGTGAAACATTACTAGCCCTTTAAGGGTTTTCTCCATGCGGGGCAGTTGGTGTGCACTAGAATTGCTACATTTCTTCTTAGTGTATACCAGCCTCACCAAGTTATCCATCCAACTGTATTTTATACATTTTTCTAAATCTCATTTACATACCTCCCAAGTGTCCCTTTTTTGGGAGGGACAGTCCCTCTTTGAGACCCAAATCCCTCTGTCCCTCTTTCCCACCCTGGCGTCCCCCTTTTTAGGAGATCAGACTGTGTGGTGTGTATATAAGTATATCACATTGCTCCACAGCAATAAAACTCACATTAATGTTTGTTTATACTTTAATTTATGTGATTATACATTAGTCTGTGTAAATAAAATGCTTTGATCTTGCTCTAAATCATTTATTCAGTTACATAAAGAGGTGTCAGTAAGTCTTGAAATAACCTATAAAGTCTCAGTAATGCATTGCTCACAAGCTCCGCTCCCAGCAACACCACCGAAAACACAAGTGTCCCTCTTTGGCCATTTGGGAGGTATGTATTCACCACTGGAATCTTGTTCATAAACAGTGCTTGAACTTGGGACGTACTAATTTGATTCCATTCCAAGTAGGGTCTATACTGGCAGTGGTTAACCCTTTGAGTGCCTGAGGGGTGACTAACGCATTGCAAAGTACCCAAAGGGGCAGGTGAAAAGCACTGGAGCCCAGACAATTTTAGGGGCCCATTTTAAATGCAGACAAAAAATGTTCATGATTTTTAGAGATTTGCAGTGACATGATGGCCCAAAAATAGCTTTGCTCCAGGGTCCTCAATTACTAGGTCCACCATTAATGCAAATCTAGGCCTGAAACGCGTTTCTTAATGCTGTCTCTACCAAACACCAAGTTACTAAACTACTTACACTGGAAAATTATCCTCTCTATGTCACGTGCCAAGGGGAGGACAGATCGGAAGTATAAGGGTGATACATAGCGCTTGGTTTCTCAGCACCTGGATTAGTTATGTATTAACACAGTGCATAAGTACACATGCTATATGGGAAGTGTGGGGATCTATCACCCGTATACATGTTGGTCTAAACAGTTAATTTATGTAGCGACTAAGTGTTGTAATGTTTTCATTGGAGCAGTCAGTTTTAGACTCCTGGTGATCACAGCGTGCCTGCAGGTGCAATTTTCTCCAAAACATTAATGACTTGCCAGGGCCGTCACTGGTCCTTAACGAGCAGAACATCATGATGGTCCTGGCACATCATTGGACATTAAAGGGTTCAACGGGTCTTCTTAATACATCGGCCTCAGTGTAGACTTATATCTGTTTGTATTACCCAGTGTTTTCTACATTTGCAGAAATTCTTATTCCACATGTTAGTAAATAAGAGATTTCCTGGCTTGTACATAACAGCCATATAGGTGAAACAATCCTGTATATAAAATGGAATCATACGAAACTGTGAGGCTGATGTATTAAAAAAGTATTGTAACTCTATAGCAAGCATCTTCACCATAGGCTTCAGATACAGGTCCAAATTCAGTTAGCTGAAGTGGATGAATTCATGGAGTAAACCAACTGCAGCATGATATAACTATTCCCATTGGTTTAATGGGGATTTTAACCCTTTGAGTGCCAGAGTGGTACGGAATGCATTTGTTTGTAATGCATTCCGTACCACTCTGGCAATCAAAGGGTTAAACCTTTAACTGCTAAAGAGGTAGCCATCGCACTGATCACCGTGCACATTCCGTATGTGTCCCTGGTTAAAGAGGAGGGCTGATTCTCCTACCTTAGCAGGTATGACATCAAATGACCCTTTGGGTGCCAGAGAGGTATGCAACATATTGCGCTGCAAAGCACTGGCTGCATCATTGGCACTAAAAGGGTTAAAAACTGGATGTGCCTGGCCAGTTTGTATTTTTTTATGCTTTTAACCCCTTAAGCACCAGTGAAGTGTCAGGGCCGTCACCAGTTTCCTCGCTTAAAGGACAAGTGACGGTCCTAGCACGGTACATATTTTGTGCTTACAGTGCTCCTGCGGGATCACTGTAAACACTAGCGGGGTCCATAATTGAGAGCTCCAAGACCGGTTCGGTCTCTCTCAGATCCACATTCGGTGTGCGCCGGTACACTTCATCAGTCACGTGTGCCGGCGCCAAGCTCCTCTATGCGGTCCATAACTGGAATCCACCCCTAGGAACTCTGGTCCTTAAAGGGTTAAAAATGCCTTGCCCAAGTTGACCAGATCTCCTCCATTTTAATGTAGGAGACTTATGAAACGGTCATTCCGCAGGACTGCTCAGGAACTAGACTAGTGCAACCCTGCAGTGTGTGTGTGCTTTTCATAAGCATCCTACAATAACCCCTTAGGGACCAGAGCTCCAGGGAAGTTACCTTCCCTTAAGGACTGCTTTGATCCCTTCCGATTCTTCTGTACACATGACCTGTGTACTGGCACGCCACATTGGGGTCTGAGAGAGACCACTCCAGTCTTGGAGAGGTCAATTTCAGACCCAGTTTTTACTTACAGCGCTCACGGAGGAGCAATGTAAGTAAAATGTACTTAATGTGCTATGACTGTCACCGGTCCTTAACCCCTTAAGGACCATTGCCGTACCAGGACCGTCATGGTGGTCTGGCACTTAAGGATCACTGACGGTCCTGGTACGTCATGGAGTTCAGGGCTCCTGGTGTGGCTGCACACCGCTCTGGAAGCCCTGAACCGGAATCGCAAAAAAAAAAAAGCCCTGTGGTCCTCAAGTGCCGGCCGTGCATGCGCGCGTCAGTCCTTAAGGGGTTAAGGTAAAAACCGTGTGACGGTCATAGCATGTCAGAAGGTCCTTAAGGGGTTAAAATAGGATTGCCCTACTCATCTCTTTAACTCTTGAGTACCAGAGAGGTATGCGTTGGATACCTCTCTGGCACTCTTAGGGTTAAAAGAGTTCACATAGGAAAAATGCCTGCTCCACTGATGAATGGGAACCATCATAACCATAATAATTAACCACTGAAGCTCTGCAGCAGGCATTTTGTTCATATGTGTGCTCTTATAACCCTTTGCTTCCAGTGGGCTATCCAACCCATTGCAAAGCAATGTGTTGGGTACTCCACTGGCACTCAAAGGGTTAAAGACAGTGAACTGGCAACCCTAATTGAAATGGAGATCTGCTCACATTACCCGTGCCAAAATGGAGATATTTACAAGCTAATCTGTGTCTTTTTACACACTTTGAATCAATCCTCTTTTTGTGCACTTTAAGTAACGCCACGAAAAGATGTCTTTTGTCCATCACGTGATGGGCTTCATACTAGTAGAACATATAAATGACATTCTGCTGTTTTCTGTTTTGCTTTGCACAGTGACTGTAATTTTAATTGTGCTGCAGGATCTTCATTAGTAATAACACATGGGGAGATTTCACAAAGCTTCTTCATTAGGAAAAAAAAATCAGCTAGGCAGAGGAGGTCTTTTGCATGCTATGAGAATGTCAGCCTTACCTCGGTCATTTTGTAACATAATAAGTAAGCAGAACGATTGCAATGCAGAGACACTGGGGGAAGGGCAAAAAACAAATCCTGCTTTAATGGAGCTTTTTCAAAAGAAAGACCCTCATTTCATAGTCAAGAATATCTCAAAGAAAAGTGCCTTTGGTGATTCAAGAGATAAATGCTATTTAAAGACTGACATATATTTGTAATTAATATTTTTTGTATTTATTTCCCTGAAAGTGCTCACATCTTAACAGCAGCTGTGCTTGCATGTATTGATTTTTTTTTTTCACTGCCACATTCCCGGAATACAGATTTTAATCATTTCACTACACCACACTCAGTAATTTCATTAAAAACTGGAACCGACCAGCCCTAGAAAAGCATTTAATTTCAATGACACACGATTTCCCTCTTAGCAGCAAAACTGTCTTAACAGTAAAAGAAGGCCTAAGGTTCAAATACATAATTTAATCCCGAGTTTTCCAAGATCTGCATTCCTTTGAAGCTATAATTTGACTAACTATCTAATAGCTGTAATAAGGACAATGATTTTCTTATAATATGTTATTAGCTAATATTTAATTAACTCACAGGCTAGTCTCTGTATGCAGTTGATTGGGTCAGTACTTCTCTAACCTTGGAATTTACTAATAATGTTTTAGCGTGTAAACTGTGAACCTTGAATCTAATCATCAATATAATAAATTAAGTATTGTGAACAAACTCTAATACAATAGCAGCTCCGATTTGCAGCCTAAGAATTAAAGTGGACAGTTTTGATCAGCGGACGTTACTGCAAAGGAAAGTCTTAGTCCATGTGTTGAGGTCGGTGTTCTGCGAATAATTGGAGTAATTCTGTTGCAAACTAACTCCACCATAGTGTACAACTAAAAATGTCCTAAATTCCCATACAGGTAAATGGAATTTTTAATCCAATAAATGCTATTGAGGTCTCCAAAAACACATAGGGAGAGATTCAGTAAGGTGTGATAAAGAGGTGATAAAGCGGAGATAACTTCTCCAATGAGATAAACTCTCCATTACCTATGTTATTCTATGGAGCCTATGCATTAAAGGGATAAAAATATGTATTACTAATCCCTATAGTAAAGTCCTACTAAAAATAAATGTATTGCCCCCAGTGTCATCTCTCAAACCTTTATGATTTGAGAGATGATCGCTCCTAAAGTTGCCTTTTCCCTCCCCCTTCACCGAAGTCAGGATTGTAGCTGACTGAAGGGAAATCTGGACATAGATCATCAGACGGCTCTGCAGCAGAGCCGCGATCACGTTAATTAAAAAAGAAAACTTTCACTAAAACGGTCTTCTACATGTGCTTGCAAACCAAGCACATGTAGAAGACCATTTAAGTGAAAGTTTTCTTTTTTAGTGTGCTGGAGAGCCGCCTGAAAGTCGTACGACTTGCTTCTATGCAGTCAGCTAGAATGCTGACTATGGGGAAGGGGGAGGGAGAGGGCAACTTTAGGAGAGATCATCTATCAAACCATAAAGGTCTGAGAGATGACACTGGGGGCAATACATTTATTTTTAATAGGACTTTAATATAGGGATTAGTAATACTTAAGTATTACTATCCCTTTAAGATCCCTGAAGCCTGAAGATCTTAGTGTATTGGCTCTATAGAATAACATAAGAACTGGAGAAGTGATATCACTGAAGAAGTTATCTCTCTGCTTTATTACCACCTTATTACATCTTTGTGCATAATTCCCTTTGCATTCAAGGGGTTAAAAGAACATATTTAAATGAATACTAACACCAAAAAATGAAAAATTGGGTTGTATAAATGTAAAAATCATAAATTCCCAGCTAGCACCTATAAGTTTATTGTTACATCCCAAATATATAATCCTAAACTCACATTTGTAATGCAAATGTAGACTATCATATATCAAAACCATTTGATTAATTGTTTTAGTGCTCTTTTTGATGAGAGATTAGAACCAATGCTGTTAAAATACTGAGATTAGTAATCACTGTTCTTCCAATCATAAATGCTGTGTTAAAGTGTATCTGCCCTTTTACAGACAATAAAACCCTAGCACTTCACAGACCCCTATAAACATTGCTGTGTTAACTTGAGTACTGGAAAAGGCAGGGATGGAATCTCCAAGAGAGCACATTGAAGACTAGATTTTAGGCCCTAGAAAAAAAAATACATAATTTTCATGGATGCTATCATGGAGTTTAGCATTTTTAACCCCTTGAGTGTCAGAGGGCATGCAACGCATTGCAGAGCAAGGCATTGTGTTCCCCTCTGGCATTCAAAGGGTTACGTGTGAATTATTCGAGATCATTTTAGGTGTTAGTGTTCCTTTAAATCAATGTGGATTTTTTTATTTGACCCCTATGTTGCAGATGGCTTTCCTAAGAATTGCTCCAGTTGCTCTTAGTAAAGCAGCCTTATCAATGTAAAAAACACTATAAGGGTATGGTTGCCACCTTTTCTTAAAAAAAATACCGGCCATGGCATTCCCTCCATAGACTTAACATTGGACAGAAGCCAATTTTTTAACGGCCTGTTGGTAAAATACCGGCTGGGTGGCAACCCTATATAAGTGACATATGCACTAAAACTGTAATAATAATTTAGTTGAAAGAAAGTATTGCACAATCAAACCGTTTTAGTAATGTGTTTGTAATGTAAATCTGTTTTTTGTGTGTTAAAAATAAGTATTTAAAAATATTTTCTGTCTCAAATAAGGAAAAAAACAAATATATTCACTGAATCTCCCAGGAATCAAACACAAGTGAATTTTGGTATAGAGTGTCACCAGCTGTCATTTTAGACATATTACATTACATATTAGCTGAACATACAACCATTGAAAAATAATTACAGAAAAGTCTCAATTTCAGTAATAATTTGATGCATATTTTTTTTTATTCGGGATTGCACAAGTAAAATCATTTGTAAGGCTTTCAGTGCCACAAGAGTACACAATGTGTTGTGTAGCCCTGTGGTGCTCAAAGGGTCAATAGATTGCATACTTTGTGCTTTTGTCTATAAGGACTTTTTTACATGGGTGACAAAATGATAAGAGTTCCCTGCTACATTTGCGTTGCCCCTGTTCTTTCACTCACCTTCTCCTGTATTCCCCCAGTGATCCCATGGCATAGGGAACATGGTTGAAGGCCAGTCCACCTGAGCCAAATATAATTGATTGACGGTTGGTTGGGTTATTCAGTCATTGAAGGTTGTGATGAATTTCTCAGCCTCCAGTGTAGATTGTGTAAATCGTGGGGCCACCATGCAGATCTGTCCTTCTATATCTTTACTATGTTTTTGTATGAGTAGAGTAAGGTTACAGTTTGTTGTATATTGGTACTTTTATGAGAGTGAAAGGCGCTATAGACAAGCAGTTTACCTTTCAGCATGGGGGACATAGCCAGTGCACGATCTCTGTGTTGGTATCACCCATATGAAAGGGACTTAAGTCTGATGGCATTTTTTAAAATTCTTTCTTCAGTTTTGCAACTTGGAGACATTGGGGGTGAATGTATGCAGGGTGGGGTTTCCCAATAGGCAGAGCAGGAAACTGCTTAGACCTCCAGATTTTGATGGATGCCTCAGCTGTGCTGCCACACCCACATTCTGAATTGTGGGTGTGGCCAGAACAATCTCAATGTCCCTGCACCAGTTTTATACCTCTTTACGGGCTATTTTTTACCCTTTTGGATGCTAGTGAGATGTCCAAGCATTGTGGAGCAATGCATTGGAGATCTCTCTAGCAATCAAGAGGTTAAAACATTTTTTTTGCCCTTGCTTGTTGTAGGCCAAGGGTATTTTCTGTGCCAGGAAACAGTGGCTTGGACTGGGGGCGGGGTCACAGAAAGATGGTGAACTCCCAGTAGATCACTAAGTGGTTACTGGTAGACCATGAGGAGATTCATGCTGAGTAGTGTTTGCCAAATCCTTCCAACCTTGAAAGAGTTAACATGTGCAGTCTTGTAATTTAACACTTTAAAGGAATGGTAATGTCTCTTTTAAATAAAATGTAATGTTGTAGATATTAAAAAAATAAACTAACTGATCCATGTCCTGTCTCTCAGACCTTTTATAGTTTAAGAGATATACGATGCTAAGCTTCCCCCCTCCTGCTCCTTTCACAGACATCAGCTGTAAAGCTAACAGAAGGAGATTCGAGTCATGCGACTCGACAGTGGCTCTTCAGCAGAGCCGAAATACCGCTATATAAAAAGAAATACTTCACTGGAACGGTTTACAAAGTGTGCTTGCAAACCAGGCACACTTTGTAGACAGTTCCAATGAAGTATTTCTTAGTGATGGCGAGGGACCAGTAACACATACTTGTAAGGTAGCAGATAATATTATGACTAAGAAAAAAATAGATTCCATTCACTATAGCCTGTGCACCCATGCACTATAGCGATCATATGCATACCGGGCAGCCTTCTAATCCCAAGTGTCGCTTTTCCCTTCATATTGTAGGTGGGAATTAAACTGAAGGGCGTGAGAGGGTGGTTGCAAGGAGGAGTTTGCCATAAAATGGGTGTGGAAGTGGGAGAAATCGTGCAAGAGTGGGCTGAACAGACTGGGATGTGCGTGGGGTTATTGTTAAACTCACCAAGACAGAGAATCAGCCTCTGCACCTAGAGACACAGTAATTAAATAAAAAAATGGAATCTCCGTGGTGGATCCAGGGAGCTCCCAGGTATCATCATATGCTGTCACGCATACACTGACATGAAGCTGCAATTGGAGGTTAGCACTGCTGGAGCCATAATGGAGGCTAGCACTACTGGAGATGTGCTGGAGGCTAGCGGTGCTGGAGCTGTAATGGAGACTAGCTCTACTATAGATGTGCTGGAGGTTAGTGATGCTGGAGCTTTAATAGAAGCTAGCACTAATAGAGCTGTGCTGGAAGTTAGCATTGCTGGAGCTGCACTGGTGGTTGTTACCACTGGAGCTCTGCTGGAGACTGGCACCACTGGAGCTACACTGGAGGCTGGCAACACTGGGGCTACACTGGAGGCTGACAACACTGGAGTTACACTGGAGTCTGGCACCACTGGGGCTACACTGGAGGATGGAACCACTGGAGCTACACTGGAAGCTGGTAACACTGGAGCTACACTGGAGGCTGGCAACAATGAGGCTACACTGGAGGCTGGCAACACTGAAGCCACACTGGAGGCTAGTACCACTGGAGCTGTGCTGGAGTCTGGCACCACTGGAGATGTACTGGAGTCTGGCACCACTGAAGCTGTGCTGGAGGCTGGCACCACTGGAGCTACACTGGAGGCTGGCAACACTGGAGCTACACTGGAGGCTAGTACCACTGGAGCTGTGCTGGAGTTTGGCACCACTGGAGCTGTGCTGGAGTTTGGAACCACTGGAGCTACGCTGGAGTCTGGCACCACTGGAGTCTGGCACCACTGGAGCTGCACTGGAGACTGGCACCACTGGAGTTACACTGGAGGATGGAACCACTGGAGCTACATAGGAGGCTGGCAACACTGGATCTACACTGGAGGCTAGTACCACTGGAGCTGAGCTAGAGTCTGGCACCACTGGAGCTGTGCTGGAGCTTGGCACCACTGGACCTGCACTGGAGTCTGGCACCACTGGAGCTGTGCTGGAGTCTGGCACAACCGGAGTTACACTGGAGTCTGGCACCACTGGGGCTACGCTGGAGGCTACTACCACTGGAGCTACACTGGAGTCTGGCACCAATGGGGCTACACTGGAGATTAGTACCGCTGGAGCTGTGCTGGAGTCTGGCACCACTGGAGCTGTGCTGGAGTCTGGCACCACTGGAGTTACATTGGAGTCTGGCACCACTGGGGCTACACTGGAGGCTAGAACCACTGGAGCTGAGCTGGAGTCTGGCACCACTGGAGCTACACTGGAGTCTGGCACCACTGGGGCTACACTGGAGACTAGTACCACTGGAGCTGTGCTGGAGGTTGGCGACACTGGAGCTGTACTGGAGTCTGGCAACACTGGGGCTACACTGGAGGCTAGTACTACTGGAGCTGTACTGGAGTCTGGCACCACTGGAGCTGCTCTGGAGGCTGGCACCATTGGAGTTACACTGGAGTCTGGCACCACTGGGGATACACTGGAGGATGGAATCACTGGAGCTACACTGGAAGCTGGCACCACTGGAGCTGTGCTGGAGTCTGGCACCACTGGAGCTGTGCTGGAGGTTGGCACCACTGGAGCTGTGCTGGAGTTTGGCACCACTGGAGCTGCGCTGGAGGCTGGCACCATTGGAGTTACACTGGAGTCTGGCACCACTGGGGCTACACTGGAGGATGGAATCACTGGAGCTACACTGGAAGCTGGCAACACTGGAGGTGTGCTGGAGTCTGGCACCGCTGGAGCTGTGCTGGAGTCTGGCACCACTGGAGCTGTGCTGGAGGTTGGCACCACTGGAGCTGAGCTGGAGTCTGGCACCACTGGAGCTGCGCTGGAGAACTTGCACATTCACCCCACTGATAAAAAAGCCTCTTCTAATTATTAACATAGATAAAAGAGATGTGTAGAGGGATTACTTATCTTTATTGATGTAAATCTCCCAGTCTGATAATTAACTGATAAGAACACAAGGATTAAATAAGGAAAACAAACACTGAGGCTGATGTACTAACATTAACTGGAGAAGTTCGGGTGAAAAACAATTGCACCACAGGGGACAAATATACAAACTCCTATTGTCTTAAACCTGCTTTTAACCCCTTGAGTACTAGAGTCATCTCCAACGAGTTGCAAAGTGTATGTTGGATACCTCCCTGGCATTCAAAGGGTTAAAAGTGTATGGTGCGGTTGGTCTTTCCCAGAATTACTGATCTTCACTTTTGGACGTAAGGTAAGGCCCTTAGAGCACTGGGTATCTCTGTATTGTTCAAGAGGTTAAAAGTCCATTTCAACCCTTTGAGTGCTAGAGAGGTATCCAACGCATTGCAACACAATGCTTTGGATACCTCTCTGGCACCCAAAGGGTTAAATGAATGGGAATTTTCATTTCCTCCTATGGTGCAGTTGGTTTGCTCCAGAATTTCTTGATGAATAAGGTCCATAGTGAGCAAAAGAGGTGCAATTCTGGAGCAGAGAAATTACATCAGGGAATAGGGTTGGCAACCTGCCCCCCCCCCCCAGCTGTTCTGGGCTACATCTCCCATTATGCCTTCTGAGACAATAAGTCCTATTGATTTAAACAAGGCTTTTATCTCCTTGAGGTCTCTAATCCATTCCAAACCAAGGCACTGGAGACCTCTACAGTATTTTAGTGGTTAAAGTGGAACTACCACCCCTTACAAACATGGCCCCAAATAATTACCCATCTGGAGACTAACTGCTCAGTAGCGCTAGTCGCCAAAATTATTACTGTGTTAATGAGAATTACACACTGCTCCTGGAATAACAGGCTGGAAACAGCGCAGACATCTTTCCGTAGTGACGTCTGCGCACCTGCGCTGTCAGTCCCAGCCTGCTCTAGGGGGCGATGCTAGGAGCAGCATGGTACAAGAAGGGACTGACAGCGCAGGCACACAGACGTCACTATGGAAAGATGTCTGCTCTGTTTCCTGCCTGTCAGTCTGGGAGCAGTGTATAATTCTCATTAATTCTCATTAAGTAACTTTGGGGTAGATTTATAAAAGTGGAGTAAATGGAAAAATGGAAGAGTTAAGATGGCTGTAATATTGTCTCTGATAGTTTTAAAAGTATTAAGGACACTTTAGGAGGACATAAAACCGTATAGTATTTTTTAAATAAAACGGAGTAAGGAAGTTTATAAAAATAGGCTCAGTGAATTTATTGTCAGTATTTGCGACAATTTAGCAACAGAATTTTCTCTAAATAATAAAGGCCATGCCTGACCTGTTCTTATTCTTTACTGTCACCACATTTATAAATGTAACTAGATGACTTTATAAATACCAACACTCATAAGGAATAAGGACATTTTTAACCCTTTGAGTGCCAGAGGGGTATGCAACGCATTGCAGAGCAATGAACTGTGTACCCCTCTGGTACTCAAAGGGTTAAGAATCGGTTCACAAAAAATAACAAGAACATTTTTTTATTTTTTTTTTTTATAAATCTCTGCCTTCGTGACCTGGTGCTAAGCAGGGGCAGCTTAAAAATAAAATAGTTTCCAGGCCCTGTGCTAAAACAGAATTATATTCACACATCTCGTTATTGTGTGAGTTGTGAGTGAGAGTAACAGAGGATTGTGTCTTTATGTCCCTGTGTTTTTGAGCAAATGCTACATTTACAATTGTGCTGTTTCACAGAGAGCTTCTCTTTGCATTGGAATTGTGATCTGTTGTACCAGAAACTGATACAATGTATCATTCTTTCTCTGCTGTAAATGTACAGATAGCCAGGCATTAGAGGCAGATCAATTGTAACCATCTTTGGGGCTGCACAGTTACATACCCTTATTTAGTATGGTTATGTACCAATGAATGCTAAACCCTATGCATTCATTTCATGCATACCCCTTACGACAGGGGTGGTTAATGTAAGTTAGTACAGCAAACGGACTATACCTCCTCTCGTCCCCCACCAGGAACTTTATTTTATTTTGTAGGCATTAAAAAAACAAGAAGAATGATATAAGTCTTATCTTTCAAACCTTTATGGTTTAAGAGATATTCACAAGCAAAGTTTCCCCCTCCCGCCCCTTTTACCTAGTGTAAGCCATCTCTTCTCAGATGTGAATCTGGTTGTAAGACCAGACAGATAACAGAAGGGGTCAATCTTCTTTGTATGAAAACAATGAAAGCCCGTCCTCCCTTGACAAGTTTTTCGGCTTTTTCCCTTATCTTAATTGAAGATTGTCCCTCTCTGCAGTCTAGCTGGGCACCTCCCTTCTGATCTGGCTGAACAGAGGGGGGATACTTTGTGAATATCTCTTAAACCATAAAGGTTTGAGAGATAAGACTTATATCGTTCTTCATGTTTTTTTAATGCCTACAATATAAAATAAAGATAAAACAAGTATTACTATCCCTTTAAGGGGTTAACCCTTTACATTCCAGATGGGTACGCAACGCATTGCGTTGTGTACCCCTCTGGCACTCAAAGGGTTAATGCCGAAAGAGAAAACTGAATATTTAAAGAGCAGCGCCTTTTATGACCTTTGATGTTTGTGGACTGATTGAAAAGGAAAGATCACTTACAAGCATCACTGTATGTAAAGAATGCAGCATTGTAAATTTACCGATGGGAAATAAATTACTTTTAGTCACATGTAAAACAATATAATAATAAATGTGTTGTCAAGAACGTTATTGATTTTTACCTTCATTAGCAATCTAAAAAAAAAAATGAGTCATTTTTATAGCATATAAAAACTGTAGATGTGCACACTAGTAAAAAGAGAGAAACATAACTAAAATATTCTGGAAAAAATGTCCTGAATTTTAAAAATATGTCTGTATAAATAATAATTCTACAACTATGCTCATTTTATAGCTAAATTCCCAGTTTAGTCACATGAAAAACAAATGTAAACCTTGAAGCAAATAAAAAATTGCTTTATGTTTATATTTATTATAGATGGAGGAAAAAAATCTATAAATGCAAAAAGCATACACATTTTACCAGTTCTGCAGAATCTACAAAGAAGGCAATCAATCAGTTTTCTGGTGCCTCTGCTTTATATGTCACATATTCATTAATATCATCATTACCATAAACAGCTTTGGTTCCACTTAATATAATTTATGCAAGATTCATAATGTTGTATTCAGGAAGCTAAACCATAGGAATCCTGGGTCAAACCAGCTGTACTACAAGATATGGGATAGGGATTGGGCAAATAACATTGCAGTTGATGTAAATGGGTCTTTTTTTTACCCCTTGAAAGCTAATGATTCTCCTTGTGAAGCAATGTATTGAGAGGCCTTCTTAGCGCCCGGGGGAGTGGACGCTTTAAAATCAAAATATAGTTTATGAAAATACACCACTAGGTGGTGTTGTTATATTCTATGGAGAACTACAATTAGAGACCTGGGGGTTATGCACTAAGGTGGTGTTTCACAAAGTTAGGCCTCAAGACACACAAAAGAGAGATGCACTAAGGGGTGATAAACAGGTGATAATGTGACAATGACTTGTCCGGTGATATCACTTCTCCAGTGCCTATGTTATTCTATGGGGCCTATGCACTAAGATCTCTCCCTCTTGAGAGATCTTAGTGCATTGGCTCCATAGAATAACATGGGAACTGGAGAAGTGATATCAAGGTCATCTCCACTGTCACGCATACAATGGTTAGGAAGCCGTGTGGTGCTGGCTCTGGTTTAAGGTGCTAGTGTGTGATGCTGGAGTGCGGAGCTTGTGAGCTGTGATGGTGTGCCAGATACTGCAGCCAAAGCTGGTTAAAGGTGCTGGTCACGAAGCCAGATTGTTCCACCCCGGTTGAGCCGAGGTGCAAGAAGAATAGGAGTACCTAGGAACAGAAAAACCAGGCTAGCAGGACCAGCAGGATACCAAGCAGGGAAACAGGGAACACAACAGAGGTCGAGCGCAGCCAAGGATTCAAGCAGGAGAGAAGATCAAGCGTGGTGAGAAACGGAGCCTAAGGTCAAGACGTGAGTGGAGATCAAATGTGGTCAGACAAGCCAAAGGTCAAGCCAGAAGCGGAGATCAGGCGTGATCAGACAAGCCAAGGGTCAAGCCAGGAGCGGAGATCAAGACGTGGTTAGACAAGCCAAGGGTCAAGCCAGGAGCGGAGATCAGACGTGGTCAGACAAGCCAAGAGTCAAGCCAGGAGCGGAGATCAAGACGTGGTCAGACAAGCCAAGGGTCAAGCCAGGAGCGGAGAGCAAGACATGGTCAGACATGCCAAGGGTCAAGCCAGGAGCAGAGATAAAGAAGCAGACTAACGTCCAGAGCCCAGGAACTAGCTAGGAATTGCTTGAGGAACGGGCACCCTAAGCCTGGGGCAGCCCATTTAAATACAAAAACTGGCCAATGGGAGAGTTGGGAGAGAGAGGCTTATCTGGGAGCCGAGAAATACTGGAGGACCGGGCAAACGTGCATCCGCCAAGCTGAAGGCGGATGAGGACCGTGCACGCATGCCCCGAGACTGGAACCCGGAAGAGCCGCTGTGAAAAGGAGACGCAGCCCGAATGAATACAGTGGCGGTGACACCAAAAAGAGATGCGGCCCGGGGAACAAAGCGGCGGTGACATCCACTTTATCACATCTTAGTGCATCTCCCTCACAGTTTAAAAGCCCCATTTGAATCAATGGGGATTTGTTATTTGTCCATTATGGTGCAATTGGTTTGCTCTTAAATTGCACCAGTTTTGTACAATACCGCCGTATGCACAAAATAAAATGAGAGTAATTCTGAAGAAAGCCAATTCCACCATAGGGGAGACATAAAAATCCCCCCAACTCAGATTGTTTTTAATGATGTTTTAAACGCTTGAATGCTAGAGGGGTCTCCAATGTGTTGCTTCACAATGCATTTGGAGATCTCTCTAGCATTCAAGGGGTTAAAAGTCCCTGTTAAATCTGAAGATATATTTGTCCCCTTTTGGTGAACTTGATTTGTCACAAAATGACTCGGGGGGGGGGGGGAGATTCACTGGTGGTGATAAAGAGGTGATAAAGTGGAGATGACTTCTCCAGTGATATCACTTCTCCAATTCCTGTGTTGTTCTATAGAGTCAACGCACTAAGATTTCTTCAGCTTTGGAGAGCTAAGTGCATAGGTTCCATAGAATAACACAAGAATTGGAGAAGTGATATCACTGGAGAAGTTATCTCCACTTTATCACCTCTTTATCACCGCTTAGTGAATCTCCCACCAGTTTTCTTCTGTATACGGAAGGTTTAGCCCAGCAGTGTTTCATATTTAGAGAATTAGATCTAAAGCCAATATTAATGATTGTACAAAAATGCATCAGGTCAGTGGTTCTCAACCTTTTTTTGTCCAAGGCACCCCTAACATGTAGTGTGGAAGTTTTGGGGCACACATAACATTTTATAGGTCTTTTGTGAAGAATGTAATGGATGATACAAATGCATAATTATATAGCTCTTTTTAGGTGTCATAGTCAGAATAATATAAATAAGCACATCATGCAGAAAAAATTCCCAGAAATAGACACTTGAAACTCAGTATTCACATTATATCAAAGTCTTTATAGAAAAGATGGGGCATCCTGTGTGGCACACCAAAGTGTCATGGCACCCTGGTTGAGAATCACTGCATTAGGTTATAACAGGAGTGTGCAATATGTGGCCTTCCAGCTGTTGTTGGCTTAGGGACAGATGAGGATGATGGGAATAGCCAGGTTGCCCACACATTGGTTATGCTGTGCAGGTACAAAAAAAAAAAGTATATTATGTGACCTCGTGTCGTACCTTAAGCCTTTGTAAAATGTTATAGCATCATGTATTTGACTGGTGACAGGAGCAGTTCCAGTGCATTCTAAAAAATGATTTACCAAATCATGCCACAAGGCCAGAACAGCTGAAACCTATTTAAGATACAAAGCAGATGCATTACCGTATGTGTTTGTGCTGTATACTAATGTTTGTATGAGTGTAACCCTTTGAAATGCAAAACTGTCCAGTGCATTTCAGGACTATCTGGAGCTTAAATGGTAATTATCAAATAGAAAGTGCCCTATTTAAATCAATGGAATATTTCCTTTTAGTGCAGTTGGTTTGCCCCAGGAGTGAATATTAGCTAGGACGTGTCCAGCCTAACACCTTTTTATCTTTTATAAAATGAACCCGCAGAGCAACACATCATAACATGCTACCAGCAGAGCAACACACCATTACATGTGACCAGCAGGGAAGAACACCACAACAGAAAGGTGAGCTGGAAGCTTTCCTTTGAGAATATCAGACATGATTTGCCACTGAATTACTCCAGTACTTCTCAGTGTATCAGCCTTAATTCTGTTCACACAGCGTTGCAGCTTCACACTTTTTATTGCACTATTAGCAGATTTGCACGTCCCTGAAATGTAAACCGTATATAAGAATTAGTATCCCAGATGGATTAGGAAGCCTTGTTCTTTGGAATACATTAATAGTTGTGCAAAGTACACGTCTAAAATTGAATAAATCTCCCAGATACATTGCTAGGAAGAGAACGGCGTAGTCAAAAGAACAAGACCCGTCACCATTAATCACTGCAAGGCAGCAAATAAAGTGCACCAGTTCCTTCTTCCCAGCTGCATAAATGCGGAGGTTAGGCAGATCACAGTGATGGCTTTCAGATGCGCTCCAGCAGTAACCGGATAAAACCTACTCATATGTCAGAAGCAGAGAATATCATGCGCTTCTTCACAGAAACAATAAGGCATGATCCAATTTTCCTTTTTGCATTATAAAACTACTTGTAGAACTTGTTGTTTGCGGCAGTCATGGCTTTAACCCTTTGAGTGTTAGAGGGGTGCCCAATGCATTTGCATTGGGCATTACTACTCTGGTATTCGAAGCGCTAACCCCTTGGGAGCCAGAGCTGTCCCCAACGCATTATATGGGATGTACTAATACAATTCTGTTTTAACCGCTTAACGACCAGTGATGTTTCAGGACTGTCACCATTTTTTTCCCTGAAGGACCGGTATGGTCCTGGCATGTCAGGTATTTTGTTTGTACAGTGCTCCTGCGGGACCTCTGTAAGCACTAGCAGGGTCTGAAATTGACCGCTCCAATAGCGGAGTGGTCTCTCTCAGACCCCCGTTAGGCACTCTGGTACACATCATCAATTATGTTTGCCAGAGCTCCAGCAAAGATCAAAGTGATCCTTAAGGGAAGGTCACTTCCCTGGACCGCTCGTCATTAAAGGGATAGTAATGTTTCACAATAAAAGCAGCTCTAATTAATCTTAATAGTATTTGGGCCATGTGTTATTTCAATACTATCAGAGTTGTAGTTCAAGAGTAATTGAATGATAAAGTATTCCCGCCCACCCCTTTTACCTAGTGTAAGCTTCCTCCCCCCTCAGATGTGGAATCTGATCTTGTGACCAGACAGGTCACAGCAAGGGACAATCTTCTTACTGTAAGCATAAGGAAATCCCTGCCCTCCTTGACATGTTTTTCAGGTTTTTCCTTATACTCACTGAAGATTGTTGCTCTCTGTGATCCATCCGGACAGTCTTGCTGCTCTGAAGTGAGCAGTGTTACATCAGTAAAAGGGGCAGGAGGAGGATAATTTATCACTCAACTACTCTTGAACTACAACTCTGACAGTATTGAAATAACACTCTTCATGGCCCAAATGAAGATTAATTGGAGCTGCTTTTATTGTGAAACATTACTATCTCTTTAAGGGGTTAAAGGAACATTAACACCTACGCGTACCTCTCTGACATTCAACGGGTTAAATATAAATTAGTCATATGTTATATTCATAAAATATATTCATAAACTTTGCTTTTTAGCACGTGAGAGGCATGTTGTATCTGCTTTTTTGTATTGAGAGGCAAGAGATAAAGACAGTTAACCGATTGTGGTTAGTGCGTATTGCTCTTGTATTATCTCAAACCAGTTACATATAATCCTGGGCAAACGGATGGGAGCCCTGGAAGGGCAGGGATGTCTGCTCCCTCACAGCCTATGTAAGATTAGCATACCTCCCAACATTTCAAATGACCAAAGAGGGACACTTTTGTTTTAGGTGGTGTTGTTGGGGGTGTGGCTGGTGGGCGGGGCATTACCAATAATTTTTAGGTCATTTTATGACCTTCTGATACCTCATGGTGTAACTGAATACATAATTTAGAGGAAGGATAAAGCATTTTATTTACACATACTAATTGATAAATACATATACTGAAGTTTAAACAAACATTAATGTGAGTTTTATTGCTGTGGAGCAATGTGATGCACTTATATATACCACACACAGTCTGGTCCCGTAACAAGAGGGACATCAGTGTGGTAAAGAGAGACAGAGGGATTTAGGTCGCAAAGAGGGACTGTCCCTCTTAAAGAGGGACACTTGGGAGGTATGGCTTAGGTTTTAGGCCTCATAAAACAAACAGAAAATGGTCAAAGATGCTAGTATATAGCACAGGGTATTTAAATATATACAACCCCAGTTACATACATTTTTAGGTGTTAGTGATGTACTGGAGCAATTCTGGAGTTAACCAATTTAAAATAAACATTACCAATACACATTGGTCTACATGGGACTTTTAACCCCTTCAATGCTATGCAGTGGGTTGGGGTCCTCTCTTGCACTCTAGAAGTTCCATTTAACCCTTTGGGTGCCAGGAGGTACGCAATGCATTGTATGCCTTCTGGCACCCAAAGGGTTAACTCTATAGACATTTATATTTGTCCCCCATGGTGCAGTTGGTTTGCTACAGAATTGCTACCACCGCCATGAGATTCAATGCCCTTTTTATGTTGCACTCCCATTTAACCTTCTGGACTGGTTTTATGTCTTAGCTGCTCCTAGGCAAGGCATCTAAGGTGACTTTATCCCGACCAATGGCCACACCCCGACTCCTCACTTGACTCCACCACTAACCCCATCCACAGCTGCCTGACAAAAGTTAGCCTTTAATGGCCATTAAAGGGATGTGTAAACTAAAAACCAGGTTATGTGCTGCAGAAATGTTGGGATTGCTCTGTCCAGACCCACAAATCAGAATATGGGTGGGGCCAGCAAAGCTGAGACTCACCTTCAGAATTTTTATTACACTACCTAATGGGCTATCCAGCCTAGATTTTTATTAAAAGCTAGTTTGAAAGCCCGTATACATGGGCTAAAGTGACCCAGCGGCCCTAGCTGCTGCCCCGGAGCCGGGAGCAGAGACAGGCGGTGAGCCGGCCGGAGCTCCCTGCTCCAGATCAGCTCGTTTGGCCAGTCCCTACTGCGCATGACTGCATCTTTCCTGCAGCCCTCTACTGCACATTTGCGGTTTTGCACATAGGAAGCTTTGCAGGCTAGCGCTTTATAGTATTTAGATATAAATTTTAGAGAGATTTCCTATTGTATAAAACAAGAATGCTGTAACTGATGGGGGAAGATTCATTCAAAATATATTAAATATTGAATTAGACAGCAAAATTCATACTTATTTTGTTGTTTTTGGAGGATTTCTGGGGGAAAATGTCTTAGTGCACTAAAGTAAGAAAAAGTTGAAAAACGTTCCAGTAAGAGAAACTCTCCAGTTCCTATCATGGGCATCCCCAGAATTTTTTCCATGGGGCAAATCCATAATATGCTTCCAAGCCAGCCCTCCTCAATCCTATGTTTATCTGGAGGGGGGGTAAGGGAATCTTGCCCCCCCCCCCACAGACTCCCATGCCTTTATGGTTTGAGAGATATAACTTGCTAAAATTACCCCTTCCTGGCTGTTTCAGAGAAGTCAGCTCTCTAGCTGACAGCAGCAGATTCCGTTCATTTGACAGGACGGTGGTTCTTCAGCATAGCCAAAACCACGCTATTTAGAAATAAATAATTAATTGGAACAGTCTACAAAGTATGCTTGCAAACCAGGCACACGTAGACCATTCCAATTAAGTATTTATTTCTAAATAGTGCAAGTTCGGCTCTGCTGAAGAGCCTCCATCCGGTCAAACAACCGAAATCTGCTGCTGTCAGCTAGAGAGCTGACTTCTCTGAAACAACCAGGAAGGGGTAATTTTAGCAAGTTATATCTCTCAAACCATAAAGGTTTGAGAGATAAGACTTACATCGATGTTAATCTTTTTTTAAATGCCTACAATATTAAAACAATTTAAAATTAAACATTACTATCCCTTTAATATTGTAGACATTAAAAAAATACATCTATTGATCTCAGTCCGATCAGTTTGAGAGATCAGACTGAGATCAATAGATTTATTTTTTTCCTGTCTACAATATTAAATGGAGTTAACTTTTGCTGATCAAACTATAAGAAGAAATTGTATGAATTTACATGGCATAATTTGCCAACAAGCTTTGTTATATCCAGTAGCAATGAATCATCCACACTACAAAGGGTATTTTATTTACTGTACTAATTAAAAAATTAAATATTAAGAATCCCTCATATATATGTAAAGTTATATAAATAATAACAATAATAAATAAGTATATTTATCTTGCTCCTTTGTTTTTTTCAATTTATTCCTCTCCTTTTTCTTTCATTCATGCCAATTAGAGATACCATTCTACTTATACGCATTCAGCATTAAATTAGAACACGTCCTTATTTAAAAATAAATTACAGTCTATTAGCATATAATTATTTTACTTCCACTCAGCATTTTATAAATTTCATATAAATATGTGTAATATCTAAACAAACAAATATCCATTCCATTATCTCCTCATAATCTACCTGTTACCCCTATCATCTGCCTTCAAACACAAGTTAAAGGCTTGGCCTGTTTTTGTGGGAGGGGCTGGAGGCCCTTACGTACGAGCCTCAGTCTCTCTCTCAAGTCTTGTCGTCTCTAGAGCCCCTCCTCTTTCCCTCCATTTAACAAACATTTAATATAGGTGGCCCTCTAATTTGACTCAACTCATTTATCTTTTAATGGGTAAGGTAGCCCCAGATTTATCCACACTTACCTCCCATATTCTGATTCTACACAACTTCTCCAGAAGCCTCAGCCACAAAGAGGAGATAAAGTGGAGATGAATTCTCTAGTAATAGCACTTCTCCAGTTCCTAGGTTATTCTATAGAGCCTATGCACTAAGATCTCCCCTACTTGAGAAATCTTAATGCATAGGCTCCATAGAAAAGCACAGTAAATTATATTACTGGGAAGTCATCTCCACTTTATAACCTCTTTATAACAGCTTACTGCATCTCCCCCTTGTGTGCCTTGAGGACTATGTGTTATACTGTCTTAGTGCATAACCCCCTGGTCTCTAACTATAGTTCTGCATAGAATGCAACAGTGACACCTACTGGTGCATTTTCATAAACTAAATTTTGATTAAAACAACTAACAAAATAAATTCAATCACATTTCAGTTGTAATTCCTTTTGAATGAAGCATTGCCCAGCACTGTGAGTACCCTTGTTGTACCAAGGAGAAAATCCTTACTGTTCTTTTAAATAAAGCATGTACCTTAGTATAAATCACCAAATCACCATATATGTCATAGGTGGGCAACTTGCAACTCCTGGGTGGTTAATACACTATGGTGTGATAAAGTGTATAGGCTCCACAGAATAACATAGGAACTGTACAAGTGATATAACTGGAGAAGTCATCTGCTCTTTGTCACACATTAGTGTATCCCCCCACCAAGTTGTTGTTGGACTACAACTCCTATTATCCCCAGCTGGCTACTGGACAGCAAATAAGCCACAAAGTGTCCTCTCCTGTTACATGAAAAAATAAATAGGAATACTGGGGTGAATGTAAGAATCCACCATTGCAGGCCCAATGGCGTTTGTCTCATACTCCAGCAGCTGCACTCAAGGGTATGCACTACAATGTAAAATCTCTTTATGCATAAAGCAGTACACTCCACATTATGCCTGCCCCATAGCATGCACAGGAAAATGGAGTCAAATTACCCTCAAAAGGTTAACACCTTGAATGCAAAGAGGTCTCCAAAACATTGTGACATCTCTAGCATTCATGGGGCTAAAAGCCACAATTACATCTGGGGATATTTGGGGGATTTGTATTTGTACCTGAAGGAGCTGATGGTTTGTGCCAGGAATTGCACCACTTTCCCTTTGCGTCCCTAGACTAATGTACTAAGAAAAAGTGGTGCAATTCTGGAGCAAAGCAACTGCACCATATACATTCAACTAATCTCCACTGATTTAACCCTTTGAGTGTGAAAGAGTTGTATCCAGTGCAAAATGCCTTGGATAACTCTTGTGTTGGATATTCCTCTGACTCTCAAAGGGTTAAACAGGGCTTTTGTCCCCTTGAATGCTTAAAAGGTCTACAACACATTGCAGAGCAATACAATGAATACCTTTCTAGCATTCAATGGGTTAAAATCATCATTTAAATCAATGTCAGTGTTTATTTGCTCCCTATGGTGAGTTGATTTACCCCACAATTGTAGCACTTGTGTTTGTACATCAGCCTTATGGCATGTTTATGATTGGATGAGAGACCATAATAAACTGGTTCGTCCACCCACTCACATATCTGTTGGAGTGCCCTAGTTTATAAATGACTCATGAGTAGATTTGTGTAGTGAAACACAAATACTGCACTAGCAGTACACTGTTACTCAATGAACTCTTACATCTAAATGCACATCTCACATGTAAAGTTCTACTGGCAGCTCTGCATGTTACCATTATACAGTTTGCAGTGATCTTAGTACAAGCCCTCCCCGTTCTAGTTTCCCACCCGTCGGCTCCACGGTCAGATGAATATCTGCAGGACAGATGTGCCATGGTCAGTGGGACACAATGGAGGTTTATGCACTAAGCAGTGATAAAGAGGTGGTAAAGGGGAAATTACTTTCTCAGTGATAACACTTCTCCAATTCCTATATTATTCTATAGAGCCAATGCAGTAAGACAGAGCTGTCCAAGTTCAGTCCACAAGGGCCACCAACAGGCCAGACTTTAAGGATTTCCCAGCTTAAGCACAGGTGAGTCAATCAAAATGAGTGAGCCACTGACTAACTCACCTGTGCTTGATCAGGGAAATCCTTACATCCTGGCCTGTTGGTGGCCCTTGATGACTGGACTTGGACAGCACTGCACTAAGATCTCCAAAGTTGGAGAAATCTTAGCGAATTGTCTCCATAGAATAACATAGAATCTGGAGAAGAGATATCACTGGAGAATTTATCTTCACATTATCACCTCTTTATCACACCTTAGTGTATCTCCCCCACTGAGGCTTGAACAGGGCTAACAAACTATTTTATTTAAAAACATACATTTAAAGCAAAATTGCAAATAATGTAAAAACAGCCTCTTCTCCCTCTATGTTTTTATTGGCCAACAGGCCATTAGATCAGGAGGATCTACCCTGATTTTAGTGAGGTGCCTCATCTGCACAGCATCCCAGCACATTGTGTGAGTATCCATTTGTCTCATGTATGCCAATAACAATCATTGCTTATGGAGTTACTCTGTGAGGCAACCCTGTTTGTTTTACTGTCTTTTATCAGATTTATGTAGTGTCTTGTGATAAATCTTACTTATTTTTGGATGTTAGAGACCTCTATAGCATCCAATGCGTTGGATACCTCTCAGGCACTCAAACGGTTAACAATTTTGGGTCCTATTCAGAAACTTAAAGGGGAGTAATTATGGACAAGCCATTTGCACCATAGGGGCCGAATACAATCTCTCATTGATTTAAATGGGAATTCTAACCAGCTGAATTCTAGAGAGGTCTCCAAAGCAATACAATGGCAACCTTTCTAGCATTCAAGGGGTTAAAGTCCCATTTAAATCAGTGTTAAATTCGGGAATTTCTATTTGTCCCCTATGGTGCAGTTGGCTTGCCCTGTGATAGTTGGGTGCCCTATAATTGCCCATCTGTATTTTCCTGAATATGGCCCTGACTTATAGACAGGTATTTGTATATATATATATATATATATATATATATACAAACAGTATTTTTTTATTAAAGGACAACTAACATCTCCTAATAATAACCCACCCACTTACCTTACTATGGCCAGAAAATCCTACTGGCCCTTATGAGCTTTTCCCTTGTGTCTTCGTTCAAGAGATAACATATTCCATCAGTCCTGAATGTCATGTCGAAGGAGGCAGACATGACAGTTGCTAGCAGGACCGCAGGAGAGAAACTCCACCCACTGATAATGTTAACACTTTAAGGACCAGTGGTGTGTGCGTACCACTCTGGCCCTCAAAGGGTTAAATATAGGTAAATTAGTCTTTTTGTGAGTCTGAATTGTGTACATACCAAACGCACTAAAGATAGAGCCTCAGGTATTTGCCTGGTAATCACTTAGTAAAACGTATTGCTACCTGCAAGCTGGGTCAAGAATAGTAACATCCCTTCTATGTGTACTTTCCCATTATCTATATCAGATGTGGGCAACATGAGGCCCTCCAGCTGATGCCAGGCTACAACTTCCATTATCCCCCGCGACCAAT
This sequence comes from Rhinophrynus dorsalis, assembly GCA_037306005.1. Taxonomy (NCBI): domain Eukaryota; kingdom Metazoa; phylum Chordata; class Amphibia; order Anura; family Rhinophrynidae; genus Rhinophrynus; species Rhinophrynus dorsalis. Next base: position 206,817,845 of record CM074725.1, on the reverse strand, counting down.
GGCCATAGGTGGGAACTCTCTGGATTTGCCCCTGAGACTCTGGTTTTTTAAGCTAATTACCGGGTCTCCAGGACAGAGGCTGAGTCTCCGGATGTGGGGAGTTTCTAATGAAACTCTGCCCACTTCTGGTCCTTCCCTGATTGTTCCTCCCATTCTCCGCCCACTTCTCCTCCTTCCCCAGCGTATTTCTCAAACATTTTTTTAAGTTTTCTAAGACCTACCCCCGCTCTTAATTAAGCGCCACCTTTTTTTCTTTTTACAAGAACCGCATCACTGATGTCCACCAGTGGAACCACAGGACTCCCCTCTCTGGGGAGCCCACAACAAAAAGTTCCCAAGTATGCCAACGGCTGGCGGGGATGACAGAAGAAGCAATGCCTTACTATGCCAATCCCTGATCTATATAGTTCAATTGTTTTATCGTAAGTGGTTTTCTTCTTTTTTACCTAGTATTCTAATTAAAGTTAAAAAGTGGCAGCACTATTAAAGGGACCCTACCACCCAGAACAACTGTGGTGAATTTGAAAGAGCTTTACAAATCACCTTTATGCTGTATTAACCATTTTTTTATTTAGAAATCTTGTTTTTGAGTTTAGATGAATAGATGATTCCAATGAAGGCATGCAGTGCAGGCACTTCCTGTCTTAGCAATATAAGTTCAATAAAGGCAATGGTTCCTACTGCATATTATACATGTATAAAGCATAAGAATCATATTGATTAATACACTTACAGGGCCACACTTGGCTTGGTAGGTTTGGTGCACCTCCTGGCAATCACATCAATGATTTCAACAAACTTGTGTTCAACAGATTCATCAAATCATGAAAAGCCGGTTCAAATTTTTAGGTATAAAAACTCCATCTTCATTTCATACTTTTTAAAAGAGCAACTCAAAAGGATGAAAACTAATGCATGGATAAGATGGAGATAGAAAAACCAGCCTAAAGAGTTTTGTGAAATAAAAATCACTTAATCATAGGCAAGATATAAAGTGAGGTCATGTCAAGCATTAGACACCTTAGCACATTGTCAATTATTAAGTGATTTTTTATTTCACAAAACGCGTTAGGTGGGTCATTCTATCTCAGTCCTATCCATGTATTCCTTTCATCCTTGATTTAAAATGATAGTAATGCTTCACAAAAACAGCAGTTCCAATTAATCTTCATAGTATTTGAGCCATTGAGAGTGTTATTTCATTACTGTGAGCGTTGTAGTTCAAGAGTAATTGAATGATAAAATGTCCCCTCCCGCCCCTTTTACCTAGTGTAATCCCCCACTCCTCCCTCTGGCACTCAAAGTTTCAAGACACAAATACACCATATGTTAAGATTTATCAAAGGTATACAAATCATTATTGTTGTGGTATATTGAGTGCCTATAAAATTGTTTTTCTTTTTTTATTTTTTTGTTCTCTTATATCACTATTGGTCACCTCCCACTGTCTACTTCTTGTATGCAGGGGTTAACCACATACTGTATTTATTAGGGTAGTGCCTTAAAGCGGAACTTTCACCCTAGATAAAGTCCCCCCCCCCAATGATTAGTCCTATAGCAATAACCTTAGAAATAGTGCTATTATCGAGCATAAATACCGCGTTATTAAGAAATCCTACTTCTTCTGAAATTGACGGTCAGTCTTCTTGCTTTAGAGGCATCTGCACGTCTGCACCGTCAGTCCCTTCCTGTTACCTTAAGGTACAATATAGGAGACTGGGACGGACAGCGCAGGAGAGCAGATGACTCTAAGCCAAGATGTCTGCGCACATTCCTGGCCGCCAGTCTCAGAAGAAGAAGGATTTCTTAATATTGCTATAAGCCTAATTGTTGGGGGGGGGGACTTTATTCAGGGTGATAGTTCCACTTTAAATATCCTTTTTTTCGCTTTTTTCTTTAGTTTGGCCCATCATTAGTCCAGTTTTCTTTCTACATCTGCCTTGGTGGATTTCCTTTGTCAGACTGTCACCTTGGATTGCACTTCTGTATTCCAGTCAGGCAGTCGCGTGCATTTCCATTGCTTGACCTGAAAGACAGAGGTGATCTCTCAAAAGCTCATCCTGAAATATGAATTGTTAATCCAAATTAAAAATGTATTACCTGATACAAAATAGCTTGAGTCTTTTTTTTTTTTTGCTTTTTTTTTGTAATCTGAAAAACTATGCGGCCTATAAAGTAAATTGTGTTACCTATCACCGAGTTCAGTTCTCCTGTGCATAAAACAAAAGTGCAGCAATTCTCGGCAAACCATCTGCACCATACAGGACAAATAGACATTTCCATTGAGTTACATGGCTTTTTAACAGAATGCATTGCAGTCCACTCGAGACCTCTCCAGCATCAGATGGGTTATAATCCTCATTTAACATAGAAACATATAGCATAGCTGATGAGGCAGAAACAAGTTGGTTCAGACTTTACCATATAACTTTATTGTTCCAGAGGAAGGCAAAAAAACAACACATGATTGACAATTTGAGTTGGATATGCAATGCATTGAAAATCAATGTGCTGTGCATCTCTCTAGCACTTAGAGTAACGCAGCGCATACGTCTCTGGCATTCAGAGGATTGAACCTGTTTCCATTTAAAGGGATATTAATACTTAAATATTACTAATCCCTATAGCAAAGTACTACTTTAAAAAAACGTATTGCCCCCAGTGTCATCTCTCAAACCTTTATGGTTTGAGAGATGAACGCTTCTAAAGTTGCCCTCTCCCTCCCCCTTCCCCATAGTCAGCATTCTAGCTGACTGAAAGGAAGAGAGTTGTACGACTTTCAGGTGGCTCTCCAGCACAGCCTGATCGCGTTACTAAAAAAGAAAACTTTCACTGAAATGGTCTTCTACATGTGCGTTTTAATTAACACGATTGCGGCTCTACTGCAGAGCCGCCTGATGATCTCTGACCGGATTTCCCTGAGTCAGGTAGAATGCTGACTACGGGGAAGGGGGAGGGAGACGGCAACTTTAGAAGCATTCATCTCTCAAACCATAAAGGTTTGAGAGATGACACTGGGGGCAATACGTTTTTTTCAGTAGGGCTTTACTATAGGGATTAGTAATACATAAGTATTACTATCCCTTTAAAGCAGAACTTTCACCTCTAGTACACTTATGATTAAAGGGATAGTAACACTTCGTTTTAACTTCATTTTATTTTGTAGGCATTAAAAAAACATGAAGAATTATATAAGTCTTATCTCTCAACCCTTTATGGTTTATGAGATATTCACATGCAAAGTTTCCCCTCCCTCCCCTTTTTCCTAGTGTAAGCAATCTCTTCTCAGATGTGGATCTGGTTGTAAGACCAGACACATAACAGAAGGGGACACTCTTCTTTGTATGAAAACAATGAAAGCCCTTCCCCCCTTGACAAGCTTTTCAGCTTTTTCCCTTATCTTAACTGAAGATTGTCCCTCTCTGCAATCTACCTGGGCACCTCCCTTCTGATCTAGCTGAACAGGGGGGGGATACTTTGCTTGTGAATATCTCTTAAACCATAAATGTTTGAGAGATAAGACTTATATCGTTCTTCATGTTTTTTTAATGCCTACAAAATAAAATAAAGATAAAACGAAGTATTACTATCCCTTTAAGCTAATAAAATAGTATGTGGATTGGCATTGTTTTTTCTAGCTACATACTTTAGTAGATACTCCCTCTAAAATGTAGACTTCATGTGGGCACTTCCGCATTCTGCGGCACAGGGTAACTTTGCTACAGTGGTGCAGGACTTCACAGTCCTTAAATTCTCCTCCTACAATGACAAACAAAGCTTGTGGTTCCAATATATGTGATGCACATCAATATTAAAGGAAGCGTTAATGCGCTCCATGGGAGAGTTGGGAGGAAGGTGGGAGGAGAATTTGAGGACTGGGAAGTCCTGCACCGCTGTGCCAACGTTACCCTGTGCCGCAGAATGTGGAATTTCCCACATGAAGTCTACATTTTAGAGTGAATATCTACTAAAGTATGTACCTAGAAAAAAAAGCCAATCCACATACCATTTTACTAGATGAATCGTATGTACTCTCATGTACTCCCTGACCATGGCTGAGGGCCACGCCAGGGCTTGAGATACTTCCTGCATAATCAGCAGGATCTTGTCCACTGGCAAAAAGACCTTCCCTAGGTGGGTGTTGAACATCTTGCCTAGGAACATCATCTCTGGGACTGCACTGGACAAAACTTCAACATGTTCTGGATCCACCCAAGGTGGGCCAGGAGTCGAGCACTTTCTTGGATGTGCTGGGCCAAGAGATTCTCTGCAGGAGCCTTGATCAAAAGGTCGTCCAGATATAGCGTTTTGAAAATGCCTCAGGTGTGTATGAAGGCTGCTAAGGCCCCCATGACCCTGGTAAACACCTGAAGAGCCGAGGCCAGACTAAATGGCAGAGCGATGAACTGGTAGTGCTCCGAGCCTAAGACAAAAAGCAGATAGCATTGGCTGTCCACATGGATCTGAATGTGCAGGTACACATCCTGAAGGTCCAGAGATACCAGAGACTCCACTGGGCACATGGCTGCGATGATAGAATGCAAGGATTCCATCTTGAAGCATGCAGTCTCCACAAGCTTGTTGAGACATTTGAGGTCCAAAATGGGATGGCAGTCACTATCCTTCTATGGAACTACAAACAGGTTGGAGTAGAAACCTGAACCTTGCTCCTTGGGAGGTACTGGAACCAGGCCCCTCTTTTTCAGAACTGAATTCACAGCCTCCAGGAACAGCCTTAATTTGGCCGACACTGTTGGAACTCTGGACAAGAAGAAAAAGAGGAAGGGATCTGAAATCTATTCTGTTCCCTTCTGAAATTACCCACAAAATCCACTGGTCCTCAATTGAGGATTCCCAGGGGTCCCAAAACATACAAAGACGCTCTCCTACAGGAACCTGCGTACCAGGATTCTGCGAGTCATGCGGAAGCTGGCTTGACAGACTTAGCCCTTGAAGCTGTTCACTTGGGCTGCCACTGCTGTCTGGGCATGGCTGGGCAGCACGAGAGCGAGGTCTGCCATAGTAGGAAGGTTGGTGGGTATCTGAGGTAACAAGGCACTCTTGCCCCCAGTAGCATCGCTAATAATCTGCTTTAGCTCAGGTCCAAATAGGGACTTAAAAAGGCTAAGTGACCTCTTAGAAGTCTGCAGACCAAATCTTAAGCCACAAAGTGTGTCATACGGTAACTGTGAAGGCTGAGGCTTTAGCAGACAATCTGGCTGCCTCAAAAAAAGCCTCCAAAACATAGGTGTTGGCCTCCTTCATGTTGGATAAAAACACCAACAGATATTCCTTGGAAGCATCCACACGGACAGCTTCCACCATCTGTTCACCCCACATGGCAACAGCCCTGTTAACCCAGGCAGAGGCAAAAATAGGCCTCAATGCAACCCCAGTGGATGCAAAATTAGCCCTGAGGATTGTCACGGTAACTCAGGCAAATAATCACACGACACAGCACAAGTGAATTTGAAGCAAATAACAATAGTAATATTAATAATAATAGCAATAGGAGCGAACACTTCCTCAACCTTGGGGGGACAGGTGTAAGGACAGTGTCTAGTCCACTACCCAATAGCTGACACTGAATTGCAATCTGTACAGTAGATATAAAGAACCAGACTTGGCTCTAACCGACAGATAGGAACCTGGAAAACCAGGGATAGTAATTGAGTGTACCCGGGCAACCTCCAGAGAGGAATGTCAGACAACAGCTTGGGCAACTAGAGTACCTGAGTGGTACAGACTGAAGGCCACACAGCGGAGGCACACTAGCAGGCTACCAGAGATGGGACTGCAGTAGCACAGTGCGGGACTCAGGGAGAGTACAGGCAGAGACAGCAAGGAATAGTATATGGTAGGGGATATTGCTCCCAATCCCGGCCCAATCCCCATACCCACCTGCTATCAGCCACGGCCCACCATTTCCTCCCACCGCAACTTGGAGGGTTCTAACCCCTCAAATCTCATAAACATTCCTCTTTGTTCACCCTCCTTTCTCCCCTTTTCCTGTGCTCTGTTGAACACCCGCTCCATAGTTAACAAGACAACCCCCATTCATGATTGTTTCTGTGAGCAATCACTGCAGTTGTTAGCCTTCACAGAAACTTGGTTATCTGCACAGGACACAGCGGTGGAGGCTGCACTCTCTCATGGAGGGTTCTGCTTCTCACACACCCCTCGATCCACTGGTCGAGGTGGGGGGGTAGGTCTCCTTCTCTCCTCCCGCTGCTGCTTCCAGACCCTCTCAATCCCACCATGTGTGCACTTTTCTTCATTTGAAGTACACGCAATCCAGCTCTATTACCCCCTGTCTATGCGCGTGGCTGTAATATACAGGCCACCTACTAACTCCTCTTCTCCTTCAAACTTTCTCTCAGATTTTGAATCCTGGCTCTCCTTCTTTCTCTCCACTGACAATCCTGTCCTTATTCTGGGTGATTTTAACTGTCATATTGACAACCCCTCTGTCCCCTGGGCTTCCCGTCTTCTAGACCTAACCTCTTCCCTTGATCTCCAGCAGTGGACCGACAGTGCCACTCACAAAGCTGGTCACTGACTCGATCTTGTTTTTACTAAGGGTCTGGACCTTTCCTCTCTCACAGTTTCCCCATTCCCTCTATCAGACCACCATCTTATATCCTTCTCTCTTTCTCACACTGCTCCTTCCCCCATCCCTCCCACCAACAGATTTATAAGGGATACCCGCTCACTTGATCTTGCTGGGATGAGCGCCTCACTTAACTCCAATCTTTCCTCTTTGCTAGCCATCTCTGACACAGACATTCTAGTTAACTCCTACAACTCCATTCTATCCTCTGCTATTGATTCCTTTGCCCCACTGAAACCACAACGGAGTCGTCAAGTCAATCCTCGACCCTGGCTCAACTCCCACACCCGCTTCCTACGCTCCTGCACTCGTTCTGCTGAACGCCTTTGGAGGAAATCTCGCTCACATGCAGATTTCATCCACTTCAAATTTATGCTGTCCTGCCTGCATTCTGCTTTATCAAAAGCTAAACAAGAATACTACACCATACTAATCCACAACAATAAATCAAACCCGCACCGTCTGTTTGCAGTCTTTGACTCCTTGCTCCATCCTTCCACTGCTTCCTCTCACCCCATACATTCACCTCAATCTTTTGCAGATCACTTTAAGAACAAGGTGGAATCTATTCAAAAACAGATTCCTACTATTCCATCTGCCTCCGAACTCTCTCTCCCCAAACCCCCCTCGTCATACTTTGATAGTTTTACCCCAATAACAGTGGAAGAAGTTTCTCAACTTCTCCTATCCACCCACCTCACTACCTGCTCCTTGGACCCTTTGCCCTCCCACTTACTCAAACCACTTGCACCAGTCCTGACACCTATATTAACACACATCTTCAACACTTCTCTCTCCACAGGCACCTTCCCTTCTTCCTTCAAACATGCACAAATTAAACCCCTGCTCAAAAAGACTAACCTTGACCCCTCCTGTCTCTCTAACTATCGACCTGTCTCCCTTCTGCCTCTTACCTCAAAACTCCTAGAACGCCTGGTCTTCTCCCAAATAACCAAATTCCTCAACTCTAACTGTCTTTTGGATCCGATGCAGTCTGGTTTCCGGTGCGGTCATTCAACTGAGACCGCTCTCTGCAGGGTGGCTAATGATCTCCAGACTGCAAAAGCCAAAGGACAGTTTTCAATACTTATACTACTCGATTTATCCTCTGCCTTTGACACAGTTAACCGTTCTCTGCTTGCTCAAATTCTCCACAGTCTTGGTTTCCGAAATGAAGCTGCTTCATGGCTCTCCTCCTATCTCTCACAACGTTCCTTTTTTGTGTCCTCTAACAATAACACCTCCTCCACGGTCCCTCTGTCTGTGGGGGTGCCTCAAGGCTCTGTTCTGGGTCCTCTGCTTTTCTCACTGTACACTCTTTCATTGGGTGAACTTATTAGTTCATTTGGCTTTAAATACCATCTATATGCTGATGATACCCAAATTTACATCTCCACTCCTGATCTTTCACCACAAATCCAGCTGCAAATTTCAGAATGCCTCTTGGCCATTTCCTCCTGGATGGCACAGCGTCAGCTGAAGATTAACATGGCCAAAACCGAACTGCTAATCTTCCCACCAAGACCTTGCCGAACACCTAGCTTCACCATTACAGTTGATGGAATTGATATTGATCCGGTCAGCTCAGCACGCTGCCTTGGGGCCATATTTGATTCCTCTCTTTCCTTCTCCCCTCACATTAACTCTGTGGCTAGATCATCTCGCTTCTTTCTCCGTAACATTGCTAAAATCCGCCCGTTCCTCTCCCAACAAACTACTAAAACTCTTATACGTGCCCTCATTCTGTCCCGCTTAGACTATTGCAATATCCTACTAACTGGCCTCCCTGCTACAAATCTTTCACCTATGCAATCTGTTTTAAACTCAGCTGCACGAATCACCACACTCTCCCCAAAAACTGAACCTGCCCACATAATTCTCAAACATCTGTCATGGCTCCCAATTCAGCAGCGCATCAATTACAAAGTCCTTCTTCTCACCTTTAACGCTCTCCACACTGCTACCCCTCCTTACATCTCTTCCCTCATCTCCTATTATGTTCCTGGCCACTTCCTTCGCTCGGCACACAATGCACTTCTTGTTGCACCATCCACACCCTCTGCCCTCTCCCGTCTCAAACCTTTCTCGCTTTCTGCTCCATACCTATGGAACTCCATACCCCTCTCCTTACGCCTAGAAAAATCCCCCTCTGTCTTTAAGTCTACCCTGAAGTCTTATCTTCTGGAGCACTAGGACCATGCACTTCCTTTGGCCAAACTCAGCACTTGTAATCTCAGCACTTAACACCCTCTTACCCCATTGTATGTCTCCCTTCATCCATTTAGACTGTAAGCTCCTTGGGGCAGGGACCTCTCTCCCATTGTTTCTATGAATGTCGCACTTATTTCATCCCCTCTTATTTATTGTAACATATGTCTATTGTAAGGCGCTGCGTACACTGTGTGGCGCCATATAAATAAAGATACATACATACATATGGTAGTGCACCAAGAGGCAACGGATTGAGAGATAACAGGCAACACTTCCAACCAAGAGGCTATGGGATTGCACAGTACGGAGGCAACTACAATGCTACCAGCAAGGTAGTAGTTGTACCGGATAGGTAGAGCACGCCTACAGCTATACCTGGAGACAGTGCTAGTCAGACAGGAGTGGGAGTAGCAGGGAGCATAAGTCACACAAGCCACAGTCAGGAACTGGATCGGGTAGTGAGCCACAGTCGAGGTCAGCACAGAGCGGGAATTCGGACAAGCCAGAGTTATACACAGATCAGATAGTTAGACAGAGCCAATGGTCAAAACCGAATCGGATAGTCAGACAAGCCAATGATCGAGAACCAGGAGATATCGGAAGCCAAGCAAGGGTCAAAATGAGCGACACTGGAATAAGCACAGAAACACCACAAAAGGGCAAAAGGGCTATTAAGCACAGTTCAGGGACAGATTATAATGCCGCTGCCAGAAGGCGGAGCAAAATCGGCCACACAGACAGAAAGCTACAAAATAGTGAGTGTGACGTCATAGACGCTCTTCCGCAGATATCGACGGACCAGAGGATGCAGTTCCAGTACCACCCCACCGGATAGAAATGCAGGCAAGTAAATCACGGGCACTGTGATAAGGAGATCCTCCACATCCTTCAGTCCCACTGAGAAAGAGGAAGTTGGACGACTGTGGACAGTGATTTCAAACAAGCTGGCTCTTGCTCAGCTCAGAAGTGGCCTGGTGGAGTACTAGGGGCCACTGCACAGGAGGGGCAGAGAGATCCAGAATACTCTCTAGGGAGCCCATTTGACATAAGGAGCAGTAAGCAAGGGGGTCAGTGATGGCCCTGAGTCCTTAGTCTTAGGTCTAGCCCCATGTCCCTTAGAATCCGACATTCTGACAGCAGAAATGTCTAAAACTAGTATAATCACTAGTAACAGTTCCCCAGACTAATATTTCACCCAAGAAAAGCTCAGAAAGTACTTATCTGGCAGGTGAAGGGTTAATCTGGAGAAAGAGCGCAAGGAGAGTCTGCCTCTGCATAGGATAAGCTAGAGAGGTAAAATGGCAACTGCAAAACAGGCAGCCATTGGAAGAAGGCCAGTGATCTTCTCTGTTGCCATTGCCTAGCAGCACCTACAACTCTGTCCGTTTGATGCCAAGGACCCCCAAGAAACTCAGGTCGTGAACTGGATGAAAGGGCATGAGAAAGAGCCCACTCTGACTTCTATATGTCAAACAGTTGCAGAAATATGTCCCATTATTACTGGCTTTAAGAAAGTGGGTCTGCCGCGAAACACGTTAGCATTTTAATTTATAATAATAGAAAGCCATTTTAATTTAGAATACTCAATATATTTCTTTTTATTGTATATATTTTGGTTGTATGACCATTACATTTTGATATCTTTAGACATACGGATCTTCTGTTCATTGAAAGAGACTACCATCTAGCAGCTGACCACAACGTGGATGCACCGAGTGGAGACCGTGAAAATTCTCCACCTGCCTGTCTGTTAGCTTGGGGTATTCCTTAGCTGACCACAGCAACACGTGAGTGCATTAAGAGTTATTTATTATACAAGTGTACCAGCAATATCATACCATTGGGGAGCCCCCTCTTTTTCTTCTTTTTTGAATACACTGGTATTTCTTACGTCTGGGGAGGATGAGTGTGAGGTGGAGCGACCCTGGCTTTCTATGGAGGATTACATTGCGGTCCTGTGTCTGGGGCAGGAATATCCCAGAGATGCCTTTTTAGCTGTCTCTTATATATTTGTTTGACAGCCTGTAATTCATGTGAGTACCCACGTGTGGGATGTCTACAAGGTGGTGGCCTTTGATAACGTATTTGATCTGCACTAGGGCACTCTTTTGTGTCTTCTTCCCTTCCTTCTTGTGTTGTATGTACCACTGAAGTTCGCCCATAGAAGTCAATGGAGCGGCGGTAGCATGGGAACAGTTCTTAAAGGAGCCGAGCACCCAAAAATGGACAAAATTTAGAAGTACACCAAAAAAAACCAATGACTCCAGGGAACATGTGGGGGTCATGCAAAAGACAGGCCTCTAAAGAGAAAATCCCAGGAAAAGTCCCCAATACAGATAGATCAGAAGGGAGAGGTACAAGGTAGGGACAAAGTGGACCACAGCACTCAAAGGGTTACTCATCAATCTTGATTTTCTTCAGGTTACCATTGTGAAGGAAAGCTTAGCCCAAAAGGACTCTGCTAGGAGGGAAAAGTTGGGTTGCAAGATTCGCCCCACAGGGCTGCAAGGGTCCAAACAGCACCTGTACATTGGTTAATCCACTCCAAGGGAAGCCCAGAAATGGTAACCCGTCTAGTGTTGGAATTCTGAGAGCCCCATATCTATCAGAAAATAATAAACAATGTTTTCACATCAGAGAACAAATCATAACTGGAGGCGGGGCAAGGGTTGAGCTGAAGGAGAGGCTGGGAGTCTCCACCCACAAGATTCTGTCTATTGAAACTGTGTTCTGCCCTCCCAAGAAGGAACTCAATCACATGGTACCTGTGTTCCATATTGGATGACAGAGAACTCTAATTACACAACTGCTTGATAATTACTGGTTAGATAGCTAATTTGGTTAATACACCAACTAGAGTACTTGTTTAACCCTTTGAATGCCAGAGAGGATCCAATTGCATTTTTTAAGCCCATGTTATCCATGTTGTCTTTCTCTAACCATTATGATATAGCAACTGGATAGTGATGTAACAGTCAGAATACATGACTGAAACTGTTACTGATCAGTCAAGTTGAAACGTCAATTCATCTCTACACTGAATGAGTATGAATTGCACATTATAACCTCATACTCGTATGATATTCCACAAATCACTGGTATATGGCATAAGAAGCTCACATTGTTTCATACTACCTAAGAATCCTGCTACTGGAGTGTTTTTTGAAAGCAGGTGAGCACAGGTGAGTTAATCAATACAACTGAGCCTCTGATCAACACACGTGTTCTAGCAGGGAAATTCCTAAGTCCTGGCCTGTTAGTGGCCACTGAGGGCATGGTTTGAGAACCTCTGCTATACAGAGCTACAGCTGACAGCAGAGCCAGCTATTGAAGTTTAGTGCATGTGGCGAAAAGCTACATTAACATATAAACACACCCACATGAAAATGACAATGGCTTATTAACCTGCATTTCCATATGGAAATGAGCCATTGTAGATGTGTTCAGTGCAAAATCGTAAACCTGTCGTGGGAATGACAGACTGATGGCAGATTGAAGGGGATATGATAGAGAAGACGTTAGTGCATAATGGTGATATGTCTCCAACACAATATTGCCATCCTGAGCCCTTATCAAACCTTAGTGTATCTCGGCGGCTGTCTTGTTCTTCTTGACTCATCACCCTCATTGTTGTACATGAAACTTTTCCTCACTTCCTTATGCATCACTAGAGCTGCATACACAGAAATGAGATCAGTCAGCTCAGACTGACTAATCTGACATTGATTGACAATTTTAAGGTATTGCATGCTGGTTACCTACTACTCTCAGTCGTTACACTGCGGGTTTCAATCTATATCCCTAAAGGGCCAGTACAGTGCAGGTTTTTGGGATATCCCTGACTTCGCACAGGTGTTGGAATCATTAGCTCAGTATTTTGACTAAAACACCTGTACAAAAGCCTTAATATCTCATATTTACAAAAATAAACTTGAGTTATTCTGGAGAAAACTAACTTCACCATATGGGAGGAACAAAAACATCCCAAATCCCCATTTTAATAGAGAATTTTAACCCCTTGCATACTAGAGAGGTCTCCAATGCATTGCTATGCAAATCAAGGGGTTAAAAGGCAAATTTAATAGGAAATTGTATTTGTCCCCTATGGAGCAGTTTGTTTACCTTAGAATAACTGCAGTTTTACTTTTATAAGTATGGTCCATAGTTTGACACCCCTTCTCTAACCCTTTGAGCGCCAGAGAAGTATGTAACACATTGAGAAACAGTATGTTTGGTTCTTAAAAGGTTAACCGTTTGAGTGCCAGAGAGGTAAGCAATGCACTGCATACCCCTCTGGCACTCAAAGGTTTAAAATTACCATGTAAAGTGGGTGGAATTTGTGTCCTGTGTTCTTGTTAGTAACTGTCATGTCTGCCTCCATGGATATGATATCCAGGATTGATTGACAATGTTATCTCTTGAATAAAGCAAAGATAATATTCAGAGGGGCCATTAGGATTTTCTGTCCATAGTATTGTAATCGGGGCGCTATTATGGGAAGGTTTTAGTCTCCATTTAATAAACACACACACACACACTAATGGGGAAGATGCACTAAAGGGCCACGGTGGAGAGATGGTGGAGAATTTGTGTCAACGGCATGCGCTAATATGTCTTCTCCATCATTTCCCCGTGAATCCGCCACAATCCACGACATTTTATAGGAACACGACTGCTCTATAACTAATTCACATATGAAAATGCTCCCGTATTAACATGGAAATGCATTCATACAGTCCCCTTCAGAAACATTGGGCTATATTCATTAGTCTAAAGAGGAGCAATTCTGAGGCAAATCATCTGCACTGTGGGGGGGAAGGGGTGAATAAAAATTCCCACTTACTTAAATGGGGCTTTTAAACCACTGAATGCTAGAGAGTTTATAATGCATTAGAGACCAAACTAGCAGTGAAAGAGTTAAAGAAAAAAAATATTAAAATAAAAAGAAATTTGGCTAATTTTTAGACTCCCCCGGTGCAGTTGGTGTGCCCCAGTATTGTGCCTGTTTAGCTTGATGAATAAGTCTCTTATGTTAAAGGGAGAGTAATGTTTCACAAAAAAGCAGCTCTGATTAATTGTCATAGTATTTTGGCCATATTGTCAGAGTTGTAGTTCAAGAGTAATTGAATGATAAAGTATCCCCCTCCCGCTCCTTTTACTGATGTAACAATGCTCACCTCAGAGCAACAAGACTGCCCGGATGGATTGTAGAGAGAGACAATCTTCAGTGATCATAAGGAAAAACCTGTCAAGGGGGGCATAGTTTTCCATATACTCACAGTAAGAAGAAGATTGTCCTTTGCTGTGATCTGTCCGGTCCCAGGACCAGATTCCATATCTGAGGGGAGGCGGCTTACACTAGGTAAAAGGGGCGGGAGGGGGATACTTTATCATTCAATTACTCTTGAACTACAACTCTGACAGTACTGAAATAACACTCTCCATGGCCCAAACACTATGAATATTAATAGGAGCTGTTTTTGTGAAACATTACTATCACTTTAAAAAACAAACTAGAGCAATTCTGGGGTGAATCAACTGCAGCAGGGTACAAAGAAAAAAAAATCCACAAAGTCACATTGAGTTAATTAGGACTGTTTGACCTTCAGAGATCTCCATAGCAATATGTTGGGTAACCTCTCTACCATCCAGTGGGCTAAACACTCAGTTTGAAATCCATGTGAATTTCCATTTTCCCCTATGAGACAGTTAGTTTGCTCTAGAATTTCTCCCCGTGGTCTTTATACATGATGACCAAAGAATTTTACAGCAGATAAGAACCTGTGCATCGCGCATCCAGTTGGCAGTTAAAGGGTGAATGAGGGCAACATAACTTTCATTTTCAAGCAGTTTTATTCTGTGACTCGTTTTAGTCTGTTTATTTAAACCTTTGAGCGCCAGAGGGGTGCGCAACGCATTGCATTGCCTTGCAATGCATTGCGTACCCCTCTGGCACTCAAAGGGTTAAACCTTTGAATGCCAGGTGCATGTGCAAGACACAGCAAGGTAGTGCGCTGCACACACCCTCTGGCATTGTAAAGTTTAACCCCTTGAGGACCTGAGGAGCACACAGCGCATTCTGAAGCAATGCGTTGCACACCTCTCTGATCTTTAAATGGTTAAGTAGCTAAATGGTAAATTACAGCACCTTAGGCAATCTCAAGCACTAGGAAGCTTGGATGCCCTTCACTTCTTTATATATTGATTTAGTTTTTAATCTGTTAATACTGTTGGATACACGTCACGTACTGCTTTTATCACTGATTCCCTGCACTTGAAAAAGATGCTGATGATTGAGAAATGAATGCAAAAAATAATAGTGCTTGTTTACCAACTGCATAATTTTATACTGAACCAGCAAAAAAGCCTTGTGTTACCTTGGTGATGTAATGTAGATGTAATATAGAGCTATTTACCTATCTCTCTCTCTATTCTACTCACTACAGATCACAGTAATATACCAAGAGGGGGTGCTGGGAACTCTGAAGAATACAATTTTGTTCTTATATAAAGTTTTAGACCTTTCCCAATATGCAGAAAATTAATTAATACGCAACTAGGCAGAAGATAAAATGCAGGAAATAGCAAAATAATATATAATAATAGATTAATATATTATTAATAATATATGAATAATACTATATAATAATATAATAATAATAATAATAATAATAATAATAATAATATAATTTAACCCCTTTGAGTGCCAGAGGGGTATGCAACTCATTGCTTTGAAATGCATTGCGTACTCCTCTGGCACTCAAAGGGTTAATTAAAGTAACAAGGTTCAGTGAAAAGCATGTTTAAACCATAGCAGTTCTGGGGCAAACTAACTTGCTATAAGAGGCAAAGATCTCCCTTACTTTAATTAGATCTTTTAACATCTTGAAATTAGAGAAGTCTTAAAGGGATAGTAATACTTTGTTTTAACTTTATTTTATTTTGTAGGCATTAAAAAAACATGAAGAATGATATAAGTCTTATCTCTCAAACCTTTATAGTTTAAGAGATATTCACAAGCAAAATTTCCCCCTCCCGCCCCTTTTTCCTAGTGTAAGTCATCTCTTCTCAAATGTGAATCTGGTTGTAAGACCAGACAGATAACAGCAGGGGACAATTTTCTTTGTATGAAAAGAATGAAAGCCCTTCCCCCCTTGACAAGTTTTTCAGCTTTTTCCCTTATCTTAATTGAAGATTGTCCCTCTCTGCAGTCTACCTGGGCACCTCCCTTCTGATGTGGCTGAAGAAGGGGGGGGATACTTTGCTTGTGAATATCTCTTAAACCATAAAGGTTTGAGAGATAAGACTTATATTGTTCTTCATGTTTTTTTAATGCCTACAAAATAAAATAAAGATAAAACGAAGTATTACTATCCCTTTAACTCTTTGCTTTGCCTGACGAAGTAAGCTGAAGTCTTACGAAATGCGTTGGGAGTTATTAATAAAGTATTTACACTTTTGAAAACGCCGCATTGTTTTGGTATATCAATAATCTTCAAGCCGGGTTGGGCTTCAGACACGTGAATGACTCAAGCAGTTATCTGGTGAGTTTGTTTTACGAAGGGGAGACTATTTGGGAAAGATTTATATGTTTACAGATGTACTCTTAGATGGTGTTTCTCTATGATCCATTAATGTCTGAATACAGCCGTTGACGTGGATATTGCTTTGAAGGGATAGTAATGTTTCATAATAAAAGCAGCTCTAATTAATCATCATAGTATTTGGACTTGACTTTGGAGAGTGTTATTTCAATTCTGTCAGAGTTGTAGTGCCAGAGTAATTCAATGACAAAGTATCCCCCTCCCACCCCTTTTACTGATGTAACACTGTTCAGCCAGAGGTGCCCAGGTAGATTGCAGAGAGGGACAATCTTCAATTAAGATAAGGGAAAAACCTGAAAAGCTTGTCAAGGGGGGCAGGGTTTTCATTGTTCTCATAGGAGGAAGATTGTCCCCTGCTGTTATCTGTCCAGTCTATGGACTGCATTCCACATCTGAGAAGAGATGGCTTATAGTAGGTAAAAGGGTCGGGATGGGAAACTTTGCTTGTGAATATCTCTTAAACCATAAAGGTTTGAGAGATAAGACTTATATCATTCTTCATATTTTTTTAATGCCTACAAAATAAAATAAAGATAAAACGAAGTATTATTATCCCTTTAATTGCTGATCACTTCTATCAGTATCCTACATCCAAGGTTCTTTTGCAGATCTCTTTGCGCTTCACTTACAAGAATTTATCTTGTATGTAGATTCATGATTTTATTTTGTATCGATCATTGTGAAAAGATTACTCTCAGATGGTTTGCGCTTGTTTCCTTCTGTTTCTCGAGTTAACTCTTTGCTTTGCAATGCATATGAGACCACTCTAGCAGTCAAGAAATTATACGTCACATTTACATACCTCCCAAGTATCCCTTTTTACAAGGGACAGCCCTTTTTGAGACCTAAATCCCTTCCATCTTTCCCCCATGGTGTCCCTCTTTTTAGGAGATCAGACTGTGTGGTGTGTATATAAGTATATAAAATTCACATTAATGTAGGTTTAAACATCAGTATATACGTTTATAAATTAGTCTGTGAAAATAAAATACTTTGGTCTTGCTCTAAATCTTTTATTTGGTTATGCAAAAAGGTGTCAATATGTCACAAAATAACCTAAAAGTTCCCGGTAATGCCCTGCCCACCAGCCACTCCCCCAGCAACACCACCTAAAACACAAGTGTCCCTTTTTGGTCATTTGAAAATGTTGGAAGATATGCAATTAATTTGCATCTGAGGATTTGGTGCAGCTGAGTTGCTCTATTATTGCTCTGATTTTCTTAGTACATTAGTCTCTACAAAAACTTGGAAATAGTGATCAGTGTCAAACAGCAGTAACAAAAGCAAACAAAATACTGTCTTGCATAAAAAGGGGTATTGAAGCAAGAGTGAATAACATAATTGTTATGCAAATTGTTAGTAAGACTCACCTCTAATATGCAGTCCAGTATGCAGTGCAGTATAGACAATGGGTATTGTATAATTGGTGAGAGTACAGAACAGAACTTGGCTAATATGTGGACTTGAATTCATTTCCTGTACCTTTTCTTATGTACAGACGCATTTGTACATACAGGTGCACATGAATACCGTCTCTACAGCATACAGAATAAATAGTAATAATTTAGAGCTGATTTCCTCTGTACTGTGATAGTATATGGCACATAATCAGTTTAAAAGATTTTGTACAAAAGTGTTAGGAAAATGCAGCACACAATAACATGTGATGTTTTTTGTGTTAGCTCTACTGGGTACCAGTTGTTCTCTGGGTATGGGTGTAAAGGGAACAAATTAACAAAAAAAAAACATTAAAGCAGAACTACTACCCCTGTTCAAATTTGGCCCAAATAAATACCCATCTGGCGACTAGCTGCTCAGTAGTGCTAGTTGCCAGAATTATTACTGCGTTATTGAGAATTAAACACTGTTCCCTCACTGACAGGCAGGAAACAGAGCAGACATCTTTCCATAGTGACGTCTGCGTGCCTGCGCTGTCAGCCCCTTTTGGAGATGAACGGCTCCTAGCAACGCCTCCTAGAGCAGGCTGGGACTGACAGAGCAGGCGCGCAGACATCACTATGGAAAGATGTCTGCTCTGTTTCCTGCCTGTTAGTCTGGGAACAGTGTTTAATTCTCAATAACCAGGTAATAATTCTGGTGACTAGACCTATTGAGCAGCTAGTCGCCAGCTGGGTATTTATTTGGGCCAAATTTGAACAAGGGTGGTAGTTCCGCTTTAAACTTTTTTGACTGATACGTGAAAGCGACAGGCAGACAGGCAGGTGATCCAGTTTCCTACCTGAGCTGGCTGAGCCTGAGACTCTATTAAGGTTGAGTGGGTAACAGATACTATGCAGACAGACATAATACATTACACACTGAAGACAAATAGAAAGGTGCAACTTGACTTTACTGTGTGTACTTGCACATATACTCACTCCTACAAAACTCCTATGTATCCCTCTTTGGAGGGACAGTCCCTCTTTGATACCCAAATACCTCTGTTCCTCTTTCCCACCCTCATGTCCCTCTTTTTAGGAGATCAGACTGTGTGATGTATATATAAGTGTATCACATTGCTCCACAACAATAAAACTCACATTAATGTCTGCTTAAATGTCAGTATATGTGTTTATAAATTAGCCTGTGTAAATAAAATACTTTGGTTTTGCTCTAAATCCTTTATTCAGTTACACAAAGAGGTGTCAGTAGGTCATGATATAACCTAAACCTTCTTGGTAATACCCCGCCCACTGGTTATGCCCCCAACAACATCACCTAAAACATGTGTCCCTCTTTGGCCATTAGACATTTTGGGAGATACACAGTTAGTCTCTGTGTGTGTTTGGGTGGGGATGTTATTGTGGCCATAGAAATCATAGCTAGAAAGCAGAAAAGTTCTCAAGAGAAATTCATTGGTGGCAGCAATTTTCTGCAGGAAAAAAGTGTCAACTTGTGTTTTCTGTAAAAAGTCCAGTGAAAAATGATTGACTCTAAATCAATATAGACCTAATTTATCAAGCTAAATAGGTGCAATTGTGGTGAAAACCAACTGCCCCACTTGGGGGGGGGGGGCGAATGGAAATGCCAAATTAATTGCTTTGCAAAGTGCTTGAGATGCCTTTAGCATGTAAGTGGTTAAAATCCCATGTAAATTCATGGAACTTTATGGAATCTTAATTGTAACCTTATGGAAAAGTTATTTTACACCAGAATTCAACCTCTTTACCTTAATGAATAAGGACCTTATTTATCACACTAAAGAGGTGCGGTTCTGGAGCAAATCAACTGCACCAGAGGGGGCAAATAAAAAAATCAGTATTGCTAGAGACGTCTCCAGCCCGAATGGGAATCATTGATTTAAATGGGTCTGGAGACGTCACTAGCATTAACCCTTTGAGTGCCAGAGGGGTACGGAATGCATTGCTCTGCAATGCTTGCATACCCCTCTGGCATTCAAAGGGTTAATGTCAGCAAATTATTGAATCTAGACAGAGCCAGCATTCTGGGAGCATATCTACTAACACAGAGACCCAAATGTTTGCCCTCCAATGAACTAGATAGCATACTTTGCAGGAAATTAACATAAAGTGCCACCAACACATACAGGTTAACCCTTTGAGTGCCAGAGGGGTACCAAAAGGGTTAATTTTTCAAAAACTATTTATTTTACAGCAAAATGGCAAGTACAACATATACCGGTATGTAGATTGTAATCCTCTATCACACTAAATTAGCCTGACAAGTCCACGGTAATAACTCTTTAAAGGAATAGTAAAGTTTCAAAATAAAATCAGCTCCAATTAATCTTCATAGTATTTGGACCATAGAGATTGTTATTTCAATGCTGTCAGAGTTGTAGTTCAAGAGTAATTGAATGATAAAGTATCCCCCTCCTGCTCCTTTTACCTAGTGTAAGCCACTTCCCCTCAGATGTGGAATCTGGTCTCTTGACCCGACACCTCACAGCAAGGGACAATCTTCTTACTGAGAGAATAACCCCTTGACAGGTTTTTCCTTATACTCACTGAAGATTGTCCCTCTCTGCGATCCATCCGGACAGTCTTGCTGCTCTCAGGTGAGAAGTGTTACATCAGTAAAAGGGGCGAGATGGAGATACTTTATCATTCAGTTATACTTGAACTAAAATTCTGACCATATTGAAATAACACTCTCCATGGCCCAACGACTATGAAGATTAAATGGAGATGCTTTTATTTTGAAACATTACTATCCCTTTAAATAATAATGTGCTCTTAATAAAGGATTCTTTTGCTTTTACATGTTTATGCATTTGTTATTGATGGAAAAAGGAAATGGGGAAACTTACAAAATAATAAAAGTGAAATAATAATGAGCAATAAAGAAATAGAAGTGATCTGGCATTCTAAGTGCTACATCTACACCTCCTTTATTTTGTCTACAACCTGATTGGTGCAACCATTCATTACATAACTGTGTTATATAATATAGCAATGCCTCTCGCAGTAGACACAATTAATCCTTTTACAGGTCAGCAGACAATAGATCCCCCCAAAGGAACTGCTAGCCTCACCGAGATGGCAACAGCAAGCACAATGATATGAAATCAATATGAAAAACATTTGGCCCTCATATTTCATGTTTTTCATCTAGCACCTTTCAGGATGAATAGTTTTCTGACGAATTAGCACAAAAAAGATTGTCGCCATAGTTACCAATTTTAATAGAAAGTCCTAGGAATAAATTGACATTAAAACTGAAGCTTCCTGTTTCAAATATGGATGAGGGCCCGGTGAACAGAGCTGCTTTTACAGACATCAGAAGTAGCATTGAGAGCGACAGATCATAACCCCTTTGGATGCCACAAAATCAAATTTTTTTTTTTTCTAGAGTGAGAAACTGCAAATGATGAGAGTCAATCATTTCTGCAAATAGTTACCAGCAATCATAGGTCTAAGGCTGGTACAAGGGTACCATAGGTGAGCTTTCATGCACCCCAATAATGCAATACAATAACCCCAGTTACAAACCATTCCTTTCTTAACCCTTTGAGTGTCAAAGTGGTATACAACACATTGTTCTGAAAGGCGCTAGATATTCCTTTGGCATTCAAAACAATGCGTTGCATACCCCAACTGGCACTCAAAGGGTTAAAAAACTGCCAGCAACTGTAATGTTCCTCCTCTACAGACAAGACATCCAAGACTGTTTGAAGATGGTATCCCGTAAACAAAGGCACAAGGTCAAAACTCATAAAGGACATTAATATTTTCTGTTAATGGTATGGTAAGTGTGTGTCATGGGTGTCCGGAGGGGGGGGCACCTATAATTACCTCCTCCATATAAACAAAGGGACTGGATGAGCTGGCGCGGGGGTCATATTATGGCTTTGACCCCCCGGAAAAATTTCTGTGTGTGGGGCGGGGGGAAGGCGAGGGTTGTTATCATTAGTAGGTGTTACTTCTCCTTTAACCCCTTAACATCCAATGCCGTGCCAGGACCATCACGACAGTCCGGCACTTAATGACCAGTGATGGTCCTGGCATGTCATGGAATTCAGGGCTCCCTGCATGGCTGCATACCGCTCGGGAAGACCTGAATCGGATACACAAAAAAAAATGCCCCGTGGTCCTTAAGTGCCAGCTGTGCGCACGCAGGTCCTTAAGGGGTTAAACTAGAATTTGATTATTTTAGTATTTGGCACTAGATTTATTTTCTGTACTTGAGGAAAACGTTTCCCTCTCCAGCATTACAAGGATTCCATGCATAGATAAACATATTTATTCTATAAGCAAAACCAATTAAACTCCTGCAGAAAAAGCTTTACTGTGAAATTCCCATCAGGCATTGCTCAGGAACGTTTCCGTGTCCATCTATTTTTATATTTGTTAATTGCATGGGACCACAAGTGACTTCAGGCATCCGGCAAAGTCTGAATGTAGACTGACTTTTTGACTAACTTAACCTTTTAAAGGACCAGTGTGGTGCATTAAGAGCTGCAAAGCATTTGCTTGCGCAGTCCTAAGGTCTATGAAGATTTAATTTGCATTTGGTTTATGTTCCTTGTTTATCCTAATTATAAGGTTTTTGGTGGTCTAGGATTACATATTAGACATGTTGATGAGGGTAAGCACACTTGAAAATACAAAAAAGCAGTGGAGGTGTCTAAAATTGTAACATCATAAAAGAAGTCTGGCATTCAAACGATTTGTGGTTAAACAAAATACAGAATTTTATTTGGTTATGTTCAGTCAACTTTTTGAATCCAGCTGAGCTTGGGAGATGTCTTCGTCAAAAGTTAATGCAGTTCTATGATGAAGCTGTTATTTATTCCTGCCTTTGTCTTTGGTTTTATAAAGACCAACATCCAGAGACATGTACAAATTAAGGTCTATACAAATTAGCGTACTTTAATAGATCGTGTTTGGGTAACTTTTTGTCTCCAGCTGAGCCTGGGTGATGTTTTCACTAAAATTTATTTCAGGGCAAATTTAATCGACAAGTCTGATTTTTATAAAGAGCTTTGGTTTTATAAAGAGCTAATCAATGACTATACAAATGTACAGCTATAGAAAGAAAAGTAGAGGAGAGAGCTACCCAGTAGCTCTTACAATGAGTGTGGTCATGTATATGAATGATTGATCATATATCTATCTATCTATCTATCTATCTAGACATGCCGGGGAAGCACTCACGTTTAAATTTTGCTAATATGCCTGGGTGCTTAATGCAGCAGAGAATAATGTAGTGTCCAATGAGCAGAAAGTACACTCAGGTCTTAGACAATTTATACAAAAATAAAGAATTTTATTGTGTCAACGTTTTGGATGTCTACATGGCACGTCCTGATGAAGGGTGCCATGTAGACATCTGAAACGTTGACATAATAAAATTCTTTATTTTTGTATAAACTGTCTAAGACCTGAGTGTGCTTTCTGCTCCTTGGACACTACATATATATATATATATATATATATATATATATATATATATATATATACACACACACACAGAGCGAGCACTGATAGATGATTAGCAGTGAGATAATACGGGTTATGCTCTAAGGTGTGATAAAGAGGTGATAATGCAGAGTTGACTTCTTCAGTGATATCACTTGTACAATTCCTATGTTATTCTATGGAGCTTATGCACTAAGATCTCCAAAGTTGGAGAAATCTTAGTGCATAGGCTCCATAGAATAATGTTAGGACTGGAGAAGTGACATCACTGGAGAAGTTATCTCCACGTTATCACCTCTTTATCATGTCTTAGTGCATCTACCCCAATGTGTCCTGCTGTATATGTACTGCTAACCAGCCCTGAGGGCCAGTGAAAATGTTCCTGTGGGCCATATTTTGCTCACTTCTGTGCTAGATCCTTCTCCTTCCATTCATAATTTCAGTCCAATCAGATCTGCACAGCATATTATTTAAAGGGGAACTACCACCCCTCAACAACTTACACTTGAGTGGATGTTCATCTGGCGACTAGCTGCTTAGTAGCGCTAGTCGCCAGAAATCTTACCCGGTTCTGCAGATATCGGCGTTTTACAGATGGTGACCGGAGCAGGAAGCACGGACGTCTCGTCACAGTGACGTCCGTGCGCCTGCTCTGTCAGTCCCTTTTGGAGCCATTTGGCTCCGAAAGGGACTGACAGAGCAGGCGCACGGACGTCACTGTGACGAGACGTCCGTGCTTCCTGCTCCTGTCACCATCGGCAAAAAGCCGATATCTGCAGAACCGGGTAAGATTTCTGGCGACTAGCGCTACTAAGCAGCTAGTCGCCAGATGAACATCCACTCAAGCGTAAGTTGTTGAGGGGTGGTAGTTCCCCTTTAATAAATAATGGCTCATTAAAGTGCACTTTGTATTTATGAAGAATGTGAGAATTAACACTTCACTGATAGGAATCTGTGCAGTTGACACTTCGGATGCCTTGATTAAACACATAAATAGTATTTCCAACACCCTCCAGGACACACTGTTCCATCCATCAAAACATAATACCTGCCATCCAATCAAGGAAGCTTAGCTGGCGAGTTGCAAAGTTCTGTAAAGATACTGGGGTTGGTCCATTTGTATTATTAGTGCATAATGCATTCCAAATGCACCATTACCAGTAAGAAGAGTAGAACCATTACATGTCCCAAGTTGGCAAAAAGACACAGGACTTTACACATGAGTCCTAGGGCTTTAGCTGCCTCATCAAGTACCTAACATCACCACATCACCCATTCAGGTCAGCCTTCCAATCAAGATGCTCAGCATACCCTAAATAATCCAATTACATCAGAACAGTCATCCAGTTAGGATGACCAACTCACCACTCATGCACACTTGCATTTATCTGTACTGCTAGCGTTAACACCTCAAGCTTCTGCTCAGACTATTGACTTATATGTTGAATGATACCACTGACACACTGACACTTACAGGCTATTAAACTAAGGAGAAAGGGAAAAAATCTGGAGCAAACCATCACCAATATACAAAATACCCAAAGTCTCATTATTTTAAATGGAGACCTCTCTAGCATTTTAGGGGTTTAAAGCACCATTAAATCAACAGACTTTTGCATCCACTATGGTGCAGTTGGCTTGCTCAGGGAGAGGTGCAGTAGGGTCCGATAAAGGACCAGGTGTCTTCCTCATCATATCTCTGTGAATATAATTCAAATACTCTGACATTAGAGTGTCACCTTTGATAATGGTTCATTTGCATATATAGATGCAGCTTAATGAGCCATGGTTGTATGCCTGTCAGTGTCTTCATATGTTAATGTGACTATTCTCCACACGCGCTAAGTGCGATAGCTGAGTATGCTGTCAGAGTGCACAGTCCCAAACTGGGCAAACTGAGGTGGTGAAGCTGGGATCTTCCCATAGTCTTCTATGGAGCCACAGAGCGCAATTTGCTGTCTCTACTGAAGAGCAGAGACAGCAGCTGATCTAACTCTTAGAGTGCCATAGAGATGTGTAACGCATTCCTCACCAATGTGTTGCACACCCTATAGCACTCAAAGGATTATAACATATACAGTCCCCTGCCCTGCTCAACAGATGGTTCAAATACACACAAAGAACTGGCAGTGCAGCTGTTACATGTAACTGCTGATCTTCTGGTTCTGTGTGTATTTGAATTGTGGGAGAGGGGATTGTGTATGTTTTAAAGGAGGGCTGGTGGTGTTATTGGTGATGAGTCTGAGTGCATCCTGTCCACACCCCCAATTTTCTTCCCAAACACATTGCCAGCATTACGCCAACGTCATATGCTAATAATTAAAGTTTTCTCCTCCGCTTGCATAGATAATTCTTAGTGCATATGGAGATGTGTGTTGTATTCTCCATGGTGAAGTGATCTACATACTTTACATCACCAGACACACTTCATCATTGCATCAGTCCTTAGTGCATCCCTCCTGGGTCTTCTCAGTATATAAGCCTCCATAGTTTTCTTAATAAGGGATAACGCATTACATGTCTTTTGACAAAGCATTTCTCTTGTTTACTTCTTTACAAACAATAGTGTGGTTTCTGTAAGAGAGAAATCATTTTATAACGGAGTCCCATGCAAGGTATAATTAAAACAAAAAAACTAAATAAAAATTGAAAATATACTTAAGCTATAACTTCTAATATTATGAAAAATGAACTCATTAAAAACACAAGGGGTGACTCTACAGATAAATAGTCAGTATTGTCTAATAATTTGAAGTGA
This sequence comes from Rhinophrynus dorsalis, assembly GCA_037306005.1. Taxonomy (NCBI): domain Eukaryota; kingdom Metazoa; phylum Chordata; class Amphibia; order Anura; family Rhinophrynidae; genus Rhinophrynus; species Rhinophrynus dorsalis. The sequence goes on along the minus strand of CM074725.1, from coordinate 206,791,781 downwards.
GCAACTGCTATGTCATTAAATTACAAAATGCATTGCTAAGCTTATTCCCTGTAATTATTTTAGTGCACTCTGTAAACTAATAGAGACAATATCAGGCAGTGGAAATGGCAACAGCTGGCTGGATTCTACCTTACTATTAGTTGCTAGGTGAGACTTGGGGGCATATTTACAATCAAAATTGGAGCAAATTCAGAACCCATCACCTGTACCAAAAGGGGACAAACACATATTCCAAATGATTTAAAAGGGGCTTTTAATCCACTGAGAGCTAGAAATGTGTAACGGTTTGTACGACACTCAGACACAGTAGGTTAGAATAAAACACAGTTTTATTAAAAAAGACACAATTAGAATGCCCACCGCGGGCTATAGAAAATCACACGAAAATATCAATCATGTACATATGCCTTCTCAGGCCCAGTATACAAAGGTAGAGAGTAAATACTGTCACAGGACAGGCATATCCAGGCTATTTCAGTACAACATGGGTTAAAGTTCAAAGAAAGTAATCAGTCTCTGATGTGGTGTGTTAGACAACGCCCAGTATGATGGTAAATGTAGCAAGAGACTGTGGTGCAAGGTGGAAGCACCTAGTTAGTAAAGCAGGGCTGAGACTCTACCCTGTGCTGAGCAGAAACGGAGACCACAATACTCTGCTAGAGCTAGCACTACCGTGAGCCACGAGCACCCGACTGGTGCAGCAACGGAGTCACTGTACACTGCAAGAGCTGAAGGACTAGAGCCAATAACACCTGACCGGTGCGGTAACGGAATTACTGTACACTGCAAGAGCTGAAGGACTAGAGCCAATAGCACCCGACCGGTGCGGTAACGGAAATACTGTACACTGCAAGAGCTGAAGGACTAGAGCCAATAGCACCCGACCGGTGCAGTAACGGGAATACTGACACTGCAAGAGCTGAAGGACTAGAGCCAATAGCGCCCGACCGGTGCAGTTACGGGAATACTGACACTGCAAGAGCTGAAGGACTAGAGCCAATAACACCTGACCGGTGCGGTAACGGAATTACTGTACACTGCAAGAGCTGAAGGACTAGAGCCAATAGCACCCGACCGGTGCGGTAACGGAAATACTGTACACTGCAAGAGCTGAAGGGCTAGAGCCAATAGCACCCGACCGGTGCAGTAACGGGAATACTGACACTGCAAGAGCTGAAGGACTAGAGCCAATAGCACCCGACCGGTGCAGTTATGGGAATACTGACACTGCAAGAGCTGATGGACTTAGAGCCAATAGCACCCGACCTGTGCAGTAATGGAAATACTGTACACTGCAAGAGCTGATGGACTTAGAGCCAATAGCACCCAACCACTGCGGTAAAGGAAATACTGTACACTGCAAGAGCTAATGGACTTAGAACCAATAGCACCCAACCGGTGCAGTAACGGACACAACAGTGCTCTGTACGGGTTAACGGATGACTCAGTGTTAACGGAGGCAACAGTGCTCTGCAAGTGTAAACGGACGGCTCAGTGTAACGGAGGCAACAGTGCTCTGCAAGTGTAAACGGAAGGCTTAGAGTTAACGGAGGCAACCGTGCACTGCAAGTGTTAACGGAAGGCTCAGAGTAAACGGAGGCAACAGTGCTCTGCAAGTGTTAACGGAGGCTCAGTGTAACAGAGGCAACAGTGCTCTGCAAGTTTAATGGAAGGCTCAGTGTACCGGAGGCAACAGTGCTCTGCAAGAGTTAACGGAAGGCTCAGTGGGTTGGAGGCCACAATACTCAGTCTGCTAAACCAGAACTTGCAGAAGTAAGAATATCACCCAAGCGACACGGAGAACAGGATCAGGATCGCACAGAGCAGGAACATCAGACAAGCCGGGTCAGGTCAGGGAGCAGGAACGTCAGCCAGGCCGGGTCGAATCACTGAGCAGGAACCAGCATGAGTAGTCAAACGGGCCGAGTCGGTACACAGGAACACAGGATCACGGCAACACAGTAGCACTGGTACAGGAACACCACGAAAGGGCACCTGACAGGTGCCAGAGGCCTGGTATAAGAAGGCCATACTGGGCGGGCCAAACTAAGCTCAGCCAATGGGAGCGCACCACACAGAGTGACAGACCAGAGCATGGGCACTGTGATAAAATGTCTGTATCATGTATACAACCTATTGGTTAAACTCTTGGAAACTAGAGAGGTCTCCGACGCAGAGTGTTGCAATAGATAGGAGCTCTCGCTAGCATCTAAGGGGTTAAAAGGTTCCACCCATTGTAACTAAGGTGTGGATACCATTCCAGCTGGTAACTTTATCAAGAGTTTTAGCCACAAATGTCTCCATAGACTTTAATGAGAATCTGTTAAAGAGGAACTTTCATTCAAATTAAAGTGCCCCCCCAAACCATCATTCACATAGCGTTACGCATATCAATACTAGTATTATCCTACATAAATCTGGCATTACTGAGAAATCCAACTTGTTCTAAGACTCCCATCAGCGCAGACATCTTGCTGAAGAGACATCTGTGAGTCTGTGCTGTCCGTCTTGGTTTCCTCTAGGATTGGTGAGAGGGAGTTGCATTGTACCTTAAGGTACAGGAAGTGGCAGATGGTGCAGGTGCACAGATGCCTCTATAGCAAAATACCTGCCTGTGAGCTTCAGAACAAGTTGGTTTTCTTAGTAATTCCAGACTTATTCAGGATAATACAAGTACTGATATGCGTATCACTATGTAAATAATTATTTGGGGAACACTTTAATTTGAATGAAAGTTCTGCTTAAAAAAAACAAACAGCTAACACCTTTTAAATGAGCTCCTGAGGGGCCTCAAACCACCTCATTAGAGGTCAGAATTTTGACCCCGGGGACTAGGGCTGTTGTTTTTAAAATACCAGCCTTTCTATTAACGTATGATTGGTTCAAAGCCAAACTGCTAGTATTTTAATAGCTATGTGAGAGCCCTACTGGGGTCTGTCTACTCAGTTCCTGAGGAAGTTGTAAGACTGAAATTTGCAGAAATTAGCAAACACAGCCATTGATTTCATGGACTTCAATGGAAGATTATAAGCATGCATCCTTCAGGATATAACCTTATTTTAGTAATATATGAAAAGATAGATTGCAGTTCCTCAGAACAAAAATAATGGAAACAGAGACACTATGTATTGCAATGTTGATATTAAAAAAGCACCTGTCACCTTTACAAGTTGGCATCTCTGTGGGAGCATTTATCTCAATAGAATTTGCAGGATTATTCATCCAAATTAATTAATGGATTGGTGGAAGCTCACATGACAGCTTCAGAAGAAGGAATGAAGATGGGAGGTAATTTCAGGATAGGTGAGTAAGCAAATATACCAGCTGTCCGCCACAAGTCAGAGAGCTCACCTCTGCTGAGGTTAAAGAGTCCATAACTACTAAACAAAAAACCTCTAAAATCATTACACTGATTGATAAACAAAAAAGTTCACACTATAGGAAGTTTAAAAAGATAGCTGTATAGTAACAAAAGATAGACAACTGTCTTAGCAATTGAAGAACCGATCGTATATATTTGATAAAATTGAATGTAAATGAGTTAGTACTACCATAATTTCCTCGGGTGCTGAATGTGGGATATTACCAATTTTATATGAGATTAGGAGGTTATATATGAAACATTGTGATACATTTCCAATTTTGAGGTAATTATAGTAGCACCAACTCATTTACGTCAATAAAATCCAGTTTTATCAAATATATACAGTCGGTTCTTCAAGAGCTAAGACAGTTGTCTATGTTTTTTTTTTTTTTTTTGCTGTGATCTTGTGGCGGTGGTTTTGTTTATGTAGGGATGCAGGTATTGCATTGTGTCCTCTTGCATCATTGTGCCACCATAATTGTTTTGTGAATTAATCTGTATAGTCTTCTTTAACTTGTTTTTTATGCAAACATTTTGGAGTATTATTTTCTTTTAAACTTCCAGGCATTTTCGAAATATTAACCACAGCCATCTGTAAATTAAATACTATTATAATGTATTTTTATGAAACCACTGTTTTGGTATATCTGGAAGACTACTGAAAAATCTATATGGATAATCTTGTCATTTTGTGACCATAAACATTTCTGCTTAAACCCTTAACCCTTTGAGTGCCAGAAGGGTATCCAATGTATTGCGAAGTAATGCATTGGATACCCCTCTGGCACTGAAAGGGTTAATGGCCAGAGGAAGTATACCCATCTGATCCATAAACAGATATAAACGCTTAAAGGGATAGTAATACTTAAATATTACTAATCCCCATATTGTAGCCATGTTAATAAGAATTTAATTGTTCCTGGGTTCATCTCTCAAACCAACAGAACGCAAAGTAGCCCCCTCCCTCCCACTTCCCTGAAGTTAGCGTTGTACTGACTGCAGGGGAAGTCTGCCGTACAACAGGCTTGCGGCTCTGCAGCTGAGCTGAGATCCCATTAGTGACAAAGAATTATTTCACTGAAACGGTCTTCTACATGTGATTGGTTTGCAAGCACACGTAGAAGACCATTTCAGTGAAAAAATTATTTTTTACTAACGCAATCTCGGCTCTGCTGCAGAGCTGCCTGATGAAAATAAGACCGGATATCCCTGCAGTCAGTACAATGCTGACTTCAGGGACGGGGGAGGTAGGGGGGAACTTTGCTTACGGTTATCTCTCAAACCATAAAGGTTTGAGAGATGACACTGGGGACAAATACATTCTTTTTAACATAGCTACAATATGGGGAATAGTAATATTTAAGTATTACCATCCCTTTAACCTTTTGGACGGTAGTTAGCATCCAAGTGGTTTATTTATGCAGTTTGGTATTTTTGTCCCCCTTTTTCTGTCCGTCATATCTGTCTGGGCAAAGGGAAAGCTGGGCACTGTGCCACAGGCTTTACCTGCACTGCAGGGGTTAATATAGACTCCCCCACTGCCATGTAAAGTGGGCTTTTTAACTTTCACACAGAGCTTGAGAATGTTGGAAAAACATTCCCCTTTGTGTCCCCCTCCCTCCTCAGCTAATCCTATACAGACCACAACTTCAGGTTCATTGTGCAACAATTTACTTGCCAGTTTGTTTTGCACAATATCAGTCCAGACTCCCAGGCATCTGACATGTGATTGCTTTTCTGCTTTGAATTTAAATCCTACTTTGTGGACATGTGCACACAACACCCTAAAGGGTAAATGCTTCAGGAATATTTACACACAGCAAAAGCTTCCATGTTATGCAGCATTTTGAGGTGCTTGAGAGTTGTAAATAAAAAAGTGACAGTTTTATATATTGAAATAAAAAGTATGGTCTGGAACCAATGTAAATATTCATTTAAATTTGTGTTAGCATGTTTGTAGACTTTTTTCCATCACATGTATTGCGAAATTGTCTTTCCAACCAAGAAACTTCAAAGTACGGCCTTGTTCACATGGGTGTCATAAACACAGCGAATACATCTCTGTATTAATTACCAAGAATAGAACAAATGGCCTTCAGTTTAGCTGATCACAAGTGCCTTTCACCTCGTGTTACACAGTCCAGCACAGCTTGCTGAAGAAACTTTCCTGCAATCAACGCAGGTTGCAGGCAAACTTCAGAAAAGCTGGTTTACTTGGTGGCCTACAGGGCAAAGTCAGGTGACCTGAGTCCTTCCAGCTACTGTGGAGTACAACTCCAACCATCCCCTGCCAGCCTCAGCTAGTGGGCCTCACTTTGGCCTCCCCTGCTACAGGGCCACCCTGCAGATTGTTCACAAAGTAGTTTGAATCTATGATATGCTCACTACAATAATCCAATCAGTGGCGTCTCACATGTTCAGTCAATCGTGTTTGAATAGTGTTGTGTGCCAACCATCGGCCACATCCAGTTGTGTCTCCCCAATTACTGGATTGCCGAGGGAATACGAGTGACAGTGCAGGTAAGTAAATGGGTAATTAGAACATGGAAGTGTTGATATTGTGTTCCAATTGATGGTATTAACTAAGTTAATATTCAAAACTGGTTAGTTATTTTAGAGAACATTTTTTTTTCTTAAATATAATTTTTATTAATTTATTATAATTATTGTAATGAATATGAATAAGCCTTAGCAAAAAAACTAAAATGTTCACATACTCTAGCAGAGCTTTCATAAAGCCTGGAGACCCTTTGCAGGCTTGTGAATGGAGCCCCCCCCCAATACTGGTCATGATTAAACCTTTGGCACTCAGGGGATGGTAACGTTTCACAATAAAAGCAGCTCCGATTAATCTTCATAGTATTTGTGCCATGGAAGGTGTTATTGTCAGAGTTGTAGTTCACGAGTAATTGAATGATAAAGTATCCTCCTCCTGCCTCTTTTATGATGTAACACTGCTCACCTCAGAGCAGCAAGACTGTCCGGATGGATCACAGAGAGGGACAATCTTCAGTGAGAATAAGGAAAAACCTGAAAAACCAGCAAAAGGGGGGCAGGGTTTTCATTGTTCTCACAGTAAGAAGATTGTCCCTTGCTGTGACCTGTCCGGTCAAGAGACCAGATTCCACATCTGAGGGGAGGTGGCTTACACAAGGTAAAAGGGGTGGGGGGATACAACTCTGACAGTATTGAAATAACACTCTCCATGGCACAAATACTATGAAGATTAATTACAGCTGCTGTTTTGTAAAACATTACTATCCCTTTAAGGATCATTATGTTTACTTGTAGCCTTTTTTAAAATTCCTATTTGTGATAAAAGCAACCGCATGCATGTGATGTGCATCCAGAACAGTCTCAATTCTCCCTGATATGTGATCACAGGATTAAACTATCTGTGTTCTGTAAAACTGGGATTGTTTGGAATACAATGTAATGTCCCTTAAAACATAACCCTCATATTGAATGCTGGGTATGCCCACACATTAAAATACCCCAGCTCTCTAGTGCATTATCTGAAGTGCAGGTGGAGAGGTTAGAGGTGTAAAGTCATTGGATGATTTGTAAATCTTCCCCCATTAAATTAAGATAAATATTTTCTTGCTCCTCTCAATAAAGACAAAAGTGCTTTGGTCTGTCCCTTTCATCACAATCTATGCCATTGCTCTCACCTTGATTGTCTTACTTGATTTCATATGAACCAGTGAGAAATAACGTGTAACATCACAACAGGCACACTTGTCAGGACCAGAGTAGGCAAAAACCTATAGTGCAGATTTCAAGGATTGCCTCAGCTGTCCAGGCCACCCCCACATTCTGAGCCGAGGGCGTGGCCTGAGAAACCCCAGTGCCCGTGCATCAGACAATTGCTCTTGGTTTTTGGCAGCTGACTTATTTTCCCAATTATATATCTCTTTATTGGCCATTAACCCTTTGAGGGCCAGAGGGGTATGAAACGCATTGCTTTGCAATTGTGTATCCCTTTGGCACTCAAAGGGTTAAGTAACCACTTGGATGTTTGAGAAGTCTCCAACACTTTGAGTAACAATGGGTTGGAAACTTCTCTAGCAGCCAAGGGGTTAAGATTTTCCTAGCTTTGTGAAGGAAAGTCAGGATTTTATTAAAGACACAAATATTATGCTTTTAACTTCCTTTACTACTCCTATAGCAACAAGAAAATATGTATATAACAAATGCAACACATGAGAAAAACTAAGAAAAGCACATTCTTGGCTCCACCCCTTTTCCACTCTCCACCAATCACTGCCCCATCTGCACTATAAACTGTTGCAATCCTGTGGCAGCATCCTCTTCCTTTGATATGAAAATTTCAACTTGTAACGAATATCCTCCATAGTTTAAGATTAGACAAACTGTTATCATCTTCATGCAGCAACAACTAAGGAATTATCCTGTAAAGAGAAGAAAATATGTGAAAGGGAAGGTTCATAAGATAGGTAATATCTGACTCTGTGTATTTAATAAAATCCTGACCTTCTTTCAAAAAGCTGGGATAATCAAATTTAATTACAAGAATGGAGACTTCATATTATGCAAGTGTAAAGCTGATCAATAACATTACATAATGTATGAGAAATAGGTTTAAAATAAAAAGATTTCATTGAGAATATCCTCAAGTCGGCCTCTGGATAAATATGATCTTGAGGCCATAGCACGTCTAGAAGAATAATCCCTGGAAAGGGAAACATCAGTGTTTGCTGTCTGATGATCCATCGAATCCACCTAGCAAGTGTCATTAAAGTTACTGGTAGGTGAGGTTTTTTTTTTGAAGGAAATAAGCAATTGGTAAGAAATAGCAGATCCGTGATGAGAAGTAAATAATTCATATTGTTGTAAACAAAGGACTACACAAAGTTTTGGTTTTTGAGGAAAAGAAGAATAGAAGTCCTTCCTCAAAAAGGTTTTTGTCCTCCTGGAAATAAAAAACCTTCCTCCATGTGAAATGAAAGAACGTGACTTTAAGTCTCAAGCATGAACATCAGAAAATAAACGGAAAGAAATCAGACAAAGAAACATAGTAAGTTTTGCTGAAAGTTGTTTTAAAGTAAGTTTGTCATTATCAGTCCAGATTCTGAGAAACAAAGTACAATCGTAACATCCCAAAAAGTTTTGTATTTAGTAGTAGGAGGTCTAGTTAATTTAATGCCTTTCATAAGTTTGCAGACTAAGGGATGTTGACGTGTTGGAATATTATCAATAAGTTTATGACCTGCTGAGATGGAAGATCTATAACAGTTAAAAGTTCTATACACTTTCCCTTGTTGAAAACAAAAGGAAAGGAAATTCATAATAGTAGTTATAGCGGAAGAAACTGGATCCAAATTCCATTCCAAGCATCAAGATGAGCAGACGGTCCAACTGGATTTGTAACATGATCGAGTACCTGGTGCCCATGCCTCAGACATGAGTGATAAAGCTAATTCTGAAAGTTCCTTGATAAATCAGGAACCTCTGAAAGTCATGCCAACAGATGTAGTTGACCTATCTGCAATAGTTTGTGAGTTTTTCCCAAAGGATCTGTTAGCATTTGAAGATGGAGAACTGGGTATCAGGGAAGATCTATTGATAGTTCAAGAAATGGAGGTTACCATGGCTAAGTCGTCCTGAAGGGAGTTTCAATCACGATAGTGGCTAATTGTTTCCTGACTTGTAGAGTGACCCTGGGAATCATTGCAAAGGGGGTAAAAAGTAATTTGTGGACATCTGCCAATTTTGTAGAAAAGCGTCCACTACAATGGCTTCCGGATCTGGTCTCTAACTGAAGAATTTTGATAGGAGAGCATTTAGTCTCGAGGCGAACAGATCACCTTCTAACAGACCCCATAAAGAATTGGACTCTTCAAGATGTCTCAAATTCCAATCCGCTATTGTATTGGAAATAACTGGGAGGTATTCCGCTTGTACAGAGATGTCCCTATCTAGACAAAATTGCCAAAAGTTTGGCCAGATTGATGAGGATCTTTGATCTGGTACCTCCCAAGTGATTGATGTATCTGACCTCTGATACACTGTCCATCTTGAGGAGGATGCAACAATTCGAGAAATCCTTTGTGAAGTTTTTGACCGCAAAGGAACCTGCTGACAGTTCCAAGCAATTGATGCGTAGATCTTTTTCTAGATTTGACCATTTCCCTCCTGTGGTGAATTCTCCACAGCGAGCTCCCCAACCTGAGTTGCTGGTATATGATACGATAATGATATCTGGATACATGCCAAAAATAGCTCTGTTTTCCCAGGCTTCCATATAAGTTAACCACAATATTAATTTCTCCCTTGTGTATGGTGACAGGGGAACCAAATCTGCGTATCCTAAACCCCTTCAATGATGGAGAATCTTTAATCTTTTGAAGGGCTTGGTCATATTAATTGGAGCTGCTTTTATTGTGAAACATTACTATCCCTTTAAAGCAACTGACCCCTTATTAATTCTGTATGTTTGTTGAGACAATCTTTATATTCTAAACAAGGATTTATTACAATTTGTATCCACTCTTAGCTCTTATTCAATGAATCCAAGATAAATACATTGGGGGAGATTCACTAAGCGGTGATAAAAAGGTGATAAAGTTCCTATGTTATTCTATAGAGCCTATGCACAAAAATCCCCCCCCCCCCAAAATCTCCACTTTATCACCGCTTAGTGAATCCCCCCACTGGTATCCTTGCAAAGTACAAGTTTAATTAAACATATGTGATCATATATGATCCCGGATGATACTTTTTTCACACTACAAGTTCGGATCAGGAGTCCTAACAGCAATGGACATTACGTAAATTGGTAGTTTAATTGCATTGTTGCATATGCTTTAAAGCTATAGCCCTTCAATTCGATGTGGTAAAAAAACTCTATTCAAATGAATCCGGAAATGTAATCCAGCATTCATTCGGAGTTTAATTCAAGTAAACTGCACATTAGCAAGAATAAAGTCTAAAATGTTTGACATCTTACTGACCCCTTAATAAATACTGAAGTAGTTCAGAAACGGTTAAGAGTACTAGTTTGAATGAAAGTAACCCTAAGAGGCCACGTGCAATCAGTACCGACGTACCGGCTCTTGAATAAGTGCTGAAGGGAACTCAGAATAGAACTACAATATAAATAGTACTTCCACTGGTAAACCTTATGTTGCGAAAGAAAGGCTCTAGTCGAATGGATTTGAAAAACGCCCTACATCAATTCAGACCCTAATCCCAACTCTGAGTTACAAAATGTTACTGTTGAATACTGATGATGCTGAAATGCTGTTGACTATTATGGTTCACTGAGACTCTCTAATTCTCAGGCTCTGTTCAAATTGATTGGGAGAAATATTTCACATCAGTTCGGAGACATTTTCAAGGACACTCACATAACCTAACTGGAACACTCTGTAAACAATATCGCCCTACGTGTTTCGTTGGAGCAAGCTGACTTCTTAAGGAGAACTAATTGGAAAAGCACAATCATAGTTATTTCCTTTATACCCAATGAGCTCAAGTGATTGGCGAATTCAAATTCACCTGCTTTCAGTTTCAATTGGAAAATTAATTGTGGATACGGAAGCCTTTGAGTGCTTTGCATTCTTGTAGTTGTCATGGTTACTATAAACAATCTGTTGCTTGTCAAATATTCTCCATTTAATGACAGTGGATAACTGGTGTAGATTTTGCTAATCCCATTGTTAAGAAACAGTGAGGGAAAAATGATTTAATCCCCTGCTGATTTTGTATGTTTGCCCACTGACAAAGAAATGATCAGTCTATAATTTTAATGGTTGGTTTATTTGAACAGTGAGAGACAGAATAGCAACCAAAAAATCCAGAAAAATGCATTTAAAAAAAGTTATACATTGATTTGCATTTTACTGAGTGAAATAAATATTTGACCCCCTATCAATCAGCAAGATTTCTGGCTCCCAGTGTTTTTTATACAGGTAACAAGCTGAGATTAGGAGCACTCTCTTAAAGGGAGTGCTTCTAATCTCAGCTTGTTACCTGTATAAAAGACACCTGTCCACAGAAGCAATCAATCAATCAATCAATCAGATTCCAAACTCTCCACCATGGCCAAGACCAAAGAGCTATCCAAGGATGTCAGGGACAAGACTGTAGACCTACACAAGGCTGGAATGGGCTACAAGACCATCGCCAAACAGCTTGGTGAGAAGATGACAACAGCTGATGCAATTATTCGCGAATGGAAGAAACACAAAATAATCTCCCTCGGTCTGGGGCTTCATGAAAGATCTCACCTCGTGGAGTTTCAGTGATCATGAGGACAGTGAGGAATCAGCCCAGAACTGCACTGGAGGATCTTGTCAATGATCTCAAGGCAGCTGGCACCATAGTCACAAAGAAACAATTGGTAACACACTACGCCATGAAGGACTGAAATCCTGCAGCGCCCGCAAGGTTCCCCTGCGCACCATCTGAGGTTTGCCAATGAACATCTGAATGATTCAGAGGAGAACTGGGTGAAAGTGTTGTGGTCAGATGAGACCAAAATCGAGCTCTTTGGCATCAACTCAACTCGCCGTGTTTTGAGGAGGAGGAATGCTGCCTATAACCCCAAGAACACCATCCCCACCATCAAACATGGAGGTGGAAACATTATGCTTTGGGGGTGTTTTTCTGCTAAGGGGACAGGACAACTTCACCGCATCAAAGGGACGATGGATGGGGCCATGTACCATCAAGTCTTGGGTGAGAACCTCCTTCCCTCAGCCAGGGCATTGAAAATGGTTCGTGGATGGGTATTCCAGCATGACAATAACCCAAAACACATGGCCAATGCAACAGAGGAGTGGCTCAAGAAGAAGCACATTAAGGTCCTAGAGTGGCCTAGCCAGGCTCCAGGTCATAATCCCATAGAAAATCTGTGGAGGGAGCTGAAGGTTCGAGTTGCCAAACGTCAGCCTCGAAACCTTAATGACTTGGAGAGGATCTGCAAAGAGGAGTGGGACAAAATCCCTCCTGAGATGTGAGCAAACCTGGTGACCAACTACAAGAAATGTCTGACCTCTGTGATTGCCAACAAGGGTTATGCCACCAAGTACTAAGTCATGTTTTGCAAAGGGGTCAAATACTTATTTCACTCAGTAAAATGCAAATCAATTTATAACTGTTTTGAAATGTGTTTTTCTGGATTTTTTTGTTGTTATTCTGTCTCTCACTGTTCATATAAACCTACCATTAAAATTATAGACCAATCATTTGTTTGTGAGTGGGCAAACGTACAAAATCAGCAGGGGATCAAATAATTTTTTCCCTTACTGTAGCTAATATTCATCCATGTGAAGTACGATTTCTAACAATGTGAACCGTACTTCAGTATTAGCTGGTCAATAATATAAAAAGTGATATAGACTAATTTAAATTTTGATATTTTGTATTAATTAAGGCCAGAGATAATTAAATACAGAATTATCTAAACTAGCCAGTTGGATGGTAAAATCAAAATATGACCCTTGATTAAATATAGAATAGTATTTTTAAATGTATTTAATAAGGAAACCTTGTTCTCTATTTGCCTATATTATAGCATACATCATATTTCAATTTATTGTTTCATTTTCCCCCTAATTTAGATTGATATAATACATCTGAAGATAAATCTAAATTATTTCTTCTCTCCTTTACAGGAATGGGTTCATGAATATTTTGAGGCGATATTTTATTAATAGCACCACTTAAAACTTCTGCCAGATTTTTGGAGGGTGTTTCAGACATGTTGTTCATTGCTTTAGATACTGATCTATTGACTGATGCATCCATAATAGATTGGATATGTTCATCTGAAATATTAATAGGCTCCATGGAAGCCTCATAAAATTCAGGGCTCGATTGGGAGCCATATTCAATAAATTATGGGGGACATTTTTTAGATTTCACAGGGGGTGGAAGGGGGCAAACTAGTCTTCTGATGGGACATGAATTAATAAATAAACAAATAAATAGCAATAAAATAGAGAAAATGGAGATAATTTTTTTATACAGAAACTGTCTGGCAAAATAAAAGGAATGGATTCCCTAAACAAAGCAAATGTAAAAATATATAATATAAAATAAAAACTGCTATGATAATCAAATATGGTATTCAAAATGGCCAAACAAAAAGAAATTTCCTCACAGAAAACTCAATAAGGCACAAGAAAACACCTTGAAATATATGTATAGTACTTCTTGTAGTCTCTGAAGCAGAGTGACAGAAAACTCTGTGCATTGGGTTGACGAGGAGGCGAGCATGAGCAGAAAGACCTGATAGCCAGAACAGCTAGGTAAGATGGCCACCAGAGAAATGAGCCCAGCAAGCGTGATACCTTAAATGAAGGGAGGGCCTAAATTCAGCCTAGGAGATACAGACTACTACATCCGGATCAGAGGAAGGAGATAAAGAAAAAAAGGAAAATCGCACATCAAGGCACATGCTAAATTAAAGAAAAAATGTTAAGATAGATTTAATAGAAAGGTTAAGTTAATTAAATAAATTAATTAGAGATAACATTAAATGAAGGGAAAAATCATTTTTGGGGGATGAAAGGACATCAACGCAATAATAATATTTGATTTCACTAGATGTATACTTAGTTTTTCCTGTGGAGCAGCAAAGAAAGAGGATACTGCCAAAGTATTGGAAGGTTTTATAGTTTAGCTGGGACAGCTATTGGTAGAGAGAGTGGACAAGGGGGCAGATCCAAGAATGTGCTGTTCTGATGTTTATTCTGTTGTATTTCTTTTGTTATATATATATATATTCTTGCTGCTATTGGAGTAGTAAAAGAAGTTAAAAGCATAATATAAAGCCTTTGTTCTTGTAATAAAATTATGGGTTAAGTCATTTCTATGCCTGGAGACATCTCTGACTCTGACCACTTACCCCCTATCTGCACCCAGGTCTGGATCTATATCAGCCTCCTGCAATGTAGGTGTAGGCCAGTGATCAGGATGAATCCGGATCTGCCCCACACTCTGAATTGAGCTATGGAGGCTTCAATAAGCTGTGCTGAGATGGATCCAGACCTGGGCTTAGATGGGGGTAACTGGCTTGAGAACATAGGTTGAACATGGTAGGCAGAAGGGAGTCAGAGATGAAAAGCCATAGGGAGGTATGGGAGCAACTATTATCCGCTTATATTTTATAGGCATCTTGGGCATTGTGTATTGGATATATAAATTCTCTGTTTGGTGACTCTTAAGTGTGTGACATCTGAATGTTGCCCTTTTGTTGCAGGAGACATTCTGATGTTGCCCTTTTGATTCGGGAGACATTATGATCTCACCCTTCTGATGGTCGCCAAATACATTCCAGTAGTAAACTGTATGGATGATAGATGTTGGCATAGCCTAAGATAGACTGAGCTATAAATCTTACTCTGGATAAAGAGATATAGTAAGGGTAACCATGGGAGGGGAGATTTTTTAAAAACATAAAATAATGTGAATAAAAGAGTTTCCAACAAAGGGATAAAAACGGTTATAAATTTTTTTCCTGCTGAGTATCAGAAAACATTTTACTTTTCAGTTTGTAAAATCTCCTTCAAGTATTATTATGCCTATTCCCATTATGATCAACAACAGCAATGGCGGCATGCATTAGGGACGCCATCAAAATTAAATTGGTAGAAAGTATATTTCTTACAACAATGAAAAACACTTACTGCTTCTGAAGAATTGCTTCACATCTTCATATTTATATTCCCACTACACATGCAATTGTTTCCAAAAGTAAAAATGTGCAAACATAAGCTAATGTATTACATTCAAAATCAATTCCACATTATTACTGTATTACAGCATGAAGAACAAGACATGTATTATGCTGTTTACATTGCCACACTGTGGTCCTCTTGCACAGCTATTTAAAGTGGACCTGTCACTGTAAGACAAGTTTGATTTGTTTTATAGCAGGTATAGGCAACATTTGGCACTTCAGCTGTTGGGGACTACAACATCCATCATTCTCCATCATCCAATGGCCAACTACTGGAGCGCCAAGGGTTGCATAACTCTGTTTTACAGAGAATTGAAATCTGCTGGTATGTTGCATTATTGTTGTTCTGTTAACCCCTTAAGAACAGCACTGTCCTGGGGTGGGGTGCACTGGAGGACCAACACATTTTTTTATTTTGTAATTGGCTCTCTGAGTGATCAGATCATGCCTTGTAGGTGTGCTGTGATCATGAAATGTCATGACATGCCAGGACCATCACAGTCGTGATGGTCCTGGCATGTCACCCGTCATTAACAGGTTAAATAAATATGTTTTGGGAAATTAATCTTAATGTTTTGTTGGAAAAGTATGGCACCTTAAGGTTTAATATTGAAAAATATATATTGAAGGATTTATCCTGCTGAGTAAAACAACAGAAGTCTCACTGCTGAGAGTATACAAAATTAATGCAGACGTCACTCAGAAAATGCAAGTTTGAGCTATAATAACTTCTGAATAAAATATAAGGAGGACTTGTGGTTTACTCAGCAGGATAAATCATGCAATATATATGTTACTATCCCTTTAATCATGTTTATCTCCCCCAGTCTCTGCCTTTAGCAGGTGTGTCACCCTCATGTATATGAGGGCCGCATCATCAATATTTTCCTCTAAGGAGGGCCACAATTATTATAGTTCTAAAAGGAAAATGTGTCAAGCTATATCTTATAAAAGCCAATAATACTTTTATTTGTGATTTGGTTAGAAAAGGTATGTGTTGCCTGTCTATACCAAAATGTGCCTGCTTGTACTAACACTTGTGGCTCTGGTTGACTAACTCGCTCCGTGTATGACCTCAGCTTGTCTGACTATCCATATCGGTTCTGACCTGTGGCTCTAGCTGACTAACTCGCTCAGTGTATGACCCCGGCTTGTCTGACTATCCATATCGGTTCTGACCTGTGGCTCTGGCTGACTAACTCATTCAGTGTATGACCCCGGCTTGTCTGACTACCCACATCAGTTCTGACCTGTGGCTCTGGCTGACTAACTCACTCTGTGTTTGACCCCGGCTTGTCTGACTACCCACTTTGGTTCTGACTTGTGGCTCTGGCTGATTAACTCTCTACATGTAGTCCCCGGTTTGTCTGACCTCTGGCTCTTGCTGCCTATCGCTCCATATAGTCCCCAGCTTGTCTGACCTATGGCTCTGGCTGACTACTTGCTCTGTACACTTCGAACTTGCCTGACCATCAGCTCAGTGTTTCATAGTTTAGGCCTGCTCTTGCTCCCTGTTGCCTCTGGTCGCATGACCCAGGGTGAAGACTTGTGCCTCAGTTACTGTTCCCTCTGGTGTTCCACCCGCACTTCGGTCCTAGTCTCCTGTATCTCGCAGTAGTGCGGTGTGCAGCGCAGTGTGCAGCTCCGGGTAGGAACCTTGCTCCTATCATCCTGTGTTCTGGGGTTGTGTGGGCTATACTATTATTATTGTACTTATTAATAAAGGTGGATTTATATTTTATATTCATATCTGTCCTTCTTTGACTGAAAACCGTGACAGCACTGGCTGGTAGGCATAAGGATGAGCAATGTAAGGCTCTCCAGGTGCTGTCAGACTACAGCTCCCATCATTCCCTTCCAACCGACAGCTGACAGTTAAATATATAGTTATAAAATAAAAAGAGCGGTAGAAATTGCTTGAATTTCTCATCTTTCCCGCTCGGCAGTTTGATTGGGCAGGTATGTCTTGCCTCGCACCAGGTATACTGCTTTGGGCGTGAAAGAGCAGTATAAATATCCCCTTCCGTTTAAATTTTCCCACCTTTGAGCCAGTTTTCTGTAGCAACAGGTCCCTTTCCCTCCAACCCGGCCAAGTGTTTGAAGTATTAAAGAAAAATTTGATTATGTTTTATGTTAATATTGTAGTTTATGAATATACAAAAAAAAGAAAAAAGAAAAGTAAGTATATATATATATATATATATATATATATATATATATAAAAAAAGTGTGGTTTTCTATTGTCGCAACATGGAGGGTTTGGTAAATTAAATCTGGTTAAATAAATAAAGGTTTGGCTCATGGCTCGTAGGGCAGAGCCTTGGTTATTTTAAGGTTAATGGTGTTACTTTTATTATCAGGTTTGTAGGGCTGATAAAAGTGGTGTATTTTATTAAGAGTTGTTTTTTAATCAAAATAATATTCATTTAAATAAATGCTGTGGCCTTACCACCATCCTTCTTGCATTTTTGTGTGTGTTTATTTACTAAAGTTGATATTAATTGTATGTGGTTATAGTCTGGGGTACATACTTACAGTCTCCATGACCCCCCAGCCTTGTCCCGTGCTCTTTAAGCCATCAAACCACACATACTGACCCCAGCTTTGTCCTACAGTAAAAAGGGAAAAGAACAGAAAGAGAGGGGCACCTCATAGAGTAGTATTTAGATACAACTTATTGCAAAACCCACTCCAAACCCCTCAATCGGGGTACCTACAGGTTAAGGTGGTCTATCAGACACATGAAACTAGAAGAAAAAACACAAAGAAGGCACCTCTGGTGTAATATCGTTTAGGAGTCTTCTTTGTTTTTTTGGCTTGGCTACATCTGAGGAAGTGGTTCAGGTGACCACAAAACATTATTATTATAGTTAATTGAGCTAGCCTTGATTTTAGCTTTCTAAAACTCTTTTTATACAGTTTGATAAATACAATTTTATTAAAGAACAATATATTTTTTGGAGACATCAAGCAGAACTGTGTGTATTCTGTTACTTTCCCAAACTTGGCTACCTGAGCAGAGTCAGGCGAATTACTCTGCAGGCCTGTATTGTTGTTGTTGGGCGGAAGCCCTTCCACAACCACCTCTTTAGTGAGTATAACTACTGCTCATTTCAGACATTTGTGATATAAGGATAATAGGCATTATTTGGCACCCTCTCTTTGTTGTTTTTGTCACTATCAGATACATATGTGTAAGACAGACGAACAGTGCAGGTGGAAGGTATTTCAATTCCCCACTCCCACTTGGGTATATTCACAAACTGTTCAGCAGCTCCTGGGGGTCCAATTGATGTTCTACGCTGCGTACCATCCAACGGACCAAAAAACAAAGGAGAACAAAGTGCCAGTACAATGCCTACCGGATAAAGAGCACTAGAACTACAGTGAAAAGGAGACAATAGATCTCAGTACTCACACAGTTTGTTGTACCTGTGCACAATCTAAACTGGTGTTAGAAATCGCATACAGGGAAATTTGGACTGATTGTCCCTGCTCAAGCAACAGTGGATATTTATCCTCCTATCGAACTCCAGAGAATCTGAGCAGGACTGCTCACTGGTATTAAACGAACACTAATAAGTGTATATGTAACGAAAATAAAAGATGAGTGTGCTAGCAATGTATCCAAAATTTATTAAAATGTTCAATACTTAAAAAGTATATCTGGTACTCAGTACCTACAGACATACTAAGTAAAAACAATGTTCATTATTATAAGTATATGTGTAACGTGTTTAGTGGCATTTAACCACACTTTATCAAACTTATAATGAACCCTAAGCGCAAATCCCTAACACACTCATCTCTGCTTCTCTTTACACCTCTCGCTAATACTGCCCCCCTCTGGGCACCCATCTAACTAGATACAATAACCCTTTCATCTCCCACACATCAGGAAACAATGTAACAAGTGAAATACCTGAAAGGATCCCTGAATAAAACAACACAATTACATCAACAGCGACTGATAGATATGCGACAATTTGACTATATAGCTATATGAAGCCCAAAACGGCTCATACAGAAGGACATAATCACCAAAAGGTTAGAAAAGTCACATTCTGTTTACAGTGTTTAGCAATGGACTGTAGGCCTCTGCAGGATTTAAGAGGTTAAAGACTGCTTCATCTTTGCAAGACTAGTGCTCATAAACACTGTTTTCCTGCCTGTGTTAGAAGCAGTTTCTATGCACTCCAATTAATCTCTCAGACTGTCTACATATTTCTTATGTGACTTAGGAATGTTGGTTGCATTTCCTAAGTTCAATGTACTGGACTTATTAAACTACACTAAAATCTTTCTTCAAATGACACACAATTTAAGATAACATTCTTCAGTGTTCTCAGTTTCAAAGCAAATTACTTTGTTTGGCATAAATATATTTTTCTCAAGACACTCAAAAATGTTGCAGTTCTACTCTAACATATGATTAATAATGTTGTATCCACCCTCTAAGGGATGCTTTGTGTGCTGCATGAAACCCCACTCGGTGCAGAAAGGGCTACAGCGAGTATGCTCAGGCAGCAATTATAGTCTGAAAATGGAAGCGATATCTTACAAGCACCTGTATACATATACACATACAGGGAAATGTATATATATATATATATATATATATATATATATATATATATATCACTGGGTACCTGGAGTCCACAGGGAGCAGAACTTGCTGGAGACCACAGGGAGCAGAACTTGCTGGAGTCCACAGGGAGCAGAACTAGCAGCAGGTTAAAGTCCAGAGCATGGGTCAGGACAGGCGGCATACACAAGAAGAGTCAAGGTCCAGGCCAGAGGTCAGGGCAGGCAGTGCCATCAATCAAGGTTAAGCACAAGTCCAGTGGTCAGGGCAGGCGCCAAACAATAAACAGGGTCCAAGGATCAATGGCCAGGGGTCATACACGGAGGAACGCTAAACAGACACTAGGAAGTATGGCAGAGAACTCAAGACTGAGCACCGGCTTCCTTGTAGAGCCGCATTAAGTACAGGCTGATGTCAAAGCTACGTGACGATAATGTATGACTCTGTGACGCGGTTGCCTAGCGATGCCAACGGGAGGATGGAGAACACCTCGACGTGGACGCTGAGTGACGTGCCGACAAATAAACTGGCACTATGGTATACCTCTTTAGGAGGGACAGTCTCTCTGAGATCCAAATCCCGCTGTCCCTCTTTCTCACCCTGGTGTCATTTTTTTTAGGAGATCAGTCTGTGTGGTGTGTATATAAGTGTATCACATTGCTTCACAGTAATAAAACTCACAGTAATATTTGTGTAAACTTCAGTATTGGTGTTAATAAATTATTCTGTGCATAGAAAATTGGTCTTGCTCTAAATCATTTATTCAGTCACACAAAGAGGTGTCAACAGGTCATAAAATAACTTACAAAGGTCTTGGAAATGCCCCGCCCACAAGCACAGCTCAAGCAACAGCACCTAAAACTAAAGTGTCCCTCTTTGGCCATTTGAAATGTTGGGAGGCATGCTATGATAGTGTTGCAAGAAATTCTATTGTGCTTTATTTATTATGCCAGTAATGCCAGAGCTTATAGAACGCTGAGCAGAGATTTAAATTTTAAAGATTCAAGGAGACATTCTTCCTGCATTGTCTAAACACACATACCTTTATAGTGGCTGCTTCCTGCTCTTGCAGCCATACATCCTGAGAGAGACAATGGGGGAGATTCACTAAGTGGTGATAAAGTGAAAATGATTTCACCAGTTTATCATTTCTCCAATTTCCTATGTGTTTACACATTAACCCTTTGAGTGCCAGAGGGGTACGCAAGGCATTGCTCTGCAATGTCTTGTGTACCCTTCTGGCACTCAAAAGGTTAAAGTATTATTAGTGTGTGATAAAGTGTGGCTCCTATGCATTAACACGTCTCCATCTTGAGAGATCTTAGTTTATAGGTTCTATGGAATAGTGCACGAAGTTTATCACACTGGAGAACTTATCTCTTTTTTATCACACCTTAATACATCTACCCCCTGGTCTTTTTGTATATTGACCTCTGTGTCTTCTACTCCAGGGAATTCCGTCTTCAACTGTAATTCAGTTACAGGTAGTTGATTATTAACTGGCACAGATGTTTAGAGGATTCAATAAATGCAGCACCATCTAATCTCCAGCGACAGATTTCACAGCAACTAGACTTAACATAGCCTCACCAAAAAATGAAGCAATTCTCAGGCAAATCAACTACACCATCAGGAACAAATACAATTGCCATTGATTTAAACCTTTGCGGGTTAGAGAGGTAGACAATGCTTTGCAAAGCAATGCATTGCATAACTTCTGGTGCTCAAAAGGGCTAAATGGCACTTTTCAGTGGCGTAACAATAGGGGTCACAGGGGTCACACCTGCAACCGGGCCCATCACTCCAGAGGCCCGGCCGCCCCCCTGTGACCCCCCACCTGGCGCCCGGAACATTCTGATTGCTGATCTCCCTCTGGCACTCTAGCAATGCAGAGAGCTGGGAGATGACATCATCTCCCAGCGCTCTGCATTATGACAGGACCGAGCGGGAGCTCCATCTGCATAGAGGTCTGTGCGGAAGAAGGCACAGACCTCTCCTGCCATGCCACTGTACCACCAGGGAGGTAGGAGATGGGAAATGTGGTGGCAATGTGGAGATGGGGGCAGTGTGGTGGCAAAGTGGAGATGGATCATGGGGAGGCAATGTGGTGGCAATGTGGAGATTGGGGGCAATGTGGAGATGAGGGGCAGTGTAGTGGCAACGTGGAGATGGATCATGGGGGGCAATGTGGAAATGGGGGACAATGTGGTGGCAATGTGGCGATTGGGGGCAATGTTGTGGCAACGTGGAGATGGATCATGGGGGGCAATGTGGTGGCGATGTGGAGATTGGGGGCAATATGGAGATGGCCAATGGGGGGGCCAATGTGGTTGAGGTGGGGGCAATGTCATCGGGGGGGCCCCATTGGCAATTCAAGCACCAGTGCCGGTTGGCTTCTAGTTACGCCTCTGGCACTATGAAATCTATGAATGGCACAGAGGTCCCGAACACATTGCAAAGCAATGCATTGGAAAACTCTAGAGTTCACGGAAATTTAAAGCCCCATTTAAGTCAAAATGATTTTCTGTTTTTCTGTTTATCTCCAATATTGCAGTTGGCTTATTCCAGAATTTTCCATTTCTCTCATTTTTTTCAAAGTACAGCCTCAGTACACTCTATTTTGCATTTCTTTTGACATTTTCGATTTAAGGTAGCCTAGTTGCTTGTTTGCAGATTCTATTGCATTCTTTACAGTTTTTCAATGATGAATCTGAGCCTGCTGACTTAAAGGGGAACTATCACCCCAAATGAAGTCTCCCACAAATAATTAGCCATCTAGCAATAAGTGTACCAATGGTACTATTAGCCAGCATAATTACCG
This sequence comes from Rhinophrynus dorsalis, assembly GCA_037306005.1. Classification (NCBI taxonomy): domain Eukaryota; kingdom Metazoa; phylum Chordata; class Amphibia; order Anura; family Rhinophrynidae; genus Rhinophrynus; species Rhinophrynus dorsalis. Next base: position 206,769,301 of record CM074725.1, on the reverse strand, counting down.
CATTCGTTGGAAATCCTACTTATGCCTGACAGCCAGGCAACAGCACCTCTTTGCTTACAGACATCTGTGCACCTGTGCTGTCGGTCCCGGTCTCCTCTAGGAGGCATTGCATGGTACCTTTAGGTACCAGAAGGGACTGATGGCACAGGTGCCCAGATGCCTCTTAAGAGCTGTTGCCTGGCAGAAGAAGGACTTAAAAATAATGCATTATTTATGCTGGCTAACAGTACCATTGCTACGCATATCAACAGATGGCTAATTATTGGGGGGTCTTTATTTATGTTGATAGTTCCCCTTTAAAGGGATAGTAATACTTCGTTTTATCATGATTTTATTTTGCAGGCATTAAAAAAACATGAAGAACGATATAAGTCTTATCTCTCAAACCTCTATGACCATCACGGTCCTTAAATACTTAAGGACCGATGACGGTCATAGTACGTCACATACTTTTTAGTTACAGCTCTCCGCCGGGAGCGCTGTAAGTAAAAATGAGGCCTAAAATTGACCTCTCCAAAACTGGAGTGATCTCTTTCAGGCCCCAAAGTGGCGCGCCGATACATGCAACAGGTCATGTGTACCGGCACGTTGGCAAGGATTAAAGTGGTCCTTATGGGACGGAAACGTCCCAGGACCGCTGGTTGTTAAGAGTTTAATGACTGTTCATACCTTTTATCCAGTCCCTATTAAAAAAGAATCAATTAAGAACAAATTATGACAGGAAAGCCTACAAAAAAGTTGTGTTTTTTAAAATTTGTTCTTATTTTTTTTTTATTTATATCAAATGAAATGGTAAGTGAGCCATATTAATGTGGCATCAGCAGAAAGCCCTATATATGATTTAAAGGGATAGTAATGTTTCACAATAAAAGCAGCTCCAATTAATCTTCATAGTATTTGGACTTTGGAGAGTGTTATTTCAGTACTGTCAGAGTTGTAGTTCAAGAGTAATTGAATGCTAAAGTATCCCCCTCCGGGCCCTTTTAGTGATGTAACAATCACCTCAGAGCAGCCGGGTGGTGTCCAGGTGGATTGCAGAGAGGGACAATCTTCAGTGAGAATAAGGGAAAAAAACTGTCAAGAGGAGGCAGGGTTTTCATTGTTCTCACAGTAAGAAGATTGTCCCTTGCTGTGAGCTGTTGGTCTTAAGACCAGATTCCACAACTGAGGGGAGGAGGCTTACACTAGATAAAAGGGGCAGGAGGGGGATACTTTATCATTCAATTACCCTTGAACTACAACTCTGACAGTATTGAAATAACAATCTCTATGGCTCAAATATTATGAAGATTAATTGGAGCTGCTGTTTTTGTGAAACATTACTATTTCTTTAAAACAGGATATAGTGGGTGGACTAAATGAATTAGAGGAAAAATACTGTTGAACAAAGGCATACTAAAAAGGCCAAAATTGCTTTTGTCCTCTAGTGTCAAAAAGCCCTTATCACAAAGACGTTAAGGACCATCGTGATGAACAAAGCACTGTAAAGCAATGCTTTGTGCACCTCTCTGGTCCTTAAAGGGTTAAAGATATCTCTAGCACCAAAGAATTAGCATGTTCTATGTGCTGTCACAGGACCTTCCATTAGCACTAACCGATTGCCTTTTTTGTTGGGTCACATTATAATATGCGAAAAAAGGTTTAATTTAATTATTTCCTTTTTAATACTTAATTCAACGTTCTGCCTGCCACAGGGTTCATCAGACCATTGCAGAAGAACGATCGGGGCTTATCTAGCATTGTAAAAGCAATAAAATAGACAATGGGATTGTATCATTAAACACAATTTACTTTCTAGAGCTATATGCCATCCCTTTAGTGGAGCAAGTGTATCACTAGAAATAATGAGGCAGTCTTGCCACAGTTTCCTATCAGTTAATCTATCTCTGGTTCAGTTCTTATGTATTATATGTTGTTGAATTTTTTAGCACAATAGGAAGATTCATCCGCAGAGTGTATGGTAGGCTAGATACTTGTATTGCTGCTGAGCTAATTCCAAATGCTAAAGGTTGAAATAATTTATCTGGATATAGCCTTGACTCAGGATGGACATACTAGCTTAGGCAGCCATTTTAAGCTCCCCATTATATATATATTCTAAAATGAAAATAACGACTTGCTGTCAGTAGGTCTATAACAGGGGTAAGGCAACTTTTAGCTCTCCAGTTGCAGATGATGTGATTTGTAGTTCCCAACAGCTGCAGCCCAAAAGATTTCCTATCCCTTGACTTTATAAATAGGCATCACACCTAATATGAGCAATAGTAAACTCTAATTATTGAAAATATAATGCAGGACTTTTCCTGCTGTGTAAAACAAGGATACTTACACTTCTGGAGATGATCTGCTAAAACCTCTTCCGGCTCAGACTTCTTTTTATCAAAATGTCGTTCTGTCAAGAAACCATCAGGTGGTGGTCTTTCTGTTGTGTTTTATGGAGAGCTTTGGTGCTATGAACAAAAGCTCTCCAGAGATCAGTGGTTCTCGACTCCTGTCCTCAGGACCCACTAACAGGCCAGGACTTAGTGATGTCTCTGCTAGAACACAGGTGTGGTGATCAGAGGCTCATTCACATTGATTAACTCACCTGTGCTCTAGCAAGTAAATCATCAAATCGTGGCCTGTTAGTGGGTCCTGAGGACAGGAGTTGAGAACCACTGCCATAGACAGCATTTGCTATAGAACAACCTGTTGGTTATTTTTTATTTTAAATTGCAGTTTTATTCAAAATAAAAAGTGTCTGAGCCGTTCTAAATATCCAAGAGTGAAATAAGGCACAAAAAGAGTTTATAGAAATTCAGAGTAAACGAGAAAAAAGAAGAGAGTGAGTGCAATCATACTGCCATTCAGATCTCTAGAAAAATTACTTATTTGTCAATTTAAAACTGGGGAGAATGTATGAATACTATTCCACATTAAAATATGCACAGGAATGGACATGCATGTGTGCTGCACCTACCAAACACCCAGTCACTAAGCTATTTACACTGAAACTTATTCTGCTTAAACAGCTTGCTACAAGAGGTGTGTACTGGGGGAGTGTATGAACGCGTTGGGTCTTTTCTGTTCCTTTGCGACCTTTCTCACCATAGATGAAGGGGCGGAGGAAATTAGAGTAAAATGCTTTGTTTTCCTGTGCTTACTATAAGTGAGGAGTTTAGGCTTATGTTCATTAAAGTGTTAACAATAGCGAAATGCGTATGCCGTTATGCACTAACGTGATCGTACATAACCAGAGGTGCATATTTTTTTAAGCTAACGTATAGACGTACAAAACGAGTTACACTGGCAAATTCATAAACTCACTTCAAAATGTATTGAAGTGAATTCAATACACTTACCCTAATCCTTACCCTTGAATACACCTAACATTCAAGGGGTTAAAAAACACATTTAGATAATTTGAGATTTGGCGGATTTGTATTTCTCCCCTGTGGTGCAGTTGGTTTGCGTTAGAATTGTTCCTCTTTAGATTCTTGAATATGGCCCTAAGGTTTTATGCAGAAAGATTAACTAGAATCCCTGTTCAGCTGACTGCTTACTTGTTACTGCTTAGGGCTCTTACCCTGGGTCCTGAATTCACCTTAATCTTCCGTTCCACCTCCAGTCCTGTTGCTGAGCGGCATGGGTGACATCCTGCCAATGTGAGTGACAAGTGGGTCATCCATTCATTGGAAGCTGCGATCATCACTGCATCCGCCAATATTGTTCATGTGAAAGGTCTGACAATGGCCCCATAGGCTTCATGGCAGATCTTGCCTTCTGAATCTTTACTGGATTCCTGTGTGGGAGCAGTGAAACTGCAGTTTGCTGGACCTCTGGCTGTTTATGTGAGGCAACAGACACACATGCACATGTGAACAGTACCACAGTCCAGTAGATTACCTTTCAACACAGGTGATATAGCCAACCCATCACCACTTTATTAGTGTTGCTCAAATGAAAGAGGCCTAACAAATAAATTACAAAATCGAGTAACATTACTAAATGTGATACTTACTAGATATGTGATTTAACCCCTTGGATGTTAGAAATGTCTCCAATGCATTGCAAAGCAATGTACTGGAGACATCTCTAGCATTCAAGGAGTTAATTTTATCAACCATTTTATCTTATACTGAACTAAAGGAAGTTCCACATTTCTTTTATTTTGTTTCCATATTCTTTGTTAATAATATGCTTATTCTGTTTTACTAACCTGGTAGGACCTCTTGTGGTCAGTTCTGAAAAACCTTGGCTACTGAAACCATTTGAAAATCTTACTATGCAATCAGCAGATATATGTATGTACAGCCGTAATTGTGTAAGTCCTTCTTCTCCCACCACCAGAAGGAGCTGAAGCTGACACTAGCAGCCTTATCCCTACTGGTTGCGCAGATGTATGTCACATCACAGCAACCATTATCAGATGACTTTTTTTTGTTAGGTTTTATTTTAACAAATTAATATGGGGCCTATATAGTGCATATTCATTTATTTTGTTGTTGTTTTTTTTTTTTTTACATTAAAAAGTGGGGTGAATATACCCCCCATGTTTTCATTTAATTTGTAAAAGGAGAGAACAAAATGCCCTTCTAACAAAAAAGGTAATTTGGGGTCCCTTGAGAGACTGCAAGAAAATGTATTCCCTCCAAAAATGTATTTAACCCTTTGAGTGTCAGAAGGGTACGCAACGCATTGCTTTGCAATGTGTTGAGTACCCCTCTGGCACTCAAAGGGTTAAATACATTTTGTTCTTATATTTAATGGATTTTAACATGTTTATCCCCTCCATTGCCAGAATGCATTGATTGTGTGTTCCCAGTCCATTTGGCAAAGGAGGTGTTAACAGGGGGCCCAGTTAGGGTAATGGAGGGTTGTGGGGTAGTGTACATACCGTTTTGGGACATTTAACCCCACCAATTCTAAACAGTTTACAACACATTACACAGCAACGTGATTCAAGCTGAAGGACATCGGAGCACAGCCGGAACTGTACAGTACCATAGGCAGGATCCTAAATTGGGACCCTCCTAACGCCACTGCCCCCACAAACCTTTCAGTCTCACTATGTATCAACAAAAATGAATGCATTAACAACTTGGAGGGCAATGCATTGGGCACCTCTCTGGCATCAAAAAGGTTAAATAAATTAAAAATGTACTGCAGCGCTTATAATTCAAATGGTGCAACAGAGGGGATTCTACAGAGCTTACAACTGAAATGGGGATACAAAATTATACTGCAGAGCTTACACACAAACAGAATTTGATGACAGACCATTCAGCCCATCTAGTCTGTCCATTTTCCTACTGTAAAAACCTTAAACTTTACATTGTTCTTGGTCTTGTCTTATGTTCAGGATAGCCTTATGCCTATCCCATGCATTTTTAAAGTTCCTCTACCACTTCTGCTGGTATTCTATTCCACTTATCTATCACCCTCACAGTGAAGCAAAAGTGCCGTATATTACATCCAACTCTCTAACCCTCTAGTAAGTAATGCGAAGACCTTACAGCTGAAATGGGGCTACACTAGTGATACCAACCACAGAGTTTACAACTGAAATCATGTTACATACGTGCCCGTATACACTATCTGCCACCCCAGCCTGGTTGCATTTGTAGTCACAGATCCCAACATACACTACCTTCCCCCCAGCATGGTTCCTCTTGTAGTCACAGATCCCCACATACCTAGTTTAGCCCTAACCTGGTTCCACTGGTAGTTATAGCCCCTCACATACATTGTCAGGGGAACCAGGCTGGATGGAAGGCAGTCAATGTATGCAGGGGCTATGACTAGTAATGAAACCAAGCTGGGCACACAATGTATATGGGGGATGTGAATACCAGTGAATGCAGGCTTGGGGGCAGACAGTGTACGAAGGAGCTTTGACTAACAGTGGGACCAGGTTGGGGGGAAAGACAATGTAAGTGGGGGCTGTGGTTACCAGAGGAACTAGGCTGGGGGGTAGATAGTGTATGTGAAAGCTGTGACTACCCAGAGGTAATAAAAGGGAGCCCAGGGAACTGCTATTTTACATAAGATTCGCACTACAGGAAACAGAGTGGAGAACAAAGCGGCACAGATGCCCTCAAGTTCTCTGTTCCAACTAGAGCCTCTGAAGGGCCGGGGAAGTTCCCTTACAGGGTCCAAGGGCCTTAGGCGCTTGCCTAGGTTGCTTTGTAGATAATTCAGCTCTGATTATAGGGCAAACCAACTGAACAATAGGGGCAAATACAAATCCACAATGATTTAAACAGGGCTTTCAACCCACTGAATGCTAGAGAGGTCTCCAGCTCTCTAGCATTTAGTTGATTAGATCAGGGCTTATAATTTTAAGTCCTTTGCTACTAGCCAGACCTGAAAAGTTACTCGCCACTGCAAGCCAAAACATACCCACCAGGGCTGAATTTCTACTCGCCAGGGCTAAATTTTCACTCGCCATTGGCTAGTGGCGAATGGAAATTTTGAGCCCTGGATTAGAATACCTATTTCAGCCAATTGAAATTTGGGGAATCTTCATTTGTTCCCTACAATGTGGTTCATTTGATCCATAATTGCTCTACTTTGTCTTTACACATATGCTTTAACACAAAGCTCAGATGCACTAATTCCCTAATGTACATAAAATTATGGTAACAGTTCTCTGTTTTAGTCAGCAGCTAGATTATTTTGTAGAGGGGTGATTTTTAGATAGTCCTTAAATCTATATTGTGTGCCATGCAGATTTATGTTAATAAAACTCCAGGATGAGGTCTGTGTGTGTATTGTGGTTATCTCCAACTAACCATAATACACATACAGACCTCCTCCTGGCATTTTATTAACATGATTCTAAGTGGCACACAACATAGATTTAAGGACTATCTAAAAATCAGCCCTCTACAAAATAAGCTAGCTACTGACTAAAACAGAGAACTGTCACCATAGATAAGGTGACTTTCCAGGTCCCCACATCCACAAGGAAATTATCTATTACCATCTAGGAAAGATCCAGAGTATTTTAAATTTCCCTCCCCCTTTTCTTTGTTTGTAGTCCCCTTCATTTTGCTATTGATTTTAATGTAAATAATAAACTTAAGTTTTATAATGAGGAGTGCCATATATGCAGGTTTCTCTTTTTTCAGGGACTTCTTTCTTTTTCCCTGAATTTTCTCTGTATTCGTTATGGGCCAGCAGTCCTGGCCCTTACGATGTGAGATGTGGCCTGCTGCCCTCGATCCCTGATGTCAATGTACCTTCAAAATGTGCAAGTGGGCAGGAGCTCTTCTATTTTATAGCTCCACCGCCACGTGACCAATGTGCTGCATATCCCTCCCCATATGCGCATGTGCGCACTTCCAATGCTGGTTTTCTGAGCCGCATAATTCTAGGAGATCTGAAAGCGTGTCCTGAATTAGGGGCAGCAGGGATGAGGTTCCAGCCGGGCCTCCTCATTTGACTGGGCCCTAGGCAGGCACCTTGTGTGCCTTGCCTGTGATCCAGCACTGCCCACCTTCCTCCCAGCTGCCCCAGGGAGCGCATTCACTCTTCCCTGCAGTGTGGTGTGAATCGCTTCTATTGTTACAGCAAGCTCCGATTATCATTATACTGAGGTTGCAAGCTCAGTATAATGATAACAAGAGCTTGCTGTAATGATAGAAGCGATTCACAGTACACCGAAGGGAAGCATGAATGTGCTCCCTGGGGCAGCTGGGAGGGAGGTGGGAGGAGAATTAAGAAGCATTGAGAAGGCATGAAGAGCTGTGCCGAAGATTCAGTGTGCCACATTATGCGGAAGTGCACAGCTTGAAGATTAAATATCTTTAAAAGTATGTCAATTAAAAAAAAACAACACGTTCCTAATACTACTTTAATAACAAACATATGTTAAAAATTTTAAGAGGTGAATGTTCCCCTTTAATACTTTTATAACTACCAGAGACAATTTTACAGCTATTTTAACACTTCTTTTGCATTAACTCCGCGTTTGTAAATCTCCTCCATAGTCTCTAACACAATGCAAACTTAAAAACTGACTCCAAAGAAACTAGTTATGTAATGGTACATGGTACATGTCAAACTTTACGTGTAATATACACTTTATCTTTCATTTAGAAGTTCCAAGCTGAACATAATATTTGCATAGCATTCACATAGTGAGATTATACCATTTATATCATGTTGCATATCATTTTTTTCAACACACTTCTCGAGAGCAAACTACAGATTTTCCAGCACTGCACTTCAATGGTAGCCTTGACAGGCAAGGACAAACATAAACATAGTGCTATGTTATGCCTGTACATTTCTTGTTAAACAATAACTAAATGGCCATGACAGATTGATTGCCTCTGAACCTGCAGGAAAAAAAACCACGTGGAATGAAATAAAAAATATTATGTTGTAAACTAGGCTAATAGAGAGGGAAAAGTATCTAGGCACCATATTCAAAGCTGGGCATATTGTATTACACATACATACATAGTGACAGAAAGATAACAGCTGATCTGCCACTTGTGTGTATATGAATGTCCTGCTGAGTGTAGCAGGGGATTGTGTATGGAGGGCAGCTGCTGTCTCTGCTGTCCAGAAGAATCAGCAAACTGCTCTCTGTTTGTCACAACCAGTCCTCTGGACCTGCCACTCCCAAGCTTAAACCAACAACCTTCAGATTATGGGTCCTGCAACTTCCATCATCTGCAGGATGTTTTGTAGCAGCATTATCTTTTTATGCTTTATTGGCACCTATTGGCTAATGTGCTCCAGCTGCACATTGTTTTGATACTATTTAACCCTTTGAGTGCCAGGAGGTACGCAATGCATTGCTTTGCAGTTGTGTACCCTGGCATTCAAACTGTTAAACCAGCCTGCTTGAGTTCCCAATGCTCAGTTGTTAACCTTGGTGATGAAGACTTAGTTTCCTGCCGTCTTCTTTCTGCTTCCTATTTGCTGTATTTGATTCACCACTTGGCTTGTACTTTGACATTGCTTGAACTCTGCCTATCTCAACCTTGTCCTTTACCCTGACTTTGCTTGACCCCCTCTGGCCTGGATTACTCTTCAGTCTCCTGATCCAGTATCTCTGCTTTCCCTGGACTATCAGTGTACCAATCCTGGTCCAGACCCTGGAAATCTGACTCTGTGGCCAGCACCTCTAATACAGTTTCAACTGCAGAAAGGGTACACTGGTTTCAGTCTCTGCTCCCCAGCCTCACATTAAAGCTTCACTCTATAGCTTCCTCTACAGGGACTTCAAGCCTTAGCCTTCATATCAACCCTTTGTCCCTCCATTGGAATCTAGCCTCCTGTATTCTTGACAGAACTGAGCCAGGATTGATGCTGTGGGGCTAGCTCATGCACTAAGTTGCTTGATGCAGAAGCAGAAATCCTTATCCCAGGTTGACCTGCAGAGTCGAATGGCCCAGTTGCATGCTCAGGTCGAGGATCTGCATTCCTATGGGTTAAATGGTTGTTCTACTTAGATCCCTTATTGTCTACTAGGAATTTACTTGACTTGCATCTGTCATCCACTCTCCTTATACATTTGGTGCCTAAAACTCATCCTGTACAGATCCAGGTATTTTATGGGATGCCAAGTATTTGATGGGTTCATTCAGCCTTCCACTTCTTCAGCTGGGGCAGGAATTTTCTTTATGGAGAAAAATGATGACTCACTCAGACTTACTCAGACTCACTCACACCCTGTGTTAACTACAGGGAACTCAATGAGATTCACAATAAGAATTGGCATCCTCTTCCTTTAATTCCAAAGTTATTATATAGCCTGAAATCTGCCATAATTTTCAGTAAATTGGAATCAGTTCAAGTATGCCACAATGCCACCAACATGGACCCTTTTCGAACCTTAGTGTATCTTTCCCCCTTTAAGTCCAACAGTTGACTACCCCTGCTTTAACGTATGTTCTCAAAGCAATGTTGCCATATTTCAGTCTCCTGTGTTCCTTTCCTGTGCTGCCCTGCATTCCCTCAGCAAGTTGCTGTAGGTATGTGACTGATGGCCCACTTAGGCATTAGCTATTCACTGGTAGTTACAGTGACACAAACACACAGTTTTTTTACATGCACATATATACATATATACATATGTACACACAAATACACAAAGTCAGACCTGATTTTAAGCCAGATCACACCAGTGACCTCTCACCTTTTGCTGTGACCCAATACCTTTTATCAGTGACTCTGTACAATTATTTGGTACTTTGTCCACCAAGAATAACACATACTTACACACATTGACTTGGAGACCCCCTCTTTCAACTAAAGTGTTAAATTTAAACATTATGAATTTCATTAACAGAATAATGAAGATAGTAATTCACAAGCTCTTTATTCTTAGGACTTGCAAATCAAAGCCTAAAAAAAACATATAACAATGTTGTCAAATATGCTGAATAATAAGTATGCATTGATCTTATTAACCCTTTCAGTGACACAGAGGTATCCAATGCATTGCAATGCGATGCATTGGATAACTCTCTGGCATTGAAAGAGTTAAAGAGAACAATTACAAAAAATAATATTAAATGTAATAAGACATACCAGTCAGTTGTGTCCTATCTTCTATTTTGTGTACATTTAAAAGTTAAAATGGTCTTCAATTTAAATTTTCAAACTACAGTTACAGTGAGGGAAAAAAAAATTTGATCCCCTGCTGATTTCATACATTTGCCAACTGACAAAGAAATGATCAGTCTATAATTTTAATGGTAGGGTTATTTGAACAGTGAGAGACAGAATAACATCAAAAAAATCCAGAAAAACGCATTTCAAAAAAGTTATAAATTGATTTGCATTTTACTCAGTGAAATAAGTATTTGACCCCTTTGCAAAACATGATTTAGTACTTGGTGGCAAAACCCTTGTTGGCAATCATAGAGGTCAAACATTTCTTGTAGTTGGCCACCAGGTTTTCACACATCTCAGGAGGGATTTTGTCCCACTCCTCTTTGTAGATCCTCTCCAAGTCATTAAGGTTTCGAGGCTGACTTTTGGCAACTCAAACCTTCAGCTCCCTCCACTGATTTTCTATGGGATTAAGGTCTGGAGACCGGCAAGGCTTCTCCAGGACCTTAATGTGCTTCTTCATGAGCCACTCCTTTGTTGCCTTGGCCGTGTGTTTTGGGCGAGTTGAGTTGATGCCAAAGAGCTCGATTTTGGTCTCATCTGACCACAACACTTTCACCCAGTTCTCCTCTAAATCATTCAGATGTTCATTGACAAACTTCAGACGGGCCTGTACATGTGTTTTCTTGAGCAGGGGGACCTTGCGGGTGCTGCAGGATTTCAGTCCTTCACGGCGTAGTGTGTTACCAATTGTTTCCTTGGTGACTATGGTCCCCCGCTGCCTTGAGATCATTGACAAGATCCTCCTGTATAGTTGTGGGCTGATTCCTCACTGTTCTCGTGATCATTGAAACTCCACGAGGTGAGATCATGTATGGAGCCCCAGACCGAGGGAGACTGACAGTTATTTTGTGTTTCTTCCATTTGCGAATAACTGCATCAGCTGTTGTCACCTTCTCACCAAACTGCTTGACGATGGTTTTGTAGCTTATTCCAGCCATGTGTAGGTCTACAATCTTGTCCCTGACATCCTTGGACAGCTCTTTGGTCTTGGCCGTGGTGGAGAGTTTGGAAACTGATTGATTGCTTCTGTGGACAGGTGTCTTTTATACAGGTAACAAGCTGAGATTAGAAGCACTCCCTTTAAGAGAATGCTCCTAATCTCAGTTTGTTACCTTTATGAAAGACACCTGGGAGCCAGAAATCTTGCTGATTGATAGGGGGTCAAATACTTATTTCACTCAGTAAAATGCAAATCAATTTATAACTTTTTTGAAATGCGTTTTTCTGTTTTTTGTTGTTGTTATTCTGTCTCTCACTGTTCAAATAAACCTATCATTAAAATTATAGACTGATCTTTTCTTTGTCAGTGGGCAAACGTACAGAATCAGCAGGGGATCAAATAATTTTTTCCCTCACTGTACATCAGCTGAAATCTCTTCAACATCCATTTATTAAAAACTAGTGTAAAAACCTGTGTAAATGGGCCAAAGTGTGTAAAACAGCAGAACTACACCTCCCAGCATTCTGTGCGTTTGGGCAGTGTCTACTTCGCATGACTGCATCGGACTAACATCTGTGTTTGTGCAATCTCTACTGTGCATGACTGCATCATCCTGCATTCGGGGAGTCTCTACTGCGCATGACTGCATCGGCCTGCATTTGGGCAGTCTCTACTGTGCATGACTGCATCTGACAAACATACATCTTGCCTTTTATATTATAAACAGATAAACACAACCAAATTGTATTAGCTACAAAGACATCTGATTTTCATCTAAACCTTGAGGCTGATGTACTTAAAAGAACTGGGATAGATGCAGAAAGTTTTGATAGAAAGATCACTTCTTCAGTGTGAGACACTCCTCAAGTCATTAGAAATCTTAGTATTGGTTGTACAGACTAACATAGATCTTGGAGAGTGTATCACACTGGAGAAGTGATCTCTATATCACATCTTTAGCAGACCTTAGCACATAACTACCATGGTGTAATAAAGAGATGATAAAGATTAATAACTTCTGTTATATCACTTCTACAATTTCTGCGGTATTCTGTAGAGCCTATAAGATGTCTAACTGCATTGGCTCCATAGAATAACACAGGACTTACAGAACCCATCTCACTGGAGACGTGATCTCCTCTATTTCACCACAGGGAAAACATAAAACAACCCACTGATTTAAATTAGGCCTTTAATCTATTGACTGTCAGATAGATATCAAGTGCACTGCAAATCAGTAAATTGGAGACCTTTCTAGCATTCTGAGAAATAAAATCCATATGGAATTTCAGAAATATTTTCCTGTTCCTGTGATGCAGTTGGTTTGCTCCTGATCGATTACAGGGAGGTTATGCAATAAAGTGTGATAAACAGGTGAGATAAAGTGGAGGTGTCTTCTCCAGTGATATCACTTCTCCAGTTCCTAAGTTATTCTTTGTAGCCAATGCACTAAGATTTCTAAAGTTGCAGAAATGTTAGTGCATAGGCGCCACAGAATAACATAGGATTTGGAGAAGTGATATCACTGGAGAATTGATCTCTGCTTTATCACCTCTTTGTGCAACTCCCTCCAGTTCTTTGTACATCGGCCTCATTGTATACTGTTATTGGACTGCTGAAGCAACAGGCCCATCCACCACAGTCAGGCTGATTTACTATGAAAAAGTAGTGTATGTGTGGGGTAAACCGATTGCACCATACAGAGCAAATACATGTCCCATTGATTTAAATGGAAATTGTAATCCTCTGAGTGCCAGAGAGGTAGCCAATGCATTGCAACTCAATGCATTGAATGCCTGCCTGGCACTCAAAGGGTTAAACTCTTCTCTTCTTACTTTAAAGGGATAGTAATACCTAAAATGTAAAAAAAATATGTTGTAGGGTTTATCCCCCTGAGTAAAACAAGAGTACTCCCACTGCTGAAAGGTGTTTCATTCAAAAGTTATTAATTTTCAAAGTTGAATTTTTTAGGTGCAATATCACAGTGGCCTGAAATTTTACAGTGGCGCTGTTGCTACACCATCCTATGGAGATTTATGGTCCTGAGACCAGAGCTGTCCATAGGATCGTGTAGCAACAGCGCCACTGTACAATTTCAGGCCACTGTGATATTGCACCTAAAAAATTCAACTTTGAAAATTAATAACTTTTGAATGAAACATCTTTCAGCAGTGGGAGTACTCTTGTTTTACTCAGGGGGATAAACCCTACAACATATTTTTTTTTACATTTTAGGTGTTACTATCCCTTTAAGAAGATGTAAACACCTTAGATGAGAGACATCTATAACACATTGAGAAGCAATTCATGTTGTCTCTGTACCAACTAAATGGTTTTGAATTTCTTTTGAAGGGGCAATTTCATTATAACATGGTTTTATTATAAATACATACTTCTTCTAATGTATATATCATCATCACCAGCTGTTGTCAATGCACTGCAGGAAAGACCTCCTCAGCAAGCCGTCAACAACTTCGGTCCTGTGCTTTTTGCTGCCACTGTGTAATAATAAATGTGGTAATTTCATCTACCCATCTTGTCTTTCGTCTTCTTCTTGGACATTTAGCATTGAGTGTAATCCTCCACCGTCAGGTCTTCTTGCTACGTGGCCTGCTTATTTCCATTTCAGGTGATTTACTCTTTCAGTGATGCCATAGACCTTTGTTTGTTGATAAATCCACACACATGTTTTTCAGTCTCTTTTTGTTATGTTTAAAATTTGCCGCTCCATACTTGTCTTCATAACCTTAAGTTTTTGTATGGCTTTGGAATTCAGTATCCATGTTTCACAGCCATACGTAAGGACTGGGACGACACACTGGACAAAAACCTTTTGCGTGGGGCAGACTGGTAATTTGTCTTAAAAAAGGTACTATTAAGTTTTCCAACTGCTTGCTATCTTAATTTTATTCATCACTCAACTTCCATCATGGTATTTCCATCTGTTGAAATTTCCTGTGCACTGCAAACATTCTTGTCAGCTTCTTCTAGTTCCTGTCTATCTACTGTGATTTTCCTTGCTATGGTAAATTTGTTAAACATAACTTGCATTTTATTGATATTCATCTTCAGACCAAAATTTTTGCTTTCCTTTTGTAGCTCTTCAATGCATTCTTGCATTTCTTCAGGACTGCTGGATACAGGGTTGTGGAATTTATATCGCCCGACACCCGGGACATGTAGTTCTGGGTGCCGGGCAGGTAAATGTTTCTCAACATTTAGCCCTGCTTCGGGCAAGCAGAGCCGGACTGACAGCCCCCCTGTCAATTAACATTAACCGCGATGCAGGAGAATGGAGTTTCAGGACAGGGAGTGAGGTGAATGAGTGGGCCGCGGTGAGAGGCAGAGCATATATAAATTATGTGGACAGAGTGTGGTAATCCACCAAAAGCAGGACAGAGAGATTGCCTGTTGAATTATTTTAATGGTTATGTATGTGTACATGTTGGAACTTTTGTACAGTAGCATTAGTTATGATTATAACATAGAACGCAACCTGGTTTTGCATCGCTCGCTTCCTCCTAGTGGTTGGCGGCAGCAGTAAGCTGCGGTGTACCAGGACACCTTGCTGTGGGAGATGCTCCATTTTGCTGTTAGCGGGAGCCGCCAAGTGTCAGGGCTAGAAGCTGCTTTGATCACAGCGTGAAGAGGCTCAAGCTCAATATTTAAGAAGCGTCACACAAGAGGTTTGCACTCTCCTTTCGCTTTCCCCTTGCTATTTCATCAGCTTCATCTGGACACCAGTCCAGGCTCAGAGGACTGAAACCACAGCCTGGGAATCATTTAATTATCCCTAATTCCCTTTGGATGTTGGATCCACATGGTGAATTCTATTTTAGTTATATTATTTTCCTTTTATTCACCTTTGTTATGATATTGTGTATATGAACATTTACAATGGTTAGGCGCTAGATTGCTATATAGATTTTGTTATACTACTGTACGTTTAACATTAGTATCTTGCTGCCCAACATATTATACCTCATTAAGACGGTAAGACCCTATATTGCATATATAACATCCCCTTTCTTAATATAACTTTCTAATGGGAAAGTTCGGTAAATTCAGTTACCCATTAAGAAATTAACTTATTGCACTGTAATTTGTAGAATATATAATCTGCCACTCTTAGGGTTAAAAAAATCTCACTGCCTTAATGTGCCTTTTTTATGGCTGGAACACCATATTACTAAAACTATCCCGTCATTCCCTTTTAAACAGGCCCCATATTTAAAATATACTGTTTTTTTACCCAGTGTCAAGGGGCTAAACTACCATTGGTGCAGGCTACTAGCCTCCAACATTTATAAGTCACTGTTTGAAGTAGATTGGGCTCCCATTTTAGACCCTTGGACAAGTAGTTTTTTTTTTTAAATTTCCACAGCCCTGTGATATTGTCTGCCAAACATAAGTGATGTAGGTAGTCTCCATTTTTGTAAAGTCCCTTTTGGATCCAATTTAATTTGGGGAATATTTCTTCTAAATATGCAGAAAATCGTTTTGGGGAAATTGTGTCTCCTTGTCTGATGCCTTTTTCTGTGTTGATCTGGACTTTATCATTGTTGACCTGAATTGATGCAATTGCATTTTCATGTATTGATCGGAGGATACTGATGTAAGCCTATTCCTTGGTTGATCAGGGCATCGACTATTCCTTGCTTTTTCACTGAGTTAAAAGCCTTTTTGTAGTCAATGAAGGGTATGCATAATGGAAGGTTTTATTCATTATGCCCCTCTATAACTTGTTGCACTGTCTGGATAAAGTCCATTAAACTGAAACCTCTCCTTAAAGGGATAGTAATACTTAAAATGTAAAAAAAATATGTTGTAGGGGTTATCCCCCTGAGTAAAACAAGAATACTCCCACTGCTGAAAGGTGTTTCATTCAAAAGTTATTAATTTTCAAAGTTGAATTTTTTAGGTGCAATATCAAAGTGGCCTGAAATTGTACAGTGGCGCTGTTGCTACACCATCCTATGGAGATTTATGGTCCCGGGACCAGAGCTGTCCATAGGATCGTGTAGCAACAGCGCCACTGTACAATTTCAGGCCACTGTGATATTGCACCTAAAAAAATTCAACTTTGAAAATTAATAACCTTTGAATGAAACACCTTTCAACAGTCAGAGTACTCTTGTTTTACTCAGGGGGATAAACCCTACAACATATATTTTTTTACATTTTAAGTATTACTATCCCTTTAAGTCTGCTTGTTCTTTAGGTTGTGCAACATTAAGTATTGTGTCCATTCTTCTTGATAGTACTCTGTAAAACCTTGCAGACCACTGGCAATAGGCTTATTGGTCAATAGTTTTTTAGATCTGCCTTATCAACTTTTTTGTGCAGTAGGATGACTTCTGCATTTTTCCATGTTTCCGGCATTTTGCCGAGTAGTAGGCATTTTGAAAATAGTTTAGCTAGTGCTTTCAATAAGAGTTGACCTCCATCTTTCAACATTTCAATAGTAACTTCATCAGGTCCACTGCTTTGCCATTTTTCATGAATTTTATTGCAGCTTCTACTAGTTCTACCAAAACTTCTGGTGCAGCTTCAGCCCCTGGCATTGCATTCAGTTGTTATCCTTCATACTCATAAGGATTTGAATTAAATTCTTCCACTCATTTTACTATGTGTTGTTGAGTTTTTGCTGTTGTGCCATCGTCAAGCTTTAAAGGGATAGTAATACTTCATTTTAACTTTATTTTATTTTGTAGGCATTAAAAAAACATGAAGAATGATATAAGTCTTATCTCTGAAACCTTTATGGTTTAAGAGATATTCACAAACAAAGTATCCCCCCCCTGTTCAACCAGATAAGAAGGGAGATGCCCAGATAGACTGCAGAGAGGGACAATCTTCAATTAAGATAATGGAAAAAGCTGAAAACCTTGTCAAGGGGGGAAGGGCTTTCATTGTTTTCATACAAAGAAAATTGTCCCCTTCTGTTATCTGTACTGTCATACAACCAGACTCATATCTGAGAAGAGATGGCTTACACTAGGTAAAAGGGGCGGGGAGGGGAACTTTGCTTGTGAATATCTCATAAACCATAAAGGTTTGAGAGATAAGACTTATATCATTCTTCATGTTTTTTTAATGCCTACAAAATAAAATAAAGTTAAAACGAAGTGTTACTATCCCTTTAATGCAAACATTTGGCTCCTATGTGTTTTGCTTTCTTTAGCCCTTGATTTTCTTCCAGTGTCCTTTCGATGAGCTCAACACTGAACTTGAGCATTTCTTCTTTTATGTACTTCCTTATGGTCTTACACATTTCTACATATTCTACCCCGTTTCTAATATTACTGTTTTGCTTAATTTTTTATCACTATTTCATCTTGGCGTCTATTTCTTTTGATATTCGGGTTGATTTATCTAGTTTTACAGTAGGTGTAAGGGATTGGGCAGTGTCTAAGATAGTCTCAATATCTTGCAGCACACTGAATAGATTAGACAGTGTTAACTCAAAATTCTTATCCTATCTGGCTAGTGTCGATCTTCACATTTGTTGACTTGATCATTTTCTTTCTTTCTTTCTAGCAGTCAATTTTGATTTTTGCTCTCACTAGACGATGGTCATTTCCAATGTTAAAACTATTTAAAGGAACAGTAATACTTCGTTTTATCTTTATTTTATTTTGAAGGCATTAAAAAAACATGAAGAACGAAAAAGTCTTATCTCTCAAAACTCTATGGTTTGAGAGATATTCACAAGCAAAGTTTCCCCTCCCGCCCCTTTTACCTAATGTAAGCCATCTCTTCTAAGATGTGGAATCTGGTTGTAAGACCAGACAGATAACAGCAGGGAACAATCTTCTTCCTATGAGAACAATGAAGGCCTTGCCCCCCTTGACAAGCTTTTCAGGTTTTTCCCTTATCTTAATTGAAGATTGTCCCTCTCTGCAATCTACCTGGCACCTCCCTTCTGCTCTAAGCTGAGCAGTGTTACATCAGTAAAAGGGGCGGGAGGGGGACACTTTATCATTCAATTACTCTTGAAATAACACTCTCGAAAGTCCAAACACTATGATGATCAATTAGAGCTGCTTTTATTATGAAACATTACTATCCCTTTAAGACTGAGCAGTCAGTGAATATTGTTTTATTATTTACAAGTATGAAGCGGTTTTCACTTGTATTACCCGAAAGGCTTTTCCATGTCCATTTTCTCTTGGTTTTTTTCTGTAATATGAATTCATGATGAACAAATTTTGTTCTACTGCAAATTCAATCAGTTGGTTGCCTCTATTGTCTTTTTCCAGTTCCATATGGTGTGATCGATTTTTCACCATTTTGGATCTTACCAATTCTCTCATTCAAATGTCCCATTGCAAATCTGTAGTGGTAATTGTCCTGTTTGTAGAGGCGTAATAAATCATCATAAAATTCTTCAACTTCATCATCACTGTGGCTACTTGTACGGACATAAACTTGAATGATTTGAAGAAAATAGCAACTGTTTAGTTTGATAGCACAGGAAGCGATTCTTTCAGACATACTTTCTACTTTTACAGAAGCCAATAATACCCCAATTGATGTAATTTAGTTGGACGAGTTCTTCTGAGCATGAAACCTTTATCACAGATAGAATGTTAAGCTTTCCAATGTCTAAAGACCAAAGGCAGCATGATAAATCCCGGTAATTCTTAGCACCCTCTGCCATTGACCTGGACTTCCCGCTGCTGTAGGAAGTAGCTCACAAGCCTTCTGGGAATGAGGGCCATTTTTTTTGTTGTGAGCCATGGTGAGGAAAACGGACCATTATTTGCCATGCTGGTCCACTGCGGGTTGGCAGATTTTGGATCAATTTAGTTTGGTGTCTGTCCTTTGATCTGCCCACCATTGGTGACACTACAAGGAGTATATACTCACGATGGCATAGATCTCAGCTTCACTGACACACACAAACACCCCTGCCATGATATGGCATCGACCTATGGGAGTGAATATATATTGCCTTTTTTTACTATAGTCAGAGAATTCTAACGGCCGCTATGATTTGTTGCCCTTGCCCCTTTGTCCAAGACATAACATCTTCAGTCAGTCCTGGCTATTATGTCCATGAGGTAGACATGACAGTTGGCAGCAGGATTACCAGATAGCAAACTCTGCCCACAGAAACTGTGCTGCACAAGATTGCCATCTGTAGTGTGCTGAGTTTGAGGTCCAGTAGCCCAACTCCGTGGACATGACATACAGGCCAAATTGAAAATGTTAACCCATAAGCCAAACGACAACCTCACAGTGGCCTTTAGGATTTTCTGGCCATAGTAAGTAAAGGAGAGGTCCATTAAGATAAGTTACTGTTCATTTTAAAAATTTCTAAAAACAAGCTGTTAAAACTTTGAATAAAGTAAGCTGTATGCAGAATACAAAAGACGGGCAATTCCGGAGAAAACTAACCACGTCATAGCAGGGAAATAAAGAATTTCATTGGTATAAATGAAGCTTTTAATCCATTGAATGATAGGGACACCTCTCTTGGAGTTAAAAGTCCCATTTAAATAAATGATAATTTAGGAAACATTTAGTTGTCCCCTATGGTGCCAATGGCATGTTACAGAATTGCTCATCTTTAGCATTCTGTATAATTCCCATTTTCCTCCAAAGCCTTTATAAGGAGGTATAAGGGTAACGTGTAAGCAGCCATGCCACCTGCTTTTTGTATTATCAGAACCAGGTGTGTGTAAAATCTGTGATTGAATCTGGCATCTTGCCTCTAGGTCCAGCACTGTGAAGTTATTGCCTAGTGAACTGCTGATTTATCATGGGAATTTACAGACTGGCAGACAGAGATCAGGCAGTTGCTTGCTGATGAAACCATTAATATCACTGACATTGTAGGAACTGAGTTTAACCCTTTGAGGACCAGAGAAGTGCTCAAGATATCAATAAGAGGGAGGTGGAAGTTATAGAGGTAAAATTTTAATTTTTATTCCAGAGTAATGTTTTTCATGATCATATATCTGAACATGCTTTAATATTTTAGGATTAACCAGAAGGGATTTAACTGGATTTACATGTAAATGATACATTTTCATACCTGGGAACCTTTTCGATTCCAGATCAACAAGTAGGGCTGAGGGTGGGTTGTCCAAATGTCATTATAATCTCCTTAATGTGGGCAGGACTTAATAATGGTGGGTGGGATTGGAAGGTGGAGTTTGATCTGAAAATGGGTGGAAAGAGGAGTGGAGTGAGCAGAACAGGGTTGGGTTACTAGGGAACTCATTAACCCACAAAACCAGCTTCTACTCCCGGAGACCTGGTGATTAACTCTGAAAATGAGGGCAGACCCAGACAGTTCCTCATTTTGTATATAGATAGGAAGCTATTTTGGACTCTAGAGCAGTGGTTCTCAACTCCTGTCCTCAGGACCCACTAGCAGGCCAGGATTTGATGATTTCCTTGTTAGAGCACAGGTGAGTTAATCAATGTGAATGAGCCTCTGGTCACCACACCTGTGCTCTAGAAGATAAATCCCTATGTCCTGGCTTGTTAGTTGGTCCTGAGGGCAGGAGCTGAGAACCACTGCTCTAGAGTATCAATGACGGGGGGGCATGAGCTTGGCCTAAGGGATGATCTATTGGTTGTAAGAAAGTTCAGATGGTCATTGGGTAGAAGCAGTGGGCACTGCACGTTTACTCAGCAGGAAAATGGCATCCTGGGAGAAGAGACAGGACATCTGTCTTTTGTATAGGCCAGTACAGGCATCACCACTTTCTCTTTCCCTTCCTGCTGCCCCAGACACCTTCACTATTTTTGACCCCTTCACTCCCTCCCTTTATTTATCTTACTATGTCTTAGATATCCAATGTATTTACGTTTGATTTTATCCTCTTGAATACTAGAGATGTATCCAAAGCAGGGCCACCATCAAGTGGGAAAAGGGGGAACTGCTGTCCCAGACCTGAGTCTTAAGGGGGCCTGGCACCTGCCAGGTTGGAAGTTTAAGTACACACTATAAGAAATATCAGTGCAATGCAGGACATAAAACAACAGCAATTATTCTCATGGTGTTGTACTGGTCTGGTACTGGAGGTTCATAAACATGCAGGAGACAAGATTGTGTAGTAGAATATATTGTCCTGGCTGACCAACCACACATTAAACTACATTTAACTAGGGATAAAGCTGTGGTAAGCATCAAGAAAATGCTAATTTTCTTGTGCATTTGCATAAGCACAGATACTGCAAACATCCCATCAATCCTCCTGTCTCACAAGTAAAATGTAGTCCACTTTTTTAGCTCACTCTCGCTATATGGGTAAAGTGTGATACTGTGTTAGCCATGGAAAAGCAGTAGACTGGTAGAGTAAAATTGTGTAACGGTTTGTTCAACACTCAGACACAGTAGGTTAGGATAAAACACAGTTTTATTAAAACACAATAAAAATACCCTTAACGGGCTATAGCGTATCACAGCAGAATAGACAGGAGTAATATAGGACTTAGACTTATGCCTACACAGGCCCAGTATAACAGTAAGTAAGAGAGTACATATACTGTCACAGGTCAGGCATGACGAGGAGAACTCAGAACAGCATGGGTTAAAGTCCAATTGATATAATCAGTCTCTGATGCGGTGAGTTCTCAGTAACGCCCAGTATGATGGAATAACAGCGATAAGGAGACTGTAGTGCTAGAATGGAGACAAAGCACTTTAGATCTGCCGGAGTCGGAATGACGGGGATGTGATGTCGAAGACAATATAGTGCATACTGTTGATGTGCCTTTGACACTGCTCCAACAGGATATAGACACCTTTAGTGAATCTCAGCCAACGGTATATTAATGTTATAACCCTTTCAGTGCTAAAGGGATATGCAATGCACAATGTGGACAGTTAAAGGAGGGCAGCTGCTGTCTCTGCTCTACAGCTACAGGACGATCCCAACTTTAGCAGACCTTGGTTGGCGATGTAGGGACTGTGAACTCCAACAGCATAGGCAGCTATCTGAACTTAGCGCCTGTAGCTATTAGCCACAATAACATATAAAAAACACCCACATATATAGAGTCAGACAGTGTACATGGGGTTCTTTGGCTAGTAGTGGTCAAGGGAACAAGGCTGGGGGGCAGCTGGTAGCCACAAATCCCCATGGATGCTGCCTGATCCCCAATCTTGTTCCCTTGGGAAAGCAAAACATGTATGGAATAAATATGATAAGGTGCTGAGGGGATAATTGTTTATTGCTTGGTATACTTTTTTTTTATTCATTTGAGTGCCACAGGGGTGAGCAATGCACATCCCTATGACACTCAAACAGATAAGTGAGTGATGCTGTCCATGGTGATGAAAGTATCCTACTGGTCAACAGGGGAAGCACAGAGAATGATCTCAGACTTCAGGATTGTCATAGAGCTGGCAATGTATGAGGGAGGGCATCACTTCCACATCAACAGCACATCGACAATCCTGTATGCTAATGGGGGCCTTCTACTCCCCTCCCTGTGTATCCCTAAATGTTAGCGCACATGGTGATGTGTGTCTACATTGAAATGTCGAAGTGCTTTGAAAACATCAACAAAATCATATCGCCACAGCACCAAGCTTTAGTGAATCTCCCCCACTCGCCGGCTTCATATGTTCTCACAAATACCAAGAAGTGCAGCTGATAAGGAAACTGAGAGAACCAGCTGAGAAGCTGTGAGATATAACAGTTCTCTGTATGGTCTGTAGTTACATGAATCAGATGACAGGTGGGAATCAGAACAAAAAGTTATTTGTTGTTCATGGTGCATTGGTTTGCCAGGGATTTGCCAACGAAGCAATGTGTTGGATACCCCTCTGACATGCAAAGGGTTAAATATGTGTTCCAATATTTTCACTCTGGTTACTGAAACAAAGCAGGTGTGTTCATGTTTCTGCCCCAATGGCAAGGCCCGAGGACAAAAGAGCTGCAACAATGTTCCACTCGTGGACATACACTTATGACCTAATGTAGAGGTATTCAGCAGAGCATTGGTAACCAGTAATTAGGCAAAAGGCTCAGAGCCTTTGTTCTGGTTTTCTATAATAGCATCGCATGCTACCCTGTAACATTATGAACTGCGCAGACACAGTTTGATGCTGATGTACTAAGACAAGCAATTTCTGGGGAAAACCAACTACACCACAGGGATACAATTAAAAATGTATACTGTTCAAAATATTAAAAGCCCCATTTAAATCTATGTGACTTTCTATTTGTACCCTATGGTACAGTTGGCTTGCTCCCAAAATTGCCCCAGTTCTTCTTATTACACCAGCCTCCCTGTCTGCTATTCCACTCTTGTTCCCTTGCAGGTGCACTGCTAGGTACTGAATGAATGAACATGCCAAAAGTGTACGTAGAGCTTCACAATTTAAGGCTTTAGACCAGTGGTTCTCAATCTTTTTTAGCTCCGGGCACCCCTAACACGTAATCTAGAACATTCGGGGCACCCCTAACATATTTAATGTACTTTATCAAGGGCATAAGAAGGGTACAATACATAAATATACAGTAATTATTAGGTCTTATAATCATAATAACAAAACTAAACATATTGTGTAACAATTTCTATAAATCTTTATTTAAAAGTCCATTTTTGTTAGTCTTTATAGAAAACACAGGGCACCCAAAGTTGATGAACGTGGCACACCAAAGTGCCACGGCACCCTGGTTGAGAATCACTGCTTTAGACAATACAGGATTACAATTGCTTTGCAGAGTCAAAAACTGGGTGCAAGGTTCCTGCCCGAAAGTTTACAATCTAAACTAGTAATGGGAGATTCCCGGCAAGGTCAGCTCAGCCTTTCACCCTTCTGAGGCAGATAAAATGAGTGCAGGACATACTTGAAAATGAAAAATAATCTCAATGTATTCTTCCTGGTAAAATACTTTCACAAAAAAAAAAAAAAAAAGGGAGCTATACAGCGTACATAAGGGTCAAGTGCTGGATACAGTGCTAGAGTTCTGATGATGATAGGGGACACAAATAAAGTAAATAATTTATAAAAGAGTTCTTTGTACAACATCAGTGCCTTCTGTTTTTGGAGGGTCCCATGTTCATACCTGTGATCCTTCTTGTTCCAAGCTTTCGGAGGTCCACTAAGATCTGGAGGTGGGAGTGTCCAAATGATGCAGTTTTAAAGTGGTGGAGGGGCTTGATTGGGTTGGGGAGGATTGGGTGGTGGGAGAGTGTTTTTTGTGTTTAAAATGGGAGGAGAGCAGGGAAGGAGAATGACTGGAACTGGCAGGGAAGCGGGTGAACTCAATGAGTCCTGAGAATCAGCCTCTGTCCCTGTAGACCTGGTAATTATGTATGAAAACCGAGTCTCTGGGTCAGATCCAAAGAGTTACTAAGTACGCTCATGTTTAAAGCCTCAGGTCTTATTTCCAGCTTGAGACGTAATAGTGCAATCTGACAGAATAGAACACTAATAATGTGTTAGGGTGACCCAAGCCCAGTGTCTTTTTGGAACGCTAGCACCTCCTCTGCTGCATCGATCACCACTACTTATGTTTGTTTCATGGGACCACTTGTACATTTTCAGGGCACCCCTAGATTCTGTCAAACACAGTTTAAAAATCACTGAGATAGTCAGACCTCCAGATATGAAGCAACAATAATACACAACTCTACATTCTCATGTTCTCAAAAGAGCATGGGGCTGATGGACTAAGAAATGTGCTGTAATTCTGGGTCAAACCTATTTAACAAAACGAATACTCTTTAGTTGCTCATACTTCCAAAACTGTAGACTTCAGTAAACCACATATCACATGAATACTGTACTGAAACGTTAGAATCTTCCAGAGGACAAAGTGGCAAATGGCTGTAAACGCGATATCAGAGTATCCCCATGTACTCCATAACCAAACATCCAAATGCTAAAAATCACGTATAAAAGCCACAAAAATGCCAATAAAATCAATGAAACTTTATTATATCAGTATAAAAAAATGCGTAAATACCTTAACAACATCCTTCGGTATATAAAGAGCAGGAGGAGAGACTTATAAGGTATACATTTCTTAACCAGCAGATGTAACTTGTTGGTGCCTCACAGATCAAGGCGTTTTGCGTTTCTCACGCTTACTCATGATCTCAAACAAATTTAACCCTTTGAGTGTCAGAAAGGTATCCAACGCGTTGCAACGCAATGCATTGGATACCTGTCTGGCCCTCAAAGGGTTAACTACAGGAGGAGAAATAAAAAAAACTATTGCTGTAAATGGCGCTCTTAACCCTTTGAATGCTAGATAAGTTTCCCACTTACTGATTCACAATGAACTGGAGACATCTGTAGCATTCAAGGAGTTAAAACACCCAATTTAAATCAATGGGAATTTGGAAAATTTTTGTTAACTCTCTATGGCGCACTGGCACCAGAATTGCACCACTTTTTCTTAGTACAGGATCCTAAGTGTGTGCTACATTACAACCCTTTGCTACCCCAGAGAGTAGCTGATCACAAAGAACTTTATTCATCAAGCTAAAGGTGAGGAAACCAAATGATCAAAAGGGTTGAAATGAAAATTCCACAAACTGTCTTTGACTGAAATGGGGCTTTTAACCCTTTAAGGATCAAAGGGGAGTGGAATGCATTGCAAAGCAATGTTTTCCACACACCTCTAGTCATTAAAGGGTTTATACCATGAATGCTAGTGAGGTAAGACCTTTGTAAGACCTCTCTAGCATACAAGTGGTTAAAAGCCCCATTTCAATCAGTGGGGGGTTGTATTTGTCCCATAGGATGCAGTTGGTTTGCTCCAGAATTGCTTCAATTCTTCTTAAAGCGTAATTACCACCTATTTTAAACTTTATGGCAAATAATTACCTATCTGGCGACTAGCTGCTCAGTAGTGCTTGTCGCCAAAATAATTACCTGGTTAATGAGAATGTTACCCTGCTCTGGGCTGACAGGCAGTAGAGAGAGCAGATATCTTTCCATAGTGACGTCTGGGCTCCTGCGCTGTCAGTCCTAGCCGGCTCTAAGAGGCGTTGCTGGGAGCTGTTTGGCTCCAAAAGGAGACTGACAGCGCAGGCACGCAGACGTCACTATGGAAAGATGTCTGCGCTGTCTACTGCCTGTCAGCTCCGGAGCAGGGTATCATTCTCATTAACTAGGTAATTATTCTGGCGACTAGCACTACTGAGCAGCTAGTCGCCAGATGGGTAATTATTTGTCATAAAGTTTAAAATAGGTGGCAGTTCTGCTTTAAGCCATTAGCTTCAGTAAGGGGTTTATGTAGTAAGTAAACAAGAAGAAATTCTGGAGCAAACCAAATGCACTATAAGGAACCAATACACATTCCCTTAATCCCACTGATTTAACATTCAAGGGGTTAAAAGACCCATTTCAAACAATGATAATTTTCATCTCCCCGCTATTGTGCAACTGGTTTGCTCCAGTATTGCACTTTATTAGCTTGATGAATAAGGCCTGCTCTACCAATTTAAAGTGGAACTTTCAGATAATAGCCAGTCGCCATGCATTCATTAAATGCATGGCGACTAGCTTCAAAATAGATGTCTTACCGTAAAAAAAACATGTCTAAAGGAATCCGCCCCGTTTTGGGACTGACGGGCAGGTTAGTGCGGTCTGTGAGTCTGCACCGTCAATCCCTTCCTGTGACCTTATGGAGACCGGGACTGACGGCGCATGCGCACAGACAAGATGTCTGCGCTCTAGCCTCAGCTCAGTTTGCAATGCGTTGCGTACCCCTCTGGCACTCAAAGGGTTAAAAAAAGAACAAGCCTTTCTGGTTTAGAAGATATCTATTACAGCGGAGGAGGAAGCGAGGTAATAGTTAGGTGTGTATGAGCTTGTCTATGCAGGCTATGTAGGAGTCATTATGGAATTGGCAGAAACATTTTAGATGATACAAAACAAGTCTTGCAAGAATTTCTTGGAATCACGGGAACATAAAACGCTTCTACTGCAAAGAACTGGATAAATATAATGAACTAAAATCCTAAATCCCAATAGAAATTTGGCACTGCTTTAAGGAATGAAATACAGAAGTGTATTTATATATATTATAATATAATACATTTTATAATAGCTCTTGTATCTTCTTCCCCACCTGCTATCACATAACAACCACTCCGACTGCAGAGGCTGGCTTGAATGCCAGACAGCGAGTTACCCTTGGGGTGTAATTTTAAAAACATGGATAAAGTTAAACATGAACTAACAACTCCTAGTAATAACTCCGCCCAATGTTTACTATAGCCAGAAAATCCTAATGGCCCACTATGAACTGTCCCCTTGCTTTTTCATTCAAAAGACAATCCTAATCAGTCCTGAATGTTATGTTTATACAGACAGATGAGACAGATGCTAGATGGGCCACAGGACCTCACACTCTGCTCACTGCACATGGTAATCTCAATCCTTTAATCCCTTAAGGACCAATAATGTGCCAGGACCGTCATGCCTGTCCGGCACTTAAGAACCAGTGACGGTCCTGGAACGTCATGGAATTCAGGGCTCCAAGTGCGGCTGAACGCCGTTCAGGGAACCCTGAATCAGATACACAAAAAAAAAAAAAAAAAGATCTGTAGCCTGTAAGTGCCGGCCACATGGCGCTGGTCCTTAAAGGGTTAAGGAACAGAGGTATGCACAACACATTGCTTTTACCAGCCGGGATTAAGCCACACTACGACGCAAATTGAATTTAGTCAGTAAGCTGAAGACAGGTCTGGAGAAAAACAACTGCACCATATGGAATAATTTACAATTTATGATTATTTAAATAGGTATTTTAACCCTTTGAATGCTAGAAATGTCCCCTACTGACTATCATAGGCTTTGGAGACCTCTCCAACATTCAAGGGTTTAAATGTCCCATTTAACCCTTTGAGTGCCAGAGGGAAAGAAAGAAAGAAATAGAACCATATCTGTTGTTTTACATCAGTGGTTCTCAACTTTTTAATGTTCAAGGCACCCCTAACATGCAGTCTGGGGCATACCTAATATTTATAGGTAATTTGTCAAGCATATAATAGATACAAATGCATAAATATATAGTTCTCTTTAGGTTTGACAATCAGAATAATATAAATAAAAATATCATGCAGAAATAATTCCAGAAATAAACATTTGAAACACCGTATTCACATTTTATCAATGTCTTTATACAAAACATGGGGCACCCTTAATGGATGCCTGTGGCACACCAAAGTGCCACGGCACCCTGTTTGAGAATCACTATATTACATTCACTACATTGTTATCTGCACAGGCAATCTCAAAAATTGATATGAAGAATTTAAAATTATTATGGAGGAAATGTGTAAAAATAAATATTTGACCTTCAAAATCAACAGAGTTTAAGTTTTTTGGTGTCGCTACATTAGGAAACAGATGAAAGTTATAAAAGTTATATAAGTACAGAAGGAGTTATTATCATGGCCAGTTTTTGGGGTAAGTGATTTGTGCAACAGCACAGGGCACCTGGGGGGGGGGGGCACCACCCCTACCCTAATTGCTTTTGGCAGAGATTCATATTACCTACTGTGAATGAAAACTACTGATGCAGCCATTAGCGAGGAGAGCTGATTCTCAGCTGGACACTTCTTGGACTCTCCTGAAATCTCCTACCAAACAGAAGAGAGGAGCTGCTCCTATTGGCTGGGCCTGTGAACTATGTCTTACAAGCCACTGCACTTCACTGTCTGAGCCCCTGAGGATGGGGTCCCACTAAATTTTTGCACAGGGTGCCAGTTGCTGTAAGATATTGTACATAGGTAGAATGCCTAAAATAGACTGGAAATCAGAATTCAGTACATGCCTTGACCCATTGATAGACGACTAACTGGATGTTAGAAAGTTTGCTAACATTTTATTTCACAATGTGATGGACACCACTCAGCATTCAAAGCCACTCCAACAGCAAGGTGACAAGGATATAAAAGATATCCATATAACATCCTAATTTGTACAACAAAGGGGAAATGTATGAGTGGTGTACTAATATGATTCAGTGCTAAAATAAGAGCTGGAATTGATTTATTGGTGTTGTGCCTACCTAACACCTATATATACACTGCTATGTATGCTATCACTTGCTCCAATAGGAGAGCAGTGGGAAGTGTCTGGGCATTCTGGAGTGTTTCTGTATCTCCGTGCCTTGCACTTGTATTAACAAGGAGCGGAGGAGATTTACATCAGATTAGTCCATTTTCCTGTGCATGCTAAAAGAGATTAATTCTGGATTTGCTTGCATTAAAGTTGGAGTTTATGTGCTATGCAATTGAACAGAATCTGAAGCTTGACCCATGTAGCTGGAGGGCAACTTCTACCACACAGGGAAACCACTAGTATCCAGAGGTTGAGGCACAAGGTTTGTGCGATCACCAGTGGTTTGAGAAGACTCCAAATCAGGAAAAAAAGGGATGAGACACAGGCTAGGTCCGATGATCTGAGGTCAGTATATACACGTGTACGTCTAGGCGCCAAATATGTAAAAAGTTCTTTAACCCCAATTAATAATTCAGCCCAAAAAGGTAGGATGTAGTATAATAAATAAACAAAAAATGCAGTTACACAAGGTAAAAGTCCTATATATATTAATATGATCTTCAGTTTTTTTAAGAGGATCTAAACAGTTCTCCAATCGCAGTTAACAGCTCCACATGGGTTGTAGCTCCCTTAATCACTGGGGGTGGGTACAGTCATATGAGAACTAAAGCAAAAAAAGAAAAAGAGAGGGGCGCAAGCCCATCTAAGAGCATATCTGTATAAAATAAGGAGAATGTGGTAAATGTGTATCACCCCCGTATAGTAAATGCTCACCAGACATTACCAAGTTAACAGCATATAGATACACCTTCAATGGTGTCACTGAAGTTCCACAATGTACTTCCAGGATACTCTTCAGGAATCCAATGTGCAGTAGTAAACAATTTCAAAATTTATTAGAACGAAAATGTACAAACAAATGGCCCAAGCCACTTAAACGGGTAAAACTGATAACAACAATACCAGTGCCCAACGCGTTTCATATTTACTATAAATACTTCATCAGGTGGCTTCATCAGGTGATTTTTCAATATAATACAATCCTATATAATAATTAGCTAAGTTGTGTGTAACGCCCGACATGCGCAGTAGACACTGCTGCGCGTGTGGCAGTCATGCGCAGTACAGACTGCCCACGCCGCGGGCTGATACAGAGCTGGGCGCTCCAAAGGAGCGTCCAGCTCTGTATCAGCAGTGGCGCGGGCAGTCTCTACTGCGCGTGACTGCCCCGCGACCGGCTGCCAGAGGCACTGTGGCCCGTGTAACGGGCTGTTCAACTAGTTCAAAATAATACAGTATTGTATCAGCGCCAAGAAAGCCTGCAGGGGTTCTTTACTGGTCCCTGCTTGGGTGTCTTGTCCTTGGCAGCTCTCTCAGTATGGTCTGTCCATCCAAAGTATCTCCAGGGGGTTCGTATTGTATAACACAACTTAAGGTAGTATAAAATGAAATGAAAGCTGTTCCAATGCTATAGATGTAATACATGCAGCAAGTATAGCTACAAAACGTGTAATCTATTCAGCCTGTTAAAGTTTTTTTGTCTTTTTAATAAATATGTATATTACAAATATAAAGTTGGAACAGATTTCATTTGATTTTATACTACCTCAAGTTGTGTTATACAATACGAACCCCCTGGAGATACTTTGGATGGACAGACCATACTGAGAGAGCTGCCAAGGACAAGACACCCAAGCAGGGACCAGTAAAGAACCCCTGCAGGCGGAGCTGCCTATGCTGCTTTAGTGAGATATTCACCTGAGGGGAGCACTTGTAATTCTTTCCCCACTGCTTTCACTGCTGATCAACACATATGTGCTGTTTCAGCCATTGCCTTTGTGAGTAGAGTTCTTATGGTGATGGGGTCATTATCCGTTGTTTGTTGCCAATGCACTAGGAGCGCCTCCTGTTTTTTTCTTCTTTTTCTGCAAGACAAACTATTGACTGTTAAAAAAAGCACAACAGGTGCAAAATTAGCACCCACTGGAAACAATGAAACAGCATGTCCATTTGCTATTCAATTGCATGTGGTGGCTAGTAACACAAGTTCAGGGACTCTCTTTTTTGCCAGTATTTTAGCACCTAACAAACCTAAACATTGAGTCCCTAACACATGTTAAAAACCATCGCCTTGTAATTAAAAAGTAGTAAAAATTGTATATACGCATGCGCAACTAGGCAGTAGTGACCCACAGATCCACTGAAATGGGGCCCTAAGCCATATATCAGTGCATTCAAGTTACCAAAACCATACGTGAAACAAAACAATAAATAACCCTCTGACTGCCAGAGGGGTATGCAGCACATGGCAAAGCATTGTATACCCCTCTGGCACTCACTTGATTAATCCTCCTGAATAGTAGCCCCATACTATGGCCCATTTCCCATTCTCCACAGCTGTAAAACCTTTGAACAGAGATTGGCCTTATAAAATCCTATCTCTGTTAAAATTTCCCTCTCTTTGCCTCAGGCAGTGGAACCAGGAGGAAATGCAATGGGTGGTAATTTTTGTTTTGCTCATGAGTGGCGGTGGAGGAGGAAGATATCAACAGGGACTTTAATTTGGCTTTATTTCTTTTAAGGAGATTTAAGGAAGAATTGACGAAAGAAGGAACACTAAAGAAGAAGAAGATGACTGTTACTAGCTCATGGTTGATGCTTGACAATATGTCAAACATTGAGAATTGACTAGTTTCCTTTGATGCTCCCATTATTCACAAAATTTAATGTACGTTGTGGGAACAAAAAGCTGTGATGAACGATATGCCACAAATCAAGTTTTGGCAATCAACGCTCGTTCGTTATGGTTCATGTTGGTCTGACAATTGAATTACGACTGTACAACTATGTGTGTACTGGCCTGAACTCATTTTGGTCCTAACTAATGATTTACCAGCTTTAACTGAATTGAGCCCTTTGTTTCTTCTTCAGGTATAATAAGAATGAAGGCTGAATACACAATTCATGACAGGCTAAAAAACTCATACAAATTATATTATCATGTATATTTCACTGGCAGTGAATATTCTATCAGTATTGTCTATAATTCATTATCTATGCTGCAGTATAGCTTTCTTTCGTATTATGTCTGAAGAAGAGATCTAGTGTATTTAAAGTTTGTATCCTACAACCACTCAAAAAGCCAATAAAGGTATCAGTTTTACTCTACTTTTCAATTAATTACATGGTGCCACGCTTTATCATTAGTTCATTTAGATCGACCTATATTACTTATAGACATTCTTCATTCAAACAGCACTAAATATTGGTCTACAACACCTATCCTCGACCAGGGATTGGGAAATCTTGACCAGCAACATCCAGAGACCACAAGATATCTACCCTATATGTTCTATAGTATATTATCTTCATCACCTTGTTTTTTATTTTGTTTCCCTTATCAAACATGGCTGCCAGTTTGAGTCCCGCTATGACGCGAGGACGTGCCAGTGAGGAAGAGACAAATGCTGTCATGGTCACATGACAAACGTGCTATGGGACCGTGTACAATAAAAGAAGACTCCATTTTTATACGGGCTGAAGAAGGCCGAGTGAGGGGCGGCTCTAGGCAGGTGAGAACAGTGACATATACGGTGTAATATACGATAGTGTGCTCCAGTGATTATATACAATATATCGTGCGTTATATAGAGTCACGCTATCCAGTGGGCGGTATCCGGCGGCTCTCAGATTTTTCTTATGCGCCCCACAGTCTAATTTCGCTTTTGCTGGGCGAAGAGGAAATGTTTTTTTTTTCCCCCTACCACAAAACTCATACCCTGTTTTCACCACAAAAAGACTTGCAACTGTTCCAACTCAACGTCTTCTGTGCTCGAGAGGTTCGTACTGTCTTGGTGACCTTGCCGGCATTCAAATGGTTAATATCCATATTGGCCACTTTGTTAGGGTTTTATATACCACATTATGAGGCTGTTTGGACTTGAAGGTTGATGTGTAGCATTGGAGTGAATCTGGTTATCGGACAAATATCTAATCCATGGACTTGCATAGAGGAGCTGGATTTAACTTTATATTTGTGGCTTTCAAACATTCCAGTTCTGTCTGGTTTGCTGAGGCCTTGTGGTTAGACTAGTGAATCTGCAGCTGTTATGAATCTGCATCTTCAAATTAAGGATGATGGGAGTTGAAGTCCAGAAACGTCTGTCCCGGTTTTGCTTGAATTGGGATGTTTTGGTACCTTTGCCTACTTATAATGCTTCACCCTAGTATTTATTGGTATTCAGTTTATTCCCCTCCCTCATTTACAGACCTGTACTCTTTCTGGAGGCCTCTTGATATGCACAAAAATTAAACTATAGGAATATTAAATATACCATATGGGACAAACCCAAAATGTGAATTAATTTAAATGGAGCTTTTAACCCCTTGAATGTTAGAGGGTAGCATTGCAATGCGTTGAAGACCTTACTGGGATTTAAGGGTTAAAAGCACAACTTAAATCTATGGGAACTTATTAGTTCTCTATGGTGTACTTGGCTTATGCCATAATTGTGTTTCCATCTACCAAGAGCTTTGGATGTGTTACCCTTCACATAAACTTTCTCTCCTGTTATTCATCCTACACAACTGCACTCATTCTGTTTTATATAACTCCTCATACACCCACCATCGCTGCTTCTGCTTCCTTAATGTGTATATTTGGCTGTGGTTTGAGAAGTAATGTACTGAATACCTTGTTAAGAAAATCTGTATTGGGCAGTTGCTTTGCTCTCACACAGATGTTAAGAGAACTGTGGTCACTGTCAGGTGGCAGTTGGTAGGCTGGTGGTCATTTAGCCATCTTATTTCAATTACATATCCTACCATTGCCATTGTGCAAGAAGATATAGTAATGTGGGACAGTGTTCTTCAGCACCAGAAAACATGCCATTTGCTGGTGGTGGAGTCTGTCTACACACTTTAGGTGTAAGATCAGTGATGTGGTGTTCACTTATGGCCGTTTGCTCTATTATACAGAACCAATTGAGACCACTTGTCCCATGGTTATCTGTGTGCAACTCTGTTGCACATTGTAAACTTTAGTTGATGGTAGTTTTCTGATCTCTGAATGATTTTTTCCGTTCCAGAAAGGGGGTGAGTAATGCGGCTTTACTAGACTGACAGGTTTGCTGCTATGGATGCAAACTTGCCAAAGGGAGTATATTTGCTGATTCACTTTCAGAGTGATAGAGGAACAGATGGGTGAATGCCATGTTTCTCTGCATTAAGGGGAATACATAGTTACTGCAGAATCCTTCAGTAAACATCTGGCCGTACTAATTTCATGAAGTAAAATTCCTGAAGGAGTGGTATGGTGGTTAACGGTCATGAAAGGTGGTAGTAGCAGGTGGTGGTCAAGTTGCACAAAGAACCTAGCTCAGTAAAGATATTCTGTAGCCCTAGATTTCTATATGGCAGAAATATCAATGTTGCCCTAAACCCAGTGGTAGGGAATCTCCAGGTCTCGAGCGTTTTGCGTCTATAAAGTCAGTAGGCCCTAAATCAAGCTTTGACTGGTTGGGGATAATGGGAGTTGTAGTCACTAACTGGAGGTGCAAAAATTGACTACTGACCTAGCATTTATAGTATTCTCCTGTCTGAAATCTGGGGAGGTGAGGGGAACACAGCCCCCCCCCCATCTGTTATTGATGCCCACCACTGAGGGTTTCATTCTTGTTTACAGACTAGGAGCAGGTTCTGGTCAGGAAGAGATCAGATATCCAGAGAGAAACATTGGCCCGGCCCAGGTCTGAAGAAAGCCTTGTGCTTGCTCACACTGCGCTGTTTATATTTAACTCTCCTCCTCATTCCTGGGAGGCCTGTCACTCTTCTGCTGTTAGGAACTTGGGAGACTGTAGCAATACTTTACATACTGGGTAATCTTTAAAAGTCTATTGTATAAAATGTTTGTTTTTCTTTTGTAAAAGGGGTGTTTAACATTTTTCTCTTCCTTCTCTCTCTTCTCCCCCCCCCCCCCCCCCCACCACCACCACCAAAACTGGAACTTAAATATCTATGCTTCTGTTTCTTTTGAGTCTGAAGTTATGAACTTGTTTCTGTAGCTAAGAGTTGAATCGCTATGTAGATGGATCTGTTATGTAGATTACTATTTTAACCCTTTGAGTGTCAGAAGGTTGTCCCAACGTGTGGCAGTGTATTGAAAACCTCTGGCGTTCAGACTGGACTCTTATTTATCTGAATATGCAAATACATTGACTTATATACTGTAATTTTCACTTCTCTACAGTATTAATATTTTAGTATTTGGCCACCTCTGTTTCAAGTAAAGTTGGCGGTTTTGGAGATTGGATTGCTTTGGGTATTGTAGCTTTAAGCAGGAAGAGGGTCAATGTGTGTAATCTATTATCTGGCTTACTTTACACTTTAACTCTTTTAGTGCCAGAGGGGTGTGCTTTGCTATGCATTGCCTAACTCTCTGGCATTCAAAGGGTTGAGGGCCTTGTAGAGTAAACCAAATAGGAGGCAGTTGGCTTGCTTTAGAACTGCTACTATTTAACGTATTAAATATGTCTGTTAGGGCCTTATGCGCACACAGATCTATTTTGGGGGCAAGCAAACTCTCCATAGGAGTTTTCATCTATCGAACCCCTTGAATGCTAGAGAAGTCTCAGATGCACCAGAGACCTTTAGTAGCATTCAAGGGTTCAAAGCGCAATTTTAAATTGATGCAAACTTTTGCTGTTGCTTTATCCTATGGTTCCTGTGGCTTGTCCCAGAATGTCTGCTTTTTTTTCTTTAGTATGTAAAACTCTTAATGTCTGACTTTAATTGCCTGAAGTTGTAACAATTGGTACGGACCTGGCAAGTTAGTGGAATGGTAGCTAGACTTTTGAAGACAAATATTGGTAGTTTTGTAGTCCTTTTTCCTCTCTCCTGTATTCTACCCTGTGTAATCTCCCAGTCATTTTAAAGCCCTTAGAGTGAAGCTGTACATCCATATATATCTATCTATAGAAAAGTGGCTAGAGCAGGGGTTGGGTATGAGTCTCTGGGGCAGGTCAACATTTTAAAGCAGAACTGTAACACAAATTAAAGTTGCCCCCCAATAACTATGCACATAGCGATATGCATATCCATACTAGTATCATCCTGAATAAATCAGCGTTCTTGAAAAAGCCAGCTCGTTCTGAGAAGTGCAGGCATCTTGCTGTACCGGCATCTGTTCACCTGCACCATCAGTCCCTTCCTGTACCTTAAGGTACAATTAAACTCCTCTCCAATCCACACACAGATGTAAGGAAAGATGTCTGCACTGATGCCTGCCTGTTCATTTCGGAATGTGTTGGACTTCTGAATGCTGGAATTATTCAGGATAACACTAGTATGGATATGCATATTATGTGCATAACGATTTGTGGGTAACTTTAACTTGTGATCTTCTTTAACCCTTTGAGTGCTGGATTGATAGCCAGGGAGTTGCAGCAGCAAATGTGTTGGATGCCCCTCTGGCACTCAAAGGGTTACAGGCTAATGCTGCTGTGGTTCTCTTCTCCTCTCCCCCCTTAAGGTTTGGTTTAAGGCAGGCACACTTTGTAGACCGTTCGCATGAAGATTCTCTTTGTATGCCATGCTATTTCAGCTCTGCAGGAGAGTCATCGGGTCCTGGGACCAGAATCAAGTTTATCAGCTAGAGTGCTGATGTGGATTAAAAAAGGCGGGAGGGGGGACCTTTAGAATAATATTACATGAAACATATAAACGTTATGGAAAGATGAAGATCATTTGCTTTATTTAAAGGGGATGTATTACCTCTTGTGTAACTTAGGCTAAATAGTTAGGTTATATAGCAAATCTGACTCTTTTTTTTTTTTTTCTCTTTTGTAACTTAATTATTAAGATTACACTTCAAAGTTCTCAACTTCCGCATACTGCGGCACGGCTCTCAGGAGTTCCCAACAGCCTATCATTCTCCTCCCAGCTGCCCGCTGAAGTGCTTCCACTCGTCACTTCGGTGTAGTGTGAACAGCTCCTAGCGTTACATGAAGTGATAATTTGCATTATACTGAGGTTGCAAAGTGCAGTATAATGTTAATCGCAGCATCCTGTAATGCTAGGAGCCAATCACACCACACCAAAGTGAAGCTTGGGCAGTTGGGAGGTGGGAGGAGAATGACAGGCTGCTTGGAAGTCCTGAGAGCTGTGCCGCAGTATGCGGAAGTTGAGAACTTTGAAGTGTAATCTTAATAATTATGTAAAAAAACAAAACAAAAAAAAAAACACCTTTTCCTAATGTTTCTTAAATCCTCACAAGTCTTCTGTATGTGAATGGTCCCCTTTAAGTTTTATCTTGTCTAAACTGAAATTATAAAGTCTTCCCTGTAGCTTCTTCCACATACACTGCGGTTACCAGCTCCATACCGCAGTCTGTCACTCTGCCTCTGCTCCCCTCCCTCTCTCCATCCTCCTCCAATGACGGAGGCTTTCTGTCTGTAAGCTGGAACAATCTTACTCACTCTGTCTCAGCAACGAGTCCGCTCCAGCTTACAGACAGAAGCCTCCATCAGAGGAGCTGGATAGAGGGGAGCAAAGGCAGAGTGACTGTTACAGAGCAGGTAACAGCGGTCTATGCTGAAGTAGCTGCAGTGAAGACTTTAACTTCAATTTTTACAAACTAAAGCTTAATGTATTGTCAGATTCTCTATATAACCTAACTAAATAAGGTGTTACTATCCCTTTAACTCCTTTTAGGAGAGGCACGGAGGGTGATGTTTTAGTGGTGTAACTAGAACATCCCCTTGGCAATGGAGATAAACATCGTCATACGTACTAAGAATTGGTGATACAAGGGGAGAGGGGAAGAATATCTTGGCATGCAGGATTGACGTAGTAGTGGAGATTTGTAAGGTGTGCCCTCCCTTACCAGTGCAGGCAGTTTGAAACCCTGAAGCCTCTGTACATTCTCTCTGCTACTCCACCTGTCCACTTGGGGAGCGGAGAGGATCCACTTCTCCCTAACCCTTTCAGTGCTGTAGGGATGTGCACTGCCATACCCCTGTGGCAGTGAAAGAGGCATGACCAAATCTATGACCGAGCAAAAGAAATGGAGTAACAAAAGGTCCTCAGTGTAGCAAAATCAAAATGTGTTATAAGGCACAAGTAATGAGCAAACTTTAATATAAAAATAAAATCGATAAAGACAAAACATTGGGGATAATCAATGGAAGTCAATGACTGGCAAGGTGAGCAAATGCCAGCCAAGCAGCCTAGTGAACACTCCTAGTTTGTCTAACCCCTTCAATCTCTCTTCTCAGTCTTATAATCTCGCCAGTGGTGCCTGTAGTGAGAGGAGCTATGTTAGGAGTTAGCAGGAGAGAGTGCTGAGACTGCTCTGACTGCGGCAGGTGAATTTCCAGCCTGAGATGACATACTCCTGCGATCTTTGCACTGCAGTTCAAAAGACTATTCAAGTAAGGGCATAATAGACCTTTTTACCTGCTATATGTGCTATGAATATTATGTGAAATGAAGTATTTAGTACCTGCATACACACCGTGCAAGTAAGTAGACAGACTTGTGTGGTGGGAGAGGACACTGTGCTCCCATTAGGCATTGTACTCAACTGGGTGTCCATTCTGGAGTATTATGATAGCCCTGGGGTGGTAAGTGGGTGGGGCACAGAGCAGTCTTATAAACTTTCTTCTCCCCTATACTGAATCGCAAGTCATATGATTTTCCACCTCTGTTTAACTTTGAATTTGCTAACTTGGAGGACCCTTTTGTTGCAGGATTTATTTTTGTCCTCCCACTCTGTCATAGGTCTAGTCCTGCTCCTTTCATTGCCACAGGAGTATGAAATACACCTCCTTATGTCACTGAAAGGGGTGAAGGAGGGCAGATGCTTTCTTTAGCAGACACCAAACTGTTCTCTGGCTAATTCGAGGACTATAGGACGATCACAACATTGACAACTCTGAACTGACAGCAAAGGTTGCTACTGGGGCCTAGTACACGTTTAAAAAAAAAAAAAAAAAAAAAAAAATTATATATATATATATATATATATATATATATATATATATATATATATATATATATATATATATATATATATATATATATATATATATATATATATATATATATATATATATATATATATATATATATATACAGGGCTCAAAATTTCCACTCGCATTTGGCGAGTAAAAATTGAGTTGGGGCGAGTGGAAATTGAAGCCCTGCTGTCCCGCCCACCTCAGGCCGCCAGGAGGAGAAGAAGATAACACCATAAAAAAAAAAAAATAAAAATGGAACTCAAAGGGTTAAGGTACACGCTGTGCTGCTCTGCAATATAACGAAAAGTAAAGGCATTCTTCAGAATGGCTTCTTACGATGTTTGTGTGATAGTGTGTAAATATCATAAGAAGCCAGACTGAATAATGCCTTCACTTTACATTATATTGCAGAGCAGCACGGCGTATACATTAACCCTTTGAGTGCCGACAGGTCTGTGCCCCGCATCCAGAAAATTAGGCAGCCGCCTACGGTGCACAGGCCCAGGGGTCACAATGTCCGGGCTCCAGGTAACTGGTAGGAGGGGAGCACACAACACAGCGCTTCCCCTCCTGCCAATCACTCCTTGTGGCATGAACACGCAGACCGCGGGTTGAGGATCTTCCATATCCTCTACCCAGACTGACAAGAAGCGCTCACTAGGAGCAATGAACAGCTTCCTGTCAGGATGGGTATAGGATACACAAGATCTTCTACCGCGGTTCGTTCGGCCACGCTACAAGGAGGGAGGGGAGCAGGAGCGCAAGAGACACATGAAAGAGCCTGGGGAAGGGGACAACGACAAGCACAGAGGAACTGGGGAAGGGGACACAGACACTCAAAGGGGCTCGTGAAGGGGACAGAGTCACACACAGAGGGGCTGGGGAAGGGAACAGTGACACACACACAGAGGGGAAGGGGACAATGACACACATAGAGGGGCTAGGGAAGGGGACACAGACACTGAGAGGGGAAGGGGACAGTGACAGACACAGAGGGGCTAGGGAAGGGGACACGGGGACACAGACACTCAGAGGGGCTGGGGAAGGGAACAGTGACACACACACAGAGGGTAAGGGGACAATGACACACAGAGGGGCTAGGGAAGGGGGCACAGACACTGAGAGGGGCTGGGGAAGGGGACAGTGACACACAGGGGAAGGGGACAATGACACACACACAGAGGGGCTAGGGAAGGGGACACAGACACTCAGAGGGGCTGGGGAAGGGAGCAGTGATACACACACATAGAGGGTAAGGGGACAATGACACACAGAGGGGCTAGGGAAGGGGGCACAGACACTGAGAGGGAATGGGACAGTGACACACAGAGGGGAAGGGGACAATGACACACACACAGAGGGGCTAGGGAAGGGGACACAGACACTCAGAGGGGCTGGGGAAGGGAACAGTGACACACACACACACACACACACACACACACACACACACACACAGAGGGTAAGGGGACAATGACACACACAGAGGGGCTAGAGAAGGGGACACAGACACTCAGGGGGGCTGGGGAAGGGGACAGTGACACAGGGGATGGGGAATGAGACAATGATGCACACAGAGGGGCTGGAGAGACAAGTTGCTCTCTAGTAAGTGCATTTAAACAGCTACTCTCAGATATTCTACTCTCTCTTTTGTTTGTAATGTGTGGAGGACTACGGTGTGACCAGTGTGGGGAGGAAGACAATGTGGGGGTGGACAGTGTGGAGGGGCAGTGTGGAGGTGGACAGTGTGGGCTGTGTGAACAGAGTGTGTGTGGTGAGGGTGGGCAGTGTGTGGACAGGGTGTGAGGGTGGGCATAGTGTGGACAGAGGGTGAGGGTGGGCAGGGTGTGGACGGGGGACGCAGTGTGTGAAGGTGGATAGGGTGTGGGCAGCAGTGTCATTTCATCAAAGAGAACTTGAGATGGGTGTGGTTAAAGGCGGAGATATGGGTGGGGTTAAAGGCATGGATATGGGTGTGGCTAGACGTGGAAACTGGTGGCGAGTAACTTTTCAAGCCTGGCTAGTAGCTCAGGACTTGAAATTTTGAGATATATATATATATATATATATATATATATATATATATATATATATATATATATATATATATATATATATATATATATATATATATAATATAATTTTATTAATACATACCCACATGAATAAAACCTTGTCATATTAAACTTTACATATGCAAATAAGCTATGCTCAAATTGGAGCAAAATCGTAAACTTGTTTAAAGGGATAGTAATACTTCGTTTTATCTTTACTTTGTAGGTATTAAAAAAACATGAACGATATAAGTCTTATCTCTGAAACCTTTATGGTTTAAGAGATATTCACAAGCAAAGTATCCCCCCCCTCCCCCCTGTTCAGCCAGATCAGAAGGGAGGTGCCCAGGTAGACTGCAGAGAGGGACAATCTTCAATTAGGATAAGGGAAAAAGCTGAAAAACTTGTCATGGGGGGGCTTTCATTCTTTTCATACAAAGAAGATTGTCCCCTGCTGTTATCTGTCTGGTCTATGTACTGCATTCCACATCTGAGAAGAGATGGCTTACACTAGGTAAAAGGGGTGGGAGGGGAAACTTTGCTTGTGAATATGTCTTAAACCATAAAGGTTTGAGAGATAAGACTTATATCATTCTTCATGTTTTTTTAATGCCTACAAAATAAAATAAAGTTAAAACAAAGTATTACTATCCCTTTAAGGCATGGCAGATTCATGGTGAGGTTGGTTGGTGGTGGATTCACAGATATTATGGCAAAAACATACTGTTATGCCATTGACCCAAACTTGCTATCAAATATCCAACCAGGCCCCTTATTGAATTTTAGTGCATCACCTTCCCCCCCCCCCCCCCCCACACACACCCTTTCTAAGTTGGCTCCTACTGCTTTGTCCACCCCAAGTCTAAAATAAAGATGGAATGACAAACATTTAAAGGCACATGAGCACCAAACAGTTGTTGAAGGTAATATCCAAGAAAGGGTTAAACAAGAGAACCTATATAGGTTGGATACCTTCACATAAATAGATAAAATTTAAATTTGAGAACTTTACACTATATTGGGTATTGACACGCTACTTCACATTAAAGAATTTATCAAAATAATCAATCCTGCATATTTGTGCAAAATATATATAATTTATTAAATACAATATACTATAAAGTGTAAACAACAATATAAATGAGTGACCAGCAATTACAATAATGTACAGTAACTCAAACCACAATTATCACCATAAGGGTTAATCACACAAAGGTATGTTCAGAGATGGTAAATAACAATTGAACTCGGCAGCATAGAAAAGGACAATTGATCCTATAATTAATTAAAATACAGTTGACAGCAGCATATATGAATACCTGTGCCCCAGAAACTGTATAAACTATGCTGATTGAGGTTTAAGGTAGGTTTTCAGGTGAGCACTTTAATATTAAGCCAGGTCCTCAGACAATTTCCTTATACCATATATAATAACCAAATTTAGAGAAACTAACTGGAATAAAATCCCAGATTGAAATCACTAATTTAATTATCTACCGATTTTCAAATATTGCATACCTTCTTAATAAAACATATAAATTGCATTTAATCATAAATAATAGAGTATACTAAGAATATAATCAGAATCAATCAATATGTCTAGACAGTATATTAAACTTCGTGCAACATATATCGCAAATATGACTATAGCAGTCCTATGTAAAATCTGTAGGAATAAGGGTTAAATCACTAGTAAAATATAGGTTGCTACGCCCAAGATGGCTACTTATGTTTAGTGAGATGTTTAAAGGGATAGTAATTCATTTTATCTTTATTTTGCAGGCATTGAAAAAACTTGAACGCCATAAGTCTTATATCTCGAACCTTTATGGTTTGAGAGATATTAACAAGCAAAGTTTCCCCTCCCGCCCCTTTTACCTAGTGTAAGCCATCTCTTCTCAGATGTGGAATCTGGTTGTAAGACCAGACAGATAACAGAAGGGGACAGTCTTCTTGCTATGAGAACAATGAAAGCCCTGCCCCCCTTGACAAGTTTTTCCCCTCTTCTTAATTGAAGATTGTCCCTCTCTGCAGTCTACCTGGGCACCTCCCTTCTGATCTGGCTGAGCAGTGTTAAATCAGTAAAAGGGGTGGGAGGGGGATATTTCGTCATTGAATTACTCATGAACTACAACTCTGACAGAATTGAAATAACACTCTCCAAAGTCCAAATACCATGATGATTAATTAGAGCTGCTTTTATTATGAAACATTACTATCCCTTTAACCCCTTAACGACCCTTAACGGTCATAGTACGTCAAGGGTCAATCATACTGAATGACCCATGACGTACTATGACCGTCATGGAGTTCCGGGCTCCCCCCGCGGCTGTACGCTGTTCGGGGAGTCCGGAACCGTTCAGTTGCGGTTCCGATAACCCGGTCGT
This sequence comes from Rhinophrynus dorsalis, assembly GCA_037306005.1. Taxonomy (NCBI): domain Eukaryota; kingdom Metazoa; phylum Chordata; class Amphibia; order Anura; family Rhinophrynidae; genus Rhinophrynus; species Rhinophrynus dorsalis. The sequence continues at coordinate 206,725,292 of CM074725.1, read as the reverse complement.
TAAGGGGTTAAAAACTTTTCACTGTACAAAAGTTTAGATCCAAAGCCAACACACAGAAATCCAAGAAACACGTCAAAATAGACAAATAGCAATCAAAATTCACCAGATCAAATATTGGCTATTATAACCTTTCCAGAAACACAATATATTATCCTAGAAATATAAAGAATTATATATAACAAGGATCTATATTAGTTAATATCTCACTGCTATAACCTATTTTACGCTTATCTGGAAAAATATTACAATTTACCAATAACAAATGAATTCTGCTTAATTTCAGAATTTCTACAGCTAATATAGCTTATTATAATCCCAAATGGTTGGCCAGTCCAATTAAGACAGATTATAAGAATTAGGTTTCTTCAAATATAGAAGAAATATGTATACGATTCTGAAACTTTGCAAAATTTAAATGAGAAAATACCTAGTTACCAGTCCACTAGGTGTTTCTTTGTATCTCTCTTATAAGTCAGTCAGAACCAGGAACCACAGGAAAGGAAAAACCAGCCAAGACACAAGAGGAAGCAACCTTTTTCTCTCTAAACGTGCATATTTATAATGTGAATTTACTCTTATCAAAATCTGCTCTGATTGGTTAAAGAGCCATCTCATTATGCAGTGACATCATGCATATTATCATTTTTGGAAATTCTTCAAAACACTGGCAATAATGCAATGTACTCTAAAGAGGTTGCTGTTACTCCACACTACAGTTCACCTTGATAATATTTCCTATCAATAGACAATAAGGGGTTCTGGTTACTGTCATTAGATTAAAAAAAAAAAAAGTCAAAAAAAAAAGTCAAAGGTTATTACATTGGATATCAATGTCACCCTAGCAGACTTTCCCACATGGGAGAATATCTTTGTCTTAGACTTTTTGTCTCCAACTGGATATCAATAATCATAAGTCACCTACATATTTTTCATTCCCATCTAGGTAAATAGAGGCCTCTCTTTATCCAGAAGAATGAACTATTTTAAACACAGATTTTTAGAGAATTTGGTTTAAAAGAGAAATTAACCACTTCCTCCCCTTCATGGCAATGTCTCTGATACAGTTTCTATAACTTTAAAATTTGACTTCTCCCCACCCCAGGTAGAAATTATACTGTTCAGAGAATTTGTTTGGGCTCTTGTATTGAGTGAGGAGCTAGTCAGTCGTGACTTATAGCTTACTTCACTTAAAAGGTAACACTTCTGAATCTCAGCCAGTCTACAGATAATCCTGGGCAATTAATGGGAGTCCTGGTAAAACGTATTCTCATAGTGTGTCAGAATACTTATACAGATGCTAGCATGAAGTACTGGATATTTGTATCCCTTTGAGTGTCGGAGAATGCAATGCATTGAGTCGTGTCCCCCCTCTGGCACTCAAGGGGTTAAGTGTATATAACCTCACTTTATTTTCAAATGCTGGAATTCCTTTATGTATTGTGCTTCAAGCAGCCTTCTGTAGAAATTATTTAATTTTTAGTTCCCTAAACTTTATTTTCTAAGTTCTTTTGAAACCAATAGCACTCATGCATGCATGATTTTTGTGCAGTCCAAGGCTGTTTGCATATCCACTCCTAGTGAGACAGAGCTTCCTCTGACCATTTGTAGGCTTCTAAGACCTCTATCAAGTTTGCTTATGCTAATGGAACTGGAGCCTTGCATATTTAAGACTGTTAGGCTTTTGGTTCCACAGAATTTTTAGATGCTTGGTGTACAGTCCGTCTGTCTATAGTAATGATCTTAAGTGGAGAGCAAAACTGGGGCAATTTTGATGCAATCCAACCTTACCATATGGGTCAATTTCCATTAATTCAAAAACACCTAGGACTCTAACATCTTTACTTTTGGCATTCAAGAGGTTAAAGGTCAATTTTAAATAGGAATTTTCATTTGTTCCAAGTGGTACAGCTGATGTGCACCATAATTTTCTGCTTTGACATATGCCTTATTTTGAAGCTGAGGAAAGTATAATACAACCATGAGGGAGCGATGTAATCCAAAAGCTGCTTTACCTCTGTCCAGGCTAAAGCCTATTTTGCAGAGGGGGCTAAATTGTAAAGGCTAAAAAGTGATTTGCATGTCTGCTGGTCACTTGATTAAAACTACAAAGCTGGCATTTAAACTATTGTGTGTTGATCAGTGACATGACCATGTTAAAGGGATGGTAATGTTTCAGAATAAAAGTGAACATTAATTGGAGCCATGGTATTTAGACAATGGAAAGTGTTTCAGGACTGTTCGAGTTGTAGTTAGAGAGTAATTGAATGATAAAATATCCCCCCTCCCGCCCCTTTTACTGATGTAACACTGCAAGACTGTCTGCATGGTTTTGCAGAGAAGGACAATCTTCAGTGAGCATAAGGAAAAACCTGTCAAGGGAGGCAGGGTTTTCCTTATGCTCGCAGTAAGAAGATTGTCCCTTGCTGTGATCTGTCTGGTCAAGGGACCAGATTTTGAGGGGTGGTGGCTTACACTAGGTAAAAGGGGAGGAAGGGGTGGGTACGTTTTCATTCAGTTGCTCTTGAACTAAACTCTGACAGTATTGAAATAACACTCTTCATGGCCCAAATACTATGAAGATTCATTGGAGCTGCTGTTCTTTTGTGAAAGATTACTATCAATTTAAGTGATCTAGGCTAGAAATGTCAGCACAGTATTCCACAGTTACCCTTAAAGGGATAGTAATACTTCATTTTAACTTCATGTTTTTTTAATGCCTACAAAATAAAATAAAGAATGATATAAGTCTTATCTCTCAAACCTTTATGGTTTAAGAGCTATTCACAAACAAAGTATCCCCCCCCTGTCCAACCAGATCAGAAGGGAGGTGTCCAGGTAGATTGCAGAGAGGGACAATCTTCAATTAAGATAAGGGAAAAAGCTGAAAAACTTGTCAAGGGGGGCAGGGCTTTCATTGTTTTCATACAAAGAAAATTGTCCCCTTCTGTTATCTGTCTGGTCTTACAACCAGATTCACATCTGAGAAGAGATGGCTTACACTAGGAAAAAGGGTAGGGAGGGGAAACTTTGCTTGTGAATATCTCATAAACCATAAAGGTTTGAGAGATAAGACTTGTATATCATTCTTCATGTTTTTTTAATGCCTACAAAATAAAATAAAGTTAAAACGAAGTGTTACTATCCCTTTAACGTGTTTTTAGAAGTACAAGGCCAAGTGCGGAGGATAAAAGTGAGGCGGACCTCAGGATGATGCACTGTTCTAAACTAAGGAACCTGAAACTAGTATTCAGCATTCTAGCATCTGCTTTTCTCCTATGTCCTACATAAAGACTATACTAAGTTTAGCATCTAGACCTTGGTAGAAGTTTGTTTTTTAAATAGATGTGGTGTAGGAACAGTAAACCTTTTTAGATGCTTCTTATGCAATAGCATGGGGGGGAGGGGTAACGTGATTTCCAGCTGTTGGGCTACAAATCATTATCCAGTCTCTCTGAAATAGACAGTAGCAGGAATCTGTTTCCTAAAGTAAATCCTGTCATGGATGAAGTGTTAAGCTACCCATACACAGGTACCCACCCACCCACTGATGGCAGTTCATGTGGCAGGAGCCACTTGCACCCAGTAGCACTTATTCTGTTCTCCATATTTGACTTGTACTATTTAATACCTCTGAATGTCTATTCCCTGTTGTACAGTGCTGTGGAATAAGTTGGCTATGTATAAATAAGAATGATTGATCAATCAGCAGCTTAAAGGGATAGTAATATTTCATAATAAAAGCAGCTCTAAATAATCATCATAGTATTTGGACTTTGGAGAGTGTTATTTCAGTTGTGTCAGAGTTGTAGTTCCAGAGTAATTCAATGACAGTGTCCCCCTCCCACCCCTTTTACTGATGTCACACTGTTCACCCAGATCAGAAGGGAGGTGTCCAGGTAGACTGCAAAGAGGGACAATCTTCAATTAAGATAAGGGAAAAACCTGAAAAGCTTGTCAAGAGGGACAGGGATTTCATTGTTTTCATAGGAATAAGTGTCCCCTTCTGTTATCTGTCTGGTCTATGGACTGCATTCCACATCTGAGAAGAGATTGTTTACACTTGGTAAAAGGGGCGGGGAGGGGAAACTTTGCTTGTGAATATCTCCCAAACCATAAAGGATTGAGAGATAAGACTTGTATCATTCTTCATGGTTTTTTTAATGCCTACAAAATAAAATAAAGTTAAAACGAAGTATTACTATCCTTTTAAACACTCAGAGGCTACTTTGATTGTATGGGCACATGCAAAACAATGGTAATGGTGTAGTTTCCAACCAGACTGCATGTTTTCAAATGCCAATATTACTTTGTTTAGGTACCTTGGTGTCAGATGTATGAAGTGTAGAGAAAAAAAAAAAAAAGTGGAGACATTTTTGTGCACTCGGCACAGATAAATACAAATTCCCAGTGTTCTGTTTTTGTGTTTGTTTGTTTTTTTTGTTTGTTTTTTTTCTTTTTTCTTTTAAAGTGCAGCGAGAACACAGTGCACTCAATCCTCAGCACAACAGGAGGCTCCCAAAAGGTTTCACTAGAGTGCTACTTCAAGGGAATAACTCTGCTGTGCTAGCTAGCACTCATCTCGGACATAGATAAACTAGTTGGTATAAATCATCATGGACAGAATTTTGGAATTTATAAAACCTAACTTATTCTACGTAATACCATAAATAGGAAGTGACAAAATAAAAATGTTATGGGTACCTTGTTAAGTGATTAGTGCAGTGTTCCGGTTTGCCAGAAATTCTAGATAGTAGTATAATATTGGCCAGTGAGATCATCCCTATGAGTAGATGATGATGCAAATTTTTATGAAGAAGAAAGACAAGACCCTAACATCTCTTCTGCAAAATAAGAAAATTGCAAATTGAATATTGCTGGGACACAATCTGGCCTGTGACTTTAGATTTGTCACTTGCAGAAAGTATATTAAAAGATCTAAATGCATAGACAGGGTACCTACCTGTTAACATAAAACAGATCCTTAGATATTAAATAGTGTGTCCTGGCCTATCTAGATCTCATGTGGTATTCATTTGTGTTGATCTCCCTTGCGCTGTTGCGGATAGAATGCTTCCATAGTCTTAGAGATGCACCGATACCGATTTTTGAAGACAGAGTACCGATACTTTTTTCAAGTACTCACAGATGCCAATTACCGATACATTTTTTTTTTTTTTTTTTTTGCAGTCATTTGCCAGTTTTCCAAGTACCTATGTGCTTTAGGTACTTGGAAAACTGGCAAATGACCTCAAAAAAAAGTAATTGGTATCGGTGAGTACTTGAAGAGGTGGTGTGTGTGTATGTGTGTGTGTATATGTATATGTATATGTATGTATATATATATATATATATATATATATATATATATATATATATATATATATATATATATATATATATATATATAAATATACACACACACACACACCACCTCTTGATTCTCCCCTTTTGACTCTTTCTCTCCCTCTTGTGCCCCCTTCTTTTGCCTTGGCTTTTTCTCTCCCTTTTGTTCCCCCTTTCTCCCACTCCTTCTCCTTGACGCTTGATCCCACCCTTTTGCCTCTTTCTCCCTCCTGATCCCCCCTCCTTTTGCCTCTTCTTGCCCCCCCCCCCTCCCTTTGTCTCCTGATCCAATCTCCTGATTGTAAGAACAATGAAAACCCTGGCCCCCTTGACAGGGTTTCCCCTTATGCTAATTGAAGATTGTCCCTCTTTGCAAGCCATCTGGGCACCACCTTTCTGTTTTGAGGTGAGCAGTGTTACATTGGTAAAAGGGGTGGGAGGGGTATTTACCATTCAATTACTACAACTCTGACAGTATTGAAAAAACTCTATGGCCCAAATACTATGAAGATTAATTGGAGCTGCTTTTATTTTGAAACATTACTATCGCTTTAATGAAAAGAACAATACATAGATATATAACTGTTCTTTGTGGATGCTTCCTGTATAGACATTAAACTTGGAAAAGAAAAGGGAGGAAAAAAAGAGAGCAAAGGCTACCTGAGAGTAGCATCTGGTATATGAAATAAAATATCAATCTAATCTCAAGATATATTCTTGTAAGTAGTGCCCAGCAACAACTCAGTCTGTTCCCATACATCCGACGGAGTTCTCCTAAGTACGTGCCTTTTCTGAAATCCTAAGACGTGTTCACAGAAGAACAACTCTCCACACAATGGTAAAGTGATAGTCCTTTTGGGTAAAAAAAAAAAAAAAAAGGGGGATACAGAACTCTTCTAAGATTAATTCTGTATTGTTGAGATAATCCCCCAATTAGGAAACGCTCACGAGATCTTGTTATGCGTGTACACAATAAGCCCGACCCGGCTCACAGGGGAGCACCAATCTAATGTAATACAGAAGCTGTCAGGTAGATAAAAGATTATGTTTTATTGTATTTTTATTAAATAAATTATCTTTTTACTTTTATCTACCTGACCGCTTCTGTATTACATCAGATTGGTGCTCCCCTGTCTGAGCCGGGTCAGGCTTATTGTGTTCACTCATAACAAGATCTCTGAGTGTTCTTAATTGGGGTGAATTATTATTTCAATGATACAAAACTCTTCTAAGAGTAATTCTGTATCCCCCTTTTTTACCCAAAAGGAATATCTCTCTACCACAGAAGAACAAGTCTTAGGATTTCTGAAATGGCGTGTACTTAGGAGAGCCCCGTAGGATGTATGGGAACAGACTGAGTTGTTGGGCACTACTTGCAAGAATATATCTTGTGAGTAGATTGATTTTATTATATTTTATATATTATGTACCAGATGCTACACTCGTGTAGCCTTTGCGCTTTTTTTTTTTTTTTTTTTTTCCCCTGTGTAGATGATACGGAGTGTGGCTGTGGATGCTTAAGAGAGCTGCAGACTTGAGTGAAAACTTGGACTGTGTTCATATATTTAATCTCTGATTCCAGACATTGATAGAAGGTGGACTTTTGTGGCGGTGCGCACTGCTTGGTGAAAAATTTGTTGTACAGACTTTAAACTTTAGCATTTTGTCAGTCTTCATGGAATACCTGGGACACCTTGTACTGGTGCCTATAGCACATCAAAGTTCCTCAGCACCCCGGCTGAGAGCCACATACAATTGCAACACATCTCTCTAACATGTTAAAATGCAAAGGAAAGCTAAAAATGTTAGTGCTTTTTAACGCTTAAAGTAACTGAAGGGTGTGCAAAAGCATTGTTTAGGAATGTGCCTCACAGCCCTCCAGCCCATTAAAGTGTCAAACAAGGTGTTAACTATGGCACACCTTTATTCCTGTTTAGTTCTGTACTATGAACCTCCAGTTAAACAAAGATAAAGGTGTATGTAATGTATGAGATTTGTCCTTGGATCATAATGCAGTATTAGTCTGTGGTTGTGTTTTTGGGATAGTAATGGATCTTTTAAACTGTAATTTTTATTTAATAGCTACAATATTAAATTGAGGCCAGTTTTCTCAGACCTTTATGGTTTGAGAGAGATACGAATACAAAGTTCCCCCTGCCTGCCGCCGGCCAGCGGCTCTTCAAAAGAGCCAAAATAGTGAGATCTAAAAACAAATACTTCATTGGCACAGTCTGCAAAGTGTGATTACAAACCACTCGCACTTCGTAGACCCTTCCAGTGAAGTATCTGTTTTTAGATGTCACTGTCCCAATAGGACACAGGCTAGGACTTTCCCTTCCCCCCCCCCCCCCTCCCCTTTCCTTCCCCAACAAGTGGTGGAATCGTGGTATCTGCTTGAATTCAGAAAAGTCCCACAAAATTGGAAGACTGAGAACATCTGTCTCCAGAAATTGATTTGGGTTAAATGAAATACTGACCACCTCTATGAAACTTGAAGTCTATTCTATTTACAGTACCAAAATCTTTGGATAAGCTGTGCTGATACTACATCTAAAGTATTTAAACCTCATAAGGAAGAGAAAATTAAAAAAGGAGGATCTAAGATCTGTAATAAGAGCTGTTTGTCCAAAGTCCTAAAGGATACATACAACCATTGAAGTGATGTATAGGCAGCCAGGGAGCAGGAGAGCACCAGTCATAATAAGCAGGTTGCCCTGATTCTACAATGGGCAGAGAACATTCTGGATCAAGGAGAATGGTCCCTGAGGAAAGGCATACTGCATAATCTCAAGAGGTGTGGAAGTCCACCTATGGACCTTATGGCATCAACCGAGCACTGTGGCAAAACTTATTCTACATGTGGTGGAGGGCACAGTTATGGGCCACAATGCATTCAAGGCTAAATTGAACTTCTCTCTGTCATTCCTCTTCCATTTCTCCACAAAGTAATTGGCAAGATAAGGAGGAGGGATGGAGCAAACCTAAATCTTTATAGACCCTTGGCCAAGAAATTCTGGTTCCCAGATGTGGTAAAAAGTCAATCCTCCCAGTATTCCTTCCAACTTATCAAGGACCTGCTCACCCAAGAGCCAGTCCTGCACCCAAAGCAGCTTTCCTGAAGCTAGAGACTTAACAGTGCTTCCTAAGATTAAAGAACCTCTTGGAAGCTGTCTGTGAGACCTCATTTGCAGGAAGTAGGCCTCTTCATAAAAAATATACTTTATTGTGGTGTACATTCTAAAAGTGGTGCCACAACAAAAGCTTGTTGAGAGACCATCTTGACTGGGGTTTTGCTAGATTTCCTTCAGGAAGGCTTTCAGAACAGGCTTAACCCTTTGAGTGGCAGAGAGCAACGCAATTCGTTGCGTACCCTTCTGGCATTCCGTGTTAAACCTTCTTCTGTTAAAGTCCAGTTATCTAATCTGTCGGCAACTCTTGCAATTACATTTACAGAAAATGATCTTGTCAAGATATTAAGGCCATATCAAAATGAAACCTATTGTTAGGGAAACTTTAATAATGGGATATGAACCTATTCCAAGTGAGTCTATACAAAGTATTCCCTTAAACACTTGCTTGTTAAGTTTCATTTCTTCAGCTGCTGGCACACCCTCCATTTATGCATTTTAAGAAAACTTCTATAGCTGCTGTAACTATAATTTACATGGCTGGGTGGCCTTTCATACTTTTGATAGCTCCTTCCAGCTAGGACATGGAGTCAAAACCCACTTTTCTTTCCTCTCATTGCCTTGACGGGGCACAAAAAATACCATAAGATTGGTTTGTTAACTTTGATTGTGTACAAATTTAATCACCTGAATGCTAGAGGTCTTCACTGCATTGTCTAACCTTCAAGAAAAGGACCATTTCAATAAGTTTAGCTTTCTGTAATTTGCAAGGAGTCCCTATTAACCCAGAGTGCCCAATGTCCTTTAGTCATGTCTTTCAGTGCCAGAGGTATGCCACGCATTGTTCTGCAAAGCGGTAACTTAAAAGTAATAGCCAAATGTCAGGTGGAACTGTCAAGTTGAAGCAACTTGTGCAGCTTTGCAAGAGGCTTTGACATTTTTATAAAACGGTTTCACATTTATATAACATCATGTCTATTAGTGTGTGTGTGTGGTGTATCTACATGCATTTAGCAACTGAGTCAGGGGTGAGAGGGCTTGCTCAAAACTTCAGCTCCGTATATGTCCGTATATCTCTCCTCCATCAGGCACTCAAATGGTTATCCTGTAGATGGAATATGTTAAGTAGTGACCATAAAACTTGCTGTATTAACTTTCTTATTTCCCATAGTAACTGCAACACATTTCAAGCAGTTTTATAGAGGGAAAATAAAATTCTTAACAGTAGTGCATGTCATGTGAAGGCATATAATGTTCAAAAGACTAAAATGACCTGTTGACTCCTAGGAGAGCAGTAAATGCAATCCGTTATTTTAACCCATTAGCTGACAGTAAACTTTCAGTAAGGGAGTGAAAGGGGTTAAGACCTGGGGGGGCAGATATGTTGAGGGTTAACCCTTTGAGTACCAGTCAATGTGTTGGATACCTCTAGCACTCAAAGCGTTGTATCTTGCATTATACAAACCCCTCTGGCACTCAGAACATTTTTTGTGTGAATTTGCACAACTTTTGGCAATCCAACAGATATGTACACTAGAAGAGACCATTTGATAATGATTGGGAGGGGAGACTGGCTGCTTCTGTAACATGAGGGCAGGTGTTTCCTGTGATAAATATCGCTGTGACTACTGCTTGTTCATTACTTGCACAGCTGGTGTGCTGTTTTCTAGTAATTATGCCACTTTGATTCGCCCATTCCTGAAGGCATCCATTGTGTAGCATGATTTGTAGTGCATTCTGTGAAGTGAAGACTGCTTGCTTTCCTGAATGAACATTTGGGGAGAGGTATTTGTCTGCATGTATGTGCAGTTTCCCACCCCTTTTTTACAAAATCTGTTTCACTAACTGCTCCTGTGGGCTTGTGCTCTGCAAAATGTCTGTCAGCGATCAGAAGTATTGGAGACAGCTTAGAAGTTTGACTGCATGGGTTGAATTTTCAAACACAACTATCAGTCTGTGGAGGGGGGGGTGCTGGATTACTACTTGTATGACTTCCAGTTTTGAGTTTTGGCCAACTACAGGATTGGCAGGAGCATGTGGAGTAATGATCCAGTTCCCCATTCAGATCTCCTGCTGATCTGCTAGGGCTCACCATTAGTGATCATCTTTGTCACTTAAATGGCTAATCCTTAATCTCTTCCTATCATGACATGAGGCATAATCCTGAATGGATCAGTGCACATTAACCTTTCACTAAAGGAAGATGCACTGCAACTTCTTACTCTAGAAACGTGCCAGAAAGTTGTTAGGTCACCTGCTGTAGCAATCATTGGCAAGGAATGATCTCGAATACTCAACAGTTGGAATGGACGATCTGGTATAGGTGCATTTTATTGAAGAGGCCAATATAAATTTTGTGGAAGACATGATGGAGCTGGTCTCAAAGGAAAAACTCTGAAATATGCATCCAAGAACAGGATGGGCAAGCGTAGTAGCAAGTTGTGAAGAGCGTCATAGTCTGATCTGATACTTCAGGCTAGTAATATCACTATTTCTTCCGTGTCCTGTCGATGGCAATGAAAATTGTTTGTCTTCTCCGACTAGCAATCTGCTTAAGAATGTATACATTTCTTTGTACTTCTGGTCTATAGCATTATTTATCTTGTAGCACTTTGGGATTTACCTAAACCAGTGATTCTCAGCCCATGCCCTCAAGGCCCACTTACACTCTAGAACACAAGTGTGGTGATCAGAGGTTCATTCAACTTTATTAACTCAATTATACTTCAACAAGGATATCTTCAATTGGTGATCTGTTAGTGGGCCCTGAGGCTATGGGCTGAGAACCACTGAACTAAACAAACTTAATATTTCTGGCCTTTTGAAGTTTACCAAACTACTGGCTTCTGCCGATGACTGACTGTTTCTTTCAAATCCATGCATTTGATCAGAAAACTGTTTTTAATGCAGAAGTTCTCAAACAGATGTATTTCCTTCAAGGCATCCCACCTGCATCAGCTTGTCCTTCTCTATTTTTAAAGGAGCAGTAAACTTTTTTTCATAAAAAAAAAAAAAAATTACAGAATTTTCATACTGAATACCATCGCTGTCAGATGTTTTATTCAAAAATTATAGCTGTTTAAATAGGAAGTGACTTTACTGTTTACTTCCTGGAAGTTCTAACTGACAGGAAGTGACAGGCAGTTTCTATCACATTCTACGGAGAACTGTATGTCTGACTTTCCTCTCCATTAGAATCTCAGGAAATCAAATTAGAATTTGACCACTAGAGGGCACTGCTAATGTAAAAAAACAAACATTGGTTTAACCTGTAATAACTCTGGAAATATCTCTCGGCAGTGGGAGTACCCTTATTTTACTCAATAGGAAAATCCCTACAATATATATTTTTATTTTTTCATTTAAAAAAAAAAAAAAAAAAAAAAAAAAAAAAATTACTGCTCCTTTTTACGTTTTCAGTATACTTTAACATGAGGGAATGCAAGGAAAATCTGTCACTTTAAAATGTATGTAATTTGAAGTATGGGCTGTTGAAACTCCTGCCCCTCACTGTGTATCTTACCCTCTCCTCCTACCTTCCGCACTATGACAGGTGGGAAATTATGGGCTGTATCTGAACAGATTCAATACGTTCGATGTGCAACAGTAAATGCAACTGATCAGCCATATGTAACTGTCACTTTCTGTCACATCTATCCTTGCACTCTTAACTCTTGTCAGAGATCTGACTATTTGGCTGTGTTTGTAGGCTTAACTAATCAGGCAAGGGTATTTGACAAGAGTTGTATTTATCTATTCTACTTATTTTCTCTAAGCACCATTGCCTTGACCTGTCTTATTTGGAGGTGCACTGGGAACTATATTTGGTTAACACTAAGTGCAATCAAAAGAATCTACTGGTACATTTTGATGCAGTTTTTGAAATTTCTAGATCTTTGACATATGCCAGTGTTTCCTGTTGCCACTGTCGATCCAGGTAAAATATATCCCCCCCCCCCCCCCCCCCCCGGCAACCACCAAATAACTGTCGACGTAAAATAAATATGGGTTGTTTGACTTCTACTATTCTTCTCCCCATGTAGGGTAACCAGACATGGAATCAAGACCATCAAGACTGCCTAGAAGGATTACTGTACAGCCTTCAAGCTCATCTCCTTTAAGCTCTAGAGTCCTAAGAGAAGGCAGAATAGGTGGCCTTAGCGACACATATCGCATGAGAGAGAGCCCGCTAAGGCTTGATTCGGACTTCCAGGTAGTATGTTTTAAGACTTCAACAATAAAATAAAATGTCACTTCCTAATTTTCTGAAGGAAATGTAAATCATGTTTGGCTGCTTTCTTAACTGTACAGGGAACTTTTCTCTAGGTACAAGTGGCTCTTAAAGTTTATGCATTGACTTACATAGTGCTCTTCATATAGCTGGTGTGATATTTCTTGTTTACAATATCTGACTTGAATTACACTCAAGGCACTCTAGTTATTAGATTTTGTTCCGATTGACAGTGTAATAAAATGGATTAAGCAAACAGCGAAATATCTGACTGCTGTTTTATGGACCCCTACCTAGGGAAGTCCTTCTTATTAATTCGGGTTACCAGCCTTGTGTATAAAGTCAAAGTGGAGCACTCCAGCAGCATCAGAGGCAACAAACCCACCCACTGATTAAAATGTGCTATAGGTATCAACTTCTTGGAGAGGAGTCTAGGCTTAAACCTTCATTTAAATGGTATTTTGGGACCTTTTTGTTGGTCAGGTGTGCTTAATCTTCAGGAATTTACCCATTTGCTTTTATACATAAGCCTCATTTATTTCACTGAGACATGCACAAAAGCATCAAAACACTTTTGTTACATTTGCACCTCTGAAAACGTGTTGCCTCACTCTGTCTCCTATGTTGCATGGAAAGAGGCTTTTATTTTTCCTCTCTCCTTGGTAAACTGAGCCATTGTCAGATCTGTAAACTGGTCACGACCTCATTTGAAAACGTGGAGGGAGACTTGTAAAGGACGTTCCTAGTACTTTTGAAGGAACTGAGATAACGTGAGGGCTGACTTATGATTTTAAGGTATTTTTACAGTTATGGTGGTGGTACTCTGGCACTATCCCTTTAAGAATTCTAGGTATTAATAACTGAACGTTACCAAAGCAGCTCTGTTTATCATGAGTATTAATGCCGGTTACTGCTCTTATTGTCAAACATTACAATGTTTTATGCAGAAGTTTACCCCTCCTGCCCCTTTTCCCGACGACTGCATTTTACTCTGAAATCCAACAGCAGATCACAACAAGGGACAATCCTCAGACTGTATTGGGAAGAACCTGCCCTCCTTCGACAAGGACAAGTTTTTCCTTACACTTACTGAAGGAAGATTGTCCCTTGTCATAATCTAAGGAGATGTGGTATTAGAACGGGAAGATAAGCGGGAGGGGTAAACTTCTGCATAAAAAAATATAATTGTACAGTTTTGGATAAGAAGAGCAGCAGCCAGCAGTATTTGTTCCTTTTGGTGAACAAACTGAGCTGTTTTGGTAATGTTCTATTACTTTCCCTTTTTAAGGACCACATATACCTGACTTTAAGATTGTGGCAAAAAATCTGTAGCAAAATTGTTGCAGCTAGTGACCTTTCTTTATAAAATTGTTGCGTGACTCTTTGCAAACGTTATTGCTCGATTTTATCTTTAAACGTCTACATGGCACACAGCCCTCCTCTCCTAAATTAGCGTTCTTAGCTTTTATAACTATCGAAGACTCTTACAGCCATTTTAACACTTATTTTTGCTTACCTCCAAGTTTGTAAATCTCAATCATGGTTACAAAATACACTCTGGTGCATTCTATCCTGTTTCAGACAGTCGCCAAGTCTTTAACCCCTTAAGGACCAGCGCGATCCCGTGCGGCCGGCACTTGCGGACCACGGGGCATTTTTTTTTTTATTATGGCTTCCGGTTCAGGGCTTCCGGAGCAGCGTGCAGCCGCGCCTGGAGCCCTGAACTCCATGCCGTGCCAGGACTGTCATTGGTCCTTAAGTGCCGGACCGCCGTGACGTCCTGGCATGGCAATGGTCCTTAAGGGGTTAAACTCCAATTGTTTACTTCATTGCAAAAAAAAAAAAAAAAAAAAAAAAAAACCTCTTCAATCGCTTGGGTGATTGAGCAGTTTCCAACATCTTGCTTTGCAAAGGATTACCAAACTAGTCTGAATCTGACCCCTTTCCTAGAGGTCAAGATTCCATGTGTAAATATAAAAAAATTTCACAATTCTGTGGAAGATCTAAATTAGTGTCAGTTTGGTCCTCGAGGGCTACAGACAGGCCAGAATTTGAGAAAATCCTGCCTTAAGAACTGGTAAGTTAATCAGTCATTCTGACACATTTCTCAAGCAGGAAAATTCTTAAATCATGATCTATTGGTAGCTCATTAGGACTGAACTTGGGCACTCCGGCTCCACCATAGCATAAACAAAACATTCCATTCCCTTAAAGGGATAATAACACTTAAATTTAACTATAGTGCATCTTGTAGCTTTTTTTTTTTTTTTTTTTTTATAAACACACACAAATTAAATGCCCCCAGTGCCATCGGTGTGAGAGAAATCTGCTTTCAAAGTCTCTTCCACCCCCACCCCCCCCCCCCGACATCAGTGCTCTAGCTGACTGCTGGGGAATCTGGTCCCGGGACCGGTGGAGACTCTTCAGCAGAGCCGAGATTGCATTACTGAAGAAATCCTTCACTGGAATGGTCTACAAAGTGTACTTTTTCCAAACACACTTTGTAGACCATTCCAGTGAAGGCTTTCTTCAGTAACGAGATCTCTGCTCTACTGAGGAGCCTCTGCTTGCCCAGGCACCGTATTCCCCTTCAGTCAGCTAGAGCACTGATGTCAGAGGGGGGAGCTTTGAAAGCAGTTCTCTCTCAAACCATAAATGTTTGAGAGATGGCACTGGGGGCATTTAATTTGTGTGTTTTTTTTTTTTTCCCCTCTACAAGATGTACTATAGTTACATTTAAAGGGATAGTAATGTTTCATAATAACTGCTCTAATTAATCTTCATAGTATTTGGGCCTTGGAGAGTGTTGTAGTTCGAGTAATTGAATGATAAATTATCTCCCTCCTTTTACTGATGTAACACTACTCAGCTTGGAGCAGCAGGGAGTGTCCAGGTAGATTGTCCCTCTCTGCAATCTTCAATTAAGATAAGGGAAAAAGCTGAACAAACTGTCAAAGGGGGCAGGGTTTTCATTGTTCTCACAGTAGAATATTGACCCTTGATGTGAGCTGTCTGGTCTATGGACTGGATTCCACATCTGAGCAGTGGGGGCTTACACTAGGTAAAAGGGAGGGAGGGGGAAACGTTATCACTCATTTACTCTTGAACTAAAACTCTAACACTCTCTATGGCTCAAATACTATGAAGATTAATTGGAGCTACTGTTTTTGTGAAACATTAATATGTTTTTAATTCTCTGTATGCAAAGGAGGACTCAATTTTCAGTGTCAGTCCTCTAGCATTCAAGTGGGTTAAAGCCCCATTTAATGGGTGTGAAATTGGGAAGCAGTTGTCCCATATTGTAGAATTGGTTTGCCCCAGAATTGCTACTGTAGCTTTGTGTAAGGCTATTTTATAGTCTGTCAAGATCAACTAGAATGCAAATGTATATTGCTGCTGAAAAGAAACTCCCTTTTTAAAAGCATTTCATAATGTGGTGCTTTATTATTTTATTTTTTTCCCCTCCCCCTCTATATGCTTTTTGAGGATAGCCGGTCAGATAACGGTGTACTGGAAACACCTTGATTTGGTGCAGTAGTTCGTGCTAATTTCATGCTTCAAAGGATGAATTGGTTTCTCCATCAGTGTGGATCATTTAAACTGTCATCAGCTGTACTGAAAGATACCAATTCATGCACTATTGGCATTGTCAGAATCGAGCTTGCAATCTACCACTGGTGATGTCTTCGTGTTGAGCAAGGTAAGAGTTTAAAAGGATATTCCTCCCTTCCCTGTTTCTTTTAAAAGGACAAAAAGGGCATTTGTGTTAAGTAATATGAAGCCATTCTGGGGCAAAATAACTTCATGTTTGTCAAATATTTCCAGTTCTTTCCATTTTAATCTCTTTGATTCTCAAGATCCCAAACATGTTGTGAAGCATTGAACATAATGTTTTGGCTTTGTCTCTGAATTTCTCTGTACTTCCTACAAATCCCCAACAAAGTGAGGCTTAAAACAAAAACTATTGCATCACATATGTCTGTGGGTTTTTTTTTTTTTTTCCCTTCTCCCCTCCCCCTTGTATGGAACTAGGTATTATTTATGTCCAGTCTTGGGGGGGGGGGGGAAGGAAGATACTCCAGAATGGCACTCTTCTATGCAAATTGGAATGCAGTGTATGAAGTGAAAATATTTGACTAATTCACATGCTAAGCTTGAAAAAAAAAAATACATTTTAGCAACTTTTGAGATCAACCTAGATACAGATCTGTGTGCCTCAAAACACAAGCTTGTTTGGGTCACAGAAGTGGGCACGAATGCCAAGAATGTGTTTTATAAAGCCTAATAATTTCTGTCCCCCACCCTTTTTCCTTTTCTTAGGAATATTGCAGTAAGGATCCAGGACACCCATGAAACACTTGATGTGTTCAATACAACTTTTAATCTGAAAGAGGACTGTGTATCCCTAACATGACTTTAGATGTTGGGATCTTCCACAGCATTATTGGCGAAGTTGTCCGTTATCCACACTGGCAGATTAACTTATTTGCTTGTTCTCTGGGTTACAACCCATTGTACTTTTTATTAAAATGCTATGTAACTTCTCTTAAGAATCAGAAGTGTGCAGCACACTTTAAATACATCTGGTCCTTTTAACTGTTGTGGTGTTGTATGTGTTTGTTTTTTTTTTTTTGTTTTTTTTCCCTCTCTTTTCAGTCTGTCTCAGGATGCCTAGAAATGCCTTCCCCAGGTAGCCAGGGCACCAACTGGGCATGTTGTGCTATGGGCAATTATAAGTGGGCCGGTGAAAGTGATTGTGCAGTCCAAAAACAATCTGCATTTTGTTTCTTGTTTAGGAGTCTAGTACACTGCGTACTTCCAGCAGAGATTGGTCCTTCAGGGAAAGGGACAACATCGAGCCTTCATGGAAGACCACTTCTCCCTCTTATCAGCGCTGCTCAGGAACATACGAGCGTCCCTTGTCTGGGAGCTTGGTTGGAAGCAGAAGCAGAGTTGTAAGTCACTGTATGATTGTCACCACTCTGTACCCCTCTAAAGAGTTTAGTCTGACTGGTAGTTATCCAAGAGAGCACAGGTTCCTTGGACCTTATTCAGCAACTTAAGAACACTACACCACAGGGAACAAATTAAAAGTAGTCCCCAAATTCCCACTGACTTCAAATGGGTTAACCCAAAACATTGTAGACCTCTAGTGTGATACAGTTGGCTGCCTCAGAATTGCTATACTTTAGCTTGCGGAATTGGGCCCCATATCTAAAATGTATCTTGAGGAATTATACATGAAGAGACGACCACAGTTTTTTCCTGTAAGGGTCTAAAGAAGGAATTTCCACAGAAGACCGATGGCCATTTAGAGGCCGCGGCAACTTTTGAATTAGTCGCTATTCTACACTTGCAGGGGGAACAAATGCAAAAATATGAAGTGTGACGCACTAAAGAAACATATAATGTAGTAAAATGACCAATAAGGCCTGATATTTATTAAAAAAAAAAAAAAAAATAACTGACACCAGATAACATGTATACATATGACAAAAACAATGAATATATTTCCAGCCCCTCTGGAAACACAAAAGAGGACAGTGCTACAAAACAATGCCATATGTCACTATACATGAAATAGCATCTATCTATCCCCCCAGATCATTCACCTGGCCGTTGTGTCTTGGATATAAAGAGCAATAGAATACATAGTGACGTATTGCATTGTCTGCTTGTCTTACCTGTGGGGCTGGATGTTCATGGAGGCAAGTATGGGCCTCTAGGCAGTAGGGGCAGTGTCCCTTCATTTTTACCAATATTTGAAATGTAGGCTAAATATCACTGACTTTGGAGGTATTTGTTCTTGGTGGTGTCCATTGTCGGAACTGATATTCATCATATATTTTTTTTGGAACCTCCTGCTGTTCTTTAACCCCTTAAGGACCGGCCGTGCACACACTGTGTTCACTTAAGGACCACGGAGCATCTTTTTTTACCCATTGGATTCTGGACTCCCTGAACAGCATGCAGGCACGCGTGTACGTGTACATCCTTGGTCCTTTAGGGACCGCAACCTCATGACGTACGCATGTTAAGGGGTTAATCAGACACCCCTTTAATATGTAATGACGACCTACATTTATGCAGCAAAACATATGGACTGAATATAAGCTTTAACCACTTAAGAACTGGCGCGCGCGGTCAGTACTTGCGGACCACGGGGCATTTTTTTTTTTTTTTTTTTTTTTTATTAATGCTTCCGGTTCAGGACTTCTGGAGCGGCGTGCAGCCGCGACGGGAACCCTGAACTCCATGCCGTGCCAGGACCGTCATTGGTCCTTAAGTGCCGGACCGCCGTGACTGTCCTGGCACGGCAATGTGTTGTGTACCCCTCCAGCACTCAAAGGGTTATTGCACATTGCTTTTAAATATCATAACACCTTGAATGGTATGTCTCCAGTGCATTGCAAGGCAACGTGTTTGGCATGTATGGATGTTAATGTGTTAGATTCAAAATTAATTATTTTAACCCCAAAAATGATGTAGTGGCTTGCTCCAGAATGACTCCTCTTTAGTCTCTATAATACAGCCTTGTATGAAAACTCTTCTATTCCGGCGCTAGAACTTCACTCGGGAAAGAACTGCTGAGCATAACATTCTAAATAAGCCCATATAGGGCAATACATACACACGAAAAGTGGAGCAAACCAAATGCATAGCTGGTGGAAAATTCCTATTGCTTTCAGTAGGGGTTTTTAACCCCATGTGTGCTATATACAGCATTCAAGGGGTTAAAAGTGCTTCAGTTCACAGAATTTTTTTTTTTTTATTTATATTTTTTTTCTCCTCCCCTGCCAGAGTTTTTTAAATTGCATAAGGCAAGTCTTGTTGGATATGCTTATTTTATAACTTTTAACTTGACTGGCTCAGCTTGTCTCTTTAAATTTAACTTTTCAAACTTCTTGTTTTCCCTTTTTAGTCTGTAGCATCTTCATCTTCTCAGCCATCTTGGTATGATCCATTGGAGAGGTCTCAGGGCACTTACTCTGGACTTCACAGCCAGCAACAGGATCGAGATTCCAAAAGACCAAAGCTCTCTTACTCTACGTATTCCTCCCTTTCTGGCATCAGAAGCACTAGTAACAGCTTAAGTTCACCAACAGGTAACCTTGGCCAGTTACTAGCAATCTTAACAGCAGGGAATCTGTATGGTTTCCACATGGCTCCCACTCCAAACACTGCTGAATGTGCTGTTCACAACCAGTCTTCCCCAAACCTCTTACTGTAATTGGTTCTCAACATTATAGATACTGTCATGTTGCGTAGCAATGTACAAACATGGTGCTGAAACAAACATACCTGTTTGCAAATTACTGCTGTATACAGTGATGTATTTAGGCTAGGCCGCATATTGGGCAGCTTTGTACAACTTTAAAAATGTTACTGTGGTTTTATAGCCGGACCGGGCAATGTGTGGCCTTCCATCTGTTGTGGACTGAAACTCTCATTGGATTGGCTGGTAGGGGATCAGTGAAGTTGTACTTCACAACAGAAGGAGGGCACCGGGTTGTGTGTGCCTGTGTTTGGTGTGTTTTCCGCACAAAGTGAACATGCCCAAATGCAGTTTGATGATAAGGATTCAGAAGTATTAAGGAATGCGTTGTGGCCTGTAAAATGTTCAGATAAAGTAAAGGTATGGCAGAATTTGTAGAGGGTGGGGCAGCATCTACTTGATTGGCCCTAGGGCAGCTGGAAGTCTAAGTCATTGGCTGTGTAACATAAGATGCCAGGTTGGTCAGTTGAGTACTGCCATTTTTCATTTCAGGAAGGTGTAGAGATAGGCTATGTGGGCTGTATTTAGGAAGCTAAAGAGGTTCTAGTCTGGCATAAATGAAAAATTCCGTTTCTTTTAACACCTTAAATTTTAGGTCTCCCACTGCACTTATTTGCAATATGTTGATCTCTGGTTAAGTCTCATTTTAAACCAAAGGGTGTTCCGGGTAATTTTTATATGTAATAATTTTTCTATTGTCACCTATGGTGATGGTGGCGGTTTGCTCCAGAACCGCTAATCTTTAGCTTCCTGAAGACCTTTGTTTAGAACACAAGTTGGGCGGTGAGTTTTTGTGACTTCCATAGTGACCTTGTATTGCCTGTTTTTTTTGGTGGCTTAAGTGGTGAAGGTCTAGGTTGTATAACACAGTAAAACATGTTTGAAAACATTCATGTTAACAAGCTCTTTTCTTTGAAGTTCAATAAAGTTTTGAACTAGACTGGGATTCACATTACAGAAGAGGTATGTGGTGATGATGGGGAGTGACTACTAATCACATATTCAATGTCAGTAGAAAAATCTGATCAGATCTGAGCAAATATGGGGTGGGGGAGGATCTACTAAAACAGAAGGATTGCCTTACAGTAAGGATGTGGAGTTTTTTTTGCCTAGGGAAGCTTTTGGCAGATGCTGATGCTTCAAAGAAACTAAACTAGTGGATCCCTTTTTTTTTTTTTTTTTTTTTTTTTTTTTGTTCCCCAAATACCTGATAATTCAAGAATTGAACCTGAAGAATCCCCTCACTGTTGCCCTGTTTAGAATTTATAACTTTACAACGTATTATGATCCCTACTTTCCTGCATTACGACATGGAGCAGATGTTTGGGTGCAGTTTTAAGGCAGGCTGGCTGGCTTCCCGACCTCTGCAAGGGAGCATGGCCACTTTAATATTTGTATAACTAACAGCAGTCCCACTCCCCTCTGTTCTCTTCTATAAAACAGTCAGACTTTCACCTGATAATGTAGAGTCATGGACACTTAAACCAATGTGGCGGAATAAGTTTGTGTGGTGTTCCCCATAAACACTTGAAAGCTACAGACTGGGGAAGCACACTTGCGTAACTGAATGTTAATTACCTTTTGTATGTTAATCTAAATATACTTCATTGGGCATTTTTGTTTTTGAAAAATGTCTTTTCAGATTCAAGTAGTTACGCAAGGTTTCCTAGAACATCTTCAATGATGCTTGGTTCTACTGGATCAGATTTAATGAGAGAACGAGATCGAGAAAGGAGAACGGGGTCAGCGGTTCGTGGTCTTACAGATTATAGCCATAGAAATGGCGAAACACCTTCATGTAGGTGTCTTTTGATGCTCCAAGTACAATTTTTGTTTCTTATATTTAGCCAACATACTTGTGGTGGGGAGCTTTGAATAGCCGATCCACATAAACTGGGATTGTTAAGTCTTCTGTTTTCCATCCCAGGTGTGGCTCAAGTCATGGTGAAATAGTAGTCCATGAGACTGTTTTCAATGGAAAAGCTAGCCTCATTGAGTTCAGTTGTCAAGGCCTACATAACAAAACCTTCCAGGCAGGATCCTGATCACCAGGCTCCTTATGAGTTTCTTTCAGCTTCCTCCTACAACAAATCAAACATTGGAGAAACAATTTGAAAAATGTTAATCTATATTTAAAGCGGAATTACCACCCTTAAACAATGTCCCAAATAATTCCCCATCTGGCGACTAGCTGTTCAGTAGCGCTAGTCACCAGAACTATTACTGCTTTCATGAGTGAGCCACTACTCTGGGTCTAGGAGCTGTTTGACTCCGGAAGGGACTGACGGCACAGGCGCGCAGATTTTGCTATGGAAAGATGTCTGCGCATCTTCCTGCCTGTCAGTCCCAGAGTAGTGGCTCAGTCTCATGAATGTGGTAATTCTGTCGACTAGCGCTACTGAGCAGCTAGTCGCAAGATGGAGTTATTTGGGACAATGTTTTTTTTTTTTTTTTTTTTTTTTTTTTAGGCTGGTAGTTCCGCTTTAACATTAAGTCTCTTAACTCTTTGAATGATGATCTTCAAAGTATTGCTTTGGAGACCTGGCATTCATTGAGTTAAAAGTGCAGTATGTTGGTGGAAGTTCTGATTTTGTTCCCTGTTGGTTTAACTCAGAATTGCTCCACCTCTTGCATTATACATGTACTCCACAGACCTTTTTATCTGTTTGTGATTTGTGAATCCATAAAACCAGATTAAAACTATAAACAAATGTAACTGTTACTTGCAGATCTTCAGGACAGGGTATCTTCATATGCACAAGGAGCAAGACCAAAAGAGAATTCCTTAAGCACAGTTCGACTTAACACTTCTATCAACCGCCAGTTGCCTTCTCCACCTAGTTCCTCTTTTTACAGCAGAGACTCAACTAGGAGCTCAAGACCAGTGACTTCTAGAGAAGTGCGTTCTCCACAAAGGAATGTACAGACTGAATTTAATTGTGTTTCTAGTAGAAATGAAGGGACTTCAGCAGGCAGTTCAGTAAGTACTTCAGGAAGAATTTCGCCTGCTTGTCAAAGGTCTACAACTGAGCAGAGTACAGATGGAAGGCGAACAACAAGGCACTTGCTGTCTCGCATTGCTTCTAGTATGTCCTCCACCTTCTTTTCAAGAAGGTCTAGCCAAGAGTCTTTGAATGGAAGACCACCAGATGCAGATGAAGAACACACTAGTTTACATAATGCTGCTTCTCAGCCCAGTGCTGCCACAGCTTCTACTGCTGATGTGCCCGAAAATAGGCCTACTGAACAATCTCAGGGATTTGCATTTCTAAGAAGACGACGTTGGGGCTTGTCAACAGTTTCTCCGAATCAAAGCTCAGACACCGAAAGCTCACAGTCAGAAGAATCTGAAACAAGGTCTTCTGGATCATGGCTACCTCCGTCCATCAGGAACAGATGTACACCCCTTTTCTCAAGAAGAAGACGTGAAGGAAGAGATGAAACTGCCAGAGCATCATCTACCTCTGACACAAATAGATTAAATAATCCTTTCAGAATGGCATCTCGAGAAGAGGCACCAGTAGAAGATGCACAGACAGGTTCTCTGGGAACCTCTTCCAGCTTTTCACACTTGCCTTCTGATTCATCCAGTACAAGCCCTTCAAATGGTGCTTCTTTAGCAGAATCTCTCTTCAACAGGAGGAATTCTGGCATTTCAGGCATGCTTCCTAGCTCCTTTTTACACTTTTCAATGCCTGATGCACTAAGTAACTCCATGTCTGACAATGTCATGATAACCGTAGATATTATTCCCTCGGGTAGGGCAAATGATGAGAAGTCGAAAAAAACTTCAACTGATCCAGAGAAACTCAAGAAAATACAAGAAAGGCAAGTTGTGTTTTTTGTGTGTTTTTGTAATAGAAGTCAGAATTTTTGTTAATGTAATCAGATGATCTAGACCCCCCCCCCTCCCCCCAGAAAACAATGTAATCAGGAAGTTAAAGATGAACAGTTACTGAACAAACCAGGTGCACCTTGGGCTAGTGTAGAAACTTCCAAGGGGCATAAGTCCATGCTCCTAAAATTTACTTTATTGCGTCCAAATTTTGGAGGTGGTATTACAAATCTGGGCATATGGTATTCCTCTCAACGGACTACAAAATCTCTTAATTGGATCCTAAAAAATGTACCCTGGTTTTAGGGGAAAATTTGTGAATTCTCATAGATGTTAACCCTGTATGTGTCGTGATTGCATGATGCAATGTGTTGTGCACACTAACACCCAAAGGGTTAAGTGGGGATTGTTAACATTTGACCATGAGGTCTCCTATGTATTGGTGACCTTTCTAGCATTCAAAGGTGTTTAAAGCCCCACTTAAATAGGAATTGTGCTTTAATTTAAAAAAAAAAAAAAAAAAAAAAAAAAAAAACACCCTGTGGTGCAGTTGTCTCAGAATTGCAAATCTTCTGCTTCCTGAATGCAGCCCTAAATATTGTCTTGGCACACTAAAACAGTGTTCTGCACTTACCGGGGTCCTTCTGTTCCTCTTATAATAATAATAATAATTCTTTATTTTTGTATAGCGCAAACAGGTTACGCAGCGCTTTACACTCATATTGGTCCCTGTCCCCATTGGGGCACACAATCTAAATAAGTGGACAAGCAGATTGGAACACTTCTAAGGAAAAGGGCCCAGGCTATGCATACTAGAAGTGTCCTAACAAACAAAGCCATATACACCAAAAAAATGTGGAAGTTTGTTTTTCTCTGACCCTAACAGTTTGTGGGTGTACCAGTTGCTGTTAGGCTATGTGTTGGGGCTTCGCAGTGCTGCCTCAGGGTTTCTGAGTTTGCTAGCCAACTTGGCCTAATGTCATTGTTCCTCCTTAAATAAAACTTATCCCAAGATGAATTCTTTGCATTGCAGCAGTTACATGTCCAGTGCCTTGAAAGCTGCAATTTAATCATATTATTGGAGAAGACACATCTGCACTTCTCACTTGATTTGTAGTGCATCTCCATTTCTTGCTGTGTTTCATACTTGTGCACTTATGTAACTGTTGCACACGCTTGTATAATCAATCTAATGATGCTGTCATTCTGAAGTACTTTATTTGAAGCGGATGGTATGAAGTGTAACTCCTCTTCTTGCAAATAACTTTTTTGTTTTGTTTCCCCCCCCCCCTCTTCAATATCAAGTTACTAATCAGTCTAAATATCATGTACTCCAAGCTTTCTTGGGAATTTTCCATATCCCAGCACAGGGCCAGACTTGCAACCTAGTCCACCTAGGCAAAGCATGTTAGGTGCCTTTTAGCTCCACCCATTGTCACCCCCCACTCCTCACATGACCTCAGTTCCATCCCTGTTTCCTGGCACAGAAAAATCCCTCTTTTTTTTTTTTTTTTCTTCCCCTTTTACTCCTTGGTTGCCAGCGGTCTACATGGCAATACCTTGGAGATCTATCATCCAGGCAGTTAACCGCCTATAAAAAGGGTATAGAAATGGTGCAGGGACATTGAGTTTGTTCCTGCTGCAGCATATGCCTACTCTGCCCATTTTGTAAATCTGACTAATGTAAAAGTTTATTGGCAAATTTGTAGATAAAACCAATGGTGCAGTGTAATCCAGGCTTAAACGTAGTTGATTAGTATCAACTGCTCATTCAGAAGGCATCCTCTTTAGCAAGTTTATACACACTCACACTAATTCACCATCCAATCAAAGTCCTTATCAAGACTGTTATCCTAATGTTTTCAGGGAGACTTGAAGACCTGATAGTTTTTCATTCGAACTTATCAGACTGGATTTTAGGCTTCAGACACTAGAGAACGTTTGCATATGCTAGTTTGGAGTACATGGTATTTGTACATATAACACCATTTCATTTTTTAGGTGTTGCTGATTGTTTTATGATAAAGGGTGTTCGTTGTCCTGTTCAGTACTGGTAGTGCTAAAACTAATCTAATAATTGCTTTTAGTTATGGTGCTGAGTAAGTCTTGTGTGCGATTTATATTTTGTGTAGGCATATAATGTATATGTGTAATGTTACACGCGCACCCTCTTGTTACTATGGCCCCTATGACCTTATTTTAAGAGAACCTCAGCCAGTCCTGTGTACCATATCATGGAGGTAGATATGATAGTTGGGAGCAAAGTGCAGGTGCCTACTTAACTCTTTAAGTACCACATGGGTGTACAATGCACAGCACACCCCTCAGGTGATTAAACAGTTGACTGCCATGTTCAGGGAGCATAGTTTGGTCCTTCTAGCACCTGTTATGTTTGCCCACATGTATAGGACAACCAGGGCTGACTGAGCTCATTTGAATAAAAAGTGTCTTAAAGGGTTAACTACCTTTTGGTTAAACTGCATTCTTCACATCTCACTGCAATTCAGTCTAACCCCCCCCCTTTCTTCTTTAGTCTCCTTCTGGAGGACTCCGAAGAAGAGGAAGGAGACTTGTGTAGAATTTGCCAAACCGGAATGTGTAATCCAGCAAATCCCTTTATAGAGCCGTGTAAATGTTCTGGAAGTCTGCAGTTTGTGCACCAGGACTGCATGAAGAAATGGTTACATGCTAAAATTAATTCTGGTAAGCTCTGAACAGTATGTGGCATGCCCAATACTAAAGTACTGGGGGGAGATTCACTAAGCAGTGATAGTGGACTTCTCCAGTTCTTATGTTATTCTGTGGAGTCTGCGCACTAAGATTTTTTCAGTTTTGGAGATGTTAGTGCATAGGAACTGGAGAAATCCTCTTCACTTTATCACCTCTATCACACCTTAGTGAATCTTCCCCCGGAGTAAAATGTCTACTCCAAAATATCAGGGTAAGGTGATTCAGTTGAAAGGAGAACACCACTGAAGTATAATTCCCTTCCCCCCCACATGCGTGGCTCATTATGAATAAGAAAAATCCTAATTACCCATATGAACTTTGCCATTCTTCAAAATGTTGCATATCCCTACTCTTGTCAGTGGAGGACATGACAATTTTTACAAACTGAAGCAGATAGTTCATGAGAGTTTACAGCAGGGATTATCAGCTTCAGTCCTTGGGTCAGTTTTTAAAGAGGTAGTAATACTTAAAATATATATATAAAAATGGGGGGGGGATAAACACTACAACATGAGTAAAACAAGAATGCTCCCACTGCTGAAAGGTGTTTTTCAAAAGTTATTACAGCTAAAAGTTGAATTTTTTTTCTTTAGATGCAGTATCTCAGTGGCCTGAAATTGTACAGTGGCGCTGTTGCTACACCATCCTATGGAGATTTATGGTCCTGGGACCAGAGCTGTCCATAGGATGGTATAGCAACAGCACCACTGTACAATTTCAGCTCACTGTGATATTGCACCTGGGATTAAGCAGTGATGTCTTGAAACAAACCTGTAGTTATCCCCTGAGAAACTGGCTTACACAAAGTTTGAGTCCCTGTGGCAGCAACTACAATGTCTGCCACCAGTGACATGTCATCTCTTGAACCAAGGAGGAAGTGGTAAATGCATTAGGGGCCATTAAGATTTTTGGGCTGTATTAAAGGGGGGGGGTCGAATTGCCATAGGAACTCTGATAGCAATGTGTCCCTTAATTTAGCAGACAGGCTTGCGTAGGTAGATGCCATCCAAACAAAAAAAAAAAAATACGTATGTATTTGAAATCTTCTCCCCAAATCCCCCCTTCCCCATACAGAGTAAGAGTGGTCAGTTGATTGGAGCCCTCAGGTGCCATCATCTCTGCACTGTTTACACTGAACAGCTGATAGGCTTATACAGCAAGCTCCCCAATTTGCTAATCTCGTGGAGGTGAATTTGTTCCTGCATCATCACCAGTTACTGGAGCTTAACCCTTTGAGTGCCACGGAATGCATTGCAATGCATTCCATACTACTCTGCCACTCAAAGGATCAATGTATACTGCAGGTGGCCACCCTACTTATAAATACACACTCTGGAACATGAAAAGGTCTTTCATTTCAATATGCAAATTATCCACTGCTGAAAGTGATTGTGAACATGGTGAAAGCATGGTGATTTTAGATGTAATTACAATGATTAGAACATACAATGAGACCTTTGGGGCCAGTTTGCCACACAGTTGCCGAACTTTACCCTTATTGACATTTTAGTGCATTCCCACCCCTGAAATTGAGGATTTCCATGTATTGGCACAAGTCAGTGAAACACAATGTTTGTGCCTCTGATAATGTTGCCTGAGCTGAAGCTGGGGGCATGGTTTGAGCATTACTTAACTATGACTTTGCCAGACTTTTGTCTGGCATGATGCATAGGTAGTCTTGTGCGAATAATGTGGATCTTGCATCTTAAACTCATAATTGATTGAAAAATCCCGGAACCTGTGAGGCCAGGCTGGTAATTTTCAGGGGATTTTATTTACAGGCTTGTGTATTCAAGCAGTGTAAATCTGCTAATAACTTAATACTTTTCATTGTAGGCTCTAGTCTGGAAAGTATAACTACATGTGAATTGTGTAAAGAGAAATTGGAGCTGAACTTGGAAGATTTTGACATCCAGGAACTCTATCGGGAACATGCAAATGAGCGTGTATGTATCTTGTATTTGTTATGAGAACAGCCCAAATCTAAAAGAGCTTTTCAGAAAGTCAAAATGTTATCCAGAGAACTAAAAGTTGTCTACAGTTAATGTTGCACTTTGTAGTGCTGCAGTTTTTCTAGAAATGTTGTTCAGAACAGTCTTCCCAGAGCAGTGATCATGTGTGCGCCAAATAATCGGATAATGTTGGAGATAGGCAACACAATGAGTATTGAGCAGGCAGTGCTAACAATCTCTTCAAATGGGGCATTCTGTCAATCCACTTGTAACTTTACATACAGTTCTACAGCACATTGCTTTTCTATGTTTTGGAGAAGTCTAAAGGCAAAGGGTTAAAAATGGCACCGTGCTGTAGCCACTAGTTTTCTGCAAAGTACTTGTATGTGGAGCGCCATTAATATGGTCTCTGGCAGCATGTGTTCAGCAATAACCAGTGTTGATGGATTAATTTTCAGGCTTGGAGCCTTATGTACATAAGCAAGATGGAGCAATTCTGGGACACTCAAGGTGCACTGTAGGGGACAAATAATTACCATTAAGGTAAATGGGTTTTTTTTAAACCCAAATTCAAATGGATTAATTTTTTTTTTTTTTTTAAATTTTCTCCACTCGAATGTGTGGTATATTCCCTTTTGGCTACAAGGTTTTTAAAGAAATAAGTACACGGTTGTCTGCCAGATTCCTTAACCAACTGAATTCCAGAAGGTGTCCAGTACACTTATGGAGCAATGCATTTAATGTTTAGGGCACTCTGTGTTAAATGTACCCCTGTTGTGTACATCCTAGTTCTAGAGTTGGTCAAGTGTGGGTTTAACAGTATTTCTTTGTATAATGGTCATGACTTTGAGTGCAAATTCCTTTGCAGCATTTCTGCCCATTAAGACACTTCCGTAGAGTGTAAAATATTAGGGTTATGAACACCGTTTTCAGGACTATGTGATGATAAAAAATGTTAGCGGGAGTCAGCATGGCTCTTCAGAATACTGGATCATGTCAAACTAACTTACTTGTGTTTATGAAAGGGAAAGTAGTAATTTGGACTAGGGAATTGCTGTTGATGTAGTATACTTGGAATTTTGCAAAAGTCTTTAATACTGTTCCTCATAACTGGTAACTGCATAAATGAATCACTGGTTTGGGAGGTGTCATCTTTGCAAAGAACTGGTTAAAAGATGGCAGAGTTTTTGTAAAGAGAACAGTCTTAAACCTGGTCTAAAACTGTAAGTGGTGTGCCACAGGGTTCAGTCCTGGGCCCAATGCTTTGTAATTTTGTTTTAATGATCTAGAAGTAATGTTTTTAAAGGAATGTCTTAATCTTTATTACGAACACTAGGCAGTGTAAGGAAATGCAGAGCAAGATGTCTTTTTCTATGCAGAAAGATTTGGATAAACTGAGTGGGTGAAGAGGTTATGCATTTAGGTTGCAGAATCTAACACTACATGTAAACTAAATGGGGAAACTAGTAGGGGAATCCTTGGTGGAGAGATTTAGGAGCACTGATAGAGAATATACTTCACAGAAGTGTGCAGTGTCACTCAGCTGCTGCAAGATCTAGTAGGGTATTACTATTGTGTATAAAAAGGATTAAAAAGGCTTCTTCTAGAATATGGAGTACAGTTACAGGCACTGGTTCCTAATGAAGAGACCTCTAAAGAGTGATATGTTTACCATTTACAAATATATTCAAAGTTTGTTCCATACAGAGTTCTTGGCATTTACTCAGCTGAGCAAAGAGGTCCTCCATTAAGACTAAAAGGCAGGAATTTTTACAGTAAGGGCCAGTAAGTCATGGAATGTTCTTGCAGATACTGTAGTAATGCATGTCTTTCTAGCTAAGAACAATGAGAATTATGACATTTGGTAACTGTACAGATGGGAAATATCAGACTGCTGTTTGGACTGGGGAAGGAATTTTTATCGGCTCTGTGCTTAATTGGTAATTTTGCTTCAGTTGGGTGTGCGCAAAAAAAAACCCCCCTCTGGATCAACAGATGTGAT
The DNA here is from genome assembly GCA_037306005.1 of Rhinophrynus dorsalis. Classification (NCBI taxonomy): domain Eukaryota; kingdom Metazoa; phylum Chordata; class Amphibia; order Anura; family Rhinophrynidae; genus Rhinophrynus; species Rhinophrynus dorsalis. Next base: position 206,694,795 of record CM074725.1, on the reverse strand, counting down.
ATGCGTTCAGGTTCGAGCCTATGCCATGTCAAAAGAATTTGCCCAGTATATATTACCTTTTCCTCTAACTTGAATTTTTATTTTTTTTATCCCTTTCTTTAAATAGGCTGAATATGAATTTATCAGCTCTGGCCTGTACCTGGTGGTCTTGCTCCACTTGTGTGAGCAGCGTTTTTCGGACATGTTGGGAGCAGCTAATGAAGCAAACACTAGGGTTAGAGTGAGTGGTTGTGCTATACATATGTTTTACATACTTTGAGTTGTATACAACATCCACTAATGGTTTTGTTTTGTGTGTTCCCCCAGTTTATAAATCTTGCTCGAACTCTCCAAGCTCATATGGATGACCTTGAAAGTAAGTAAAATATTCTATTTGAAGTAAAATGGTTCTAACACTGATTGCTGTGATAGCTCATAGCTCATTTAAAGAGCTAGTAATACTTGTTTTTGTAAGTTTTAATATTGTAGTTATGAAATAAAGCAAAGCGTCAGTCACTTTGTGTAATATTGATCTAAAGTTTTCCCCCTCCTGCCCCTTTTAGCTGCCCCAGCAATCTAGCCAACAAACTTGGATTCTGGTCAGGGGACCGATCGGCTTTTCTTTAGAGCCGAAATAGTGCATACACAACAAATCTTCATGACCACAGACTACTGCCTCATACCAGGCACACTTTGTAGACCGTTGTCTTGAAGATTTGCTGTGTATACATTACTATTTCGGTTCTCCAGACGAGCCGTCCGGTCCACAAACCAGAATCCAAGTTTGTCAGCTGGAGCGCTGACGTAGCTAAAAGGGATGGGAGGGGGAAACTTTCAGATTGATATTACACAGAGTATGAAAGTTATAGCAAAAAGTTTCAGCCTTGTTGGGCCTCGTCAGTGAGGTGCAGCTGATCTCTACGCACTGTAAGGGGTCCTATCCAATTACTTTTGGAGTGACTAATCCCAAGTGTAATTTGCATATGTATAAAGTCAGATGCTCAACTAGCATTGGACTCCTTGCTCACAGTGCTTGGAGAGATCAGCTACACCTCACTAACGAGACCCAGCAAGGCTGAAACGGACATCTGGGGTTGGCTGATTCTCTTGTTCAGAGAGGAATTGCTTGGCATTTCGTGTTTGGACAGCTGTAATGGTAGGACCAATATGATAGGATATTTCCTCTATGTGAAAGGCACTAGTGAGCTAAAAGATTGCACTCTGGGTAGGACACCATTCCTAAAGAGCCTGCAAATTTGTATTGCAGGCTTGTTCCTAGTTGAACATCTGACTTTTAATATACCAGTAGAGTATTACAAGGCAAGCAGTATAATACTAGTGTCATTGTATATTGCTCTTCCAGCCTTGTAAGGTGGCTGTCGGACACGCATGGCTACACTTTTTTAAAGTTCCAGAAAGGGACATGACCATGTTGCACTGAAAGTGTTAGGCAAATGTGCACGCTGTATTGAAAGTCTGAAGAGCCATGATATGGTTCCACTTGAGACCAAAATGTGACAAGATTGACCCTGAATACAGTGTGTTTCTCAGTGGACCTGCTGTCTTGCAGGCAGCATTTGGCTTAATGAAGGATGATTTGCAATGTAGTGCTTTGTGCACCCCTCTGGTCTGCAAAAGCCTTTTTATTGGTATGAAATACTCTAAGTCAAACTGCTGCTCGTAAAGTGATCCAGCATATAGTCCTGCACTACAACCATTTCCTTCATGTGGACTCTGTTCCCACTGTCCTATCCGGTCCCAAGATCAAAGCAGTCCTTCTCTGGCATGGTGTGCTTGTTTCATGGATCTGACTCTAGCGGGCAGTTGCTCCATACCCAATAAATTATCTTGTCTGCTCCTGAAGTGGACTCTTCTCTTTCTTCCCCCCCCCCCCCCCCGAAAAAAAGTAAAAAGCATGACAACTTGCCATACTGAAACCAGCAGCTTTCCCTTATAACTTAATTGGATGGCTGCTGCAACTAGATTGGCATGCCCCTGCCAATTACAGGCTGAGCCAGGATGTCAGTGAAACATGGTATAGGAAGTGCCTGACTGCTCATGACAGTAATGAAATGTGTGCATTGTGAAATCTTGCTGCATGGATTTAATTTCTCAATGCACAGGCTTCTCTGCAGGCATGCCAAAATAGTACCTGAGTTTAGGTCTGTTTCTCACCACCACATAAACAGACTTTTACTATATTTGTATAATTGACTGCGAAGGACACCTTCATAAGCAAATACTTTTGTCAAACCAATTAAGAGCTTCTTATCTGAAGAGCACACATCTCCTTAATTAGTTAGAAATAGTTAGACTGGGCTTTAACATGTTTTGCCCAAAGGTTATGGGAATACAGTGTTTTAATGACAATTGGTCCCTGGCAACCTAGATCTCCTATTAAATAGTGGGAACAAAACAGGAAGACATGCATACAGTTTTGTATCCTCGTTTGCAGTAAATAAATTCTCTCTTCAGCTTCAGAGGATGATTCAGAGGACGAAAGGGTTTAAAGGACAACAGATGTCAGTATGGCTGGAGACTTGATGGCACAACATCAACATTTATTAAACTTGAAGACGCTGCAGATGTTGGGTTTTCTTTTCTTTGTATTTAATATTCGACTGCTTGTTTTGCTTATTGGTAACTGAAAATATTTAGCCCTCTCCACTTGTACTTGGCATAATTTAAATTCATAAAAAAAAATAATTGTGTAACTTGGCCTCCAACAGTTAAACCCTTTGAGTGCCAGAGGTGTGCGCAACACATTTCAGAGCAATGTGTTGCATACCTCTGGCACTCAAAGGGTTAACCTGTTTGCAATGTATAATTATTTAGGCAGACTGTAAGAGAACAGCCAAAGGCCCATCTGGAGCAAACCAGCTGCACTGTAGAGGAGGAATAAGACCTTGCATTTATTAACATTCAAGGGGTAAAAAAAAAAAAAAGGTTTAAAATCATATTTTCAGTGAATCTGGGATGCTCCACAATAGCTCATCTCTTGCTTCCTGCCCATGACCCTTTTGAGTGCATGAAAGTTGTGCAATGAACTGCAAAACTGTTGCGCTCCCCTCGTGCACTGGAAGGGGTTAATGCGCCGTACATGCCTTTTTTGTTTTTCTATGTATGTTCTTTTCTTTGTTCCACGTGGTCAGCCATGCCTATTTATGATCATCCACTTTGATCCAATTTATCTATTTTAAAATAAAAAGGCTGTTAGACAGTTTTGAGACTGGGATTAAAAGGGGGAAAAAAATGAAGCCTGCTTTTTCTTAAATTAAATAACCACGCCTTACTTTGCAGTCTCAAATTTACTAATTTTTTTAACCCTTGAGTGCCAGAGGCATACACAATGCATGGCAATGTGTTGCATATACCTCTGGCACTTAAAGGGTTAAAGAATATTTTTGCCTCCAGTGTTAATTGTTTAATATGAAGGGGTTTTATACACTTTATTCAATTTCCAGATTTTTGATTTGACCTGTAACTTTCTTAAAAATGCAACACAATTGTGGAGAATTTCTTAATCCAAAACTTTTTTTTTTTTTTTTAGCTAATTCCTATGTATAGCACATTTTACAGTCAAATTAATATGCAGCCCTGTAAGTTTTTGAAAAGATGCAACTTGTTACTAATTTTAATCACTTGTGACTGCTGAAATTGTAGACCCCTGTATATTCACTTTAAACACTGATTTATTGATGTTTTAGTTGTAAGATGGTAATAAAGATAATGTATGCATTTTTTTCTTTCATGTTTGTGTGTAAATCATGCATTTACAGTGTTAATTATCCTACCTAAAGCATATTGTCTGTAATAACCTTAGGCAGCAAGTTTTCTAGTTTACTTGTGCTCTGAGCCAAACCCAACCTCTAACTGCTCCTGTTTACAATGCTTAAAGGAATAGTAATACTTAAGATGTGTGTGCGTTAAAAAAAAAAAAAAAAAAAGTTGTAGGGTTTGTCCCCGAATAAGACAAAGGTACTCCCACTGCTGAGATATCTCTTATTAAAAATGGTAACAGCTCAAACTTCAGTTTTTTTAGGTGCAATATCACAGAGGCCTGAAAACTTAGTGACGCTGTTGCTACACCATCCAATGGACAGCTATGGTCTGTAGACCATAAATCTCCATAGGATGGTTGCAGCAACAGTGCCAAGTAAATTTTCAGGCCACTGTGATATTGCACCTAAAAATTCACTTAATTTGTTAATCCAAAGGATTTACATAGTTTAAGTGTGACAGCAGTTGCTTATTTGTACTGGCAATGCTCAGCATGTACAGTATACAGATTTCAACAGGAACACAGTAGTTGAGCACTCTTCATATGAGTGCAACTTTTAATAAAAACAAATATGGGCAAGTCCATAGTTTGTCTACATCACAATTTTCATCCAGGACTAAAGTCTAGACACCATATTCTAATATGCTTTATTACTTTTTTATTTTTAATTTTGGCGCCAAGTTGGACTTGACCATATTTGCTTTTATGGTTTTTATTAAGCTTTACTCAGTGTGCTCGCTACTTTGTTCCTGTTTGGTGTTCTCTTTGATAAGGCAGGTACCTCGTTACAGACTACAGGTGTGTGCAGCAGTTCAACAAACCATTGTAGTAGCAGTGTTTCTCAACTCCTGTCCTCAGGACCCACTAACAGGCCAGGATTTGATTTCCTTGTTAGAGCACAAGTGAGTTAATCAATGTGAATGAGCCTCTGATCAACACACTTGTGTTCTAGCAGAGACATCACTAAGTCCTGGTCTGTTAGTGGGTCCTGAGGACAGGAGTTAAGAACCACTGATTGTAGTATATAGATTTAGCATCACGTTTTTTTGGGGGAAAAACCCATATTTAAATAATAAAAAAAAAATGGCTGCATCCAGTAATGTGACAAAACTAAACATTAAAATTCTGCTGAGCAAAAGGAGCATATTAACTTTAAGGTCAACAGGGAGAAGACCTAAACACTAGTGTCACCTGAAGAGGGGTGTGCATGGCCTTTATAGAATCTGAGCTTTGTGAGTGGTTCATTTCTTCTGATTGCAAACTTCTTGTTGAAGGGATAGTAACACTTTGTTTTAACTTTATTTTATTTTGTAGGCATTAAAAAAACATGAAGAATGATATAAGTCTTATCTCTTAAACCTTTATGGTTTATGAGATATTCACAAGCAAAGTTCCCCTCCCCGCCCCTTTTTCCTAGTGTAAGCCATCTCTTCTCAAATGTGAGTCTGGTTGTATGACAGGACAGATAACAGAAGGGGACAATTTTCTTTGTATGAAAACAATGAAAGCCCTTCCCCCCCCCCCCTTGACAAGTTTTTCAGCTTTTTCCATTATCTTAATTGAAGATTGTCCCTCTCTGCAGTCTACCTGGGCATCTCCCTTCTGATCTGGTTGAACAGGGAAGGGATACTTTGTTTGTGAATATCTCTTAAACCATAAAGGTTTCAGAGATAAGACTTATATCATTCTTCATGTTTTTTTTAATGCCTACAAAATAAAATAAAGTTAAAACGAAGTATTACTATCCCTTTAAATCTGGAGGTTTATATATTTAAAAAAAAAAAGTCTGCACCCCAAATACTCTTTTCAAAAAAAATTCTCTACCCACTTTTAAATAAACATTCGAATTTAGGGAGCTTAGGGTGAAGGAGAGAGCACAAACCATCATCTTTTGTGAAATTTGAAGCTTGCAACAGAATGGGATGTGCCACACGCAAAGCTTCACTCTTCTTGAACACAAACGCCTAAAGCTGAACTGGCATTCTATACACTTAAATACCTTGTACACCAGAATAGCATCTGTACTTGAAGGGTGCCTGACTTCCATAAACATGGCAATATTGCTAGGCAACTAAGTGATGGTTTTGTGTTATTAGTACATGGCCTGAGAAAAGGTACCAGCCTCTCTGCTAGAATAGTGGTTACTAATCCCAAATTGACTGACTTTGCTCTTCTCGCCATTATAAACAAATATGCATTTAAAAAAAAAAAAAAAATTATAGATGCTAAATCTGTGTCTTCCTATTCCATTTTATCTATGTTTCTTCTGACGGGGGGTACACAATGCATTGTTTTTCAGTCATTGGGTGCTGATCTGGCACTCAAAGGGTCAAATAAAAAGTGACTGAAATTGTGGGTAACTCTGGCTCTTCAGCTGCTATGGGCTGCAACTCCCCTCATCCCCAACCAATAAACCTATGCACATCCAAATGTTGCCTAACCTAGAAATATAGCTCCTGCTCTGTTGGATATATAAAAATGAAATAATGGCATTCCTTTTTTTTTTGTTTGTTTTTTGTGTTTGTTTTTTGTGTTTGTTTTTTGTGTTTGTTTTTTGTGTTTGTTTTTTGTGTTTTTTTGTTTTTTTTTGTTTTTTTGTTTGTTTTGTTTGTTTTGTTTGTTTTGTTTGTTTTGTTTGTTTTGTTTGTTTTGTTTGTTTTGTTTGTTTTTTGTGTTTTTTTTGTTTGTGTTTTTTGTTTTTTTGTTTGTGTTTTTTTTGTTTTTTGTGTTTGTTTTTTGTGTTTGTTTTTTGTGTTTGTTTTTTGTGTTTGTTTTTTGTGTTTGTTTTTTGTGTTTGTTTTTTGTGTTTGTTTTTTGTGTTTGTTTTTTGTGTTTTTTTGGTTGTGTTGTTTTGTTTGTGTTTGTTTTGTTTTTTGTGTTTTTTGTGCTTTGTGTTTGTTTTTTGTGTTTGTTTGTTTGTTTGTGTTTGTTTGTGTTTGTTTGTGTTTTTTTGTGTTTTGTTTTTTGTGTTTTGTTTTTTGTGTTTTGTTTTTTGTGTTTTGTTTTTTGTGTTTTTTTGTTTGTGTTTTGTTTTTTGTGTTGTTTTTTGTGTTTTTTTTTTTTTTTTTTTTTTTTTTTTTTTCTCATAAGATGCAGAAGCTGCAGGTAATGATAAACGTGGCTTGGAGAAAAGCATGAAAATGTTAGTCACATTAGGGCATATCTGTAAACAAGTGGATAATTTATGGGCACGATACTAACACTGCTTCTTTACAGTAGATTGAATCTGCACATGTTTAAAGGGATAGGAATGTCATTTATAATAATAAAAACAAATATAGATAATAATTATTATAGGGGTTTACCCTTCTGAGTAAAATGAGGGTGCTCGTACTGCTGTTTTTATTCAACATAACATTTCCAGTCTCTCTAACATAACATAGTTGATGAGGCTAAAAAGGGACATGTGTCCATAAAGTCCAGCCAATGCCAAAAAACACCCCTGTTGATACAGAGGAAAGCAAAAAAGCCCTCTGAAGCCATTTCCAATTTAGCCCCAAGTGGGTAAAACATTCTTTCCTGACTCCAAATGGCAGTCAGATCCCTGGATCAACATCCTATCTGCATAACGTAGTAAATTAGGTTGACTAAAGACAAAAGTCCTCCAAGTTCAACCTTTGCCTCATACCCCAGTGACTGAGAATTTTATAGCTTTCCTGCTACCAAATAAGTTAGTCTTTATCATACCTTCCTGATCTGCCTACTAAAAAGCAGTATAACTGTTCCCTTTTGAAAGAAATGTATGCAATCTTCTCTTGAATGTATCCATTGTATCTGCCATAACCACCTCCTTGGGCAAGGTATTCCACAATTTAACAGACCTTACTGTATAAAAAAAAAAACAACCAAAAAAAAAAAACCCCTTCCTCTGCTGAAGCCTAAACCTCTTTTCCTCTAATCTCAAGAGGTGTCAGCTGATCAGGCTTTGGAATAAATAGCTCACTGTAGAGATCCTTGTATTGACCTCTCATATACTTGTACAATGTGAGAAGGTCTCCTCTTAGTCGTCTTTTCTCTAGAGTAAATCAAGTTTGTCTAGTCGTTCCTCATATGTCAAGTCCTCCATTCCCTTAATTAATTTTGTTGCTCTGCGCTGTACTCTCTCTAGTTCTAGTATATCCTTTTTCAGAACCGGTGCCCAAAAATGCACTGCATACACAAGGTGAGGTCTTAACAATGATTTGTGTAATGGCAAAATGTTATCCACTCTTACTTCAATACCTCTTTATGCAAGACAGGATAAGCATGCAGATTAGGGTTTGAAAAAAGGACATTCTCACTGGATCATAATTAACCTCCTGTGACTGATTTCTGCTGTGCTTCCTTGAGCAATCAACATTCCAATCCTTCCCCAGCACAACACAGACCTGGATATTGTAAGCAACTCCCACCCCCCATTCTCTCTGCACTCCTAGCTCCCAAATCCCTCTACAGACTTAATAGTATACCATGCACTATTACATTATACAATGAACTATATTTCACAGTCCCGAATCACTCCATCTGGTGACACATACTTTTCCCCAACCAGTCCTAGGGCAATCCTGTTACTGTGACAAACAAAATCACCAACCGCACTGTCTTTGAATCACACGACTTCAGACAATATTAAAATCAAATAATCTGTTACTGTGACACCCTGTGCCCCTGCGCCACACAGGGTGTGACCCAGGAGGAGGCAGGGAAGCTGGGAAAGCCACCTCACCATGCATAGAGTCCATAGTCTGTAGGAAGGGTGCTGGCTCCCAGGAGCCAAGGGCACAGTGGTTTCTGCCTGCTCTGCATCCCATCCAGCCTGGAAGGAGGACTGTTCCCCTGGCTGCTAGAGGAATTAGCCCTCTCCAGTGTTGCCAATTCTGAGCTATCCTCATCAACATCTTCACACAATCTTGCAAATCTGTTGGACTGAGTCAATTAGCCTTCCTCTGCCTACCGCCTCCCCTCTTACCTGTTACCCAGCTTCCTGCCTGTTGCTCCTCATCTACAGCTCCACCCTCTTCACCACTAGCCCCACATACTACCAGCTCTGTGAGTTCTAAACTCCTTTCCAGGTTTCCAATGTCCCACAATGTTGCAATATTTATTTTCAAATCCAATATCTTGGACTCTAAAAAGAGAAAATATGTTCACACTTGGCACAGCGCTATGACCCACGGAACAAATACTCTAAGTGGTCAAACATGTGACAAGATGTGCACTGCGTGAGACTGTCTAACCTGCTATCACTCATGCTTGGTTGTACAATTCAAAAAGCTTTATATTGTCCTGTAATGCTCACTATAAGGTAAGTAACCAACTTTAAATGTGAATGCAATAAATCCTTTGAAATGATTGTCACCTCAGAGCTCTGCTGATTTCCAACTCCTGCTTCTATTCTAACTCCAGATTCCTTCTAATGCTTCACTTGTATGCAGTCACTTTAAAAGCAGTCTCAAAGAGCCAGCTCCAATGAGCTTATGGACTATACTTATACTTACACTGCACCTAGGTGACACCTTAGCAATCACCCCTAATCACACAGGTCAGAGAAAAACCCAGTAAACTGTTTTTTTTTAACTGAAGCAATCGGTAATAATTTTCAATATTGTTCTTTGCTAGGTAGATATCCATTGCTTTTTTGAAAGCAGTTGCATTATCTGCAAGTACAACATCCTGAGGCAAAGAATGCCATAGCTTTACAGCCCTTACTGTAAAGGATCCCTGCCTTTGTCGAAAGCGCCTTTCCTAGTCTTAATGGATGACCTCTTGTACTTAGCAAAGCTCTTTTCTTAAATTCATTGGATAGTTCTTTGTATTGACCTTGAATGTATTTGTAAATGGTAATCATATCATCCCTGAGATGTTGCTTTTCTAATGCAAACAAACCCAGTTTGGTTAGTCTCCCTTCATAATTCTGATCCTCAAATCCCTTTTTGGTTTTGTTACATGTCTCTGTACCGTTTTCCAGTTTAACAATATATTTTTTTAAGAATTGGCACTCAAATTGTACTCCATATTCTAGGTGAGGCCTAACCAAGGATTTACACAGGGGTAAGATAATATGAGCAGCCCTTGCATCTACACTTTTTTTTTTTTTTTTTTTTTTAATGCAGGCTAGTACCCTGTTTGCTTTTGCAGCAGCTGAGTGACTCTGCACACTGCTGTGAAGTCTATCAGTACTCTTAAATCTTTCTCTAATGAGGATTCCCCAAATTGTTTCCCATTCAGAGTATATGTAGCAAGTTTGTTTCTACAGCCTAAATGCATAACCTTACATTTATCTACATTAAATATCATCTGCCACTTTTCTGCCCATTCAGTTTATAAAAATACTTCAGCAGAGGAAAAAAAAAAAAAAAAAAAAAAAAAAAAAAAAAAATCAAGCTCTGTATGTTTTTTCTTACATAGTTTAATGTCCTCAGCAACGATTGAGATGCTACTTTCAATTCCTACTTCAAGATCCTTAATAAACAAATTAAAAAAAAATATTGGGCCAAGGACTGAAACCTGTGGCACCCCACTTATAACTTTGGACCAATTTTAAAGGTACCATTTTCAACAACTCTCTGCTGTCTGTCATTTAACCAGTTCTCAATCCATGTACAGATAACAGTGCCCAAACTGAAGCCTTTTAATTTATGCAGTAATCTGTTGTGAGGCACTGTATCAAAGGCTTTTGCAACATCCAATTATACAAAATCAACAGCAATTCCCTTGTCCAAATTACTACTTACCTTTTCATACAATGTGAGTAAATTAGCCTGACATAATCTATTCTTCATGAAACCATGCAGATCCCTACTAACATTTTATAATATAATATTGTTTGTCTTCACATTAGTTCTGAATACTGTCAGTTAGTAATCCTTCTAGTATCTTACAATGGAAGTCAAGCTCGTGTCTATAATTTCCTGTTTTGGATCTTGCCACCCCCTCCTCCCCCTTTATGAACAATGGAACTATGTCAGCTTTCCTCCAATCACAGGGCACTATGCCTGATGAAAGTGAATCAATAAATATTAAGTATAATGGTCTTGCTATTACTGAACTAAGTTCCTTATGTACCCTTGGGTGTAGACCGCCAGGTCCAGGTGCTTTATTCACCATAACCGTTTCCAGTTTCTTTTGGACCATGTCCTCAGTAAGCCATGTACATAATGGAGGTAACTGGTTTTGTATGTAGGCTGTCATTGCTACTTTCTTTGTATATACTGAAGCAAAGAATGTATTTAGGGTGTCGGCCATAGCCTTATCCTCACTGATCAATTCACCTGTCTCAGGAACTATATCAACCCTAACCTTTTTGTTAGTAATATACTTGTAGAATTGTTTAGGGTTATTCTTGCTCTCATTTGCAATATTTCTCTCATTTTCAATTTTAGCTAGCTTAATTGTTTGCAGATTTTATTACATTATTTGTATTTTCTAAATGATGTATCTGACCCGGTTGACTTAAACACTTTAAAAGCCTGTTTCTCATTTCCCTGCAAACTTTATAATTAAGCCACACTGGTTTCACTTTAGTCCTCTTGTGCTTATTCCCCAATGGTATATATTAATGAGTATATTTGTCAAAGAGCATTTTAGCACATTCAATGATTCTTGTGCATTTTTATCTTTGAAAATAACATCCCACTGAATATCTTTTAATACTTCTTTTAGCTTTGTAAAATGAGTATTTTTAAAATTGAAATGTTTTGGTTAAACCCTTGCTATTTGATTTCTCATAAAAAAAAAAATTCAAAGGATACTGTATTGTGGGCATTGCTGCCCAAATGTTCCCTTACTTGTACATTGTTTATTATGTCAGAATTGGTCAACAACAATAGATCAAGCAAGTCCTCTTTTCTAGTTGGCTCCTCTACTACTTGGCACATACTTAAAATTATCATTTGTCATAATTTTTTTTTTTTTTTTTTTTTTTATTTCCCTTTGTTGTGCCGGAAGTCCTATTACTCCGGTCAATTTCAGTTCAAATCTCCCGTTATTACATTTGTTGTCCTAGAAGCCTATTCCATTTGCAGTAAAATTTGGTCTTCCACCAACTCCCTAATATTAGGTGGCTTGTAGCAAATCCCCACTAACATCTTTTTATTATGTGTGCCCCCAGTGTGTATTTCAACCCATAAGGCCTCTACCTTTTCATTGGGCCCATCATTTATATCGTCCCTTATAGCAGGTTTTAAAGGGACAGTAATGTCCCAAACATTTTTTTTTACAGTTATGTAGAGCTTAAAATATTAATCAAATCTCTCCAAACCCTATCTTTCAACCCACTATGGTTTGAGAGATATAGAGATTCAAAGTTCTCCCCTCCCTTCCCTTCTCCTGACATCAGCATCTTGCTGACAGCAGGAGATGCTGGTCTGGGGACCAGCAGGCAGCTCTGCAGCAGAGCCGAAATCACGGTAGTTTAAAAGAATTCATTAATTGGAAATATCTACAAAGTGTGCTTGCAAACCAGGCACACTTTTTAGACCTTTCCAATGAATTAATTATTTTTAAGTAACGTGATTTGGGCTCTGCTGCAGAGCCTCCTCGAATCATATGACTTGATTCTCCTGTTGTCAGCTTTACAGCAGACATGAGGAGAAGGGGAGGGAGTGGGGAACTTTGAATCCCTATATCTCTCAAACCATAATGGTTTGAGAGATGGGGTTTGGAGCGATTTGATTAATATTTTAAACTCTATATAACTATAAAACATTTTTTGGGGGACATTACTGTCCCTTTAAGGTGTGGTTTACATATTGGTATACCCCTCCTCCTCTTTTATTAACACTATCCCTCCTAGAAAGAGAACAACCCTCTGTATTGACTGTGAAGTCACATGCATCATCTAACCAGGTTTCAAACACACTAATTAGATCATACTGCTTATGTATTGCAATCATTTCTAGATCCCCCATCTTACCAGCCAGAGTACGAGCATTTGCATGCATACATTTTATCTTTTTGCCATTCTTAACACTTTCATTCCTTGTCAGATGTATTTCTTTTATCAGGCTGTAACAACAGCAACTTAGATGAACTAGTCCCCTCTTCACCTTCATCCCCCTTCTCTAATCCCATTCCTTCAATTACCCTACCTTCCCCATCATGTGTTGCAGCACCCTCTCTCTCCCCCTCCCATTTGTAGTTTAAAATCTCCTCCGGCCCTTTTACCATCCTAACTCCCATCACCGTGGCCCCCTTCCACTAAGGTGCAATCTATCTCTAATATAAAGATTGAGCCCAAGGGAAAAGGCTGCCCAGTGACCCAAACACCTCCTGCTTACAAGCCTGAGTGCCACAGGTACTGTGCAACAAATTACAATTACATATATGTCTTCCCTTTGTCCTGGGGAAGCTGAAGGTATAATAAGGGGTTACATTCAGCATTACACTGGGAAAAATACAATTATTAGTGTAAATCAACATGGTTTTATGAGGAGTAAATATTGCCATAGACATCAACCTGGATAATCGAGCAGTAGATTTAGTAATCACATTTGACACAGTGCCACACAGTAGGTTGATGTCTGTAATAAGGAAATGGGGTATAGGGAACAGGATAGAAAGTTGGCTGAAGGGACAGTGTGTTGTAAATGGAATTTCTCGAGCGTCATTGAGGGATGCAAGGACCATGGTGTATAGCAGTGTGCCTATAGGAGACAGGGTCCTCTAGTTGAAACTCCTCCCACTTCCTGGTGCCTATACCCCTCCTGCAACTCTCAGGTGTTTTTGTGTCCCTAAGGAGGTAAAGGGATATTTTTTTTCCAGGTAAAATATTACAATTTATTTATGCTTAACAATTGGCAAGTAGTATAAAAGGGCCCTCACATTGTGGGGAGTGTCCTTATACCTGTATCACACCTGGTAATGGTGCTACTTCCATTGGAAGTGCACTCACACTGCAAGAAACAAACATTGATGACACTAGCCACTAATGGTGAATGGGGATAACAAGGATCACAAAAATAAAAAAAATAATATATATATATATATATATATATATAAAAAAAAAAATAAAATGCTGTGCACTTTAAGTGCAATAGGAGCTAGAAGATGGTGACTGGTAAGGCCACTGCTACAGTGTTAACTTTATCCAGTTGAAAACCAGAATGAGGATGTAATATAGCATTGCAGTATGCAAGTCATAGGACCCTTCATTGAGAGGAATTGATTCAACAACTGGGATTTTCGGCTGAGAAGCAGGCATTATGCCATACAACAAGCAGGCGCATCTGTCACATGCATGTGTCAGTATGATACTCTTATGGTGACATTATTTAGATTGTGATGTGACATGAATTAAGCCTGAAGTGATTTTTAACCTGATTGAAGGAATTAATAGATATTTCTAATAATACTGAAAAGACAATGACACAGCCTAAAGAGGGAGACAAGCAGACTAAGAGCAAAGGTTATTCAGTCTCTTGTCCAGTTTGGCAGTAAGTTATCTGAGATAGCAGCCATGGAACTGACAGAATATATGGCGTCACTAGATATCAAAGGCTCTTACATACACGTTCCTATTTCCCCAGAACATTACCAGTAACCAAGATTTGCATTCAAAACCAACATTACTGGTATGTGGCTGTACACTTTGGTGTAGCCACAACTCCAAGGGTGATCGCCAAAGTCATGGGTGCACTTGCATCTTTCATGCAAGCAATGGGAGTACGTTTAACCCTAAATCTAGACAGCCTGTTCATAAAAGCTCCTACTCAGGAACAACTACTTAAACATATTTAAGTCACCATGAAAATGATGACAGAACACGGTTGTATTATTGATCTATCCAAATTTCACTGTCGTCCAATACAGGTCACTGGTACTCTCAGGGAGGCGTAAGTCCCCTTTAATAGGCAGGAACAACTATGCAAATGATTTGCAAGGGGCGGAGCCTCCCCTCTCACTTAAGCCACCTTCTGGACAGAGCCACTTAGATTGATTTGTTCCTGGGTGCTATGCACACCAGGTAGAGAACATCTATGCTTTCAACTTAGTCATTTGTTATTTTTTTTATTCAATATGGAATACCACCATTAGGAGGGTGACCATGGCTGTGAATGCCCTCACCCGAAGTGGCTAGTGCAGCTCCCAGGGATTTCTGTGGACCTTATGCCCTGAAGAGGGGACAGCTTGAGTTAAGCAGCTTCCCTGCTGGGGAATTTGCCTCTGGGTTATTCCTCCTCTATCATGGTCACCTGAAGACAGAAGTCCTGCAAGAGAGGTGAGTCACCCATTGAGTGCTGAAGGTCCACTTGTCCCCACAGTGTCCCTTTGCTGGGCTTGTATTTGGGAGTTTGCAATGCACTCCAGCACTCATAGGGTGTTTTTATTTGCATTTCAATGTTTAATGCAATTTCTGTGGTATTCTCTGGGTTTTGGAGCTTTGGGTATTAGTTTACTTATGTTTCTTATGTGTTTTATACTTGTTTGGGCTATTTTTAATGTTTTATTAAATTTCCCGCTCAAACGCTATGGCTCCTTTACTCTCTATGGGAATTCACAGTGTGGGACATATCTCTGGAACCGCTTGTCTCAGCAACTTCAGAGATGGCTCATTTTAATGCTAGGCTCCTGCTCTATCATCCGGAATGTGTTTTATTTATGTGGGGTGTTCAGGGGGGCTTCGGGCACTGTTTGGGGTACTTGTAAAGGGAAAACTACATTTCCCATGAGCGCCTGGTTCGCGCTCGTTTCTGATTGGCTGTCATGACGGCCGCCATTTTGTGGAACTTTTCCTAAGCGAGTACACTACGCAGGGACCGAGCCTTCTCTCTCCTCAACAGATTAACCCTTCGCTGGCCAGATAAGTCAGTTTTTAGACATTTCTGGGGTGAAACTTTAATCCTTTGCACTTTTTCTGGGTGATAGTGTCATTAGTGGGGTATATTGACGCTGTGAGCATGTCTACTTCACTGGAGCTAGGGGCTAGACCCAAGTCTAAGGAGGATGGGGGGTCTGCTACCCCCATGGCGTTTTGCTCCTCTTGCCACATTGGGCTGTCTAGCGATAATGTGGAGGATCTATGCCCTAATTGTACTGGTCAAGATAGCAACCCTGGGCCTCCCAGCTACGCTATTGAGCCATCTTGGGTGAGGGAGTTTAAAGCTGCCACTAGGGATCTCAGATCCGCTCTTCAACTCTTTCCCTCTCAGGTACAGGGGGCTCTCCAGGTCTGGCAGACCCCCTCTACCATCAGGACCTCCCTGCCTAAGCCACAGGGGGCTCCTGATGTGACTGATTCTTCTGAGGAAGAACTCTTGCAGGATTCTGATGCTGAGGAACGGACTGTTATTGAATCTAACAGGTCCATTGGGGACCCCTATGAATGTGACCCTGAAGTTTCGGCTGAGGGTCTGATTAGAGCTGTTCTGAATACGCTCAACCTTCCTCTGACTCAGGAATCCACTTATGATCCTACTGATGTTTTTCAGAAGAAGCCATCTAAGCCTGTTGTTTGTTTTCCAACTAATCCTACTCTTGCCCGTCTAGTCTCTGAGGCATGGAAGAATCCTGATAGATCATCCTCTGTCTCTAAAAAGTTTGCTAAGCTGTACCCTTTTCCTGAGACTGAGCTGGCTAAATGGGTGCATCCTCCCAAGGTGGATGCCCCTGTTTCCAGGCTATCCAAGTCTACCGCTTTGGCTGTATCTGATGCCTCTGCCCTGCAGGATTGGACGGATAAGAAACTGGAACTTTCTCTTAAGTCCATTTTTGCCTCTATTGGCACTGCCATGCGTCCAACCTTTGCAGTGGCGTGGGTTAACAGGGCTATCGCGGCCTGGACTGAACGACTGACTGAAGCAGTTCGCCAGGATGCACCAGTGTCTGAACAGTTGCAGCTTCTTGCTAATATTACTGAAGCTCAGAATTATGTTGCTGACGCTGCTTTTGATGCTGTGCGCATGATGGCGAGGGCCTCCACTTCTTCTGTGGTGGCCAGACGCGCCCTTTGGCTGAAACTTTGGCCCTTTGGCCTCTAAGAAAGCCTTGCTTTCCCTGCCCTTCCAGGGGAGGTTGCTTTTTGGGTCTGAACTCAAAGAAATGATCAGTGAGGCTACTGGGGGTAAAAGTACTCTTCTACCATCAGTCTTTAAGAAAACGTTTCCAGCCAAACGCAATCGGTCCTTTCATTCCTTTCAGACTGAGACACGCTCCTCGACCCCGGCGGGTCCTCCCGCTACACGCTCCTCCTCCAAGCCCAAACAGTCCTGGAAGCCCAAAGTTGCCCCCAAGGCCAAGACCTCCAAGACTGCTTCGGCATGACTCGCCGAACCCGGGTCCGCATCCGGCTGTAGGTGGTCGTCTCTGCCTCTTTCGCCGGACTTGGGAGGAGTCAGTGGCGGACCCATGGGTTCTTCAGGTGGTGTCAGAGGGATACAGGATCCCTTTCTCCTCCCTTCCTCCTTTTCGGTTCCATTTTACTCGTCCTTCTCAGGAACCCACAAAAGGGCGTCTGTTCGACGGCGCTATTCAGGATCTCTTGGACAAAGAGGTCCTGGAGGCGGTTCCTCAGGGGGACACAGGTTCAGGATTCTTTTCCAACCTGTTTGTGGTAGCCAAAAAGGACGGAGGGGCTCGTCCCATTTTGGATCTCAAAGATCTCAATGCCTATGTGGTGACTTCCCACTTCCGCCAGGAGTCCCTGCGCTCTGTGATTGCAGCAATGTCTCCAGGGGAGTTCCTTGCCTCCCTGGACCTTCAGGATGCTTATCTTCATGTCCCTATTCATCCAGGGAGCAGGCGGTATCTCAGGATTGCCTGCCACAGGGGACACTTTCAGTTTACAGCGCTCCCCTTTGGGCTGACCTCAGCCCCTCAGGTCTTCCAGAGGGTGTTAGGCTCCTTGATAGTGGTGCTTCATCAGGATGGTATCAGAGTGACCCCCTACATGGACGATCTCCTACTGAAAGCCTCCTCAGCGGAGCTTCTCCATCAGCAATTACAGAAGTGTATGCACTCTCTGAACCGTCATGGCTGGATCCTGAATCTGGACAAGTCGGACTTGGTTCCATCTCAGCGGCTTCTGTTCCTGGGTCTCCTGTTCGACACTCGCCAATGCATGGTGTTTCTTCCAGAGGATGTGGCTCACCAGATAGCCGTCCGAGTAGCTGGGATTCTGGACATGGACGAAATTCCGGTACCGAAGTTGTCGTCCTTAGTGGGGAAGTTCATTTCCACTATCGAAGCAGTACCATTTGCCATGGCCCACTCCAGGGACCTTCAGAGATTTGTGATCCGGACGTGCAGGAATCATCCAGATCATGTACATCTGGCCGTCTCTCTACCTCCTCATGTCGAGTCGAGTCTGCCCTGGTGGTTGGATCTTTCTCATCTCCTGAAAGGGAGATCATTTCTAGTTCCTCGTTGGACCACAGTCACAACGGATGCCAGCCTTCGGGGCTGGGGTGCAGTCTGGGGTCGCTTCAGTGCTCAGGGGAAATGGGGTCTGGAGGAATCCCTTCTCTCCATCAATGTTCTGGAACTTCGAGCTGTCCGGCTTGCCCTGAGGCACTGGGAGTCTCAACTGACCGGTCTTCCGATCAGAGTGGAGTCCGACAACGCCACGGCAGTGGCTTACATCAACAGGCAAGGCGGCACAAGAAGCGGTTCCGCCTGGTGGGAAATCAAGGATATTTTGTCTTGGGCAGAAGATCACGTGCCTGTCATATCTGCAGTTCATATTCCAGGCGTAGACAACGTCTTGGCAGACTTCCTCAGTCGTCACACCGTCGACAGCGGAGAATGGGCTCTTCATCCAGAGGTGGTTCACATGCTCGCCCAGCGGTGGGGGATGCCTGTGGTGGACCTGATGGCTACCAGACACAACAGGGAGGTTCCAGTGTTTTGCTCCCGGTGGAGGGACTCCCTTGCTCTAGCAGTGGATGCCTTGTCGATCCCTTGGGATTTCTCCCTGGCTTACATCTTCCCTCCTCTTCCTCTATTGATCAGAGTTATTCAGAAGTTGAAGCAGGAGCGTTGTCCTGTCATCTTGATCGCTCCAAACTGGCCCCGCCAGTCCTGGTTTCCGGAGTTGATGGCCTTGTCAGTATCTGATCCGATTTCGCTCCCTGCCCGTCCGGATCTTCTTCTCCAGGGTTATCTGTGGAAGGAGGATGTTCACTCTCTCCATTTGATGGCATGGCGGTTGAATCCTTGATTTTAGCTAAGAAAGGATTTTCTCCTTCTGTGGTGTCGACTATGCTTAGTGCTCGTAAGCCTGTGTCCTCCAAGATCTATCATCGCATATGGTCAACCTTTGTTGCATGGTGCACTGATAAGCAATTGTCACTTGAATTTCATCTTCCCACTGTCCTGGCCTTCTTGCAGGACGGTGTTGATAAGGGGCTCAGTCTGAGTTCCCTCAAAGTTCAGACCTCTGCCTTGTCTGTGTTTTTCCAGGACCGGATTGCTATCCTTCCTGATGTGAAAGTTTTCTTCCAAGGTGTGACTCATGTTCGACCTGCCTTTAAGAGTCCTGCTCCCCAGTGGGATCTCAATTTGGTGCTGGGAGTTCTCCAGCGACCCCCGTTTGAATCCTTGGCTTCCATTCCATTACGTCTCTTGACTTGGAAGATGGCCTTCCTTTTGGCTATTGTCTCAGTTCGCCGGGTAGCAGAGTTACAAGCTCTGTCTTGTAAACCTCCTTACCTGGTGTTCCACAAGGATAAGGCTGTGCTTCGCACTTCCAAGGAATTCTTACCCAAGTTTGTGTCCGAATTTCACATCAATCAGGAGATTGTGGTTCCCTCTTTCTGCCCTAATCCTTCATCTGACAAGGAACGAGATCTCCATTTGTTGGACGTGGTGCGTTGCCTCAAGTTTTATGTTCATCGCACCGAGTCTATCAGGAAGTCTGACGCTCTATTCGTCATTCCTGAGGGGCCTAGGGCAGGGAGACCGGCTTCCAAAGTTACTATTGCCTCTTGGATTAAGGCTACTATCCGTGAAGCCTATAAGTTGAGGAATAAGCATGTTCCCTTCCGGGTGACTGCCCATTCCACCAGATCTATTGGGGCCTCTTGGGCCTACAAGAATCAAGCTTCTGCTGATCAACTGTGCAGAGCGGCCACTTGGTCCTCTGTGCACACTTTTTCTAAGCACTATCGAGTTGATGTACTGGCTTCGGCTGATGCCAGTTTTGGAAGGAAGGTCCTGGAGGCAGTTTTGCCTGTCTAGGTCTTCCGCTCTGTGATCCTTAGTGCTTCCTTGCTGTTGAGCCCGGTTGGCTCTGGTTCCGTGTTCTGTGTTAGTTCAGGGATTGTTTCCCTTGGTTGGTGTCCGTTGACACTTACAGTTTGGGCTATGTAATTAACTGATTTATTGCAGTTCTAGCGACTTGGGCCTTGCGCCTGGTCCTTGCCTTACTTCCCGCCTCTGGATCAGCTCAATGTTTGTACATCCCAGAGTACCAGTGACCTGTATTGGACGACAGTGAAAATAGGATTTTAGTCTTACCTGTTAAATCCTTTTCACTTAGTCCATACAGGTCACTGGTCTCCCACCCTGTCAAGGGACCAGTCTTGGCTCTCCTGTGGCATTCAGTGGGAGACCGTCAGGGCATGCTCACAGGAGTCTTTCTTTTTGCTTACCTGTGGTCAGTTTTTAGGGTCTCAAATCAATCTAAGTGGCTCTGGCCAGAAGGTGTCTTAAGTGAGAGGGGAGGCTCCGCCCCTTGCAAATCATTTGCATAGTTGTTCCTGCCTATTAAAGGGGACTTACGCCTCCCTGAGAGTACCAGTGACCTGTATGGACTAAGTGAAAAGGATTTAACAGGTAAGACTAAAATCCTATTATCATACAGTTCCCTAACAGAGAATAGAATTCTTGGGACTAAGTTTTGATTCAGTGAATCAAAACGTAATACTGCATCAAGACAAAATCTCACAGACAGCAAAGAATCCGTTGGTCTCTCAGAGAACCAAATCTGTGTATCAGAGATTGCATAAAATTAGTGGTAAAAATGGTATCTGCAGTGGAAGCGGTTCCATTTGATATGTGACCCTTACAACTGGAACTACGTCAGCAGTGGTCCAAAATTCCAGACCACCAACATCATACAATAGCCCTGTCAAAGACCACCAAACAGTATGTACAATGGTGGCTCTCAAAACCATACCTAACAAAGGGAATAAAAAAAAAAAAAAAAAAAAGTTCTCAATGACCAGAGTGGAAGGTATCACGACAGATGCAAGCCTGTTCCGATGGAGGTGATATAAGGTTGTCTTTCAATTCAGGGCAGTTGGTCTCAAACAGACACACAATTACCAATAAATATTCTGGAACTGAGAGCAAATTACAATGTGTTCTCTGTATGGACAAGCCTACTACAAAACCCTCCAATGGCGGTGGCTTACATCAACCACCAAGGAGGTACAAAGTGCAAGGTAGCTTGATAGGAAGTAGAAACAATTCTCCATTGGGTGGAAAACCATGTCCTGGCATTGTCAGCGATCTACATTCTTGGGATAGCCAAATGGGAAGCAGACTATTTCAGCAAACAGACCATAAACACAGGGGGATGGGAATTGAAACAGGAAATCTTTCTCCAAATAGTGGAACAGTGGGGCACACCTGTAATACACGATGGAGTCCAAAAAAAAAAAAAAAAAAAAAAAACTTCCAGAATTTTGTACCAGGGTATGAAATCCATAAGCACTAGCAGTGGATGCTCTAATGATCCCATGGAACTACAAGCTAATCTATGTCTTCACTCCACTATCCATGATCCCCAGGGTACTCCTCAGAATAAAGAAACAGAAGGTTCACACCATGCTCATTACACCATCTTGGCCTCACTTCAACTGGACGGACCTTGAAACCAAAATCTTGAAAAAGAAATGGATTGAGTGATTCTGTCATTCAAACCATGTTGAGAGCTTGCAAATCTGTTTCAGCCAAAATATATCATTGAGTTTGGAAAATATTTCTCCTTCTGTGAGCGAAATTCAATTGAAACATTAAGTTTCCAACTTCTATCAGTCCTGCAATTTTTACAGGTGGGCCTAGAAAAAGGACTGAGAGTCAATATAGTTCTATCAGATTTTTTGCAAAAGAAAATGGCTATCATTCCAGAAATTCAAACATATGTTCAAGGAGTGAACAGAATTCTTCCTTCATACAATGCTCCTATTCAACCATGGGACTTAAAGGGATAGTAATGTTTCATAATAAAAGCAGCTCTAATTAATCATCATAGTATTTGGGCCTTGGAGAGTGTTATTTCAATACTGTCAGAGTTGTAGTTCAAGAGTAATTGAATGATAAAGTATCCCCCTCCCACCTATTTTACTGATGTAACACTGCTCAGCTCAGAGCAACAGGGAGGTGCCCAGGTAGATTGCAGAGAGGGACAATCTTCAATTAAGGGAAAAAGCTGAAAAATCTGTCAAGGGGGGGGCAGAGTTTTCATTGTTCTCACAGTAGAATATTGACCCTTGATGTGAGCTGTCTATGGACTAGATTCCACATCTGAGGAGCGGGGGTTTACACTACGTACAAGGGGTGGGAGGGGGAAACTTTAGCGTTCAATAACTCTTGAACTACAACTCTCATAGTATTGAAATAACACTCTATGGCTCAATTGCTATGAAGATTAATTGGAGCTGCTGTTTTTGTGAAACATTACTTTCACTGTCGTCCAATACAGGTCACTGGTACTCTGGGAGGCGATCCGCCCCTTTAATAGGCAGGAACAATTATGCAAATGATTGCAGGGGGCGGAGCCTCCCCTCCTACTTAAGCTGCCTTCAGGCCAGAGCCACTAGATTGATTTGTTCCTGTGTGCTGTGCACACCAGGTGGAGAACATCTATGCATTCAACTTAGTATTTTGTTATTTTTCTTCAAATATGGAATACCACCATTAGGAGGGTGACCATGGCTGTGAATTGCCCTCTTTAAAGTGGCTAGTGCAGCTTCCAGGGATTTTCTGTGGACCTTATGCCCTGAAGAGGGAACAGCTTGAGTCAAGCAGCTTCCCTGCTGAGGAATTTACCTCTGGTCTATTCCCACTTCATCATGGTCACCTGAAGACAGAAGTCCTGCAGAAAGGTGAGCCACCCCTTGAGTGCTGAAGGTCCACTTGTCCCCACAGTGTCCCTTTGATGGGCTTGTATTTGGGAGTTGCATTGCACTCCAGCACTCATAGGGTGTTTTTATTTGCATTTATCATGTTTATGCAATCTCTGTGGTATTCTCTGGGTTTTGGGTATAATTTTATTTATGTTTCTCATGTATTGGGTTACTGTTTAGCACTTTTTAAAGTTTAGTGGGACTTTATTAAAAATTAGTGTTCCGCGCCTTTAAGCGTGCCTTTTCCCGCTTAGACGCCATTGCTCCTTTACTCTCTATGGGATTTCACAGTGTGGGACATATCTCTGGAACCGCTTGTCACAGCAACTTCAGAGATGGCTCATTTTACTCCTATGCTCCTGCTCTATCATCCGGTGTATGTTTACAGGGTGTGGGGAGTTCAGGGGGGCTTCGGGCACTGTTTGGGGTACTTCTGAGAGAAAACTACATTTCCCATGAGCGCCCGGTTCGCGCTCGTTTCTGATTGGCTGACCTGACGGCCGCCATTTTGTGGTGTTATTTCTCAGCGAGTATACTACGCAGGGACCGAGCCTTCTCTCCTCTCAGCAGATTAACCCTTCGCTGGCCAGATAAGTCCGTTTTTAGGCATTTCTGACGTGAAACTTTAATCTTTCACACTTTTACTGGGTGATATTGTTAAGTGGTGTATATTGACGCTGTGAGCATGTCTACTCCACTGGAGCCAGGGTCTAGACCCAAGACTAAAGAGGCTGGGGTGTCTGTTCCCCCCATTGCGCTTTGCTCCTCTTGTCACTCTGGGCTGCCTAGAGATTGTTCTGGTGATTTATGCCCTAAATGCTCTGATTGTCATGATAGCAAACCTGGGCTTCCCAGCCATGCTATTGAGCCAACTTGGGTGAAAGAGTTTAAAGCTGCCACTAGGGATCTCAGATCCACACTCCAACTCTTTCCCTCTCAGGTACAGGGGGCTCTCCAGGTTTGGCAGACCCCCTCCACAATCAGGACTTCCCTGCCTAAGCCACAGGGGGCTCCTGATGTGTCTGATTCTTCTGAAGAAGAACTATTGCAGGATTCTGATGCTGAGGAAGGCACTGTTATTGAGTCTAACAGGTCCATTGGGGACCCTTATGAATGTGACCCTGAGGTTTCTGCTGAGGGTTTGATTAGAGCTGTGTTAACTACGCTCAACCTTCCTCTGACTCAGGAATCTACTCATGATCCAACTGACGTTTTCCAAAAACCATCTAAGGCGGTTGTATGTTTTCCAACTAACCCTACCCTTGCCCGTCTTGTCTCTGAGGCGTGGAGGAATCCTGACAAATCCTCCTCCGTGTCCAAAAAGTTTGCTAAACTTTACCCTTTTCCTGAGACTGAACTGGCAAAATGGGTTCATCCTCCCAAAGTGGATGCTCCTGTTTCCAGGCTATCCAAATCTACTGCTTTAGCTGTCTCTGATGCCTCTGCCCTGCAGGATTGGACGGACAAAAAGTTAGAACTTTCTCTTAAATCTATTTTTGCCTCCATTGGCACTGCCATGCGTCCAACCTTTGCAGTGGCGTGGGTTAATAGAGCTATTGCGGCCTGGACTGAATGACTGACTGAGGCAGTCCGCCAGGATGCACCGGTATCTGAGCAGTTGCAGCTACTTGCTAATATTACTGAAGCACAAAATTATGTTGCTGATGCTGCCTTTGATGCTGTGCGCATGATGGCGAGGGCCTCCACTTCATCTGTGGTGGCTAGACGTGCCCTTTGGCTGAAAATTTGGTCTGCTGATACAGCCTCTAAGAAAGCCTTGCTTTCCTTGCCCTTTCAGGGGAACTTGCTCTTTGGTTCTGAACTCAAAGAGATGATCAGCGAGGCTACTGGCGGTAAAAGTACTCTTCTACCCTCAGTCTTTAAGAAAAAGTTTCCAGCCAAACGCAATCGGTCCTTTTGTTCCTTTCAGACTGAGACACGCTCCACGTCCCAGACGGGTCCGTCCTCTGCGCGCTCCTCCTCCAAGCCCAAACAGTCCTGGAAGCCCAAAGTTGCCCCCAAGGCCAAGACCTCCAAGACTGCTTCGGCATGACTCACCGAACCCGGGTCCGCATCCGGCAGTAGGTGGACGTCTCCGCATCTTTCGCCGGACTTGGGAGGAGTCAGTGGCGGACCCATGGGTCATTCAGGTAGTGTCAGAGGGATACAGGATCCCTTTCTCTTCCCTTCCTCCTTTTCGGTTCCATTTTACTCTTCCTTCTCAGGAACCTACAAAAAGACGTCTGTTCGACGACGCTATTCAGGATCTCTTGGACAAGGAGGTCCTGGAGTTGGTTCCTCCAGAGGACACAGGTTCAGGATTTTATTCCAACCTGTTCGTGGTGGCCAAAAAGGACGGAGGTGCTCGTCCCATTTTGGATCTCAAAGATCTCAATTCCTATGTTGTGAGTTCCCACTTCTGCCAGGATTCCCTGCGCTCTGTGATTGCAGCAATGTCTCCAGGGGAGTTCCTTGCCTCCCTGGACCTTCAGGATGCTTATCTTCACATCCCTATTCATCCAGAGAGCAGGCGGTATCTCAGCATTGCCTGCCACAGGGGACACTTTCAGTTTTCAGCTCTTCCCTTTGGGCTGACTTCGGCCCCTCAGGTCTTTCAGAGGGTGTTGGGCTCCTTGATAGCTGTACTTCATCAAGAAGGTGTCAGGGTGACCCCCTACATGGACGATCTCCTCCTGAAAGCCTCCTCAGCGGAGCTTCTCCACCAACAACTGCAGCTGTGTATTCACACTCTGAACCGTCACGGCTGGATCCTGAATCTGGACAAGTCAGACTTGGTCCCATCTCAGAGGCTCATTTTCCTGGGTCTCCTGTTCGACACTCGCCAATGCATGGTGTTTCTACCAGAGGAAGTGGCTCATCAGATAGCCATCCGAGTGGCTGGGATCCTGGAGCTGGACAGAGTTCCAGTACCGAAGCTGACGTCTCTGGTGGGGAAGTTCATTTCCACGATCGAAGCGGTACCATTTGCCATGGCCCACTCCAGGGAACTCCAGAGGTTTGTGATCCAGACGTGCAAGAATCATCCAGATCATCAGCATCTGTCAGTCTCTCTACCTCCTCATGTCGAATCGAGTCTGCACTGGTGGTTGGATCTCTCTCATCTCCTGAAAGGGAGATCCTTTCAAGTTCCCTATTGGACCACGCTTACCACGGATGCCAGCATCCGGGGATGGGGTGCTGTGTTGGGTCGTTTCAGTGCTCAGGGGAAATGGGGACTGGAGGAATCTCTTTTGTCCATCAATGTTCTGGAACTGCGTGCCATTCGGCTTGCCCTGCGGCACTGGGAATCTCAACTGGAAGGTTGTCCAGTCAGAGTGGAGTCCGACAACGCCACCGCAGTGGCCTACATCAACAGGCAAGGCGGCACAAGAAGTTGCACCGCCTGGTTGGAGGTCAAGGATATTTTATCTTGGGCAGAAGATCACGTGCCTGTCATTTCAGCAGTTCACATTCCAGGCGTAGACAACGTCATGGCAGACTTTCACAGTCGTCACACAGTCGACAGCGGAGAATGGGCTCTTCATCCAGAGGTGTTTCACCTAATCACCCAGAGGTGAGGGGTACCTGCAGTGGACCTGATGGATACCAGACACAACAGGAAGGTGCCGGCGTTTTGCTCCCGGTGGAGGGACCCTCTTGCTCTAGCAGTGGATGCCTTGTCAATCCCTTGGGATTTTCCTCTGGCCTACATCTTCCCTCCTCTTCCTCTATTGATCAGAGTCATCCAGAAGTTGAAGACGGAGCGTTGTCCTGTCATCCTGATTGCCCCGAACTGGCCTCTCCAGTCCTGGTATCCGGAGTTGATGGCCATGTCAGTGGCGGACCTGTTTCCACTTCCTGCCCGTCTGGATCTACTGGATCTGGATGTTCAGCATCTCCATTTGATGGCATGGCGGTTGAATCCTCGATTCTAGCGAAGAAAGTATTTTCTCCTTCAGTGGTGTCGACGATGCTTAGTGCTCGTAAGCCTGTGTCCTCCAAGATCTATCATCGTATCTGGGCCACCTTTGTGGCTTGGTGTACTGATCGGAAGATGTCCCTAGAATTTCATCTTCCTACTGTCCTGGCCTTTTTGCAGGACGGTGTTGAGAAAGGGCTCAGTCTGAGGTCCCTCAAAGTCCAGACTTCTGCTTTGTCTGTGTTTTTCCAGGAAAGGATTGCTATCCTTCCTGACGTCAAAGTTTTCTTCCAAGGCGTGACTCATGTTCGGCCTGCCTTCAAGAATCCTACTCCCCAGTGGGACCTCAATTTGGTGCTGGGAGTTCTCCAGCGACCCCCGTTTGAATCCTTGACTTCCATTCCATTACATCTCTTGACTTGGAAAATGGACTTTCTCTTGGCTATTGTTTCAGTTCGCCGGGTAGCAGAGTTACAAGCTCTGTCTTGTAAACCTCCTTACCTGGTGTTCCACAAGGATAAGGCTGTGCTTCGCACTACCAAGGAATTCTTACCCAAGGTTGTGTCTGAGTTTCACATCAATCAGGAGATTGTGGTTCCCTCTTTCTGCCCTAATCCTTCATCTGACAAGGAACGAGATCTCCATTTGTTGGATGTGGTGCGTTGCCTCAAGTTTTATGTTCATCGCACCGAGTCTATCAGGAAGTCTGACGCTCTATTCGTCATTCCTGAGGGGCCTAGGGCAGGGAGACCGGCTTCCAAGGTTACCATTGCCTCTTGGATTAAGGCTACTATTCGTGAAGCCTATAAGTTGCGGAATAAGCATGTTCCCTTCCGGGTGACTGCCCATTCCACCAGATCTATTGGGGCCTCTTGGGCCTACAAGAATCAGGCATCTGCTGATCAACTGTGCAGAGCGGCCACTTGGTCCTCTGTGCACACATTTTCAAAGCACTACCGAGTTGATGTACTGGCCTCGGCTGATGCCAGTTATGGGAGGAAGGTCCTGGAGGCAGTTTTGCCTGTCTAGGCCTTCTACTCTGTGGTTCTTAGTGCTTCTTTACTGTTGAGCCCGGTTGGCTCTGGTTCTGTGTGCTGTGTTAGTTCAGGGGTTGTTTTCCCCTGGTTGGTGTCCGTTGACACTTACATTTTGGGCTATGTAATTAACTGGTTCATAGCAGTTCTAGTGACTTGGGCCCTGCGCCTGGTCCTTGCCTTACTTCCCACCTCTGGGTCAGCTCAATGTTTGTACATCCCAGAGTACCAGTGACCTGTATTGGACTAAAAAAACTATTATATCTTAAGTCTGATAGAAACCAAAGATAGTGGTTCAGATGGAGAGAACTGGAGAGCCTCAAGGACCGGTTTAAACCAATTCAACAATATGGGACAACTGCTTCCCAATTTCACACCCATTAAATTGGGCTTTAACCCATTTGAATGCTAGACGACTGACACACTGCAAATTGTGTTCTCCCTTGCATACAAAGGATTAAAGGGATAGTAATACTTAAAGTGAAAATAGGATTTTAGTCTTACCTGTTAAATCCTTTTCACTTAGTCCATACAGGTCACTGGTCTCCCACCCTGTCAAGGGACCATGCTTGGCTCTCCTGTGGCATTCAGTGGGAGACCTTCGGGGCATGCTCACAGGAGTCTTCCTTCTTGCTTACCTATGGTCAGTTTTTAGTGTCTCAAATCAATCTAGTGGCTCTGGCCTGAAGGCAGCTTAAGTAGGAGGGGAGGCTCCGCCCCCTGCAATCATTTGCATAATTGTTCCTGCCTATTAAAGGGGCGGATCGCCTCCCAGAGTACCAGTGACCTGTATGGACTAAGTGAAAAGGATTTAACAGGTAAGACTAAAATCCTATTATCACTTTAAGTATTACTATCCCTTTAATCCTTTGTATGCAAGGGAGAACACAATTTGCAGTGTGTCAGTCGTCTAGCATTCAAATGGGTTAAAGCCCAATTTAATGGGTGTGAAATTGGGAAGCAGTTGTCCCATATTGTTGAATTGGTTTAAACCGGTCCTTGAGGCTCTCCAGTTCTCTCCATCTGAACCACTATCTTTGGTTTCTATCAGACTTAAGATATAATAGTTTTTCTTATAGCAATTGTTTCTGCAAGGCGAGTTTCAGAACTTTATCCTAAAAATCTCCCCACCTTACATTCTATCAAGATAAAGTGGTCTTGAGAATGGTTCCTGCTTTTCAACCCAAGTGGCTTCTTTCATGTCAAGATTTTATTCTTTAATCCAAGTAACAAAAAGGAGGCAGCTTTCTATACATTGATTAGCTGTCTGCACATATATGTTCAAATCACCCAACCTTTTAGAAAAACATATACAATGTTTTTCGTTGGGCCATCTGGAATCACAGGCAGTCCAGTTTCAAAGACCATGATTGCCTCTTGGATTAAAGAGACTATAAAACAAGCCTTTATGCTCAAGTCTATTCCAGTTCCTTTCAGAATAACAGCCTGTTCATGGTCATTGAGAAACCAAGCTACTATGGTTAAACTCTGTAAAGCAGCAACATGATCTTCAGGTCACAGGTTCAACAAGTTTTATAAAGTTAATGTTTACGCATCTCAAGATGCCAGTTTTGGCAGCAAAGGTTTATAGGTTGTAATTAATTTGTTTTCTTGCCCTCCTTTTATTATTTTTTGGGGCCGATTTGGAACATCTCCATGGTTCTTGCATACCTCAATGATGCTAGAGAAAAGGGAATTTTTGTACTTACCAATAAATAATTTTCTTTTAGTTCATTGATGCGCGCAGGGCATCCCACCCAAAGAATACTAACTTGGGCAGGGATGCCCTGACATTACTTGGCAGCTCCGTTCAAGTGTCTATAACCTTTCTGACTTTGCTAGATTAAAAATCGGTTAACAGATGGAGGAGGGTTATAGGCACCTGGAGTGGGAAGAGTTTGAACTAAAGTGCCCTGCCTCCTATACCCCCGCTCTTATAGCCCATGGTCCCTGCATACCTCAGTGGACTAAGAGAAGGATTCATCGGTAAGTATAAAAATCCCCTTATTTTCCAATACAGTTTAAGTTGTGAGTGGAGTATCTGCGGGTTCAGTTCTTGGTCCACTGCTTTTTATTTTTTTTTTCTTATAGTTTTGTTTTTTGAATGACCTGGAAAATAGGTTTAGAAAGCTAGATTTAAATATCTGCAGATTATGCAGGATGTTTGTACAGAAGGATTTACAAAAAAAATGGCAAATTGGAAAACGGAATATGAAATGTAATTTAAGAGTGTAAAGTTATGCATTTGGGATGAACAAATAGGCATACTACTTATGAACTTAAAGGGACACTAATGTCCAATAAAATTGTTCTTGTTTTGTAGAGTTTAAGAAAATAAATTATGTGGCACAAATCCTATCTCTCAAACCTTTTCGGTTTGCGAGATATTCACATCTAAAGTTCCCCCCTCCCTCCCCTTCTCCTGACGTCAGCGCTCTGCCGACAGCAGGAGATCCTGGTCCTGGGACCCGCCGACGGCTCTTCAACAGAGCCAAAATAGCGATATTGGAAAAGAATTGCTACACTGGAATGGTCTACAAAGTGTGCCTGGTTTGCAAACACACTTTGTAGACAGTTCCAATGAAGTAGTTCTTATTAAATAATGTGATTTCGGCTCTGCTGAAGAGCCTCCTTGAGTAGGCCATCTTAATGTCCTGGTGTCAGCTCTACAGCTGATATCAGGAGAGGGGCAACTTTACATGTAACTATCTCTCAAACCATAAAGGTTTGAGAGAGAGGATTTGTGCCACATTTTTTAAACTCTACAAAACAAGACTAATTTTTTATTTGACTTTAGTGTTACTTTAACTGTTTGAGTGCCAGGCGTGTGTGCAGCTCATTGCAAGCCAATTCGTTGTGTACCCTTCTGGCATTCAAAAGGTTAATAGGACCAGCCTAGGAGACTTGTTGCTAGAGAGAAAGCTAGGAGTCCATGTTAACATAGTAACATAGTAGATAAGGCTGAAAAAAGACATGCGTCCATCAAGTCCAGCCCATGCCAATAACGCCCCTGTTGATTCAGAGGAAGGCAACAAAAAAGCCCTCTGGAGCAATTTCCAATGTAGGTGTGTAGGTGTGTGTGTGTCAAATAGTTCCCCGGATCAATATCCTATTTGCTTTGAAGCCATCTGTCATAACTGTCAATATTGTTCTGTGCTAGATAGGCATCCATTGCTTTTTTGAATGCAGTTACATTATCTGCAAGCACAACATCCCAAGGCAAAGAATTCCATTGCCTTACCGCCCTTACTGTAAAGAATCCCTGCCTGTGTTTTAGTCGAAATCGCCTTTCCTCAAGTCTTAATGCATGACCTCTTGTTCTTAGCTCAGCTCTTTGCATAAATAATTCATTGGATAGTTCTTTGTATTGACCTTGAATGTATTTGTAAATGGTAATCATATCACCCCTTAGACGTCTCTTTTCTAATGTAAACAAACCCAGTTTGGCTACTCTGTCAGTTAATAACCCTTCTAGTATCTTACCCACTATGGAAGTCAAGCTCACAGGTCTATAATTTCCTGGTTTGGATCTTGCTCCCTTTTTAAACAATGGAACTACATCAGCTTTCCTCCAATCACAGGGCACTAAGCCTGATGAAAGCGAATCAATAAATATTAAGTATTATGGTTTTGCTATTACTGAACTAAGTTCCTTAAGTACCCTTGGGTGTATACCGTCCGGTCCAGGTGCTTTATTCACTATAACCCTTTCCAGTCTCTTTTGGACCTTGTCCTCAGTAAGCCATGTAGATGTTGGAGGAAATTCCATGGTTTTGTCTGTTTGCCCACAGCATGTCATTTCTGCTTCCTTTGTATATACTGAAGCAAAGAACGTATTTAGGGTGTCAGCCATAGCTTTATCCTCACTAATCAATTCACCTGTTTCAATCCTAACAGGACCAATATCAACCTTAACTTTTTTGTTGTTAATATACTTGTAGAATTGTTTAGGGTTTTTCTTGCTCTCATTTGCAATGTTTCATTCATTTTCTATTTTAGCTAGCTTAATTGCTTGTTTGCAGATTTTATTACATTCTTTATATTTTTTAAATGATGCATCTGACCCGTTTGACTTACACACCTTAAAAGCCTGCTTTTTATTTCTCATTTCCCTGCTAACCACATTATTAATACACATTGGTTTTGCTTTACTTCTCTTGTGCTTATTCCCCAATGGTATATATTGACGTGTATATTTGCCCAAGAGCATTTTAAATACATTCCATGATTCTTGTGCATTTTTATCTTTGAAAATTACATCCCACTGGATATCCTTTAAAGCTTCTTTTAACTTTGTAAAATTAGCCTTTTTGGAATTGAATGTTTTGGTTAAACTCTTGCTATTGGGTTTCTCATAACAAACATCAAAGGATACAATATTGTGGTCACTGCTGCCCAAATGTTCCCTTACCTGCACATTGTTTACAATGTCAGAATCGTTTGAGAGCACTAGGTCAAGGAAGGCCTCTTTTCTAGTTGGCTCCTCTACTAGTTGGGACATAAAATTATCATTTATCATACGTAGAAAAATATTTCCCTTTGTTGTGCCTGAAGTCATATTGCTCCAGTCAATTTCAGGGTAGTTGAAATCTCCCATTATAATTACCTTTGCTGACCTAGCAGCCTTTTCCATTTGCAGTAAAAGTTGGGCTTCCTCCAACTCCCCAATATTAGGTGGCTTGTAGCAAACCCCCACCAATATCTTTTTATTATGTGTGCCCCCAGTGTGTATTTCAACCCACAAGGCCTCTACCTTTTCATTGGACCCTTCATTTATATCTTCCCTTAAAGGGATAGTAATACTTCATTTTAACTTTATTTTATTTTGTAGGCAATAAAAAAACATGAAGAATGATATAAGTCTTATCTCTCAAACCTTTATGGCTTAAGAGATATTCACAAACAAATATACCCCTCCCTGTTCAACCAGATCAGAAGGGAGGTGCCCAGGTAGACTGCAGAGAGGGACAATCTTCAGTTAAGATAAGGGAAAAAGCTGAAAAACTTGTCAAGGGGGGAAGGGCTTTCATTGTTTTCATACAAAGAAAATTGTCCCCTTCTGTTATCTGTCTGGTCATACAACCAGATTCACATCTGAGAAGAGATGGCTCACACTAGGTAAAAGGGGCGGGAGGGGAATCTTTGCTGGTGAATATCTCATAAACCATAAAGGTTTGAGAGATAAGACTTATATCATTCTTCATGTTTTTTTAATGCCTACAAAATAAAATAAAGTTAAAACGAAGTATTACTATCCCTTTAAACTAGGTTTTAAGGCCCACTTTACATATAGGCATACCCCTCCTCCCCCCCCTCCCCTAGATTGACTGCCAAGTCAAACGTATCATCTAACCAGGTTTCAGACACTCCAATCAGATCATACTGCTCATGTACTGCAATCATTTCTAGTTCCCCCATCTTACCAGCCAGACTGCGAGCATTTGCATGCATACATTTTATCTTTTTGCCATTCTTAAAGATTTAGTTCTTTTTCAGATGTATTTGTCTTTTATCAGGCTGTAACAATGGCAACTCCCTATTAGATGAACTAGCCCATTCCCCCTCTCCACCCCCATGACCCTTCTCTAATCCCATTTCCTCAATTATACTACCTTCCCCAGCCTGTGTTGCAGCTCCCTCCCCCCCCCTTTCTAGTTTAAAGTCTCCTCCAGCCCTCTAACCATCCTATCGCCCAGCACCATGGCCCCCCTTCCACTAAGGTGCAATCCATCACTACTATAAAGATTGCGCCCAAGGCAAAAGACTGACCAGTGCTCTAGGAACCCAAACCCCTCCTGCTTACTTCAAGTCTTTATCCACGCATTTAACTCCCTAATCTCCCGTTGCCTTTCTAATGTAGCGCGTGGCACAGGTAGAATTTCAGAAAATACTACCTTAGAGGTCCTCTGCTTAAGCTTATATCCTAGGTCCCTGAAATCCTTCTTAATGGACCTCCATTTTCCACTGACTTTGTCATTAGTCATTAGTGTTAACTTCAAACTTGGAAATAATGATCAGTGTCAAACAGCAGTAGCAAAAGCAAACAAAATACTCTCTTGCATAACAAGGGGTATTGAAAGAAGCATGGATAGCATCATTTTTCCAAAGAACAAATCGTTTAAGAGGATCTCAAACATGCAGTGCAGTTTTGGGACCAGTTCTGAGAGAGGATATTCTAGACCTGGAGCAAATACATGGGGAATGGAGGAACTGAAGTATGCAGAACATTAATTTTACTCTAGCGGAGAGATGTCTGAGAGGAGATCTTGTTACATTTTATAACTGAAGTAAAAAAAAAGATCTCACTAGTGAGCTTTTCATTCCAAGGCCTGATCAAATAACTAGGGGCCACCCCTTACAATCAGAGAAAAGGAGGTTTCAACTTGGGCAGTGGAAGAGGTTCTTTTCAGTAGCGTTTCTTAAATTTTGGTATGCTTTGCCCAGAGATTTGGTAATAGCAGACACAATGGAAACATTACTAGCAGAAGGGGACATACAGGGCTATATTGTGTATTAGCAGGTAAAAGAGGAGGTTCTAATAAACAGACTAACACATATCTTTGAATGATAAAGGATCGTGTAATTCTCAATATCTGGGTTATACTTCTGTAACATACTGCTGCCACTCAAAGGGTTTTTGGAGGTCTGCTTCTGTTCTTGGTCCTGAACTCTGAGGATGAGAGCGACCTGTCTGCTTCCCCACTTTCCCTC
Source organism: Rhinophrynus dorsalis (assembly GCA_037306005.1). Lineage (NCBI taxonomy): Eukaryota > Metazoa > Chordata > Amphibia > Anura > Rhinophrynidae > Rhinophrynus > Rhinophrynus dorsalis. Next base: position 206,660,325 of record CM074725.1, on the reverse strand, counting down.
TCAAAAACATCACCAGTATTACAACAACATCATATGTTAATGATGAAAGTTTCTCCCCCTCCCCTTGCATACCTAATTGTTAATGCATATGGTTAAAGGGATAGTAATACTTAATATGTAAAAAACAGTGTTGTAGTGTTTATTCCCCTGAGTAAAACAAGGGTACTCCCACTTCTGAAAGGTGTTTTAGTGAAACGTTATTACAGCTCAAACTTGAATTTTTTTTAGGTGCTGTGTCAATGTCCTGAAATTGTACAGTGGCGCTGTTGCTACACCATCCTATGGAAATTTATGTTCAACTTACCAGAGTTGTCCATAGGGTGGTGTAGCAACAGCGCCACTGTACAATTTCAGGCCATTGTGATGCTTAACCTAAAAACATTTTGTGATGTATTAACTTTTGAATAAAACCCCTTTGAGCAGTTGTTTTACTCAGGAGGATAAACCCTACAAAATATTTTGTTTTACATTTTAAGTATTACTATCCCTTGAAGTGTCTTGTTCTCCATGGCAAAATGTTCTCCACACATTGCCAGACACACACACTGCCATTACATCAACCCTTAGTGCACCCCCCAACTAGATTTCAGCCAGAATTGTCATTCAATTCAAAAGTTAGAATTATTTCAGTCTGCAGTTGGAGCTGTAACTATGGCAATGCAACTGCCCTCCATACTATTGAGCTTTTAACCCCAACTTTAACAAGTCTTCTTCTTATGAGAGATTATTTGTACAAAATTGGTTACAGCTCAAACTCATATTTTTATTTTATTATATCCTTTTTGTGTGTTGACGTTACGAGAAAATCATCATATCCTGGCCTGTTAGTGGGTCCTGAGGACAGGGGTTGAGAACCACCAGGAAAACTCTGAGACGACAATTCATGCTTAAGTCAGCATGGAGTTAGACTTTTGCAAGTGACCATTTCTTTAATCATTTCAGTGCTAGACGAGTACGCAACTTCAAAGAGTTAAGAAGTAGTAATGGTTTCTCATTCAAAAGTTATTACAATCCAAACCTGGTGGGAGAACCAGAAATTGCAATTTCTAGAGAGGTGTTTTTTTCTTTTTTTTTTACCCTTCGGTAGCTCTGCACAGATGGCAATATGAGCAGCATCTCTAGTTGACCAGACCCCAAATTTTTACTTTTATTTATAAATGTTTGACTTATAATTACTTTTGATTACTAATCTTCCAGTAGATGGAGGGCTTATGTTTTACTGGACATGAAAAACCCTATCCCTATGCAAGTATAACTGAGTCACGTACATTCACACACATGCACTCCGTGTCTCTCACGCTCACAGGCACAAACCAGTTTCACACTCATGCTAGCAAATGGTGCACGGCATTGCCTGTATGATTGGGTATGCCTTGCAGTTTGGGGACCCCCTGGACCGCTGCTGCGCTTTTCACAGGAGTGGGCAAAGGCCTGAGCTCCCAGCAATTCCTTGTGCTGTGAGCAGGCCACAGTGGAGAGAGAGGAGATGATGGAGAGCAGAGGCGTAACTAGAAGCCTTCAGGCCCTGATGCAAGAAGTGCCACGGCCCCCTCCACCACATTGGCCCCCCTCCACCACAATGACCCCCCTCCACCACATTGACCCCCTCTACAATGCCCCTCAACCTTCACAATGCCCCCATCTCTTACCTCCCTGGAGCTCCTGCGCAGTCCTCTTAGTAATGCAGAGAAATGGGAGATGATGTCATCTCCCAGAGCTCTGAATTACTAGAGCGCCAGAGGGAGATTGCGGGTGCCAGGCAGAGGGGTCGCAGGGGGCAGCCGGGCCCCTGGAGTGACTGGCCCGGTCATAGGTGGGACCCCTATAGTTACGCCACTGATGGAGAGCCACTAGGAGGCCAGGTAGACTTCTTGAAGGTGGAGTGGAGCAGCTAGGAATTGCTCTGCCACTCTGTGACTACCAGCAGACAGTGGAACAAGGCTCAGGAAGTTGCCTCTTCACGTAAGAACAATGTACACATATATTTTTTTTTAACATTACTATTCCTTTAATCTTGTGAACATTGCTTTGCAATGCTTAGCACAACCATCTTATTTTTAACATGCTACATAGTCCATCTCTTTGTGTTCTATAATGCAAATCTTATGCAGAATACTCATTTTCTATGTTGTCCACCAAAACAGCTTCATCCCTGTAAGGCAGGAGGTGCCTAGTAAACCCAAAAGATCTTCTTCTTTTATATAATATCAACAGAGCAATGGAAACGCTTGTTATGCTGAGAGCAACAAAGACGAGCAGTGTAATTGTTAAGGCCTTTTGATCTGCAAAACAATATGTATTTCCTATTAAAATTTACCTTTAGTTTTTAATCAAATTAATACTATTCAATGATAGGGTGGAGGGGTAAATGATCCTTTAAAGGAACAACAACTTTTTTTAAAATAAAACCTATGTTATAGAGATTTTTCCTTCTGAGTAAAACAAGGGTACTCCCATTGTAGTTATTTGTGTTAATCAAATGTTAAAATGAACTACAGCATGCCTACTTCCTGGCTTAGCGCTTGTTATTACATTAAATGGAGAAGTTTAAACTGTAATAGCTCTGGAAATATGCATATCTCGACAGTAGGAGCACCCTTGTTTTACCCAAAAGGAGAAACCCTACAATAAATAAATATTTTTTTTTCTTCACAACAAACATTTACTGCTCCCTTAAATCAGTGGTTTTCAACACATGCCTTCAAGGACCACTACCAGTCAAGAACTTGAATTCCCTGCTTGAAACACATTGTGGCTTGTTAGTGGATCCTGAGGGAACTGGTTGAGAACCACTATCCAACCCCTGAAGGACCAGTGACGGTCCTGACACATCACAGGTGTCTGTGCCTTAAGGACTGTCAGCGGTCCTGGTATGCCAGGGGTTTTATGTTCCTGTGGGAGCATTGTGAGCACTTTGGGAGTCTGAAACGGACTGCTCCAAGACCAGAGCAGTCAATTTCAGATTCTGTTGGCACACATGATCAGTCACTTGTGCTGGCTCACTGAATGACGTCTATGCAGTCCTTAAGCCTGATCCAACTCCAGGATGGCTGGTTGTTATGAGGTTAAGTAATGGCAGACAAGACTGTTGTGGCAAACTGCGCGTGTGTGGTTTTATGTGAAGAGTAAAAACCTTTCACATACCAAGTTTGTTTTCTGTAACATTTCTTTTGCAATAATTACTATACCATATGCCCTTCCAAAAAATAATTCAGGGGTGTCCAAATTTGGTCCTCAAAGGCCACCAACAGGCCAAGATTTAAGGATTTCACTGATTAAGCTTAGGAGAGTTAATCAGTGGCTCATTCATTTTGACTGGCCCACTTGGGCTCAAACTTGGAAATCTTTAACCCTTTCAGTGACAGAGGGATACACAAAGCGTTGCAAAACAATACGTTGTGTACCTATTTGGCATTCAAAGGGTTAAATCCTGGACAGTTGGTAGCTCTTGAGAACCAAACTTGGACACCCCTGAATTAATTGGTAACAGACCACAAGATACAGTTTTTGCCTAACAATGTTGTCTTCAGTTACAGGTAATAAGTAGAATTCAACTATTAACTCTTTGATGACCAAAGGGGTGTGCAATGCATTACTTTACAATGTGTTGCACACACCTCACCTGATCCTCAAGGGTTAATAGCATGTTTGCTTTTTGGGTGCTAGAGGGCCCCTCCCAATGCATTGAGAGGTAATGGTCTGGAGCCTTCTCTACGATCCAAGGGGTAAAAGGTTTGAATGTTACCTTTCCAAATGGATTCAACCATTTGAGTTCCAGAGAGGTGTCCAGTGCATTACAGCTCAAAAGGGTTAATGTGATGGTAATGGTTCCATCACATCAAAATGTTTGAGCTCCATTGCACTAATAGAAAAGAATGGACAACCTGTATTTCCAGATATTGCTGTGCAGTGATTGGAGTTGTAGCCCAGAGACAGAGATGAAGAGCCACAGATGCCCTACCACTGGTGTTCAGCTTCTCTTGTGCCCTTTTTTTGTGGATTCAAGTTGATTTAAAGCGGAACTATCACCCCTTAGCACCATGGGCCAAAATAATTCCCCATCTGGCGACTAGCTGCTCAGTAGTGCTAGTCTCCAGAATTCTTACCGTGTTCAAGAGATTTGTAGACTTCTCCGGGACTGACAGGCAGAACGGAGCGCAGACATCTTTCCGTAGTGACGTCTGCACGCCTGCGCTGTCAGTCCCAGCCTGCTCTAGGTGGCGTTGCTAGGAGCTGTTCGGCTGACAGGGACTGACAGCGCAGGCGTGCAGACGTCACTATGGAAAGATGTCTGCGCTCTGTCCTGCCTGTCCGTCCCGGAAAAATCTAAAAATCTCTTGAACACGATAAAAATTCTGGCAACTAGCGCTACTGAGCAGCTAGTCGCCAGATGGGGAATTATTTCGGCCCATGGAGCTAAGAGGTGGTAGTTCCACTTTAATAGTCTGCAGTATTTATTTTAACATTTCTAAATGAGCAATTCATTTGCATGTGGGGGAAAAAGCTTCTGAAAACATTTCAGCCATTGGTTTAACATGTACAATGTTACGTTCCACTTATCTCAAGCACTGGCAAACTCACCTGCTTGTTTTTTACCTTTGTGGGCATCTGAAATAAAAATGAATAATTTAAATACCTTCTAAAATGGTGTACAGTTTACACAGTAGATTAGTATATTCTTTCCCATGTACTTAAATTACTTTTTTCGTTTTATTATTGCTTAGTTTACTCACTTAGTGGTCTCACTGGTAAAGTCTTATTTCACAGTAGCTTCCTCTTCTACATCAATATACTAACATTGCTTACATTGCAATTTATAAACACACTTTTACATGTCATCCTTCCTATCATTAAATAAAATTGATATCTGTATTTTGTAAAACAAAACAATGACCTGGCACTCAAGAATCTAGGGAACACTCTACTGGAATATTCCAATGTTTTGGTATTTAATTGTTGGAGTGTCAGAGTGGCATGCAATGCATTGGTTTGCAATGTGTTGTGTGGAGTTCTCTGGCACTCAAGGGTTAAAAAAATACCAATACATGTTATACATGGATACATTCATGATACATTGGATGGATTTCAGGTTACACTTTACAGCCAAAAGTAGAGTTGGTCGGAAATAGTACTCACTGGACTTCAAAAGAGGTGAAAAGAGCAAGTAACTATGTTTATCAAGTGGTCAAAGTTTCAGACTTTTAAAGGGATAGTTATACGTGAAATGTAAAAAAAAATATGTTGTAGGGTTTATCCCCCTGAGTAAAACAAGAGTACTCCCACTGCTGAAAGGTGTTTCATTCAAAAGTTATTAATTTTCAAAGTAGAATTTTTTTAGGTGCAATATCACAGCGGCCTGAAATTGTACAGTGGCGCTGTTGCTACACGATCCTATGGACAGCTCTGGTCCCGGGACCATAAATCTCCATAGGATGGTGTAGCAACAGCACCACTGTACAATTCGATTCCCCTGAAGAAGTGGACCTGAGACGTCCACGATACGCGTTGGGTGTATCTCCTCCCCCTCCTTTGCTCATTCGGTGCCGGGTCCCTCCCCGCCCCCTGTGAGGTTTCCCGGGTTGAGGTTTCCGATACAGGTCTCCCGGCTGAATGCCGTACACAGCGTTCTTCGCTCCACATATGTGAACTATCTCTGACTGCATTTGGAGTTTGCCCTGTTCTTTTGAACGATCAATACATCGTAGCAGACCCAGTACGAGAGATCAGGCAGTACAGAACAGTTGGAGCATCTTGAGGACCAACAACGGAGTTGAGACCATCGGCCGAACCAAGGGACACAGCAACGTGGCTACATAGGGGTTGGTGCCCCTGAGATGCTTAAAGCCCAAGACGGGCGTTTTGTAAGTGCAATGTGAGAGGGGGGGATGTATTTCTTATTCCTATGCGATTTTAATTTCATACATTAAAGTATTCAGTGTTTTACTAATTATACTACACTTAGAAGATTTTTTTGTTCTCCCTTTTCCTTCTCTTTGTTGTTGCGCTCTTTTTGTAGACTTTTGCACTGTGATATTGCACCTAAAAAATTCAACTTTGAAAATTAATAACTTTTGAATGAAACACCTTTCAGCAGTGGGAGTACTCTTGTTTTACTCAGGGGGATAAACCCTACAACATATTTTTTTTTACATTTCAAGTATTACTATCACTTTAATAAATGTGACTGTGATCACTGAAACAATGACCATCTGATAAATACAGCTATTGACATTTCCCCTCTTTTGAAGTCCAGTGAGTGCTGTTTCTCTCTCTCTCTCTCTTCCTAAATAATATGCACAGAAGCTGCATGGAGCAAAGACATGAAGGTCATCAGCTAACACTAAAATAGGTGGATTATAAAGAGGGTACATTATTAACAATGTAAGTGTGGGAAACCATGCCTGGGAATTTTCAAAATGGTCTGGCAGACAGTATAGTATGCTTTTGTGGCAACCAGTTGAACAAGGCTAAGGTGACGGATCGTGTAGCAAGGTTCTATGGGTACCAGTAGAACAGGGCTGGTATAAGGAGGGAGCATTATTATCTATGTGAGTACCAGACGAGAGGAAGCATGAGAGAGAAGGCAGGCAGGACACCAAAGTGGTGTAGAGCAGGAAAGAGAGGGGACCGGCAGGACACAAGTGGTGGCGTGAGCATGATCGAGGGGACGGGCAGAATAAGGTGGAGCATTGGAGTGTGGGGGATGGGCAGGACATGGAGGAGGGGGGTGGTTTGGTTCTGGTCCCTGCACAGTTAATGTGGCTGGTGTGTGTCTATTGTGTTTTTATATAATAGTAATTACATTTTTTGTATAAATAGTAGTGGGGCTGGATTTACATCCCAGGCACCCCTAGTCAAAGTACGTTAGGTGCCCACAGTCACACCCATGCCCACACCCCCACTCCTCACACAACCCCACCCCCATTCACAACCACTGTTTCCTGGCACAGAAAAAACCCTTGGTCTAAAACAAGCAAGAACACAAAAAGCTTTAACCCCTTGTTTCTCTAAAGCATTGCTATAACATCCAAAGGATTAAATAAAAGCCTGGATAGGGGCATAAAACTGGGACAGGTGGTATTGAGATTGCTGAGCCTCCCCTCAGAATTTAGAGCTCTAGGCAATTGCCTTCTCTGTCTAGTGGGAAATTTGGACGACACGGGAGGGGAGTGCTTCAACAGATCTGCTGATCCCAAACAGCCATACGATCCAATGAGTTTCAATAAAATAGATTTAAAATAGAACCATGTCAAGTGTGTGGCCACATAGAAGCAAGTATACAAAAAATATGAAACACATAAACCGCCTAACGAGTTTCATGATTATCTCGCAATTTTTTATATTTTTTGTATACTTGCTTGCATGTGTCCACACTCTTGACATGGTTCTGTTTTTAAACTTTGTATAATAAACTTGATTTTTATTGAAACTCCTTGGATCGTATGACTGTTTAGGATCAGTGGATCTGTTGAAGCACTGCGTCTTCCTGTATGTCGGAGTCTATAGCCAAGACTGTGGGGAGTAGCTAAGGATCTTCCGGCTTTGAGGCCTTTAGTGAATTCAATCATTTTGATGTTAACATATGTTACGGCTACAGTAGCAGTCTTGACTGTTTTGTTTCGATTTCTATTGGGAAATTTGGCCCTGTATATTATATTTTATAAGAACCCCATAGAGGTAGAAACATCCTATAATATAAAAGGCCAGAATGTTTGTCCGATGCAGTCATGCACAGTAGACACTGTCCAAATGAACAGAATGCTGGCCGTTCTGTGCTGGGAGCATTTTGAGCATTCGGGCAGTCTCTACTGTGCATGACTGCATCGCGGGCGGCGGCAGTACGCAGAGCAGGACTGGCCTCTTTACCTCACCCAACCTTTGCCCGTGTACACGGGCTTTTACACTAGTAGCTACATTTTAATAAAGTCCTTATCATGCAAGTGTCCAAACCTTTGAATTTAATGTGCAAATTATGTGATGAGTAGGTGAAACAGTTTACAATCTTTTTTTCTTCCTTTCTTTAACCCTTTGAGTGCTAGAGGGCTACGCAACACATTGCAAAGCAATGCGTTGCATACCCCTCTGGCACTAAAAGGTTTAATATCGTTTGGTATTTCTGTTTTCCCAAAATGGAAATTATATTGATTCAGCTCCAATAATCATATGATAACACAAACTGTAAGAACCAAAAATGCAATTGAGGGGAATGAGAATTTTTAAAAACGACAAAACAAATACTACCCCCCCCCCATTCTATTTTATGTTTGTTTCAGTGGGGTGTATGAGCACACAAATTAAGGCTAAATTATACTTGGCTCAATTGTAAAACATATGACTTTCAGAATTTGACAATAGAGTACTCCATTGTGTAAAAATTCACCAGAGTAGATTTTAGTTCCCATCTAAAATATAAGAAAGAATGAAATTAATTACAAGTCTCAAGTTTATATACATACATGTTTTACACAGAGTTACCATTTCAACCACATCCTCACAGCTGATTAGATCCCACAGCCCTGTGTGCGTGCTCATCTTAGCACAGGTGATTACACTGTTGTGGATCTTCTGTTCCACTCTCCAATTTGTAAACATTAGTGGAGAATTGTCATACCATTTTAGAGAGCTGTCTGAATGAATAAAAGAGGGAGGGTTATATCAAAAAGATGTAGATTTTAATTGCCATATGATACGACTGGTGTAATCCTTCCTGAAGAAAGCTAACTGTGCAGCTACTTCCAACCTGTGGGGAATGACTTGCTGGACAACTTGCAGTCAGCTTGATCCTGCAGACTGCCATATTATTTTTTTCTGTGTCTATATAACTGACTTGATAAAGGTACAGGAGTGGACTGAAATGTTGACCCAATACATTTTTTCTTGTTGATTATTCAAAAAGACCCAATGGTTCTCTCACTCTCTTTACAGTAATGTGCAAATGTTTTAGGCAGATGTGAAAAAAATGCTGTAAAGTTGGATTGCTTTCAAAAATAGACATGCTAATAGTTCATTTTTATCAATTAACAAAATGCATAGTGAGCGAATAGAAGAAAAATCAAATTAATATTTGGTGTGACTACCCTTTGCCTTCAAAACAACATCAGTTCTTCTAGGTACACTTGCACACAGTTTTTACAGAACTTGGCAGGAAGGTTTTTCCAAAAATCTTGGAGAACTAACCACAGTTCTTCTGTGGATTTAGGCACCTCAGTTGCTTCTCTCTCTCTTCATGTAATTACAGACAGACTCGATGATGTTGAGATCAAGGGCCATACCATCACATCCAGGACTCCTTGTTCTTCTTTACACTGAAGATAGTTCTTAATGACTTTGGCTGTACGTTTGGGGTTATTGTCATGCTGCAGAATAAATTTGGGGCCAATCAGATGCCTCCCTGATGGCATTGCATAATGGATAAGTATCTGCCTGTACTCTCAGCACTGAGAATACCATTAATTCTGACCAAATCCCAATGCCATTCGTAGAAATGCCCCAAACTTGCAAGGACCCATGCTTCACTGTTGCCTGCAGACGCTCATTCTTGTACAGCTCTCCAGCCCTTCAGCGAACAAACTGCCTTCTGCTACAGCCAAATATTTCACATTTTTTCTCATCAGTCCAGAGCACCTGCTGCTATTTTTCTGGCCCCCCAGTTCCTGTGTTTTTGTGCACAGTTTAGTCGCTTGGCTTTTTTTTCCATGCCGGACAGTAGATGGGTGTAACAGGGTCCCACTGTTTTCTGCCAATTCTGAGCTGATGGCACTGCTGGACATCTTCTGATTGCGAAGGGAAGTTAGCACGATGTGTTTTTCATCTGCTGCACTAAATTTCTTTGGCAGATTACTGCATCTACGGTCCTCAGCTTTGCCCATTTCTTTATGCTTCTTCAAAAAAAGCTTGGACAGCACATCTGGAAACCTCTGTCTGCCTTGAAATTTCTGCCTTAGAGAGACCTTGCTGATGCAGTATAACTACCTTATCTGTTGTTACTGTGCTCAGTCTTGCCATGGTGTAGGACTTTTGACATTAAGCGGTTTTCAACAACCTCACCTTGTTAACTGAGTTTGGCTTTTCCTCACCCAGTTTTATTCCTCCTACACAGCTGTTTCTGTTAATGATTGTGTTTCAACCTACAAATTAAACTGATGATCATTCAACAATTATACCAAACAGGTGCTAATCATACACCTGGCTATATGCCTACAAAGTCCCTGATTTTGTGCAAGTATACATAGAAGAATTGATGCTGTTTTGAAGGCAAAGGGTGGTCACACCAAATATTTATTTGATTTAGATTTGTTTCATCTGTACACTTACTATGCATTTTGTTATTTGATAAAAATAATCTATTAACATGTCTATTTTTGAAAGCATTCTTACTTTACAGCATTTTTTCCACACTTGCCTAAACATTTAAACAATACTATATATATATATATATATATATATATATATATATATATATATATATATAAACATTTTTTTAGTCTGGCACTCATGTATGCACCATGTATTAAACCTGGGTGCCCATCAAAATAAGTATGGACTGGCACTCTTCAAGAATTTTTAAAAGACCACATTTTACTGGCACTTAGTCACCTTTCAGCTCTCCTTTGAACCTTTATCAAGACCTTGGTCTGGTCTTCACAAAGGTTCAAAGGAGAGCATAAATGTTGACTAAGTGCCAGTAAAATGTTGTCTTTTAAGAATTCCTGAAGAGTACCAATCCATATGCTGCTGTCCTCTCTAGTGTAATCACACTATCCATCATCCTATATAATAATTCGGTAGGATGTTTGTCACGATGCAGTCATGCACAGTAAAGACTGCTCGCGTTCAGGCAGTCTCTACTTATAATGATTGCATTGCGTGAGTGAGGCGACACAAGACTGCATCACTTGGAGCAGTGAGGTAGTGGCCTCTTAACCCTTTGAGTGCCAGAGGGGATAAGCAACACATGACCCCTCTGGCACTCAAAGTGTTAACATTACCCGGACCTTGGTCAGTGTACACGGGCTTTTACACTAGTTGTTATATATCAATAACTACTCGAAATGTATGCTGCAACTTTTCCTAGTCTGTAACCACTTAAATCTCTAAAAAATAACTGCTTCTTTGTATTAAAAAAAACAACATACTTGAAAACACCACATCTCAGTGTATTCTTCCTGGTAAAACACTTTATAAAAGAAAAAAGTGTAAAATATATACTTATTTAGAAAATGTTTTACCCAGAAGAATACATTTAGATTTCTCTCGTTTTTAAGTATTTCCTGGAGAGCTTTTTACAGGAAAAAGTTACATATTTACACAAATAGAGAAACATTACACACACACAAATATAAATAGTAAAATGTATATACCGTTACATTTTGTTTTTATATATAAAGAAGCAGCTATTTTTAGGGATTTTAGACTGGAAGAAGATCTGATTTTTTTTTTAGCAGGTTATTCCAGGCTTTCAGAGCTGTGAAGGAGAAGACAGATCAACTGGCTTCTTTCTTGTACTGCGGAACACTCAGTGAGGTACTAGCAGTGGAGTGGAGGTTACAGTTAGAATGGAGCGCTGGAGTGAGCATACTGCTCAAGTAGTCTGGTAGCTTTCCAGAAAAGTGGATGTATTGTAAGCAAGAAAGGTGAAGGGCACGTCTAGATTTGAGTGTTCGCCAATTTAGGGCTCGATCCAAATGTTGGAGACGGCTGTTTTTTCTGCTGACGGCATGTTTTCCAGCACAGTAAGTTATTCAAATGTCTGTGGTGTGAAAAAATACCGGCAAGAAAAGAGCCGTTGTGAGTTAAAATTGAGGTGTTTTCATCCATTTAAAATAATGAAAACACCTTAAATAGCAATTCAAATGTCTGAGTTAGCCAAGAACAGGCGATAAGGGACTCAAGTTAGCGCAGTTAACATCTATTTTTTCTTTTTAACTTGAGTCCCTTATCGCCTGTTTAAACAGCCGAAATACAGATTTGTATTTTAAGACATGGCACACTACTCTATACTTTAACCCGTTTGAGCACCAGAGAGGTACGCAACTCATTGTTTTTGCGATATGCTGCGTACCACTCTGGCACTCAAGGGGTTAAAGTATGTATGCTTTAAACTAAAACTTTTTTTTTTCTTTTACAGCAAGAAGATAGAAGAAAGAAGATACAAGAGAAGAAAGAAGAGAGAAGATACAAGAGAAGATAGACGAAAGAATGGAGACAGAAGGAGACAGACAGTGGATGACAGGTAAGTTTAACAGACTTTTTAACGATTGGTGCTTGGCAGTATATCAGGCATCGATGGTTAACTTTTTTACTGTTAAGTTTCCAAAACTGGCATTATTTAGAGGCGTTTTGGGAACTTCCCGCACAAAATAGAAGTTTGGACACCACACCAGTTTTGTGTCCTAACTTCCTTTGTGCTAAATGTCAGTAGGACATTTGAATACTGACCATGACATTTTATTTTGTCGGACGATATCCATTTTGTCCTACCGACATTTTTATACTCCAACATTTGGATCGAGCCCTTATTTTGATATAATGTTTGGATATTAATTTATCAATATGAAGGCCAAAAGTGAGGTTGGGGTCAAGCGAATGTCACTATATAGTGTCTCTCTCTCTCTCTCTCTCCCTATGTATGTATGTTTATGTATGTATCTATGTTTAAATATATATTGAAAAATAGAATTTGACAGCAGATAAGAACCATTCGGCCCATCTAGTCTGCCCATTTTCCTTCTGTAAAAACCTCAAACCTTTTTGGTCCTTGGTCTTTTCTTATGTTAAGGACAGTATGCTTATCCCATGCATGCTTAAATTCTGTCACTATATTAACTTCTACCACTTCTGCTGGTAGGCTATTCCACTTATCTACTACCCTCTCAGTGAAGTAAAACTTTCTTACATTACGTCTAAACCTGTGTCCCTCTGGTTTTAGATTATAGCCTCTTGTCCTAACGTTTTTACTCCTTTGAAATATACTTCCCTCCTGCACTTTGTTGAATCCCTTCATGTATCTGAATGTTTCTGTCATATCCCTTCTCTCTTCTCTCCTCCAAGCTATACATGTTCAGATCCTTTAGTCTATCCTGATATGTGTTTTCCTGTAAAACAGTCACCATGTTAGTGGCCCTTCCCTGAATTTTCTCTAGAGTATCTATATCCTTCTGGAGATGGGGTCTCCAGTACTGTACACAATACTCTAGGTGAGGTCTAACTAGAAATCTATAGAGTGGCATGACCACTTCCCTTTTTCTGCTACTAATGCCCCTAGCATTAGTAGCATTAGTACACTGCTTGCATCCCCCTCTGCTTTGTTACATTGCCTGCCTACCTTTAAGTCATTAGAAATAATTATTCACAAATCCCTTCCCCCTGTTGTCTCTGACAGCACAGTACCCTTAACAGCAGGGACGTGCACAGACATTTTGGGGGGCAGGGGCTCAAATGAAAAAAAAGGGCACTTCTCTTAATTATTTATTTATTTTGTTAAAAGGGCACGAGGGCACTTTGGACAAAAAGGGCAGGTGCTCAAGCCGCCCTTGGTGTCTATGTGTGCACGTGCCTGCTTAACAGTATATTTTTCCTTTGGATTTTTATGTCCCAAGTGCATTATTTTACATTTATCAACATTAAACTGCAGTTGCCACACTCTTGTCCATTCTTCTAATTTACCTAAATCATTTGTAATTTGGCTTATTCCCCCTGGAATGTCTACGCTATTGCAGATCTTTGTATAATCTGCAAAAAGGCATACCTTATATACATATAAATATACATTTATAGTATATGTACTATGCAGAAATACAAACTTACCATCGGTGTCATAGAACAAACCCAGCAGAATATCATTAGGTCCTTTCCATTCTGTCTGAAACATTTTTAACACAAATTCATTTTCCTCTTTTGTTTTGATACTTATAACGTTTGCCCCAGTAGCTGTAAAACATAGTTATGATGGCAGAAATAAGGTTGGTGCCATTATTTTTATACAGTCATTGTAAAATGTATCTTATTCATTAAAGGAGTAATGATTTAATATGAAACATATTTATTTAAGACTTCTTTCTGCTACATTAAAATACTTCCACTGCTAGTAGATGTTTTATTCAAATGTTTTTACAGCTCAGACTTGATTCACTTTTTTTTTAAAACAGCAGTTTTACACAGTGGAACACAGGAACCATGGGTTAAAGTATCCTCCTCCTGGAGGACAGGGCACATCAAGAAAGGTGTCTGAGGTGTAGACTCCCTCCTCCCTTCCACTTTAAGCTCAGTTGTAAGTGACCTTGTGATCAAGGAGGTGTAGCACGTAGCATGTATTTATTTCTTTAGTATAAGGGTCTGTGTAATCCCCCATTAGACAGGCTCTGGTTCCTGGCTTCTTACTTTATGGATTGTCCAATGCACAAGGTCTTTTTTACCACAAACTTATGGGGGTTGGCTTGCTTTCTCAGTCTGTACCTCCCTATAGCTTCTCTGAAGCTCCTTTTATTCATTTTAATGGGGCCTGAAGACAGAAGATGGTTTGCTTTTGGTAAGGATGATAGGAGCTGTATGCGGTAGCGACGTTTAAAGAGGCGACATGACAACCTTGCGCTTTTATGCAGCACGAGGTTGTCATGTCACCATTTTAAACAATGCGACATGGTTATTGCGGCTTCTAGCCGCATGACATTTAAAATGCGACTTTTCAAAAGGATACCCCAAAGATTACATGTAAGTAACCCATTGAGTGCTTTGGTCCTGTGTGTACCTGTTCTCTGGCATAATGTATATAATTCTATAATCTATAGAAGGCAAATTTCATACAATCTGTATTTTTATTGTTTTTGTTGGTAAATGATATAAGCATTTTTTTTACTATATTTGAAGAACTGGAGCAGTGTCTTGTGTTTTCTATGGCATTTATCTGATCACCTGAGCAGAGACAGTATGAATATCTCTGCAGGCATTTTCTGTTGTAAGGTGCTGTATCTCCCCTTTCATCCATCACACATGTGAGTATTTCAATATGTGTACAGTGAAATTATTGTTTGGTTGGTTATAAGGCTGTTCTATGAGCCTTCTTGTGTGTGTGTGTGTGTGTGTGTGTGTTTTTCCTTCTGGCTATCAATTTATGTGATTTCCCTCTCTACAATATTGGTTCCAACCCTTTCAGGGGTCTCGAGTACAGAATCAGTCTGCCAACGTGACTGTGGTAACTTATAAGAAATGCCAAGGAGGGGCCAGAAGTGTGATGGCTGGGGCAGAGGTCCAGTGGATTCTTTTGTGGGCCGAGGCCCATGTGCTGGCCTTCTTCATGGATCACATTCCAGGTGCAATGAACGTTGAGGCAGACTCTTTTTCACCAGCATCTGGATCCTGAAAATTGGGAGCTCAGAGACCTGGACCTCATGGCCTCTCATCTGGATCATAAGGTTCCTCAGTTTTGCACCAGATCCCAGAATCTTTTGTCTCTCATGGTGATTGCAATGGTCATTCCGTGGACCTTTCCACTGGCATATGATCCTCCAATTCCCCTAATTCCCAGGGTGCTGAGGAAAGACAGGAAGGAGTGGGCTCCTGTCATCCTAGTTGCTCCATTCAGCAGAGGCTTTTAGTCTTCCCTTGCTGATTCAGGGGCCATTATTCTACCTCAGGACTCATTTTCCTTCTTTCACCTTTGTTTTAGTTCCTCTTGGCTCTGCAATACTTTAAAACTGAGCTTTTCAGGTGGGGATAAAGTGGAAGGGAGAAGTTACTATCTGCCTCAGAGACCTTTTTTGAAGTGCCTGGCCCTCCTGGAAAAGGAGACTTTACCCATAGATCCTGGGTTCCACAATGAAGAGAGAAGGTTTTATCAGTAAGCACACAAAAATCGTCTTTTTGTGGTCACA
The DNA here is from genome assembly GCA_037306005.1 of Rhinophrynus dorsalis. Taxonomy (NCBI): domain Eukaryota; kingdom Metazoa; phylum Chordata; class Amphibia; order Anura; family Rhinophrynidae; genus Rhinophrynus; species Rhinophrynus dorsalis. The sequence continues at coordinate 206,644,456 of CM074725.1, read as the reverse complement.
AGCTTACACATTCCAAGACCTAAATAATGTAACCGAAGGATGGAGAAAAAAAATCTGTTTTCGAAGGGGGTAGAGTAGCTCTTCATCAGGAAAATGCATGTTCTACTAGTATAATAAATTGTTTGAATTCTACCTTTACAAAGCTCTTGAGCAGATTCAGCACTGATAATGTTCCTTGGGTTCGCATGAAGAAGAGTATAACAGCTGTTTTGAAACTGGACCCACACTGATGACGGGCATTCTGGGCAAAAGAACAAGACAAAAACATAATAAATATATATATATATCATTATATACATCCGTACGTACACACACACACATATATATATATATATATATATATATATATATATATATATCACTCAAAGGGTTAAAATATATAAATATATTCAGAATTGTCTTTATCTTTAAAGAATGTCTGGCCATTGACTGTAGTCCTCCATGGAAAGCAACAGCACCACCTAAGGGTGACTTTTAAAAGTGAATTTTGATAAAAACAAACAAGTTGTATATGAGCTATTCATGTGGAATTGTTCCCTGAAGACAAGTTTAGTTTGTTTTAGAGACCATTAAAATCTGCCTATATGTTGTACTTTCTGTTGTTCAGTAAAATAAACAGCTTTTTGCTAAATCAACCTTTAAACGTTGGCTGCACAGTGTGGCACTTTATTCAAATTCCCTGCAAAGTATGCTAATAAGTTCTGTTTGAGGCAAAGGTTAGCACAATCTGTGCTATTAGAAATGTTCCCAGTGTGTTGGTGCTGCCTAGATTCATTCACAGCACAGTGTTTGGTAATATTGGTACTAGCACTGAAACAAACCAGCAAAACATATCACATTGTGCCACCAACAAATAAAAGCTAATTTATTGAGGCTCTTATAATTTACTTGTTTATGTGTCCCCTATCCCAACCAAAAATCGAGCACTGTATTCTGCACTTAATCCAAACAAGGAGGTAAAAAGACAAAAAGCCGACACTCATCAATAAAATCCACTTGTTTATCCATCAGGGCATTGATACCTTGAGAAAGTGCCAGCTAGGCACGAAACAGCTGTTGGTGTTTATTTAACTGTGGGAACACAAAATACCCCTCTGATCTCCATGTTTTTGCAACATTCACTCAATAAATATGTGGATTTTCTTGGTGAGTGATGGCTTTTGTTGTCTTTTTTCTTCTTTGTTTGGTTTTATTACTTCTGATCACTGTAGTGAGTCTGAGCACTAGGAGACTGTAAACCTGGAAATCAGTTTGTCCCTCTTTACCATTAATTTTTTTGTTTGTTTTTTGTTTTAATAAGTTATATTGCATAAGAGAAAAGGCATACAAAGTCAGAACGTTCAGCTACATCAGCAATAGTTACAAATGGCTCATACAAACAAGAAACAAGTTCAGCCCTAGGACTTATTACTCAGCTGGGTGTTAGTAGAAGGGTACAGCATCAATGTTCACCAGGTACAACTGAACATAAAGAAAAAAAACATGCTAATGAATGGACTGTCGAAAGGACACCAAAAACATGCTAATGTATGAACTGTCGAAAGGACACCTCCTGACACAGAGGCGTGTTAGACAGAGAGAGAGTGTGCAGAAAAGATGAAAGTACCAAAAGAGAGAGAAACAGAGAGCAGAGGAGGGGAGAGAGGGTGGTTAGGAGGGGAGTGAGGGGGCAGGTTCCCCCATCGGCCAAAAAGCATGATTGCAGAGATCAATCATTTGTGAAGGTAAGCCAAGTGGCATAAGTGTCATGAAAAGTAGGTGGTATAAAAAAAGAAAAGAGGTGGTGTAAACGTTCCATGTGCAGAATATGATATATGCGGAGCTTCCAGTCAGAGAGAGATGGGGGGTCATGGATCTTTATCTAAGGGGGATACAGTCTTTAGCAGCTTTGATCAGTGTGATCCACTGACTGAGAGAGGATGACGGGCTGAGGGGCGTCCCAACTGGCAGAATGGAGAGCAGGAAGGAACGGTGGGTGGCAGGAAAGTGCAGCCCTGTCAGATAAGTGAGGTGAGATTCCACCTCTGCCCAAAATTGAGACAAAAGGGGACAAGACCACCAAATGCAGAGCAGCGAACCCTCTTCTCTCTCACACCTCCAACAGCGAGCAGGGGTCCTGGGGTAAAACTTGGCCACCGAAGAGGGGGGCCAATACCCAGCACCATGAACTTGTAATTCGTTTCTCTCAAGAGCATATTGGGAATATATATGACATGCATATGAATAGAGGTCAGCCATTGGGAATCAAAAATCTGAACCCACAAACCTGTTTTTGAGTAAAAGTCAATGGAGTCGAGAGGGAGCTCAACATCTTGAGCGACCTAGCTATGCCCCCTCTATGAGGTGGTAGTAGCAAGAGAAGAGTTTTGAAGGTAGTTAGATGCCTGGGGTGAAAACCCCTGGAGAGGAAGGAGTGCAGAAAATGCTGAACTTGGCAGTATTGTCTTCCTTTACTAAAAGGGTTAAAGCTCCAGAGCCAATACAATAGAGATATGTCAGACCAGAGGGTTCACTTTTGAAAAGTCGCCTGAAAAATATTGTGCAGCTAGAAGCCTCATTAACCATGTTGCCCTGTTTAAAATGGTGACATGAGAATCTTGCGCTGTATAAAAGCGTGAGGTTTTCTTGTCACCTCTTTAAACATTGCTTTTTACTGTATTTACAGTAGAGAAAAATTTTTTCCTGACATGAAGAAATATCGGGCAGAATGACTGTATTAAACCACAACTCGCAGCATCCTTACCGTGCAGAGCGCTGCCCGGCTCTCTCTTTCACAGTGATTAAGACCGGTAACGTCATACCTGGAATGATCCTTGCTTTTGCCTTGCTCGCTGCCTCCTAGCTGCCACACTACTGAGAGATGCAGTCACCCTGTGTTATTGATAGAGTGCCACCTGGCGTGAGATATTTCTTTATGTCAGGAACATTTTTTTCTCTACTGTAAATATAGTAAATAGCGACGTTTAATGAGGCGACATGAAAGCCTTACGCTTTTATGAAGTGTGAGATTCTCATGTCACCATTTTAAACAGGGCGACATGGTTAATGTGGCTTCTAGCCGCATTATATTTTTCATGCAACTTTTTAAAAGGATACCAGAGCAGGGAAACCAGCAACATTGCTCACCCGCCTGCTGAGCTTCCCTTTGGGAACAAGGGAGTTACAAGCTGACAGTGACATTAACCAGCATGAAGCTGGGCCACATTACAGATTTAGCCTATTATGTAAGACCTCACATTTTGTTTTTATTTCTATTAACATATTGATTTTATTGTTTTGCACTTAATTAATAATCAGCTAACCGCCTATTAGCCCATTGGATGCTAGAGACCTCTCCAAAAGAGCAACATTTTTTTAACCACATCAGCCATTGTTTTACTTTGTTAAAGCAGAACAAATACCTCCTAATAATAACACCCCATTTACCTTTCTGTGGCCAGAAAATCCCATGGCCCCTATGAATTTTGCATTTTTTCCTTTTGTTCAATAGATATCTTCAATCCAATATTATATCCATGGAGGTGGACATGACGTTTATTAGCAGGACTTCAGGACCTGAAACTCTTCTTACTATACATGGTAATCTTAACCCTTTAGAGACTAGTGGACTGTCCAATGCATTGCTTCACAATGCTTTGTGCACCTCTCTTGTCATTAAGGTAACCCTTTAATGACCAGAGTAGACTCATGCACTCAGTTTGAAAAAACTACCAGGAACTGTCATGTCCGCTTCCATTGACACGACATTGAGGTTTGATTAAATATGTTATCTGATGAACACAGGAGCCAGGTCAAAATTAGTAGTGGTCATTAGGATTTTCAGGCCATAGGTAAGTATGGGTTATTGCTGGAAGGTGTTCATTCTTCTTTAATGTTGTAAAAAAGGGTAGGCAACCTGAAGCCCTCCAATTTTAGTGGACATCATCCCCAGCCAGCCATTGTCCACAACAGCTGGAGGGCTCAGATTGCTGTCTGTTCTCTACTTAAAGGGACAGTGCCTCCTATGGCAACACTGATATAAGTGCAGTAACATGTTAAAAGGTGAAAATTAAACAGATCTGTGTTTTTATTTTTGTACTTACATCTTTTATTCACATAAAAATATCAAGTACACTTCAATAAGCTTTGTGTATTTCTGTGGCTTGTATTTATGAAAACAAACTGGAGCTATTCTGGGGCAAACCAACTGCATTCAAGAGTTACAAGCCCAGTGTAAATCAATTGTAATTGCTATTTTCTCCTATGGTGCAATGCAGTTGATATTCCGCAGAATTGCACCTCTTTATGAATAAGGTCCTATAGTTTTAGTGTTTTATTGTTAGCTCCATAGGTTGGGAATAGGGGATTAAAAGCTTAGTAACATTTCATTCGAACAGCGGCTAAGATAATTCATTATAGTTAATAGTACTGATCTCTGATCTTGCACCGTTCATAATTTTCTAGTTGCACTGAAATTATATTAATAAGTTTAACCCTCCCACCCCCTTATACCAAGCATAGGCCATGTCCCCTCAGATCTTGAAAAACAGTCATCGGACAGGACAGATCACAACGAGGGACAATCTTCCCTCTGTCAGTAGAAGAAAGGAGGGCAGGTTTTTCCTGATACTGACTGAAGATTTTCCCTTGTTGCGATCTGCTGTCAGGTCTAAGCCAAAAAAGACTGACGTCGGGAAAAGGGGTGGAAGGAGTAAACTTCATAATATAATTTCACTGTAACTAGAAGGTTCTGAATGGTGGGAAGATCGGAGATCAGTAGTACTAACTATAACGATCATAGCTGCTGTTTGAATTAAACATTACTAACTTTTTAACCATGAACTGAATTTAAACGTTCCAAAGCCAGCCAGCCAGCTATGATTTGAGCTTGGCTGCTTACGTACCCATTTCCAGCCTTATTGTGTGAAGCGCCATCATCTACAGTCTAAGGCAGGGGTGTGCAACCTGGAGCCATCCAAATGTTGAGGGTTACAATTCCGATCATCCCAATCCAGCCAATGGCTGAGGTGTAATGCTTAACATCTGTAGGACCTCAGGTTGCCTACTTCTGGTCTAAGGACAACAACAACACAGTAACTCTGCAGGAGAAGGTATAATAGTGCCAGGGCTTTGCTAGGTATTGGCTGAATAGGCTCAAGCCCTGGGTCTCATGCTTGACCTTTTTGCCTGTCTGGGCATATAACAAGGTACTATTTCTTATGTTCCTAAGATTAATGGTACAGTAGGGGTATGCAATGACGATATACTGCATGATGGGCTGCCCAAGATTCTGGTCTTTTTGCAACCTACCAACTCCCCTGTTGTAGTGCGTTCCATCCCATATGTCTCCTTACCATTGCCTTGGATTTCTGATCCAGAGATACCAGCAGCACAATACACAGCACTGCATAATGACAATAGAATGGAGGCCTTCATTGGCTCTTCCTTTTCAGTCTTCCTTTTCAGCACAATGCGCAATGAGAAGAAATCTGCTGGGATATAGACAAAGTTAGATGTCCTGCTCTCGAACAATGAGTGGAGGAGTGAGATATCTATTTTTGAGGATTGTATGAGATGTCTTGTTTTGGTGGAATAAGATGTCCTACTCTGGAACAATGAGTGAGATGTTCTGGTCTGGAGGGATGAGTGAGATGTCCTGCTCTGGAGTGATGAGTCAGATGTTCTGATCTGGAGCAATGAATAAGATGTTATGCAGTGGAAGGATAAGTGATATACAATGCCCTGGGGGATTGATTGATATGTTCTGCTCTGGAAGTGGGAGTGAGATGTTCTGCTATGGAGGAATTAGTAAGATATCTTGCTCTAGATGAATGGGTGAGATGTTCTGCTCTGTAGAAATGAGTGAGATGTTGTGATCTGGAGGAGTGTTAGCTGTCCTGCTCTGGAGGAGTAAGCAAGTGATCCTGTTCGAGGAGTAAGTGAGATGTCCTCCTCTGGAGGAATGAGTAATATAGGTTGCTCTGGAAGTATGACTGAGCTGACTCGCACTGATGGAATGAGATATCCTGTCCTAGAGGAGTAAATCAGATATCTTGCTCTGGAGCCTTTACCACCCAGCAGCGGAAATTATATCCAGCTTGCTGCAGCCTGGTCATTGCAGCTGTGTCTGTGTTTGATTTTCAGCTCTCACTACAGCCAAACTATTGCACAATCAGGTCAATAACAAAGTACAATCACACAGTCAGATTCAGGGGGCTGGGATGAGAGAGGGACAGACCAGATCTTCATTCAGTTGTAAACATCCCACTTTTTTTTAACCCATTAAGGACCAGTGATGTGTTTCCTTGCCTAAAGGACTGGTTATGTTCCTGGCACGTCACATATTTTGTGCATACAGCACTCCTGTGGGAGTGCTGTAAGCACTAGCGGGGTCTGAAATTGACTGGAATGGTCTCTCTCAGGCCTCCATTCGGCGCACTGTGAACGTCATCAGTCATGTGTGCCGGTGCGCTAAATCCTCTATGCAGTCTTTACCTGCACTCCACCCCTAATATCTCTGGTCCTTAAGAGGTTATTCCCTCTTTCTGCCACAATTTTTCCCTGATGGAACAGCCTCAGTTAAAGGAAAACTAACATCTTAACACCTTAAAGGGATAGTAACACTTCGTTTTAACTTTATTTTATTTTGTAGGCATTAAAAAAACATGAAGAATGATATAAGTCTTATCTCTCAAACCTTTATGGTTTATGAGATATTCACAAGCAAAGTTCCCCTCCCCGCCCCTTTTACCTAGTGTAAGCCATCTCTTCTCAGATGTGAGTCTGGTTGTATGACAGTACAGATAACAGAAGGGGACAATTTTCTTTGTATGAAAACAATGAAAGCCCTTCCCCCCTTGACAAGTTTTTCAGCTTTTTCTATTATCTTAATTGAAGATTGTCCCTCTCTGCAGTCTACCTGGGCATCTCCCTTCTGATCTGGTTGAACAGGGGGGGGATACTTTGTTTGTGAATATCTCTTAAACCATAAAGGTTTCAGAGATAAGACTTATATCATTCTTCATGTTTTTTTAATGCCTACAAAATAAAATAAAGTTAAAATGAAGTATTACTATCCCTTTAATGACTGACAATCTGTGGGCAGGCGGCAGTTAAAGGGATAGTAACACTTACATTTAACAACGCTGCATCTTGCAGCCCTTTAAAAAAGAAATTAAATGCCCCCAGTGCCATCTCTCAAACCTTTATGGTTTGAGAGATATCCGCTTTCAATGTTCCCCCCTCCCTGACGTCAGCGCTTCAACTGACTGCTGGGGAATCCGGTCCCTGGGCAAGAGGAGGCTCTTCAGCAGAGCTGAGATCATGTTAATGAAAAACAAATCTTTCACTTAAACGGTCTTCTATTTGTGCTTGCAAACCAAACACATGTAGAAGACCGTTCCACTGAAGGATTTCTTTTGCAATAATGCTATCTCGGCTCTGATGAAGAGCTTCCTCTTGCCCAGGGACCGGATTCCCCAGCAGTCAGCTGGAACGCTGATGTCAGGGAAGGGGGAACTTTGAAAGTGGATATCTCTCAAACTGTGAGATTTGAGAGATAGCACTGGGGACATTTAATTTCTTTTTTAAAGGGCTACAAAATGCAGCACTGGTATCTCTGCCTTTTTGTTGTTAACACTGGATCTGTGGGATTTAAACCTTCTATGTAATTGCTGTCCATTTTCACCCACATAAAGAGCTGTTGGGCATTTTGCACACATGATAAGGTATATTACATTGGATGATTTGCAGGTGAAGGTACCATTGATCTTATAATGTAATGGGTGTTTAGAATTGGTATCTTGTCCATGGTGTAAATATGTGCATAGGTTTAACACCTCTTTTGTAGGCAGAGAGATGTACCATGTTTTGTATTTTTATTATTTGTATATATAACATACCTCCCAAGTGTCCCTCTTTAGGAGGGACAGTCCCTCTTTTAGACCCAAATCCCTCTGTCCCTCTTTCCCACCCTGATGTCCCTCTTTTTAGGAAATCAAACTGTGTGGTGTGTATATAAGTGTATCATACTGCTCTACAGCAATAAAACTCACATTATTGTTTGTTTAAACTTCAGTATATGTGTTTATAAATTAGTCTGTGTAAAATAAAATACTTTGGTCTTGTTATAAGTAATTTATTAGGTTACACAAGGAGGTGTCAATAGGTCATGAAACAGCCTAAAAATTCTCGTAATGGCCCGCCCACCAGCCACGCCCCCAGCAACACCCCCTAAAACACAAGTGTCCCTCTTTGGCAATTTGAAATGTTGGGAGGTATGCTATAATGGTGATAAGGGGAGCACTCACTGTTAAGGATTAAGAAACGCCTGGGTGCATATCCGATTGAAGAATCACATTCACGAAGATAGAAGGAAAACATTCACAGGATACTTTTCAATGTTGATCAGGTGATTTTATTAAATTGATGTTTAGGCCTGCACTGAGGCCTTTATCAAGAGTCCTTCTATCTTCGTATTATATATATATATATATATATATATATATATATATATATATATAAATATATATATATATATATATATATATATATATATATAATACGAAGATAGAAGGACTCTTGATAAAGGCCTCAGTGCAGGCCTAAACATCAATTTATATATATATCAATATATATATGTGTTTGTCTGTGTGTACCATCAACTAATAAAACTACATATTTTTATATAGATCTTATTTATATGTTTCATCTTAGGTATCCCAAATCTATTTCTTCATTTAAATCATGGGGATATAGAGTTCCTAATTGGAAAATCCAAAAGGACTCCTGCTGACATAACTTAGTGTATCTATCTGGATGTTGTCTAGATATCTGTTCAGTCCCCATAATTTTAAAGTCTGACAAACCTTCCTTGGAACATTGGTTAATGTGTCTAGGAACACTATGATCCTTGCACTTTCTAACTATATTTCTTCTGTGTTCCCCTGCTCTCTCTCATAGCGTTCTTGTGGTGCATCCTATGTACTGTGAACTGCATCCACAGTTAATTAAATATATTATATACGCTGTCCCACAGTTTATAAATTGTTTTATAGTATACTCCTTTTCTCTATTTTTATCATGGAAAGTATTAGTTTTGTGTTCCATATGTGTGCAATTTGCTTATTTATTGATGTTACATCTAAAGGAGCCTTTTACTAAATCAGGGGAATTTATAATACGGTAGTTTGTGCATATGTTTTGCCTAATTTTTTTGGTTTACTTTTGGCGATAATGGATCTTATATTTTTAGCCTTCCGAAATACCATTTTGCCTGTACTTGGAATATTATCTTTCAAAAGCGAATCTTCCTGTAATATATTAAAATTCTTTTTAATAATGTTGAATAGCTTTGTTGCTGCTGAATTATATTGAGTGAGCTCCTTTGGAATGTGTGTGTATACCTCATGTAGTACTGCTTGCCCATGTCAGTTTTTCCCTTAAATGAAAGCTTCTCTTTATTTCCCCTTTTTAAATTCTTCTTTTCTCAGGCGTTGGATCATTTTTTCCCACCTCCCCTGTAAGATGTTTGCTTCTAAAAACTCCCTGGAGGAGGATTAAAGAAAACCACAACGCATCTAGATCATCCACCAAGTAGGTATCACGCAGGGACTGTAACTCCCTCTTTCTTAAAGTTTCTCCACAAAATGATGTCCAAAGTGCCTTGGACAAATCTCTGTGAGTTCAGAAAGAGAGAGAGAGGATCCCGGTCCATCTTCCAAGAGACTGCACTTATAATGGTTTCAGATTAAATGTAGAAAAACTTTACACAAATCCAAGGATCTAGCATGGATACCCCCTCAACTTTTAAAAAAAGGTCTAGGTTGGAGAACTCTTTATCATACGAAGCAGAGGAAGAGATCCTCTCATTTCAAGTCCCACTTTCCAGATTTTGTGAATCTGGCTTTCACAGATTAAAGAGGACCGAGTGGTCAATACACTTAGAGATGTGGTCCTGAAAAACATAGCCTCCATGAAACTGGCTATTGATTATCTTTGTGTCACATCCCTTAAAACAGCGAGTTATAGTAAGAACATCTTCACTCTGCATTGCAGCTAGAAGAGCCTTCTTGCTTAAAACATGGCTTCTAAGAAACATCTTTGTACCATGGCTTTGAAGAGAGGTAATTTGCTTGGGATGACAGATACCAAGAAAACTCTGGCTCAGAAAAGGATTTTCCTAAAGTTCTATAAATGCTGCTTTCAGACCTACAGGTCTCAAAGGGAAGGGGGACCGAGAACAAAACATCCTCAAAAGAAAAGTCTCCTAAGTGCAAAAGACGATGAAAAGAATCAAGGGAAAGTCGTCTCCTTAAGCATCCAGCTCTAATTCATATCCCTTTTGACACCAGAAGTCCAGTGGATCACATCTTTTTGGCAGGAAGAATCACTGCATTCCTTCAAGCTTGGAGGAACTTGACCTCAGGAATCCCAGTGTACAAAACACATTAATCAAGGTTATTGTATACAGTTCTCAAAATGATTTGTAACCATAACAATATCTTCAATTCCAGAGAAAAGACAAGACCTTCTTCAATCCATCTCAAAACAAAGTGCTGTAGTTCTAGTTCCCCCTCAAGATTCAGAGTCCTCAACAACTCCACCTCACATATTAATTTTTAAAATGTACCATGAATATGCTTTCTCAAGAGACCTTTTGGCTATTTTCGACCTGCAGCATGTGTACAGACATATATGGCCCCATTCATATTCCCATTCAAGTTCCTATTCATCGTCCTCACCAGCAATATCTGAGTAGCTATCCAGGATCAGAAATAACCTCTCATCTTCAGTTTTCATTTCTTTCTTTTGGGATCACCTCAGACCAAGGATATTTATCAAAACCTAGTGGTAGTATAACTCTAGTTCCCTTTGTGGATGACTGGCTAGTAGTCCCTTCCAAGTCCCTGCTCTTTCTACTAATTTCCATAGTACTCCCCATCCTCTCAAGGCTATTCTAGACAATAACCAAGAACACATCAAACATGGTTCCCTCTCAAAGGAAGATATTGTTGGGGATAATTTTCAATTCAGAAAGGAGAGAACTTCTCACAGGAGACAGGATAGGTAGGTTTCCATCTGAGAACCCCTATCTGGCAGGTATTTAACCAAAAGGGAAGCCATGTCCTTAATTGGACTTCTAACTCTAGCCATCAAAGCTGATCCTTGGGAAATACTACATCTCAGACCCCTACGGAATAATGTTCTAAAGGTTTGGGACACAGATCAACATTGAACACTCAGATGAACAACCTACTTTCACAGGGACCATTCCTATATAAAAACTCTGAACACTTGAAACTGTGAGCTTGAATGCTGAAATGGAATTGCTGAAAAAGCTGGACCGTTTAGACTCAGTCATTTTAACCATGCTTTATAGCAGGAAAATATCACCTCAAAAGATATGTGTGAATATGGAAACCTGAGGAACCTCTTAATTATTTCGCTAAAGTGCGGGTTCATAAAGAGTCTGAACTGTGAAACCATTTACCATTTAGGTCCAAGTTATGGCTCTAAATGCCTTCAGGAGTCAAAAGCTTGCAGAACCCCACCTGACTGAAGGTTTCATAAGCACAGGTTTGAAGATCAAAGCTACACTCCCATCATCAGTCCCAGCTTAACATTTAAACTTAGTCCTAAGTGCATTAATGGCCTACCCTTTGTACCTCTTGACAAGGTTCCTATCAGAATACTCACTATTAAAACAACCTTCCTGATAGTTATAAATTCAACAGAAGAATAGGAAAGTTTCAAGCCCTATCATCTATACAAGTTTTTCTTTCCTTCCTGGAAGACAGAGTGATGTTAAAATTATCTCCAGAATTTTCTCCAAAGGTCACATCCCTATGCCACACAAAAAAATCATCTTATCCAGCTTCTGTGCGACCCCTAAGAATGAAACAGAATAGAAACTCCATAATCTAGGTTTGATAAGGGTTATCAAAACCTGCTTTTAGAACTAATGATTGGAGGAAGTATCCTAACAGCCTTATAAAAATTTTCAGCAGCTAACACAGTCCTTAAAACATTTCTCCTTTATGTTTTAGTTGATCATGCCCCAGAATCTTCCCTCTTCAACTTCCACAATATGACCCATAGTTCCTTCTATTATTCCTTCTATCTCTATTTCATCTCCTAGTGCTGGGCAAGACAACATTGGCTCTCCAGTTGGTAGTGACTGCATCTCCCAGTATACCAAACCAGCTATGAGTATTTTTGGGATATGGGAGCTGTAATCCCAAAAGGTGGAGATCCAGATGTTGCCTAACTGCCCTAGCATCTATCCATTTCTCTCCAGCAATTACTTAGTTCTGTCTTTCCTTCTACATATGACTATTGCAGCAGATAGATCTCTACTCCAGCAGCTAGCTCCACCCCCAAAGTTAGTTTCTCTTTAACAACAGTCATAGTGATATTGACCCAAACAGCTATATTTCTTTACCACATCAAATAGCTCTCTCTCTCCCTTTCCAACTTCTCCATCTATGTCTCATGTCTTTAGCCTCCTGTGCTCTTTCAAGGTACACTTATGCTTTCTGGTAATAAACCAGAGCTGATCCTTTTATTAACTCTTTGATCTCAAGCTGGGTAATCCTTAAGACACGGCCTGCTAGTAGTCTTTCAGGAGTAGCAATGATTCTGATAAAGCTACAGTGAGGGTATACAAGACAATTCCAATCCACCCATGTACATGGGAGTGCTGCCAGCTGTTGGGCTGCATTGCTGTTGCCCCTAGTTGAAGTAAAGTTGCCAACTGCAACATTAGATAACCAGAGCCAGCTGAACTAGTATTTGGGTTAAGATGTTATTCCAGCTGAGTGGGCAGAGAATTGGAAGAACAAGAGAAACTATCCTAAAGATTAAGAAAAAATGGTAATGTACAAAGAAGCCACTAGATGGCAGCAAAGGTCATAAAATGAGCCTGAAACACAATACCTTGGGACCTAAGTGACCACTGACTCATTGTTCATACCATCAGTGCCAGATTTAACCACTGAAAACCGAGCAGCAACAACAAAGTCCGTACAGGCTGAAGAGAAGCAGAGAAACAATCCAGGTGAGGTACTAAATCACTGCAGACCTGGCTCTACTGGACTGAGGAGGAAAGATTAAAAAATACAGAGAAAAGACTCCTCTAAGTGTAGTATTAAAATGCATATAGCAAATAATGTATTGATAAACACATAACATAAAAATTCTGTATAAGAGATTGAATATATTTAAATATATCACTAACAAATAAATAAAGGTCCCCATTTAAGGATGCTGAAATATAACTTGAGTTAAAATAACTGCACCCTTATGTGCACAGAGTTCTTCTATATTTCATCACTGAATTGACAATAACATCCAATGATGGGTATATGGATGGCCCCTTACTTGAAAGAGGTAATTTTCACGCTTTAAGGTAGTCTAGAGTAAGTCCAGGGTAGTATGTATGAAACAAACTTTATTTGAAAACCTTATATGATAGACAAGTCTTAGTGGATGAGTGGTCTTACAGTAGACTGTAAGCAAGGTGACACTATCACAAACACTAGAGATCTAGATCTTCATTAAGTCCTTGGGGCGTAAGGGTTTACAATCTCTAGGATAGATTCTTTAAGGAGTAACATCTCAATTTGTTGACTACTATTTACAACCGCTCGTTCAACAACTGGATTCTTATACAAGGGCTTCATATCATATCATTCAGAAAATTAATGAAATTATTTGGCAGGAGGATTTCTGGTGGGACAGTTCTCATGCATGATAAAGGTATAGTCGCCACGGAACACTTTTTACAGAAAGACAACTCTTTGCCAAAGAAACAGCCAAAATTTATAATCCATGCTATGAGCTTTATACTTGAACATAAAATTTTTTTGTTAAAAAATAACTATCTTCAGAAGTGCGGTAATACCACGGGGACGAGATATGCCCTCTAGATACATAAATCTTTTTATGGGATTTTGGGAAGAGCCTCTACAAACATTTCATGGATGGCCTACTGATAATCTGGCAGCGAAGAGAAGAAACAATTATATCTACTCATGTAATTAAGTCAAATACAGAATTATTTATGTGAAAAATTGTTGTATTGTGTCACGCCGCTAACTCCTATTGGCTCTTTGAACCTTATTAAACTTATCATGGCTTGATTATTGAGCCATTTACCTCGTTGCGAGCTGTGTTCCTGATATCTTTGATATCTCTGATTGATTCCTGGTACGACTCGGCCTGTTTGACTTCGCCTCTGTTTGCTTCTCTGATCGACCTCCAGTTGATGCTGAGTCTCTGACATATCCCAACTGTCCAACTGCTGTTGCCTGATTGTCTAAGCTGGTTCCTGTTCGACTAGTTGCTTGCTGTGCTGATTGACCTCCAGTCGACGCTGAGTTTCTGACTCATCGACACTCTCCGATTGCTGTTGCCTGATTGACTAAGCTGGTTCCTGTTCAATTAGTTGCTCGCTGTGCTGATCGACCTCCGTTCGATGCTGAGTCTCTGAAACATCGCAACTCTCCAATAGCTGTTGCCTGATCATCTAAGCTGGTTCCTGTTCGACTAGTTTCTTGCTGTGCTGATCGACTTCCAGTCGACACTAAGTTTCTGATTCATCGACACTCTCCGATTGCTGTTGCCTGATTGACTAAGCTTGTTCCTGTTCAACTAGTTGCTTGCTGTGCTGATCAACCTCCGTTCGATGCTGAGTCTCTGACACATTGCAGCTCTCCGACTGCTGTTGCCTGATCAGCTAAGCTGGTCCCTGTATGACTAGTTTGGCTACTGCGCTGATTGACCTCCAGTTGATGCTGAGTTTCCAACACATCGCAACTTCGCGACTACCATCTTCTGATCTCCTTACCACACAAGGCGTGGACTGTGTTCCATCTGGTCTCCCTGATCCCTGGGTCCTTCCTCCTGTTCTGGCTGACTCCCTCCCTGGGAGGTTTGTGCCCTAGATTTTCAGTTTGGAGTATGACCTGCCCTTCTTGTCCCTGGCCTCACTCTCAAGCTTCGTACCCAAGCTTAAGGAGTCAAGCATAGGATCAGGGTTATGAAATATTACTACAAAATCTTTGTTTATAATGACACAAGAATGGAGCAATTAAATGTTACAAACCATATGATCACACCAATTCTTAATTAAGAATGTCTTCCTTTACACTTAGATTGGCAGCTTTAGGGTATTTATAGGATTAGTGTGTGACCTGGCCCTCCAGATTAAGGTGTACAATCAACGAGAGTGCCAAAACATGTAGAGAGATTATAAAATGCCCCATGCCGAACTGTAGTCAATGAAAGGACAAGATCACAGGGACCCGGCAGAACCAGAGGACTGGATATGGGGCTGAGCACCTCGACCGACAACTCCCTAAAAGAACATTTATGTTTTCTGGTAATAAACCAGAACTGATATTCTTATTAACTCTTTAGGCTCAAGCTGGGAAATCCTGTTAGTAGTCTTAGAGGAGTATCATTTACTCTGATAAAGCTACAGTGGTGTGGTGTACAAGATGATTCCAATCCACCACATACCTGGGAGCACTGCCAGCTGTGGACTCTACGTTGCTGTGGCCCCAAGCTGAAGTAAAGGTGCCAACTGCAAGGTTGGATAACAAGAGCCACCTGAGCCGGTATCTGGGTCAAGATGCTAGTCTAGTTAATTGGCTAGAAAATTGGAAGAACAGGAGAAAGTTTTGTAAAGATTAAGAAAAAATGGTAATGTACAAAGAGTCCACTAGATGGCAGCAAATGTCACAAAATTAGCCTGAAACACAATAGCTTGGAAAATAAGTAACTACTGAGTCAGTGTCCCTACCATCAGCGCCACATTTAAAGGGATAGTAATGTTTCACAAAAAAGCAGCTCACATTAATATTCATAGTATTTGGGCAGTGGAGAGCGTTATTTCAATACTTTCTGAGTTGTAGTTCAAGAGTAATTGAATGATAAAGCATTCCCCTCCCCTCTTTTACTGATGTAACACTACTCAACTCAAAGCAGACTGGATGGATAGCAGAGAGGAACAATCTTCAGTGATCATAAGGAAAAATCTGAAAAGTCTGTAAAGGGGGGCAGGGTTTTCATTATGTTCGCAGTAAGAAGATTGTCCCTTGCTGTGAGCTGTCTGGTCAAGTGACCAGATTCCACATCTGAAGGGAGGCAGCTTACACTTGGTAAAAGGGGCGGGAGGGGGATACTTATCATTCAATTACTCTTGAACTACAACTCTGACAACACTCTCCATGGACCAAATACTATGAAGATTAATAGCAGCTGCTTATTTTGTGAAACATTAGTATCACTTTAACTACTGGAAACCAAGCAGCAACAGCAAAATCCTGATTTGTTTTTCAATAAATGATTTGCTATTTGCATTTTTAAAGAGATAGTAATGTTAGCAATAAAGTAGATTGATGAGTCTTCTTTATAGTAAATGTAACACATTATACTATGCTTAGCAAGTTGCTTTTCTACAGTTCAAAGGAGGGCAGGGTTTTCCTTATACTTACTCACTGAAGTTTGTCCCTCACTGCACCCATCCAGTCCCAGGACCAGATTGCAGATTCAGTGGGAGGAGGCCAGAAGGGGTGGGAGGGGGATCATTCTACATTTAATATCTTTTCAAATACAGAAAAAGTAAGTTGCTAAACATAGCACAGTGTGTTACATTTACAATTTTGAACTCAGCGATCTACTTTATTGCAAACATTACTATCCCTTTAATATTACACTTAGATGACTCTATTCTTTGCACTGTTTTTTTCTCTTTGTATAAACTGTTGATTGTTCTGAGACACTTATCAACACAGTGACATATACAGTCCTCAGTGTTTGGATGGGTGCCAGGCAGGGATAGTGCAGTCATTTCCTATATTGGACTTTGGTATTTGTATTATCAGCATACTAAGATTTATTTGTGTTTGGAGCACACTATTATACATATACTATATATATATATATATATATATATATAGTTATTTTGTGTCTTCTCTACATTCACTCAGCAATGTTTTTATTTGTAGTGGCTCTTTATGGTGCCTACACTCAGAGGCGTAACTAAAAGCCTCCAAGCCCTGGTACAAGAAGTGCCACGGGCCCCCCCAACCACATTGACCACCTCCACAATGCCCCATCTCCTACCTGGAGCTCCCGCGTGGACCTCTTAGTAATGCAAAGCACTGGGAGATGATGTCATCTCCCAGCGCTCTGCATTACTAGAGCGCCGATGGGAGATTGCGGGCGCCAGGTGGAGGGGTCGCAGGGGGAGGCCGGGCCCCTGGAGTGCACGGGCGCGGTCGCAGGTGCTGAACAATAGTGGTCGCAGGGGTAGCAACTGCAACTGGGCCCATCACTCTAGGGGCACGGCTGCCCCCTGCGACCCCCCGCCTGGTGCCACAGCAAGCTGTGGTTTGTGCAATCTTCAGCACAGACCTCCATTAGCAGCTGAGCTCCCTCTTCAGCACTCTAGTAATACAGAGCGCTGGGAGACCATCTCCCAATGCTCTGCATTACTGGATAGAGGACCGAGCGGGAGCTCCAGCTGCTAATAGAGGTCTGTGCAGAAGGAGGCACAGACCTCTCCTGATACTCCACTGGACCACGAGGGAGGTAGGAGATAGACACTGGGGTCAATGGGGGCAAAGTGGAGAGGTGGACATTGGGGGCAATTTGTAGAGGTGGACATTGGGGACAATGTGGAGATACCCAATGGGGGCAATGTGGTCGGGGGGGCATGACAATTTTTGCACCAGGGCCTGGTGACTTCTAGTTATGCCTCTGCACATAAAGAACAAATAGATATGGTTTAGAACCAAACTAGAACATGTGAAACCAACACTAAATGCATGCAGCAAACAATTCAACAACTGGAGCAAAAAGAGCAGACTGTGACTAAGAAATCAGATGTCATAGAAAACAGGAGCAATAGAAATAACCTTCATCTCATAGGTCTACCTGAAACCAGTAAAGGTTGGGAAGTATGGGACTTTTAAGTCTGCTTTTTCTAGAAACCGAAAACCCTAAGATTACTAGAGTGGATAGAATTTGTGTGATGAATACTTAATCTATACAAAAACCTTGGCCAATCATTTCTAAAGTAATAAATTACCAGGACAACGAGAGAATCCTTTCAGCATAATGTCACCTTCAAAGTTTACTACACAATGACATCTCTTTAATCTTATTTCAAGACTCCTCAGTAATAATTTTTACTAAAATGAGAGAATAATCAGTAATTGTTTTTATTAAAATGAGAGAATACTCAGTAATGATTTTTACTAAGGTGAGAAAATTTCCAAATGGCTGTTCCAGAAGGGGATAAAATTTGCCCTGGTATACTCCACTGGGGGTGGTAGTGTTTTTTTTTCTCTTTTAAACATGATGTTTAATCCTCCATTGCCAGAGCATCAAGATTGCCGCAATCCAGTAAAAGAGGGGTTAACCACAGGTTCCATGGATGTAGGGAGAGTGCTTGGGGACCTGGTGGATCAAGCAGGTTTCTGGCAGGCTATTGATCCACTTGGTTTCCCCTGCTTGATCCAGCCCAAGAGAAGTGGCTGATATCCATCCACCTCCCTTGGGTTTCTTGAGCCTTGCTTTGGGGTAGGGTTGCCACCCAGCCGGTATTTTACCGGCAGGCCGGTAAAAAATTGGCTTCTGTCCAATGTTAAGTCTATGGAGGGAATGCCATGGCCGGTATTTTTTTTAAGAAAAGGTGGCAACCCTACTTTGGGGTAGCTTTGAAGTGTTTTGCAACACTTCAAAAAGATTCCAGAGGGACTTTGATTTAAAAATAAATACAATTCAGAAATCCAGTTATAAAGAATACCCGATAAGCTGGAGGACTGACAGAGACATATTCTTTGGATATTGTATTTGCATTCACAAAGTTTTTTGTGCCTGTAATGTTTACTTCCACTAGATGGCATGTGTGTTCAATTGCCTTTGTTCCCATAGTGCATTACTGCATGTTACTTCCTGCTTTATCAAGAACAACAAAATACTGACCAACTCAAGGGGCTTGTATACAGCTAAAGGATCCTGTTATTACAGTATTTTCTGTAATATATAAGTCATTTGACTAAGAATATTAAGATACAAAACTCCTCTCTTAGCTCACAAGCAGGCAAAAGTGGTATGTAGATTTATTTTCTGTCTACTTATGAGTTTTAAATCATGTGTGTTTTCAATGTAATTGACTGTGTGTCTGATGATTTTGTTTTTATATTTGTCCTTTTATTTAGTTCTACGATGTTGGTGTAGATGTCATTGCTGTAAGTTGATGTATACATTAAACATCTGTGAGGAAAAAGGAACCTTGGCTTTCATTGTGACTAAGAGCGGCATAGATATGAAGAACACAAAAAAGCAGTTTTCTCCAATGACTACTATAAATTAATAGTCAACCAACTGCTCTGCCTGCAATTATACAAAAATACAAGACTTTGGAGAGGTCTCTAGTTTTTGCATAAATTCAGATAAATCAGATACACTATGGATAACACAGATGCCACCTACAATAATGAAATTACCTTGTTCCCCGGTTAACTTCAGAACTACAAAGCTGAATAAAATCTCCCACTGAATTTTATAGGGCGCACCAAGTTCAACCTTATTAAAATGGTTTCTTTTTACAGCATTGTTTTCACTAAATGCTGCACTTATACATTTCATATTTATGGTGAGGTTCACATATATTTGGACAGTTAAATAAATGTTGTTGTTTTGTGTCTTTACTCCAGTATGCTGGGTTTACAATGAAACAATGACTAAGAGGCTAAATTGCAGACTGTCAGCTTTAATTTGGGGATATTTACATCCATTAGCCATGAACTGTACAGAAGTTACAACCTTTTTTGTACATAATGCTTCCATTTTAGGGGACCAATATAAATGGACAAATAACGTAATCTTAAAGAAAGTCGTCATATTTAGTACTTTCATGCAAATCTTTTGTATTTGATGACTAGCTGAGGTCTCTAACCCATAGATATCACCAGGTGCTGGGTATCTTCTCTGGTGATGATGTGCCAGGCCTGTACTGTAGCCATCTTCAGTTTCTGTTTGTTTTGGGGCATTTTCTCCTTCAGTCTTGTCTTCGGCAAGTGAAACTTGGGTGATTGACTTGGCTGGTCAAGATAATTCCACTTATGGCCTTGAAAAACTCTTGTTTGCTCTAGACCAGTCACCTTAACAACCTTCTAGTCCATAACCCTTTAAGGACCGACCGTGCACACACAGCCAGCACTTAAGGACCACAGAGCATTTTTTTTTTGGGGGGGGGCTTATCCAATTCAGGGCTCCCTAAACAGCATGCAGCCACACAGGGTGCCCTGAAATCCATGACAGTCCTACCACATCACGGGTCCTTATCGCACAGCCAACCCATTATGTGCCAGGACTGTCATGGTCCTTAAGGGGTTAAGGAGTTAAATTAAGTTTGCATATGACATATTAGCTAAAAGATCAGCAGATGCATAATTTCAGACATATTGGTGGGAATAAACCAATATTATTTTAGGCAAACAAGTACTGAAATATATTTTCTAGCCTTGCACCTGCTTAATGCCAATTTACTAAGCTTCTTACTCCAAATATTCTCCCCTTAAGGTAACTTGTGCCAAAGGGAAGGGCAACGGGCAAGTGGGGATTTCTTGGTATTCATGTACAGGAAAACACCAAGAAAGTCCCAATGCAAAACAATGCCTTGCATTCCCCTCTGGTTAAGGTGACTGGTCTCATTTTCAAGATGACCTGTTAGTGACATGTAAAGTGACTGTAACACTTAATACTGAAAACATATATATTGCAGGTTTATCCTGCTGCATAAGACAAGGGTATTCCAACTACTGAGAGATGTTTTTTGAAAGTCATTGCAACTCAAACTTGCATTTTTGGGTGCAGTACCTTCATAGACTGAAATGTTACAGCAACGCTGTTGCTCCACCGTCCTATGGAAGTTTATGGTCACCTGACTGGAGCTGTGTGTAGGCTGCTGTAGCACCAGCGCCACCATAACATTTAAGACAGTGGGAGTACTGCACCCAGAATATGCAAGTTTGAAATGCAATAACCTTTGAATAAAACATCTCTCAGCAATGGGAGTGACCTTTAAAGACAACAGTTGGCTACAAAAGTCCTGTATCTCAAGACTCACTTGCATGCTTTGTCAGTTTCTTTGTCAGTATAAAGTAAACAAAAAGAAGTCTGCACATCAAATCCTGATGGTTACTCATAAAAAGCGTGTGACTTACTATAGGTAACAAATAGTGGGGTTTAGTTACATGTTTCTGGCCACAACCATGATAAGCTTGTACTTCAACGCACCCCAGATTCAGGCAAGTCCTTAACCCCTTAATGACCGGCGTCGCAGTCACTTAAGGATCACGGAGCGTTTTTTTTTTTAGTCACCGGTTCCGGACTACCTGAACAGCGTGCAGCCGCGGCGGGAGCCTGGAATTCCATGACGGTCATAGTACATCATGGGTCGTTAAGTCAGATCGACCCATGATGAACTGTGACCGCCAAGGGTCATTAAGCGGTTAACTACCTCTAATCATTAAAAAGCTTTTTGTTCTATAGTAAATCACAGGTTATTTTTGGTACAGGTCAGGATTTGATGCACAGACTTTATTTTTGTTTACTCTGTGCATGTGGCTTAGATATAGTTCTTGCTGTGCTCCTGACTACACACACATATATAACTATTTGAATACTATTGAAAATGCTAGTCTGAGCTCCCCAGGAACCTATATACAGGGCCAGATTTGCCATAAGGCAGAGTAGGCACCTGCCTACAGGCCCACTCCACAGAGTGGCGCCTGTCATTGAAATAATTTTTTTAAATATATATTTACAGCGCTTTCGCTCTGCGCACAGTAACCTGCCGCCTGGCCCGCCCCTCGTTTGCTAAGGTCTGTGCAGAAGGCTGTAGCTGCTGTTGCTGCCCCTTGTCGGCTCTAATGCAGAGCGCTGGGAGATGACATAAGGCACTGAGAGCAAGGGATCCACGTCTGGATTACCCTTTGCACTTAGGGAGAGACCCTAAGTGTTTCGCAGATACAAGCCAAAAGATGATGTGAGAAGCTTTGAGTATGAACAAAAGCACAATGGCCTTTTCTCCAGCTAGTCACCACTCAAGAGCATCACATTTTAGCTCTCTAGTGCCATTACAGAGGAGAAATGTCCACCTACATATTAGACTAATCCCGCCCATAAAGACGGTCCAGTACCAAAATGATGGGCAAGTCTCCTCTGCACAGACAAACCCGCTAACCCCAGACGTATGTTTCGGCCTTATTTGGGCCTCGTCAGTGAGGTGCAGCTGGCTTCCCTAGGCACTGAGAGCAAGGGGTCCACGTCTGGATTACCCTTTACGCTTAGGGAGAGACCCTAAGTGTTTCACCGATACAAGCCAAAAGTTGATGTGAGAGGTTCTGAGCACGAACAAAACGTAGGCCGAAACGTACATCTGGGGTTAGCTGTTTTTTCCGCGCATAGGGGACTTGCCCATCATTTTGGTACTGGACCACCCTTATGGGCGGGATTAGTCTAATATGTATGTGGAAATTTCTCCTCCGTAATGGCACTAGAGAGCTAAAATGTGATGCTTTTGAGCGGTGACTAGCCGGAGAACAGGCCATTGTGCTTTTGTTCGTGCTCAGAGCCTCTCACATCATTTTTGGCTTGTTTATATGTAGCCAAGATATACTTCTTGCAGCTCTCATGATTACAGACACACATATAACTATCTGAATACTATTGAAAACGCTATTCTGAGTTTGTCAGAAACCTGTATATTATGTTTTCTTACCATTACCTTGCTTTTCATGGCCAGAGGTACCCACTGCACAACAGGCAGCACCAAAGAGCAGGCAGAGGAGCAGTATCCCTGATTTCATTGGATCTTCTTTTTCAGCTTATCCTTTGGCTATTCCCTAAGAGTCCAGCGGAAGGAACGCTCCTGACATATGGAGTGGTCCTGCCCCAAAACTGTACTTTGCAGCAGAGGTGGATGTAACAGAGCTGTAAAATGTAATTACTGACTCCCTGTTCCAGTTGGAGCTCTCACTATTTTGACTCTCCTAGTCGCCTCCTAGTCTCCCTGTAAATGCTCATCAGTTGCTTTATAATGTGTAATCACTTTGATGCTAAAGGCATCTCCAACACTTTGCAAAGCAATGCATTGGAGATGTCTCTAATAACATAGGGGTTATAATAAGTTGCTATTGGGATACGTATCACCTGAAGCCTATGGAGATTACTGCAGTTCATCTACACAGATGCTATTCAACTCACCTGCTCCTCACCATCTCAGGAACAAGAGAAAAAAAAACATAGGGATCATCCTTTGGAGGCTCCCTCATTTTATGTCCTGTGACATTGCCACTCTCGTTCTGGGGGACTTAAACATCCTATAGAAACCCCAACACCTGCTCTACCCTCAAACTCTTCTCCTTAACAATATCCTTTGGTCTATCACAGTGGACCAGCTCCCCCAAAAACACAGTGACAGTCACTCTCTTGACCTGATCTTCACAAACCTCTGCTCTGTCTCTAAATTCTCTAGTGTTCCCTTCCTTCTGTCTGGTGAACACCTCCTAACCGGCACACTCGTCATACCACGCAAATCCAACTCCACGTCTATGATCAAGAGCATGTGGCAAAATCTGCATTGCCTTGATCTGCAACAATTCTTCACACACATGCAACTTCTTCTTAACTCCTTTTCTTCACTTAATTGTCCTTATCCTTTGCTCTCTACATTAGCACTCTCTCAAAAGCCCTCGATAGGACTGAACCTGCAGCTCTACTCCACCCCCCGCAGAACCCCATTACAATCTTGGCACACAACACAAAAGCAATATCGGTAAAGGAGCTCACGCAATGTGAAAAGGCACTGAGGGAAATCACACTCCTCAGCAGACTTTGTACACTATACATTAATTCTCCTTTCTTATAGCTCTGCCCTCTCCCTGCCCTATTTTTTAATCTTTACGGACCACAAACCTTTAACTTTTATGGCCATGATTTCAGCATCCACTTTAAGGACAAGATGGACTCTATCAGATATGAAATGTCATCACTTATATCCTCACTCACCCCCCACCCAGGTAGCTTAGCTCAGTTACCTTTAATCACACACACACACTAATCTCCTTTTCAACTGTGACAAAGAATGAGGTTTCCCTTCTGTTTACATTCTCACACTTAATCACATGCCCTCTTCACCCAATTACACCACAGCTCATACCAGAGCTTTCTCTCCCATCCTCTTTCAAACCTGCATTATTGTCACAAGAGGGGGCTATAGGTCCTGCTAAGACAGTGGGGAGAGTGTGAGAGAGAAAGGGTTAACAATACCAGACCCCTGGTTACCTATTACTATTCCTAGCAACCACCAAATTAACCCCTGAAATCCCTCCTGCACTATCACTCCAGTACTACAATTTGCTGCCACCACCAAAATGTTATATCTGGATGTCTTGGGTTACCCCAAACACAACAGAATTACAGTATAAAATCACCTTAATAATCAGACATAGAATTAACCCTTTAGTAGCGTGTTATAACTGAGCTGATTAATTGAACATTTAATCTGAAAAAAGGCTTCACAGTGCTGGGTACAAAAATACAGGGATAAAGGACATACAGAAATAAAGATTACATCTTGGCAAAACAGTCCATAAAATAAAATGGGAGAAACACAAGAAATCCTTAAATACAATTACAATATTTTAAGAGTCCTTGTGGTAACTTCAGATGGTATTTCCCCCTTCAGTTGTTACAAAGAAATATACATTTTGTATCCAAAAACCCATATTAAATACTTTCCACAGTACTTTCTAAGAGGCCAAACCCCCTGGGTGTTCCCTGGGGAGAGGTTTGGCCTGATAGTTTACACATGTTCTTTGGATAACCCTCCCATCAAAGCAGAGGACCAAATACCTTTTATGACCCATATATCCTGCTCTGGCAATGTTATCTACTCATCTAATTTTATGGCCTAGGACTGGTTCACTTTTGAATAACATACAAATACAAAATAAACAAACAAATTATACAAACCAGAGGCCCTGCAAAGGCCAAATCATGCCTTGGCATGACAATTATTCACACCCATCTTAAAGTAATCTTCTCTGAACCCAAACTCATTTTCAAACTACCCATTTCTCTTCTCTCATTAGCCTCCATGCTTCTCTAACTTTGTGTATACAACTGGCTCTCACAATTCCACTACTCCTTTTTACTGTTAAATCCCCTGGAATCTGGATTCCGCTCTCATCACTCCACTGAAGCTGCTCTCACTTAAGTGACCAATGACTTGCTCTCTGCCAAGTCAAATGGCCACTAATCCCTACTCATTTTCCTGGATCTGTTAGCTTCCTTTGACACAGTGGATCACTCTATCCTCTTCCAAGCTCTCCGCCCCCTAGGCCTAAATTACACTGCCCTCTTGGTGCTCCTACCTCTCTAACACTCCTTCACTGTTTCTTATTCTGGCTCCACAACTTCACACACCCACTGTCTTACCACAATGGCCAGTCCTGCTCCCCTTACTCTGCATGTGTTGCATAACCCTCTGGCAGTTAAATGGTTAACGTGTGGAGCTCTGAGCTGCTGTCTAATGGTAAATGGGGCCCTCATTAATCCTTTTAACCCTTCTGTTGATAAAAAGGTCTCCAAACACCTAACAGCCAAGGGTTTAACCTTTTTAAGTGCCAGGGGGTTGTACAACGCATTCCAAAGCATACCCCTCCAGCACGGAAAGGGTTAAAACAGTGATTCTCAACTTTTCCACATGACACCCCTCTTTTGGTTTTCACCAAAACCTGATGCTCCCTCTTTTTTATTGAAATGTAACCATTTGCATGTGTGTTTATATTATAAATAATTTGCATTTTATTTATTTGTAATGAAATGTAAAGAAGCAAATTCATTACACATCCTTTTTTTGCCACAGATATTTCTACATGCCAAACGTACACCTATGAGTACAAACATGGCAGACGGTGCTGTTCACAACCTTTTCTTGAATCAGCCTTTCCCAAACTTCTTACTGTAATGGGTTTTTTCACAATGTGGATACTGTTATGTCGCAGAGCAGGGATGGAATTTGTTGAGCTGTGCCCCCCCCTGAAAATGTCTCATAACTCCTCGGGGGTGGGAATTATGCCTGAGTTTGGGAACCACTGAGTTAAAGGCACCGAACAACCTAAAACAAATGTGGCAACTTTGAAAGAGCTTTCAAGATCATCTATATGGTGACTTGAGCATTTTTTATTTCAAAACCTGCTTCTGAGTTATTTAGATGTATAGATTATGTTAACTATGGCTTGTCATGCAGAGCCTTCCTGTCTTAGCCCTAGCTCTCCTAGTTACGGAAACAGCACCAACGTTATGCTACAGAGCGAAAATACGGGAATAGGTCAGTCTCTTAACAGGAATAATGAAAGAAATATAGTCCAAATGTTTTCCAAAAAAAGATACATGTATGCAAGAATTATATTCTTGAAATCCAGTGGTAAAGCTGTGCATAATGAAGCAGAATAGATATTAAAGGGATAGTAATACTTCATTTTAACTTTATTTTGTAGGCATTAAAAAAACATGAAGAACCTTTATGGTTTAAGAGATATTCACAAGCAAAGTATCCCCCCCTGTTCAGCCAGATCAGAAGGGAGGTGCCCAGGTAGACTGCAGAGAGGGACAATCTTCAATTAAGATAAGGGAAAAAGCTGAAAAACTTGTCAAGGGGGGCAGGGCTTTCATTGTTTTTATACAAAGAAGATTGTCCCCTTCTGTTATCTGTCTGGTCTTACAACCAGATCCACATCTGAGAAGAGATGGCTTACACTAGGTAAAAAGGCCGGGAGGGGGAAACTTTGCTTGTGAATATCTCTTAAACCATAAAGGTTTGAGAGATAAGACTTATATCGTTCTTCATGTTTTTTTAATGCCTACAAAATAAAATAAAGTTAAAACGAAGTATTACTATCCCTTTAACCAGTAATAGCTTCCTTGGCTCCTATGGGCGGACGCTGCCTACTTTATACAGGTGATGTGTGTAAGTTGCAATCAACTGTGAAACGATAAGAAAAGAGAGAGGTACACAGACCCATCCAAGAGCACACCTGCAATGTATATAAATCACTAGTCCCCCATATAAAAGTTATGCCCACAATATTAATAAAGGACATAACATGTAAAAAGAGAGTTTCTCAGTATGAATCTTCCCAGGAGTCACTACTGCGCTCAATCCATACAAGATATTCCAGAATATATTCAGGATCCAGAGACAGTTATATAAAATAATGATTTATAATGCAACAGTGAATAACACAAATAACAATGTAAACTGCCTGGTGCTTTTCGTATCTTATATGTGATTGTTTTTCAGGGGAATGAAATGTAAATAATATGTTTAAACAGCATAATGCTGGAGGGTCAGGATTCATATACATTGCAGGTGTGCTCATAGACGGATCTGCTCCCTTTCTCTTTCCTTATCACTTAACACTTTCGCTGCTAGGTGAGATTGGCAATTGACTAGGAAATAACAACACTGACAAGTACAGATGAACTTAAAATAAAACTTTATTTTAAATACAATAGTGGCAGCAATGATGACACAATAGTGGCAGCAATGAATTACACAATAGTGGCAGCAATGAGTAACACACTTTCACGAGGCCAGGGTGGAACAGTGAACTCACTTTCCTCACCCTTCACTAGGCTAGTGCGATAAGCCCACGTCTGTACCCAGACCCACCTCCACGAGACCAGGTGAGGACAGTGCAAGACACTTCCTCAGCCCTTCACAGGCAGGTGTAGCTAGTATCCGAATGGCCCTAGGAACCCTCACTGTTTGGATAAACAGTTTATCCAAAAAAAAAAACAACCTATTTAAATCAATGGAATTTTAGAGAATGCTATTCTTCCCCAATGATGCAATTGGTTTGCCACGGAATGCCTCCATTTTCTTTTGAACATAATCCCAAGTTAGGAATCAATGGATTTGGTCCCATAAATGATTTGTAAATAGCACTGGATACTTTATCCATGATTCCTGGCATATGGAGTACAGTTTTGGGTGCTAGTTCTTAAAAAAGATATTAT
The DNA here is from genome assembly GCA_037306005.1 of Rhinophrynus dorsalis. NCBI lineage: Eukaryota > Metazoa > Chordata > Amphibia > Anura > Rhinophrynidae > Rhinophrynus > Rhinophrynus dorsalis. The sequence goes on along the minus strand of CM074725.1, from coordinate 206,616,370 downwards.
TGAACTGGAAAAAGTGCAGAGACGTGCAACAAAACTGATAAGGGGATTGAAGCCAAGCTGGTTTTGTTTACATTGGAGAAGAGATGGCTAAGGAGTGATATGATTACCATTTACAAATACATTCAAGCTCAACACAAAGAACAATTTATACAAAGAGCTGAGAAAGAAAGTTAGAGATCATCCATTAAGACGAGAGTAAAGGCATTTCAACTAAAACAAAGGTAGGGATTTTTTTTTTAGTAAGGATAGGAAAGCTATTGACTTATTTGCCTTGGGATGCTGTACTTGAAGATACTGTAGTTGCTTTAAAAAATGTAATGGATACCTTTCTAGCTCAATTGAGAATGATGATAATTGGTTTCAATGTAGATAGGATGTTGATCCAGGGAAACATCTGACTGCCTTCTGGAGTTAGGAACAAATATTTTTACACTATTGGAGTTTAATTGGAAATACCTTAAATGGAATTTTTTTTTTTTTTGCTTTCCTCTGGATCAACAGGAATGATATTGCATATATTGAACTTGATGGATGTGTATTTTTTCAGCCTCATGTTACTTTGTCATTATATTCTTTGTTGTCTGACTCCAAGACACCAAACTCCTCCTACTGAAGTCTCACAAAGGAAGCCTTTAGTGGGAGGAGTTTTGGGTCCTGGAGTCAAATAATTAAGAATCATTTCAACCCTGTAGATATCCAGCACTAATTAAATATAATATAGGGAGTCAGTCTACAAATAATTGATTCATAGTAGTCATTAGAGTTTAAAGGGGAACTTTCACCCCTTAATAACTAAATCTCCCCTTACTGCTGACCTGGCGACTAGCTGCTTAGTAGCGCTAGTCGCCAGAAATCTTACCCCGTTCTCAAGATTTCGGCTTTTCAAAGGATCAGGAAGCACGGACGTCTCTTCACAGTGACGTCCGTGCGCCTGCGCTGTCAGTCCCTTGTCAGTCCCTTGTGCACTACTAGCGCTACTAAGCAGCTAGTCGCCAGGTCAGCAGTAAGGGGAGATTTAGTTATTAAGGGGTGAAAGTTCCCCTTTAATGTAAACATTAAACTTTTATGGAGCAAAGGAGTGTGCAGAGCATTGCTTCACAAAGTGTAGCACCCCGCTCTGGTACTTAAACAGTTAAGGTAAACTGGGCTTTATTATTATTATTAGGCTTTAGTATTCCTATAATGTATATTGTTGTCACCTGGGTCTTCAATAAACAGTCACGCACCACAGCAAAATATACTTATCTCAGTACTAGAATTCCCTAAACCCCAAGTACAAAACAATAACTGATTATATGGTATATTGTCTACAGTCTTAACCATTTGAGTGTCAGATGGGTGTCTGGAGCATAGTGAAGCAATGTGTTGGGCACCCCCTAGTGTTCAAAGGGTTAAACAAGCAGTACAACTTTTTAAATGAAAAAATATGTTACAGGGCTTTTCTTTGCGTGGTAAAACAAGATAAACTCCCACTGATTTTCCATTTTCAACTCAAACATCTCTTTTCTCTTTTTTTTTTTTTTTTTACCAGACAGCACTGTGTCCAAAAGACTTTTAGAATGCACTCTGTTAGGGAAGTTGAGTCACAGACTGCTGCTTTACATAGTAAGTGACAGCAACATCAAGCCCTGGTGACCAGACTAGAAAACTACATTTAAAAAAAATGAGCTGTAAAAGTCCCATGAATATATATTTTTTCTTAAAAATGTTTTGTTGCTCCTCCAACATTTATCTATTTGGGGTCATTAGCTAAGTTAAAAATAAGTCTCTGTAATTGAAAAGGTTTAACCCCTTGGACAAAGAAGATGTCTTAAATGAATTGCTTTGCATTGCACTGAAGATGTATCTCTCATCTATGGCAGTGGTTCTCAACCTGTGGGTCGGGACCCCTTAGGGGGTCAAATGACGATTTGCCACGGGTAGCCTAAAACCATCAGATAATTATATTGCGATTCATAACAGCAGTAAAATTACAGCAATGAAAGAGCAATGAAAATAATTTTACTGTTAGGGGTCGCCACAACTTGGAAAATGTTATCAAAGGGTCGCGGCACTAGAAAGGTTGAGAAACACTGATCTATGGGGTTAAGAGATGAATGTTTAAAAACACATGTTTATATTAGTTATAAAAGACTACTGACTCATTGAGGCTGATGTACTAAGAAAGTGATGCCATTCTGGAGCAAGCCAGCTGTGCCATTGGAGATTAAAGCATTTAATGGGTTAAATACCCTATTTAAATAGATGGGCATTTTCATTTATCCCCTACTAGTGTAAAAGCCTGAGTACATGGAGCAAGGTCCAGTGAGGTAAAGAGGCTGGTCCTGCTCTGCGTACTGCCGCTGCCTCAATGGCGGGCACGCGATGCAATCATGCACAGTAGAGACTGCCTGAATGCTCCCAGCATTCTGTGCATTCGGGAAGTCACTACTGCGCATTACTGCATCGGACAAACATCCTGGCCTTTTATATCATAGGATGGTGCCGTTGGTTTAACCCAGAATTGCACCACTTTAACTTTAAACATAGACTATTTGTTATAATGTTTTATATGTCAGTTTTAATTAAAACAAAATGTTCTGGAAAACTAGATTTTAACTCATCAAATGCCAAAGGGGTAGACAATGCATCGCCCAGCAGTATGAACAGTAACCCTTTGAGTGCCACGTTTGCAATGTACTGTATACCTCTCTGGCATTCAAATGGTTAATTTAAGACCTTTACAAAAATGGGGCTGATGTAATAAGAAAATGAGCTGCAGTTTTACTGAAAACCACCTGCACCTTCGGGAACAAATAAAGTTCCAAATTGATTCAAATGGAGTTTTTAATCTCTTGAATGCTAGTTAGGTCTCCAGCATATTGTTTTGCAATGTATTGTGATCTGTAGCATTCATTAGGTTAAAATCTCTGGATCTGACCTGAAGACTTCAGTTTTCCTACTTAATTACCAGGCCTCCAGGCACAGACTCTTGGTAACTTGGTAACTCCGCCCACTTCACTGTCAGTTATGGTCACTTTCCACCCTGTTCTTCTCAGTCTCAGCCCATTAGAAGGGTAAAACCCCACCTCCCCTTCTCTTAATCCCACCCACTTCAATCTAGCCCTGCCCACTTTATGATACATATTGCCTCATTTGGACAGTCTCACTTCCAAACCTTAATGGATCTCCGGTGGCTTGGGACAAGATCAATAAGGCTCTAGGTATGTGTTTTTTATCCTCTATAGTGCGGTTGGTTTGCTTATAGTAAGTGCAAAATAAAATAAAAGTTTTAATTTCAGTCTACAATCATAGCTTCATTATCATCTGTTGTGCGCCGATAATGAAATGCAGAACTAATGTACGAGCCTTTGGTTTTATACAGGTATATGAGTAGCCCAGTGACAAGGAAAAGGATGGGTATAAACACAGCAAATCCAATAGTTATTCCGGCTCTAGACTCTGCAGACTCTGCAAAGACAGTGAAAATGGGATTAATTAGTTACAAAAATAAACAATAATTATTCAACAACATGTGATGACCCTGCACTCAGTAATAAACCATATATAGGAATATTAGCATAACATTTAATTATGACATTAAAATATCATTATCATATAAAATGATCATAATACTCATAGATGGGAACTTTCCTGATTTGCCCCGGACACTCCGGTTTTTACTGCTGATTACTGGGTTTCCAGGGCAGAGGCTGATTCTCTGGATTAAGGAAACTCTGCCCACTTCTGCTCTTTCCCAGTTTGTTCCTCCTACTTCCCTCCTACTACTCCTCCTTCTCCAGCCTAGTCCTCAAACTTTTATGTTTTGTAAATCCCGCCCCCCACTTGAGATTAAGCCCCACCCCTTTACATGTGCATCATGTCATTTATCTCTCTCAGTGGCACCACAGGACTATGTGGGAAGTCCATAAGAAAAAGTTCCCAGGTACTACCTTAGAGGTAGTAAAGAATTCATATCAAATCAAGTGTATCAATGTTTTGCAGATCATGATAACCTTACTACTCAATGTATTGTATCTTGCAGAGCTATACCTATGTTGTATCTAGTTAAAGTGCAATTTTTTAATCTAAGTAATGGTCTCTGTTCCAATCCGTAAAGCAAGTTCATCAAATGTTAGAAACTGTTATGTCTGCCTCCATGAACATGACATCCATGACTGATTGAAGATGATCTGTTGCAAACAAAGATACAAATGCAAAAGTCATAGGAGTCATTAGAATGCCCACTGTAAGGCAAGTGATGGGCTTTTATTGAGAAGGATTAGGTTTTCCTTTGAAAAGAAAAAAAAAACAAAAAAAAAAAAAACAAAAACACAAAGCATTCCTTCTGTGAGGAACATCAGGGCTGGATTTACATTCCAGGCACCCTTAGGCAAAGCACTCTAGGTGGCCTTAGCTCCGCCCATGGCCACACCCCTGTTCCTCACATCTGCCCCCAGACCCATCCACTATTGTCTGGCACAAGAAATACTTTTGACCTCTTGATCTCTCTAGCATCCAAGGGGTTAAAAATAGCCTGCAAAGGGTTATAAAACTTGTGCAGAGACATTGAGATTGCTGTGGCCACACCCACAATTCAGATTGTGGGTGTGTCCAGCACAGCTGAGGCACCGCTCCTCAAAATTTGGCGCCTGCCTATTGGGATATCTGGCCCAGAGGAGTGTTGTTATGTGGGTATAGTTCTGGAAGGTGTACTTGTGCTTACTATACCATACAATGATCAGGATCTCAGAAAAAACACTTAGAACACTTTGAGTGTCAGGTAGGAATTCAACACATGCAAAGCAATGAGTTGGCTACATCTTCCTGGCACTCAAAAGGTTAAAGACCACATCTAGAATCTTGCATATTTTCATTCATTTGTTCCAGGACACTATCCTTTTGCTTGTCCACAGAATTCTGAAAGTATGAAAAATAAAAAAAAGGAATTTATCACTTCATCCCTCTGTACCAGAGAAGTGACTGGGTGCTGCAAAAGAAGCCTCCAACTGTTGCCCATCACTGGGAAGATGGAGCATAATGCACTCGGTAGGAGGGGCTATTTATTTACACAAAGGCCACAAAAGACTGAATTGCTAATTCTTACAACATCCATTTAACCCTCCTTGAGCATCTCTACAATGCATTGCTCTGCATAGCTGCTAGCTGCTTGGGTAATAGAAAGATTTTTATACGGAGTACTGTGGGCGCAAGGATAGTATTATCTGTTTACTTATTTATGGTGCATTAGTGCAAATTGGGCACAAACCAAGTGTTGTACATAAGCAAACTAAATAGGTGCATTTCTGGAGCAAACCATCTGCACCACAGGGGACAAATACAAATTCGTTTTCATTTAAATAGGGGTTTAATCATTTCAGTGCCAGAGGGATAGGGAATGCATTGCTTTGCAATGCATTTAGTACCCCTCTGTCACTCAAAGGAATAATGCAAATTCATTAAATTCATCTCTAGCATTCAAGGGGTTAATTGTCCCATTTCATTCACCAGGGATCTAAAGAATTGATATTTTTCCCCTTTAGTGCAGTTGGCTCCCTTCCTAGAACTGCACTCTGATATGCTTCTTCGAGCATCAGAAGAAGTAGGAATAAATCAGCTGCATAATGGTTAATGTCACCACAGTAGTCTGGTAATATAAATGCATGAAACAGCTTTATTGTATCAAACGAATACGATAAAAATACCTTGTAGAGTTGCAACCTGTGATTCAAGCTAGGAGAGACTTCTATAGATGGATACCAGTCAGGTGTAACAGACCATCAACACTGATCAACGCGTTTCACGTACTACGTGCTTACTCATGATCAGGAGTAAGTACATAATGCGTGAAACGTGTTGATCAGTGTTGATGGTCTGTTAAATCTGACTGGTATTTGTCTGTAGAAGTCTTTCCTAGCTTGAATCACAGGTTGCAACTATACAAGATAATTTTATTAGATTCTTTTGATACAATAAAGTTGTTTAATGCTTTTATATTACCAGGCTACTGTGGAGACATTAACCATTATGATGCTGATTCATTCCTACTTCTTCTTCTGTTATATGGGAGCCTGGAGAGAGGTTTCCTGAGCAAGCACATATGGTTTCCACAGTGTCTGGATGAATTATATTTATCAGTTATCAGGGATTTGTGTTAAATCACCAAAACCAGAATTGCTCATCAAACAATACTGATTGTGGAATGCAAGTCTGAATCGGAGGTGGAAGTACAAGCTGCCTATGTCTTTTGTTCTGTGGAATGCTTCTTCGAGCAGCCAGAGCCATAGATGCAAAATAGTTGTTCTGAGTGCGGACAAGATTGGAGAAATACCTCCAGGTCCAAAAGGTATAAAAGAATGTAAACAAACTCAGACCTGTTGAACAATTTCCCTCAGAATAGTGTCAATCTAGGGGTAGGTCCACAAACAAATACGTTCTGGAATTGGGGAAGACAGGAGAAATACCTCCGGGTCCCAAATATAGCGGTGCCTAAACAATCTGTGACCAACTGAGCAATTTGCACCCAGAATTGTATCAGTCTAGGGCAGGCCCACCAACAGTGAAATAAGGTACCTAGGTGATAGCAACCCCTTCAACAGAAATCAAAGTTGTGTTGATTCATAGCATTCGGCTTGGAAGGGGGAAAGCAGCCAGTGATAAAGAGTTTTATACCCTTCTTTCTGCAATGATATACAAATCAAGATTTTAAAGGTGAATTCTCAAATATCCCTTCAGGTCTCAGGCACTTATGAGTGGCCTAGGTCTCGCTCCTAAAATGGTCATATACGGAAATCTTGTGTCCTCATTACCCATGAAAATAATGTAAATACTGGAGATCAGACCTTTAGGGGAGATAAAACATTTAGTCTGCAGGGAAGTGTCAAAGAGTGGCTACAGAAGAGTAAGACATGCCTTGCTTATGCAATTAATTTCAGGAGATGTTACAAAGCGACATAGTTACAAGTATGAAAAAATGTATGTGTTTAAGGTGTGTTTCATGAGTCAAATTATCAAATGAGATGGGCACACCATACCAGAATATGTCCTTATACCTCTTAATTCCCAAGCATCTATACGTCTCAAATGGTTTGTCATCCAGACAAGGTGGGAATATTTTTTCCAAGACATAGCACATTGCAGAATGGAAATCAGAGAAAGATTGGACACCAATAGTCTAATGGGATTAATAGAATTAATTATTGAAGGGAAGTTGGTAATTTAAGGTGAACTGTCTTTGTGTGGTATCCATAATCATGGAGAGAAACAGAAGGATTCATTCTAAGCCTCAGATCTACATATCATTTTGTTAAACTTTTTCTCTCTCTTCTTTCTTTACCCTTTTTTTTAAATTATAACCAAATGATGAAAGAAAAATATTAAAACAAACCTGTATGTGTCCCACAAAGATCACCTACTAGCTATCTCTACTCACAAAGTGAAGCCCCTTAGAAGCTTTGGGAGGTAAAATAACAAAAGAACTAACGAAGATCTCTTCAGGAGGGAATTTGCCCTGAACCTCCTTTCAGGACACTCTAAAAAAACTGAAGCTAGGAGTAAAGTGGGAGGGGTCAGCAGCAGGGAAGTGGGAGGAGTTTTTTTTTGTTTAGAGTGCCCTGCCTCCTATAGGCACTCTGCTTAAACCCATGGTCCTTGCATCCCTCAATGACGCTAGGGAAAGTATTTTCTTACCAAGCACCTTACAGAACAGAGAAGTCAAGACCCCTTACAAATAAAGGACAATATATCCATAAGGGTTTTCTTACAGGAGCACAAAGAGTGTTGACCACATGCAATGCCTTAGAGGCCTTAAAGGGATAGTAATGTGTCAAAATAAAAGCAGCTACAATTAATCTTCATAGTATTTGGACCAATGAGAGTGTTATTTCAGTGCTGTCAGAGTAGTAGTTCAAGAGTAATTGAATGATAAAGTACCCCCCTCCCTCCCCCTTTACCTAGTGTAAGCCAGCGCCCCTCAGATGTGGAATCTGGTCTTAAGACCAGACAGGTCACAGCAAGGGACAATCTTCTTACTGTTCGAACAATGAAAACCCTGCCCCCTTAACAGACCTTTCCCTTATTCTAATTGAAGATTGTCCCTCTCTGCAAGCCACCTGGACACCACCTTGCTGCTCTGAGATGAGCAATGTTACATTAGTAAAAGGGATGGGAGGGGGATATGTTATCATTCAATTACTCTTGAACTACAACTCTGACAGTATTGATATAACACTCTCCATGGCCCAAATACTATGAAGTTTAATTGGAGCTGCTTTTATTGTGAAACATTACTATCCCTTTAACTACTAATTGATAGCTAAAGTGGACAACCAAAATGGCTGATTATTGGCTGTTTTTGATTATGTTCTGGGTATTTTCTTATACTATTTTCTTGACATGTTACATCCCATCAATTATTTCCCTTATTCTCATCCACCCCCTTAACAGTTTGATCCCTCACTCACAGGCACAGTGCCCCTTTTCAGTGGGGGGAGATTAAGCCTTTGTCTTCCAGCTCACTTTCTGGCCATGTCAACATATCTCTCAACTTCATCTGTATCTGAAGAAGATGAGGGTGCTAGAGGAATATATTATAGACCTTCATCATCATCAGTGATTAGGTCATCCTCAGCATCACTTCTTCCCAGCTACTTTTATAGTCTTCTAGGCATTTCGAGGTCTCAAACAGTCTCTTTTTACTTTTCCACTTTGAGGGATTTTCACAACATTCACTACTACTTTCAGGACAGGTGTTTTTGTGCTTGTTTGTCTCACTGTCAGATGCACCAGTTGGTTGAGCTGCTACAACTTCTTGCACTATGTCATCAACACTAGAATGTGACTCACTGTCATCTGCAGTGTTTTTAGATGGTTTATTAATAGTATTGGTGCTGGTGGTGGAAATTTTGGTGGGACTTTGACAAATTGCCTACTTAGGAGGAGAGGTATCCCCATAATTTATAGCATATGCTACAGCAACCATGGCTACCACTTTACTCGCACATTGCTGCACTTCTTCTAATCCTTATAACCTCCTCCAACCCACTGTGCTTTTGCTGTACCTTAATCAACTACAGTGTGTTTTTATGTAAAGTACATAATAGAAATTATTGTGTATGATGTTTTGTCCTCTACAAAATACTCTATCTCGTCTAGTATCAGTCTGCCTCAGTCAGAGAATTTTGGAGTATTTGGGGTAATTCTCCTTTGCACCCTTCTCACACCTCCGACTCCCCTGATACAGACATAACAGCCAGGTTAGGAAGGGACTTGGATCACAACCGCCTGTGTCTACTCAGTCACACAAAAGTTTGGGGTATTTGGGGTAAACCTTGTGTGCTTTCTTCTCACTCCCCCCACCAGACACCCACAGGACAGACATATCTCCCAGATCAGTAAGAAACTTGGATCACAGCTGCCTGTGTCTACTCGATCACACAAAATTTGGGGGTATTTGGTGTAAACTGCCTTTGCTCCCTTCTCATACCCCTAGACTTCGCTAGGATAGAGATAACAGTCAGATCAGGAAGAAACTTTGATCACGGCTGCCTATGTCTTCCCAGTCAAACAGACCAAATTTTGGGGAATTTTGGATTAACCTCCTCTCTCCTTCCTGTCCCTCAGAGTCCCCCAAACTCCCTTAATACTGAGAACAAATTTCCTGCCTACAAGACTCCCTAAATTAAGCTTCATCTCCACTTTATTAACCTGTCTTCTCAAGGTCATCAATGTGCTGCTTTGTCTTCCTCTCACAAACACAGAATGGCATGCTGTGGGAACCTGACACCCCTGTTATACTATGCCTGTGGGAAAAAAAGGGAAACTTGCTACATGGCGGGAAGAAATTCAGTCTTTCCCATTGATTTCAATACAACGAACTAAGCGAAAACACTGCACTTTGACTAAAAAAGGTACCGCTCTGCGAAACCTGCCATTTATCTCCTGTTTCTCTTATGAGGAGAAAAGCTTTTCCCATCCCTAGTTGATATGCTGTTTTTGTCACAACTTGATGAATTTTGGCCTAAGACCCTAAACTGTATTGTATGTTATTATTGCAATCCTTCATATTGTAATGTATTCCTAAATAAATATATTATACATACACATTGTTTATTTTATTACAATTTTTACTCAGTAATATGAAGTTGAGGAAGTATGATTTCCCAGTCCTTACTTGGAGAAGGTCTGTAGCATATTGCACCTTCCAATACTTCAGAGCAGCCCTTAGAGCGCCAGGCTCCCTTTGTGTCCAACAAAACGCAGACTGGAAAGTAATTTGACTGTTCAAATTCCAAATGTACATAGTCATACCCACTACCATCAGACCAGTCAAATCTGGATCGATTTACCTGTTAAACACAATAAATGATATTGGTAGAACATTGGTACAACATTTTAGCACTGGGGCCAAGTAAATAAATTACTCTGTAGTATCACAAAATGACACTAATAATAAAAGTACATTTTGCAAGATGCATAATCATCCCCCATAATGATAGCATTGTATAAGTTAAAGTCTGGTCAATCAGATATCCCAGTTGGATGCTTACCTAAGAAAGAATCCAGATGATGTACCATAGGGAACAAATTCCCCCACTTCTCATTGATTTAAATTTAGCTTTAAACTCAGTGAATGACAGAGAGGTCTCCAACATATTGCCTTGTGTTGTAGACCTCAATAATATTTTATGGAGTTAAAACCCACATTTAAATCCGTGTTTATTTGTCCCGTAGGTTGCAGAGGGTTTGATCCATAATTAAACCACTTTTCCTTGTGCTGAAGAACAGATGATCACCATTCTACTTATATTGTACTGCAATGTTAAATATTTGTATTTAACAGCCTGGGGTAAACTATCTAATGAACTATGCTATATATATATGTAAAAGAGAAAACATCATGTGACCGAAAAACTTGTCCAAAGCCTAACACATCCAGGGGTGGCAGCAAGGAAGGAATATTCATTCCTCCCCACTGCCAGTCCTGGAGATGCAGGGGGGGGGATTTTCACAGGAGTGGGCAAGAAGTTAGCCCTCCCTCAAATTACAGCTGAAGAGAAAAAAAACATGTCCAACACACACACACACACACACACACACACAATGTGAAACACATACATACACATACTTCTAGGCCCAAATGTCCTCTTGCTCCATACACACAACACACCACACACAAAATGCCCTCACCTGCACTTCTCCTGTTAACCCTTTCAGTGCCACAGTGGTACACAATTAATTATTTACCATGTGTTGCAAACCAATCTGGCACTCAAAGTTTACAACCTTTATAGACCCTTAAATTGCAGGGAAGTCATGTACTCAAACAGTTAACCCTTGCAGTGGCAGAGGGGTAGGCAAAACATTGATTTGCAATGCGTTGAGAAACCCTCATCCACGCAAAAAGTTAAAGGGATAGTAATACTATTAAAGTTTTATTAAAGTTTAGCTCCATGTAGAGCTATATTTCATTACTTACAGTGTTGTAGTTCAAAAGCTATTCAAGATGAAAGGATCCCCCCTGCCCCTTTCCCTGCATCACTCAGCCTCAGTCTGGTCTGGATGGAGCACGGGAAGGGACAATCTTCAGTAATCAGAAGGGAAATCCTGCCCTCCTTCCTCAAGGGGCAGGGTTTTCCTTATATCTACTGTGTGAAGATTGTCCCTCACTGCATCTGTCTGGTCCCATGACCGGATTCCAGATCTAATGGGAGGTGGCCAGAAGGGGTGGAAGGGGGATCTTTTCAGCTTCAGTAGTGTTTGAACTACAACACTGTAATTAAATATATGCTACATGTTAAAAAAATATGTAAAGAAGACTCAGATATAAACTTTAATACAAGTATTATCTCTTTTTTTGGAGGCTTTTTTTTTTTTTTTTTTTTTTAGATGGATGGACAGTGGATGCCCAGGATCCCTGGTCTTTCCTCAACTCACAGATGCTCAGCACTGCCTCTCCTCTGCTGACACCCCTGCCAGCCCCTAGGCTCAGGTCTTCTCCCTCAGAATCAACAGTGGCTCCTTCTTCCCGCACTGGATCTGGCCATTGCGAGGCACATTGTAGTGACAAGAGTGTCTCCGCTTTACCTGGGCCAGTAACTCTGAGTCGACATTATTTATACTATCGGGACAACTTCTTTATACATTAACAGCACTCTATTTAACCATTTGAGTGCCAGAGAGGTATTTACTGCATCTAGCACTCAAAGGGTTAACTCTGACATGAAACACCAGTGTATACTGCATGGCACTATATCAAGATTAGATTGTGGGCTATATATTCATGACTCATAATCTATTCTAGACCTAAAATAAGTTAAGATAGGTCCATACGTGTAGTCTATTGTAGTCTAGCCCTTAAAGTATTAGACAGTTACATGGTGTCTTAGATCATATAGACATATAGTGATTAGTTCTTCTAGTACCAGAATGCTATATGCTGTCTTAGATCACATACCAGTTTGCCAATTTTACATCCGGAGGATTTCCGGTATTCTTGGGGCGATATACTTTAGATTATGCGGAGTTGACTATTTGCAATTCGGTATGTTCTTTGCTATTTGTCACAGGGCCGATATCAAGTTTAGATTGTGGGCTATATATTTATGACTCATAATCTATTCTAGACCTAAAATAAGTTAATATAGGTCCATACTTGTAGTCTATTGGGATAGATTAATATACGATGGTGAAATAATAAAGATACTCTATATCACTATGTCATCATAAGGAAATATGAGTTACAGAAACGTGGAGATTAACCCTGAAGATACTGGTTTGTTAAACAGAATATTTTGTGCGATTGGTGTCACTGTTTTTTAATTTATCTTTATACATTTCAAATTATAAATTATGATTTGTATTGTAATAAATATGGATATCATATTATGATTTATCTGATTGCTTGAGTCTGCAGAGTATCGCCTTTTCAGACTGCTACCATTAAGCCTTCTGTTCTTGCCGTTCTTCTTCTTTGTGTTAGAGGCCAGATTGGCTGATAAAGCAGTTGTGTACACTGCAAAATGCATACCATTGAGCCTTATTGCCATTGGTCACATATTGTTTTTAAAAAATATATTTTTATATGATTAGTTCGGCTACTTGTATGTTTATTTTGGGACTGTATTATCACTTGAAAAGTTCCAAGATGTTAATTGAGCTGCAGGATTTGGTTGGAGAATTTCCAAGAAATCCAGAGATCGCTCTTCTGAACCCAAGCAGGGATGGGTAAAGTACCCTGCATGTGAATTGTGTTGATTACAGGCATATGCTTGTTGATCAACTAGTAGATAATGTGAGTTGATCTATATATTGCCTATTGTCATTTTGAATATCCCTGAGATAATACATGACTGGCACCCCTCTGTGTTTCTTTTCTCTTTACATATATCTACTCCTTCTTCTGAGGAAGAGTGTTGCCAAGAGTGGAGCTGCCTATGGATACTGAGGGGAGCAGTGATAACCATATCCCTAACGTCTTTATTGCTGAATGACACAGTCGTTGACGGTCTGCGTGTCTTTTATAACGCTGTGTGGACCTCTGTAGGGATCTCTGAACACATACCCAAGTGGAGCAGAGTTGCCTAAGATGCTCATTCAGAGCCGGAATATTCTGTTCTTCAAATGAGTCGGGAAGCAGAGATAGTTGGAAACCATAATTGATCAGAAATGAAGAATTCTGAGAGGAGGAGTTCACGGCACAATTCCTGGCAAACTCGGCCCACAGTAACAAGTTCTCCTAGTTATCGTGATGGTCCGAAATAAAACAGGATAGGAACTGTTCCAAACATTGGTTTGATCTCTCAGCAGCACTGTTTGACTGGGGATGGTAGGTAGAGGAGAATGATAGTTGGATACCCACCTGACCACAGAAGGACTTCCAAAAACGAGACGCAAACTGACTCGCTCGATCCGAGACCAGTACCTTGGATACCCCATGAAGCCAAAACACCTCCTTAGCATAGACCTCGGCCAACTCCCTGGAAGAAGGAAGTCCTTTGAGAGGCACAAAGTGGGCCATTTTGGAAAACCTATCAACAATCATAAGGATGACCGCTTGTCCCTTAGATGCAGGAAACTCGACCATAAAGTCAAAGGACAGGTGTGACCAAGGACGCTCACCATTAAGAACTGGCTGAAGCAGCCCCAGCGGAAGATGTCTAGGGGTCTTGTTATGAGCACAAGTGGAACATGCTGCTACGAATCTGAGCAGTCTGCTCTTAAACTTGGGGACAAAACATTTACCACTGGGTTTATCTACAGGTGCAGTAGGCTGAGAGGACAAAATCTCCTCACTCAAGGTTGAGGTAATACTTGTACGAATGGTAGCTAGAATATGGTCGGAAGGAATGATAGGCACGGAGGACTCTTAACCTCCGGATCCGACTCGAATTGTCAAGAAAGAGAGTCTGGTCTAACATTCTTAGTCCCATGAAGATACAAAACCACATAATTGATCCTGGAAAGGAACAGCGCCCATCTGGCCTGTTGTGGGGGACAACCTTTTGGCCTCTGATAGATATGTCAGATTCTTGTGGTCAGTAAGAATCAGGATTGGGGAACTAGTCCCCCTCCAGTAGGTATCGCCATTCTTGAAGTGTGAGAATAATAGCCAGGAATTCCCAATCGCCAATATCACACAGACTCTGCTCCCTAGACAATTTTTTAGAAAAATACCCACACAGAAGTAAGGGAGACAGGAGGGCTCCTATTCCTGACTCAGACGCATCAACCTCCAGAGTAAAGGGCAGGGCGGGATTTGGATGGGACAGAATAGGAGCCATGTCAAAGGCAGCTTTCAAATTATCAAATGCTTGAAGTGCACTGGTGGACCAGTTAGATGGATTTGCCCCCTTGTGTGTCATGTCAGTGAGTGGCTTAACCACCGAGGAAAAGTTCCTTATGCATTTTCTATAATGATTTGTGAAACCCAGAAATCTCTGAATGGCCTTTAATCCCACCGTACGGGGCCATTGCAGAACTGACGATAGCTTTTGTGGGTCCATAGCCAGTTCAGATGAGGAAATCACATAATCCAAGAATGTCATCTGGGACTTGTGGAATTTGCAATTTTCCAGTTTACAGAACAACTTATTTTCCCTTAATTATTGCAAGACCAATGCAACATCCGCTCAACGTTCTTCCAAGGTCGGTGAGTGGATAAAAATGTCATCCAAACAGACCTCTACACATCTCTGTAGTAGGTCTCTCAATATATCATTAATGAATTCTTGGAAGACTGCCGGAGCATTGCATAAACCGAATGGCATCACCAAATATTCATAATGTCCGCTACGAGTGTTAAATGCCGATTTCCACTCATACCCTTCCTTAATTCTTACAAGGTTGTAAGCGCCCTTAGATCAAATTTGGTGAACACTGTTGAACCCTTAATACGATCAAACAATTCCATAATCAAAGGCATGGGGTATGCATTCTTGACCATCAATTTATTCAGGCCTCTGTAATCAATACATGGTCTTAACTCCCCATCCTTCTTCTTTATGAAAAAAGAACCCTGCACCTGCAAGCAAGGAGGACTTGTGAATAATCCCTCTGGCTAGCGCATCAGACACATAATCCTCCATGGCTCGATTCTTCTCTACTGCTAGAAGGTAAACCCGTCCTCTTGGAGGTATGGCACCTGGTACTAAATCAATAGCGCAGTCGTATGGCCTTTGTGCCAGCAATGTGCTAGCCTCTAGCTTGTTAAATATCTCACTGAAAAACTGGTACTCTGCAGGTAACGAGGAAGAGGTACAAAGTATTCTGGTAGGCTGCTGTAGACAAGACTCGGCACAGTAGGGAGACCAAGACAAAATGTTGCACGTTGCCAATTTATCTTGGGGTTGTGAGTCTGTAACCAGTGAAACTCCAGGATGACTGCATAGTGAGGAGAATTTATGATCTGAAATTGTAGAGTCTCCACGTGGAGCGCCCCTACCCTTAGAGATAATGGACATGTATCATGCATCACATGTGACGGTTGCAATGGTCTACCGTCAATTGCTTCAATAGCCAGCGGAGATGAACGTGGCATCGACGGAATATCGTGCTTGGCCGCAAACTCAGCATTCATGAAATACCCAGCAGCTCCAGAGTCAAACAAGGTCGGAGCCGTAACTGAAGATGTGGACCAGGATACGACCACCTCAAGGATGGGTCTCCCTTGCATGTGATTAGGGGACTGTGAAACTCCACTCAGGTCTGTCCCTGACATAACCCTAGGTGTAAGAATTTCCTGGATGGGTAGGACAAGAAAGCAGCAAATGGCCTGCATTGCCACAGTATAGGCAAAGGCCTTCTATCCTCCGGAAAGCCTTCACCTCCCTGGAAAGGTGCATTAAGCCCAATTGCATAGGTTCACCTTTGGCAGACTCAAAACCAGGAGGCATGGGAGGTGAGGGAGGACTGGGTGGGAGAGAAAAGTTAGGCGCCAATCGAGCAGCAGGTCTATGCACACTTTTTTTGAACAAAGGTCTCTCTCTGAGATGGTATCAATCAATACTGAAAAGTTAATAAGTTTGTTCAAATCTTCCGGCAGCTCACAGGTTGCCGTCTTATCCTTAATTGAGTCACTCAGACCCTGCGAAAATGCGGCTACTAGTGCCTCAATGTTCCAGCCCACCTCTGCTGCCAAACTGCGAAACTGTGTAATTGGCTATAGTACGTGCTCCCTGCCGTATGGTCATGAGTTGTTTCACTGCGGATACTGCTAGTGCTGGAACATCAAAGACCCTTCAAAATTCACCCACAAACTCCATAAAGATGGCTACAATGGGTTTTTCCATCTCCCACAAGGGACTGGCCCATGCCAGCGCCTTTCTGTACAATAGTGAAATCAAGAAGCCAACCTTTCTTTATTCACTTGGAGAGGCATGTGGTACCAATTCCAAGAATATGCCCACTTGGTTAAGAAAACCTCTACAGAGCGTAGGCTCCCCCTCGTAGCGCTGAGGAAGGGGAGAGGTACCAGACAACCCACGATTTGTGCTTGTCTCAGGATTAGTAGGCACCACCGGTGCTGAATCTGAGGGAGCCCCCGGTTGATGAGTAGCCTGACCAAGGTGTGCGGTACGGTTTATGAGCGTCTGCATGGCAAATGACAACTGATCGATCTTTTGATCCTGTGTGTCCATTCTGGCCAAAATGCTCTGAACTGGATCACCTGTACCTTCAGTTCTCATGGCCCTTTTGTACTGTTGCAGTAGACTTAGGTGAATGAAACACACAACACAGGTACAGGTGAATTTAACCAGCTTATTTAAAACCAATATGCAAGAGCAAAACTCTTCCCCAACCTTGTTAGGAACAAGTGTGAGGACAGTGCACATTCCACTACCCAGGAGCTGACACTGAGCTGTCACCTGTGACTTCAGATTGCCAAGATAATACTGAATATCGAACCAGACTCTGATTCTATCAAGAGGAATGAGCGGAAACCTGGAGAGCCAGGAATCTAGGCAACAATAGCGCAACTGGGTCACAGATTGGAAATAATCTTGGGCTAATACAAGCCTGGGAATGCTCGGAGTGTAGAGTGCCAGGCAGTCCCAGAGAAGAGACAACTCTGATGCTGCGGAGCCTAAGACAGCTGCCAACAATACCAGGGAGGTAAATGTTGCACTAGGCTGTATGGAGTGAGAGGCCTTGGAGGCCGATAGTGACAGAGTCAGACAGTATCGGGGTAAGCACAGAGTGGAGGCTGTCGAGCAGAAGGCAGCTTGCAACAATACCAGGGAGGTAAATGTTGCGCTAGGAGTGAGGCCTCAGAAGTTGACAATGACAAGTGGTAGTCAGACAGCAATGGGAGTAAGCACGGAGCATAAGTCAGACAAAGCTACAGTCAGGTACTGTATCAGGTAGGCAGCCACAACCTGGGTTAGATCAGGACCTTCTGCCTATGGTATTGCCCTGCGAGGACCTTGAGATCCTCACAGGGCATTACCATTGACTGGTCCTGTCAGCTCATTGAAGGAAGCGGGTGGCAAATGCAAGCATGCTGCCCACAGGGAAGATGTGGACTTCAGTGGAAGTAAGTATTATTTTGAGAGCAGATTGCGCTGGGGGGAGGGAGTGAAGATATCTGTCAGCTCTGAATTTTTTTAGTAAGGGGAAAACCAGGGTGCATATTATACATAGGCACTCTTGTTTTCCCCTAAAATCTTGGGTATAATATACACCTGCATATGATACACAGATGCGTATTATACCTGAGATTTTATGGGATAATGCAGCAGTGTAAAGGGTTAATGGTGATGAAAATTTGGATGTGCACCAATACATTGTGTATTTGCTTTCAGCTATTTTGGTCAAAATTGGTTGCACTCCAGCAATTTTAAATGTGTTTTTTTTTCTTTGGGTGTGCTTACCAAAACCTGGACTGGAATTCTATACATACAGATATATATATTCAACTAGTTGAAGAGCCCGTTACATGGGCCACAGTGCCATTGCCAGCCAGTCGCGGGGCAGTCATGCGCAGTAGAGACTGCCCGCTCCGCAGCTGAGAGTACCATTGCCAGCCAGTGCGGGCAGTCTCTACTGCGCAAGACTGCAGCACGCACAACAGTCTCTACTGAGCATGAATGCCTCGTTACACACGCTTTAGTGAATTATTATTTAGGATTTGCGCTAGCAGTGTTAGTTCAGTGGTATAGAGGTCAAATGAATGAGCATACCAGTATGTAATAATACTTTTTTTATTGGACTATCATTACATTTTATGGAGACGAGCTTTCAACAGGAATTCTCCCTTTTTCAAGTCTAAGCATACTGTTAATAAAAGCAAATAAAAAAAAACAACAATGTAAAGGAAAGTTTGGAACTGATAAGGAGTGAATGAGGAATGTGAGGGGATGGGGGACTGGCAGCATGGAAGCACTGGGGACAGGGGGAGACCAACAGAATCACAATGCACAGATATACATGCACTCATCTCTCACAATATATATTTTTCCACTTGCATAAGTATTTAGAGATTGTTACAAACACACCTAACTGCGGTGCCTCCTTCCCTTGCAATGTGTAGGGCCCCACTTCTGTTATGGTCCCTGTAGTTATGTAGAGCATTTCAGCAATCTCATCACCTGCCAATACGTACCCTACTTTATATGTTTTCTGGATCTGATTGGTGGAGGGAAGGGTCAGGGTTCCAGAGATACTGGTCTCGATACTATTACCCACGCCAGAACTGGCATTACAGTAAAAAACAAGCAACGTGTATTTTGCAAGCGTGTTTTACCGGTTTTCTATTGCAGAACCACGGTAAAACAGAACCGGTATACTAACAAAAATGGAGCTATCAGCTTTTATCCAGCTATGCCTTAACCATATGACGACAATGGACGTACATGTACATCCCGCAGAAACTGTCACTTAGTGACAGAGGACATACATGTACGTGAAGAAAGTAATTTGGCAGAATGCCAAAAAAAACCCCCTGTCGTTAAGTGCTGGCAGCGGGCGCACGTGGCCGGTCACTAAGGGGTTAAATTACCGCCTACAAAACGAGCTAAATGTCAAAGTCCAATGAAATAGGTGTAAGTTTGACAACAGAAAGGTCTAGTTAAATGTTAAATTAACCTCTATAGAAGCAAAGGAAGATGAGTATCTGGTGCCTAATTACTCACTGAGGCTCCAGTAATTATATCTTCATTTAAAGAATACTAGTTCAGTACTTTACTAGTGTATCTTATTAGATTGCTATTAAAACCTAACTAACTACCTAGACAGTAATCCACAAATGTACATCAGTGTAAAATAAATAATTACAAAAACTGATATTAAACACAGAACCAAGAATAAAGAGGTCACCTTGGTGAAATAATTGGTTAACCACCATCAGTTAGGAATAAGGAGATAATCAGAATCAATGAATTATAAAAACATATTTGTTAGCTATAACCTATTATGTATATTGGTTCATTACAGTAAACATGATCATATGACGGATTAATTTAGTCAATAAAATATCAAAAGGAAGAACATGTATTTAAGAAGAGTATTCTTGTAAATTATTCAATTGAGATTATCAGATCAAGATAATAATGGGTTAATGTTCGAAAGAGCTGCATATCCACAGCATGTGATAGAATAATATGTAGCTTTTTTCTAGAACTACTTCCTACTGCAACATCGAGATAACTACAGGTGGCAAGTTTTTACTTGCGCTTCAGTTACCCTGTTTTGTCAAAGAATCAGAATATCAAAAAGTAGCAAGTGAAAACCTTTTGCTACATTGTCAATATAAACGTGAGATCAGTTCAAGTAGCCATTTCACTAAATCTGGGTGACGTATAAGTCGCGTGACAAATATGATCCTCCCTCAATGAGAATGAGGGTATAAAAAACTCCAATTTGCCGGTCATTTCACCTAACGCCCCTGATGAAACAGTTTGGAATGGAGAAAAACGTAGGACCATGGGCCTGATAGCTTTATCTCACTAATTATTTGTTTGGCTGATGTAAGATCAGGATTAGAATGTAGAATGCTCCTCAAAGAGCTTCACAAGGGATAGATCTAGGGAGCAGCCATTGACACATAGCATGCACATGAAATATGATGCAGACACGCTAGCGCTGTCATAAATCTGAATCCTCTCTCTGAATAAAAGAGGCTGTACGAGGACAATAAGCAGCAGTTCGATTATAAAAATATCTCCATTGAGCATTGAAAAGCAGATATAGAGGAGTGAATGACCGGTGAGAGTAACTGTATCACAATGAGCGAGCTGTGTAAAATGTCCTGGCTAACCCATTAGCGGAGAGATTCGATCTGGAATAAGGGTCTAACCATCAGTATCTAAAACTATACAAAGAATATAGGGAATAACGGTAGAATAAAAGAAAAGAACTCTAGCCCTGACACAAGATCGCTATAGCTAAATCAAATCCAGCAACTGAGCCCAGAGAAGTCTGGGGTAACAAAGGGTTAATGAACAACAACCAACAACCCAAGTGCTATACAAAAAGTATAATAAATACTCAAGCATACTCTAATATTCAGATGTAAAAGGTTTGCCTAACTAAATAAAACTCAGAAAAAACAGGTAGATAAAAGACCAAACGGCAGGAAATATTAAGAGACCTAGGAAACTAAAAATATTTTCCATATTTGAACTTGTAAGAAATTAAAAATAAAGGGTCATATAATTGAATCCTTCTCAAAAGTAAGAGATGGGTTGTTGAAGTTATAAGACTTGGTATATAAATTATAGTTTAGGCAAAAAAATAATTGATGGGCCACGACACATGGTGCCCTAGTATAACTCCACTTGCAATCTTACAGTGACCTCTATTTAATGTGACATATAACACAAATGAATTTGCTAACAAGATAATATGAATCGCGTTCCATTGATTTTAATAAATGTGAGCTAATAAGCATGATAATAAAAACAAATTATTTTAAATAGATTTATTAAAAGTTAGGTTTTAGTGACACCTAATAAGCTACACTAGTAAGGTACTGAACTGGTGTTCTTTAAAGGGATAGTAATACTTCAGTATTACAAATCACTATATTAAAGCCCTTGTAAAAAAAAACGTATTGCCCCCAGTGTCATCTCTCAAACCTTTATGGTTTGAGAGATGAACTCTTCTAAAGTTGCCCTCTCCCTCCCCCATCCCCGTAGTCAGCATTCTAGCTGACTCAGGGAAATCCGGTCAGAGATCATCAGGTGGCTCTGCAGCAGAGCCACGATCGAGTTAACTAAAAAAAAAACTTTCACTAAAACGGTCTTCTACGTGTGCGTGCAAGCCAAGCACACTTAGAAGACAATTTCAGTGAAAGTTTTTTTTTTTAGTTAAAGTGATCAGGCTGTTCTGGAGAGCGCCTGAAAGTTGTACGACTCTGTTCCCTGCAGTCAGCTAAAATGCTGACTACGGGGAAGGGGGAGGGAGAGGGCAACTTTAGAAGCGTTCATCTCTCAAACCATAAAGGTTTGAGAGATGACACTGGGGGCAATGCGTTTTTTTTTTTACTAAGGCTTTAATATAGGGATTTGTAATACTGAAGTATTACTATCCCTTTAAGGGAAGAGATGATTACTGGCGCCCCAGAGAGTAATTAGGCACCAGATACTCACCCCCCTTTGGTTCCATAGAGGTTAATTTGTCAATTCAAGACTTGCAGTACCGTACAACATCACTGAAATATAAAGACCCGATTGTTTTATATATCAAGTTAAGCCTTAGATGTGTTCCCCACATCATAGATATTCAACAAAGAGTGCCCCCTTTGACATATTAACCCTCCCCTTTGAAATTCGACATATAGTGTTCCCATCCGGCCTTCTTTCTCCATTTTAATTCAACAAATATTGCTCCCATTTGACATTGCTTAATCTCCAATTTTATTCGACATGCCCTGTTGTATATGCGTTACATGATTAACCCTTTGAGTAACAGAGAGGTAGCAAAGCATTGCTTTGCAATGTGTTTTCTACCCCTCTGGTACTGAAAGAGTTAATATACCTTGCCTGTATATGTGTGATAAATGTTATGTTACATTTTATTAAAAAAATTATTTCAGACCTCAAGGGGGGCATCAGAACCCCTCCTGATGATCCATGCAGGCGACAATGCTGGCGTTTTTAATTAAATGCATATAACCTATGTGTAACATGGGTTATATGCACTTTATTATGAATATACGAAAATGTCAGACCTCGAGGGGGCATCAGGACCCCTCTTGATATCCCCCCTAGCAGTAGGATAGGTGATCCATGGGGCATTCGCTGCCTTCCTTTGCTATCTGCTGGAGCTGCTGCATAAACTGGCTTCAGTAGAAGTGCTTGTAGTGAACCCTGTCACTGGGTTCATTCATGAGAAGCACAGCGCTGCACTTTTATGAATGAATCAATCACCCGGTCATTCAAAAACCAGGTGGTTTATTAATTTATGAAAGTGCAGTTCTGCACATCTCATGAATGAACACGGTGACAGGGTTCACTACAAGCACTTCCATTAGAGCCGGCTTATACAGCAGCTCCACTATATAGCAAAGGAAGGTAGCAAATGCATTCCTTGTCGCCCCATGGATCACCTATCCTACTGGATAGGTGATCCATGCTAGGGAAAATTTCAGGAGGGGTCCCGATGCCTCCCTTGAGGTCTGAACTGTTTTTTTAAAATAAAATGTAACATAACATTTATTACATATATACAGGCAAGTTATGCAGCCACATACTTTGTCTATTAACCCTTTGAGTACCAGAGGGGTATCAAACGCATTGCAAAGCAATGCCTTCCTACTTCTTTAGTACGCAAAGGGTTAATCATGTAAGACATATACAACAGGGTATATCAGATAAAACTGGAAAATAAGCAGTGTTGAATGGGAGCAATATTTCTTGAATTAAAATTTAGAGTGAAGGTTGGATGGGAGCATTATGTCGAATTTCAAAGGGCAGGGTTAATATGTCGAAGGGGGGGCACTCTATGTCAGATTTATAATGTATTCTGCACTGCTTTTGTTCAAACAATGATGGTTTTGAAACGGTAGTTGTGCCGTCTACGCCTCAACTCTGAGGAGCAGGATTCCCGCCAGAAAACATAACCACAAGACACGAGGTAATACTGACCATAGGTAATAGTATGCTACTTGTAGGTTGTTTTTAATTGTTTCTTATGGGGTTTTTTTTTGACTGGCAGTCTGTCTAATTACCACTGGTTTTGTTTTAACAACTTGGGTAATAGGATACTAAAACCTGACTTAAAAAAACACGACTGTTTTTTTTTTTTGTTTTTTTTTAGCGGGACTAACAGTATTGAGCCCACTGTAAATTATGTTTGAGTGGGATGAAATATGAGTACCTATCTCTCCATCACAGTAAACCGATGTATTAAAGGGATAGTAATACTTCGTTTTAACTTTATTTTATTTTGTAGGCATTAAAAAAACATGAAGAATGATATAAGTCTTATCTCTCAAACCTTTATGGTTTAAGAGATATTCACAAGCAAAGTTTCCCCCTCCCGCCCCTTTTACCTACTGTAAACAATCTCTTCTCAGATGTGGAATGCAGTCCATAGACTGGACAGATAACAGAAGGGGACACTCTTATTCCTTTGAAAACAATGAAATCCCTGTCCCCCTTGACAAGCTTTTCAGGTTTTTCCCTTATCTTAATTGAAGATTGTCCCTCTCTGCAGTCTACCTGGGCAGCTCCCTTCTGCCCTGGCTGAAAAGTGTTACATCAGTAAAAGAGGCGGGAGGGGGACACTTTGCTTGTGAATATCTCTTAAACCATAAAGGTTTGGGAGATAAGACTTATATCATTCTTTATGTTTTATAATGCCTACAAAATAAAATAAAGTTAAAACGAAGTATTACTATCCCTTTAAATAAAATGTATATATGTATTGATACATAGTGCCCATGCATGTGTGTTCAAAGGAGTCAAGCCATAATACAGGGAATTTTTATTTGACCCCTACAATGCAGTTTGTTTGCCCCAGAATTACTCCAGTTTTTCTTAAGACACACAACGATCACTTACGTCATTATTTTTTAATCCAATCCAGAGTGGGAATTCATTTTGTCTCACAATGCTTTCTAAAAATTGTTGCTGAGCCTTGTTATGTACACTGGCCAAGTTGCTCCCTTGTTGTTTGCATTCACTCTCGGCTTCATTCCAGGAAATCCTCTTTTGAATAACATGGTATGTGATGTCCTCATAAAGTATAGCAGAGGGCAATGGCTTGCTGGGGTGCTTAATTGAGTCTAAAGAAACAAACAGAAGGTCATTTAAAAGGCAGCTATCATTTTTTAGTAAGTTTGCTCATCTGTTTTAAGTCTGTGCAGCCCCGAGACAGATCCTATGAGCTGTACAGGGTGTCATAAACTTGGTTTGCCCAAAGAAGTAAATGGAACCTGGAAGTATATGGACCTCAGGCACAGTCTTTGTAGATTGCTAACGCAGCCTCTACAGACCTCTATGTATGGGGAATGAACTTTAGTTATGGAGCCTCTACTCAAACCCCCATTCTGCTACCCAGTTGGTGCACCAGGGCTCACAATTCCACTCCAGATTCATCTGCAGGTCTGCACCTGGGGGTGAAGATCTGCTGATACGACACTATCCTAGTGATAGTTGCCCTTTAACAGAGAAGAAATATAAACTGTAGTCCATAGTTGGTCAGTATTTCTGATTTCCTAAGAATTAAAGAAGAGGAATGAAACCTTTGGCTCTCCAGTTGATGGGGACTGCAACTCCCAGTATCACCAACTAGACAAATTCTGGGGATGATGGAAGTTGTAGTCTACAATAGCTAAACAGCCAATGTTTGTCTACCCTTAAAACTGAGAAATGCTGGGTAAACCAGCTGCATCATAGAGGACAAATACATTTCCCATTATTGAAATGGGACTTCAAACTCCTTGAATACTAGAGAGAACCTTAAAGGGATAGTAATACTTCATTTTAACTTTATTTTATTTTGTAGGCATTAAAAAAACATGAAGAATGATATAAGTCTTATCTCTGAAACCTTTATGGTTTAAGAGATATTCACAAGCAAAGTTTCCTCTCCCGCCCCTTTTTCCTAGTGTAAGTCATCTCTTCTCAGATGTGAATCTGGTTGTAAGACCAGACAGATAACAGAAGGGGACAATCTTCTTTGTATGAAAGGAATGAAAGCCCTTCCCCCCTTGACAAGTTTTTCAGCTTTTCCCTTATCTTAATTGAAGATTGTCCCTCTCTGCAGTCTACCTGGGCACCTCCCTTCTGATCTGGCTGAACGGGGGGGGGGATACTTTGCTTGTGAATATCTCTTAAACCATAAAGGTTTGAGAGATAAGACTTATATCGTTCTTCATGTTTTTTTAATGCCTACAAAATAAAATAAAGATAAAACGAAGTATTACTATCCCTTTAATCACAATAAGTCTGAGACCTCCCTGACATTCAAGATATTTAAAGCCCCCATTTAAATTGACGGGGCTTTGGGGAATTTTTACTTGCTGCCTGTAGTGCTGTTTTGCTTCAGAATTGCTCCAGTTCCAGTACACCAGCCTTCATGTGTTTAATAAAATGCTACAAGACCTACCCATTTCAATTTTGCAGGCCACAATGGCATGACTTTTAAATGAGATTGAATCAGGAGATGAGAGGAACTCCCAGTAACCATCCAAGTCCATTGCTACATAGAAATCTTCACTGATAACAGGTGGTATTTCAGATCTCCAGTTAGAGTATTTCACCAATGTTTCATCATAGTAGCGGAGCTTTTTCACTGTGGAGAGAACAATTATCAAGTGAAACAGTGAACACCCTTCAAAGTACAATGATTCTAAAATGAAGTTCATCCCTATGTATTAATTCTGGAGCAAATAAAAGTTACACCACAGAGAATAAATACATTTGACATTGATTTAAATGGGGCTTTTAACCCCTTGAAAGCTAAAGAGGTTTGCAACCCTTTGAGTGACAGAGGGGTTTGCAATTCATTGCTTTTCAATGCGTTGCGTAACCCCTGGAAGTCAAAGGGTTGACACATTGCCATCCCTAGGAACTCTCCGGATTTGCCTCGGAGGCTCTGGTTTTGAGATTGATCTACCAGATTTCTGGGGCAGAGGCCGAGTCTCCGGATGTGGGGAGTTAGCTTTTGCCCACTTCTGCTGACTACGGGGAAGGGGGAGGGAGAGGGCAACTTTAAAAGCGATCATCTCTCAAACCATAAAGGTTTGAGAGATGACACTGGGGGCAATACTTTTTTTTTTAGTAGTACTTTCCTATAGGGATTAGTAATACTTAAGTATTACTATCCCTTTAAGATTTTTTTTTTATAAATCTCCCACATTGGCCCATATTTATAAAAGCAAATTGGAGTTATTCTGGAGTAAACCAACTGTACCACAGGGGATAAACAAGAATTCCTAAATTCCCATGCACTTGAATGGAGCTTTTAAAGTGGATGCGTCACCCATGGACAACATCCCATAAATAGGTGACATAGACAATACGATGAAAACTTTATTTAAAGTTTTGATTTTGCTTAAATTTAACTTACAAAAGTCTGTGCTGCAGCCACTTCCGGGTGACTGCGGTTCTCTGCTGTTACAGAGATCTGCCTCTGCTCTTCTCCTTCCTCCAATGACGGAGGCTTCTGTCTGTAAGCTGGAGGGGTCTCATTGACGGAGATCGATATCTAGCCAATGAGACCGCTCCAGCTTACAGACAGAAGCCTCCGTCATCGGAGGAAGGAGGGGAGCAGAGGCAGAGTGTAGGGCTGCAGTCTATACGGAAGTGGCTGCAGCCCAGACTTTTGTAAGTTAAACTTAAGCAAAGTCAAACTTTAAATAATAAATAACATTTTCATCGTATTGGCTTTGTCACCTAACTATTTATGGGATGTTGTCCATAGGTGACACATCCACTTTAAAGTGTTAATAATGTCCATTAAAATGTGTTTATAGATTTCTATAGGGTAAAAAAAGAATCTCATTGCCACAAATCCTATCTCTCATACCGCTATGGTTTGAGAGATATTCACAATCAAAATTCCCCCTCTCCCTCCGCTTCTCCTGATGTTGGTGTCTAGCTGACAGCAGAAAATCCCAGTCTGGGGACCAGCCGGTGGCTTTGCAGCAGAGCTGAAATCCTGTTATTAGAATATAATTACTTCATTGGAAAGGTCTACAAAGTGTGCCTGGTTTGCAAGCACACTTTGTAGTAGTTCTTTTCTAATAACGGGATTTCGGCTCTGCTGAAGAGCCTCCTTGAGTCGGCTGTCAAGGATCTCCTTCTGTCAGCTTTACAGCTGACATCAAGAGAAGGGGAGGGAGGGGGGAACGTTGATTGCCTATATCTCTCAAACCATATCGGTTTGAGTGATGGGGTTTGTGGTAATGATATTCTTTTCTTACCCTCTACAAATCTATTAATACATTTTATGGGACATTACTAACACTTTAAACCCCTTGAATGCTAGAAAGGTCTTCAAAGCATTGTGATGTAATGCATTGGAGTCTTCCCTACTATTCAAGGGGTTAAAAGCCTGTTTAATTTAACAGGAATTGTGTATTTTGTCCTTTATATTACTGTTGGTTTACTCCAGAATAACTTGATTGCTTTTATCAATATGGGCTAAGGTTTTTTGGGCTTTATATATAAACACAACGTGAAGAAATTCTGGGGCAAACCAAGTTCACCGAAGGGTAGAAGAAAATATCTGTATTTATTCAAATGGTGTTTTTAAGCCTTGCAATGCTAGGGATGTGGCTAGCATTCTTGGGGGAAGATGCACTAAAGAGTGATAAAGAGGTGATAAAGTGAAGACGACTTCTCTAATGATATCACTTCTTCAATTCCTACGTTATTCTATAGAGCCAATGTACTAAGATCTCAACTATGGAGAAATCATTCATACTTTTAACACAATCCCAATAATGACAGCCCAGCCTACCCTAGTAACTGCATCCAGGCCACCCCCTTTAAACCCCTGTCCACATCTCCCTTCCACATGTCCCACAACCTTATATATACCGGCGTTCGCCATCCAGCACCTTAAAAAGTATCATTTGAAAAGTTATATGGATATACCCAAAAGCTCTTTGAAGGAATCATAACTAGTTAAGTCCATCTTTTAAACACAGTAATTACATAATGATGCTTGTTTGCTCAGAGATGGGGTATTATTTTTAACATCCTGGTCCAAAATGGATTCAGAGAGTTACAGCTGTACATCCTCCAAAAAGAGAAAAACACACTGGAGAAGATTCACTGAAGGTCATTGCTGTGGCAATATGATTTTGTCCATGTGGTAAAGGCACTTCGACATTTTGGTGTAGACACATACCACCATATGCACAAAAATTTAACGATGTAAGGGGAGGGGAAGAGAAGGTGCCCATTAGCATACAGGATTGTCAAACTGCTGTCGATGTGGAAGGGTGCTCTCCCTCACACATCACCAGCAGTACGACAATCCTGAAGTCTGAGAGCATTCTCCATGCTTCCCCCACTTGGCCAGAAGGGGAGTGGAGAGGATACATTCAGCACCATGGACAGCATCACTCCTTTATTCCTTTGAGCGCCACAGGGATATGCATTGCTCACCCCTGTGGCACTCAAAGGGTTAAAAAACTGTGAAACATTTCCCACGAAAAATTTTCGCAAAAACGTGCCAATTTTTCTCTTTTCCCGTGAAAAATTTTGCCTTTCTGTCTATGCAAAACTGTCCTCCTTTTCGCCTATTTTAACACATTTTCAGCCTATGTTAACACATTTTCCACCTATTTTAACACATTTTTCGCCTATATTTCCTATAGGTGAAGGGTACAGGGATAATGTGTGTAAGACTTATGCTCGGCACCTATAGGGTTAATAGTTACATTTACATTTGACCGATTCTGCAGGAATCCATCTGCTAGGGAGGAAACCACCAGACTGGCTTTTTCTAGTTTTTTATCTGTGTATTGCAAAAGCTGTTAGAGTATGCTCAAGGTTGTTATGCTAGAATGTGCCGAGTCTCAAAACCCCCCCCACGGGGGAGGAGATGGGTGCCGGAGTAACTGGTATCTGCAATCTCTCCCCTTCCCCCCCCTTCCTGTGAACAAGTTTTGCTTTTCTGTTTTTATATAATTTTCTGTTCTATGTTGAAACTGTGAAGCTGTGCACCGCCCCCCTCCCTTTAGGGGAAGGGGGGCTGTATAGGGCTATAAAGGCTATGTGTGATAAGAATAAAGAGAGAGCTTGTATTGTATACGCTGTTGTGTGTGTTTCTTTGCGAACTTTACAGCTTCCCAGTATACTGGTAAATTGACATAGATTCCATAGACAGACTGATAATAAGAGGGTGAAAGGTATCTCTTCAGGCAGCGATCCAGGTAATTGCCCCAACAGATGGTGGAGAATGCGGGCAGTGTACAGCCATGGGTAAGTGACTACATGTTGTCGCCGTCCCAGGGATTACACTGCCGTGCTGAAGGGTTGAGAGGAATAGGGAGTGAGTTACTGTTAGTCTAATATAAGCGCGCTATAAAAATAAGTTCGAGGCACAGGTATATTGTCTCCGGGAACTAGAATAGATACAGTTCGAGTCCAGGTGCTCCGGAACTGCTGTCCGAGTCCCCCGAATGGTGGACTCAGGGACGGGAGTTTGAGCAAGATAGATAAGGATTCAGGAACTACTGTAGTCCGGAATGACCACTTGATTCGGCCCTTGGTGGTCTCCTTCAGGAGATTGCCAGATAAATTAGTGGTTTCGGCTCTTGGTGGTCTCGAAGGTCACCGTGGATGACTTTCCGGGAGACTGCCCGAAAAATTAGTGGCATTTGACTACCGGATATTAGGCAACAGAGCACTCATTACCTAGAGTTTATAGAGTCCCTCTGTAGGTCTATGTCAATAACTTCTTGTTCTGTCTCTCTATCCGTTGTCTCGTGTTGTTCATATGGTGAATGTGACTTGTGTTTATGAAAATGCAAATTATGTATTGTATCAAAGAATATTAGAGACTAAGAATAAGAATTGTATTATTGTTGCTGTCCCCGGTTCAGGTGAAGGTAAGCACTGGGACCGGGTGTTATTCCAGGTGAAGGTGAGCACCTGAATTTTTACTCCTTTTCTTTTCCTCGTTTATTTGACATTGTGATTGCACTGTATTGTACAACTTGTTGTAAGATGGGTGGTCAAGAGAGTAAGACCCCAGAAATAGGTGAGGATTGTATACATTATGTAGAGAGACTGACAGGGGGTTCCTATTACACTATTCCATTCATGTCTAATTTGGCGGGGAGTCTGGTCCTGCAAGATACCACCCACTGACTTTCTCCCCTGATCACTGGGAAAATTTACAACTGTCTCGTATTTGTTGCGCATGGCTAACCTGTTTACATACATGTTATGTGTCGTTTGTCTGGGGTAGATACGTGCCCTGTTCCGGAGGGATATAGTAAGTGAGCACAGAAAGAGGGAGAGTGTGTAGATTATTGATATCAAAATCAGGTACTAACACATTATGCATTCATTTAGTGACAGCTAGGCAGGGGTTAAGCCGCCATGCTTGTAAAATGTTGATGCTATGAGAAAGTTAGCGCAGCTCTGATTCCCCCTCCCTTCTCTTTCATTCTGCCTCTCCCCCTTGTTCTCTCTGTTCTTAGATAAGACACAAGTAACGGAATTTCAAGGTCACCAACGCTGCTGTTTTCTTAAAGGTCCTATTGTTAAGATGTTGTCTAGTAGCTGGGAACTAACAGCTGACAGGGGCAGGTTTTTGTACATTTATGTGGAAATGTATTGCCAGGATCAGGTACTGGTAGGCCACCAGTAATTAGCCTGGACAGGCACACGGTATTGGTTCTGAGATAAAATGTTGCAACATTTAGGTAAATTTAGGTAAATTCAATCCTAATTTTGTGTAATCAATTGTATGGATCCAAGCAAGTAAAATATGGATTTGTTACAGAAATCACCAATGTGTTATAGATAATAGAACTGAAATTATGTTCTTGAGTGAGAAGAGGCAGGAATGTGGGGGCTGTCTTGCTGGAAGTGTCTGAGGGGGTTATGGCATTGGTCTTACCGGTTCAATGGTTCTCAGTGATCTAAGACCGAGTAGTCCAGCCAGTCCACCCGGCACGGTCACGGGCACCCTTTCCTCTCCTGTTTTGACTTCTTGGGAAACATATGTTTCAACTGAAGTGGTGCACCCAATGTGTATGTGTATATATGTGTATATATGTATATGTGTTCAACTGAAGATTTGTTGAATTGTGATTTAGCCTCCATAAGAACAAATTGTAGTTATGTATATGTGCCCTTTGCAACCTGTTGTCTGTTAATTAGAGAAACAACAGTCCTGCTTTCTCTGAAAATGAAAGGAAGGGGTTAAATGCATGTGTGCTGATTCTCTCCCACTATGAGACGATCGCGCAGCATCAGACCCCTCCATCTCCTGTGTAATTCCTTCCCAGTTGTAATAATGTTATGGGGGAATGAAAGAGAAAAGATTGTTGATACATATAGGAAATTAACTTCTAATGAAATTAGAGACAGATAAGTAGGGACTGCAGATGCATTCCCTCTTAATGACGTGACTGATAATGTATTATTGTTTTACTGTTTTCTGATCCTGGGGTCCGTGCGGACATGTGGGGAACCTCCTTTGAATCTTCCTGGGGTGCAGTAGGTTGTGCAGCAGAGGGATAAGTCCCTTGCCGCATCTTTGCATGGATTTAGGGAAACACTGAGAGTGTGTTGAGCGAGCCAGTAAGTGAAGTAATGGAGAAAGAAAGGACAGAAGTTATGTACAGAGATACAGAGGGAGACACAAAGACTGCAGATATTGAAGGACCATGTAAAGTTTAATGCTTTAGCAATTGCAAGGAAAGTTGGCACTGTTGAAGCAGGTAGAAAGAATAATGTAAGTGGTACAGCGAGATCTAAGTAGGTAGGAAAGAATACATGTTTTTACTGTAAACAGGAAGGACATTGGAAGTGAAATTGCCCCAAGCTGAGAAATAAGTATAGATATACAGTCAGAAATCCCCAGGAAGAAGGTGTATCTGTTAGTGGTGATGCAGACAGAAATGACTCACCTCATAAGACAGAATAGGAAGGGACCAGGATCAGATTTTTTTTTAGCATTATCCTATAGTGCAGGAGGGTGGAATTCATAGTGAAGGAAACTATCAGTATAGTAGGGGTGGATTGAATTCCCTCCTCTATGCCATATATACAACCTATGGAAGTTACCATAGAAGGGACTATGGTCCAAGATGGTTTTCTCCTATCAGAGTCATGCCCCATTGCACTGTTGGAAGGGATCTGTTGACCAGATGGAGGACAGAGATAACTTTTGACGCTGACAAGATAGAGGTATATGTACCCGACTATTATGACTTGACTTTCCAGATGGCACTGAGACACACTTCCCAGGATAGTCATGATTCAGACATCCCGGAGGAGGTTCTGCACTCAGTGCCCTCTGCTGTTTGAGCAGCTGGAAAGCCAGGGGTTGGTAGAGATGCCCGACCCGTTATTGACTTGCAGCCTAATGCAGGACCGGTCTAGGTCAGATAGTACCCCATTAGCAAAGAGGCTAGGCAAGGGTTAAGCTAATAGTGGCCAATATTTTGACTGAAGGATTGTGTGACAAACTGACTATGATTCTCCTGATACGATAGTATGGGATGAACTGAAGCGGGTGCTGATGTTCGCCCCTGCTTTAGCTCTGCCAAAACCAGTTACCCTATTGCCTGTGGACATAAATGATCCTCCAGAGCATGACTGTGTAGAAGCCCTGGAGGAAGTGACTTTACCCAGACCAGATCTGTACAAAGTAAGTTAGAAATTGTTGGGATTTGTGTGATATATACTTGTAAATAAATCCTAAAATGTGACATATTCTAATCACTGGGGCCAGGCAATGGGCTTGGGTGTCATTTGAACGGCTCCAGATAGATTATATTGGGTTGCTTTGCAGCCTGTACTGGGATTTTAGTATGCTGTTGTAATAGTTGATTAATTGTCTAAGTGGCTAGAGACATTTCTTTTGAAAGGAGCTACTGCGGGATCAGTAGCTAAGGTGTTAATAAGAAAAGTAATTCCAAGGTTTGGTTTGCCTTGAGTTATTGAGTCAGACCATGGAACACATGTTACAGCTGAAATTGTTAAAAGTAATTGTGTCACTCTAGGGGTGGACTGGAGATATCATACCCCCTGGAGGCCTCAATCCTCTGGACAAGTTGAGAGGATGAACCAGATTCTTAAGCGCTCTTTGACCAAACTATGTACTGAACTAAGACTCAAATGGCCAGAGGCGCTTCCCCGTGCCTTGACTCACTTCAGGGTGACCCCTTCCAAATCCTTAAAAGTTTAGTCCTTAAGAGATCCTCTTCGGTAGGCCCTGGAATAGGATTGTGATGTATCACGGATCTACCTTAGAGATTGGTAATCAGCAGATTATGGATTATGTAACTGCTTTGCAGCATACCCTTTCTTTTCTTCCCAGATTTTCTGTTCAACAGCCTTTGCTTTCGGCTGGCCCAGTGCAAGTTTCCAGATTGGAGAGTGGGTATATGTACAGACATGGAGAACTGAGTGTTTGGAGCCCCAGTGGAAGGGTGCATCCCAGATTCTGTTGACAAGTTACAGCGCAGTCAAGCTGCATAAAGGAAAGACCTGGATATACCACGCCAGAGTGACAGCTGCACCAGAGCCTGAGCAGGATAAAGGCCCTGTGCCCTCCCAGTGCCCAGCAGATGCCCAGAGGGAGGCAGAACAGGGTGAAGGTCTGAGGCTTTTGTTCCGGAAATACCAGCAAGTAGGCTTATTGCATCGTCTACCTCCGTGGGACCAGTAAGCAGGCTTATTGCATCGCCTGCCACCGTGAGATCATCAAGTAGGTGTCTTGACAGGCATAATAATCCCTGACCACCTGCCTACGTGGGACAAGACCATCATGAAGATCCATCCCTTTGGAAAGCTAGCACCCTCTGGCAGTGAACGTGGCCTGCTTGGGGAGGTGCCCCTAAAGATAGAAAATGATGGTCTAATGTGTATTAACATTATAAGTGTGGGGGGTGGAAGGCTGGCTTATATATGCAACTTATGTCTCACCCTCACTCACGTAAGGATTTCTAAATGGCCACCTCTGCACTGGGGTCAGATGGACTGCAGAGACACCCCAGAGACCTGGAAGAACTCCAATGTCTGGATCTACTTAGCACCAGCATGTTATGAACATTACGAACTTTTGCTTGTGCAACATGGTCAGCCCTACTGACGTTATGACCACTTGCCTCATCAGCGTGCCTGTTTTGCTAGCTGTAATCCAAAAGTATTATTGTTCTTTATGTCCTATTTAAGTTTTTTGCTTTGCCTCATTGCCAAAAGGTGTAGTTCCCCTGGGTCAGGTCCTTACACCCAGTATTTAAGGCACCTCCACAGTCCTGCACCACTATATGATGATGCCTTATCCAGGTTGTAAGATTTGTGTGAGTCCGGGTACGCCCGGACTCAAAGAAGGGATTGAAAGGATTGTATAACATATAGAAGGGTTAAATATTCTTAGGGTTAAATTGTTTGTGTAACAAGTCATTCCATATTTGTCAAACAGGCCATGTTAACATTATAAAGGGAGTCTGGTTATCAAACTGCTGCTCTGTTGCTGTGCATATCACGCCCGTAACTCCCCTGCCAATCCGTATGCCCCTTACTTGAAAATGTTATCCCGCCGCCCTACCCCTCCCACCCCTTGCTATGATGATATCCATGGCCCAGTGTAACCCCCAGAGTTTAGTTTGGTGAATCAGTTTAGTACTGATTCAAAGAAGGGATTGAAGGGTACAGGGATAATGTGTGTAAGACTTATGCTCGGCACCTATAAGGTTAATAGTTACATTTACATTTGACCGATTCTGCAGGAATCCATCTGCTAGGGAGGAAACCACCAGACTGGCTTTTTCTAGTTTTTTATCTGTGTATTGCAAAAGCTGTTAGAGTATGCTCAAGGTTGTTATGCTAGAATGTGCCGAGTCTCAAAACCCCCCCCATGGGGGAGAAGATGGGTGCCGGAGTAACTGGTATCTGCAATCTCTCCCCTTCCCCCCCCCTTCCTGTGAACAAGTTTTGCTTTTCTGTTTTTATATAATTTTCTGTTCTATGTTGAAACTGTGAAGCTGTGCACCGCCCCCCTCCCTTTAGGGGAAGGGGGGCTGTATAGGGCTATAAAGGCTATGTGTGATAAGAATAAAGAGAGAGCTTGTATTGTATATGCTGTTGTGTGTGTTTCTTTGCGAACTTTACAGCTTCCCAGTATACTGGTAAATTGACATAGATTCCATAGACAGACTGATAATAAGAGGGTGAAAGGTATCTCTTCAGGCAGCGATCCAGGTAATTGCCCCTACAATAGGTACTACATTTCTCACTGTAATATTACTTCTTCTGAGGGCAGAATGCATTTGTCCTTTGCCTACAACACTTTCTTGCTTAAAGGGATAGTAATACTTCGTTTTAACTTTATTTTATTTTGTAGGTATTAAAAAAACATGAAGAATGATATAAGTATTATCTCTCAAACCTTTATGGTTTAAGAGATATTCACAAGCAAAGTGTCCCCCTCCCGCCCCTTTTACTGATGTAACACTTCTCAGCCAGGGCAGAAGGGAGCTGCCCAGGTAGACTGCAGAGAGGGACAATCTTCAATTAAGATAAGGGAAAAAACCTGAAAAGCTTGTCAAGGGGGGCAGGGATTTCATTGTTTTCATAGGAATAAGAGTGTCCCCTTCTGTTATCTGTCCATTCCACATCTGAGAAGAGACTGTTTACAGTAGGTAAAAGGGGCGGGAGGGGGAAACTTTGCTTGTGAATATCTCATAAACCATAAAGGTTTGAGAGATAAGACTTATATCATTCTTCATGTTTTTTTAATGCCTACAAAATAAAATAAAGTTAAAACAAAGTATTACTATCCCTTTAAGTTACACTGGCACATATTCATGATGATATCAAGTAATAAAAAAAATAAAGTACAACCTACAATGTGGCAGATATGTATTGAAAACAAAGATAGAAAACACACAGCGCTAAACCACCATGATTAATATATTTAATGTGAAGGATGTGAATTAATCTAGTGTTGAAGGTATGGAACACTACAAGGAAAGAGGGAGCTTGTCGCCAAATCCCCAAACCCCCAAACTTAGGAAAAACCTAAGCAAAAATTAACCTGCGCTGATTCATACTGCTGATATAAATTGTAAACCCTGTTATAAGCCTTTAACATAATTGTGCTGTGCTATCTTTAAATGAAATAATAATTAGGGTTTTAGTAGCATAGATTGTCCAATGTATAAAGCCCACTCGCCACGCCAAGGCAACCCATTGAGAGTGAGTCCTAAACATAACCTATACACATAAATACTAAATTTCTAAAGCTTGATCTGAGGAAACGTTGCAGCTTGCCTGTAAGCATTAAAAACAAATTAAAAACTTCTGAAGCTGTCTGAGGAAACGTCTTAGCTTGCAAAAACTTTAAAAACATAATGGTGGAGCTATCATAGCCCCCCATATCAGGACTCACCCATTGTCCAGCTGGAGCCAGCCACAATGAGCAAGGGAGGCAGGACCCAAGGGACCAAACACTATCAATCACACCTTAAATAGTCCCAGCCTCCCTCCCCCACCACAATATACCTGAACTCCCCTGGACAACATGTAATTAAAGGCAATGCCAAAGCTAGGCCAGCAAAGCAAACAAAAAGGCCATATATATGCCCACAATTAGCCCTTTATGTGACGTAGTTATGTTTATTAAAACTAAAGAAAAATGCTAAATATGTAAATTAAATTAAATAAGATATCATGGTGTAAACAGCTAGAATGGGTAAAAAAAGGGCAAAGTACAAAACAAACAGAGATAGAAAACCCACAGCGCTAAACCACCATGATTAATATAGTTAATGTGAAGGATGTGAATGAATCTAGTGTTTAAGGTAAGGAACGCTGCAAGGAAAGAGGGGGCTTGTCCCCAGACCCCCAAACTTAGGAAAAACCTACAAGAAACACAAAAGCAAAAATTAACCTGCGCTGATCCATACTGATAATATAAATTGTCAACCCTGTAATAAGCCTTTATCATAATTGTGCTGTGCACATATTCAGGATGATATCAAGTAATAAAAAAAATAAAGTACAACCTACAATGTGGTAGATGTGTATTTTAGTGGTAGTGGTGGGGGACTGGCATGGTGTGATTTGTGTATGTATTTTTACCATTGTCATACTCTATCCTCCTTCTCAGATTATTGACACACATTACTTATCAGTCATAGCAGTGGTCCCAAGTGGGGTAGATGGTGGCAACCCTTCTTCACATCCATCCTCCACCTCCTCATCTGTGCTGCTGTTAATATATTTGTCCTAGCTTCGTCTGTCATGTGTGGTTTCTGCTACTACTACAACTACTGGAGCTGGATGTTGATGTAATTCTACTGCCACTACTACTAGGTGTCAAAGGTGCAGCACTTACAGCAGCAGCACCAGAGGTACTTATCATATCTAACACAACCTGTGTTGCTGGGTACGCAAAACAGGTGTGTGTGGCTGAGTAGGACTTGGACTTTGAAAAGGCAATGATGCGGAGGATGACTGATAGGGTGACTGTGTGCTTTTTGACATCTGTACTTGTCTAGGGTCATACTTT
The DNA here is from genome assembly GCA_037306005.1 of Rhinophrynus dorsalis. Lineage (NCBI taxonomy): Eukaryota > Metazoa > Chordata > Amphibia > Anura > Rhinophrynidae > Rhinophrynus > Rhinophrynus dorsalis. The sequence continues at coordinate 206,578,237 of CM074725.1, read as the reverse complement.
CCAATGGCTTTCTCAAACAGTTTATAGACAGGCAAAATGCTCCTTAAAAGTGGCGGAAGATACAGCCTTTGACTTTCAGCTAACCTTATAACCCTGTAATCATCCTCACTCTCAACTTCATCTGTATTTGAACAAGAGAAGGATTCTTGAGGGATATATTCTAGATCTGCATCATCATTAGTCATCATTAGGTCATCCTCGGCAGCATCAGCATCACCTGACAGTTCTTGCCCACTACTACCCTTATATTCCTCTAAGCTTTTGGAGGTCTCAAACAATTTCTTTTCACTTTACTATAACAAAATTCACTACTACTTTGAGGACAGGTGTTTTGGTGTCTCACTGTCTGATGCAGCAGGCGGTTCAGCTGCTACACCTTCCTCTGTTATGCTGTTGCCAGCATCATCAACACTTGAATGTGACTTGTTGTTGTCTTCAGTGTTCTTCTTATATGGTTCTATATTTCTACTGTCACTGGTGGTGCTGGACCTAGTTTTGCTGGGACCTTGACAAACTGCATCCTCCCTTGGAGTAAAGGGATCATCATCATTGATTGCACACGCTGCAACAACCATTACTGCAGTAGGTTTTTGGACTACTACTTTACTCTAACGTCCCTACACTGCTCCACCCCTCCCCTTTCCACTTGTGCGTTTGCCTGACATTCTGCAGCTACACTGTGCTTTTTTACTGTGCAGTGCGCAACACAACTGATGGAGCTCTATGAGGCCTTGCCTAATCCCAGTCAGCTGTCTGTCACTGTCACTGTGCTTGGTTTGCAAGCACACGTAGAAGACCGTTTTAGTGAAATAATTATTTTTCACTAACGTAATAGCAGCTCTGCTGCAGAGCCTCCTGATGAAAATAAGTTCGGATATCCCTGCAGTCAGTACAACACTGACTTCAGGGAAAGGGGAGGGATGGGGGAACTTTGCGTTCGGTTATCTCTCAAACTATAAAGGTTTGAGAGATGAACCTGGGGGCTATTGAATTATTTTTTCAAGAGCTACACTATTGGGATTAGTAATATTAAAGTACTACTATCCCTTTAAAGACCAGTGACATGCCAGGACCATCGCGACTGTCCGTGTTTAAAGGACTGTGATGGTCCTGGCACGTCATTCATTTTTCATCAAAGCTCTTCTGTGGGCGCATTGTGACTGACTGCTCCAATACCAGAGCACAGTTTCAGCCTCTCCCACGGAGCAATCACACTTACTGGCTCTCCAAACAAAATGGCTTTGGTCCTCTGGTGCACACCACCAATGGTTTGCCTGGACTTTTACGGGTTAAACATTACCATAACTATAAAAGTAAATAGGACTATTAAAAACTATAATTACACTTACTTCCATTGTGAAAAGTAAAATGATAAAAGTCCATTTGCTATAGCTAAATATGTTGCAGGTCTTACCGTTCAGGTCATAGTACATTCCCAACCACACCCATTTCACCAGGTCGCCCAGTGGTTTTAGGTGATTAAGTACAAATTCATTTTCATCTTCATCTCTGATATTTAAAACAAACGCATCAGGATCTGTAAAACAAGACGTACAAACAAACGGGCTGAAAAAGAACTGGAGCCAATTTGGGGCAAGCCATCTGCACCATAATAAAAAATCCCATTGATTTTAAAAGGGCTTTTAATCACCTGAATGAAATTATTCCCCTAATGGCAGGTCATTGGAAGACTGTAAAAATGTATCTAGAGAAAAAAGTATTAGTATTAGGACTTGCTTAAATGGGGTGCATTGAAATGGCAGGTAAGCCTGGAAATATCTTGGCCTATGCAACCAATAGGTCAGTGTTATGTGCAGTGATGTATGGTATGCAAAAGTAGAGATTTAAAGGGAAACTATCTTAATAATAAAAGGAGAGGAGAACACTGTGAGAAGGATTGGGGGGGAGTCACCTTATATTGGGGATTGTTTCATTTTCAGTCTTAATGTTTTAAAAGTTGGGGAGTTGCTCTGTATTTGGGGTTCAACTTTATGTAGGTAAATATGGTATTTAGATTTGTTGTGGCTGCTTCTCCTCTTTACCTGCCCATTATTTTCACCCTATATAATGCAGTGCAACTTCTCCTTATATCTCTACATATGAGATAGTGATGTGTGTAATGTGCATTGGGTGACTGTCCTTAAATGTGTGTGGGGAGAACAGCAATTATATGTTTGCGGGTGTTTAATTCAAGACTTCCTAAAACATGGCAGACCAATTTAGCACCAAAGGGATTAATGAAGAGACTGCAATGCTCAAGTTAGGGATCAGTTCAAAATATTTGATGCCCTAGATGCAGAATGCTTGGATTTTAGCCAGATTTATAAAAAAAGATTATTACACTAAAACAGATCTTCAAAATAATGAAATAAATAAACAGAGGTGTATAATATCACTTTAAGCAATCTATATCAATCAGCGCAGGCTTGTCTTATTTTTCTGTTAAAATGAAGTTGATACCATGTTAACTGCTTGGAAACCAGAAAGAGACCACTTTAGCTTGTAAAAGGTTAATCCTTTGAGTGTTAGAGGGGCACACAATATATTGCAAAGCAATGCATTGCGTACCCCTCTGGCACTCCAAGGGTTAAAGGGTAGTGTAGCGGTACTGGTGTTATTAGTACTTCTTGTAAGGAGACTGCACAGTTCACACAACATTCTCTGAATATTAGATAACCTACGGTGGTTCCTGCAGACATAACGGGATTCGCTTTCATCTAAAGGCCATCGATCATGGTTTATTAGGAAAACGTAGCAATTGTTTCTAAAAGGAATCCATGGCGTATCTTTGATCCTGAGAGGACAAGACGGCGTGTTTTCAAAAGGCTTTTCCACTGGGTTATCTGAAAAAAAAATACATCTTTGTTTTCATGTTTTCTTTTTAAACCTTTCAGTGCCAGAGTAGTATGCAACACATAGCATTGCATTTCGATCCGTTTGGCACCACTCTGGCACTCAAAGGGTTAATACTCAGCTACATTGCACCTATTGGGAAGTTAAGGAAAAATATACACATAGTATATTTTAAGGACCTTATGCAAAAAAGAAAAGAGGAGCAATTCTGGAGCAAAACAACTGCACCACAGGGGACAGATAAAACATCTTATTTATTTAATTGGGGTTTTAACCCCTTGAATTATACAAGGTCTCAAACAGTGTTTTGGAATTAAGTTGTCTCTAACATTCAAAGGGTAAAAAAGCCAAATTTAAATCAATTCGAATCATGAAAATTTCTGTTTGTCTCCTTCATTTGGTTTGCTCCAGAACTGCACTTATTTTGTCTGTGCATAAGGTCCTAAAAGGCAATACTTCCTAATAATAACATCCCCCATTTACTTTCTATGGCTAGAAAATCCTAATGGCCCATATGAATTTTGCCCTTGTGCCTTTGCTCAAGAGGTAACATTTTCTTTCAGTCGTGGATGTTAGATCCATGCAGGTGGACATGACAGATGCTGGCAGTTTTTCAGACTGAATTAGGCAGAGTATATGAACCTACTTAACTCTCTAACAACCAAAAGGATGTGGAATGCATTGTTTGTGTTTATATGCGTATGTGTGTGTGTATACACAAACACACACACACACACACACATATATCTCCATCTCCAGTTTATCACCTCTTCGTAACTCCTTAGTGCATCTCCCCCAATGAGGTGAAGTGCCGTATGTGAGTTGAACAGTAGAACGGAGACACAATGAGGTGAAGGGGTGTGTTAGGTGAACAGCTGAATGGAAACAGAATGAAGAGAAGGGGAGTGTGAGTTAAGCAGTTGAATGGAAGCACAGTGAGGCGAAGGAGAGTGTGAGTCAAACAGTCGAAAGGAGACACAATGAGAAGGAGGGGAGTGTGAGACGCACAGGTGTATGGAGACAGAATGAGGTGGATGGGGTGTGTGTACTATGATGGAGGGTGAAGTCCTTGTAGATTGTAGAGATTTTCACAGGTGTGGGCCCCCGTGCTCACTCCTGTGAAAATCATGCCCCATGCTGTACTAATGGGACAGGCAGTATAGAGGAGTTTTGCATAACTTCTCCTTACTGCCATCCCGGGTGTGTAATACGATGCATATATGTACTATATATATATAGAAATGCAGTAATCAGCACTCACAGGAACTTTTAAGTCAAGCAAAACAGACTTTAATGGTGGATCAACATTTCGATCACAGCAGGGATTTTTTTTCAAGATAACAGTAACACTCACTGAATCTCCATTATATACCCTTTCCCCTGTGGAAATCCCAATTCCCAAATAGTGATAGAGAAAAGCTGTAATACATTAAAATCAAATAAAGAATGATATTCCTGACCCAGGATAAATCAATCAATATATGAAAAATATTTCTAGTGAAAAATAAAATTGTATAGTGTAATAAAAACAGCAAGAAATGATGTAGTTAAGTGATGTCACCCCATGAATGTATGCTAATCAAATAGCACTAGAGTGTGACAAACAGACTGCCCTTACTGAAAACATAATGTGCCCAAAAAGATATCAGGTAATCCAGGTACCACATGCGGGACTCCATCACATCGCATATCAACTGCGGAAACCTAATGAGTTTCCATTGTGGTCCAATATTAAACCATAATTCTAGCTACAATGCAGGATAGTCCTCAGCCAGTTAAACACTGTGGGTCTCTGTTGCTCAGCACAGTACAAGAGCCTATGCTATGCACTAATGCGACCGAATGTTGCTGAGCACTGAGGAAATTCCCTCCTATTGTGATAGATGATAAAAGGGCATTGATCCCAACAGAATATACAAAGTGATGAGTCTCATCACCAAGGAAAGAATACAATAGGGATGATTATATATATATATATATATATATATATATATATATATATATATAGGATAAAGGTGGGATGCACTCACTGTTCAGACGATAACAAACTGACCCGGGTGCTCATCGATGAAAAACGATATTTATAAGCAGAACAATTTGTTGAAAGCACTCACAGGAACATTTTTTCAGTGATGAAAGGTGGTTTATTTATCAACGTTTCGGCCAACACTCGTGGTGTGAAAAAATGGTGTAAACAGAAATGTTAATAGTTTATTTTTTCAATTAACAAAATGTGTAGAGAATGAACAGAATTAAAATCTAGATCAAATCAATATTTGGTGTGACCACATTTTGCCTTCAAAACAGCATCATTTCTTCTAGTTACACTTGCACACAGTCAGGGATTTTGTAGGCATATAGGCCTGATCCAAATGTTGGAGACGGCCATTTTTTCTGCCGACGGCATTTTTTTTCCAGCAAAGTAAGCTATTCAAATGTCAGTGCTGTGAAAAAATACCGGCAAAAAAAAGAGCAGTCGTGTGATAAAGTTAAGAGGTGTTTTTATCCATTGAAAATGATGAAAACACTGTAAATTACAATTCAAATGTCTGCGTTAGCCATGAAAAGCAGATAAGGGACTCAAGTTATCGCAGGAAAGTTAACACCTGTTTGTTTTTTTTTAACTTGAGTCCCTTATTGCCTGTTTAAACAGCTGACACAGACACTTGAAGTTAAAAAAAACGTAAGTCCTCAGTGGATGTATTGATATGGGGCTCTAAGCCCCATATCAATACATCCAACGTATTAAAAATGTGTCAGACATTAGTAGAATTAACCCTCTGAGTGCCAGTGGGGTATAATTACACTGCCAGCATTCATAGGGTTAACCCGACTAAGTTAAAAAAACATAACATTACAAGTTACACTTACCATTAATTCTGATGTCCAGTGTTACACTGCATCAGCAAGATCACTCCCAGTCAAAAATTTCAAGGCAGACAGGGGTTTCCAGATATGCTGTCCAAGCTCTTTTGAAGAAACACAAAGAAACGGGCAACGCTGAGGACCGTAGACACAGTGGTTGGCCAAGGAAACTTGCAGCAGAAGAAATTGGAAGATGTCCATCACTGCCATCAGCTCAGAATTGACAGAAAACAGTGAAACCTTGGAACACCCAACTACTGTCTGGAGAAGTCTGTCAGAAGTGGTCTTCATGGAAGACTTGCAGCCGAAAAGCCATACCTCTGATGTGGATACAAGGCCAAGCACACTCAACTATGCATGAAAACACAGGAATTAGGGTGCAGAAAAATGCCAGCAAGTGCTCTGGACTGATGAGCCAAAATTTGAAATATTTGGCTGTAGTAGAAGGCAGTTTGTTCACCAAAGGACTGGAGAGTGATAAAAGAATGAGTGTCTGCGGGCAACAGTGAAGCATGGTGGAAGTTCCTTACTAGTGATGAGCGAGCGTGCTCGGCCGATGCTCGGATCGGCTCGAGCATCGCTCTGCTCGGCACATGGCGGTACTCGTCGAGTACCGCCATGTGCTCGCCCGACATGTTCGGGTGGCGGGGATCTGTGCCGGAAGAGGCACAGATCCCAAGAAGCTCCGCTGGACCACCAGGGACTGGAGGTACGGGGGCATTGCGGAGATGAAGGGGGCATTGCGGAGATGAAGGGGGACATTGTGGAAGAGGGGCATAGACTCTATGCCCCTCTTCCACAATGTCCCCCTTCATCTCCGCTATGCCCGTCTTCCACAATGTGCCCCTTCATCTCCGCTATGCCCCTCTTCCACAATGTGCCCCTTCATCTCCGCTATGCCCCTCTTCCACAATGTCCCCCTTCATCTCCTCTATGGCATAGAGGAGATGAAGGGGGACATTGTGGAAGAGGGGCATAGCGGAGATGAAGGGGCGCATTGTGGAAGAGGGGCATAGCGGAGATGAAGGGGCACATTGTGGAAGACGGGCATAGCGGAGCTGAAGGGGGACATTGCGGAGCTGAAGGGGGCATTCGGAGATGAAGGGGGCATAGCGGAGATGAAGGGGGCATTGACCAGGCACCCTCCCCTCATCAGAGCAGGGGGTGCCTGGTGTTGCCCCATTCATTTCAATGGGGCTCGGGTGCTCGGCCGAGCACTCGAGCCTCAGGGGGTGCTCGGTCAGAGCACCCGAGCACCCGAGCATCGTGGTGCTCGCTCAACACTATTCCTTACAAGTTTGGGGCTGCATTTCTGTAAATGGAGTTGGGGATTTGGTCAGAATTAACGGTCTCCTCAATGCTGAGAAGTACAGGCAGACACTTACCCATCATGCAGTACCATCAGGGAGGCATCTAATCAGCACCAAATTTATTCTGCAGCATGACAACAACCCCAAACATACAGCCAAAGGTTAAGAACTATCTTCAGCATAAAGAAGAACAAGGAGTCCTGGAAATTATGGTATTCCCCCACAGAGCCCTGATCTCAACATTGAGTCTGTCTGAGATTACATGAAGAGAAAGAGAAACAACTGAGGCTGCCTAAATCCACAGAAGAACTGTGGTTAGTTCTCCAAGATGTTTGGAACAACTTACCTGCCGAGTTCCTTAAAAAACAGTGTGCAAGTGTACCTAGAAGAATTGATGCTGTTTGAAGGCAACGGATGGTCACACCAAATATTGATTTGATTTTGAATATTCTTCTGTTCACTCACTATGCAATTTGGTAATTGCACATAAAACTTTAAACACAACCAGGGTTGGCAGTAAGGAGGAGTTATGCACAACTCCTCTATACTGCCTGTTCCATTGGTACAGCATGGGTCATAATGGAGTGGGAAGGGGGAAAAATCTCTGCAAGGACTTCACCCTCCACCACAGTAAACTCCTCCTCCCTCTGCTCCTCCCTCCCATTCACTACCTACACGGCTTCAGCCTCCAACATAGTACACACCTCCTCACTGTACACCCTCTCTCACCTTTCCCTATCATGACTGACTCTCAATCACCTTTGAAACATTGACTCACTTTCACCTTCACTTCCTCACTCTACACCCTCCCTCACCTTCGCCTGATTCATTTACACTCACCTTCGACACATTTTCTCACATTCACCTTCGAGTGTTCGACTCACATTCACCTTCCTCTGTTCGACTAACATTAAGCTTAAACTGACTCACATTCACTTTCGACTGTTCGACTCACATTCACCTTCGACTGCTCGACTCACATACATCACATTCCTATTATTCACAGACTTCTTTCTACACTCTCTCTCCCCTCCCCTTCACCACCTTCTCTCCAGGCTCCCATTATCACATTATGCTCTGTCCACCTTCCCCTCCCATTATCCTCTTCTTCCTTGTTTGGACTCACTTGGAATCACATTGCTTTCTCCTGTATCTTCCATCACGATCGCCTCCCCTCTTCGCACTGCCTGTAATTATGCCTTCTCCCCTCTTAGCTCCAACATGTCCACCTTCTCTGCTGTCCATGTTTTATCCTCCTTTATGTCTCCCATCACACTTGCACCCTCCTTTTTCCCTATTTCCATGCTTTGTTTTGTTTGTCCCTCCCACCTTGCCTTTTTCCACAGCACAGAACTCTGATTCACACTGCAGCAAGACAATGATCCTTGCAGTCTGAATCAAACTGCTCTGTGCTTTCAGCTAAATTGAACCTATGAACATCACCTGTAGCTCTACTGCTCTGTCAGCAACCATGGATAACTGTCTCCACCTGACCCTTTCTGTTCACTGGTTACTGTGCACTCTCTTCACTTCTCACTCACCTGCTTCCCAACACTACATTCTCCTAAACATGGAAGCTTCCACAAGTAAGGCTGGGGGTTGGGGGGAGACTCTGACTTCTCTGAAAGAAGCATAGAGAAGAGTGAAGACCTTTGTAACATAGAAGGCCAACTGGTGGCTCCCCCATTGTTGGACTACAGTTCCCATCATCCTCATATACTTGCATGATGGCCATTGTAGTCCAGCAGCCATTGTAACACAGATGGTCATCTGGTGGCTCCCTCATTGTTGAAATACAGTTCCCCATTATCCTCAGCCACCCACATGATGGCCTTTGTAGTCCAGTAGATGGGGATCCACATTTGTCCTCTACCGTCCTCATTATATCCAGGGTTTGTCCATACTGAGTTTGCCTTTATCATCAAGCTGCATCCACCTCAGTGGAGAAGTCAGGACTATTTAATATTTTTATTTTTCTATATCTATATATGTGTGTGTGTGTCTCCCATGACACCCTCTTCTCATGTGTGTATATGCATCTGCAATTATCTATGTCTATTTCATGAACCCCACTCCTCATGGCTCTGTGTGTGTGTATATGCTATATGTGTGTATGTGTGTCTGTGTTACGGACAATGTCATATCCTTTTTTCTAGTATATCTATCTATATGTGTATATATATATATATATATATATATATCCTATATAATAATTCGCCAAGTTGTGTGTAACGCCCGACATGCGCAGTAGACACTGCTGCGCGTGCGGCAGTCATACGCAGTACAGACGCTGCGTGTGACTGCCCCGCGACCGGCTGCTAGAGGCTCTGTATCAGCCGAGGTGCGGGAGACCCGCGACCGGCTGCCAGAGGCACTGTGGCCCGTGTAACGGGCTGTTCAACTAGTATATATATATATACATAATATGTGTGGTGTGTGTTTGCAATGTGTGTGTGTTTATGTGTTTGTTTTGTGGAGTATGTTTGTGTATATGTATATTTGAAAAGTGTTTGTATGTGTGTGCAAAGTTTGTGTATGTGTGTGTGTGTAATTTTGTGTGCCTTCATCCCTTGCTCTCTATATATATGAAGGCAGGGCTGTTTGAACCTCCACCTGTGTACTCCTGAATCAAGGTACCAGTGATGCGTTGGTACACACATACTGGGTGGGTATAAGCTTTCTTTTCCCCTGACACATTAATGATAAATGGAAGGACATTTGTGTTTTGTTCTGTAAAACTGATATCTAAACACAATTTTCATGTATGGGAGTTCATTGTCTATTACCCAACTGAGCCAAAGTTATACAATAACCTACTAGTAGCAGGAAACATGTAAGGATCTTTGTAATACTCATACTCGCTAAACTGTAATATGGGTATATAGCAAATCAATGGAATTGTTGATATGTTTGAACACACCTGATGAAAAGTGACAGAAAGCTCCTGGTAACTCATTGTCACAGCTCATAGTCCTCCAGAAGCTGTCACTGTCCATGAAAACGCATGCCTCATTTATATCATCATCATCCTTAGACCATCGATTAAACGTAACAGGTCTTCCATCTTGCCATCGATAGTGGATCCCATTCTAGAGTTGGAGCACACATTAGAGACAATTGGGTGCGAGGTTTAATTAACCCATTTTCTGTCTGTCAGGTGTTTCTGTCTGTCTGTCTGTCTGTCTATCTATCTATCTACATAGACTAGCAAATGTTGCATGGCATTGCCCATGAGATTTGGCACTTCATCTTTAGTGTGTAGTGTACGTCAGGGAACTGATGCAGGTGAATCTCTCACTGAAGCGATTTCGACAGGAGTGGCTGCCCTGTGGGAATTCACTCCCCTGCTGCTCCGGGGAGGGGTGGACAGAAAACCAGATTTATATATATATATATATATATATATATATATATATATATATATATCTATAAAAAACAAAGTAGATGGATGCACTCACTGTAACCACAGAAAATGACCCGGTGCTTGTCCATAAAAAGCAGAATTACATACAATTCTTTGCAGGTAAGACATCACTCTCAGGAACCATTTGAAGTGAAGACAAAAAAAAAAAGGCCAGGCTTCTTGGCCTAAACGTTGAATTAATAAAACACTTTTGTCTTCACTTCAAATGGTTCCTGAGAGTGATGTCTTCCCTGCAAAGAACTGTGTGTGTGTATATATATATACATATATATATGAGTATATTTATATTTATATATGCACATACAAGACACCACTCTCACAGGTTTGATTTCCCAGCTCAAAGGGCCATTTTTAAATTTAATTGTATGGTTATTACCATGTCAAATAGTGCAGGCAGTACATCTCGCTTACACGAATACATTGAAAATCTAAAAACCTACAGAAGGTACCAAGAGAGATAGTAAGCACTCATATACCCAAATAACCTTAAAAAAGAGTTTATTTGACCCGATACCAAAACTGTAAGAAGTCACATTTAACCCCTATTATCCCCAAACAACCCCCCTCCTATCTACCCAAATTAATACCACTAACCCTAGATAACAAAAACAAAAAAATGACCAAACGAAACCAAAATAAAAAAATAAAACCAACTTAAAGCCGTTAGAGACATGTCTTCTCTTCCAATCTGATTATGGGACAATGACCCTTATTTATAAAAGTAAACTGGAGTTATCCTATATAATAATTCACTAGGATGTTTGTCAGAAGCCGTCATGAGCAGTAGAGACTGCTAGAACACTCAGAATGCTGGGAGTTCTCTGCTGGGAGCATTCTGTGTGTTCGGGCAGTCTTTACAGTGCATCGTGTGAGTGATAGCAGTACACCGAGCAGGACCGGCCTTTTAACCCTTTGAGTGCTGGAGGTGCTTTGCAATGCGTTGCTTACCCCTCCGGTACTCAAAGGGTTAATATCACCCACACCATGGCCCGTGTACACAGACTTTTACACTAGTTCTTGCATAAACCAACAGGGGACAAATAAAAATTCCTGTTAAATGAAATTGGACTGTTCCCTTTTAACCCACTGATTGCTAGAGAGGTCTCCAATGCATTGCTAAGACGTGCATTGGAGGCCTCTCTGACATTCAAGATGTTAAAAAAGTACTAGTCAAGTGAATGGAAATTTAGGAATTTTTAGCTTGACCCCTATGGTGCAATTGATTTGCATGTCTGCTCAAACTGCACATACTAGATAAGGGGTGTGTAATACAATGTTGATGGTGTGTATCACATTGTAATACTTTCACTGGTTCTGTGGTACCATATTGTATTTTTCTATTAATATGTTGTTTTTTTTACCTAGGGTTGGTGTTATTTATAAAATAAACTTACATCTTTGTTAGATAGTCCAATCCACATCGGATGATCCAATCGGCCAACTTCAACAGCAAGAAAGGCAAGATGGTATTGGTCAGGTATACTGACTAGTGTCATATTATGCTTGCTACATTCTGTCAATGCATTGTACCAGGTTAATCTTTTCTTAATGATCTTGTACTTATGACCTTCATATTTCAGATCCTCAGACACAACCTGTTGTGTTTGGTTTCCATGATTAACTGTAATGATCAGATATAATAAATATTGCATGTGAAATTATTACTTGATTTTTAGAGCCTTTTCAAAATCTAAATCACAAACTTGTACTGAAACCATCAAAGGGCTTATGCTCAAAGTAAAAGTAGTACAATTCTGGGATAAATCAACAGTGTTCTGGGGACAAACAGATATTTCCATTAATTTAAATGGGGCTTTTAAACCTTTGAAGGCTAGCGAGGTCTCCAACACATTGAGAAGCCCCATTTAACATGATGGAAATTTGTGGAATATTTTTCTCTCTCCCCTCTGTGGCATAATTGGTTTCCCCAGAATGATACCACTTTACTTTGTGCAGAAGGCTCTAAAACTATATTACATACAATAAATAACAGTATCGCCTTTGTAGTAAGAATAATTAAAAATTCTCACACACCTTTATATTTTTGACAGAGTGACATATAATGAAAATTGGAACAATCATCGAGTCCCCACGTTCCTATAAAGGTTGAGTTTGGATCATTGATCATGTAGACGCATTGGTAATAATCATCCCCGATACGTAGCTGGTAGAAATGAAGAAGAGAAAAAGGAAATTGGTGTGACTTGTTCAGAAAATTTATTTTAACCCTTTGAGGACCAGAGGGGTATGCAACCCATTGCAAAGCAATGGGTTGCACACCCCTTTGGCACTCAGATGGTTAATACTTCAAGATCCAAAGGAGTGTGTAGTGCATTGGGGGGGGGGTATGAGTAATGATTCTAAGTTAAAAAAACAAACAAAACAAAACACAGGAACTGTTTTTTACGCGTTTCACCTATGTGCTAAGTTATCTACTCCAAAATATTCTCCTCTGTGCTGTGCTTGGTCCAAGAGGATGACATTGTGGAAGTGATGGGCATCACAGAGTATTCCATTCCTTTTCACCTTGTATAATGGCAGGTACTAACACGGGGCAGTGGAAATTGGGGTAAAAGTACTACATTATCCTAAATAGATGCTATGGGGGTGGGAGAATTTGTCTCTTGCTTGTATCAAAAGAGTTGACGCTTGAGGTTTGTGTGTACTAGCATGCAGAATGCAATCAAACACAACAGTACAAACCCGGAAATGCAGCAGCATGATTTACAAGCTTAGGAAATAAGCTGCTGTGGCCGATTCGTACATACCTTCCACTGAAAGGCAATGCACTGCACATACCGTCAGTACTCAAAAGGATTACATTTTGATTGCCACAGGGGAGTATACAGTACGTTCCATAGCAATGAACTGAACAACCCACTCTTACACTCAAACCGTTTTGCACAAGTACATTTTAGTACAGGGCCTAATCTTTAAATGTAATGTTGAAACCTTCTGCTTACAAGGCAATGCACTGGACACATCCTTTTACACTCAAACCATGTATCACAAATACATCTTAGTACATGGCCTAATAAAAAAAATTTAATTTCCTACTTTGAAACCCTCCTATTTTGACTCGGAATATTAAAATGACGTGAAGAGTTGAGAATAAAAGATTGATACTAACTGTGAAGTCTGAAGAAAAGTCCATTACGTGTAACAGTGAGTTGAAGTTTTTGTAAGAGACCTCCTGTTCATCATCCCAATTCTGTTTATCTGAATACTTGTAGACATTCAGGCCAATCCAGATTTTGGAGGGCATTTTTGGAAGCAAGGTGGTAATGAAATCTGATGGATTCAAAATAAAGAAAAAGCAGCAAAGTAAATGCATAAATTTATTTTACTGACAGCAATTTTTTAACAATTTTTGTATTTTTCTTCGTCATTGTGACTGATGTACTAAAAGAAATTGAGCAATTTTGAACAAACCTACTGCAGCACAGGGGACAAATAAAAAAAAATTCCATTAATTTAAATGGAGCTTTTGATCCATTAAAAACTAGAGAGGTCTCCAACACATTGAAGCTAAAGTTTGTTTGCCCCAAAATAGCTTCAGCTATTAATCCACTAGCAAAAGAATCACAGTGTTGCCCATGCGAGAAGAGGCATTGGGAAATGTGTCCCCTGGTAGCCAAAGACCCACATATATACTACCTTCCACCTAGCATTGTTCCGCTGTCCCACTGGCAGTTGCAGATGCACATATATACTGTCTGCTTCCCCAGCTTTGTTCCACTGTCCACTGGTAGTCACAGAAACAAACATTTATTGAGTGCCACCTCATCCTTGTTCACTGACCCACTGATAACTACAGAATCCCACATACACTATCTGACACCCAACTCTGTTCCACTGTACACTGGTAGTGTATATGTGGTTCTGTGAATGCCAGTGAACGGTGGAAAATGGCTGGGTGTCAGATAGTGCATATGGGATTTTGTGGCTACCAGTGGGATAGTGGAACAAAACTGGGGAAGCAGATACTGTCTATATACTGTATATATACTGTGTATATATACTGTGACTGTCTGCTTCCCCAGCCCTGTCCCACTGTTGATTGGTAGTCACAGACTCACACATATATTGGTGCCACCCCAGCCTTGTTCTACTACCAAACTGGTTGCTAAGCCCAATTTTGTTCCACCGGTAGCCAAAGAACCACACTATACTCCATGCAGCCCAGCCTTGTTCCACTGGTAAACACGTGTCGTACATACACTGTCTGACAGATCAGCTTTTTTCCACTAATAACAACGAATCATACTACACTGTCTACCAACCCAGGCTTGTTCTACAGTTAGACATAGAACCACACAATATGGTCTGTCAACCAGCCACCTTCTACTGGTAGCCACAGCACCATGCATTCACTATCTGCCAGAACAGCCCTGTTCCACTAATAACCTCAAAACCATACTACCCTGTCTGCCAGTCCAGCCTTATTCCATTGGTAGCCACAGAACTTCACTACACTCTATGAAAGCCCAACCTTGGTCCATAGGTAGCCACAGAAGTAAAATACACTGCCTTGATCCACTAGTAGCTAAAGATTCAACATTACATTATCTTCCAGCCTAGCTGTTTTCCACTGGTAACCACAGAACCCCACCCACTACCTGCAAGCCCAACCTTTTTCCACTGGTAGCTACAAAACCCAACTATAATGGTTCATTAGCAACCACAGAACCACACTACACTGCTGGCCCAGATCCACTGATACCTATAGAACCATAGTACACTATCTGCCAGCCCAGACCTGTTCCACTAATAACCACAAAACCATAATAACCTGTCTTCCAGCCCAGCCTTATTCCAATGGTAGCCGCAGAACTTCACTACAGTCTCTGAAAGCCCACCCTTGGTCCACAGGTAACTACACTGCCTTGATCCACTAGTAGTTAAAGATTCACATTACACTATCTTTCAGCCTAGCTGGTAACCACATAACCCCACCCACTACCTGCAAGGCCAGCCTTATTCCCCTGGTAGCCACAAAACCCAGCGATAATGTCTGTCAGCCCAGCCGTGGTCCATTAGCAACCACATAACCACATTGCCCCCAACTCTCCACATTGTCCCCGATTTCCTCCTCTCCACATTGTCCCCAACTCTCCACATTGCCCCAAATGTCTACCTCTCCACATTACCCCCAACTCTCCACATTGCCCCCAGTGTCCATCTCCTACCTCCCTGGTGGTCCAGTGGCGTGACAGGAGAGGTCTGTGCCTCGTTCCACACAGACCTCTATTAAGAGCTGGAGCTCCCGCGTGGTCTTCTCTTCAGTAATGCAGAACGCTGGGAGATGACATCATCTCCCAGCGCTCTGCATAACTAGAGTGCCGAGCTGCTAGAGGTCTGTGGTGCCGGGCGGGGAGGTTGCAGGGGGCGGCCTGGCCCCTGGAGTGATGGGCCCGGTCGCAAGTGCGACCCTTGCAACCCCTATTGTTACGCCACTGTCCAGCAGTATTCCACTGGTAGCCACAGAATCACACTACACTACCTGCAAAACCAACCTTATTCCTCTGGTAGCCACAGAATCACAGTACACTGATTCCCAGCCCAGTCTTGTTTCACTGGTAGTCACAGAAGCTCACTATCCTGTCTGCCAAATGAAAAACTTTACCTAAGCCTTAAAGTTGAAGCATCCCCACCCCCAGATCTGGATTTGGTCCTCAGTACTGCCACTGATCATGGCAGGGTCAGTGCTATGCGATTACATTACAGCTTCACTCCAATGCTGACAACCAAAGCTGAATGGGGATGCAGGAGTCTCTGCCAGCTTGAAGGCTTAAGCACAGTGGTTTTGGTGCACTGTGGAGGGTGGATGAGGGAGGGAGGCAAGAATGAGGGGCAGGGGATGAAGACTGTCAGGGGGCAGGGCTTCAACCCCTGCTCACTCATGTCCAACTTACCAACCACACTCAACACTCAACAGCTAGGTCCCTGTGCTGCCCTCATACTTCCTCAGTGAGACATGGCTGTATAAGAAGCAAGGTTCCAGTAGGCGGCAGTAGGGAGTATTTGCATAACTCCTCCCTTCTGATGCCTCAATGCATAAAACAGTAATATTTTTACTTAAACATATGCTCTGAAATTATTTTTTCTGCTGAGTATCACAATGCTAGGAATTTTTCCATTCAAAAGAGAATACAGCTCAACCTTTTTTTTTTAATTAAGATGCAAATTTCACCAGATGTAGCAAAAAAGGAGAAAAGGGGAAAAGAAAAAGTGCCCCTCTGTGGGATCAATAGGTCACAAAATTTCTCCACCACCAACAGCCAAAGGTGCGTACTCAAAAGTATGTGGCCAGGTGATGGTATACGCCAAAACCGGCACACAAACCACTGGGGATATATGACTGCCCACATATACAGTATCACCAACAGATGTATCTCTCCTTGGAGGGAAATGTTGAATATGTGGCCTTTGACTGTTTTTCAGTTTGACATGCCTACTCTGTTTTATGAGATCAATACAATAAGGCACCTTTACGTGAGATTAGAAGAGCAATACACCTTTATATGAAACCATGAGATTGGTTTGGCAGGGTAATACATTGTCATAGAAGATGAACAGGGCAATACATCGTTATTTGAGACCAGCAGGGCAGTTCACCATTGAGGCCAGTCAAGATAGTACCACATGAGACAACCAGTGCAATGCACCATTACTTGAAAGCAGCAGATCATTACATTGACATACATGACAGTACACCATTAAATGTAATACCTGGGAACTCTTAGGGTTTGACATATCTCAGGGTCTCAATGTGAAGGGCCAACTTCTCAGGGTGAGAGAGTTCAGGGTCTCCCTCTGTATCATCTACACCAATTAACTGCTTCTTTATACTCCAAATTGGTGCCATTTGTACCAGAAAGGCAGAGGGAGAAATCTTTCTTTTCTCTATTATATCTTATGTTATAGCAAATTATCGGCTCATTTTGAAAGTTCCCAGGTATGTATATGAGACTACAAGAGTAGAGACATACAGCAGTACACAATTACACAAGACCAGTAGAACAAGAACAATTGTCATGACAGTCTCATGTCATGGTGTAATAACCTGCTGTAGCATGTAATACCATTACTTGAGACAATCAAAACAATATATTATAACAAAATATCTAGGTTTTGCTAAGCAGACCTTAAGAGGATAAAAGTGCTTTCATATCTAGAGAGCAAATCATTTTGAACATAATAGCTAAGAGCAAAAAAAATAAAAATGGGCATTAGTGCATTTCTAAATTTACTCAACATTGGAATATATATTGGAATATATATAATTGCACCCAACACCCCCAGCGACACCATTGGCTATTTCAAACTCTTTATAGATGAGCTCTAAAATACTCAGTTCAATATGGAAATTATACAGATTTGCAGTGGATGTTACTAGTTTTAATCTTATCATTTACACATTTCGCTTTAAACATAATTTACCTTGTTCAAGTTGGCTTGTTATTGTAAGAAGAGATGCCCCAACTCCTTCACACTCTGTTCTTGCCTCTCTTGATGATAATAATTTGGGCTTTAGTTGTATAAAACACTGAAACACACAGATACATAATAGATTAACCCCTTAAGGATCAGAAAGGTGTGCAACACATTGCTTTGTACACATCTGGGGTTCTCAAGGAGTTAACTGGTTGCAGTCCCTTTAGAACCCACTAATAGGATGGAGAAATGTTTTTTAAAGGGAAAGAATACCCAAAAATGTTATTTAGGAGTGATAAATGTTAGTCTCCTACTTTGAACCTGTTTTTAATCTATGTAATGAAAATCTGCTATTTCATTCTAAACATATAAAAATCTTATGAAGGTTTCAATTCCATATTCGTTGAGGTCTATTTAATAAAATTGGACCCGAAAATCCCTGGGCAAATAGGTAATGCACTTATTTATTGAGGTATTTAGAGCAAGCTGTGTTTTTGTTAATGCACTAAACAAAACTACATAACTCCTTTAAAAATCTGAATTGGGTCTAAAAAAATTGCATAGAAATACATATGTCTTGAAACCTTTTATTAGCATTAATAACTTTTCTCTGAAACAATGAGAATTGTAGCAGAAATGTAAAATTTGGTTTAGCATTTCTAACTTTTCTTAGGAATAATGAGAATTATTAATATAGAGTTGCTAACGTTTATAAGCATTTTATTAGCAATGTGATTCTTTTTTAGTATGAATTTTTTTATAAGCAATGGAATTTTTTTATCTACAAAAATTACCATCTGTCATTATTAAATATGACAAATGCCATCATAATTTATGTGTATTTTACACTGTGCTTTTAAAAAAACAATTTTGTGAAATACACCCCATGATGTATCACTAATGCAAGCAGGAGAGCTACATATTTTGGGTAAAGTATATTTGCCCAGAACCCAATGAATGCTTCCTAAGCTATGGCACTCCTTAAGGTACACTTTATTTAGCATCTACCCTACAGGTACTCCATAAGCATATCAGATTCCCCCTGAAGTTATTAGTGAATGATATATTGTTTTTTTATATAACTAGCAATATAGAGAGGGACATCTAGTGGTGAGATTTTATTATAAAAACATTGAGCTGTTATAACTTTTGAATGTAACATTTCCGGTAGTATATATTTATTTGCTTTAAATAATTAATATTTCTTTAACCCGTTAAGGTCAAGTGACGTGTCAGGGCAGTCACGAGTGTCCATGCGTTAAGGACCAGTGATGGTCCTCACACGTTGTGACTTTTGTGATCATAGTGCTCCTGTAGGCGTGCTGTGATCACTAAGGGTGTCTAAACCTGACTTCTCAAAGACTGGAACAGTCAGTTTAAGCCCCTTTTTTGATGACCTGGTACATGTGATCCCTTGCATGTACTGGCCCCTGGAATGTTGTCTATGCGGTCCTTAACCCCTTAAGGACAGTGTGACATGCCAGGACTGTCAAAGTTTTTTCTCTTCTGTGGGAGTGCTGTAAGTAAAAATGGGGTCTGAAATTGACCGGTCCAAGATCGGAACGATCTTTCTCAGAACCCTGCTCAGCATGCCGGTACATGTAACAGGTCATGTGTACCAACGTGTCTGCAAGGATCAAATCGGTCCTTAATGGAAGGTAACTTAAAAGGATAGTAACACTTTGATTTAAAAATTTCTAATACTGTAGAGATTAACAATAGAAGTAGAATAAACTACCCCCCAACTTCATAGTTTTTGAGATCTTGGCATTTAAAGTTCCCCTCTCCCTCTCCTTTCTCTTACGTCAGAGCTCGAGCTGACAGAGGCAGATCCTGGTCCTGGGACCAGCGGAGGCTCTTCAGCAGAGCCGAGGTAGTGCTACTTAAAATGAAATAATTCATTGAAACTGTCTACAAAGTGTGCCTGATTTGCAAACACACATTGTAGACAACAAAGGTAACACAGAATTCTCTTAACCTGGGTTAATTTCTCTTAACCCTGTGACCCTAAGGTTTGAATCAAAATCCTGAGTCTCAAAGTCAAACCCAAAGAGTTTCCAGGTATGTATTTCCTATGCTATGAATGAGTAAATGCAGATCCCACACACTGGGGACATTTTTAATAGATAAGTTTGATCTCTAACAGAACAAATTAGAATACTGTGCTGGGAATTAGCATAAAGTGCCACACTATGCCAGCAAATGAGTATCAGTGTTTGGTCTTGCTGGCCTGCGTGTGCAGCCCTCAGGGTTGTCTTGAAGTCCAATGCCAGCTTGTTGGGGAGTCGGACCCATATTTATAAAAACAAACTTGAACTGTTCTGGAGTAAACTATCTGTGCCTTGGGTTACAAATATAAAATACTGTTAAACTAAACTGGACTTTTAACCCCTTGATTTATGGAGAGGTCTTTAGCATTTAAGGGGTTAGAAAGCTCTATTCAAGTGCATGGGAATGTAGGAAATGTTGTGTTTGTCCCCTGTGGTGCGGATGGTTTACTGCAGAATAACTGCGGTTTGCTTTTATAAATATGGGCCTTAGTTATATAACCCCCCACCCCCCAAAAGGACTGATCGGAGCTGTTTGGAGCGATAGAGTTCTGTATACTAAGTCTACCATCATAGAAACAGACTTAGTAAAATGAGATAATTGCTCTTTAATTTCTTTAAAAAAATAAATTCTGTTCATTTTACAGGTAAATGGTTAGTACAACATATAGGTATATTTTATTTATCTGTAAAACAAACTAAATTTGTCTTAGGGTGACAGGTCCTCGTCATCAAAAAAACTTACCTACGTAGGTGTCCTTCATACAGCAATCAGGAATATCTAAATATTTTATTTGCATTAAAACTTTGTTGTAGTGCTTTGATCATTTCACTATTTGAAAATGCTGATATGGTTCTAAAGAATCATTTATGGGACGTTTCTGTATAGGATTTCTCAATTTGCTGTCTGTTGTGTAAATTAAGGGAAGAGTAAAATGGAGATCAGTAAATACAGGCCATTGCAAGCACAATGAAAATAATACATATATATATAAAAGGCTAGCCTGTTTCTGGGACCTGTTTCAGGATCGGTGGCAGCCATACCCCAGGGTGGCAGTAGAGCAGAGTTAACCCAGAATGCATAATCCTATATAATAATTCGCTAAGTTGTGTGTAACGCCGGACATGCGCAGTAGACACTGCTGCGCGTGTGGCAGTCATGCACAGTACAGACTGTCTCTGCTGCACGTGACTGTCCCGCGACCGGCTGCCAGAGGCACTGTGGCCCGTGTAACGGGCTGTTCAACTAGTATAACATATAAAGCTTGATTCAGAGCTAGTTTCATCTTTCCTAGAAACATACTCATATTACTTAAGCACACAGTGCTTGTGCGATTCTGTCACTACCAGCGGGACAGATATGAGGTGTCATGCCGTGAATATGTGATTCTGTGGCTTCCAGTGGGCCAGTGGTTCAAGGCTATGGTATCACACAGTGCATATATGAATCTGAGACTAACAGTGGGACAGCTGAACATAGCTGGGATGTCAGATAATGTATGTGTGGTTCTGTAGCTACAAGATGAACTAGGCTGGGCTGTCAGACTGTGTGTGTGTGTGTGTTCGATTCTGTGGATACCAGTGGACAGTGAAAAAAGGAAGGGGTTGTCAGACTGTGCATCAGTGATTCAATGAATGCCAGTAGGACAGACACTGTAGGTGTGGCTCAGTGACTACCAGGGGTGCAGTGGAACAAGGCTGGGCTGTCAAACAGTGCATGTGCTGTTCTGTGACTACCCCGGCACAGTGGAAAATATCACTCTTCTCCCTGCCTCTTCTAGCACAGGCAACACTGTGCTTCTTTTGCTAGTATATACATAATACCCCTGACTGTTGTATGAAGGACACAAATCTGTATAAAAAACAAAACTTTCTTTAGTTTTATAGTTCCGATTTAAAATAACATCATGCCATAGGAATGAAGCCCTTACCCCAAGCTCAAACAATTCCCAATATAATTATACAAAAGTGTTACCTGTACCCTAGACAAATACATATTATACCGCTATACCTTTTTTCCAAATGAGAACCAGTTTTTGGGGCATTCCTCTGTAAATTGATGTGGTATTTTTGATTCTTTCTCCAGTATGGATACATTATTGGTTTTACATATAAATGGCAGTTTTTGGTTGCAGTCAGTATATTCAGTGTAGGCTGCAAAAGATCAAAGAGTATTACAAATTTAGTACGTCTCAACACATTTAATTTCATTTATTGGCTACAAATTTCAGTTTCATAGTAATATATAGTGAAATGCAAGAATTGCAGCATTAGCTGTTTTTTGAAAGCCATACATTGATGTGCTGTTTGCAACTGCTCAAGTTTTTATGCAAGAAACGTTCTAACATATTGATGCTGAATATCACTTGCTCCTAAATTGATGACAACATTAGCCAAATGTATAGAAATGTGTGCTAACTGCTTTGTTGAATTAATTGCAATCGCAAATCCTCTCACAAAACTGTAAACTTTTAGCGTTACCCACGTTTTGAAATGCATTTGCGAAAAAAGTGCACATGTTCACTAATTCATGAAAAAACATTTACAATTCAGTAACATATGGGATCTGATAATGTTTTAAATGAAAACTATATTGTAAATAGCGATTGTGCACATTTCTTGCATTCTACTCATAGTAGCATAGTTATTAAGGCTGAAAAGAGGCATGTGTCTCTCAAGTTCAGCATATGCCATGTTACCCTTGTTCATTCAGATGAAGACAAAAAAAAACCTCATTAAAGTAATTAAGAAGATTTCTTTCCTGACTCGAAATGGCAGTCCGATATTTCCATGGATCAACATTGTTTTGAAACCAACTGTCATAATTCTTAAAATTGATAAGTTTGCATTACTTTTTTGAAAGCAACTACAGTATCTGCAAACACATACCCAAGACAAAAGAATTCAACAACATTACTGCCCTTACTGTAAAAATCTCTGCCCATGTTTTAGTCAAGTAAGAAAGTGCATTTAGAGCTCAAGTTACACTTTAAATGATAGAA